>CM076268.1:5880000-7377500 GCA_038380795.1 Pyrocephalus nanus
GCCTGTTCGCATCCCTGCCTGCCTCTCTCCCCGCGACCCTGCCTGCGCCCAGCGCCCCGGGGCCGGGGGTGCAGAGCCAGCCCCCCGCAAACCCCAGCGGTGTTAACGAGGGCTGGGGGTGATGCCGAGCCGAGCCCCCCGCACGGCTCCCCCCGGGGCTCCGCTCCGCCAGCCCCGCGGAGGGGCCGGGGGGGGTCCCCACCTCCAGGTATTGTTTTGCAAACAGAGGGGGTCATAGATGACAGCGCAGACATAACAAGGCGACTGTGGCCGCGAGTGTTTGTTGTCGCAGCGTGCCATATAACTTCTGGTGATTGTTACTTTTCCTCTGATGAAACCACGTATTTATAAGTGATTTATTTTTTATTTTGTAGCACAAACAGAAATCCATAAACTGTCGGTTCAGCGCCATTGACTCTTTGATCAGTTACTGGTCTATTTTTTTTTTCTCTCCCGTCAGTGAGGAGAGATTAAAAGCCTTTATTTTCAGCCCTTTTTCTGCTGCAAAGGTACGAGCCGAAATGGACAATAAAAGTGCACTTCAAATATATCCTCTTAGCTCCTTTATTCGGCGCTAACGAAACTTATAGCCGCCTATGTCAGCCTCTTAATTACACTACTACAGCGATTTCCGAAAACATTTAGCTGCTGTATACAAAGGAAATAAACCCACATTGTCAACTCGAGAGCGCTCCGGAGTTTAAAAGCCTCCTCTGTAACCCAGCGAAATAATTATTGAAGGGTACGACGCCTCCGTCTTTGTCAGAGTAATTGTACTTGGCCTGTCAGCTCTGCTTTTCTCCGGGAGGAAATCCCACTATTTTACTCCTAGAGTGTTTAGATCCAACCCGGGTTTAGTCAGGAGAAGTAAAAAGTTTCTGCGGGGTGGCAGCGCGGCCGTGCGCGCAGCCCACCCCGACCCGAGGGACTCTCCTGCCCCTGCCTCGGGGGCTACAAAGTTCCCAAAAATAATGGATGTGGGCAGGCCGGGAGTGCAGAGCACGCAGGGGTGTTACAGCCCGGCAGATTGTGGGAATGGTTTTAATTTCCATCGCTGGGATCTGATTTCCAGAACACTGTAAATTATTCCCCATTCTCACCTTTCTCCTCACCTCCCCCAAAAAATTTTGAATGAATCATAATTTAAAAAAATCATGAAATGTCACTGACAAAAAAAAAATTAAAATAAAGAAAAAAGAAATAAAGTTGATTAAATCCCATGCTCTGTCTGTAATTGCTGTGGTGCAATGCTGATAACACGTAGTTATCATCGGAAAAGTTGACCAAGACAGGTTAAATAATTTAATAAGGAACTGCTTGTAATTATGTTATTTACAAGGTATGACAGAGGTTTGAGGAAGAAACAGAAGCTGATCTCAGGGAAATGGACGGGTTTGGGTGACCCCTGGAGCATGGAGTTTGAATTATGGAGATGGGGGGCTGAGAGGTGAATATGGACTAGAGGAGAACAAGATGACTTTTCACCTCAGCACATTTAACTTTTAAATCCAAATAAACGTCTCGCGTTACTGGATCGTCGCATTATAAAAGAAAAAGGACTAATCCCGGTCAGTTTCGGAGTGTTGGCAAGAGGGCTGCCCTCTCCTCACCGAGGAAAAAATATCGCCAGAAAAAAAAAGTTACAAATGGGAAAAAGTGTATTGAAAAATAAATCTGTGCAACTCGATGGGATTTTTTTCCCCCCTTTCCCTTCTCCCTCTCTAAATTAATTATATCAAACATCTGTTCCCATGACGTTGTACTCAATGCCACACACACTATTGAATGATGCCAACGCTGCCTCGAAGAGCAACAACACACCTTTTTCTCTTTCCCAAATATCCTCCGGTAATAGGGATCTCAATTAGCAGGTAGCTGATTTACTCGCTCAGGTAAATCAGAAGTAGGTGCGCTCCACTGGTTTACTCTCCCCCAACTCCCCCCACCCCCCCACGCAAGGGAGAAATACAAACTTCGTAACTCGCGTGGTAAGAAAAGCGTAAACTTTCTCACCTGTTTGGTCATTGAGTCTATTAGACGAACATACAGGTCCTGCTCTGTCCTAACTCCTGGGGAGGGAAAGCAGAGACAAATTCCGGTCAGGATTTAGGTAGCGAACCACCCCAATTCCACAAGGAAAGGATGAGGTCAGGCAATTAACCGCGGCGGGCAGGGATCGGCCCCGCGCCGGCTCAGAAAGAAAAGCCAAAATTAAAAAATAATAACAATAATAATCATAATAAAAAAAATCCAGATATCAGCTGGTGGCGGAGTTATGCTCCCCTCCTGTTCCCTGTGCTTGGGGTGCCGTGCCCGGGCCAGGCCCCCCCCGCCCCCGGCCGGGTTGTGCCGGCCCCACGGCCCCGGGGAACACGCGGGACCCCCGCGCTGGGGCTCCCCGGCCCCCCGCGGGTTTTCCGCGCCCGAGGAAGCGGCTCCGCCGGGCCGGGGCTCTGCTCTGCCCGCTCACCCCATCCCAATGATTACCATTAATTCCCAAAACTGAAGGGGAAAAAAAAAAAAGTGCCTTAAAAGTGCCGCTGTGCCCGAGCAGCCATCGATCCCCTTTTTTACTTTCCACTTCAAGCCCAACCGGTTAATCATGTGAAGTACCATTGACTTATCGATCCTTTACGTTTTGTTTTCCTTATATGCCAAGGAAAGAGCCGTGTTTACACGCGTGTAATTTTAATCTCGAAATCTTTATATCCTTTATCCTCTTCCCTCCCCTCCCACAAAAAAGGCCTCGAAAAGGAACATCAGACTTTTCTGCGGCACACGGACGCTCAAAAATGAGAGAACGACAACTTACCATTGCTATACAATAACTGAAGTTTATAATGAATCCCATTGTTAGTTTTTTCATTGTTTGGCTCCTGCAAGTAACGATAAATAATTACATTTAGCATGAAAAATATCGCCCTCCTCCTGACGCACATTTTTCTCGTCCCTGAAGCGGCTCGGAATTAACAGTTTGAAGAAATTCAGCCCACGGTCACTTTTTTTTTTTGGTGGAGCGCTGATGATGTCATTAGCTCGGTGCAAATATGTCATGTTTTGCCGTTTTCCCGGTGTTTAATATATAAGTCGGGGACGCGGCGATAAGTTTCTAACCCCGGGGTCTATTCGGAGCGGCCGTGAGACCGGGGGGACCCGCACGTGGCGTGGGCGCCGCTGGAGTGCCGGGGAGGGCTTCGAGGCTGGGAATGAGCTTGGGTCAATGAAATCACGCTTAAAAAATTAAAAAAAAAAAAAAAAAAAAAAAAAAAAAAAAAAAAAAGATAACAGGCAGACTTACTTTCTCTTTCTCCACAAAGTCCACAAAAGCTGTTCTCTCAATCTCCACCGGCTGTCCCTGCCTGTCGTACAGAGCTAAGACGAAGTGGAAAAAATTGGATTTTCTGAGATTGGAAGGCGGCTGTTTCTCGAAATGTGCCCGAGCCAGCCCCACGCCGCTGCGGGAGAAAACAAGACAAGGCGTGGGTGAGAGCGGCGGGAAGGGGCGCGCAGGCTCCGCGGCCGCGGGGAGATGCGGGGGGATGCGGGGAGCGCGGAGCGGGGAGGCTGTAACTGATACGGGGCGGGCGGGGGGGGGGGGAGTTGTAGGGGGGGGGATTTACGGCCGGGATGAGAAATACAGGAGGAGAAAACCGCCGGGAGAAGATTTGGCAGACGTACCTTTGGGCGGCCGTGTTAGCATCCACTACCCCAGCAGTATGCATCCATGAGCGGACCGGGTTCATCCCACTGCCCAGCGGTTCTTCTTTCATGGTCGTCCCACCTCTTGGTATATTTTCCTGAATCCCAAACATTAAAACAAATTTGGGCAAAACCAGCTCCTAACCAAAAGGGGTTAAAATTGAGGGAAATGTCAGATACGGGGTGGGTTGGTTGTTGCTTGATTTTCGCTCTCTCTCTCTCTCTCTCTCCTTGGCGACTGGAATATAAGAGATGACTTTACTCCCTGTGATCAGTAGGAGAAAAGCCCAGTTCAAGTCTTGCTTCCTTCTTCAATCTGTCCTGTATTGGCACGACATAAACAATTTACTGAGTACTTCTGTGCGGCGAGTTGGATGGCGTTCCAGTTTGGTGGTTTAAAAAAAAAAAAAAAAGAAAAAAAAAAAAAAAAAAAAAAAGAAGGAAAAAGTATAACTGCAGCCGGCGACACTGCGAGGTGGCTTTTTTTTGGGCGGGGGAGGGGGAAAAAAAAGAATAAATATTTTTGTTGTTGTTGTTTGCAGACGCGCTCAACGTGGTGTCATCCTAGTAAAAACCGGCTCGGAAAAAAAAAAAAAGCTTCAGGACACTGCTGAATCGACCACTTTCTGGCAAGGCTCTCCTGCTCCAAAAGACAAATAAACGGGGAAAAAAAAAAAAAAATCCTGATTACCGCGGAGGTGTTCCCGGGCACACGGGAGAACGGGGCGCGGGCCCGTGGCGTCTCGCGGAATGGACGGAGGCGCGCAGAGCCCGGCCCTCCCTCCCCGAGGAGCGCGCCCCTTCCCCGGGAGTCGGGCCCCCGCCACCGCGGGAGAGGTGGCGTCACTGATGACGTCGTTAAGGGGCGGGCACAGCGCCTTATATGGAGCGTGGGGTTCGGTCGCTCGCTGTCGCGATCCTGCCTTGCCCCGACCCCTCCCCCACCCCTCCCCGACGGGGGGGGCAGGACCGCGGCGCAGAGGGGTCCCGAGATCTTCTTGCGAGTGGCTTCGAGGAAGCGGGAAGGGGGTGAAGCCCTCCTGGCGGGGATGTGACCCGCGTGGAGGGTCGTGGGGAGGTTTGGGGATGGACAAAGGGTGGGATGCTGGATGCGCCCCTCCACGATCGCCTCTCTATAAATGCACGGGCGGACATGCCCAGAAATACCGATATTTGAAGACTTCATGTGCACACACAAATATATCCACAGCTATAGGTCCGCCTTGTCCAGCTATATATGTATATATACTTCTCCATATAAATATATACTTATATATATTTATATACATTTATATTTTTATACATATATCTACTCCTCAAGTGATGAGCTTTTTCCGCTCAGTATGGGCTACGACTTCCTTTCCTTTTTTTTTTTAATTTTTTTTTTATTTTTTTCTTAATTTAATTTTTTTGGTATTTATTTTTGTGAATTGCCCAAGTCCCTGTGTTAATATTTCACCTACTCGGTAAAAATCAGCAATAATATCTGAATGAATCGGTGAAAATCGAAAGTCCGATTTGTGTTATCAGGATCCCCTTTCTCCAAGGGGTGAGGGAAAAGGGAAAAAAAAAAAAAAAAAAAAAGATGTGTTAGAAAGCAATCTATTTTGCTGGTGTTGGGGGTTAATGACTATTGCCAAAGATAAGTGAATTATCAAAGCTGTTGCTCTACCCGATCTCAAAATCCATTACATTGCTGGCCGTCTAATTAAATACGTAAGTATAATAAAATCATATTTTATGACTATTTGAGGGTAATGAGATTAGTCTTTAGAAGCGATCGCCACATATTAAAGATGCCACTGTCTATAGAATGTTAATAACCTTAAATCAAAGTGTATGGAAACTATTCATGAGAAATTAAAAGAAAATTCCTGTATTCATAATCAGCCCGGAGCTTTTGAGGTACAGTAGAGCAGATTACAAACCCAAACACTTTTATCGCGCAGCGATACCAAAGTTCCCAAACAATGCGATGCTCGCGGTGGCATTTGGTAGCACGAACACATTTGGGGACCTCGAGCGGGCGCCGGGGGCCGCCGATACCCCCAGCCCGCAAAATCCTCCCTCCTAAAAATAAGGTAAAAAATGCCCAACACCGCTATAATTGTAAGATATTTCCTCAAATGAACAACGCCGAAGTTGGTGCTTCCCCTCCGCTAACGAAAGCTTAAAATCATTTACAGTATCTTTAATTCAGATTACACGCGCCAAGGCGATTTAAATCTGATTACCAAATTAGAAGGTTTTAAAACAAATCCTTTTAAATCTGATACTGTTGACTAAGGAGAGGAGAAAAAAAAAAAGTTCCATAAGCCCATCACATAAGGTAACGATCCTGCCCCAAAAAGAAAGGGAGTTTTAAACCTTTTTGACAACAAATGCAGCTGCCCCACTATTTTGGACGATATTAAGCGAAAATGAATGCAAATCTGTGTTCAGAAGCCATCTGGCCAGGAATGGGGGAATCAGCTGCTCCTCACAACAGGCTCTGAGCCTGAATCTATTTCAGCTCATTTTCTAGATCATCTGGTCCTGCACCCAAAGCGTGGAAAATACGGTCTTTATCATTCACCAACTTTATCTTTTTGTGTGTATGTGTGTGTGTCACTGTGGCTGGAGCTGCCGGCGGCCAGGAGCCCGCCCGGGATGCTCCTTCCCGCACCGCCCCGCGCCGCTCCGCACCGCTGCCAGGCCGGCATCCCGCCCTCGACAGGTCCTCCCGGTTCTCCCGGCCGGGGAGGGAGGGGAGCAGAGCCTGGGCATCCCCCCCAGGCCCGGGCCCGCTCCCGGGATGCGGGATGGCGGCCCCGCCGCCGCCGCACCTTGCGCGGGGCAGGCGCGGGGAGCGGGGCCGCGGCCGGCGCCGGGCGGGCAGGGGGTGTGAGCGGCTGCGGGGGGCGGCCCGAGCCCTCCCGGCTCCGCGGCCCTCCTCCTCCTCCTCCTTTTCCACCTCCTCCTCCTCCTCCTCCGGCGCCAAGTCTCCCTTTTGTGTGAATTTACGGGGTGAGGCTTCAGTGATCCCCCCGCAAATTTGCATTTAAATAGCGACATCAAGCGATGCGCGTGCCACACACCAGCGGGCTCCCAGATGTCACGGCGGAGCCGCTCAGATGGCCGCAGCCCAGCTGTCCCCCGGCCCGGCCCCACTCCGCGCCCCCCGCGCCCCGCACCGCCCGTGCGGACAGACCCCCGTCGCCGCCTCCGAGTGTGTCCTGCTGCCCCGCACCGCGGCCGAACACCGCACCCCGCGCTGCGCGTGGGTTAAAACTGATACCCTTATCCCGCCGCCCTCGTAGTAATGCCTTAAACTTTATTATTTTATTTTTTTCCTCCCTCGGGACAATCCCCTGGGGACTATTATCTTAATCATTTCACTTTTCTTTTTTTCCCCTTTCCTTTTTGTTGTTATTATTTTTTATTTGTTTCTCATTTCACGGTTTGATCACAGAAGTTTGAGCGCGTGATTTTGGTAGTTTCGGTGTCTCCTCGGCCGTGGGCCGGCCCTGAGCTGCCCAGCTCCGCGCTTCCCACCGCACAAACTTTCCCAGCGGGAAGTTGCGGTGGGAGTGGGGAGCGGCAGCTCCGGCCCTGCCCTCGGGGGGCTCGGCCGGGCCCCCGCAGCTCGCCAAGGTCCATATTTCAATTTTATTGTTGGAAGGCGCCTTCCTTACTAACGCGCCGGGTTACACCGGGTGTAATTTATGCCCGGTGTAACCAAAACAAATCTCTGCCAACCCCCGCGCTGCAGGAGAGAGAAATGTCTATTTTCGGGTAAATCTGTGGTTTTGGGTGTTTTCAGGCACGGCGGCCCCGCGGCCGGTGCTCCAGGGCGTTAATTCCCGGGGAGGCGGTGATGGGCGCGGGGGCGCAGGGCCGTGGGGCCCGGCCCTTGCGCGGGGGGTCGCGCATTCTGCGCCCAGGGCAGAGGCCGAGCCGGGCCCAGGAGCGGAGCAGAGCCCAGGACCGAGCGCTGCCGCCAGTGTTTTGGGGCACACCGACCTCCGCCGCCGCCAGCCGAGGCCCTCAGCGCCCAGCAAAGGGCACAGGTTGCGGGAAGGCCGCCCGCGCAGAGGTGCGGGACCCCCGCGCTGCCCGGCTCCGCTCGCCGCCCGCCTTTCGGCATGGATTCACCCACTTTGGGTCGTTTTCAGTGCTTGGATTCACATTCCTGACCATCCCGAGCCCTCTGGAGAGCGGACGTTGCCAGCGGTGCGGTACCGCCGCCCGCATCTGCCGCCCGCCCCGCCGGGGTGGGGAGGGGGCTGCCCCGCTCCGCGCCCCGCGCAGGCACCGCAGGGCGGGCACCGGCTGCGCGGGGATGCTGCGGGACTCAGAGGGGCTCAGAGGGTCTGTCCCTGCCCTTGCCCGGGCCGGGCCGCCCTGGGCCTCCTGGGCCGCCCGCGCACCTCCCGCGGCCCTGCGCGGCCCGCGGCCAGGCTGCTCGGCGGCGCGGTGGGTCCCGCTCGTGGTCACGGAACTCCCCGTGGGTGCAGGGCTGTTTTACCCAAACTGGTGCTCGGCCCCGCGCTCCCCCCGGCGCGCTCCCGCGGCTCCGCGCCCCGATATTGTTACACCAAAATTAGTTCTTAAATAAGGGGGAAAATAAAAAAAAAAAAAAAAAAAAAAAAAAAAGGTTAAACTTCCGCCGTGCTCGGACGGGAAAAGTCCCCGCGGGCGCTGCCCGGCTCCCGAAGGCGCGGCCGCGGCGGGCGCGCTGCCCTCCCGGTCCCCGCGGGATGCGGGGCCGCGGCCCGGGGGTGCTGAGGGGCCGCCCCGTCTCTGCCCCCCCGGGGCCGCGGGGAGGGGGTTTGAGGGGGCTCGAAGCCGCTCGGGCGGAGGGGCGGCCGCCCCCGCGGAGCAGCGCGGATGCGCAGCCGGGGGCCGCAGGGAGCTGGCGGCCGGACAGGTCCCGTCGTGCGGCGAGAACAATATAAACTGACTCCAACTGAACAAACAAGGATCGATCAGATAATTTCAGATATTATAATTGGCTTTAATTAAACACACTTCGTTCTAATTAACTCTGAAATTTTAGCATGCTTTGGGACGTTGGTGTCTGATTTGATATTGTCAGTCCAGATGTCCTAATAAAATTCAATCCTCCACTCAAGACTTCAATATTCACTAAGAACAAAATGCAAATTAAATGTAAAACCTAAAGTATCGCCAAAGGTATAATCAAGAAAGGTGTCTCAAAACTTCTCACTTTTTATTACGCAGTAGTTAGAAAATGCAGATTACATCCTAACAAGACCTCGACTGAATAATAGAAACCTTAACTCTTTCGTGGTCAGGGCTCGCTCTGCCCTGCAGGGATCCAGGAACATCCTCCGCCAGCGCACGGGAAATGCCCACGGTGCGGGGCTCCCGCACGGACCGGGCGCGGGGAGGCGACGGGGCCCCGTGGAACGGGCTGCTCGCCCCACCACACTCTCGGAGCAAAACTTCCCGCTGTCACAGGCACTTCTGTCCCCGGGCGACCAGCGGTGCAGCCCCGGCTCGGCTGAGTGACCACATCCCGCTCCCGCACGGCAGAGGTGCGGGAGAGCCCCCGAAGCGGGGCCGGGACGGGGCTGGGACAGCGTAGCTCACCCACCCGACGGGACAGGAATGCCCCGAGAGGGGACACACCGGGCCGAGGTCCCTGTCCCCTCGCCCCAGAGCTGCCTCGCAATTTCCCCGCAAGCCACACCGCTCCTGTAAATAATTAAAGCCTCCCGAGCGGGTCGGCGGCGCGGGATGCTGCGGGGAGCCCGTGCGGTGCCTCCCCGGCCGGCGGCTCCCGCGGGGGTCCCGGGATGCTGCACCGGGGGACCCCCGAGCTGGGCTCGGCGCCAGCCCACCGCCTCGCTGCGCTCGCCGAGCTCCAAAAGCCAGGCTATTCCCACATTAAACATTTGTATGTTTTCCATGCTAATGGAGTCACTTAAAGCTGTTGCTAATTTAACTTTTTAAAAAGGCCACAGCGTGGTGATTTGCATTTTCTTTAGGATATTGAAATGAAGGGAAAACTGCTGGGCGGTGAGGCTGCCCCGAGCGTAGCTGGGGGCCATGCCGGAATGAAAACCGAGAAAGAAAAGAAGAAAGAAGGAAACCGCCGCCTCTTCCCGACTGTTAATAAGCAATTTGTCCCGCCGCGATTTACATTGCAAAGACAAACGTGTCGGGGCGCCCGGCCCGGCCCGGGTCCCCCCGGGCCGCTCCCCGGCTCCCGCTTCCCCGACAGCATCCCCGCAAACCGCGCTCCCGCTCCCGCCCGGCGCGCAAGTCCCGCGGCCGCGGGCGGCCAGCGGGTGGCCCGGGAGCTCTCCGCGCCCCTCGGGCTTGAATTTCCAATGAATTTCCGAGCGCCCCGGTTTGGGTAAACAACAAGTGCTGGGATGGCCTTTTTCCTCGGCAGATCCCCTCTCGCCGCCGCCGAGGCTCTGTAGCGTGGGGACCGTGTGCCATCTACAGGACACTGCGCGGGCGGCCGCGCTGCGCGCCCCCGGCCCCGCCGCTCCCGCTCCCCCCGCCGCCTCCACGATCGACCATTGATTATTTGTTATTTCAACTTTTTCCTTTTTTTTTTTTTTTTTTTTTTTAACCTCATATTAAAACTTTGCGGTGATAAAAGCTGCGGCGCTACATGCAATATTTTAATTAATTTTTTTAATATAAAAAGAGGTGAAATGTAAAGATAATGCGATTTGATTTGTTAGTCTAACTCCGCGATTTGAGAGTTGATGTCCCCAAAGACCGGGCGAGCTTTTTCCCTTTATTTATTTTTATTAAAACATCAATCTACTCTGGAGCTGGGTGAACTCAGTTTCACCTAGAGAACATAAAATTCTCCATACCAAGGAAATAAGCACCTTTCATAAATCAACAGTATTCCTGACAGATCGATCAATTTTTGGTTGTTAATCCGAAAGGAGGAGTTTTAATTGCTTTCTGCCTTTTAGCCCGGCCACCCCGGCGCGGCGGTTCTGGCAGTGCCCGGCTCTGCCCTCCAGTGCTCGGGAGGGGGGAAAAAAAGCCCGGAGACCCTTCCGCGCCGCCGATACCCCGCGCAGGGCCGCGCAGAGCCGCGCAGGGCCGGGCACACTCCTGCCGGGAGCGCAGCATCCCCGCCGCGCTGCCTGCGCGCAAGCGGCAGGGACGCGCAAACCCGCGGGCTTAGCCGAGTACCCTCGCTGCGGGACGCATGCGGGCGCGCAGGGTGAGCGCAGAGGCGGCCACCTCCGCGCACGGCCCCGCCCGGCCCGGCCCAGGTAAGCGGGCGCTCCGCCACCCGCGGCCCCCGCCCGCGCCCCGTCCCGCACCCCCAGACCCGCGCACCGGCGGCCGCGGGCGCTTACCTTGCGCGGGTGTGCGGGGGGCGCGCAGAGGGCAGCGCTCACGGAGGAGGGGGACGCGCGGAGTGTGCGGGAGCTCCCCGCGCTTTAATACACTTCTGGCCCAGCGCAGCGCGGCCGCGGCGCGGGGGGGCCCGGCGGTGCGCGGGGCGCAGCAGTGCGCAAGCGCCCCCCGCGCTCCGCGCTGCGCGGGCGGGGGCGGGTGGGGGGCGCGGGGCGCCCGCGGGGGCGTAATCGGCGGCCTCGGCCCCGGGGGGAGCGCGGGGGGCGAGCCCGCACCTCAGCCTGGCCCGGCCCGGGCCGCCCCGCACCGCGTTCCCCTCCCCGCATTCTCCGGGACTGCCCCGCGTCCCGTCCTCTGACTCCATGGTACCGCACTCCCCCTCTCTCCCCGCATCCCTCGGGGCTGTCCCGCTCCCCGTCCCGTCCGTTCCGGGACGCCGCGGTACCGCATCCCCCCTCTCCCCGCATCCCCCCGGCCCCGCGTCCCCGTAGCAAAACGTTCCAGAAACGCAACAGTTTGTCCCGCGGGAGCTGCGACCCCTGGGAATGTCCCGCGTGGGAACTCACCGCTCCTGGCTCCGCGTCCCACGCGGGAGAGGAACTGTCGGCGAGGCTCTGGTCACATCTTTCCCAACTCTTTTAATTCCCCCTCTCCAGCCGGAGCTGGTGCGCGTCGCCCGCCTCCTCAGCCATACTGGTGCGATACTGGTGCGACACTGGTGCGACACTGGCTGCACTGGGTTCACAGAACTTCTCAGCTGCGTTGCACTTCGATCTGAGACGCGTGTGGCCGCGCCGGGGATGCGGCGCGCAAGGAACGAGACTGGCTGGGAGAGAGTTTATTTTGTTTATTCCAGCTCTTCCTTCCCCTCCCTCTCCCAGTTTAGCCCAGGAACTCCTGCTGCATTGGTTAATCCTCGAGGAGGGAGAACTGCTGAGGTCTTTAGCGAGCTCTCCCCTACCACGGATACTTCCTAGAGCTCCGGCGTCTCTGTGAGGGATGTACAGCTACGAGATGTGAAGGTATTTAGAAAAAAAAAAAAAAAAAGAAAAAAAGTAGCAGTTTCCAAGTCAGGCAGATTCCTGCTGGGAAGTGAAGCTGGGGTTTAGGAATGGAGCTACATTTATAAAAAATAAACCTATTGGTGTTCGCCTTGGTTATAAATTCAGGGAACATTCACCTCCAGGTTTGTTCTGACAGCAGCTACTCGCCGGTTTGGTTTAATTTGTACAGAGTGAAGGTTTTTAGCAGTTGGGAGAGGAGGGAGGCTGCAGGTGGTGAGGCAGGAGCTTGGATGGGGTGGTTTGCAGGACATCAGACCCGTGTCTGGAGTGGGTACAGGGACGGTGACCACGGCCAGCCAACGTTACCCCTCATCCTGGTGACCATCACAGAGCTTTCAGTTTCTTCTGACCAGGGGAACCTCGTGGGGTTGTTTCTGCTGTGTTCACCCACGGGCAAGCTCAGCTGCTGCTTCAGCACCTGGGGAACAGCTCTCTGGATGTGCTGGAGGTGTTGAAAATTGGGGTCAGCCCTAGCAACGGCAACACAACCCTGGTGTCCTGATGTGTCCCCACCACAGGTACAGTCCAAGAAGGTGCTTCGGCTCAGTGTTTTGGGAAGGGTTTTTCATGCCTGGCCTGAGGTTTGGAGGGTGGACCTGAGGTCTGGGAATCCAGCTGGAATCACCTGACAGGGCCTAAGGAGGTCCCATGGGGTAACTGAGGGATCTGGACTTTAATTGTTTTACAATGTCCTGATTACACAGGTTGGTAAATTCAGTTCAGGGGATTCATTCAAGGGAATTTTATAAATCTTATGCCTAGAAAACTGGAAAATACAAATATTTTTAAAAGTATTCCTGACTGGAAAGGATAAAATGTCTCTGTGGGCTTTGTGAAGTCAGCGTGGATGAAATCGGGAGGCAGAGACAGGGAGAGCCGGTTGGTACCAGGCCTGAGCCCTGTGGATTTCACCCAGTCCAACACTTCCCCACAAACCAAAGAACATTCTGTTGGAAAATAACATGGAATTTGGTTTCATTCACAGTAAATACTTTTTGCATGGAGGCTGAGCTAGTGCCTTATTATGATAAAAAGGTGTTCACAAAATATTTATCAAGCAGATTCCTTGACAGCCATGTGATATTCCCCAAGGCAGGTTGTCCGTGCAAGTGATGCTCTCCCCAAAACCTTCCCCTTCACACTCCCAAATCAACCCCCCTTTTGTTACAACCCCACAGAAGAGCTGTAAGGCTTGGAAATTAATTGTGTCGCTCTCCTCCTGTCTCGACGAGCATCACCAATGCACTTTTTAAACATTTAAAAAGATCATGTATTTTTCACATGCTGATTGTGCTCCTCGGAAAAGAAAGGTTGGTCATGCTCCAGCCTTTTAAATCAACAGTGCTGGGGGTTAAATACTTTAGTGGGAAGTGGCAGGGATGTAAGAGGACATTGACTGAAGCGCTGGCCCCTTCCTTAAGGATCTGTCTTTGTGCTCCGCCCGGAATCCCCCCAGCTCGGAGCCCTCCTGGCAGCGGGGTCGTGGGGTGGGAGGTCACTCGTCGTGTTTCCACGAGTTCAAGATAGAATGTGGCAGCAGGACCCACCAGGGACCACACCAGCCAAAATCACGGCGACTCCTCCTCCAGCAGCCCGAGCGGGCTGTCAGGCACGCAGGAACGCAGCCGCTTCTCCCTCCCTGTCAGGGATTCCAAGAGAAACCAGCAGCGACAGGGAATGTTTGCCTCCAGGCCTGTTTGCCAGTGCAAAAATGTTGCGACCTCCTGATGGAGACAGGTGAGGGAAACGTGAGCGCTCGGAAAAAATAAACAGCGGCGAGAAGAATATCGAATTGAAATAGTGCTATCAGAGAACTCCACCAGCAGACTCTGCTGGAAATTACCCGAGACACCACGGTACAGAACTGCTTCCTTTTCTCAAGGAAAATGATCTAATCAAGATGTATGTGCATGACAATACGCTCGCAGGGAGAGGAAGTTGGAGTTATCTGCTTCAATTACTGCACTTACCCTGTCCCTGTCCTGAAGAAGGAGGCGAATAATAAATATAAACCATTTTTTTCCAAACTGAGTTGAGTGACTCAGCTCACACTGAGTAGTGCAGGAAGTAAGAGAAGGAGAAGTTACAAGGTAAAATATTGTGAATATTTCTGGGCCATGAAATATGGAACAAAATAATAAATATTACATGAAATGCTGACTTGAAGACAGTGGTACCTTGATATCCTACAGGATACAAGGATGTGCCCAGGAGGGAGAACTGTTTGTGAGTTCCTGGCATGAGAAGGGAAATTGGAGAAGGGTTTTGGGACCCCTTAGTTGGCAAATTTATATCACAGAATCAATCATGGAATGGTTTGGGTTGGAAGGGACCTTAAAGATCATCTTGTTCCACCTTCCTGCCATGGGCAGGCACCTTCCACTAGATCCTACCTGTGTCCGTCAATATGGGACTGGCTAAACAAATCTTCTCTTTCCCTTGCTCCTGTTCCTGCTCCATGCTCTGCATCCCAGAAGTGGATTGTTGTGCCAATTATTGGGGCTGGGACATCCCAAGGCTCAGACACCTTGCTGGAAGAACATCAAGGGTCAAATTCACAGCAGATCATGGATCACGCTCTGCAGCCAGAACCCAAATCAGAAAGGCACCCAGGTGTATCCCACTGTTCCAATTACTATTTCCTTCCATTCAGGTTATGTATCGTTACAGCATAAATTATGGAAAGGGCTGGAATTCCTGTTTGAGCAGCTTCATGAAAAACTGAACTTTGACTGAACACAAACAGCAAATAAAGTGGAAAACGAGATAAAAAATGATGCAGGCCTCAGTTTCTTTGAAGGTGAAATGACTGATCCCAGGTGTCAGCACCTCAGAGACCTGCTCAGGTATGTTTTGAACCCACTAAATAATGGATTTGAGTGTGTTTTCTTTTGTCTGCTTTGTTTTGGGTGGAATTACATCCACGATCTGCTTCTCTGCTGCATTACTAGCAAGGAGAAGTTGTGTTTTGTGGACTGAATTCAGTTCACAATCCAATGCTTGGTTTTTACAAGGCTCAGAGGTTTAACTGCTTGACTAATAGGAATTATGTGTGATAGAGGTAAGAGCTTATTTGTTATTTATTGCTTTTATTTTATGGTAACAGCAGTGAAATTTAGATGTGAAATAAGATGCATGTTTTTGAAAAGAAATCCTTATGCCCTGTATGTCAGCACAGAACTGAAGCTGGACAGGCTGACATGACAAATCTGAGAAAACCAGAATTTTGGTATAATTCCATTAATTCATTAGTACATCCTGAATATTAGCGGTGTCAGAAGGTGTTTGCTTCCTGCAATGCTCCATTCTGGTGACCTGCTAAAAAGTAACACTGAAAATACACTCCCCTAGTTTATTTATTTTTTGACTTTTGAAGTGATAGATTTCTCTCCTAATTTTACTCTTGTTTCACAGCTTTTTATACGACTCTTGGACAGTTTATAGACACCAGCTGACACCTGTAAAGTTCACCTGAAGCTGTTCAGAAGTTTAAAACGCCTCATGGCAATTTGTCTGGAACTTTTAATGCACAAAAAGGCAAAAATTGATTAGAGTGGCTGAGGAACTCTTCTGTCCTGTCTTTATAAAGTGGATGTAAACCTGTCAGCTCTTACAGCTGTCCTCACACTGCTTCAACTAAACATATATTTGGAGAGGAGAGCTGGCATTTCCCTGCCAGCCCAGAGTCCTGCTGCTCCTGGTGCCAGGTCCAGAGCAGGGATGGGGTGTGAGGCAGCTTCTGCATCATCCGCAGCTTCATCAACATCATCAACATCAGCGGCATCAGCACGATCAGCATCTTCAGTCCTTCCTGGCACTTCACCTGTGGCCATGTTCTGGTTTTTAATTTTATTTAACTTAATAAATTCAAATCAACAAAAATAAAAGAAATAGGAAAGAGACCCCTCCCCCCCCCCCCAAATTATATCACTTTGAGAGCTCTACCAGTGCCAGCATGCCCCATAAGGGCTTGGTCTAGCCCAGGTTCAGGTGATCCAGGCAATGGGGTTTTGATGGTGTAACATCCCTCAATTTATTTGGGGTTTTTCAGCACCATAAAACTTTCTTAGATGAGATCAGATACTTCAAGGGACAAAAAAAAAAAAAAAAAAAAAAAAAGACTTGCAATTTGTTCTTTATCCATCCTGTGGCATCCTGGAGAAAAGGAGGCTCAGGGGGGACCATCTCTCTCCAACTCCCTGACAGGAGGGGGGAGCCTGGTGGGGATCGGGCTCTGCTCCCAGGGAACAAGGGACAGGATGAGTGGAAATGGCCTCAAGTTGTGCCAGAGGAGGTTCAGGTTGAATATAAGGAGCAGTTTCCTCATGGAAAGGGTGGTCAGGCATTGGAAGGGGCTGCCAAGGGAGGTGGTGAAGTCCCCATCCCTCGAGGTGTCCAAGGAACAACTGGATATGGCACTCAGTGCTCTGGGCTGGAGAACAAGGTGGGGATTGGGCACAGGATGAACTCCATGGGCTGGGAGAGCTTTCCCAACACAGTGAACCTATGACTCTGTGATCTCTCCTTTAAAGCTGATATTTCCAAACTGACCTAAATATTCAGGAAGGCCAGCAATAATGTATTTGTTTACCCTGTAAGCTAGAGAGGCTCTTGGAATCACATGGCTGCAGCACCTGTAACTGAAACAGCCTGGAATCTCGGGCTGATCCCGCTCCTCACAATTATGTCAAGTTTGATCATCTGCAAAAAGCTGCTTCCTCAACTGGGTATTTATCATCTCTCAGACAGGAGCAGACAGTGATCTTTTACTCCCTCATGCAACATTTCCCCAAGCATTATATATTTCAGAGACATTTTCATGTATGTATATGCTAGGAATTGTATGCAATATTCCAGAATGGTTCCACCAGTAGCGTACAGGGAAACATTATGGCATTAACCACCTCTCACCTCGCCCATTACCGTGTTTCTTTTCCTAACATGCAGCAGTAGAAGAAGCATCTGATTTCCTGTTTAAGTGCCATATAATCACTTGTTACACATAACAGCACACTTCCTTTGAATGCTGAAATCCTGGGAGCTGTGATTTCCTTCACTGAGCCTCTGTGGTGAAACACTAAGCCCACCAGACCCCATCTCTGGAATAAAACAGCCTGAGGGCTTCACCAGGTCCTCTTTGGATATGGACACAACATTTAATATTGATGTAAAAAAAGGTGAGTTATGGAGATTGCACAATAACTTTTGGTAAGCTGTTTTCCAGCAATTAGTTATTCCTACTGATGCAATTTTCTTATTTTCTAGACAAATATAGCAAATCTTCACTGTTTGGTGCTGGACCTTGGGCTCCATCTGCCCTGAGCAGTGGGATTTGGAGATCAGTGAATTAATTCACTGCAGTGTTTGAATCTGAGCACAAACCAGAGAAGCTGCAGAACAACTGAGCTTGGACTGATGAGATCCTAACCTATAAGGAGCAATGTTTCACTCAAAAATTTAAATGACTATTCATTTAAGAGGACTCTGCAGGTGCCCCTTTAGTGCCCTGAGCACAAGCCTTGGACTCCCAAGCTCCCATTTCCCCTGTTCCAGGACCCTCTAGCCCAGCCAGGATCCACTGAGCACATCCCTGGCCTGGGGACATGAGATGCTGATGCTCAAGGAGGTTCAGGGGGAACCTTCTCACCTTCTACAGCTCCCTGACAGGAGGGTGGATCCATGTAGGGTTCAGACTCTGCTCCCAGGGAACAAGGGACAGGACAAGAGGGAATGGCCTCAAGCTGTGCCAGGGGAACTTCAGGTGTGATATTGGGAAAATTTCTCCATGAAAGGGTTGCCCAGCCCTGGCACAGCTGCCCAGAGCAGGAGTGGAGTCCCCATCCCTGCAGGGACTTAAAAGCCATGTGGATGTGGCATTTGGGTGCATGGGTTAGCGGTGCCCTTGGCAATGCTGGGGGCTTTTCCAACCTGAACAACTCTGTGATTCTTTTATTCTATGATTTTATGTGTGCAGCACTCACAGGGCACCCCCAAAATGCACAGTCTCAGGTGTGGAGGGATAGATTAGGTAAGAAATTACTGAGTTTTGTTTCCTTCAACTCCTGGGGACGCCAGGCTGGGGCTGCAGGGGCTGTGCCAGGTGCTGCCCATCGCTTCATCAGGAAGAGAGGGGAAGCTCAGGTGAGTGCAATAATGACAGCCAGGATTTGGTGACTCCTACAGGCCTGGGGCTCTTTGGGATTGTTCTGAGAGTTGCTTCTGGTGGTGGGTTTTCTCCTTGTACACAAGAAAACTTGTGCAGGTGGAGGCTTTTCCATGTGAGTGATCCCCAGACCTGGGGGGATCAGTGGGGGTCTGCTGGCTTCCTCAAGGTAAGTAATCTGAGGAAACATTGGAGCATCAGCCTTGGATGTTTTAAAAGCACAATAACCTCAGAGTGTTGTGATGCTTTGTGTGCAGGAACTCTGATTTTTGGATTTATTGGTGGGGTGGTAAGTTGGCAGGGTGGTTTTAACACGACAACCTTGTGGTAACATCCCCTCACTGAAGCTGGTGGGAGCTCAACTGTTCCCTTAGAGGGGAAACCTGAACCTCTGGGTCCTCAGACTCATTTTTGGGAGGAGTGGGCAGAGTACCCTGGGGTTTATGTAGCACGTGAAGTGGGCAGCTTGATGTGGGTGCTTGAGAGTAGCAGAGCATGGCAAATCTCTTGCCCAGCATTAATTTTGGATAGTGAGACCATGTGTAAGCTTACACTGGTGACTATGAGGAAAACAGCCACGTGTGTTACAATACCATACCACATTTTAGTGAACTTGCTCTGAGTTACTGCTTTGAGGCTGATGTGATGCTGGGAGGGGGTTACTGGAAAGCCTAGAGGGGTTTTGGGGTGGCTGGGTCTGTCAGTCCCAGAGAGGGGCAAAAACCCCCCTGTACTGTTGCTCTTACCCACTGCAAACTCTTAAACACTCCCCAAATCCAGAGGTTAAACGTGGATTAATACACACAAAGGCAAGTGGAGCAGGGAAATCAGAAAGCAAATTGTTGCTACATTTTTCGTCTTCAGTGCCAGAAAAAAAAAAAAGGGGGGAGGAGGGGGGCGGGGGCAAAAGTTTCTTACCAAGGCTGGTTTGCAGGACTCCATGCCTGGAGCGATGCTGTGGAGAGAACATCTCATGGCTCTGAATGGTTCTGTTCTAGTCTGTGTCCACAAATAACGATTGGTATCTGCTTGTTACAGCTGGAATCCCGCAGAGATGTGAACTTAGGGCTATAATTTCATGGTGATGAAGCCAAAGTCAAGAAATATCTTTTCTGGGCATTGCAAGAAAACCAAAGTGCCCACTGTGGGACTCTTCTGGCAGAGCTCAGGAGGGCAGATCCCCCAAGCCACTCTGACAGCAGCAGGGGACACCACAGCCTCCTCTGCCAGCCCTGGCTGAGCTCTCCCAGCAAACCCTTCTGCAGATCATTTGGAAATTTCTGACTCAGAAATTAGCAATATCGAAGTACAATAAATCACCACAGTGAGATGAAATTAATTGATACAGAAATCAACTGCATTGACTTGAAAGTAGCATTATAAATGCCATTAAATTAAAAATAAGACTTTCATAAAGCTCTTAAAATTGGGGAAATATAAAAGTAGGATGAACAAAGCTGCCTGTGGAAGGAAGTTGTGCCCTGAAACACTCAGGAAAAGTTTTAGAGAGAAATACTGGAGTCCATGTGTGTCCTCAGGTTGCTGATGATGTTGGATGGGTACCTGCCTGTCTGATCCTTGCACACAGGAGCATCACCTGGTGCTGCTCAGCACTGGGTTTGCTCAGCTGAGACTGAGTAGCTCTGATGATTCATTGTGTAAGCTGATATTTAAAACTCTTGTCATGCTTAAAAATGGTATTGTGAGCATTAAGGTGGGATCCTCACTGTGAAAAAGGTATGTGACTAGTGGAGGGAAGGTTCAGGATTTACCTTACTGAAAAGATAATGAAAATAGGGAAAAGGATATTTTTTTTTCTCAGAGATTGGAACCAGGCACTGGCACAGGCTTGTGCTTCCTGGTATGGCTTTGCTCTCTAAAAATCGTGTTGGTGGCAATAGCCCTAAATTGGCTGATGCCTGAAATGAGCTAGACATTGCTATGAAGAAATTATCTGCACTTTTAGAAGCTCTACTTGATTTGGATTTGAAAATAAGCTTAAACTTGAATGGATCTGCCTGATTCGGGTTGTTTGGTGTGCCAATTGTAATCCTCCAGCCATAAGTCTTTACAATATCTCTGCAGATGTACTAATAGATCCTGTTAGGGTAGTTAAAGTATGAAAACATTAGTCTTTAAAATATCATTCTGTCTCTTCTTGCTGGGGTGAATTGAACTCGGGTGATGTTATCAGGCTTTGCAGCCCTGCCATCTACTGGCTGTTTTTTTGTAAGGTGGTTTGTGGGGTCTCAACTCGAAGTCCTCAGAAGAAGGTTTTAAACTTTTGAAACAACTGGAGGGGAGATTTGGACTAGATTTTAGGAGGAAATTAATGCCTATGAGGGTGGGGAGGCCCTGGCACAGGTTGCCCTGAGTGGCTGTGGCTGCCCCATCCCTGGAAGTGTCCAAGGCCAGGTTGGACAAGTCTTGGAGCAACCTGGGCTAGTGGAAGGTGTCCCTGCCCAGGGCAGGGGGTGGAATTCTTGATGATCTTGAAGGTCCTTTTCAACCCAAACCAGTCTGTGACTGTTTAACTGGGCTGTGGGTGCCATGGCCAGCCCAGCAGACCAGGACAAGCTGAGCTCCCTCACGGCTCTCCCCCCTCTTCCCCCTCCCCACTGGTGCAGGAACAGTTGTTCTCCTGGACTATTTTTAAGCCTGTGTGGACAGTGGGCTTAGTGAGCGCTCCCTCAGATCTCCCATGTGCCCATCCCTGGCCTGGACAAAATGCCGCAGTGACACCACCACCCACACGCAGCTCTAAAGGTTATGTCTGCAGCTTGTCATCAATGCTGGGGCTGGTATTCCCCCTTTTTCTGTCTTTGATTACCGTTTTTCCAGTGATTGGGAAGGTCAGTTGTCCCCGTGCTGTTTTACAGGTGCAGGGTTTGCTGAACTCGGTGGATGTTTTGCAAGGACAAAGATCCCACCAGGATGTGATTTATAGGAAGAGAGGTTTAAGGCAGAGGAACCCACCCCGGGCTCTGCAGTGAGCACCTGCACAACGTGCCCAGGTGCACTGTGCCCTCCTCGAGCTTTTCCTTGAATGTACTGTCTGCTTTTAACAGATTCCTGCCTGGTCCCTGGTGGGATATCACAGTGCTTCAAAGAAGATGGAGCCCAGCACACCGAAGTCCTTGCTGAAGGAGGAAGCAATAATTCTTTATTTAAAAGAGATTACAGCTTGCTGCTGTAAATTACTGTACCTCTTGATTTGATCATGTGGGTAACGGCTCTGTGAGGGCTTAATATCAACTGGAGCCTTCTGCTGCACCGTGGAGGCTGCTTGGGGTGGCAGCACCAGCTACAAAGGGAAAATTGCTCTTCTGGCCCTGCTGCCACATGAGTTTTGATACAAAAATCGTACAAAAATAGCCTCTTCTTGGACTCTGCTTCCTCTCACTCCCTTCTTTCTGAAGCTGAATATCGCTGTGTATTTTATTTTCCTTCTTTTAAGTCATGGATTAGCTGCTACAAGTGAAAGGTCTTTCTTCCAGCTGTAGGTGTTCGTTAAACTGGGCACTGTGATGCCTGTGATCCCTGTGACTTTGTTTTTCCTAGAGATTAGCTGGTGGGAAAATTCCTGTGGGAATAACGATAGAGAATGCTTAAAAATGGGCAACACTTCTCCCTGTTCCCTGTAATCTTGGCACCAGTGGGTTCCCCGTGGGAAAGCCTTCCCCGGGAGCTGTTGGCTCCGGCAGTCCTGGAGCTCTCTCTCCCCTTTCCCCAGCTCTTACTGGAACAACTCTTTGCAACTGAGTGAAACACTGGTACCACCAAAATCAATGTTATTGACTTCACAGCAGCTGATGTATTAGCCCTGCTGAGTAACAGCTCTCAGCTCTCACCCTGAGAGATGCAATGGCAAAAAGCTTTTAGTGGCTCCCACAGCCTGAACTCCTGCCTGAGCCCAATTCATGCTCTGCTGTGCCAGATACATCCCAAAACCGAGTCAGCTGTTGCTGTGGATGTGTGAGGCAGAGCAGATCCAAACTGCTTAAAAGATCAAGCCCTTGTTTGTTAAGGCTTAAAAATATCATCTCGCCAAGCACAGGCTGTAATTTCCTGGGCCTTGTGGATGAGGATGCTCAGCCCTGGGAAATGGATGGTGCCACTGGAGCTTGGCCTCGTGTTTGACGTGGAGCATCGCCTGCAAACTGCTCTCAGTCACAACACCACCAACCCGAGGGCTTCCTGCCCCCTGCCAGGGGCTCCTGGCATCAGTGTGAGCTGGGCCTGCCTTGGTGTTGGGTCAGGGCTGGGAAGGGACTGTCCAAAGGGCTCCCCAGTTGCTGTCCTGGCTCTCTTGTGTTTCTCTGCTGGGTGTAGTCTTTGGTGGGTGGCAGAAGTTATGTGACCTGGAAAAGGTGCATCTACCCCAGTCTGCCCATTCTGTGCTCTTTCATAACAGGTTTTGGCTGTCAGGGCAGTGAAGGGCCCTGTTGGTGTTTAGTCTGAGATGCTTTCAAAATCAGCCAAAATAACCCACCTCCAAATCATGATTATCAGTTCAAAAAGTTTAGTAGCTTTTGACTTCAACAGTTAATTTCTTTTTCTTTTTGGCTTCAGATAAATTTTCCTGCACTGTTTGCTGTGAGAACTCTGTGATGGGGGTGCTGAGGGTGCATGAGTGGGTGCACGGCGCATCTCTGGTGGGGCATCTCTGGGTGTGCCTGGTGTCTTGTGGCCATCTGGTCATTGCACCCTTATTTGTGTTGCTCACTTCCAGTGCCCTGCCTGCCATGTCAGGCTGTGTGGTGGGTCTGGCTGCCCCCAGAGAGGTGATGGGCTGTGCCATGGGAGCTGCCACCCCTCTGGAGCTCCTGACCTCCCCTAAAACTCCTGTAAACATCTGCCCGTGTTAGTCACATACTCCAGGTTTTTAATTGATCACACTGCCTCCCTGTACTTGAGGGGTTTTTTTCCCGGGTTTTCCCATAATAATGACTTCTAATGAAGCTGATTATGTCTCCCATAAGGAACATTATTAGATGAATGCGTTGTTCTTAAGGTACCTCTCTTCATGGAATGAGCTGTAATGAGCACTGTGTGGTGCTCCGTGGAGCACAGGATGATCTGTGCCCACCACAGGCCCTCAGCCCTTGGTGTTCCAACTTCTGAGCTGGATTTGGAGTTGGAAGGGCCCCACAAGGATCCAGTCCAATCCTTAGCCCTGCACAGGACCATCCCTGGGACTCACACCCTTTGCCTGAAAATATCATCTATCCCAGGTTGCTCCAAGCCCCGTCCAACCTGGTCTTGGACATTTCCAGGGATGGGGCAGCCACAGCTTCTCTGGGCAACCTGTGCCAGGGCCTCCCCACCCTCACTGATGTGCTTCACTACTACAGGGTGCAAACTGAGGCAGCAAATGAGGTGTAAGCAACATGAGACACGTGGTAGTTATTTCTACTTATTCTATAGGTCAAAAGGCATGGGTATTGCATTCCTCCCTCAGTTTTCCTTCCTCGTGTGTACTCCCAAATACTTTTGGCTCTAAAAGCACATAATCTCCTGCACAGTGGCCTGTGCATGTTCCAACTCTAAATCCTCATGAAGTTGGGCTCATTTTCCTCCTTCAGTGTGGTGTTAACAAAGTATTCTATCGGAATAAGGCTGTGAAATGCAAATTCCAGCTTCCGTAGTAGTTTGCTTATTACAAGCTCATTAAAATGCGTAACCCAAAAACTCTCTCTCTCTCATTACAGAGCTCTGTGCTGTATCACTCCATACTATAAAGCAGCTGTGTGTTGGCTCTTTGATATTGGAAACCCTATTGTCATTAACCTCATTATGACAATACTCCTTTATGATATTTGAAGCTCGTGCCTTTCAAGGAGGATGCTGGAAGGATGATAATATTTGGCTGTTTTGCATAATGCAAAGTGAGGGGGGGAAATGGGCAGCAGGAGATGAGGAGACTTGGATTATTTATTAGTATCCTCAGGAACAACTCTGGTTGTGGAAGTTTAGACACCAGTAAATGCTTGTGCCTTTGACAGGGGGATCTCTTGGCAGTGGAAATAGTGGCTCATGTAGGTTTTTAATCTTAAAATCTTTTGTTCTGTGGATAAATAATCTAAAAGTTGTGTTGGGCCTGAGGTGTTTGCAGTGACAGGTTGGGAATTTTGGAGGGTGCCAACTCCACATGGATCCTTTTCCCCTGAACTTGTTCGTTGTATTTTCCACTCTGAAGAAACATACCCTGAACTTACTAATTCTTCTAATCATGAAAGCACTCTGGTTTTTACTTTTTTCTGGCCTTTTTTTTTTCTTTCCTTTACTTGACTTGGGACTGGAAGAAGATAAAGTTTTAGTTGATGTTCAATGGGCAGCTACACCTTGGATCTACACAACAGCAGTGTTTTCTATTTTAATTTTAATTTCTTTCCTTGTGATTCTTGATGGTTCATTTGCTGCTGAGTCTTTCATACAAACACAGTGATATTTTTGGTAGCTGGTAATAAGTCAGAAACCATAGTTATGTTATGAAGTTAGGACTGTCTCCTCCAGTTCATGCATAGCTTAAAATTCACTACCATTTTCATCAGCCAGTCACTCTGATGCTGTGAAATAACTGTTTTAGCTTTGCATCTTGATAGGTTGACATAGCCAGGTTTGGTTGGCACTCCTTTGTCATCTGCCAGCCCCATCCATCCAGGGATCTTTTGACCACTGCTGTGGGAATGAGATGAGCTTTAAGATTCCTTCCGACCCAAATTATTCCTGCTGAGCTCAGCTTCTGTCCAGCTGCTAAGGTGGGACATCCCTCAATGTTTGATATGAGAGGACTCTGCAACTGAATCATTCCTGTCTGCACATGCTGTTATTCCTTCAAAAAAATTTTAGGTACTTGTGTTATGGCTTAATTTTGGGGCTTGAATTTTTTTTTCCATGTCAAGACAGAAAAGGAACTACTGGAGAGGGTTTGGTGGAGGGCTATGAGTGTGGAACAGGCTTCCCAGAGAGGTGGTACAGTTTCCTTTCCTGGAGATGTTCAAAACCCACCTTTACATGATCCTGTGCAACCTGCTCTTGGTGAACCCTCTTTGGCAGGGGGTAGGTCTAGGTGGTCTCCAGAGGTTTCTTCCGACTCAAACACTCTGATTCTGTGCAGTGATGGGAGTGGTGTGGGTAGTGCTGCCTTCTTTCCCTCTTCACAGCCTCAAGCTGTACCAGGGGAGGTTCAGGATGGACATTCAGGATGGAATTTCTTCCTGGAAAGGGTGGTCAGGCACTGGAAGGGGCTGCCCAGGGAGGTGGTGGAGTCCCCATCCCTGGAGGTGTCCAAGGAGTGACTGGACGTGGTACTCAGGGCTGGGGGACAAGGTGGGAATTGGGCACAGGGTGGACTCCATGGGCTGGGAGGGCTTTTCCAACCCAAATGATTCCGTGATTTACCTTCCTTAATCAGCATTTATCCAAAGTTAAATATGAAAATGCCAAACTGGAGCAGGATTCAGAGCCTGGCATCACATCCTGTGGGTGGGAGCAGCACTGAGCTTTTCACACCCGGGGTCAAGGCAAGGGCAGCAAACCCCACCCAAACAGTGGCGTGTCCTTTCAGCTGGTGCCCAAAACTTGGTGATGCTTTGTTTACACTGCCTAAGTGATGCCTAATCTGCATGTCTGGTTGGGAATACCTCTTTTTCATCGAGTGCACTCCATTTTGGCTGGTGCATCTCTGGGGTGAATAACAAAGAGATTGCCAGTTGTCTGGAGGAGCAGCAGCTTTTGAATCACAAAAGAGCCCATTTTATCAGAAAATCTAATAATGTGCAACACTTCTGTAAACCAAACCCTGTGTGACCAGCTGGAACTTTGAAAAATTTTACAAGAAGCCGTGGGGACAATTAATCATAATAGAGGCAACTTTTATGCAATTTTCTGAACCAACATGCAATTACATAATTTTTACAAGGGAAAACAGGGTTGGGGGATGTTTTAGGGGAGGAGTTTTTGTGTACACAGCAGGAGCAGTGTTTGTCCAATGAGCTGCTGCCCAGGACAGGGAAAGACAGTGTATTTATTTCCCATTAGTGGCCTCAGCTCACATTAGAGAAAATAAATTTATCCTTTCCATGTCATTGTCTGGGATATGTCTTCCAGAAGAGTTTGGAGCAAACATGCAGGACTTACTGTAGCAAGTGATAGATCAATGATAAATCAGTGATTTTTAAAAAATATTAAACACTGGCATTAGTGCAATTCAAAAGAGATTCTGCTGATGCATCTTTGCCAAATCCAGTTTCATTATTTTGCTGGATTAGACATCACATATATAATTGTATGTTATAGAAGTTCCTTAGGAACTTGGCACAGTGATACTTTCCAAGAAGGCAGTGATGTAGAATCAAAGAATTATGAAAAATAGAAAAGCCCCCCCAGCCCAAGGAGTCCACCCTGTGCCCAATTCCCACCACGTCACCCAGCCCAGAGCACTGAGTGCCATGCCCAGTTGTTCCTTGGACACCTCCAGGGATGGGGACTCCACCACAGTCCTGGGCACCCCCTTTCAATGTTTAACAACCCTTTGCAAGAGGAAATTCTTCCTGATCTCCAAAAATATGTAACTCATGAATTTATTAATTGAGATGTTGTAGGGAGAGCTCTTTCTTTGTTGTCTCAATCTGATGCTGGGCAGGAGGGACCTGAGGGAGGGAGTGATGGAGGGACTCGGCCCTTGGACTCTCCCATCCCTATTGATCTCCTTGAGAAACACAAGTCTTGCTTATACTGCAAGATCTGAGCAGCCTGGTCTTGTGGGAGGTGTCCCTGTTCATGGCAGGGGGTTGGACCAGATGATGTTAAAGGTCCCTTCCAACCTGAACCAGTCAGTGATCTGCTGATCATCCAGCTCTTCCATGGCTGTGGATTATCACTGCATATTTCATAAATGAGCCACTGACCTCACGAGATATCCAAAACCACTCTTCCCTTACTAACTAATCTTGTACAAAATCACTTATTTGCACGAGGAATGGTTCCTGTGTCAGTCCTGGCTTCTGCCAAGTGCTCCTGCTGGTGGGGAGGGAGGGAGGGAGGGATGGCTTCTGCCTCGAGTATTCCTGACAACATTCTTTCATTTCCTACATGAAGGTTAAATTCCAGCATTTCAAGTCTCTTTCTTTTCTTTTTCCTTTTTAGCAAAATCTGCTTAAATTTTGAAATAGGTTCTTGAACAACTCCAAAGGCCGTCCCCAGTGAATTCCTCCACCATTAAGGCTGCTCTTTACGGATGTTTCCCGTTCATTTTGGTGGAATGAAATGGCACTCTGTCTCTTACATGATAGGGAAAAGCAGCAGTAAACTGAAACTGAAACAGAAGTACAATCCACAAGGGAAGCACTACCACAGGTTTAATGTATTCCCATCAGAAATCACAAAAGTCTTTCGGGGTCATATGTGTTTATCGTTAAACTTCCCCAGCCCCTGGATGGCTGAGGGCACCTGGATATTTTACATTTTGGTGTGTGTAGATGGTTTATAAGCAGGTGCTGAAGCTGCAGGAACCTCTTTGCTTTTACAAGCTCTGAGCTGGAACTGTTGGTGCTGCTGGGAGGGACTCTGGGATGCTTGGAAATATTTTCAGAGGGTTTGGTATTGATTTCTCATGGCACACTGTAACACTGTGCAGGAAGAGTCTGGGCTTTCTGGGGATGCAAGTGGTGGTGAAACAGCCCATGCCATGGTACAAGTGGTTATTTCATAGAATCACAGAGCCTCCTGAGCTGGAAGGGACCCAGACGGGCCATTAGTCCAACTCCTGACCCTTCACAGGACGGTCCAACAATCCCACCCTGTGCCTGAGAGCATTATCCAAACACTCCTTGAGGTCTGTCAGCTTTGGTGCTGTGCCCACTGCCCTGGGGAGCCTGTTCAGTGCCCAACCACCCTCTGGGGGAAGAACTTTTCCGTAATATCCAACCTAACCCTCCCCTGACACAGCTCCAGCTGTTCCCTTTGGTCCTGTCACCAGAGACCTCGTGCACACTTCATTACACAAAACAATTATTTATTTCAACCCATGTTTTGCTTGGAATCTTCATTCCAATGACTGAACCATGAGCAGGTGAGCTGTGATTCCAGCCAGCCCCGTGTGTGGTGTTTGTCAGAGCACCATCAGAACACACTCCTGAAAATGCTTTCTGCCTTGCTTTAAAATGCAATTATAAATGGTTATGTTTGTGCCTCCATTGGGAGCCCAAGTTTTTAAATTGCTGAGGAGCTTTCCCTTATTTGATTTTTTTCCCCCCCTTTCCTTCAGCCCTAGAGAATCTTTATAAAGCAGCCAAGTGCTTAACTTTGAACTAGAAGACAGGCAAAGTGGGCTGTGTGAAAGCCAGGAGGTGGCTCAATATTTAGTCTCAATTTAGTCTCAATATTAAGTGGATTGAGAAATGCCAAAAAAAGAAAATAGGGAGAAAGTGATCAGGTGAGCTGGGGATGGAGAGCTGATCCCTCCAGCAAACACCAGAAAGGAGCTGGGGTGTGGGATTCCAAGTTTTGTGCCCTCATCCTGGTGCTGCTGCTCCAGTTTATCTGTTGTCTTGCACTAAAAATTTGTCACCGAGTCTGCAATGGAAATACTTCCGTAATTGCCCGTATTATATGGATCATTGACCTTCAACAGTGGAGCTGCTGAAGCAACTGTCCATTTATCTGGAAAATTACCACATGGCAAGAGCACATTAGGCTGTTTCCCTCTGTCTCCTCCAGCAAGTGCTGGGGTCTTTTAAGCTGCTGGACCACAAATCCCTGCACTTGGTCCTGAATGCAGCTTTAGTGCTGGAATAGAGAAGGAAAAGGAGATAGACAGTCCATTTCCCAGTGCAGCACCTTGATCTGGTTTAACGTTGTCAGAGAGCCAGAAAATACTGGGTTTGATCATTCAAGTTAAATATCAGCTTGAAAATGTAGATGTAAAAGTTGTAGGTCAATGAAACACAATCAGAGATGATGGGCAGCCTGCAGGAGCCAGTGCTGCTGCTGCAGCAGATTGCCTAAGATATGATAAATAAAGTGATAGTAACGTAGTAAATGATAAATAAATCAAGTATTGAGGCATGGGCTTGTGTTTGTCTGTGCCTGCGCTCCAGCCAGGAGCATTCCCAGAATCACGGCACACCAAATTCCAGCAGTTCTGAGCAGTTCAAAGTCCTGCTTTGAATGGACTTGCTAGTGGTTTTGAAGGGAACCAGGTTTTTATAGAATCCCAGACTGGTGTGGGGTGGAAAGAACCTTAAAGGTCATCCAGTCCCACCTCCTGCCATGGGCAGGGACACTTTCCACTATCCCAGGTTGCTCCAAGCCCCGTCTAATCTCGCCTTGGACACTGTCAGGGATGGGACATTTTCCCCATGTTCTGTCTAGTTCAGTCACAGGAGGTTTCATCATATCCTGGGCTCCACAAGTGAATTTTTTGTGCATAATTTTATTCATTTTCAGCACTTTTGTTGCATTAAAGTTCATGGTTTGGCATAATTCTGCTCAAAAATCTGTATGTGCACAACCCTGCTTCCCACGGAATGGGGCTCCTGTGTCCAAATGAGTTTTGTGGGGAAAGTAAAACCCGTTTATTGTTTGAATTTATGGAAATTTATTGAGTTAATGAGCTTCAGGTAAAGGGGGGGGGGAACAAAACTTTTCAGCCGCAGTTTCATACAGCCACCCCAATATCACTAAAATCCAGTATATTTTGTAGTAAATAATTACATTATTTCATTCCCAAATGTAGCGGCAGCTCTCGGCTCTGACTTTGTAAGCCGATGTTTACCAGGCAAAACAAAGGATAAAATTAGATGCTTGTTAAGTTTAGTTACACTTGTGTCTTATCTTGTAACTCTGTCTGAGGGTTTAAAAAAAGACAAATGAATAAGCAGCTCACTGGTGCCCAAGGCCATATGCTGTCCAATGCTGAGGTTCCAGGGGCAGAGCATCCTCCTGTCACTAATCCTGAATGTTTAAAGGAAAGCTTTTTAATGGAATCTATCTTAAAAACACAGGTTTATTTACCCTACCTCAAGCACTCACAGTGCTTTGAGCTTAAAACTACTCTAGATTATTAATCCATTTAAAAAGAAGCATTTCCTGAAGGAGTTTTTTTTGTTGGGATTATCCAGATAGATTATTCCTTTGCCTTACCCCATAATTTCCAGCACTTTCCCATGAGCACAGCGCCCCATAATAAACTCCTCTTATCACTTGGGCTAATTGTCTTCTATAAATATTTGTATTTTTACCCATATCACTGGTGGGAAAGGTGCTGGAGGAATATAGAGGTGGTGGAGCAGATCCCTTAAGCTTCATTTCTTCTTTCTAAAAACTTTTGCTATTTTCAGGTGGGTTTTTTTTGTTTGTTTGTGGTTTTTGTTTGTTTGGTTTGTTGGTTTTTGTGTTGTTTTTTTTTGTTTTGGTTTTTTGTTTGTTTGGGGTTTTTTGTTATTGTTGGTTGTTTTGGTGTGGTTTTTTTTTTTTTTTTTTGTTGTTTTGTTTTTTTTTTTTTTTTCCTCTCCCCAACTGAAATTTTCTCCAAACCCTGAAAATTTTAAGTTAAAACACTTTGGTTGAAGATAACATTCCTTTAGAGCAGGTTAAGGCATCTCCTGAGGGTCACACAGTTGATTGTGACTTGGGTTTGCCTCATTCCTGCTCTGGCACCCTGGTACTGCACCCTTGTGGGGGGGAGGTGATTTGGGAGAGAGAACTGGGATTTCCTGTGCCTGAGTCATGAGTTGCCAGGGAATAAAGCAGTGACCCTTCTGTGTGTGTATTTTCTTTCTTAATCCCATGTTTAAACTTTGTGCTCAAGCTCCAAGATAATTTTAGCAATAGAAAAAAATCGAGTCTATTTTTTAAAAGCTGAGTAACTTGTAAGTATAGTTTATAGTTAATAGTTTTCAACAAGCTCTTTCAGAGCTCATATGGAAAGTTTGGAGATTTATTTTTAAATATTATAATTAGTTGTAATTTAATCTGCCCCCTAAGCAAATGCCTTGAAACACATCTCTGGTATTCCTCTCATTTCACATGATTTATCTTATCCCAGGATGCGTCAGGATCAGGTATGGAAATGTTACCTGCAGACCCCTCGTCATTAGGCAGCTGCTCACTTCACAATCTACTGTGACTTTGGGTGCTGCTACAAATCAATATATTTCTTATTTTAATACTCTTCTCTGTCTTTTCCAGCACAGGCTCCCTCCACTGTGTTGCTCCATTTATCTCTGTTGAATCCTGTGTTGGAGGCAGAACATAAAAACCTCAGGAGAGGGGCAGCAGGAACGGCCCTGAGGGGCTTGTTTTACCTGGGAACTGGGATCAGCACAGCCAGGGTGAGTTAGCGGAGGACAGAGGGTTGTGATAAAGCATTTGTGTGGGGTTTTGTGCACAACTCGGAGCAAAAGGAACATATTTAATCACAGGATGAACTTAAAGGGGAATGTAGTGAAGGAGTTCAAGGCCGGGTTGGATGGGGCATGAAGCAACCTGGGACAGTGGAAGGTGTCCCTGCCCACAGCAGGGGGTGGAACTGGGTGGTCTTTAAGGTCATTCCCAACTCACCCCAGTCTGTGATTGCATGATGATGATGAAGGTGGGACCAAGGAAGGAAGTTCCCCTTTAGCTACAGATTCTCCAGACCAGGGAAGGGATGGGCCAAGCAGCAAATTGGGGCTGAGCTTTGTTCCCAGGGACAAGTAAAGGTGATTTTGGGGTAAATCTGGTGTTTTCAGACTTGCATTAGTATGAGCAGCCTTTCTGAAAGCCAGGGAGGGTGTCCTGGCCAGGAACTGGAGTTGGACTGGTGCAGGGAAGAGGGATGGCTTGGCCAAGGACCCAACAGCCACCATTCCTCCCTCTATCTTGTGGTGTTACAGTGGTGAGGCCACGCCTGATACGACTGAGGGAGCTGCAAACACAGAGCTCTTTAAATATTCCTGTATTTGAGAATCTATGGAAAACTGCAATTTATCTCTCGCAGGCAATCTCTAAATATTTGCATTTTGCTCAGTAGCTGCACAGAACATGGTTGAGAGCAGGATCAGGCCACAGGCAGCCTTTGTTTTGTTAGTGAGAGGAGTTTGGAACAGGCTTCATTTTCACTCTATAAGCCTCTCTGTGATCTGCCTCGTGCATCTGTTTCCCCTTGATCTCGCTGTGTGACTGACAGCTACTTTACACCAGCATTATCTGTCAAAACATTATTTAATGGAATCCCTTCTAGAAGGAGTTTTTGTTATTATTAGAAATCAAAATGCGGCGATAATTGAATCCCTTTATATTCCCTGTGTAATGCAAGGAGTAAGACATATTCACACCTAAGGGGAAAACACATCTGGATTTCCTCTTTGCCCCAAGACCGGGAGCTCTCCCTTTCCCTAGCACAGCTTTGATTCTCCGCAGCTCGGAGGGAGAGGAAATTTGCAGTGTGTGCATCTCATCTGAGGGAAACAATGCCATATATCCACTGATTTTTTTTTTCCTTTTTTTTTTTTTTTTTTGCTATAGGAATCACATTAGATAAATATATAGCGAGCTGCAGTGTCACAACAAGTAGATGTACAATTACGAAGACAAAATACCCCAAGGAAATCAACACAAGGCTTATTAATATCCAGGCCTGCAGAAGACAACTGTCAGACAATTGGTCAACAAGGTACATGGTATCTGTTAGATACTGACTAACCCATTATGATCTTTATGAAGTGTCCTTTTGGGGGTCTAGATCTTCAAATATGAGTTGGAAGACCCTTTTCTTTTATTAGTTGCTAAGCTCTTTATACTTTTACCATATTGCGGCAGGTTAGAAGTCTGAGCTTTATTGTCTTATGTTATTGAAAATCCAGATTCCCGCAGCCTTCTCCCTCAGGTCAAGATTTGTCTGAGAATACATTCTCATTTCTCCATGTACAAAGGCTGTCTGGAGAGAGGCAGAAAAAGATTATGACTGTAATATACTTAAATCCAATTTATTTGCCTGACTAGAAACTTCCACACTTCACAATTGCTTCCTACAGAAGATTTTGTATTTAATTCCTTCATCGCAGTAAGGAGTGGGAATGATCTTAGTTCTCCAACAGGTATATGCTCCACACACACACACACCTGTGCCAGAGGAAGGAGAGATGATGAAAATGGCAAATGGACACTTATTTTGCATGTTTGCAGTTTATTTTTGCTTAAGGATAATGAGTTGCAAAGGGATCTTTAAATACCCTCTGAAGAGCTGGTGTTTAAGGGCACTGAGGGGGTTCTGAGCATCACCTGTGAACCTCTCAATGTAGACATTTTGCTCAGTAACTTCATTCTCGTGCTCCTCTCTTAGTTCTTGGTTTAAGCTGCTGTGGTCACTCACCATGTTGCTGGGGCTATTTTAAACCTTCATTTGAGAAGGCTTGAAAAGCCCTGGGTCGGGTTTCCTACACCCTTTTTCCCTAAGCAGAGGTGGCACCAAACCCTTTCTGCCTGGCTCCCAGCACTGACCAAGGGAGACATGGACAGTCCATAACACACTGCAGGCCATTTAGGGCCTCACCAACCCATTTGTTTAGGGGAAAAAATATAAAATGGGATCAAAAGATGCCTTGAAAAGTGCAATGCTCACCTTTGTGCTGCAGGTGGAGGGCTATGGCTGAGACCACTGATTGTCCATAATCCTGTCTAGGAATTGGGATTCTTGTAGAGGGCTGATAAACCATCATAAAGCCACTTATTGTGCCACCAGCTCCTGCTTGCCTTGGATTTAGGATGTGTTCTGTATCAGTGGTTGCACTCACTGCTGGGGCAGGGCAAAGCGAAAAAGTGTCAAGGAGGAGAATTTCTTCACAGTTACCAGAAAAAAAATGTACAGAAATGGGACACAATGTAGTGTGAAGGTCAGACTCGCTTTGGGGTCGATGTTACCAGATATCACCTCAGCCCATGAGCTGGACTGGGGTGATGAGTGTGGTGGCCACCTCCCTCATGTGGCTTGGCAGGGGTGGTCAGCAAGGGCAACTCAGTGCCCACAGCTCCTCTGCAGCTCTCAGGACATGGGATGTCATGGGAAGCTCATGAAGGTGTGTGTGTGTTGTACCTCCACAGATGCACCTGTATCTGAGCTGCTGGCTGTGGAAGGGGCCTCCCAGACAGGTGCCCTGGTGCCAGGTGGCCCTTGGGGCCCTCAGAGAGGTGACCTGGTACCCGATGGTCACCAAGGTGCCACGTGCCAAACACCCTGAAGGTGCATAGTAGGAGCCGCCTCTGTTTCCTTCTGGTTTTTCCCACTACTTGGGTCAACACATATTTCATAAGCCTAAAACGTGATTAACTCACTCTGGGACAGATGTTTATTTAGGCATATGCTACAGCTGTGTTTTTAGCAAAGAAAAGCTCTCAGTTTAGTCCTAACAGAGAGAAACATAATTCTCCAGCAAAGTGCCATGGCACTGATAACTTTGGGGCAGCCAGATCAGAAAAAGATCTTTGTCACAGCAAAATTTATTCACTTGCTCCCAAATGTCCACAGCTTGTAAAAATCCAGCATGTGGATGTGTGGCTTGTGTTTTCCACGAATGCTGCCCTTTCACCCCCTGAGCTGGAAACCTTTAATTCTCTTCTCAGTGTTCCCAGCGCTGTCTCTGTGCTGGAGTTTTGCACAGCCACGGTGCTGGATTTTTTCATTTTCCTCCCAATCTTAGGAACAAATTCTCCTTTTCAAAGTCTTCACCCTGTGGGGCTCTAAAATCATAACAATTAATGCTGGCAAAGACTCCTGAAGCCATCTAAGCCATCCCTCCCAAGGCAGGATTGCTGGAGCAGGCAAAGAAATTAATGGAGAGGGGAAGTACAGGAAGCAAGCAGGTACCTCCTCCAAAGCTAAAGTTGAGGTAAAAAGTTGAAATCATTTAAAAGAGCTGCTCGAGGGGAGGTGGCAGAACTGCTCTGTCACCTGAGTGTTGGATGGTTACTCCGCAAGCCGTTGAAATCACTGATTTGTCCCAATTTTAACTCTTATTTCAACATTTGCTTTTTTTCCTTATTTTTACTTTTTTTTTTTTTTTTTTAAGCAACAAGGGGTGATGGAACAGATTTACAGTATTCAGTGTTCCTCACCCTTCCAGAGGCGTTAAGTGGCTCTAAATGCATATGAAATATGTGTGCTGGGTTCCTCGCCTGCTCAGCAATGTGTTCTTCCTACGTTACTAATTGCTAGCAGGAAAAATAGGAGGAATTTGTTTACCAGCTTCCTGCATAATATTCAGACATCTGGAGCTGCTAGGTCTGGATGGCATTCCTGGGGGAGAGAACATACATCAAGGACAATTAGACAACTGGGGAACTGCAGCCTAAAGGGAATTTGCCCAAACATGGGAAACAGCTCCGTGACGGGCCCGACGGCTCTGGCTGAGCCCGGCACTCGCCCCGGCACCCACTCACTTCCCTGGGCTTTTCTGCTCTTCCTCCTCTCCCTGGTGCAATTTTTCCCTGCTCTGTTTATTACCTTGGCAGTGCTGGATGGATGGCTGGTACTCAGTGACCGTAGAGGACTTCTCCTAAATTATTCCACGATGTCTGACCTGCTGTTTTTTGCTGCCTGCAGGTGCATTGTCCCCATCTCTGGCCTTCATTCCTGTGCAAATTTTCCAAAAGCAGGGATAGTACCCTCAGGAAAACTAATTTTTGTGAAACCTAATTGCTGCCAGTGTCACTTAGGGATGTTTTATGCTTTGTTTAGGGAGAGTAAATATGTATGTTGCACACGCTGACTGTGTGAACCCTCCCTACTTCTGTCTCCTGTCACAGAGCTGCAAGTACAAAGTTTTTTGTGGCTTCCTCTGGGCTTGTGCCACTCCTCAAAAATCCAGGAGCCACCACATGAGAAACAGGGAACAACAGTCCCCATGGGGCTGCTCCTCATCTGTGACACAGATGGGTTATTGATGATTTTCTCTGTTCTTATTTAACTGCTCGAGATCAGCTGAGACAGACGGTGTGAATTGATTGAAATCAGCCAAGTAACTGCTTTTAATCATGATTTAAATCAAAAAGTGAGAAACCTTGGTTTAGCTAATTGATTTTTAAATTTGCTTTGCATTTGTGTTTTTTTTCAGTTTCCTAAATAAATGTCTGTCCCCTTCAGGGGTGTCCTGGAACCAAAATTTTCTTTGTAACACATTGGGGCTTAAAAATACCACATGGTTTCCACTTATGTATTTTACGACCATACTTTTACTCAAATTTAATTTTTATACAAAAACACTTATCTGCTTTATTTTTATTCCTTTTTTGTTGCCTATGTTTTACACTTCACGGCATCAGGCTACAACAGGAGGTGACTGGAAGGCAGCCAAGGGACACTTGGGTGGTCTTTAGGGCCCCTTCCAAGCCAAACCCTTCTGTGACTCTATGAAACTGAGCAATGAGGGAAGAGGAAGCACAGGAGGACCTCTCTGAGCACCCACAAATTATTAATTTATCCCCCCACGTGGTTACTGCTGTGGATTTCCACCGAAGCACCAGCACATCTGAGAAGGTCCTTCTGTCAGAGCTGGTGCTGGGATTGGTTAGGGTGGGCATCACTGTTTTTGAGGCACCTGTCGCTGTGTGGGGTGGATGTCCCTGGTCATATCTGCCTTTGGATGTTCACAGTGGTGAGCAGGAAGCTGAGCTACTGGTGTGGCCCAGTAACTGGGGGAGTTAGAATTCAGAATTCATTCTGGTTCTGAATCACCTGATTCTCCTCCAGCAGGGCTTCTGTTCCCTGTCCCATGGTGGTTTGGGGTTCCCTCTCAGCTGGTGTTGCTCGCTGAGGACCGATCCACATGGCATCCCAACAGGTGTGAATGGATCCTGGTGTCAGGAGCCCTCACTGATTTCCTGAAGGGCTGATCAATACTCGAGCCAGGCGTTTTGCTGCTGGCAAAGGTTACTCCCAGTGCTTCCCCTGCAGATAAAACAGAACATTATGTCTTCTTTGAACTCACTCAGAATTGCAAATCACTCGCTCCTGGAAGGGAGATACGGTGAGATACCTGTAGGCAGCCTTGCCAGCGCCAGGCAGGGCTGGTTTCCAGCAGGAACAAGGTTCGTACCAGCCAGGGTTCCTCCCCACCCGCCTGAGCTGCATCCCGGGGTTTCCCTTTGCTGGCGTGAGGAGAGGATGGAGCTCAGCTTTCTCCAAGACCCTCAGCCTTGGCAGTATTTGAGCTGTGGAGAGGTGATGCTCAGGAGAAGGAAATCAGAGCAGAGCAAATAGAGCTGTATGTGCAGCTCTGAGGGAGCACGGAGTGCTGCTCCACGAGCAGTGCTGGAGCTCCTTCCTGTGGTGGCAATGATGAGTTACTCACTGTAACTCGTGGCTGTGACCAGCCTGGCGTCATGAGATCAGCCTGAGCATCCACCTGCCCGGTGATCCACCCTCCAGCCAGGACATTCCCGGGATGACAGGAGCCCTGTGGTGCCTCGGGGCCGGTGGGCACAGGGCAGGGCGACCTGCTGGGCACTGTCTGCTCCTGGAGAGTCCAGAGGGGAGTGGTCATTCCAACCAGCTCTGTGCCAGCCGTGTGGTCACTCGTGGGATATTCCATCCATAATGCTATTTTCTCACTGCAGGTGCATGTGTTTTCCCAGTCAGGAATGGTCAAATTGGAGTTGGGGATGGAAAAATGGAGCAAGGAGGTAATGCAGATAATGCAGCGTCTGCACCACAGGTATTCCTGGCCCCAGTAGCAAGGAATTTGGGGGACAGGCAGCTCTGGGGAGCCCCTGCCCAGCCCTGCCAGCCCCAAAGGAACCCCTGATCATGGTAGGTGATGGGCCAAGCCATGGGTCCATCCTGCTCCCCTGGCCATGGGCACAGCAGCAGCAGTTTGCAAGCGGTGCCTGCAGATCTTCAAAAGAACAGAATTTGGCCCTTAATGTTCTTTTGATGTGTTTTTTGTATGCAAATAAGGTTTAATTTCTGAACTTTGAACAGTTTGCAGATGAGTTTATTAGAGTGTTGTGTTATTAAGTTTATACTCCTGGGGTCAGCGTGAGGCAGTCAGAAACTGCAGCGAACATTATTTATATTGTTAAACAAAGTCAAGGAATTTCAGGCAGCTGGTATTCACCACCAAAGCAGACAATCAAAACAAAGCCATATTTGTAATCATACTCAGTAGTCTTTTTATGTGGAGTAATTACTAAAATAATCGAAAGACATGGATCAGATTATTAATGACGGCGATAGCCTGCAATACACATCTCTACCTTGCAGAGAGCAGACGGGGAAGTGGGGAATGTAATGAATAGCCCTGGGGTTGTGCAATGCCAGAGCTCACACTTGGAAATCTGTTGTCTCAGCTGATGAGCTCTGAGGGGACCATTAGCAGCCCTGCTGCTGGTTGGGCTCTGGATGGTGATTTTGAACCTGGTGCTTTTCTGTCTGATGGACTGGTTTTGCTCTAAAGAAACTAAATATGACTTATTAATTAATTCCTTTTAATATGATCATTTATATGCATATAGCTGGTGAAATTGAAAATAAGGTAGAAAACATCCAGGCTAATTTGTCTGTATTGACACAGGAATGGGACCCTGAGTGGGGATACAAATGGGAGCCTGCACAGGCTTCCCTGGCTCAGGGTTGTGACCTGGCCTCAATGCCAGGTTGGACAGGGCTTGGAGCAACCTGGTCTAGTGGAGGGTGTGCCTGTTGATGGCAGGGGACAGAATGAAGTGATGGTTAAGGTCCCTTCCAACCCAAACCATTCCATGATTTTGTGACATTTGTGTACGATGCTCATCTGCTCACGCTGCTCCACAGAGCCTGGCCTTACCTACTCCCACCTCCCAAAATTATTTGAAGTCTAAACCTGCTACAGAGAGAAAGTAGAGCTACAGAGATACACCAGATCCAACTCCAACCCCCTGAACCCCACTGAATCTCCATTCAGGGCTAGGCACTGCACTGAGAGCAAAGCAGGGAATGCGGGACTGTGTGGGAGTGGGAAGAAACCCCTCCCGTACCCCTGGAATGGAAGCAGTGGGAATAAAATGCCACCTCTTTTCTGGCACTAATGAATATGTGGCGGTTCAGGAATAGCTCTGTGCCCATAGGAAGTCTGGATTTTCAGCTACTGTTTAAGTTTCTCTTCTAAAAGTGCCGGTGAGGCTCAGTCCTGTCATCCACTTCCTCTTACAACTGCCGTCAACTTCAAAGGAAATCCTGCTGGCAAAATAGCTACAGAATTGTGTCAGGAGTTTATTTGCTCCCAAGATTAGATAATTAATGAAGATAGAATATTAAAATTACATTTACATAAAGCTAAGGGTAATCTTAAAGCGTTCTATTATTTTGTAAATGACCCGAAGTTTGTAACACATTTATAATGATGAATCAGGAGACAAGTCCTTTCAAATGAGGAAGTACAATTTATAATCTCACTTTCCTTCATTATTTATTCATCCTGCTGTTGAATCATCTGCTCTTCAAAACCTGGAAAACCATGGAGCTCACTTTACCTGGCAATGTTATTTTACAAAAGTTATACCAAGCTCTGTGTTTGAGTCAGTCCAAATTACACCAGAGGGGAGCTCCAAACTGATCTTTTTTCTTTAGTTAGTTTGAAATTCATTGAATAACAGACTGGTTTGGTTTGCAAGGGACCCTAAAGCTCCTCTTATTCCACTTCCTGCCATGGGCAGGGACACCTTCCACTAGCCGAGGTTGCTCCGAGTCCCGTCCAACCTTCCAGGGATGGGGCAGCCACAACTTCTCTGGACAACCTGTGTCAGGGCCTCACCACCACCCTCACAGGGAAGAACATCTTGCTAATAACCCGTCTAAACCTGCCTTTCTTCAGCTTAAGGCCATACATTCTACAGAATTTCTGCTGTCTGGCTTTCCCTGCAGGTTTAGACATTGCTACACCTGAATAACTGAAGATGTAGTGCTGGTAAAAACAAGACACTTTCTATTTTCAGCATAAAACCATGGAAATATTGATTCCTTTCCATCCTAGTACCGGCTTTGTGGCAGTGCCCTGAACAATTGCCATCATATGAACTTACTGTTCTGCTTGTTTCAAAATAAGCATCTCTCACCCAGCAGAGCTTTATTTAAAGCCCATTGCCTATTGCCAGGAGCAGCAGTTTCCCACCCCTACATCAAGGAGGAATTTTCATCACAGAAGCTGTGGCTGTCGCATCCCTGGAAGGTTGGAGGGGGCTTGGAGCAAGCTGGGATAGTGGAAGGTGTCCCTGCCCATGGCAGGGGGTGGGACTGGATGAGCTTTAAAGTCCCTTCCAACCCAAGCCATTCTATGATTCTATTCTAAGTGTAGACAGGACCCTCAGTGGGCATCAAGGGCTCAGGACGATCCCACCAAGGGTATTAGGTCCTTATCCCAAAGGCTACTCCAGAGGCATTCCCTTGTCCCAAGCAGAGACAATAAGAACCTCAAAATCCTTGCCATAAGGGCTGGCACTAAAACCAAACCACCTCCCAGCTTTTCAACACAGAGACAAGTATTTTTTGATCAAGAAATGGGAGAGAAAACATTTTGGTCCTCTCTGTAAAATAGATGCCATAGCCTCTTGTCTGGGAAAGGGATTTGCTGCACACCAAGACTGAGAAAAATGTTGGTTTGTAATGGGCAAGATTTTGTGACTCAGCTTTGAACAGAATTGGAACAACTTCTACATGATGCTCAGCACAACTGAGGTAACCCTGGCCATAAAAAACAGGCAGAAAACACTGAATGTTATTTCCCAACTACCCTAAATTACCTAATCTTCAAAGAAATAGTCTCTCTTTACTAAACTCAAACCAGCTATTCCCCTTTTCTTACAAACTCTTTTTAAAATTACTCTGAATTTGTTTCCTTCTCGGCTTTGCTCAGGAATTGACATTTTAAAAGCTTCACAAACTCTTTCCTTGGTGAGCTGCTGAGTCAGGGACTGAAATATCTGTCACTTACTGGGGTTTTCCAGCTGGAGGTCTTGAGTTCAGAGAACTTTCTTTTATTTAAAAGATATTTTTTTGTTCAAGACTTAAAGAAACCAGCATCCAGTGGGGGTGTTGGAGCCAGAACTGTTGGTGCAGTGAGTGCTGAGGGTTTGGAGATGGATTCCTGACTGGCGGGAGGTTTTAATGGAATACCCACATTCCACTGAACTTGTGCCTCGTTATTCCCAGGGCATGGACAAGCCTGGCTTAGGGACACAGGGAGAGGTGTGTTGACATGCCTTTATTAAGTAAGGACTAACTCATCATTCTGGACTCAAGCTGTGGCTGCCCCATCCCTGGAATTGTCCAAGGCCAGGTTGGATGGGGCTTGGAGCAACCTGGGATAATGGAAGGTGTTCCTGCTCATGGCAGGGGTGGGATGAGATGATCCTTAAGATCCCTTCCAACCCAAACCAGTCTGAGATTCTCTGTAATTTAAAGGTAAATGTTAATAGCATGGCTTGAGAGGGAAGAGCTTCCCAGGGAGCTGGACAGACCCTTGAGCACCTGCAGATCTGGAACAAGTGGAAAGAGGAAGAAAGTACAACATGAGCTGGGTATTAATGTTCTGATACAGAGAAATTAATCCTCAATAAGTGACCATAGGGCCTCTTTGGAACCACCAGTGGCCAGCACTGGGTGGCAACACAGTGGTAGGAAAGAATCCCATGTGGAATACACATATGGGGAAAGCTCAGGCTGATTTCACACTTCTGGCTCCATAGATTAGGAAACATCTTCTTTGCTTCTGTAGGTCTGTATCCCATCAACAGCCTTTCCAAAACTTCACAGGCCTCTCACTGTGCAATTACAGGAGGATTTTAGTCTGATTATACATTAAAAACTCCCCTCTCTAAAGAAACTCAATGATCAGAGACATTTTCTTTTAAACATTACATTATTTGAACACTCCTGCTGCTTATTACAAAATGTTTCTACAGGGCACTATGGAACTTTTAGACTTGATATTTCCATTGTTCGAATTGTTTTCTTTTCTCTATAAATCCAAGCATTTCACTTCCATCTACTTCTTTTTTATCCAAATGTATGTCAGAAAGTTTTAATCACAACCTGAGCAGGATGCACAGTCACAAGCCACTGCTGTGGATACATTAACAGGACTACAAGAATCAAAACCAAACACAAAATAAATGACATGTTTGTCCTTCAGCTATGTGAAAATGGGAATGCAAAGTCTACAGTCTTATTTTTTCTGATCCCCACTATTCTCTAATCTTATCAAATATACATTCCCATATTCTGAGGCAGCCTGATAAAGCAGCTTGCTAGAAATAAGTTGCATTAGATTTTGTAGAGCACATTTTCCTTGTAAATCCAATTTCACAATCTGGTTCTGGTGGCACATTAGCCATTCCTTAGCATAGCAAGTGTTCCTGGAATATTTGATCCACCGAGTTCCACAACATGCAGCAGTTGGGCTGTTCCAGCTCTGGTGTGGCAGCAGGACCAGGGCAGTGACTGTCCCCTGTGTCACCACAGGCACCTCCAGTGCTGTGTCCAGTTCTGGGCCCTCATGACGAGGACATTGAGGGGCTGGAGCGTGTCCAGGGAAGGGAACGGACCTGGGGAAGGGTCTGGAGCAGCAGGAGCAGCTGAGGGAGCTGGGGGGGCTCAGCCTGGAGAAAAGGAGACTCAGGGGGGACCTTCTCGCTCTCTGTAACTCCCTGACAGGAAGGGAGAGCCAGGGGATGGTCAGGCTCTGCACCCAGAGAACAAGGGACAGGATGAGAGGAAATGGCCTCAAGCTGTGCCAGGGGAGGGTCAGGTTGGACATGAGGAGGAATTTCTTCTTGGAAATGGAAGAGGCTGCCCAGGGAGGTGGTGTTGTCCCCATCCCTGGAGATGTTCAAGGAGCGACTGGATGAGACAGTGCTCTCGGCTGGTGGGGATCAGGCACAGGTTGGACTTGATGGGCTGGGAGGGCTTTTCCAACCTTAATGATTCTGTGATTCTGCACGTTCCCTTTCCCTAGACCCCATTCTTCACTGGGAGTGCAGCTTGGTTCCACAGCACACTCCTTACTTACCCTTTCGAGGCAGGGCTGGGGATCACTCCCCAGTAAACATCTCCATTTCCAGCACCTGCCCAGCCCCAGCGCATCAGCACAGGGAGCTTTTGCTCTCCCTGTTTGTCTATGAATGGAGGTGCCTCAAGGTTCATAAATCTGTATGCAGTAGTAGGGGTTCTCTAACAGCAATTCATTTTAATTATGTGAGACATAAAAAGACCACCTACAGATGAGACAATACAGCTGTAAGATTCTCAAGGTTACTACAGGGAATACTTCATAACTGAAGTATGTTTTCCCCAAGGAATTCGACTACCATTTGATTTAATTTTTAATTTTTACATTTTAATCAAAAATAGATCAAATGGTGGTGTTCTCCCCTGGGAAACATACTTCAGATATGAAGCAGTCCATGTTCCTTTTAAATATGTAAAGCTGCCATTTATGTATAACTCATGAATGACACCCTGTGTTGCAAGCAAATATCACGCGGTGATTTCGAGATTGTTGCAGTAACAACACTATAATCACACACAAATATCACCCCACCTGGTTCTACAACGAAAATGGCAATAAAGTGAGGACTCTGGGAGCTAATCCGATCTATCTTGAGTGCTACAGCAGAGCCACATGGATGGAACATGTGCATGTTGATATTGTATCGATCCCTCATCCCACAGGGCTGGTGAGCACCAGGTAAGGCATTGCTGTGCTTGGAAAGTCAGGGCCAGAAACACAGTCTGGAATATCATCCCTGGAAGTGTCCAAGGTCAGGTTGGACGGGGCTTGGAGCAACCTGGGCTAGTGGAAGGTGTCTCTGCCCATGGCAGGGGGTAGGACTGGATGGGTTTTAAGGTCCCTCCCAAACCAAACCAGTCCGGGATTTTGTGACAGGAAGAAACAGCCTCAAGTTGTACAAGGGGAGATTCACGTTGGATATTGGGAAAATTCCTTCATGGAAAGGGTTGTCTGGCCCTGCACAGCTGCCCAGGGCAGTCGTGGAGACTCATCCCTGGAGGGATCCACTTGGGGACATGGGTTAGTGTGGCCTTGGCAGTGCTGGGATGGACTGAATGGTCTGAGAGGGCTTTTCCAACCTTAATGATTCTGTGATTCTATTGCCCTCCTAGTTTGTTTTTTTTTCCTGTCCTTTTTATGTGTATTTAAAAAGCAAACAAGATGGCCAATGTTTTTCTTGCTTCCTTGAGAAGAATTTGGAACCAGAGAGGAGTGGGCTGGGTCCTGAAGCCCCTGGAGGTGGGGAAGCCAAAAACTCCCTAGCCAAGCCACTTGTCCCCACTGGGAAATCCAGGAGAAGAGGATCCCAATTGCTGGTGTCCAAATTATACTTGTGGAGTTTAGTTTTCAGGACAAGTCACTTTGGTCAAACAGCTGTTTGCATGCAGCACTGGAAGCTCCTTCTCAGAGCACTATGCAGAGTTTTGGGTGTATATCCAGGTGTCCTGAATGGAAGTTTGATGTGTGAGAAAAAAATGCCACGGTGTAACTCTTACTTTGATAATTACTGCCAGTAATCAAGGCAAGAGCAGAATTATTAATGTGTGACTATTAATGTGGAAATAGATGATATCACATAAATTTCCCAGGAGAGCTGCTGAGGTTTTAAGCAATTAATTTAGACATAAACACCACCAATTTTAAATACATTCAATAAATTATAATATTTTAAATAAACAAAAATAAATTTAAATATATTAATTTCAACATATAACTTCTATAAGTCTTGCCTTTGTGGCTTGTCAGATCCAAACTGCCTTTAAACCTCAAGATATTAAGAGATGGCAGTCAAGATATCAAATAGATGTGGAATTACCATCAAATAAATAGTTAAGCAAATACCAGTACCATAATCTAAAGCAACTAAATCTAGAATAACAATCTTATATATGAGATATTTATATATGTGTTATACAAATATATATGTATATAATATATAATTATATAATAATATATTTATTGTCCTCAAAGATTTTATTTGCCTTTATACCTCAGTGTCTTCAGAAATCAATCATAACACACCCAGACAATTCCATGCTGTAGCCAAAGTGGTTTTTAATGCTTCTGCTTTTGTAAGGAACAATTTACAAAATACAAAGTTAAAAATAATAATTATATCATTTTAACCTTAATTAAAAACAGACCAGGTGCCTTTTTTCCCCTATGTACATGTAAATAAAGCATTGCTCTGCTTACTCTGTGTACAAACCACAGCATTAGGAAATATAGAGATTATATATTTTATATCTATAAAACAAAAATTCATAGTTTTACAAGTCGTACAAAAATAATTCTGTGGTTCTGCTGCAGATTTGACACAAATCTGCTTTAAAGGAATATTCACCTGTCCCAGCCTGTACCTCCCACAAAACCCTTCTGATTCTGGCAGATTCCAAAATAAATTATATCTATTTAAAACAATAGCACTATTAAAAGCCTTCACTTTAGCAAACTGTTAAACTCCTCATTCTCAGGAACAATGGCAAACTGATACCAAAAATCACATTAAAATCAAACACCAGTGTGACTTCATCAGCCACAAACTGTGAGAAGCCCTGTGAGTTATGTACCATCAGATTTGAAAAAAAAAAACAAGTAATGGTTGTTCCAAAAGGAGAATTCAAAAGAACATGGCACAAAACCTACAAGGACCACAAAAAACCCCATCTGGTTCTTATTTTTACCATATTCCAGCCCAGATTTAAGTTTAAAGCAAGAAGAAGAAAAAAATATATTCACAGGTATCTGTGAATTCTTAACATGATAAAATTTGAGTTATTTAAACGAAAAGCAGTTTGTTTGATGTGTTTTAAACATGATTCCATACTTTTGTGTAATGTATTACAGCAGAAAATTCTTCCATCACTGAGTCTACTTTTGACATTCTCCTCTTTGAACACCCTATATTTTGACTGTACACTGTTATACCAAATCATTATTTGTCACACTTGAAGCAGCACAACAGGTTTAGAGTGATTTTGCAGTAACTAAACTCTCAAATACCTTTTAGCTCTTTACCTTTAATCAGCTATTTCAGCTTTTCCAGCACAGGAATTGCTTATCCATCCTGTTTGGTTTTTTTCCCCCTTTAATACTGCCATGATTACCAAGATTTTTTAAAAAAACAAGGGCTGGGGAATGTGAAGATGAATTCTCTACAAAATATAACCTCTCAGACACTGGGAACAAGTATGTAAAGACTTGTTTTAAAATATTTTTTTTAAATTTAACTAAAATTTTTATTGGTTTGGAGGAAAACTTATTCTTCCCCAACCAAAGTCTAAATACCAATTTACTGCAGGTCTGCTTATAGACTTACTTCCTCATTTATTTCTTAATTAAATTAAGTATTTATACAACATCCATTTATTAAGAATATCTCCTTAATAAGTCAACTCAGGGCTAATTACAACTCCACGCTTAACATGGGAAGGATTTTAGGATCCAAAAGTCCTTTGCCTGAGGACTTTGCAGTCTTAGCCCAAAATTAACCTTTAAAAGCCTGTCACTAGTTTTGTCCAACTTTGGAGCTACTATTTGAATTTAAAGTGGCTCCTGGCTGCTCTCAGAACAGGAGAAGCCAAATGTTGCTGTGCCTTTTTTGGGTTGAACTCTGCCCAAAAGCTGAGGTGTTGCACCCAAATAGCAAGAAGATGTTGTCTTAGAGCCTAAAAGTTATATAATCCTACAGACTGGCAAAAATATGGATGGAATGATTTGTGACAAGCCAATAAAAGGATGTTGTACGATGAGTCCAAGCCTTTTTAAACAGATTTTTTTGGATTTCAATAGAAGCTTCAAGGGGATTTTTATTGGCCTTCACAGCTGCAAAGCTGAGCAGCCACTTAAAAACCAAGGTATTTGTGTCCTCCTGTTTCTGCCTGTGGCCCTGTAAAAGGAGCATTTTCCAAGAGTGTCAGGGAATGTGTCCAGGAAAACCTCTGACATCAACATGACCTCTGGCCCAGGACCAGGTGAAGAAAAGGCCCAAGGCCAGATCAACTCAATTAGTCCAGAACATTAAATCAACCTTTTCTTTTCCTTTTCAAACATATTCTGAGCTACCTTAAGAGCAGAAGCATTTTTTTTTCAAGTGTAAAAATGATGCGAATTGTGCACTGAGTGCTACCAGAGCCATTTGGTTTGTGCTGAGCAGCACAAACCAGACCAGGGGAGGGGTGTGCAGGGATCCAGGTGGGAACAGGGGCACCTCCAGGATCCAAACAGGAAAGCAGTGCTGCTCCTCTGCCAGCTCTCCATTTCTAGAAGCCCAGGATATGACTGAAGTGTCCCTGAAAAGCCAAAATTTCACGTCACTAAAAATAATCTCAACAAAGTCTTTTCCTTAGTGTTTGCTATTTTAAATCATAGTTCCAGTAGCAACATCACAAATGTTTTTTTCCCCCAAGGACTAGGGGACACCTAAAAAATCTGGATACTAAAAGGAACTGTTCAGTGTGATCTGTACAAGGACCATGACTGAGTTATGAAATTAGTTTTGCACTTGAAGTTAAAATACACCCACAGAAAACAAAGACAATTTTAGCATCATATTTATATACTTTATTCTGTTCTACCATTAAATGTTTAAAGATTTTGAGGACAGAAGAGGAATTTACCTTTTGGTTGGCAACTTTTATTTTAAACTCAAGTCTGCATTTCTTTATGTCACACTGTCTCTTTTCAAAGAACTCACAGTAATACTTATAACTAGATGTTATACTCTCAGTATCAGCTTCTTATGATTTTAAGAAGGAAGATAATTTACTATTAGAACTCTTACCAAACTTACTGAAATATCACTGTATTATCTGTTACTGGCCATGAATAAATATGTTTCTGTATAGATTTAATTGTGGTCTCTTCACAGTAACTGAAGAGTCTTCATAGTCAGTCAAAATCAGAAACAAATTTTAAAATTTGCTTTTAGCAAAGCATTTTCCATCTCAACTTGACAATATGAAACTGATTTAGGAAGAAGTCTTGTGAGAAGCCCTACAAGGGCTCCAGGTTTTTGTAATCCAGCCTTGAGTTTCTACATTGAAAGCACAGAACATTCAAATTAGAAAAAAAATCTTTAGTTTGAGCTTCCAGCTCTCACTGAGCAAAGCTGGCAAGGTGTTTTCCTTGCTTCCTACAGCTGTTGCTGAAGAGCATTTAGTAGTGAGTAAAACAGGTCATACAATAATCCCAAACTTCCATAGATAAATGTTCTGGAAGAGGTGAATTTTACTTCCTCCAACTATCTGGCTTTTATCTCAAGGTCATTATTAGGCCGTAGGAAAAAACATGTCAGGCTGATCTGACTTAAAATAGAAACGGTGTTATTTTATTATATTATTATTTGGGATGATGATATTTGTTCTCAGCCATGAGATTCTAAAATGAGGTGGTCACTGACAAAAGAATTTTCAAAGTCTGATGTCACTGTAGCTTTGGAACGCAACAAAACTGACTTAACATGCTGGGTTTTAATCCCAAGATGTTCTTTTGTTTTGGGGGTTTTAACCTCAGAGATGTTCTCCACAAAGCAGTCACACTGGTTCCCATATTCCTACAGTCAGCCCTGGATCTGGTTTTCCTTTTAAAGATGAGCAGAAATAAGCTGATACAGCCAATGTCTTTATGGTCACAGCTCCTGACTCCTACCAGCATTCAATGGAAACTGTCATGAATTCCATCAAATCCCAGCTTTTGCTATGAACATTCAGTATCCCCCCACACCTCTCCTCATTTTGGCTCTGTAAGGAGCAATATTTTCAGGCTACTCATTGGAAAGCAAGTATCAATTTAGAGGGAAAAATAAGTGATAGAAGGAGATTCCTGGATATTTTGTTATGATTCAGTATGGGGTAGATAAGTTGTATGTTACTGGTTGCTTCAATGACTTCCTAAACTCTGCTTTTTAGGGGGAATTTGAAAAATGTGTTGCCAGCCTATGTATTTTCCAATTGCTGCTCCAAAGTTATTAATTTGTGCTCTGCTGAAATGCTAAATGAATCTGCCCTTTTTTTTTTTTTTTTTATTTACATGCTTTACTCCTGAGCAATGGCACTGTGGGGTTTATTAACTTTATGTTTAAGGGATCTAATAGTTCTGTCCCAGAAAGCAGGTTCACACACTTACAGACTCTCCAGCAATACATCTGGGGCAGGGTTGTGCAGCTCCTTTGCTTCCATGGTTTTCCAAAATCTGATGAACAAAACCACACACAACACCATCAGGAAAAAAAAAAAAAAGGCTTTTTTTTGCAGCTTTATTAAAAAATTTATTTAAAACATGATCATGTAACAAACAGACTCACAATGTGAACATACCATGGAATTTTGCTTTGTTTTTGCTGTCCAAGGACCACAGTCAGGGGAGAGTTTCTGTCTGGAATCCAGCTCCATGTCACAATCCATGAGGTGGCCACCATTAGCCTCCCCTGGGATGTTTTCCAACAGTTTGCACACTCGTTTCTGAAAGAATCAAAAGCAATATTTCTATGTCTCTGCAAGGCATAGCGCCTAAATTTTCAGGATTTTCCCGTTCATGACTCCTAAGGATCCCACATTCATTGGGAAGAACACTGAGTTAGGAAGGGACTATGAGACACCAAAATGTTGTATTTCCCACTGCACCTCACACTGGGTGAGCAGGGAATTCTGCTCATCTCACCGTGACTCTGGGCTTCAGTATCATAAAATTCCACTGGGAAAAGACCCTCCTTCAGCCTCCATTAGTGCAGGATTTAAGCTGGTGTTTATCAAAGGAGAGGATCAGGGAAATTGGGTGAATGACTCATTAAATTCAGGAATGGAAGGAAAACCCTGAAGCCAAGTCAGACAGTGATGAAGACACACTTTGTGATGTTTCCTTGAATACTGTCACCTTCTCCCAGCTTTCCACAGCAGGATAATCAATTAACTTCACTCTCCTGGAGCTCTACCTGAGCTAGGACCGACTGACATTGGAATGTCCAGGGAATCCAGAGTGGGAGAAAGGGCTGGGCTAAGCCCTCACAGTGCTGAGCAACTGAACACAAGATCGGGGATTCCCAAAAATACTGCTTTGAGCACCATTTCAGGAACTGGGAAGGTTAAGCTGCAAATCTCTGGAAAACAACTGGAAACCTTAAGAACAAGATCTTTGGGCTGTGACTGCCCACGGAAAGGAAGGACTACCCAAATCCCAGGGGCTCCTTGGAATTGTAACAGCAAATTACCAGAGTAATGGGAAATTAAGAAGATGACACAGATTTAGGGTCTGGCTCTGAATTCCAAAGAGATACACACACACACACTTCTGAAATTTTTTTCCAAACAAACTTTAAGGAATACCCATACTCCATCTCTTTCTCCAGTACATGATTCCCCAGGAAAATGTGTTGGCACAGCACTAACAGAGTGTTGAAGCACAGAAACTAAATTTAAAATGGAAATATATTATGTGATAAAACTAAAATGGATCAATACAGCAGGAACCTCGGTGGAAAGCAGCAGAGATGGGAACACTGAGAAGGAATATGGGATATTTGGATGACAGAAAGGAATCAAAAAGTGAAGTATCTATTGTTGTAAGAAAGTGAATAATAGAATAAGAAAAAGTCTGAGAAGGTCCTCTAAAGAGAGATGAAATTCCACTGTGAAAACATCCTCTTCCCTTTGTTGCTGGAGAACTCATCCCTTATTAAAGGGAACAGCCCCCTGGTGCAGCAGATGATTGGGAAGATGTGAGAGATGAAGGAAAAAAAGGGAAAAACGACTCAGTGCCACACATCAGAAGGAATCTGGCTTATCAAAACTAAATTCAAGGTACTGGTTTTGGGGTTTAAGGTACTTGGCATCAGTGACAGGAATTCAGGACACAGAGGGGACAAACTCCTTAGGCCAATGCCAAGATAATCTGTGGAAGTTTCTTGCTCCAGGGAAGACTCTCTGGAATTCTGCCTTAGGGAAGAAACAATCAATTCATCAATCCTGCCTGTGCAAGGGACAGAGGGCAAGATTCAGAGAACCTGTGATTAACAAGGATAAAGGAGCCCCCTATTAAAAAGCAAACAGGGATTGCATCCAAACAGCTGCTTTTGTTAGGAAATGATCATGCCACATCCAGCTTGGAAATGCAGGTGAAGACAAGCAAGAACAAATCAAATACAGGCAGAAAACAGATCTCTCTGCAGGGAGGTCACTCTAGCTTTCTTTTCCAGCTGGAAAGTCCTGGAAAATCCCCTGTGTTTTCATGATGCTGACAGGGTAAAAGCCTCACAGATGCTGCTTTTCATCAGCAGTGAAACCAAACTGGTGCAAAAACTATTTGCAAGGACCAACCAACCTAAATGCAACAGAAAATAGTTAAAAGAAAGATTATTGCCCCCCCCCCTTTTTTTTTTTTTTTTGTAAGATCTCCTATAAATTTAATATGTTCATCACAAACAATTTCTCCTTTTTTACCCCATTTTTAAAAGCCAGGCAAACTCCTGTTTGGGGTTCCATCAACACCTGTCCTACAGCTATAACTCAGGTCTCCAAGCAGCCCAGCTTTCCAGCTCCACTGGATTTCTCTATGGAACGGACATTGATAGCCATGTAGAGATGCTCCTTGTTTTTAGGGCCCAGCTCCCTATGGAAAGATGGCTCTGTTTTGGAAAGCAGAGGGAAGATCCATGCAGATCCTTGCGGGACACTTTGCCTGAAGGCCATTCCAAACCAAAACACACCAGAAGCTCTGGCCTTGAAAATTTGATATTCCTTTAAGTCCAAATGCCTTAAAACCAGGACAAGGAGCTCCATCCTACAGCGAGTTTCTGAAATCCATGGAAATAACTACATCAGAGTGCAAAAGGAAATCAAATGTGCATAACTAAAGCACAAAGCAGGAGCTGAGGCAGAGCAAAAAGAGTTGGGACAGGGGAAGGAGTGTTCCAAAGCACCTTGTCTGTGCTGCCAGTTGGGTTCATGCTGCCAGCTGAAATCATGGAATCAGGGAATCACAGCATGGTTTGGGTTGGAGGGGACCTCAAAGCCCATCCAATTCCATCCCCTGCCTCGGGCAGAGACACATTCCACTATCCCAGGTTGCTCCAAGCCCCATCCAACCTGGCCTTGGACACTTCCAGGGATGGGGCAGGCACAGCTTCTTATCTTAAAAGATATTTAAGGTCCCTTCCAAACCAAACCAGTCTGGGATTCTGATCCCTCTCTGTCCCATAAGTTTCATGAAGATTTTCCTTGCTCTACAGACAACCAGCTCATGAATTTGTTCATGGGCAAACATCAGCTCATGAAGCAGAAAAAAGAGTTGTTCTTTGCCTCTCTAACCCCAAACCCAGGAGAAATTCCTTCTTCCCTATGTAACTTTGTCAGTCCCAGGCAAGAAGCTCATAGAAGTTCCTCTCCTTCTCTGTAAAGTGTGTCCCTGATAAATGAAGTTTACCCCTAAACACAAGTTTTTGCTTGTGTTATACACGGACATCAGATGATCAAGGGAGAGAAGGTGATCCTGTGAACACCAGGATTGGCTTTGCTTGGAATTCCTGCTAACTTTTGCAAAGTGAGCAGCTGGGCATGTTCTAGGATGGGAGATGTTCACAAGGCGGTGGATGGGATGGAGGTTTCCCTCGCTGGAATGGAGAAATGGACACACACAAAAACTTGGCTGAAACGGAAAACTGTTCCAGAAGCCCAACAGGTAAATGCTAAACACACCATTCCTGGAGGCACATCCTGGAGCCAGGAGAGCAGGAACAGATGGAATTAGTGAGGCCACCTGGTAAAGAGGGTTTGAGCCAGAAAAAAAAAAAAAAAATTTTAGAAAGGAAAAAGGGGGGAAAGGGGGCGAAAAGGGAAAGGGGAGGGAAAGTGAAAGGAAAAGGGGAGGGAAAGAGAAAAAGAAAAGGGGAGGGGGGAAGGAAAAAGAACACCCAGAGCCTGTTCTATTCCACTCCCATGGCCGTGTCCCTGCGGGCTCCCGGCGGCCCCAAATCCCCCCGGCCCTGACTCAGCACCGACAGCCGCGACTCGGGACCCCCCGGACCGCGCAGGGCTAAAGGGGGGACCCGGCCCGGTTCTCCGCCCCTCCCTCCCTCCGTGGCCGGCGCCCCATCCCGAGCCCATCCCGGTTCCCCGTTCCTCGTTCCCGACTCACGCGCTCCGGCTCCCCGGGACCCCCCGGCCCGAGCGCCCCGCGCCGGCCCCGCACGGGGAACAGCGGCGGCTGCGGGAGCGCGGCCATGGCGGAGGGGATGGATCCGCCCCCGGGATCCGCCCTCGGGATCCGCCCTCGGGATCCACCCCCGGGATCCGCCCTCGGGATCCGCCTTCGGGATCCGCCCCCGGGATCCGCCCCCGCGACGGAAACACGCACGCAGGGACGCGATGGAGGAGGCAGCCGCTGAGCATCCGTGGGTTGCGGGGCAGGGAGAGCCCAGCACCGTCTGAATCAGAGTCATGGAATACCCTGAGTTGGAAAGGGACCCACAGGGACCATCCAGTCCAGCTTCTGGTCCTGTGCCCAGGACACCCGAGAATCCCACCCTGTCCCTGAGAGCGTTGTCCAAACCTCCTTGAGCTCTCTCAGCCTTGGGGCCGTGCCCACTGCCTTGGGGAGCCTGTTCAGTGCCCCCACCCCATGGGGTAAGAACCTTTTCTGAGATCCAACATAAACCTGCCCTTGGCACAGCTCCAACCATTCCTTCGAGTGTTGTTCGTGGCCACAGCAGAGATCTGCCCCTTGTGAGGATCTGCAGACCCCTCACTCTTCCTCCAGATGAACAAGCCAAGTGCCCTTAGCTGCCTCTCATGTGGCCCTTCCAGCCCCTTCCTCATTTCCATGTCCCTCCTTTGGACGTTCTCCAACAACTTCAGATCCACCTCAGCACCATCAGTTCAGCCTCCTCGTGCTGCAGTGACCTTGGAATAACTTAGTGTTTCTGCCCATGGCAAGGGGTGAAACAAGACAGGCTTTAAGATCCCTTCCAACCCAAACCAGCCTGGGATTCAGTGATTCTTTCCATTGGGATGACAGCTGATTAGTCCAGTCCCACCCCCTGCCATGGACAAGGACACCTTCCACTATCCCAGGTTGCTCCAAGCCCCATCCAGCCTGGCCTTGGACACTTCCAGGGATGGGGCATCCACAGCTTCTCTGGGCAACCTGTGCCAGGGCCTCAGCACCCTCACAGGGAAGAATTTCTTCCTAACATCCCATCTTACCCTGCCCTCTGGCACTGGGAAGCCGTTCCCCCTTGTCCTGTCACTCCATCCCTTGTAAAGGGTCTCTGTCCACCTTTCCTGTCGGCTCCTTCAGGTCCTGGAAAGCCCAGTTAGGTCACCCCGAAGCTTTCTCTTCTCCAGGGTGAACAATCCCCTTTCTCCCAGCCTTTCCTCACAGCAGAGGTGCTCCAGCCCTCTACAATAACACACTGCTGGTCTCTCCTGCTCTGCTGAACTGAACAGTTTTGCAGGAGAGAGCATGGATTATCAAGCTACCCCTAGCATTTGTTAGATCTGGAGCTTATTCTTCACTAGGGATCCAGCTGTCCTTCCAGGATATGCTCTGTCACATTCCTTGAGCCAGAGGACATATCACAAAATATAATTGACATATTATTTTTTTATTTTTTAATTTAGCACTTGACATGCCTGATAGCAAAATAACCCGAAATCCGGGTAATCCAGTTTGCAGAACATCCAAAATCAGTGCGGAGTTGGAACCAAACCCAAATCCAGTCACATCAAATCAGATTTATTTAATTATTTCCCAGCCACCTTCCAATTCCACCCGAGAGCCTGTTTAAGTGTCTTGCCAGTAGAGCACTGTGGAATGTTTTCCTGTGTATATTCCCATGTTTAGAACAAGGGGATGCACTATAAAAACTATGTGTTTTGTGACACATCCAACTAAATGTGCCAAGCACATGGCAGGGGATCCTTTCTTGCAGGTGCCAGTTTTGCACGTGGCTGATGTTTACATGGATACACCTCCAAATTTCCAATCAGGGAAGCACCTTGTCTTCTCCAGATGTGACCTGACCAATAAACACCCTCCAGCAAAGAATCCAAGATGTGCTCTGGCTGTCAGAGGGAGCTTGTTGCCATCCAGACCATCAACTAGACTTTTCTGATTTTTATCTGACATCTTTTACTCTTTTCTTTTTCAGAGAAATTGTTTTGTACCACCCCAAAATCCCATTTTTAGGTTTGGTCTTGCATCCTGAGAAACTGAGGACTCACAAGTGTCATTCTCCACTGTGTTTGCTCAGGTTTCCCCCCATTTTTTCCTCCATGCTTTCTCTGCTGTAAACTCCATCATTTCATGTAGTCCCAGGTAATTTAAAAGGAGAATAATTTCATAGAATCATTTGGGTTGGAAGGAATCCCTGGAGATGATAAGTTGAAGTCCCTGCTCCAGCAAGACAGTGTTCCATGGGTAAACTTTGGCTATCTCCAAGGATGGGGATCCCATACCCTGGGGATCCCATGCCTCAGAATTTGGGCACCCTCACTGTGAAAAAACAGTTTTGTTGTGTTCTATTTACTCTGAATAAATGGATTTAGGAGCCACAAACTCATTACACCTTCCCAGCTGTTCCCTGGCACAGCTCGCTGAGTGCTGAGAGACAGAGTTGGGATTTACAACATTAATTACAATTACAAACACTTTTTTCTTTGTTTGGGCCAAAGCTGGCTGAGATCGTTAGGTCCTTCAGTGGGACCTTCATTTTACTGTTTTCTTAGAGGAAAATATCAGTGTTCCCATGTTTGCTGCCTTTGATTCCCTGCTAAACTCCCCCTCATTTTGTTTTATTCTGTGTGTACAACTAAGTGACAGCTAATCAGGAAAACTGGTGACCTGCCAGAGCCTTTTCCCACTGTTGTTACACAGACCTGACGTGTCTTGAAGGGAATTCCTGGCTTGTTTCAGGGTATTTCCTCTTTTTTTTTGCAGTGTTCACACCACACAACTTCTTCATCTCCCAAACCCAGACATTCTTCCACACCAAAGTGGGTTTTAAAGTGTGCCTTACATAAAATAATCACATATAACATAACATAATGTAATATAATATATAAAATAATGTAAAAAACATGTAATATAATCCTGGACCAAATTCTTGCTTATCACTAAAGATTTTTTAAATTTAATATCAATTTCTTCATTTCATAACAATTGTACTTTAATATTAGAATAATAACGCTAGAATAAAAAAAGGATGTAGCCAGATAAGAAAAAGGTTGTTATGTTTATTTTAAATTTTTTTTTTTTTTTTTTATTCTACACTGCAATAAATACTATTTCTGGATCAAAACAGAGCTTGGCTATATCCCAAATACTTGACAACTTCCAGCTATTTTCATTTATTCCAACTGGAATTCCACAGTCTCTTTACAGTTATATCTTATCTATATTATTGTTATTGTTATTGTTATTGTTATTGTTATTGTTATTATTATTATTATTATTATTATTATTATTATTATTATTAAGCACCAGTAACTTTTCTGCCACATGTAAAATTTGGGTTCAGGGACTGGCTAGAATGAAAATTAGATTAAAACAGCAATATTTTAGGGAATTCCCAGCTGGAATGCAACAGCCTAACTAACCCCTGTGTCCATAAGGAATGTGCGTTCAGTCCTCCAGTTGGGAATCAGCACATATAAAGCCAACACACAATTCTTTTGGAAAACCACTGTTTCAGGAAAACTGGAGCGGGATTTGGGAGCAGTCAGGAGCGCCCATCCAGCCTGTGCCCTTGGGGGTTTTTTCATCCCAATTTGGGTCTCCAAATCCATCCCTTTAGAGCTCCAGTTGAGCAGGGGATCAGCAGGAGCCTTGCCAGGATAATTTGTCCTGCCGCCTGTTCATCCAGAGTCCTTGAATCCCTGCGTTTCCCTGGGACCCTCCTGCCAAAGCCTCCATCTGGGATGCCCAGAAATACGGCTGGATGGGAGGCAGATTTAGTTCTCCCACGTCTCCATGGGCCTATCCATTTGTAACAGCCATCCTTGTCTTTGCCTTCCAGAGGAACCTTGAAAAGGTCTTGGGAACCTTATTCAAGGATGAGGGTTTAAATCATGTGCCAGAGCTGGAGTTGGCATCGGCTACAGAGGGGAGAGATTTATTTCCAGGAGTTACATCTGTCCCATGCTTCATTCCTGAAGTGCATCTGTGTCATTGAGCGTTGGCTTTAGCCCTCCATCCCATAATGCCTTGACCCAAACCTTTGGTGTGCCCTCTGCTGAATTCCTTCACAGCCAAAATCCAGCTCCATTTGTTGAAAATGGGTCAGGAACGGGACCAAAATATGGGCAAGAAATAACAAACAAAGAGTGAGTCTGTCCCAGGCAGCAAAAATTCCAGCCTTTTCCATGGAATTCTGTCTTTAATACAACAGGAATGTTTTCATCAAACAGAGTGTATTTGGTGGGGAATTTAAAAGCAAAGGGATTTCCCACTGGAAAACAGATTTGTTTGTGGAATTACCTGTTTTAGCCTCTTTAATAGCACAGCACAGCCCTGTGCTGCTCTTCTCAGTATAATGTTTTCCATATTATTCAATATGTAATTTTATTTTTATGATCTGAAATCTAAAATAAAATTGGGCAGCCCGTGGAGCTTACTTACAACCCAAGAATTCAAGATTTAAGCAAAATTATTTTATTTGAAACAAATATTTTATGGGGAAAAAAACAGGTTTTCCTTGGTTTATGACAGAAAGGAACAGTAATTTTTAAAAGCTCTGAAACTCAGCAAAATAGGGCATAAAATCTCAAATAGGCTTTCCCTAAAGGTTCAAATTTCTGATTACTCCGCTGGGTTTTGTTCAGTTTAAAATGTCAGAGAAAATATACAGAACTAGACTTTCTTCCCTCCACACATGTACTTAACATCAACCAGCATTTATTTATAGAAAATATGTAGTTTTATATATTTTTTGTTTTGTTTTTTTAGAAATAGGCTTTTGTTTTCTTAGAAATGGTCTTTGAGAAAAGACAAATGGAAATATTAATATTTTATTTTTTACTAATGTCTGGTTTGGTCTTGAGATTTCTTGCAAAATACTGAAGATTAATGTGTCAAAAATTGACATTAAATTTATTAGAACAGTAAAATTTCAAGATGCTTTATGACCATCTTTCTAACAGAGATAAGAGTATTTTAGATTAATTTTTTCTCTTTCTGCATCAGAAGGATTATTAGGCACTCTTCTTGCCCTGTTCCATCTCTCCACACCGAATTTCCCATCACCAGGGGTAATCCTGCTTCCAGCTACAGATTTATGGGCCATGAGCTCCAGGAGTGGGAATCTCATTTCACTTGACAACATCTCGGATTCTTTTCCACAGAACAGCTTGGCAAACACAAAGGAAAATGGGAACGTGTCGTCCTGAGCATCAACCTGATATTCCAGAGGGTGGTGATCAATGGCTCCGAGTCCTGATGGACAGGAGTGACCAGCGGTGCCCCTCAGGGCCCGTACTGGGACCAGTGTTACTTGATACCTTCTTTAAGGACGCAAATGAAGGGGTCAAGGGCACCATCAGTGACACACCTGAAGGACAAGGCCATCCAGAGGGACCTGGACAAGCTGGAGCAGTGAGATTTCGGGAATCTCATGAAGTTTAACAAGGCCAAGTGCTAGTGCTGCACCTGGGTCAGGGCAACCGCTGGGATCAATCCAGGCTGGGAATGAACAGATGAGGCAGCCCTGGGAGAAGGATTTGGGGGTGCTTGTGGATGTCTTGGGCTGATCCCACAGTGTGGGCAGCAGGGAAGGGGGGGATTCTGCCCCTCTGCCCCCTCAGGTGAGACCTCACCTGTAGAGCTGCCTCCAGCTCTGGGGACCAGCACAGGAAGGATGTGGAGCTGCTGGAGCGAGTCCAGAGGAGGCCATGGAGATGCTCCAAGGGCTGGAGCCCCTCTGCTCCAGAGCCAGGCTGGGAGAGCTGGGAGTGTTTACCTGGAGAAGAGAAGGCTCAAGGGAGACCTGAGAGCCCCTTTCGAGATCATTAATAAATGTCAAGTCCTAAACCTTAACAAGGCAATTCCACTGACCAGGAATTTGTCCTTCCAACACCAGGATACCACTTCGAGCTTGTTGGATACTCCACTTCACAGATTAAATCTCGTTTCTTGCTGATTAGGCTCGAAAGTCTAGAGATCGAAGACTAGCCTTTCTTAAGGAAATTTTACATTTTCCATTTTTTCAAAGACTTCACATATACTTACAAATATTTTTTCTCAAGTGTCATTATTTTTCTGATGTTACTTACATTGTTTTAACAAAAATATTTACTTTTACTTTCGAACATACACTGAATTACACGTTCCCGGAACAGCAGCGCTCCGGGCCACTTCGGACGGGGTTTGGAACCACCACGAAAAAAAAAGGGGTGGGAAATGGGACGGGCTTTTTTTTTTTTTCGGAGGCGCCGCGTCACGGGGGAGGGGGGGGCAAACCCCCGCGGATCCAGGCGGATCCACATGATCCAGGCGGATCCACGTGGCCGCCGGTGTCCCCACGTGCCCCGTGTCCCCTCCCTCCGTCCCTCCCTCTGTCCCTGCCGGGCCATGGCGGGGGCGGTGGCGGCTGCGGGATCCGCCGAGCAGTTCCAGGAGCTGCTGCAGCTCCGCGACAGGTGAGGGGGCACCGAAGGGTGGCACGGGGGTCCCGTCTTACCCATCCCGAAAGGGGGGGGGGCCCCTCCCGCGGTTCCCTCCGCGAGTCCCGTCCCGGCCGTGCCATCCCTGGGGTTCCTTCCCGGGGGTTCCCGTCCCGGCGTCCTCCCAGGGCACAGCTCGGGGCTCAATGAAACCCACGCGGGGAAAGATTAAAAAACCAAAAACAAAAACAAAAAAAACCAACCAACCAAGCCCATTAATTGAACAAAAGCTCCGGGTTTGGGTCTTGGCGCGATGCTCTTAAGCCCCGGTTTCCCCCCCTGGGGGTGCTCCGGGAGGGCACAGCTGGAGGTGTCACCCTGCAGCAGCTCCTGCAGGGAAAAACGGAGGCCAGATGGGCAAATCGGCAGAAAAAAAATGATATAAAATAGAGCTGCCCTGCGATTTCAGGTTGTTCTTCTGCAGGCTGCTGAGAGTCAGCAAAAAACAGCAGTTTTTTCACGGTGTTTTCAGTGGAAACAGCAACACTGGGTTGTTTATCGAGAAAGAAAGGGGCATGAAATTATTCATCTTGTGCCACGGGGCTGGTTCCTCCTTAATCTGTTTTTGTGCTCTAAAAACCGGTAATTCTCCTTTCATGGAGTCCTGGAATGTTTTGGGTTGAAATGGACATTAAGGCTCATCCATTCCACCCCCTGTTATTGTCAAGGACACCTTCTGCTAGACCAGGTTGCTCCAAGTCCTGTCCAACCTGGCCTTGGACACTTCCAGGGATCTTATTCCAGCATTCCGTGCTCATGTTTTACTTTGGGAGGCAAGAGTTGCATTAACCACCACTGTAATTACAGATGAGTGGGTGCTTTACTGATTAAACGAGTGATGAAACCACCACCATCACATTCCTAAGGACAGCATAAGGAGACCTTGATAAATGTTGATTATGGGAAAAAGAAACCAAAATTATTTGAAACTTGCTGCATCACTTCCAGTTTCTTTTCTGGAACTGTCCTTCAGCTGAATTCTTGTGTGGGGACATTGCAGAGGGAACTGTCGTGTCAAAATGCAGGGAATACTTTGCAGGGATGCAGGGAATGCTTTGTTTAGAATCACTTATGTGCTTCATTTTGCCAAGTCTTTATTTTAATTCTTAATGTTTTCTATTTCTCTTGCTATTTTTTAAGGTTAAATTTAAGTGCTCAGAGGGCAGTTCAGTTGTAAAATTGGAAACATTCTGTGAATTAATTAAAAAAAACAACAAAAACCAACCCCAAAACTCTTGGTACAAAGTACATTAAGATATTTTAAATTTAAATTAATTTAAAATTTGAGTTTGTTTTAAATGGATGTTAAGAAGGAAAGATGGGCTCTGGTAGGATGAGGATTAAATAATTATGTGATTATTTGTCCTTCACCATTCCTGTGATCAGATGTGTCCTGCTATGGACACTAAATTATACTGAGAACTTGGAAACACAGGGTAAGAATCTGCATTCCTGGTGGAGAATGGAAAAGTTAATTGAAAGAAGGTGTATCAAACAGTAATTAGTGCTTTGCCCTAATCTGTGGCCATTAGATTATGTCTATGTCCTTTGTTCTCTTCCACTATTTTTTTCGCCAGTGGAAGCACCTTGTCCCATAAATTTGCAAGTTGCTGCTGCTTTTTGCATTTTAAATGTTCTCTCATTGTCTCTGGGTGTTGGTGGGATGTGAAAAGCTGGTCCCTGTTGGCTCAAAAGTCTTATTTAAATGTATCTGTGAGCTGAAAACTGTGGGAATGTTGAGGAGACCCCGTCTGTGAGGGCTGCCTGGGCTAGAACCTGCCTCTTCCCCTGCTCTGTTCTCTTGGAATTCAGGAGAGACAGTTTTGGGATCTCATGTATGAGAGTGTTTGAGAATCATAAGGGGAGAGGACCCTGGAGAAGATTGCCCTGAACTGCTCCTGAGCTCAGGTCTAAATTTGCAAGGTTGAAACCTGCACAACAACAAAGCTGCCTTGTCATTTCATAATTGAAGTTTTAGTTGTCTTTTGAAGCAGGACCACACTCTTCAAATGGGGCATGATGGGGAAAGAGAAAGGTTTTCCTATTGGTTTTCTACCAGAATTTTCTACAATTGATTTGGAAAATCAAGTTTATGAACCTTAAAATATTCAGGGTGTGTGGTTACAGCAGGTAACTGTTCCACTAAGGATGTTGTCCTGCTATTACAATTTATAATGAATGTCCATTATTTAGTAATAAAAGACACTAAATGGCTTCTGTGATATTGTTGACTTGATTTCTTTTACTCTTTATTCCCATTATCCAATGGGTTTGACCTCAGTAAAACTAGCAAAGGGAATTGAAGATTTCAGTAACTTGTATGTTTAAGTTTGTGGGAATTAGCTCCTGGTACCCAGTGTGATGGGATTTCTGCTGACACCTGTGACTTCCCAGCTTTAAATGTTGTGTGGAATCAATCCAAAACATTCCAGGAAACTCGACTGAGGCTGGAATAAGAAGTTGAAGTGAATAAAAGCAGAAAAAATAGCATTTGTGAGACATTTTTCTTTGCATTGAGGCTGGTTGGGGTTTGAAATGTTTCATGAAAAAGCATTGAAGTTCCCTGGGCAAGTCCTAGAAAACGTTTCTGGTTTCACTTGCTGGATTTTCTTTTTCCTGAGGAAGGTGGTGAGAGTGTGGGTGGGTTGTTTATGGAGTCCCCATCCCTGGAGGTGTCCAAGGAATGACTGGACATGGCACTCAGTGCTCTAGTCTGAGTGGCAAGGTGGGGATCAGGCACAGGTTGGACTCAGTGACCTTGGAGTTCTTTTCCAACCTAAGCGACTCTGTGGTTCTGTTTATTTTTGCTTGAGTCTTTCCTTAACAGTTAAATGTTGTTGATTTTCCCAGGTCCCTGGTAGTTGTCCATTTCTGGGCACCATGGGCCCCTCAGTGTGCACAGATGAACGAGGTCATGGCAGCACTGGCCAAGGAGCACACACAGGTCACCTTTGTGCAGGTGAGTCAGGCAGAGGAGCCTCTTTTAAACACAGAACAGACATTATTATAAACCAAAGTATTACCAAATATGGGTGAGGTGGTTTTTGAAGTGGCTTCGTAGTTGAAGATGTGACTTGAACACATTTTCACCCTCCTAAATCTGTTGTCCCAGAGGTGCTTCCACCATTGGTGATGGTCTTGGTCGTGTCAGACATGGAATCCTGGAAGAGTTTGTGTTGGAAGGACCTTAAAAACCATACACTTCCAACCCTGATGTTGTTGGTCAGTTAAAGGGATCTCAGAATTCACAGAGGATTTCTGTGGTAGTAAAAAAGAACCTTCAGGAAGGTGAATTCTGTCTGTACGACACTGTCACTCTCAGATGACAGCTGTGTAGTTCTGGATGAGAGAAACACAGCTGAGATACTCTGTTTTTGTGAGAATCTCTGCACATCCCAGTAAGAGTTCCAGGGGGAAGGAGAAATGAATGCACTTGGTCCACATGCTGTTGGTTTTAACCCGAATTTCTCTCATTAGTGAGACACCTCTGTGGTGCTGAGGGCAGGGAGTCCTGGAGCAGCCAGCTGTGAGTGCTGGAATTTGATTTCTTCCACTAAGCCTTCAGGTTCTGTGTTTTTTAATGGTGCCTCTCAGTTGGTGTTCGTAAAACAGGTCAGAACTATTTTAATGGTATTTTATGACTTGGAGGTTCAAAAGACCAGTCTTCAATATTTTGCAAATTCAAGATGCTTAAATTTATCTGGAGTTTAGTAGCTTTCAGTCAGGCCAACAGAGTTTGAAAACTCTCAGTTACCTTTTTATTATTCATATGATATTTATTTATGATCTTTATTATTCTGCTGCAATTTATTTTCTGTTAATAAGGTTCCAAAGTGATCCAATGTTGTAAAACTATGATAATGGCACATCCTTTCCCCTGCTTCCCTCCTCCAAATATTACTTAGAGAAAATAAGCTACTGCAATTCTTGAGTGAATTTTCTTGATACATGTTTTGGTGGGAGAAGCTCCTCATAAGGAATGTGTTTGATTTTGAAAGTTTTATGGCATTTTGTGTTCAAAAATATCCAAACCTGCATTTTATTTGTCAAATACTTGTTAATTCCTCAGATATTTGGTTGAAATGAAAGTTGTGTGTAGATCCTAAAACACTTGATAGCAGCATTTTGGAAAGTTGTACCAGTAAGATCAAGTTACTGAAATATGAAATTAAATCTGTTCTGAGTGGAATTACCTCTAAATAAAGAAAGAAACAAATAAATAGATAAATAAATAAACATAACAAATATAAAGAAGTATCCAAGCAGGAAGTTTTACTGGGAAAGATAATTAATTTTAAATATAGAAGTCATCATATGCCACTGTAAAGAGAATAGGTAATTGGAATTATCTATTCTCTTTCAATTCAATTTCAATTGAATATAAGCTTTCAGTTTCTAGCTTTAGTTTCTCAGTTGGAACATTGATTTACAGAAGAGGATGTGAGGCTTGGGCTTTCAATTTTGATATTACTGGTTTGCTTCTGTAATTAGTGGGCTCATTAAGAGTCTGTAGAGCTGGTTTGAGTTGATTAAGACACATTTTCATAGCAAATTGCTGCGTTCCATAGTTTCAAGTTGTGCACTGAATGCTGGATAAAACTGGAAGCAGTAAGCTCAAGTTTGCCACTCAGCAGCCTTGCAGGAGTTAAAAATAAAGTTTAGTGGGGAAGAACCCCTCCTTTTTCCTGGCTAATTTGCAGGAGGCTGCAAATGTCAGTGGTGATGTAGAGCCCCAGAGTGAGTCAATAGAGCCAAGAGCCGGGATTGCTGTGGGCACAACTCCCGCCCCGTGAGGTGACATGGCTGGGTCAGTGATTTATGGATTTCAATATAGTGGGAGCTGCACGGGATTGAAAATTTACAGGGTCACGAGTGCACCAAAAATTTTATTCGCAGCCTCCGGGCGCCTCTTGGAATGTGCAACAAAATAAAAACCTCTGAACCTGTTTTGCCACCGCCGAGGTTCAGGGGGAGACACCCAGCACAGAGAGTCTCATTTAAATGCAAATGTCTCCCAAACTTCAGCATCAGGCTCTGTTTAAATGTAGAAAATGCCCAGAAGAACATTCACTCTGTGTGTCAATGCTGTCTGGAAGCTTGAAAGAAGATTACGAAAATAATCTGGTGGTTTTTGCTTTGGTTTTTAGTTGGAAGCTGAAGCCGTGCCTGAAGTATCTGAAAAATATGGAATTAGTTCTGTCCCAACGTTTTTGTTCTTTAAGGTAAGAGAAAACGGGTTTAAGAGAAAATTTATTTAAGGGAAAATGGATTTAAGAGAAACTGGATTCCATGTGGACCCTTAATATGTATACTTTTGTAATACTGCTCCCAGAACCTTAAGAACTTTCTCAGCGAGGGAACACTTCTGTATATGATTGAAGTCTATCTAGTGGAACCTAAAAAAGTAGATAGAAATGATTTTTGCACTTACTATGTAATATTTCAGAGCTTCCTTAGCTGGTTTGGGGATTCATGCATTTTTATTAATTTATTTATTAATTATTGTTTGTTTTTAACCCGAGCCTGTGCTTTGGTTCCTTCAGAATTCCCAGAAAGTGGACAGGCTGGACGGTGCCCATGCCCCCGAGCTGACCAAGAAGGTGCAGCGCCACATATCCGGCACGTCCCTGTCTCCCCCCTCCAGCGACAGCGTCAAGGAGGATCTCAACTCACGGCTGAAGAAGCTCATCAACGCTGCCCCTTGCATGCTCTTCATGAAGGGCTCTCCCAAAGAACCTCGCTGTGGTGAGGAATTCCTGGAGTTCATGTCCAGCTTGGCAGCATTTGCTGGATTTATGGGAGTTTGGGGAGATCCGTCCCAACAGCGTCTTGCTCGCCTATTGATGGGGGGATTTTCGTGTTGCCCAAATGCAGCTGGAGAATTGTTATTCCCTCAGTTAAATTGTGGAAATGGAGTCACAGATTAGGAGCTTCCTAAAGATGATGTGATGTGCAGTGTTATCCTGGAACTGGGACAGTTTTCCTGTGTTTATTCATGGTGTGGACAGGGCTTGGAGCAACCTGAGATAGTGGAAGGTGTCCCTGCCCAGGGCAGGGGTGGCACTGGATGAGCTTTAAGGTCCTTCCCACCCAAACCACTCCATGATTGTGTGTGTTTCTCCCTCAGTGGAAATGTTTTTTTCTTAAACCTCATTCTCTTAACTCTTGCTCATCGTTTAGTGCTCAGTTTCTGACTAGCTTAAAGTGTTGCTCTACATGAAAAGCTCAGGAACAAATGTCAAAGGACAAAATTTTTAAGTACTAGGAAGCCTCTGCTCTTCTACAGTTGTTGAAATTGAGAAGCTGGGTCCCTAGAGTGAATATAGGATTATTTTCCTTAATTTCAGGTGGCTTTGATTCAGGAGCAATACTTGGCAAATAAAGGAGCTGAGAGGAGAGGCCGCTGGAAGGGCCTGCTGGGGTTGAATCAGATGCTTTGGACTCATAATAATCTATATATCTTCCTGTGAAGAGCTGATGAAGTTCCATCTATTTCTGTGTAGATAATTCTGCATTTGTATCATGTACCAATGTGGTTGTAGGTGTGTAGAAGTTCCATATAATGGGAAATTTTAGGTAATTTTCTAGGAATGGACATTTTGGCCTATTCTGTAGTAGGTTCTGATGAGCTTCTGAGGTTTCTGAGTACTTTTGGGGTGTCTAAAATTTGGGGTTATTGAGATATTTCTTCAAGCTTTCAGCTCCCTGGTACCCCAGGAAAAGTGCACAGGAGGTACTTACCTAAATAGAAGTATATATTAAAATTGGAAGTATTAAGATGGACTGAACAGATGAAATTATTTGAACTGCCAGCTCTTAATTTGCAGGTACATATTGTGCTGCCTTAGGCTGATGTTCTGCTTCCTGGCAGTAGTTGGGAAATGTTAGCTGAGTTCATTAAATTTCCTGAAAAAGGCAAAATCTTTTTCAAGGCGAAGGTAATTAAACATTTTGTCAACATTTTCATCTTTCTCAAGGTGAAGATAATTTAAAATTTTGTCAGTGATGATCTGGATCTGTTTTATCAGTAGTAGAAGTAATAAAAATAGGAATAAGTGCAGGAGCCAGGCTTGTTTAAAGGTGAAGATATTTTTGATGTGTATTTATTTTGATACAAATAAGACTTGCTGGACTCTTTCGTTCAGTTGGCAAGGGAAGGGGACCTTATCCAGCAGGAATTTTGGGATTTTATTGTAGTTTTTGGTATTTTTTCTCTTGGATAAACCAAGCTGAGTAGAGACTGGGGTATGACTTGTCCTCTCAGATGTGTGTTTACTGACACTTGTATGTGGTTGCTACAGATGTTGTATTATTTCAGTGGATTTATGGTAGTCTTGGCATGTACTTGCTAGTATTGGTATTTATTTGGCCATGTTGGTATTTGTTTGGTGGCATTGGCATTTATTTGGCAATATTTATTTATTTGCTTCATCCATACTTTGTTCAGGGTGTTTTTATTGCTGCAGAATCTGCGATCACACAGATAACACTTAAACCATTTTGTCAGCGGTTTAATTATTCCTTGTCAGGCACTTCTTCAGAAATTCAGCCTAAATTCCCTTTTGTTATGGAAGTGAGGATGTTTGGGCATTTTATTCCTAAACACATCACTTTCAAATGAGCCCCAACCAATCAATCTTTCTGGTTTGCATGGAATTGCCTACAGCTAAAATAAAGCTGGGGTTTTTTTTTTCCCCCTCCCCAGTTCCTTACAGTAGAAATGAGTTAATATATTGGAATAACCACCAGCAATCAGCCTTTAGCTGTTTATTAATGAACTCCCAGATGTAGGAGAAATTCCAGGATCTGTTTGACTTCAGGCTGTACATGAACTCAACACTTCAGTTGTGCAAAGAAAAGCAACTTGGATGCCACAAGTATAAAAACTGCTGCTTCATATCTCAATAAATTACACATGAAAACTGCAATAAAACCCCATATTTCAAAGCTAAGAGCTGAAATCAAAGGTTATTCTGTTCTGCCACTTCCATCCTTTTCCCCATTTAAACCTTGGGTTTTTATTCTTTTATTAAAGCCTTTAAGCATTGTCTCTCCCCTTTTTTTTTTTATTTAATATTTGTATAGAGGTTTTCATTTGTCTGCACAGCATTTGTTGGAATTCTTTGAGGGAATTGGTAGGATTGCAAGGGTGTTTGAATGCAAACCAGAACGAGTTGGCAAAGATATAAAACCTTATTATCACATTGATTTATGGGCAAATTCTCCCGGATCCTTTTTGCAAACGATGGGATTGTGTTGTCTGGGAAGTGTAAAAAGATGACTGTAAATTCCATAATAATAAAATTTTCATACCTACAAATTTTTTTTACAAATAATGTGATGATTTTCTTGGGAAAAAGATGCTTAGTTACAAAAGGGAGAAACTTCTTCTCAAATTGGCCACTGCTAAACTTATAAAATCTGGTTGTAAAATCATAATATTCAGTGCTTAATATCCTGCTGAGGGCAGGACATAAGAAAATCTGTTATTAAACGAAACAAAACATGGTATGAAAGTGTCACAAAGGGAGTAAAATAATATTAAGTACTCAGGAGAACATAAAAAATTTAAAAAGGAATTTGCCTTTTACCACGAAGTAGGAAAAGTTGCTCTTAAAGCGAAATAGTAGAAAACATGAAAGTCAGGTTTTAAGTTAAACTCAGAAATCAATTAGCAGTAATAAATGTGTTTTTTTTTTTTTTCCCATTTATAATATTTGAGGATATTGATAGAGCAAAGAAGAACAACTAGAGCTGTTTTGAACTTGCTATCCAGAAATACCACATTTTTTAACAGAATAAGGTTTGACGCAGACATGGGAATGCTTTGTTAAAAATCCTATTTAATTCCTTTTTCTGTCCCTGCAGGTTTCAGCAGGCAAATGGTGGAGATCCTGAACAAACATGGTGTTTCCTTCAGCAGCTTTGACATATTTTCTGATGAAGAAGTCCGTCAGGGACTCAAAACTTACTCCAATTGGCCAACTTACCCTCAGCTCTACGTGAATGGAGAGCTCATAGGGGGGCTGGATATTATCAAAGTAAGAAACTGGGATTTCCTGAGTATTTTTGGTTGTCAGAGCATGTTTTTCTTGCTTTTTACATGTGATTTTCCTTCCCAATTTTCCTAGGAACTTGAGGCGTCTGGAGAGCTGGACACGATGTGTCCCAAGGCCCAGAAGTTGGAGGACAGGTGGGAGGAATTTTGTCACTATTTGCAGGGTGATTATTTTGGAGGTTTCATTTAAGTTTGTTTGCATAGGGGAAAGCCTCCTGTAAATTCCTGCTCTTCGATTTTGTAAAAAATACATCAAGAACTTACTTACAGAACTCTTCAGTTGTTTCAAATCTTCTGGTTTTTATCCAGCGATCACTTAATATAAAGTTGTACTGACCCAATAGTCTTTAGTTATATTTGTGGTTTAATTTTTACTTGTAGCAGGAATGCAGAGATTCCTTCTTGTGTCTCTTTTGAGAATTTATTCTTTAGAGATAGCTGCAAAAATCATCTTTTAAACATGAGTAGCTTTTATCAGCTTTATTTGCCATAGGCCTCTGATGTCACTGGAGAGAATCCCAGCTCTTGTCTCCTCATTTTCCTTGTTTAGTCGTGTCCTTCAGTTCCTGTTTTCTTTCACCTTGGCAACACAAGTTTGTGCTGCAGCAGTGGGAATTCTGTTGATTCCTGACTTGGATGGAGTATCTGGAAGCCAATTTGTCCTCCTTTAACCTCCCCATCTGAAGATCCACCCCCAGGAATCCAGGCTCTGGATATGTGACATCTGGACATCAGTCACTCTGCTGCACAAGTTGCTCTTAGATGTGGCTTTTTTTTTTTTTTTTTTTCCCTAATTTTTATGGGAATGGTGCCATTAAGACATGCAAAGGGGCTGTTTTTCCAAGAAGGTGGACTGGACCTGGAAGGCAAATGTGTCAGCACAGATTCCAGGTTTTTCTGTGCTCTGGATGTGACTCCTCCCGGTTCTTTTGCCTTCTCAGTGCAGTGAAGAAAAAATTTAATACATTCCATTTCAGTGTGTTGATAATTAACACTTCCACAGCATAAGGAGCAACTTGATTGAATTTATCCATGATTTTTTGCTTTGCCTAATCTTTTGGGGCAAATCAGGCAATAGGGAATGTCTTCTACTTCCCTAAAGTGCTTTAGTAATTAAAGTTGTTAATTGTCTCCCTAAGGAGCAGCAGGAACACCTGTGGAATGGGGGTGTGAAGTTTTTATCAATTTTTCTTAGCAGCCTGGTCCTGGAATGGGATAGGCTGGAAGGTCCCTCCCAACCCAAACCACTCTGGAATTCTCAGTTTTATTTTGGTTTTGCACTTTGTTTTCCTCTCAAAACAAACTTTGGAATAATAACCGAGGTGTTTTGTCTTTTTCCTGCTTTCCCTAGGCTTAAATCCTTGATAAACAAAGCTCCTGTGATGCTCTTTATGAAGGGAAACAAACAGGTGAGATAAAATCTTGCAGAATATATTATATTTTTTTAAAACAGTGACAATTACCTATTTTTTCGTAATTCAATTAATAGTGCTAGAAACTTAGTTATTTGTCCTTTTAATTGGTGCTTCTATAAGCCATAGAACAGTCCCTGATTTTTATTATTACTGAATAAAAATTCAGTGTCTAAAAAAATACTGGGTGTTTTTGTCCTTATACTGCCAATGTGAGGACTTTACAGTAGGTATTAATTATTAATTAATTTTAATTGGGAATTGCTTTACTTAACAACTGTGTATTAGTTGTAGTTTGTTGGAATGGCAAATAAAGGCTAGTGATGTCTCAAAGTAAAGCACATTTATTCTATAAATCCACATAAAGCAGGATATAAAGGATGAAAAGAGGATTAAGTGGAATGGCTTATCCAGCAATAAATTGGGAATAGCTGAGGATGTGGAATTTTGTGGATTAAATACAACAGATCTATATTTTAATGCATGTTTTATATTTTAGATGGCAAAATGTGGCTTCAGCAAGCAAATTATAGAAATTATGAATAACACTGGGTAAGTAACTGGTTTTTACTGAACTTGGGAAGCAAGTTTTGGTTTAAAAACTGCATTTTATAAATCAAGAGGTTAGAGAATACTGGTGGAATAGTTCCCCAGATGTAAGTTTCTATTTTTAAATAGTTTTTGAAAGCAGTTGAATGGTTATTGGGTGTTAGGATGGGCTTGTGGAGATAATAAATAACTATATATCAATATACAACTCAAAAATAGACAGCAGTTATTGAAATCCTTGTCTACTTGCAGGATTCCACATCCTTGAAAAGTGCCAGTTCTTAGAACTTTAATAAAAACCTCCAAAGTCTGTGTGTGTCTTTTTTTATTTTATTTTATTTTAAGCTAATAGTGAACAGAATTAATTTGAACACATGCTGGCCAGTAAGAGCTTAAGATGTATGGCTTCATTTTTTAGTGTGCCATCTGTGCAATTTAAAGAGTTTCTTATAAAGTTAGACATTTTTTACATTACAGTTCTTGGCATAAGAGTTGGCATTGAGATTTTTCCTCCTAATACCTGTTAAATCTGAGTAATTTGGAAGCTGTAAATATACCCATTTTTGAGAATTTTGAGAGGTGTTTTTGAGAATTGTAAGGGGTTTTTTTTGATAATTGTTTTTGAGAATTGTGAGGGTTTTTTTGGGGGGGAATTGTGAGGGTTTTTTTTTTTGAGAACTGCGAGGGGGGTTTTTGAGAATTGTGAGGGGTTTTCCAGAATTTTTGAGGGTTTTTGTTTATTTGAGAATTTTTCTAAACTCCACAGTGAATGATGGATTTCTTTTCCTTTTTCTAGCATTGACTATGAGACCTTTGATATCCTGGAAGACGAGGAGGTAAAGAAGCTTCTCCATCACTGAGGATTCCCCTGGAGCTTTGGAGAAAAAAAAAATTATTTTTAAAGCAGAAATTTACATTTCAGATTTATTTTATTTTTTAGGTGAGACAAGGATTAAAAACCTTTTCCAACTGGCCGACGTACCCCCAGCTCTACGTGAAAGGAGAACTGGTTGGAGGGTTGGACATTGTGAAGGTAGGAATGGGAGAATTTGGAGATTAAATAGACTTTTTATTCCAAATAATAGGATTTTTTTTTTCTGCCCATAACCTACAGAAATTGCTGTGGTGGCCTCAAATCTTGACCCCAAACGACTTAGATGCTTTTCCTGTGATTCCTCTGAGCTCGTGCCCAGGGAAAGGGGCTTTAAATCTCCAACATTCCCATTTAGCTGTGGGATGTATTTCCTTTGACAACACCTCAGTTACTGTAAAACCCATTTTTACGTGTTTCTCTTCTTAGTTTTACTTCTGACATTGCTTTTTTTCTCAAATCAGGTGGGTGAGACTTATTTTTCCTTGCAAACAGTCTCATTCCTGGAAGAAAATCAAAGTTTATTGCAGTTGTTTGAACAGCCCCTGCAGCTACAAAAATAGATCTGCATCTCCTCTGGTTGTTGATTTTTGTAACACAGCAGGCCCAGAGTTCTCAACCCAAAATACTCCTGAGCCCATTCCTGTCTGGATGGTTTATAGCCAATTCCATGGACATTGTAACTCCTGGGAAGGCACAATCAATAAATCTCATTTAGTTCTAAAAAATACTGGTATTACTTAAATTTTATGGATTAATTTTATTTATTTAACAAGTGTGGGTATTGCTTAAATTATATAGGTAATTCTATTTATTTAACAAGTGTGGGGGCTTTTTCAGTGATCAGTAAGTAGAGTCTTGGGCATTGGGAGATGCTGCAAAATTCCCTGGTATTTAAATATAATTTGTCTATTTGTGTCTTTGGGCTGTATTAATTCACACTATGGGTGGATGAGTGTTGTCAGTGTTTTAAATTGCATTTTTTTAATGCAGCATAATATGGAATAAAACTGAGACAGCTGTTCCTCTTGAGATGAGGGAAAAGAATATATATTCCATGTTATTTTAAAACTGTTTCCTGGTGTTATGTAGCTCTTTAACAAGTTAACAGCCTTGTAATTTGAATTTCAATCATCAAGATAATATGGGCAAGTACCTCTTATCCAGAATTCTTAGGATATGTTATTATCTTGTTGGTTTTGATGGGTAGGAGGAACATAATTTATCAATGGATGGTAATTTTTCACTTTTGGGAGGCCTTTTGGATGTTGTAAAATTTTGTGGATGCCTAAAATATATCTGGAGTTACATCTAAGAGGAGAATCTGGAATTACATCCAGGAGGAAATATCAGGTTGATAACAAACACTTCTTTTCAAGGTTTATCTTTCCACTAAATATTTTGCCTCTCTTACTAAATAGACACAAAACAGAATTTGAATATAACATTATAAACCTCAGTGTCTTGGCCAAGAGGGACCTCTAGTGAGTCATCAATGCATTCCCTTCCTAGTCAGGGAATTATTTCCTTATCCATCACCATTCCCCGGTGAAATCCTGTTGGCATAATCACAAATTGTCCATAATTGCTGTGTTTATTTCTTTACAGGAGCTGAAGGAAAGTGGTGAATTGCTGCCTGTGCTGAAGGGAGAAAATTAATGGGGAAGGACATCAGTGGGAAGAGAAATCCTTGGAACAATTACTCATTTAGAAATTCTGTTGGAGCAATATACAACTTAGCCCTGTGGAATATCAGGAGAACAGAAAGATAGTAAATAAATACTCTCTGTATTTCACCATTTAAAAATGTGGATTCACTGGAGAGACAAAAATGTCAATTAAAATCTAATGCTCCAGAATTTTGAGTGTTTGAACTTCCTGTGTATTATTTGCATCTGAATGTTTTAAGAATTGAGTAATGACCTCAATCTCCATCCCAGAACTGTAGAAGACTAAATTACAACTGGTTTTTTTTTGGGCTCAGCTCTCATTAGGAGGATATTAATGGACAACGTTATGGAGCATCGTAATTTCCCGTCCCTCTTAATTGTTTTCATGTCTAGTGAGCAAGAAAACTACAGTTGAAACCTTCATCCAGTGCAGCATTAGGAAGTTATTAACGAGTTCCTGCTCCATACTCTGCATCTTCATTAAGCAGCCACAGTAATTGCTAATTTCAGGTGTTCAGCTTGTTCTAACATGGTTTTGGGGCGTGTTTAAATGAGCCAATAAACAGTGATTAGGCCACTGTTGGTGCATCCTCAGTGATCCTTCAGTGAGATGGAAAGATTTGCTTCCCAGGTTGTGGCTTTGGGAGTACAGGAATCTTTCACTGCTGGATTCAGAGGATTTTGCTTTTAATCCTTCTTTGAATACCTGAGTCTGCATCAGGATAGTGGCCAGAAACTCCTCTGGGGAGTTGCTCCTTATCAGGAAGGGTCAGGACTGACACTGCCAAGTGTGTCTGGAAAAACAGAGGCCTGAGTGAGGTGGTGCAGAGTTTTAGGGAGCAGCTGGGAAGGTTTTGGAAGCAAGTTTGGGGCGTTTCTACGTAAATTCTAAATAAAATTTAAGTCTTAGAACCTAAAGCAGGACTGGTATTGAGCCTAATCCCAGACTGGGCAAGGTTGGCTGCAGGTAAGAAGGTACTTACATGTGTTACAGGATTTTTAGTGATTGATACTTGATTCAGGTATCAATTTTCTAGGATTAGCTCTAGTAATTACTATAAAATAGGATTTCTTGTAACTTTAAAATCAGTTTTAATTGCTATAAAATTTTCCCTCTCATGCAAACAAGCCTTAGTTTACGTTCCAAGTGAATTGCAAGTGCATCCAGGCAGCTATCAGTGGGAAAAAAATAATAAATTATATCAAAACATAACATCCCTGTGGTGAAATTAGGATTTAGAAGCTTTAATTAAGTACTAAATACCAAATGCTGTTTTCTCTGCAATAGTTTTCCTTCAGAATTCATGGCAGTGGAATTTACTTGGTGTTTTTGGAGTCCTGTTGATGGATTTATAGATACACAGGAGAGCAAAGGGAAGTAACAGTTTATTCTCTGAAAATTTATATTCTTATATATTCTTCCAATATTGGATATTAGGAAGAAATTGTGTGGGTGGGGAGGCCCTGGCACAGGTTGCCCAGAGAAGCTGTGGCTGCCCCATCCCTGGAAGTGTCCAAGGACAGGTTGGACGGGGCTTGGAGCAACCTGGGACTGCACAGGGATAACTCTCTAGGATTGTTGTCCCACTGCCTCTGGAGTAGGCTGATACTGGGGAAAAATTGGTTTCATCTGGAAGAGACTGGTTTATTGGCATCTGTAATGAGATGATGAGGTGGATTAATTAATGAGGGACAGGAAGGTCAGTGGGAGTTCTGTGGTTGGCACCTGTAACCAGGGCAGGTGCTGGTGCTCGTTCCACATTCCAGGTGCACACACACCTTGCCTCCTACAAATCCTTCCTGGTGCTCCTCCAGAGTCACTCCTCTGCCCTATGGAGAGGTGCAGGCTGAATTCTGAGCTGTTTTCCTATAAATCAGAATGATTTGGGCAGTAAAGTCAGAGGGTGTTCCCAGAGCTCTCATGCTGAGCATGGGGAGCGCTGGGAGCTGTGCTGGGAGACATCCAAGGAAAAATGGATGGTTTGTTCAGGAGGAGGAAAAGGCAATGGAGTGTGGGAGCTGCAGTCCTCCAGGTGAAGAGGTGAGTGATGTCCCAAGCTTTTACAGCTGCTAAACTTGTTCCTTTTCACTGGTGGAGTACTTGATATCAGTGTTTAGGTGCAGTTAACATAACTTACATCCTGCTTATTTGTATTTTTCTCTTTTGCTTTATTTTCCTTATTTGTCTTAAGATTTCAGTCTCATTATATTTTTCCCTGCACTTTAATATTAGGGTATAAGTAAAAATCCCCAAACTAATCATGAGGATGATCAAGAGGGGAACAGACAGCCTTGGGAGGTTGGAGCTCTCTGCCCTCAGTGATTAACCACTGTGTGGTACTAAATATATTTAATAACTTCTCCCCTGTTGCCTCCTTTCTGCTGGAATAAGAAATACCTTCAAAGCATTATGAAATATTGCAGTGTTTAAAGGCAAGTGTCATCTGGCCGAGGCAGGTGATGCAATATTGGTTTCAAATTAAAAATTAACCTGGCAATATGTGAATGTTAGTTAAAAGCTTCTTACAGGCCAAGGAGAAGTTTGGTTCAGTCAATGGTTTTAATTAGGGGAGGATTTCAGGGAGAGTAGTCAGGATCTCATTCCATGGGGCTGAGACAGAAGTGGAGGAAACAGTGAATCTTCCTCAAGTTGTAGTTCCAGGGAACTGGTTCAGGTGAGACTGTGGAGCTCTTTGAAGGGCAGTCAGTGAATGTGGGTTTAAAGAGCCTGGTTTTGGTTCATGCCAGTGACTTTCCCATCTTCCCCGGCAGGTGTGTCCTGCCACTGCAGGAGTGAAGAGCAGAGTCTGGACCCTGTCTGGGGTCACTTGGGGAGGTCACTGTCCTTTCCTCCTGTCCAGATTTATCTGCTCTGTCCTGACGTGTGTGGGCAGGGCAGCAGAATCCCCTTCCAAGCCTGGGAAACACTTGGAAGTGGGCTAAAAAAATTAAGGAGAGAGGAGATGTTGGCACAGTCCTTACGTTCTTTACGTAAAAACTTAATCCCCCTGTTGGTTCAGGGTCTGCAATTCCTTCTACCACATCATGTTTTCTGTTCTCTGTCATCATGTAATTGTGTGTGTGTGAAGTGTTTTCTCCTGTGCAAGAACTGTTTGTGCCCAGTCAGCCCTGCAGCCAGAATCATCCAGAGGTGAATATTTCAAACTAGGAAAATAGGGAAGTTCTGGAGTTAAGGCACAGAGAATCTTCCTCTGTGCCTTGGAGGGGAATCCCCCGCTGTGCCCCAGTGCGGCGCTGTCTGAAGGTAAATAATGACGAGCCTTCATTCCGAGGTGGATGTCCAGGAACGCGGGGGCTGCGCAGCCCGGGCAGGGTGTGGAAAATCCGCAGTTTGAGGGAAAAACCCACTTTTGGGGAGTTTTGCTGCAGGCGGCAGTACCGTGGATGGCCACAGGGCGGCGCTGCGCACCGCGGAGCGGGATCACGGGCTGGGAATGCTGCGGGGCGGGATAACGGGATCACGGACTGGGAATGCTGCCGGGCGGGATAACGGGATCACGGGCTGGGAATGCTGCGGGGCGGGATAACGGGATCACGGACTGGGAATGCTGCCGGGCGGGATAACGGGATCACGGACTGGGAATGCTGCGGGGCGGGATAACGGGATCACGGACTGGGAATGCTGCCGGGCGGGATAACGGGATCAAGGGCTGGGAATGCTGCCGGGCGGGATAACGGGATCACGGGCTGGGAATGCTGCGGGGCGGGATAACGGGATCACGGGCTGGGAATGCTGCGGGGCGGGATAACGGGATCAAGGGCTGGGAATGCTGCGGGGCGGGATAACGGGATCAAGGGCTGGGAATGCTGCGGGGTGGGATAACGGGATCACGGGCTGGGAATGCTGCGGGGCGGGATAACGGGATCACGGGCTGGGAATGCTGCGGGGCGGGATAACGGGATCAAGGGCTGGGAATGCTGCGGGGTGGGATAACGGGATCACGGGCTGGGAATGCTGCGGGGCAGATGGGGAATAACGGGGGCCACGGGAGCAAAATGAGGAATAACGGGATGTGCGGGGCTGGAGATGCTGCAGGATGGGATATCGTAGAGCATGGGGCTGGGCGTTCTGCGGGATGGGATAACGGGATGCTGGGGCCTGGGATGCTTGGCAGGATAATGGGGAACAGGATAACGGGGGGTGTGGACTGTGGGTGGTGTGGACAGCAGGGGGCTTGGAGGGGATAGTGAGGGGGGGACATGGGTTGGGGGATGCTGGGAGTAGGATAACAGGGAAAAGAGGGGGAGTGTGGGGTGGGGGCTCCTTAGCTCTGCATCCACCAGGCTTAGCATGAACTCTCAGATGTGGCTATATTGTTTTGAGTTTGGTTTTTTTTAAGTTTAAAGCTTAATTTGTTGGTTTCTGTTCACAAAGGAAAGTTGGACTTTTCAGCTGTTTTTTAGCTCAAATGCTGGGTAGTAACATCAACAACAATACTAATAATGATAGCAGATGCATTTACTGGTAAATCTGGGTGTTCCTGGGGGGTGCTGCACCCTGAGCATGACCTGGGTGAGACCCCGTAGGAGCAGGGTCCCAGCTGGTGTAGGGGCTCTGGATTCCCAGCGGTGCTTCCAAAGGAAGGGCAGGCAGGAGAGGTTTTCCTGCAACTTGAAGGGTTGGGTTTAAATGAGGAATCCCAGAGCTGGGCAGACTGGAGTGTCAGGAAGATTGGAACTCTCAGCTGAGCCAAGGGATGTTCAGGCTCATGGCAGAGTCAGTGGCATTTGTGTCTGCTCAGTGACTGGGATGATCCCTCAGCTGAGCTGCCTTAACCTGGAGCTTTTGGGATTCCAGTCTGGCTGCTCAGCATTGCACACCACGATCCTGGTTCTCTACAGAACTCTGTTGGATTTCAATCCACTGCTGGTTACAGGCAGATTCTGGTGTAATGAAGCGATGTCAACACATGTGGGTCATTACAGAATCCCAGACTGGTTTGGGTTGGAAAGGACCTTAAAGATCACCAAGTCCCACACCTGCCATGGGCAGGGACACCTTCCACTATTCCAGGTTGCTCCAAGCCCCGTCCAGCCTGGCCTTGGACACTTCCAGGGATGGGGCAGCCACAGCTTCTCTGGGCAACCTGTGCCAGGGCCTCCCCACTCTCACAGCCAAGAATTCCTTCCCAATATTCCATTTCATCCAGCCCTCTGGCAGTGGGAAGCCATTCCCCATTATCCAGTCCCTTCAGGTCCTTGTCCAAAGTCAGAATGGAAGGTCTGGTCTTCACTTGGTTTGGGATGGAGGTTTTGTGAACAGCAAAACACGGCAGGAATATCCAGTTATTTTGCCAGGACTGCTTAAAAATCTACAGCAATTATTATCAACTGGCTTTTTCCCCCACTTTCATCCTTTTCCTGGGAATATGCTTGTGTAACACTAGATGGAGCCTTCTGTGCACGGGAGGAGCAGAGGGGTTTGGGGAGTTCAGAGCAGCTTCTTCACTTCCACCAGTGTCACGTAAAATGTGTTAATGCCATTACCACTGGAAATAGGGATGATGTTTAGTGGGAAAAACATGGTGGGAAGTGATTTCTTACACCTGCAGAGGGCAAAAGTCACCTGGTGTTTCCCTTTGCATGGGAAATACATCAGAATTAAGAATCAGAAGAGTTATAGCATTATGTACATATTGTCCCTGCCCATGGCAGGGGTGGAATTAGTTGGGCTTTAAGGTCCCTTCCAGCCCAAACCAGTCTGGGATTTTGTGATTTTGAAGGATGTGGAGAGGAAGGGTTGGGCTTGTGGCTTTGAGAACATGTAGATATATACAGAATTTTCTGGTTTTGTGTCCACAGCCATTTCCAGCTGTCTTTCATAGGAAAATTAGTGAAAATACGATTATTATTTTATATTCTGGATTTGATGGCAGTGCTGTGGTGGTTGGTGATGCAGTGGTGGTGATGGTGTGTTGGGAAGCTCTTCCCAATATTACTCTTGCAGCAGCAGAGCAGTGTCATCATTCTGTGCACACACTCAGCCTCTGAAAGCACCCAAAAAAGCAGATTATAGAATATTAGTGTCATAGAAGATGAAATTGCAACATCATTATGGAATGAACCATGTCATCTTAATTATTCTCTGCCAATTTTAGACTGAATATAAACAACTTGGGCACTTTGATGACATCCAGAACGATGATAGGATAGCAAGAAAATGCAAATATAAAACAAACCTGTGGCAAAAAAACTATGTTTGTACTGAAAGGGAGAACTGAGAGGGAATTTCTTGTAGAATGTAGATGTTTTGTACAATATTTGGTGCTGGGTTGATTGTTGAACTCATGATCTTACACGTCTTTCCTTAATAACTTATGATTCTGTGTTTTCTTCGTGCGGTTTTTCTTTCAGTGACCATTTTGATTATTCCTGGACCTTAGTCAATATAAGGCATTATATCAGATTTATGACATTATTTCAGATTTGTGGCATAATGTCCTAGCACTGGGTCAGTTATTACAGCCCTGTTGGCTCTGAGCCCACCCTGTGTCGGGTGGGCAGAGCTGGAGTCCCTCAGGATGGATCCATGTGCTGCTGTTGCTCCTTCCCAGCCTCCCCTGCTCTCCACTGACCTAAAACAATTCTGTCAGCGTTGCTGCCTTGCTGTTCCCCACCTCCTGCAGGCTCTTAATGAATATATTGCAAACCAGCAGCCTGCAGAGTGATCCCCAGGGCACTACCCCATTAACCTTTCTCCACACAGAGAATTGGCCATTTATTTCTATTCCCTTTCCTATCCCTTAACTTGTTTTAATCCCTGACAAGACTTTATCATTCACCCTGTGGTAACTGTGTTTCCTCTGCACCAGAAACTTTATCAAATGCCTTTGGAGTACAAGAGCAGGTCACACCTCCCTGTCCTCCTTCAGATTCCCTCTCTCTTGCCCTCTAAAAGGCTCCCAACGGGCAAAGGAGACTCAGATCAGACTGGTTTGGGTTTGAAGGGACTTCAAGCTCATCTAGTTCCATTCCCCTGCCATGGGAGGGCCAAGGGCAGTGACTGTCCCTGTACTGGCACTGCTGGGGCACCTCCAATCCTGGGGGCAGTTCTGGGACCCTCAGACTGGAGAAGCATTGAGGGGCTGGAGAGGGTCCAGGGAAGGGAACAGAACTGGGGAAGGGTCTGGAGCACCAGGAGCAGCTGAGGGAGCTGGGGGGGCTCAACCTGGAGAAAAGGAGACTCAGGGGGGACCTTCTTGCTCTCTGCAACTCCCTGACAGGAGGGGGGAGCCAGGGGGATTTGGGCTCTTCTCCCAGGGAACAAGGGACAGGATGAGAGGAAACAGCCTCAAGCTGTGCCAGGGGAGGGTCATGTTAGATATGAGGAGAAATTTCTTGCTGGAAAGGGTATTCAGGCATTGGAAGGGGCTGCCAGGGAGGTGGTGGAGTCCCCACCCTTGGAGGTGTCCAAGGAGCAACTGGATGTGGCACTCAGTGCTCTGGGCTGGGTGACAAGGTGGGGATCAGGCACAGGGTGGGTTTGATGATCTTGAAAGTCTTTTCTAACCTCAGTGTTTCTGTGATTCTTCATCAGCAGGATACCTAAGCAGACCTCATTAACTTCAGATCAAATACAACACAAATTCATCCCCTGAAATGGTAATTTTCAAAACATGGTTTGTCTTAAAAGGTGTCTTTTTTTACCCTCATTTAACTTTCATCCAGAATTCATTTCCAGTCTTGCTGAGAACAAACTCCTGTCTTTCAGGAAATGTTTTTGAATTCCTGAGCTAGAAAACTATTTTGAAAACCTAATTTGAATTTTTAAACAGCTTTGCCTCCCCAAATGGTTTTTGCCAAATGAAAGAGCTGCACCTGAAAAGTTTTTCCCAGCTCCAGGGAAGAACTGGATCTGCATGTGGAAGTAGCTCACAGGGTGTGTGTGAAGGAGACCAGGGAAAGAGAAAACCAGCATGGTGGGAGGGAAAGATGTAGTTTCATATTAGTGAAACCTCCACCTTAATTTTTCAAGCATAAATAGAACACAATAGGCCTTTGGGAGCAGTAAAATATGAAATAGGAACGTGAGGTTGAAAGAGAGAATCGCTGTCGTGCGTCACTGGGAGCCGGATTTTGTCTGTTCTGCTCAAGTCTCAGATTAAATCATGGTTTTGCACCAGACCTCAACTGCAAATCCAGACCTGTGTTACCTTAGGTTTTCCAGGGCTTTTAGATGGAAAGGGGAATGGTTTCCCACTGCCAGATGGGATTAGATGGGATAATGGGAAGGAATTCTTGGCTGTGAGGGTGGGGAGGCCCTGGCACAGGTTGCCCAGAGAAGCTGTGGCTGCCCCATCCCTGGAAGTGTCCAAGGCCAGGTTGGACGGGGCTCAGAGCAACCTAGGCTAGTGGAAGGTGTCCCTGCCCATGGCAGGGAGTGGGACTTGGATGGTCTTTAAGGTCCTTTCCAACCCAAACCATTCCATGACTCTATGAAAGGTGGTGTTTTAGTGGCTTGATATCTCAAGACAATAGATGTTATAATCACAGAATCTTAAAGGTTGGAAAAGACCTTTAAAATCATCAAGTCCAACCATCAAATGTTGCTCTGTATTGTTTGTTTTTCCATTAAGTAAGAGAGATATGGATTTTCCCAACCCACCACTTGGCTGGTATGACCTGCACTTGTAGTACCACAGCCATATAGAAGACTTTTAGATGAAGCAGAGGAGTTAATTCAGATTTTAGATTATTAAAATACCTAAAAGAATTAGGTGCACATGCCACAGAACAGTTGTGATCTAATTCCAGTGCTGGAGCTGCTGGTGGTGCCTGGAAATCTGTGCAGGAAGAAGATCTAATGGTTTGGCACTTGGGTGGGAGATGTCAGGGCTTTGGCCAACCACAGCAAAACCCAGCAGAAAATGACAAAACCCCCCTTGTTCACCGTGTTCAGAAAGCTCAGGAAATTACTGGCTGAAGGAAATACAATTTGTGCCTTCAGAGCTGTCTCTTGGCAAAGTGTGTTTCCTGTAAATAGAATATTTCTGCTGGGGGCTGAACACCGCTGGTTTTGATGCTGAAAGCTCATTAAGAGCTGATGTTAAACAATTAATGCTCCCAGGGACAAATTGGTTCTTGTACCAGGACTTTCTCTAGCCAGAGGAAAATACAATATCCTGGGAAATTACAGGGCCTGTAATAAACGTGGTGCTTTTGGAAGGCTCGCTGACATTCGTTTCAAGCCCCAAAATTTTCTCTGATTCTGTCAGAATCTGTGTGCAGACCTTCCATCTGCCTGGTGATGGATGAGCCTGGAAAATTTTTCCATGGAAAGGGCTGTCTAGCCCTGGCACAGCTGCCCAGGGTAGGGGTGGAGTCCTCATCCCTGGAGGGATTTAAAAGCCATGTGGATTTGGCACATGGGGACTTGGGTTAGTGAAGGCCTTGGCAGGGCTGAGGAATGGTTGGGCTTGATGGTCTTTGAAGGCTTTTCCAACCTCAAAAATTATGGGATTCTGATTAGGAGAGAAGGTCATGGCCAGTTTGAGAGAACTTGGAACTGGTGTGCTGTTTTGGTATCAAAACAAAATATGGAAAGGATATTTTGTTTGCAGTTTTGGAGCCTGGTGCCATGAAAACCCAATTTACAGGCATTAGAAGCACAGAAAATATCCCACTCCCTGAAGTTTTGCTCCTGGGAAATGTGCTGTGAGCCTCTCATGTGAGAATGGCATCTACCAACTGTTACTTCTCCTGCAGCCTTTATGATTCTGCTCTTCCCCTGATTTTCATGCCCAGACAGAACATAATTGTGTGGCAAAAGCTTTTATCTTTCCATCCCAAAGCAGAATCAAGAGATTTCCATGGAATTTATGAAAATGTGTTTAATGGTTTTAAAACCCTTTACTTCCTGGCTATTTGCTGGATTTAGCCCTAAACATTACAAAGGAACTGAACCAGCAAATGTAATGAAAATACTATTTTAAACTGAACTATATTTTCCCTGCTACATCTTAATAATAACAATAAAAATAATATTAAAGTTACTGGGAGAAAAAAGCCACTTCCCAGTGCCTGAATTTGGGGTCATTATTACCCTCAATTTGAGAGAAAGGATATTTTTCGTGCTAAAATCCCTGCCTTTTACTGCCTCATCTCGTGGTCCTGGTGGCTCCCTCTGAGCTGAAGCCACTTTACAAAATGTTCCTGTGATGCTTGGATTTCCCCAAGGAGACTGGAACTCCTTTTCCACTCAATATTCCACACTCTAACACAGCCCTGGTGACAGGAGCTGGCGTGACACAGACCAGAGCACTTGTACCCTTTTCATTTCATCTCTAAATTTGATGAGAAACTGCCGAGATATGTTTTTTTCCCTTCAAATTTTTAAGATCTCCTTTTCTATTACTTCCTTGCTTCAAAATGGAAATTTAGTTTCCCTAACTCATAATTTCAATTCTTTGGGAGGCTCAGTGAACTGGGCAGGAGTAGAAAGTCAACTGTCATGAAACACTGGCTCTGAGGATGCCACACAGACCTTTTGGAAAACTGCCTTTTATCTGTGCTAAATAAAGACCTGATTTTTCAATAAACTAATATATTCCCCTTCCCCCCTCCCTTTTCCTCCCCAGTTTCTCCCCCCAATTTCTGCACCCTCTAATTCCCCTGCCCCAATTTCCATCCTCATTTCCCCCTCAATTTCTCCCCCCTTTCTCCCTCCTTTTCCCCCTTATCCTTCTTCTCCTTCTTTTTCCTCCTTTTTCCTCCTTTTTTCCCATCTGTTATTCCTGAGGCAATGTGGAAGTACCACCATGGGAAGAAAAGCCTCTACCTCCCACCCAAGTAGCACCAGCCTGGACCCTTCATCCCTGCCCCAGCAGCAGCTGCTACAGATGTTTCAGAGGCAAACTTGAGTAACTTCCACACTTGTCCTTGCTCCCTTTTCCTCAAAATAATTCTGTGTTCCAAGAACAGAAATCTTTTATTACATCCAACTTTTTATTTACTTCCTTCCCTCAAAAGGACAACCTGTTATTGGGGTGTCTCCTCACAGCTCCAAAGGTTATTACCCCCCCCCCCCCCCCCCCTTTTATGAGCAGCATTTTCAATTCCAGCATCTCCCAACCTTTTCCTTCCTGGGAGCTTTGCAAAATCCCATCATTATCTCTGTAATAAGATTTTTCCCTTTAGTCAGCCAGAACTAAACTCGGGATCTGCCCAAAGTTGTCAGGTTGGGCTGAGCTCAGTGCTGGGAGGGAAATATCATTTTTAGACCTGAGGGTTTATTTGTGTCTCTTTGTGTCCAAGATAAAGAAACTTGTCTTTTCCATAAGATTTTCCAGAACCATGGGAATAAATTGGTCCAGTAATCCCTTATGTCCTGCTGTGATGAGTTTTCCCCTCATTCTCACTGGTTCTGGAGAGATTTGTGTCTCCAGCCCCTCAGGCTGGGGGAGTTCTGGACAGGACAAGGGGGAATGACTTCTCACTGCCAGAGGGCAGCTTTAAATGGGATATTGGGAAGGAATTCCTCCCTGTGAGGGTGGGGAGGCTCTGGCAAAGGTCACTGCATGGCAAAATTCTTCCTCATGCTCGGGTGGATCTTCCAGTTCAGTTCCTGCCTGTTGCCTCTTGTCCAATTTGACACCATCGAGCAGAGCCTGGTCCATCCTCTGGGGAATAAATTGAACTGAAGAAATCTATTTTTATGCATCTTTTGGCACTTGTGAAAAGCCCAAATTAAATTTGTAGTTGCTTAGAAAAGCCTGGCTTAAAACCTGCACAGCTGGTGCAGGATTTTGGCACCAACAGCTGTAACACAGCGATAGATTTATGGATTTTATTCCTCATCCCACAGGGTGAAGGAAAAATACATTTAAACTGTCAGCCCAATTTTATATTTCTTTTTTTTTTTTTTTTTACTGTAGACATCCCACAAAGATCATTTATGAGAGCAGCCTGTTTTGTGAGCATCTGCTTTAAATATTTTATCTTTCATTTTATTACCTGCAGGTCTAATCAGACTTTTCACAGTGCTGAGTCTGATAACAAATAATTTTGCCACCAGACATGTTTAGTCCCAAAAAATGACTTTAAGGAAATGCACAGTGATGCATTAAAATGTAGTTTACAGAGAAATTATCTTTATACGCTTTTTTTTTTTTTGGTTAAAAATACAGTTACTGGGAGCCCACAAAAGACAACAAAAAGCTGCTGTACTTGGAAAAAGGATTTGTAATATCCACATGACCTGTCTTGGAATCATTAATGGATTTTAATATCTGCCACATTGACCATGGGCACATTATCCACTGTAGGTACTGATTAATTATTAACATGTTTACAACAATTCTGCAAATAATAGGCTAATTACTACAATTATGTATTTTTCATCCAGGCACACTCGGGAACAGCTCTGTGCTCACAGGCAATCCTGGAAAATCCAGTGGCAAAGCCTCTGCTTCCCAGGATGCTGTTTATTTTTATGGACCATTGATTTCATGCCAGAGTTTTGCAGCTTTAATTTTAACTGATAGTCGAGTTGTTCATCCCATTAAATTATTGATGGGCAGCATGTTTGCAGGATTCTAGTGGCTGGGAAGTCAGTGGCTTCAAGAGATTCCATAGGAATACCTGGATAGGTGAGAAAAGTGAAATATTTCATTGTGGTGGCTCACTGTGAAATCTCTGCTAGACCTGGACTGCTGCTGGATGAAGAAACCCTGGGAAGTAAATAAATAAGATGGATAGATGGATGAGAGATATAAATATATTTATATAGGTAGATATCTACATATTGGTATAGAGAGAGGTATAGATATAAATAGATGCATAAATCCTGCTCTAAATAAGCAGGACAGAGCACTGGGAGAGGTTGGTTTCCCACCTTTAAACTCTATTTTGTCCTGCAGGCCACTGTCTTCATGGATTCCCAAAATGGTTTGGACCTTCAAAGCCATCTCATCTCACCCCCTTCCATGGGCAGAGGGACACCTTCCACTGAGGATGTGGAGTCTCCCTCACTGGGGATATTCCAGAACCATCTGGACACAATTCATGGGCTCTGGGATGACCTTGCCAGAGCAGGAGGTTGAACCAGATGGCCCACTGTGGTCCCTTCCAGCCTGACCCAGTCTGGGATCTGCCTGGATATGGAAGTGCCTGAGGGATGGTGGTGTTCTGTCCTTTGGGAATACGCAACATGAGGTTTGCTGGGGGGTTTCTGGGAGGTGTTCGGTACCAAGCAGCCTTATTAGACACCCAATCCTGACCCATAAACATCTCCCTACCCTTGGTTTGCTGAAATTCCCTCAGGCTCCAACCACAAGCCCCGATCACTTAATAAGAGGATTATTACCAAGTATACAAGTAGCATAATTAAATGTATGTTGTAATGCCTGATTAGACTATGGATTTAGAGAGGGAGCAGCTTTATGCAAAGCTACAATGTAACTGGGTTAATAACAATCAACTGATTAATGTTGTACATCTCGTTGGAGCCTAAAGGAGAATAGACTGAGCTGATTAGAGCAGTTGCAAATATGCAGAACAGCACAAAGCAGGACGGATGAGACATGACTGCAGAGAGGAGGGGGTTTGTCAGTGCTCCAAAATATAGAGATGTTCAAAGGAGGAAAAAATGGTGTGAGGTGACTCACTGAGACTGGCCTGGGAGAGGAATGATCCTCAGCACTGTTTGTTATCATTCACAGTTGCAGTGAGTTAATATTCATAATGGCAGTACAGAGAATTAAAATCACAGAATAACTGAATTATTGAGGTTGGAAAAGACTTTCAAGATCATCGAACCCTCCCTGTGCCCCATCCCCACCTTGTCAACCAGCCCAGAGCACTGAGTGCCACGTCCAGTCATTCCTTGCACAACTCCAGGGACTGGGACTCCAAACCTCCCTGGGCAGCCCCTTCAGTGCCTACCATCCTCTCCATGAGGAAATTCTTCCATCAGGAGAGTTTTAGGTTGGATATTAGGGAAAATTTCTTCCCTGAAGAGGTTGTTCATCCCTGGCACAGGTGTGGAGTCACCATTCCTGGTGGGATTTAAAAGCCACGTAAATGTGGCACTGAGGGACATGGGTTAGTAGTGACCTTGGCAGGAATGATCATATCATATCATATATATTGAGTAAACTCTTTAAAATGCAGGTTTTTAAAGCATGAGAGAGGAAAGTTTTAGATTCCATGGCACAATCAAAATTTTATTAAATAGATGAATATAAGATGTGCATCAGAAGGCTGAACCTGCAATAATAAATGAACATCAAAGCACAGTCAATGAAAGGAAGGAGACATTTAAAAGAAGTGTAAAGGTTTTAAAACTCTAAATAGAATTGCAGAAGTTAAATTTTTGGAGCAAGCAGAGCTGCCATCATCCTTTGGGAATGTGTCAAAAGGAGGCAGATTGTGCCTGGACTGGGAAAAGAGGGAGAGGAATGATCAGTTTGGGGTTATAGTCCAAAAGTGGGAGTGTTATTATAAGGGAAAGAGTAAATACCTGTTCACCTGAGGTGTGGAAGGAAATATTACTGTGATGATTGATTTGGTCTGGGGGATCTCCACAGTCCCGTCTGACCTCACTGGGCTGTGGTTTGAGCACAGTCACTCTGATTTCTCATTTCTGCTGTCATTTCCCATCTTTGAAGGCATTACAAAGAAATCTCAGCAAACTATTTTTAGTCAGCCTTGAAAGTCACCTATTTTTTTTTTTTCCTAGTCCTAATTCTTGAGAGTCAGCTTTGATTGTGTTTCCTTTTGGTTTTGCTCCTAATTGTTGCTGCCTTGAGGTGCAGCCTCCTTTTGGCCATGGGGTCCCTCTTGTGCCTCCCCCTGGGAGGGGGACCCTTCCCTCAGCACCAGCCCTGCTGCTCTTTGGAGTTTCAGGCACAGGAGGAAAAACACATTCAAATGTATTTTTTCTGTGCAGGACCAGGCATAGGCAAGAGTTTGGTTTCAACTGATGATCTTTGTGGGTCCCTTTCAACTCAGGGTATTCTATGATTCTATGGGAACTGTAGAACAACAGAAAAGCTGGAAGAAAAAAAAAGGGAAAAAAAAATCAGAAAATAATCCCAATCTCTTCAGTTCTGAATGGTATACACATTGGAATAGTTACTAAAATAAGCGGTTTTACCTCTGGCTTTTGAATGGCCTGAGTTCACCCTCTTTGATTGGATTCACACTGTAAAGGTGGGTGGATAAAAGCACCTGGAGATGTCAGTGTCAGCCTTGCTCTGCCTTTAATTGGTACCACTGGTTTAACTGGTGTTCCCTATGGGGCAAGTGATCTCTTGTCCCTGAGTGCTTCAGCCCACTGTGTTTGGATTCCAATGCTTTTTTTGCCTTTCCTTCCCATCCTTTTTTTTCTTGGCTGGAGGGACATGTTACCCATATCTGAGGCTCCTTAGCTATTCCCAATCATTAGAAGACAGGAAAAATAAATTAAAATGTATCTTAACTAGATGGATCTTCATTTAATGGCTTAACTTTCTTCTTTTGCCTTACACTCATTTCATAAATCATGAAGTCTCCCTGTGATTCTTTTCAACTCGGTGAACCTCCTCCACATGTTCCTTTGGTTACACATCTCTTTGTTCACTTCCCTTCTCCTAGGGCATTTGTAACAGGATACAAGACCCCATTAGGAGTGATCTGTCTTCTTCCTCCAGCACAGAGAGCAGCAGATCTGATTTTAAAGGGAGACTGATGAGCAGTTTCTTATTTAGAAGAAAGATGTGTGGTGGGAACAAAATAGATTATCCATGGGAGCTCTGCTTCATACAGCTGATAAATGTGTAATTTCTCATTTGAGTTGAAAACATGTGATTAGGCCTTGTGGTAGAGCACAGAAGTCCAAGGAATATTGCAAGTTAGACCTAATCCCTGGCTTTCTCTCTCCATGGTCCAGGTTTGCTCTGAGCACGGGGACTTCCCATCAGGCATGCAGGGTGTGCTGCTGGCTTTGACAGGGCTGAATGAAAGGACAGAGAAGCTGCAGCAGAGAGAGAAATCTCATTTGTCTAATAACCTGAGAGATTTAATTCCTGTTGTATTTATTTTTCATTTCTGCTCAGAAGGACTGAGCCCTCTAAATTCGAGAGCACACAAAAATGCCTCATGCTCTGCTGGCCCTTAATTGATTCTAATTTTTAGTGGAGAATGACATTGTTTCTGTGTTGAGGGAAGGTGGGACAAGGAGCCTCTGCAGTTCCTGAGATCCATGCACTTAATTCCTGATATAAAAATCCCAGAATCACTGAGGTTGGAAGAGACCCCCAAGATCATCAAACCCACCCTGTGCCCAATCCCCACCTTGTCACCCAGCCCAGAGCACTGAGTGCCACGTCCAGTCATTCCTTGGACACCTCCGGGGATGGGGACTCCAAACCTCCCTGGGCAGGTACCTTTCCAATGCCTGACCACCCTTTCCAGGAAGAAATTCCTCCTGATAGACTTCCTGAAGGCTCAGGATAGGTAAGTGAAGGAACTGAGTGTCAGGTGGGAATATGGGAGAATTCCCTAGTGATGAGTTCAGAGACTTTGGATGTTCAAGCCTTGCTAATTTATTTCTGCTCTCAGGGTCTTCCTTTAAGGCTGCTGAGAATCTCCACGACCTTTAGGGACAAGGCATCTTAATTATCTGGGTGGAGAAGGGCAGAGTAGTAAGAAATTACATCCTCACCTGTATGTGAATCCTCCTCCTCCTCCTCACCAAGGAGCTCTGGAAGGGCTGTGGGAGGAGAGTGTGGCTGTAACCAGGCAGGAGGGGCTGGGGATTTATCAGAAGGGATTTGACTTGTCTGCATCCATTCTGCTCAGAAACAGCAAAGAGCAGAGGGAAATGCATGTGCAGGGAATACCTGCTGGGTTATAAATCCTTGGATGAGAGCTGAGCAGCTCCTGGACAAGGGTGGTGCTGTGTTAGACCCCCAGTAATTCAAAGCAACAATCCAGAGGCAACATTCTTCCTGTCAGCCTGAGATCTGGGGCTCTCCAGCAGCCTGTGATGTGCCTCCCAGCAGCAGGGAAAACATGGGGAAAAACACTGAAATGGGAGAGAAATGAAAACAGAAGCGGGAGAAGGACGTGAGGAACTGTGATGACAGAGGTGTATGCGATCAGGTTAACTGGCAAGGGGTGTGTTGGGATGGAAAGGTGGGATTCAAATCATGGCTGCTGATTCTCATCCAAGAATCCAGATTGCCCCAGGAGGTTGTGGGATCTCCTTCCCTGGAGAAATCCCAAAGCCCTCTGGACACAGCCCTCAGTAACATGCTCTGGGATGACCCAGCCTGAACAGGGAGGTTGGACTGGGTGACCTCAGTGGTCCCTTCCAACCTGCACCACCCCATGAGTGTGATTTTGGTGATGCAGGTGCTTCCCCCCCCCCCCCCCCCCAATTAGATTCTATCAATTCTACAGGGATAAAATTCTTACTGTTGATGCAAGAGAAGAGTGAAGAGAGCTGAGCTGATTCATGTGCGCTCCAGGGGCACAGGAACCTGCTGTGGGTGGGGTAAATCCCCCCATGTGCACTGAGCTCTGGAAAAGTGCTGTGTGTGAGGAGGGGGAGGTTCAGAGATGGGAGGAGACAGCCCTTGCTCTGGAGCAGTGGCTGTAATTAGGTTTCCTGCAGAGCACACAGTGAATTGCTAATGGCAGGACTTTTCTGAAGTCTCTCTGAAGGGGATGTTGATCAGAAGTGCTGAGAGTCTGGTTGATCCTTTATACAACACTGCTGTTCCTTTTCTTCTCAAAACTACCACTGATCAGCCCCTTCTTTCTGTTTCTCTCCCACGTGGCCTTCACTCTTCACTCACCCCTTCTTTTACCTTTCTAACTTATTTTTCATTGCCTTTCTTCTTATTATTTTTCATTATTTTTCATTTACTTTTTCTGTTGGTGGGGGTTTGTTTTGGTTCTTTGTTGTTCTTTTGTGCTGTGATTTTATTTTATATTTTTCTCCTAATACTGACTAACCAAAGACTAGAACATCAGAGGAGAAAGGGAATAGGAAAGCAGGAAAAGAATATCTTACCATTTATGACTTTTTTTTTTTTTTTTTTTTGCATGTTTTTGAGAGTCTTCCAGAACCTCAATTTTGCCCCCAAGCCAGAGGACCTGTTTTTGCTGTATCCCTTGTATATCTTGGTACTCATGCTGGGCCCTACTTGACAGTAGAGTTGCCCTCAATAAAGGGCTTTGCAAATAATTTCCTGATTTGGCAAATGGACCTAATGCTCAATTTCCTGCTTTGTTAATTATAATTCTGAAAAATACTGTAACAATAATAATAATAATAATCAGCTTTGGCCATGTTGCTAAACACCTATTAAACATCCAGAGTGCTCCATTTTTTTACCAAACTGCTGATTATTGAGTTGCCTGAACAAAACTTGCCTCCTTTATCACTGTGGTGTCCTAGGAATGCTCTAATGTACATTAAAAAAGGATTTAAAGAAGCTGTGAAGATGAAAAATGAGTCGTTTCCTATCAATTATTTACCTCTCCAAGGGCCTGGATACATGGATCAGGCAGATGCTGAGGAGCCTGGTTGGTAACACAGCCTCCAACAGATCACTTTGTACTGGGGTTATTGTAGGGGAATAATTCCTGAGCACAGAATAAATCAAACCTCTGCTATGTCAGATTCTATAGAGGGGGAGGCCAGGAAGTAATAAACTGAAAAGCACCTGTTTAATTTCAGAATAAAGCTAATTATGTTTGATTCATAGGTCTGTGGGTAGTGGCAAGACTGTGCAACAAGAAGCTCTGGGAAGTGATGCTGTAGGAGAAGAAGCTGAGATCCGGGGGCTCTTACTTTATAAATCCATCTTTGTTGCTTTCATTGTTACCCAGAGTAACTGGGAGTGTCCAAGGCCAGGTTGGACAGGTCTTGGAGCAACCTGGTCTAGTGAAAGGTGTCCTTGCCCATGGTAGGGGGTGGGACTGGATGAGTCCCTTCCAGCCCAAACCAGTCTGAGATTCTATGATAACTCTCCTCAGAACATGCTTTGCTTAAGTATTTAAAAATCACTTTTAATTTACTTTAGACTTCGTAGTTTCTGGGGAACCACCAGGGAGTATTGAATCACCTTTTAATTCTTCTCTTTATTATTAAACTGGGTGAAACTTTTAGAAAGGCAGATGAAGTACCACGGAGTTACCTGTCTGCTGACACCTGATCATTTTATTGCTCCTACCATAGACAGCTGGGAAAGAAACATCACTCAGCTGGACAGATGAACTCAAGAAGGAAGCCTTGAATTGAGAATTTGGTTTGAACTGACAGTGAATTCAAGAGTTGAGTCTCTGGGGGAAAAGGTACTGGTGGACAAAGTAACAATTAAATGACTTGGCTAAAAAGTAGAGGATTGAGAGTGTAAAATTGTGTTCCTGGTGCTGCACTGCTGGGGACACCTTCAGCCATAAAACTGTTGGTAAATGCATGACCTTGACCTTGGTGGGGATGATGAGGCACTTGGAGGTGTCTGTGGTTCAGATCAGGCTCTCCAGAGTGTCTGTAATGGTTTGATTTTTACCTTAGAGAAGGGAAAGGCAGAATCTCTGGTTGCTCAGTGCACGTGGGGTCAGCAGGACAAGCAGAACTGTGATTGTCAGTGAAATGAGTAAGTCACAGAGAGAACTCAGGACTTTAATGAGGAGTTTGAGCAAAAAAGACACACGTGAGCCCTTCTGTGAGGGGTTTGCACTGTAAAGAGGAGGAACATGTCAGGCAGTAATTGCTCACATTGATATCCCAGATCTGTCACTTGGACTGAACAACTGAAGTCTGGAAATTGGTCCTGTCCTAAAAGCAGGTGACTGGGGAATTTCCTTTAGAAATTTCCATTTTGGACTGTTTTCTCCTTTGAAAACCAAGCAAGAGTATTTTTAGAAATCTAATCGTAGCTGATTCTGCAGTTCTGGCTCAGATGGGGAGTTCCCAGGCAAGTATTCACCTGAGGATCATTGTGTCTTAATTGCCAAGAAGATTTACTTGAATGGTGTAGTAGTTCAAATTTAACTTAGACCTTTTAAAAACAAGGAGGTGCCTCACAGGGAGTTGGGATAACACGAGTGATATGACAAAAAGAAAGAAAAGAGTACACAGGATAAATAGAAAGATGAAACCCCAAAAAACTCACAGAGCCAAATCTTTCAGTGAGTCTATCCTGGATGAGATTCCTTCAACCTCGTGGCTGCCCCATCCCTGGAAGTGTCCAACGCCAGGTTGGATGGAGCTTGGAGCAACCTGGGATAGAGGAAGATGTCCCTGCCCACAGCAGGGTGTGGAATTTTAAGGTCCTTCCAACCCAAACCAGTCTGTGATTCCATGATTCTGTGGTTCCTTGATTCCATGCACCAGGAAGACAGTCAGTGTTCCCATGAGAAACATCTCTTTGCTTTAAGTGACAGGGCTCAAAAAGATGGAGGGCAACTGATAATTTCTGTGTTGCAATGAAATACCTTAAATGTACTCCAAATGAAAATGTTTTGCCGTTCTAAATTTAAATATTTCTAAGCTCTTTAACTGATTAAATAATGATAATAAAAAGAGAATCACAGAATGGGCTATGTTGGGAAAGACCTCTAAGATCACTGACTCCAAAGTATGAAAAATAGTATCTTAACGTGCAGTTCTGAAAAGTGGTAGAGTGAGGTGGCATTAAGTTAAAAAGATGACAAAAATAAGTGTTTGTGGCCTGGGGTGGTGATTACCTTTAAAAATTGTGTTGAGTTGCTATGAATTAAGAGAATCTGATCAAAGAGCCAGCACAGCTCTGGATTCTCACCATCCATTTGGAATTCTGTGTCTTAGGTCTCCTCAAACCCAGCACACAAAACTCCCTAATGAAGCTCTGGGAGCATCAGGCAGTACATTCTGAACATTCACCCAACCAGGTATCTTTCTCCTGGTTGCAAACTGCAATTGCTGCCATTGATTTGCCTGTTCCTGGTTAACATATTAAAGCACAGTTCGTTTTTAACCATATCTATATTTTATCACAGTATGCCCTTCGAGAGGCTTCCCTGCAGAATATTGAAATGCTTTCCTTCTGGTCAAGTAGTGTATTTTATATTAATGCAGCTGTTATTTTTCCCAGCTGAGGTGCTGGGTTTGCTGGAGAATGAAAACATTCATTTCCAGACTAGCAGGGGTTTGCTGCTTATCGATGTTGGAGCGAGCTCAGAGTGCTGAAACTCTAATTTCTTTCTATCTGTTTTGGAAGGTTTTGATGCAGATCAACAAAATAAATTGTGGCTGATATTTCTTCCCCCGATGGCAGCAGTAAGAGAGAGATCAGCTCTGAAAGGTGAGGGTCTCGTAACCTGTGTCCTGTCACATGGCAGAGAAAGGGGGTGTGACATCTTGGGACCACCAAGGCACTTCAGGCCAAAATCCCTCCAGTGACTGGATTTATTGGGGAGGTTATTTCACCAGTTGATTAGAAAAGTACAAAAGTAACAATCATAACTTGGCATGGAGAAACGTGGGAAGACAAAGGTAAATTTGGGGAATACATCAATATTGTAAACCACAGTTTATTTAAATTAAAATGACAAATTACCAGGGAGCAGGAACTTGGTGGCATCAGTAAGAGCTGGTTTCAGTAAGTGTTAGTTCCGTGTTTTGTGGCTTTAATTATCACTTGCAAGGGCAAGTTTCCTTCTATGCAAACCAACAAAATGACAGAAAATGGGGATATAAGGACAAGAGATGGTTTTTGAGGTCAACGGGGCTTCTGGAGCAACTTTTAGTAAATTCATGGAATTGTGGATTCATGGAGTCCCAAAATGGTTTGGGTTAGGAGGTACCTTAGAGCTCATCCAGTCCAACCCCCTGCCATGGGCAGGGACACCTTGCACTATCCCATGTTGCCCCAAGCCCCATCCAACCTGGCCTTGGACACTTCCAGGGATAGGGCATCAATAATTTAGAAACAATCTCAGCCAGAATATACTCACTGGAAGATCTGACTGCACCTTGAGGCTTTAAAATCTTGATGAAAAGAGGAATCTCCTGGGCTTCCTCCTGTGATGGAGGAGCAAGGAAAATGTGGGAAAGGGAAGACCAGACTTTTTGGCTTTCTTCCCTCTCCCTTGATCTTTTCCCATTATTTCTGAGTGAAAAGCTGCTCACCTGTGGGCCAGAGCAGCAGAAGAAATTAATTTGAACCGAGGTCTGATTTAATGGGTTAGGCCATTAAATACTCAAGTTTTAAACTATGCACTAGGACCAACATGTGGACAAATGGCCTCAGCAAGGTGCAGTCCTCGGAGACATGAGCAGGGCAGGGGGGTCACACCAGGCAGGAACCCCAAACCTGGGGGCCCTTGACAGTCTCCCAGGATTACTGCAGATGCTGTGGCTCCAGATGAGGTTCAGTCCATAACCCTGCAGATTATGTGGTCTCCAAATGAAGGTTCAGTTCCCATGTGCCTGCAAATACTCCTGGTTTATCCTAAGTGCAGATAATGAGACACAAAGCTAAACACTTGTTTTATGTTCCTTGATGTCTCCTTTGGCCTGTGCTGTTCCACAGGCTCATTTGTGAACGTTTTTCCATTAACAGAGCCCTTCCCAGCAGTTTCTCTTTCCACAGGATGCTAATTTTTATGTGCTAAATGTTGCTGTTGTGGTGCCTTTTTAGTCCTTTTTATTCATTAAATTTACTGTGTCCAATTAAATGCTGAGACTGAGCTGCAATTCCCATCCCACCAGTTGGGTTCAGCATAGAAATACATTTCCTGCCACGGAACTGTAGCTGCAAAAACGTTGGTACAAGTTCTAATTTGCATATTAACCATCTCAGTGATGGAACAGGAGATTCAGAAAACGCTTTGCCATCGGAGCAAATCTGGATTTTCCTATATTTAGGTGGTTTAAGGACTGCTGAACAGTGTCTGGAAAAGCCATAGAGGTGGGAAGAGGTGGGATGGTAACCAGAGCCCTGGGATGCAGTTGGATATAATCAAAATGCGTAATGATTGCATACCTTTTAATGTGAAAGTGGATAAAAGCTGTTATTCTCTGCAGTAAGAACTTTGAGGAAATTTCTGCTGTACAACCAAGGAATTAGGTTGGACTGAGCAACCTGCAGGGATCCCTCCCCAATCCTGCTGTGGGTGGGTGTTTAAAAAGCCAAAAACTAGTGGCAAAAAATTCCCACTGCCCAAATCATCTGCTCAGGTTGGACAGGGCTTGAAGCAACCTGGTCTAATGGAAGGTGTTCCTGGCCATGGCAGTGGGTGGAACTGGATGAGCTTTAAGATCCCTCCCAACCCAAACCAGTCTGGGATTCAGGAATTATGTGAAAATCCCAAAACCTCAAAGTTAGAATGTTTTTTAAGGAGAAGGTTTTCCTGGGTTGCCTGTTCCACCTGAGGCTGCAACTCAGATGGTATTAGATGGGTTTCCTCCCCAGCCTTTTGTTCCAAAGGGACAGGAGGTAAAAAGATGGGATTTTTGCCAAAGATTGAACACATAACCAAATGTGAACTGGGGAGGAGCTTGTCAGGGATTGCCCTTCCCAAAGCTGTTTTATCTTCAGGATAGCGAGGGAAATGCTTGTCATGGAGATTTTCATTTTGGTCCTTTGGGCAAACTCCTCCATGTCTCCTAGAGGTTCTTCCAGATAGATGTCCATCCCATCACATCAGTTCTGGAGCTTGTGTGGGTCCAACACTGCTCAAGTGTCTGAGATGTTCTGAATTTTCCTTTTACAGAGGGAGCTCAGAGCTTTCCTCCTTTCTTAAGCCTGAGTGCTGGGAAGGAGGGAGAAATAAGGGCTAAACTTGCTGACAACTCCCTTAAAAGCTTTTTATTGTAGCTAAAATGTGTGATAATGGTACCCAGAACTATCATTACAGTTAATTAAAGGTCTGTTTCCTTTTACAATGTGAGGGGTTTATTTTCTGGAGTTGATAACATGGCCATAAAACCTTGCTTTAGGCAAAATCTTGGTAGTCAAGGTCACAATTTAGAAGTAATTTGAAAATTGAAGGGAAACCAGAAACCAGCATATGGTTCCTGTTATTTCTGAGTTGTAGAAGTACAGAAAGAATGATTTAGAGTTAGTAAAAAGAAGAAAAAAAGAGCCTGTGCACTGATGAAATGTTCAGTGTTGATCATGGGAAAGAGGTGAATGGAAGACAGAAAATCTGGAAGCTGTGTTTTGGGAGATGAATACCAAATCTTTGTTTAGTTGGGGTTGGAAATACAGAGCCTGGTTCCAGGGATAGGACAAAGTTGGGACGTAGACACAGAAATGTCAGGATTTTAGCATTATTAAAAAACCCTGGAGATTTGGAGTCTTTTAGTAATGGGGCTGATGTGGGGGTGGGATGTTGTGGGGTGATGCCACATCCCACAGTTTGCCGTGGAGGTTGAATCCATTCAGTCCCTGGAACCACCTGTGGTTTCTTTAAGGATTTTCAGCTCACAAAGCCAGGTGTGGATGCTGAGATGTTGCAGGATCTCCATCCTTGCAGGTGCTCAAACCCACCTGGACATATCCCTGAATGATGGGGACCTGAGTGTTGGGAAATACAATCCCTCAGTAAAGAGTGTACACAGATTATGGCTTTTTAACTTCATGAGTTAAACAATATGTTCTCAGTTCCATTGTGGGGCCATCTGAGAAGGCAGCAGGTGGTCCTCTGGTCAAAAAGGTCATTTCCTGAGGTAAGAAATGTGAAATAAGTGCCAGTGGTAAGAGATTTAATTGCTGCCAATCTGTTGCCAAATGTCATAAGAGAGCTGAGCTTTCTGTTCTCAAAAATAATCTTTGCTGGGATGACATGGGGTGCTCCTGGCATGGAAGCATAAATTGTTAATGGAGGGATATTTAAATTGTGAGGTGTGTGGGCACTGTCAGCTGCTTTCAAACATGTGAAATGCACGTGATAGGAACCCTGTCCCTGCCAAAATGCTGTGTGTCCAGAGCCTGGAGAAGGACATTTCTTGGATGGAAGGGGCATTTGGGTGGCTTCTCCCACCAAGGGACTGCTAGTGAGAGATGGGCACATCCAGGCTTCTGATCAGCACATCTGGGGTGTAGATGCCTTCAGATTTTTAGCAAATTTATTGGTGGATTTTAACTATAAGGTTAATCATGATTGAGGTGTTCTGTATTCCCTGTTTCTGCAGCTGGTGTGGAGTATTAATGCCCCTCACCCCAAAACCACAGCACTTAAGGCAAATGGTGAGGCCCTGGCACAGATTGCCCAGAGAAGCTGTGGCTGCCCCATCCCTGGAAGTGTCCAAGGCCAGGTTGGACAGGGCTTGGAGCAACCTGGGCTAGTGGAAGGTGTCCCTGCACATGGCAGGGTGTTGGAGTAGATGAGCTTTAAGGTCCCTTCCAACCCAAACTATTCTGGGATTCTGTGAAGAAGTATGAGATGGGAAGGGTTTGCTCTGTTGTGTGGCCTGTAGGGATGGAAGGGACAAGGTCCATTGGTGCCACACCGGTGCAAGGGACACCCATGGTGCACCCAAAAATGTGGGATGTGACACTGCCACCGTGAATTCCATGAGAAACTAATCCTGGAAAAACCCAACAAAAAGTTAAAAAAAATAAAAAAGCATAGCAATGTGTGTCATCTGGTGATAAGAAATTTTCTACCTGGTGATAGAGAAAAATGTAATAGCAACTAATAGTGAATCATTTTAAGATCTCAAATGACTTTTTGAATTTATAAAGCAAGAGTAAACACAAACAAAGTCTAATCCCCAGAATCTAATCCTTACATGCACGGCTCTGCATCTGGATGAGATGGTGCCAGTGGACCTTGGGCAGGACTGAAAAATAAATTCCCCACCCACCTCCTGCAGCACCGGGTGCTGGAAAAGCTTCCTCTACTAATGAATCCTTGGGGATGGGGCTTGGAGCAACCTGGGATAGTGGAAGGTGTCCTTGCCCATGGCAGGGGGTGGGACTGGATGGTCTTTAAGGTCCCTTCCAACCCAAACGAGTGTGGGATTTTATGATGAATATGAAACTACAGCAAGATTCACAGTAAAAAATGTCTGCAACAAACACCCACTTCTTCCTCTCCAAATTTCCTCTGCAAGGAAATTTTCCATCTTTTCTGCCAAAATTTGGAGTCTGTGTTGAAGCCACAACAACCTGGACTAGAAAGACTTTTTCTTTTTGATACAGAGGTTCGTAAGAGAGTAGAAGGTGTAGAGAGAATTCTGTGAGTTCTGGCCTCCAGGGTGACTTTAAAATGCAGGAGTTCAGGGATGTAGGACTGGTTTAATGGGATACTTTTCTCTCTTAGAGAGGTTTTAGATAGAAGCCTTGAAGTTGTCTGCAGTAATAAGGTTTCCATGAAAGTCTAACCATGAAAAGATAGTTGTACTGTTGTTATTGTTGTTGTTTTTTCACTTTTTCTATAATACATTTGTTTACTAGGACAGAGTATTTTTTTCCCCTAATTTTCTAAACTTCCTTATTTCAGGAAAATTTGTGGAAAAAGTTATTATCTTTCCAATAACAGTGGTGCAGCTCAAGCCTATTTTGCTACACAACCTCCGGCAGTCCCTGCCAGGCCAGCCCATGGTGATATCCCCTCATGGAACCCACATCCCTGACCTGCTGGGAGACCATCAGGGAATTTTGGGATGGGATCAGAATTTCCTAAAGCCTCACACAAAGTGTCCATCTCGAAGTTCATGGTTGGATGGAAGTTTCAAGAGAGCCAAAGGGCGCCCAAAGGGAGAATTTCCTCACTGGAGGAGACTTCTTGGATGTGTTGAAGACATCATGGACTGTGAGTGTTCCAGTGTCATCAAAGACACAGAGGATTGGTTGTTTTTAAGTCTATTTTTATCCCTCTCCTTTTTTTTTTTTTTTTTTAAATGAGAACAAGTCCAGCATTTCACTCTTTGCTGTCCCTCAGCTCCCAGGATATCATCAAAACTAACACTGGTGGCAGAAAGTTTTGAGAATTGTTTGCATCACAAGATAATACAATTTATATTCCTCCTCCATGTGTAAGATTTATTTTTTTTTAAATGAATAAATAAACTTTTCTTTTTAATAATCTGTCCCGTAGCACATTCCCAGGAGCAGCTCTTCCCGCTGTGCAGCACCAGGAGGCTCCTGGTTTTCAGGGCTGGTGTTCTCTGTAGCAAAATACATCACAAATCTACAGAATTCTTAGTATTTGCTGCTACTTAGACCATTAAACAGAGAATATCCAGGAAAATCTGTCAGTGTCTTCCCACCCCAGAGCCGTTGGAGCATCGATGCTGACGGACTCCTCACATGTGGTTGCCTTAGAGGAGTAATTAATCTTGACTTTCAGACAGAGCAAAGCTCTGTGAGCATCTACATTCATCTCCCTCACAAAAGCATCACCTCAGAAATCGGTGTTGGGATCACAACAGTGTTTTTCCTGTTTTAGTACTGAAAAAAAAAAACCTGGAAACTTGAGTAGTGACATTGAAGAAGTTCCAGCAAGCAATTTTCTCCCTGTCTTAAGCCTCTCTGCTCTGGAGCTGCCATGGAAACGGCTTCTCCAGTGGGTTATCTCTCTGGATTGAGTTAGAGAAGGAATTATTTAAAATCAGAGATCATGGAATGAAACACAAGACTTTGAATACAGAGGAAATTAGGAAATGCAAGTGAAAAATAAAATTGCTTTCTGAAAAAGACAGAATATGACTTCAGGGAAAAGATTCTCTCTGTCAGAAGAAGCTGTTTGAGCAGGAATGGGAATGTAGAAGCAAAAAGAGATCTTGGAAGTCAGTGTGGGAAACAGTGAGGAGGGGGAGAACTCACTGCAAGATGAGGTTTAAATTAGAGAAACTTTTTTAGGGGATCCAAAGCTGCCCCATGGCCCAAAATCTCTTGGTTGCCAAGAAATTTGATACATCTGAGCATATCAGTGAATCTTCATCTTCTTTCTAGCATGGACCTGAGCAGAGGCTGAGATCCAGAGAAGCTGTGGAGGGGCCAGAAATGCTGCTTATTCCCACTTCTTACAGGCACCAGTCAGAAGAGGATTCCCCAGGAGAAGGTATGTGAGAGCCATGGATCCCCCTGTGTGGGCAGGCAGCATTTCCCAGGTTTGTTGATAATCCTTAAAGTTTTACTGCCATTAAAAAAGGTGAAAAAGAGCTCTAGGTTGTCTCCAGTATTTGTATAATTAATAAAATGCAGGCTAACAAACAGTATTTAATAGATATTTTCAGTGGTGCAGAGTTTGGGTTTGGGAATCAGAACCATTTACTCAACAAAAACTTTAGTTCCCAGTGTTAGCAAATTGTAGCAGTGACCCCTAAAATAATTCTGCCACAAACCAAAATACATTTCCCCCTCCTATGGGATACCTTTCTCTATAAGTGAACCATCTTCAGATGAGACTATATATCTTTGTAACAGTCAAAGCTGTCATAGATAATATAGATCCCACCAGTGCCTCTTGGATATATGATCAGAAGCACCTGATGGGAGGGGCAGGCTGGGCACAGGTTTGACTCTCTGATAGCTTTACCACAGTCTTTCTTTTATCCCCCAGACCACTGTGTGGTTTTTCCACAGCGCTGCAGTGTCTGTGCCCATCATGGAGATGCTCCAAAGTGGTCACTGCCACACCAAGCTGAGCCCATTGGAGGGTTTGTGGCATCACGTTGGCACCCAAATTCTCCAGGTCTGGGCAACATGAGCAACCAGAGGCTTCTTCCCCAGCAAACAGCTTGGTTGGATGCACAGGTATAAATAAATAGTGATTATGGGATCATTAAGGTTGGAAATGAAAGTTAAGGTTATCAAATCCCAACATCAAGCAGCACCACCACCATGTTCACCACCAGGTCATGGCCCCAGGTGTCACTGACTGCTTTGGTCCAATCATTCGAGTTTTTCCTCTGGTCTTTAGACTTTTACATTTTTAGTAATGACTTGATTTTAGGGCCTGAAATGGCAGGAGACACATTTGTCTGTAAAGCATCACTGGGCCTGCCCTTGATGTACAGGCATCCTTGGGACTCCTGGGTAAGGAAGGTGGATTGTCCCAGTGGAATTAATTTCTTATTGATTAATGCAGGAAGAACTCCTTCACAGCAGGGGTTGTCAGGCATTGGAAGGGGCTGCCCCAGGGAGGTGGTGGAGTTCCCATCCCTGGAGGTGTCCAAGGAACAACTGGATGTAGCACTCAGTGCTCTGGGCTGGGTGACAAGGTGGGGATTGATCAAAGTTTGGACTTGATGATCTAGGAAGTCTTTTCCAACCTCAGTGATCCTGGGATTCTTAAGAAAAGGTTCCTTTTTAGCAGCTGACATTCCTTCATAAAACACATGCACTTCCCTAAAATTCTCTGTGTGTATATGAACACACCACCATAAATATTAAATCTTGTTGGTGCCTCTTACAGTAATATCCTCTAACCAGAAGAACAACTTGTAAATCACAGAGTTATCACTGCAACCAGAACTCCATAATAACTAAATGATTAGAAAGCCATAAAAACCAAAGTTGTTTTGTCAGGATCATTTACTCCCTGATCACAGAGCTGATAGAAAGGGGCTCAGGGCTTAAATGATAGATGAGAGACATTAATAGAACCAGAGACCTTCCAGGGGGGGTTGCAGGCAAAATTAAAAGGGAACTTTAACAGTCTTGGAGGCTTTTGAAACCTAGAGAAAGGTTGGGTGTTGTAAGCTTGGTATAAGATGCAGCTTCTTACATGTATGAATTTCACTATTATTTTGACTGCTGTATTATGGGCTAGAAGATCCCCTCTTGCCTCCTCTATTCACCTCTGAGCACCTCTTTGATCTGTCAAAGGCCACTTGAAAAAACATGGAATAGCTTCCTGATTACCTAAACCTCACTTTTATCTCTCTGGGACTCTGGCATTTGACAGTCTACTGGGGTATAGAGTCCCATTGCAAACTGTACAAATCCCCTGTTTCTAGAAAACACTTCCCTGAGTGAAATCCTGGCTGCTCATGGGAAATGTTGTCTGGTGGTTTGGGATGGGAGGGACCTTAAAGATTTGTTTGAAATGGTTTTTTGTGTGTGTGTGTCTCACAAATGCAGTTTGACTTCTCTCTCTGTATTTTTCACTTCAATGTGAAAACAAACATCTCCAGCTACAAATGCTCTTGGGATAATCCACTGAGTATTTACATCTGCTCTACCAAGCTCCCCTCAGCTGTTACTGAACATGCAGATCTCTTTCTATAGGAAGCATGAAAATAAATAATGGTTTTGTATCTTTCAACGAGTTCTGGTTAAGAGGCTCTTGCACCTTAAAACCTGAGGTTATAACTTCTGCTCAAGTTGACTGTTAATGTGTCATGAGTGAACAGCAGCTGCTGCAGTCACAACAGCTCTGACTTGGGAAGGAAAAATCAATGTTTTTAACATAGAAATATTTGCCCAAATGCTTTCAGTGTAACATGAAAGAGATGGAATGTTTCTGTACAAGAGGAATGTTCGAGCCCTTTGTTTTGCTTTAAAGGCTTTGGAATATCCTGCCACCAAGTGAAGGATATTTATTGGGAAATGGATAAAGAAGTGGCAAAGATGAGAAACTGGGAAATTTAGGTATTTAGTTTTGCCATTTAGAAGTGGAAGTGCCTACAGGCATTTAGTTTTCACTGTCATGGTATCCATATATCATTATCATGTTTTATGGGCTGATCCCACAGCGTGGGCAGCAGGGGAGGGGGGGATTCTTCCCCTCTGCCCCCTCAGGTGAGACCCCACCTGCAGAGCTGCAGCCAGCTGGGGGAGGACATGGAGCTTCTGGAGTGAGTCCAGAAGAGGCACCAGGATGATCAGAGGGATGGAGCAGCTCTGCTGTGAGGAAAGGCTGAGAGAGTTGGGATTGTTCAGCCTGGAGAAGAAAAGCTTTGCAGTGACTTAATTGTGGCCTCCCAGTGCCTGAAGGAGCTGTTGGGAAAGATGGAGAGAGACTATTTACAAGGGCCTGGAGGGACAGGACAAGGGAGAATGGCTTCCCACTACCAGAGGGCAGGGATAGGTGGGATATTGGGAAGGAATTCTTGGCTATGAGAGTGGTGAGGTCCTGGCACAGAGAAGCTGTGGCTGCCCCATCCCTGGAAGTGTCCAAGGCCAGGTTGGACAGGGCTTGGAGCAACCTGGGATAATGGAAGGTGTCCCTGCCCATGGCAGGGAGTGGAACTGGATGAGTTTTGAGGTCCCTTCAAACCTCAGCCATTCTGGGATTTGTGATTCTATTTTATGTTTTTTTAGTCTGTGATGGACACTAGTCTGGATGAAACAACCTGTGGTTTTCAGCCTGTATTAATTAATGGTAGTGAAGTCTTGCAATTAGTGAAATCTTTAGGAAAGCTAAAGGTGTGTTGAACTGAGAGAAAATCCTTGCCTTGATCTCTTTACAACCTCACAGTGGGTAGAGCTTTGGGAAGAGGGAAGAACTGTTTTCCCCTGCTGCTTTCTCTCTCCTGAGGCTCATCCTCTCCCTGCTGACATGGGTTTTCTTTTCCCATAAGATCTCAGGAAAGACTTTGGAACGAGGCATAATTAATTGGATGTAACAGGAGGGAAAAATACATGACAAGACATATGTTAAAGCCCTGGCTCCCTGCTGAGAATGAGAGTGATATTTAATCCAGAGTTAAATACCATGTGGCTTTGACCTATTGCTAATGAGCTGATGTTTGGTTGAAGGTTGAAAGGCTGCTCAGGAGAAGTTTTAAACAAAAGTGCTTTGGTGTTTTTGCTGCTTGGCCATGAACATGTGCAGTGTTACCTGGAGGCTGAGGACATGTCCTCTCTCTGCCTGTCACAGAATCACAGAATGTGCTGAGTTGGAAGGGACCCACAAGGATCATCGAGTCCAACCCTTAGCCCTGCACAGAACTATTCCCAGGAGTCACACCATGTGCTTGAGAGCATCACCCAAATACTCCTTGAGCTCTGTCAGCCTTAGTGTTGTGACCACTGCCCTGGGGGAGCCTGTTCAGTGCCCAATCACCTTCTGGGGGAAGAATCTTTTTCTAACATCCAACCTAACCCTGCCCTGACACAGCTCCAGCCATTCCCTGGGGTTCTGTCTCAGGTCCCCACAGAGCAGAGATCAGGGCCTGCCCCTCCTCTGCCCCTCCCCAGGAAGCTGTAATTGCAGTGAGGTCTCTCCTCAGTCTCCTCCAGCAGAACAGACCAAGTGCCCTCAGTGTCCTCACATGGCTTCCCCTCAAGGCCCTTCCCCATCTTCATTGCCATCCTTTAGACACTCTAGTGGCTTCATATCTTTCCTATATTGTGGTGGTTGGGTGCCCAAACTGAGGGAGCTCTGCTGAAGTTCCAGCCTGTTTTTCTCCCTTCCACCCCACAATCTCAGATCACATTTTCACTGTCTCACTGAACTCTGTTTTGACACAGACAAGATCTGAGCAAGTTTTCTTCCCACTCTCTGTCTGTTATGTAAATTCACAGAGCTTCATTTCCCTTGTTTTAGGTTTCAGAGTAGCTGTGCTTTGGCTTTTAGATCTTTGGAATTGGGGACTGGCACCTTTGAAGCCGATGCTCTGTGTTCTCCCCGGGGACAGGTCCAGGTAACTGTGGCTGCAGGTGCATGCAAGGAACCCTCGGAGTTCTCCCCACAGAGAATCTCTGACAGTCCCTCCTGTACCATTCCCTGCACAAGACTTTGGATGGATTGAGGACATCCAGATCCAAAATGTAGATGACAAATTCCAAAAGCAAGAGTTCGAAATGACTGTCAAGTCCATATCAAGGCACTTTTGAAGTGAGTCAGAGCTAAAACAGGATCTACCTGGGACCTTGCTGCTGTCTAGCACTTCTAAGTTTTGGACACTTTGTGTGTCCAGGGAAGGGAACAGAGCTGAGGAAGGGTCTGGAGCACCAGGAGTGGATGAAGGAGCTGGGGGAGCTCAGCCTGGAGAAAAGGAGGCTCAGGGGGGACCTTCTGGCTCTGCAACTCCCTGACAGGAGGGGGAAGTCAGCCTCTGCTCCCAGGGAACAAGGGACAGGAGGAGAGAAAATGGCCTCAAACTGTGCCAGGGGAGAGTCAGGTTGGATATTGGAAACAATTCCTTCATGGAAAGGGTTGTCCAGCCCTGGCACAGCTGCCCAGGGCAAGGGTGGGGTTCCCATCCCTGAAGGGGTTTAGAAGACATGTAGATGTGGCACTTGGGGACATGGTTATTGGTCCAGTTGCTGGTGGAGCTATTTCAGATTCATTCTTCATAATTTCAGGAGATTTCGGTTTGTTACATCCATCTAATCACTTACACAGAGATTTTTCCTGTTCTTCCAGTTTTTCTTGGGTTGACTTTGTGGTGGTCCAGTTTTAGCCTCGGCTCTGGGGGAGGCTCAGAAACCCCTCTCTTGTATCTCTTTTAAGCTCCCCAAACCTCCCTGTCACTTAAAAATGGTGTGATTTTTGCTTCACATTGTGTGTTCCTTTGATTTCCTGAACATTCTTTAGGTGCTTCTCTAATTTCTTATTTTCCTTTCCTTCCTATTTCACTGCAGATGCCTGGGGATATAATGATGATTCAGCCTCCAATTTACCTGATTCATCACGTTAAACCCAGTGACAAAATCTGCTGCTCTTAAATCCTGTAATACTGAGGAGAAAATTTGCTTTCTAGCCAGAATGCATTATGGCTTTTTAGGGCTTTGAAACTCCAGCCTCGATAGCATTGCATTTATTTTTTTGTTGTTGGTTGGGTTATTTTTGTTCTGTAGGAACAAGAGTCCGAGAAATCATTTTCATCTTTTTATTTTCTTTTTTTCTCCTTCCTTTTTATTTCCCAGGATTAAGACCTTTCAATCTCAAGGTCTTTATTTCACCGAGTAGCATTCCTACCTCTTCTGAAGCTCCATGTTTTTTTTCCCCATGGGCTTTAGCATCAATCAAATCTTTTAAAATGCCGGTTCTGTTGCTTCCTGTATTATTATTGTCATTTTTACCATTTTAGATGCTGCAAACTGAACTTGCATTGTTGATGGAAGTGGAAAACGGGATCATTAGATCCTTGCTTGGCTGATTTTTTTCCATGAAATAGGCTGGTTATGTTTTGGGGGATTGGTGGGAGAGGGAAGGCATTTTTCATACTAAAGTGTATTGATCTGGAGAGTCTGGGATGAAAATATCAGGGAATCTTGGCAATTCTTGGCAATCCAGAGCTGGCTCTAGGACTGGCTGTAACCTGTGCTGTGGGTGTTGACTCCTTGAGGTCACCACTGACTGTGCTTGGGTAAGTGGTGGGATTTCAGATTTTTGTGTGTGTGGTGCTGTCACCTCCTTCTGATGAGCAAACAAGTGTTAGGCTGGGCTGGAGCGATTGTGGCTCCTGTGACTTCCAAGGGATTTGCCAGGCAACAGCACAAACACTGCAGAGGGGATGTGAACACCCAACAGGCCAAGCTCTCCTGGCTCTTCCTTTTTTCTAGTCCAGATCCACTCTCGGATTCAGGCACCCATGTCTGGAGCAAATTGTGAATGAATTACGAATTTGTGTCATGCAAAACTGCCTGTCTTGAGCACTTCCTTGCACAACAAGTTTCTGTCTGAGAATTCATTGCTTTAAAGCCCATAACTTGCTGAAACCAGTTATCCCAGACTGGCTTGGGTTGGAGGGATATTAAAGCCTATCCAACCCTGTCCCCTGCCATGGGCAGGGGCACCTTCCACTGTTCCAGGTTGCTCCAAGCCCCGTCCAACCTGGCCTTGGACACTTCCAGGAATGGGGCAGCCTTGGCTCAGTGTAGGTCTCCTGATTCTCAGAACACCGTCATTCCTGCTCTGTTTTCTTTTCAGGCTTTTGAAATCAGAAGTTCTCCTTGGGAATCTTGAGAATCCATTGTTAGGTGAGTGCGTTGGTTTGTACAAACCCTGCAAGGCATGGCTGGACTGGAGGGATCTCCAAGGTGAACTGAGGTCAGCTGGTGGCTCTGATGGAGAGGAGGGGAGGAAAGAGGATGAAAAAATGCTCTACAGAAGAGTCAGATGGCTGGAATAGGTTTTCCATGCAGCTGCTCCTTAAATGCCAAACCCTGAGCACGTTTGAAACCTAAAACTCTGATGAGATACATGGGAAGAAAATCTCAGGAAGGATTCAAAGAGTTTTCAGGACTATTTCTGCTAACTCCTAGACATTAGGACTTGAAAAAGTATAAAGAAAAACTTGTTCTAGATGAAGACATATTCATGCACCCAGTAATTCCTGATGAGGGTTCCTTGGGACAGTTCCTACTGTAAAAGGCAGGTCTCAGAAAGACACAAGTAAAGCAGAAAATGCAGCAGCTGCAAAACCAGACAGAAATTAACTGTTGCAATATAAAGTCTGAGCTGTCTCTGTGACATGTGTTTTGTTTTATTTATTTTTCCATGGCACTCATGAAAAAGTCATTCCAGTGACACCTATTGCTTTTTCATATGGCTGAGTAAATATATGTCTGGTGGGGTGAAGCTGGGCTGTGGCAGTGAGTCTGTAACAGAAGAAAATTCCAATGTTCACCCAGAAAAAAAAGGGCCCCATTCAGGACCTTGCTATTATTTGAAATATTGCCCCTCAGCAGAACAGGGAGTACACTAATTTCCTGCTTCAGATAATACTTCTGAACAGGTAATCTTTGCCCTGTTGAAGGGAGAGGTTTCAAATGTGCCTTCCAGGTCTAAATTTCATTTTGTTCCTACCAGAGGATTTTATCTGATGAGTTACGGCTGCAGGACAAGGGCCTTTCTCAGCACCGAACGTGGCATCAGTTCACGAGGCAGCACTGGCAGAGCTTCTCCTCTTGGAAACCTGACAGAACTGACTGATATCACAAGTTTCCAGGGCTGCTTCTATCAAATCATATCTAAAAACCTTCCAAGAGCTACATTTTCCCTTCATAAAGGTTTGAGGAGAAGGGCAAGAGGAGGTAAAAGTGATGCAGAGTGTCATGAGTTTGCATCGGTAGGATTCAGGTATTAATTTTTGGACTTTCTATTTCCCCTAAAAAGCCTTTTTTTCCCTCTCCTCATTACTATCAGTAATATAATAGTTTAATAATCTCAGATGGCCCCAAAATTCTCTCCAAAGAGTCAAATACATGGGAAAAACAGATTGTGATGGCCCTTTGCCCATTCCTAACTCAAGGTGCAGGTTCCTCCTCCTGTGCCACTGATGTCACTTCCCTCAACCAACTTTGGTGTTTTTTTCTGAAGGCTGAACATCTATTTTAAACCTGGTTTATTTATCACAGCCTAAAGGCATTATTACAGTAAATTAATCTCACATGCTGGTCCTGGGAAGACAAATCTTAGGAGGTCTGGAATCTTGGTAACAACTGAGAATCATGGAATGGTTTAGGTTGGAAGGGACCTTCAAGATCATCCAGTCCTACCCCTTGCCATGGGCAGGGACACCTTCCACTAGCCCAGGTTGCTCCAAGCCCTGTCCAACCTGGCCTTGGACACTTCCAGGGATGGGGCAGCCACAGCTTCTCTGGGCAACCTGTGCCAGGGCCTCCCCACCCTCCCAGGGAAGAATTCCTTCCCAACACCTAATTCCTAAGGGCTGAACTATTTCAATGTGGCCTTTCTGCTTAGACTTGGAATTAACACACAAATCTGTGCCATGGTCCAGCTTGTTGATTTTATTTGGTTGGACAACTCCATAAAAATAAGCTTCCCTCTCTCTTTCAGCGGTCATAGATGCGAAAGACCTGTCTTCATCAAACAGGAGCAGAGAAAGTTCATGTCTGACAAGTGGATCTGACAAGGCAAATAGATGTATTACCTCTGCTTAGACATGCATTTATCCCTAAAGTGGTTTCCCAAAACAATCGTGTATTAAATGCAAGTACCTGCTCTGGAAAACAGCTCTATTTTCCTGTTGAATGTCAGCTCTTCACTCCTACTCATTTTTTTTGGTCTTAACTGGATTGCAACCCCAGCACAGCTTCATTTTACCCTCTGAAACTTTGTTTTATGGTGCTTTCTCATAGTGTTTTGTGAGAGAGGTTTGAATGTCCACATAAATCATATTGTCTAATTCTTCTTTGCTGTTTCAAAGGCTTATAACAAATCTCTTTTCAGAACCCGCCTAATTTTCACTATTTAAATCAAGTTTCTACTGTTTTCCCCTAAGTAAAACATCTTAAACTCTAATTCCTAAAGTGGCATTAGACCTTTTCTTTAATTGTTCCAAGAAAGGGCCATGGTGACTGTGAACCAGTTAATTAATTGCTGATCCTGTGCGAGAAAGGGAAACTTAATCCATTGCTCACCCAAAGGATTACAGTTTTTAAATGGCAAAGAAAACAGAGTTATGTGACAATTAAAGAACCACTGTGCTGCAAAATTTAGGACTCTGAAGAATTCCCTCTGTGCTAATTTCCCCTGTTCTTTCTTCCTTCCCTAATTGTTTAGTGCTAAAAACTGGGTGTGGGGGTAAATCTACCTTTGGCTTGTGTGGTGTTGCTGTTCCATAACAATATCCTGGCCCTGGTGGGAATATGGGGGGGGTTTTTGACTGTACTTGGGAAGAAAGTTTAAACAAACCTTTGCTGCTTTGTTCTTCCTCTGAACAATATGAACAGTGTTAAATATCCTTTAAGGCTTGATATTTTCATTTATAATAATGACATGACTTACAGCTCTTCTTGAGGGAGCACTTGACAGGAAGGAATGAAGCTTTCAGGATCTTTTATAAACCATGTGTCAGGCATAGAGTTAATAGGGTTTGGATCTGTTTGCTTCACAGATAATCCTAAAACCCAAGAAATTGTCTTGAAAGGCAAAGAAATCTTGCTGTAGGCAGGACCAGAGTGACCAGCCAGTCTGTCCCTCCCAGCCAGCACAAACAGCAGCACCACTGGATTATCTGTTAGAATTGCCCTGGTTTTGCTGTAATTAATTTCCCCTCAAATTATCAGCTCATTAGATGTGAGGGGATGATAATTCAGTGATAGAAAGCACCAATTTGCCAGCACTGTTTGGCAAACACAGGTGCCAGCAGATTTGAGCTGTCATTTCCCATCCTGGCCCCATGTCTGGCTGCCCCATCCACCTCCCCTCTTCTCCTGGAGTCTCCATGGTGCTCCCACAAAGATGAATTGGACAGTCTGTCTTCAGGGCAGGAGCTCTGATGATTTGTAGCAAATCTATTATCAGTGTTGGGACAGCCAATCTGTCACCTGGAGCCATCTCTCTCAACCTTCATTTCATCCCTCTCTACTGCAACACTTTCCTGCTCACCCTCTTGACTCTTCTCTGCCTCACTCAGACTCTGGAGATTGCCTCAAAAATTGGCAAAATGGAAACACACCATCATTTAAAGCAGGAAGTGCAGCTCTGCTCGTGTAGAACCGTGTGAGGAGCAGCTGAGGGCACTTGGTCTGTTCAGCTGGAGAAGAAGAGACTGAGGGGAGACCTCATTGCAGTTACAACTTCCTTGTGAGGGGAAGAGAAGGGGCAGGCACTGATCTCTGGCTCTGTGGGGATCAGGGACAGGACTCCAGGGAATGGCTTCAGGGGAGAGTTAGGTTGGATGTTAGAAAATGGTTCTTCCCCCAGAGGGTGGTTGGGCACTGAACAGGCTCTCCAGGGCAGTGGGCACAGCCCCAAGGCTGGCAGAGCTCAAGGAGAGTTTGGATGATGCTCTGAGGCACATGGTGGGACTCTTGGGAATGATGCTGTGCGGGGCCAAGAGTTGGACTTGATGATCCTTGTGGGTCCCTTCCAATTCAGCATATTCTGTGATTCTGTGATTTGGGGTGGGCTGTGTCCTGCCTGCCCTGTGTCCATGGGCACTGTGCCCTCTGCCAACCCCACAGCTGAGCAGGATCATGGAATCACAGCCTGGTTTGGGTTGGAAGGGACCTTAAAGCCTATCCTTTTCCACCCCCTGCCATGGGCAGGGACACCTTCCACTGACTAGACCAAGTTGCTCCAAACCCCATCCGACCTGGCCTTGGACACTTCCAAGGATGGGGCAGCCACAGCTTCTCTGGGCCAGTGTTTTACCCCCCTCAAAGTAAAAACTTGTTCCTTATCAGAGCAGACAAGCCCTCTCTGTCCTGTTATCATGGGCAGAGCTCTTCTAATCAGCAGGAGCAGCCCTCATGGGACATCCAGGGATGGAATGGCCTGAGACTTTGACATTACCACCACCTTATTCATTGACATATCCAGGAGAGCCCCAAGGACCTGCACATGGATCTACCTGAGGTGATACAACACTCTGCTTCCTCTGCAGCTGGTTCTGCCACCTGCAAGGCCAAGATTAATTGAAATTTTGTATTCCAGTGCTTCCTGAGGAACCAAAGGCTGTCACCTTTTGCACTGAGGTAACTTGTCATGACTAATCAAAGGGTGATGTAAAAGGAGCTGAGTAAAACAATGAACACCTGCGACAAATTACATTGTCTTGGTGAGCTTTCAGGAGCATTCTCTGCCCTGAATCCCACTTGGAGAAAACACAAATAGAACCACAGGAAGAAATAAATAATGCATTGACTTAATTCTGCAAAGAGTGAATATTTCCTCTTGAGGAGGAACAGTCACTCACACAACTATTTGAATTTGTTAATTTTAAGGATGTCACTTCAGACCTTTCTGGGAGCAGCTGAATCTCTTGTGGGGGTTTAAATGAGGAGTCTGACACACAACTGGAGACCTGGCTGGTGGTTCATCAGCTGCCAGGAGCGCAGAGCTCGTATAAAAGAGATTATTCACAGCTGTTCTGGTTTAAAGTGCTGTGGCACTACTTCACTGCTGTGCTCTGTGGGCTCCAGGCCTCAACAGAAGTAGAGGACACCAAATTCAAGGTATAGCATAAAAACATTTATATCTATTTATATATATTGATTTCAGATCTGTGAAGAGTCACAGAAGTCCATATGATTCTAGATGATGACTTTATGTGCTAATTTTGTACCTACCCGGCAAGATATGGTGTATGAAATCCTTCTTTTGGGCACAAGCTGCTTTTAAATTTAGGTCAAATTAATATCTGTGCGTTTTTCACTCTTACATAGCAATTTTTTGTAGCTGGTGTGATTTTTCTGGTGTGAAATGTCAAAAATTTTGGCTTCTCTGAGCTGGTTTTGCCTTCCACCATCAATAATAGCCTTTGGCAGAGGTTTAGAAAACTGACAAGTTGTTGGATATCAAACAGATTTGCCCATGGGTGAAACATCTTTTTTGCCAAAACCTGTCTCCTATAAATCAAGAGCACCACTGGTCGTTTAACTGACAAATTTTAGAAGTCGCTGACTGATGACAAGCTGCTTGTTTCTGCTTTTTATTTTGGAAATGCCATGCTGATAATGAGAACCCAAAATAGTCAACAACTCTTGATTAATATATTTGCTCAGAAAGGAAAAAAAAAATTCTTTTGAATAATGTGCTGGTGTTCGTACCGAGCACCCGAGCTGACAGCCGTGATTGCCTTAATGAATCAATTAAGGGCAGTACAGTTTGGGCTGGATGGAGCTGGGGGTGGCCAATTGTGTAGCCACCACTGGGAGAAAGGCTCAGCAAAGTGAGGGAGATCCCAGCCAGGAAGTTTCTGCTGCAGAGATGCTTTGGGGAGGCAGAGAAGACAAGGAGGCAGGTGGTGGAAGAGGAGCAGAATTTGACTACTTGTGTGTTTCTGAACATGGTAATCATCTTTGTTACTTTGGTTGAATGAGTTCTGATCTCTGACCTGCAAAGAGCAGATATGGATTTTGAGGGGTAGAAATTTGTCACCAGGTGCTTCTCCCTGAATTTGTTCAAAAAAGAGGAATGTGACTCCTCTGGCTACCTCTTTACACCATTAGCCATAACATTTTCTTTTTTTTTTGTGGAAACATTCTCTACCTGGAGTGTTTCTTTGTGCTTTCTAATAGTATATGAGAAAAAAATTAATATAAATTTGGGTTCTCTTCTCTGTTAAGGTCCATCAAAGCTGGGACCTTGTAGGGCCAACAGTTCATTGAAGTCTGTGGGATCCTTCTGACCTAATCCAAGCCAAATAACGCTGGTTGAAGTGGAACATTTCTCACAGAGAAACACTCAGCCTTGTGTTAAAGACCTCTGGTAGAGGAGCAGCTATGAGAACCTTTGGTAATTTCCTTCAGTCATTAATTATTCACACCTTTACTTCAAGAGCTGCTTTTTTCCTCTGTGATTCTGGCACTTTTCCCCTTGTAACCTCTGGAAATTGATATCTCTTCTTCCCTAGATGAAGTGCTTTCTCCAGCACATTTTCTTTATCCTTTTTGGCTTCTCCAACTGTGATCAAAGTGCCCCTTTCACTCTCTCTTTGATAAACTAAGTGCTTCGACCTCTGCAGATCTTGCTCTGTGGTCCTTCTCTCTAATCCCTTAATATGTTTTTGTAGCCTTCCCCTTAACACTCTCCAGTTTGGAATTATGGAGCACTGCTCAAATAAATCTTTTAAATGGTTGTTTTCTAAGACTTGAGAACTGTTCAGACCCTTTGCCGTCTTCAGAGATGGGAGGTGAAGAATTGGTCGTTCTGTTTTTCTGTCCTGGACCTGCCATTCATTTGCTGAAGGACTTTTCACCAAAACTTAAATCCTTTTCGTCTTTTTACTGAGGACAGCAATTTTCTTGTACCTCAGGCACATATCATTCAACTAACAGTCAATTTAATTTTGGATATTTAAAACCTGTTTGTGTGAAAACTCTGATATTTCGAAGAAATATTTTTGTCTTGGGTGAAATTAGTTATACATTTGGATGTGAACTTGTGGATAGTTTCCATGCATATAAACTGCTTCAAATGCAGATGGATAAGCTTCCAGAAAGGTTTATTCCAGTCTGAGCTGAAGGTCTCCAAAGGGGTTGGAAGGGACCTTAAAGATCATTCGCCCCCTTGCCATGGGCAGGGGACACTTTCCATTATCTCTGGTTGCTGCAAGCCCTTGGATAAGGTGTCCAGTCTCTCCTATGGTTTGTTTTTCATTAAAAGAACCCTGCACACACACAGAGGAGATGCTGCAGTGCTCTAATTAAACCCATGTTTCAGCCAAGTTGTTTGGTCTGCTGTGCAAAAATTGCGCATTTTATGTAAAACTTAATTTGAGAGACTTGACAAACTGTACAGGGGGAAAAAAAATCAGGTAATGGATTGGTTGCTGCTCAGGATAAACACTTCTGCTGTTGTGTACAGAAGCGTAATGTGCTGTGGTAATGCTTGATTTGACATGGAACATGATGGATATTTTGTGCATAAAATGGGGTAATTTAACAATCTGGTAGAATTAAGGCTTAACAACAAAAGACAGTGGGGTTTTTTCGTGCAGTTCAGATTTAAATTGGGGGAATTGTAACCATTGCACAGTGCAGAAACTACAAATGGTTCAGAAAATAGGCTTAGAAAAAGTGATACCATTAATATTCAAAAATAAGAAGGTACCCAGGCAAAATAACACCGTTTGTGTTTTCTGTTCTTTTGAGGTATCAGCTCAAAGCCACTTGGATAGTGTTCTAGAAAACTTTAGATTTATCAAAAACTGTTTCTAGACAACTTTTCCATGGAATTAAGCTCCAATTTACATCTATTTGTGTAGCCTCAATCTCTGAAGGTGTCAATTGTGTCTGAACAAGGCTGGATTCATGGAGTTGAGCGTGTTTAAGGAGAGATTTTTTTTGCTAGAAAATGAATATAAGATTTCTTTGTCATAAGAAGCAGAAATACTGAGTTTTCAGTGGCTGCAGTAGCATTGACGAGGATCATTCCAGCTTTGGTGCAGAAATTGTATTTTTGTCATGTTTGAATGAAACACTGCAGTGGCGCTTGGCTTTTCAGGAGCTGTAGGAACACATAGAACAATACACAACTTGTTGCTTGTTTTTTGTTAACTAGCTAAAAGGAGTCACAGAAGGAGATTTACAGTAGTCAAATTAGATGTACTGTAATGTAGCATTAAATTAACTCTCCTGTAATGATCCTTCACTGTGCTATTTACTCTGTGATGTTCCTACAGTTCTGCTGCTCTTCATATGAAATTTGAGTGTCCTGCAGCTGATTCCTTCAAATCCTCTGATTTCCTCATTAATGCTTTGGATTTATTTTGCTTCCAAAATGTTACATTGATTAGAGGGATGAAGTTCCTCTGCCATGAGGAAAGACTGAAAGAATTGGGATTGTTCAGCTTGGAGGAGAGAAGCTTTGGGGTGACCTGATTGTGGCCTTCCAGCACTTGAAGGAGGTGACAGAAAAGATGGAGAGAGACTATTTACAGGGGCCTGGAGTGATTGGATAAGGGGGAATGGCTTCCAGAGGGCAGGGTTAAATGGGATATTGGGAAGGAATTCTTGGCTGTGAGGGTGGTGAGGTGCTGGCACAGGTTGCCCAGAGAAGCTGTGGCTGCCCCATCCCTGGAAGTGTCCAGGGCCAGGTTGGACAGGGCTTGGAGCAATCTGGGACAGTGGAAGGTGTCCCTGCCCATGGCAGGGGGTGGGACTGGATGGTCTTTGAGGTCCCTTCCAACCCAAACCATTTCATGTTTCCATGATGAAACAATAGCTGAGGACAGTGACTGCCATCCACAGCACAGAAGTCCTGTTTCTCTCTCTTCATGCTGAGAATGAAGAAGTTGTAAATCACCTCTAAAGATGTGAAAGTCAAGCAAAGAGCTCTCAGGGACAGGGAAACAAACTCCTTTGATTCCCAGCCAAGCAGAGATGCAGTAAAGGAATGCTTTGCATTTCAGATGAAACACACCTTGGGATGTATAGATAATCCTGGCACCAGCTGGGGGGGGGGGGCCTGTGTGGAAAACAAAGGTCACCATCTCCCAGGCAATGCTCTCATTTGCATGCAGGAGATGGCGTTTGTTTTGCAGCATTTGAGTGTTTGCAAACAAGCCTGGGAAGCGTTTTCACAGTGAGACTGTGTGGAACATATGGGGTTGTATTACTGCATGTTCATCAAATTCCTGTTTGTAGGGGGTTGTAGGGAAGTACCCAGGGGAGGGGGCTCTGGGAAGGACAGCAGAGAATCACAGAGTTGTAACATATGCTGAACTCAGTGCTCTGGGCTGGGTGACAAGGTGAGGATCAGTCAGAGGCTGGACTTGATCTTGGAGGTCTTTTCCAACATTAACAACTCTGTGATCCAATGAAATGAGTTTGTCCTATCCTAGGCCCAGCTTTGGAAAACCTGTCAGTAGGGCAAGATTTTATTTCATATACATTTTTCAGCTGAATGAGCAGCATTTTCCACTGGTGTCATCATTTCTACAGCCAGTTGTCTTCACCAGTCAGCGTCCAGGACCCCTCACAAATGCCAGACTGTTCCTTTCCCTCATGGCACAGTACAGAGAGCCTTCAAATAAAAGATTTATGACTCAGTACTTGGACTGAGATCATTTGCACCTGGAGTAGGTGTGGAGGTTTTATCAAGGGTTTGCTCTGCTCATACTGTCCCTGTGAGGGCTGTGGGGCATTGTAGTCATGGAATCATTAAGGCTGGAAAAGAACTCTGAGATCACCAAGGCACATGGAGGTTCCCTCCTCAGTCCCCATTTGCTTAAAAACCTGCTGAAGTTTGACCACAGGTGCTTCAGGAGCAAATCTGGAAAAGCTTTTAGAGACTCAGGAGCTCTGCCAGAGGCAGAAGCTGTTCCCTGGTTAGGGTCCCTGAGCTGAAGGATGCACAGGCACAGTAGCTGGGGAAGGAGAACGTTGATTTGGGTTGGAAAAAAAAAAAAACCCAGCAGAGCATAAACTGGGCATTTCTATTTTATATTTCAGTGCTGCAAGGAAAGGTGGTCAAGCAAAACAATTCAGGAAACCCCTGGGTAAAACCTCACCCCCTATTTAGAGGAGCTATTAGTCACCTGTCAGAGCAATTAGCGGGGAAATTAATTTGCGTATAATTGCAGAATAATTGCCAATGTGCCAACGTTGTTTTTTGGTTTTCTTTTTTGTTAAAGCTAATCTAAGTTAATATGCCACTGATGTTTCTGATGTAGCCACAAAACACACTCTAATATACAATTAAAGGGTATAAACAGGCATTAATCTGAGTTAAGTTTCTCACGTCACTTCCTAGGAAGGTGAACGTAAAATCTAAGGTTTATTTCAGGTACTCCAAGCTACCAGTCTGTGACCAAGCAGCATTTTAAGTAGAGTAACAGGTTGGGGAGGAGCCTGTTGCACCCCCCACTCATTGTAAAATTTGGGCTTCTGAAGTCATATCTGAAACCTTAATAATATTGGAAGTGTTCAAGGCCAGGCTGGATGGGGTTTGGAGCAACCTGGTCTAGTGGGAGGTGTCCCTGCCCATGGCAGGGGGTGGGACTGGATGGGCTTTAAAGTTCCTCCCAACCCAAACCATTCTGTGATATCCCCAAATATGGGGAAATGATGGGAGCTCTCAGGTGTTCTGGGCATGGAAATCTCCTCTCTAGGTTGGTGAATTGATTGATTTCAATAATAACTCCTCGGGGAGGGCTGCAAAAATACTATTGTACCCTTGTATCATCTTTTGGGAAGTGCATTTTACAATCAAGTTAAATCACAGCTAACGTTTCCCTCTGAATTTTGTCCCTTCAGGTTTTTGCCTGCTGTGCTGTTCAGGTAAGTATTTCATTTGATTTAAGCACATTGAAAATAGAGATATCGATTGCAGGACTATAATTTACAAAATTGCAGCATTTTCTTTATTGAAGCTCTGAAAAATAAAGCAGCAGCACAGCTGGCTGTTTAAGGTAAGTAGGCAGAGAGGGATCAACTCAAATAACATAAACCCAACATGAATTCTCTCCCATCCTCCTGTGCTGAGAGTGAAGAGATGAAGTTTTATTGTCATTAATGTTATTTTTGGACTGAGCTAAACTCAAATGGCTCAAAATCATGAGAGCTGTGCAACCAGAGGAAGAAAAGGTTTTTTATGTCCTGTTAGTTGTGTGGTCTGATCATGGGAGATGTGAAATGTGGAGATTTGTAGGGTTTTCTGCTTTATTTTTTAGAGTCCTTTCTGAACTTACATCTTTGGCTGCAGGAACATTTAGGGATGTTTTTATTAATTTATTTTTTTTTAATGCCTTCCCTGGAGCAGCTCATGGTGTCTATGGTTCACCTTCATCTTCCACCATCATGGAATGGTTTGGGTTGGAAGGGACCTTGAAGTCCATCCAGCCCCACCCCCTGCCATGGGCAGGGACACCTTGCACTAGCCCAGGTTGCTCCAAGCCCCATCCAACCTGGCTTTGGACATTTACAGGGATGGGGCAGCCACAGCTTCTCTGGGCAATCTGTTCCAGAGCAACACCACCCACACAGCCGAGAATTCCTTCCCAATATCCAGCCCAATTTTTCACTCTTGCAGTTTGTACCCGTACCCTTGTCCCATCACTGCAGTTCCTGATGAACTTTCCTCTCCTGCTTCCCTGTAGCCCCTTCAGGCACTGGAAGGTGCTGTGAGGTTTCCATTCAACCTTCTCTTCTCCAGGCTGAACATTCCCAGTTTTCTCAGCCTGTCTCCATAGGGCAGGTGCTCCAGTCCTCTTATCAACCTTGTGGCCTCCCCTGGACTTGCTCCAGCAGTTCCATGTCCTTCTCATCCTGGCATCCACCAGGAAGGAGCCAAAGCCATGATTACTGAGTGAGGTTAGAACTCTTCACCTTGCCTCTCCCCAGCATTACCCCAAAGCACCAGCAAGTCTCAGTTTGTACTCATTTTAGGAAGGCTTTGGTCAAGTTGCTCCTGGGGAGGTTCATGTTGGATATTAGGAAGAATTTTCCCACTGGAAGAGTGGTTAAGCCCTGGCACAGCTGCCCAGGTCAGGGGTGGAGTCCCCACCCTTGGAGGGGTTTAAAAGCCATGTGGATGTGACACCTGGGGACATGGGTTAGTGGTGGCCTTGGCAGTGCTGGTGGGACTTGATCAGGTCTTTTCCAGCCTTAATGATTCCATGATTCCTTAGGAATCTCCAGAGCTTCTCTGTGGTCAGCACTGCAAATGCCAACTTCTTCTGCCCGTTCCTGTGAGAAATGCAAATATTTCCTTATTTAGTCTCCAAATAAATCCGTCAAATTCACTGGATTGCCTGGAACTTCAGATTTTTGCAATATATTATTTTGCAGGCAGAAAATTATTTTTCAATGAATTTTTACATAACTCAAGGTAATTGAGTGCTTAATATTTGCAATATTTTTACATTTGCTTTCAATGAGTATTTAAATATTTGAACATAAAATAAGTTCTTTCACCACACTAATAAAATCTAAGGGCTTAATAGTCACATTCATTATTAGAGTCAGTAAATCACCTTTGGTGAGTTTACTTTTACATCCAATATAAATACAGATTTATGAACTTTCCTCTTCCATGATTTATTTGCCCTTTTTATTCAAGAAGACTATTCCCCTCTTCCTAAACACCCAATATACATGAAAAGGGATTAAAGTGGAGAGGAATTATTAAAAGAAAATATTAAAAATAAAAAACCAGTTCACAAGTTCTTCAACTAGAAAGCTCAGGTAAAAATTTGAAGCTGTTTTTTTTTTTTGGTGGGAATCTTGTGTAGAAGAAAATGTGGCTTGTGGAATAGGAGGAGACATATTTTTGTGCTGCTGCTTTTACTGCTGGGTTATTGACTTCAGAGTGTGCTTCGAGCAGCCTTGAATTGGCAGCAGTAAAACACTTCCCATTGGTACACATTTGTATTTAATAAATTGCGTTTTATGGAAGTAGAAGCCTGTATTTAGCAATTGCTTTCTGGAACCTGTGGGGATTTTTCATCATTCCACTGAGAACTATCTTAAAAACTTCTGGTTTCTGAGTAACATCAGCCACTCTCATTCCTTCTGAGGCTGAGGAAAGACGTACATGGGAAAGCCCGTGACATAGGAGGCTCTGAGGAAATATTAAAGGAGAGAAAAACATTTCTGAGGATGGAAGGAGGAAGAGAAGAGCGCTGAGATCCAGCTGCTGATGGACTGTGTGGCATCTACCGCTTCCAGGAGTTCTTAATGGCCTTTGTGACTTGGAAAAGGAACATTTAAAACGAGGTTTAATAAATCTTTTGGGCCAACAGCTCAAAACAACAAGGTACTTACCAGCCCACTAATGCACTTTATACATTGCAGCATTTTGACTTACACTTTGCAGCTCTTAATCCAAAATAATTAACCAGTCTTTGGAGTCAATGTCTTTGATTTACACCCAAAGACATCTCCACTTCCATTTTAGGGCCATTTTGTTGCCTTGAAAGCTTCTGATGTCACGAGCCCAGTCTGCCTATTTCATTAGATAAATTTTTCACTGAGTTGGACGCCTTCGTTTTTAGGAAGGAGGAGGTAAAATTGGTGTCTGAATATGAAATGACTTCCCTATTTTCACTTCAAAGGCTATTTGGGCCTCTTCAAAGGGTTCCTTTGCCAAAGAGAAAATCATGTTTTTTGAAAATACTTTAAAAAAAAAAAAAAAGGCAAGAAAAAAAAAAGACTTTGTACTGAAAAAATTCATCCTCTGATGACTCGAGCAGTCCTGGGCAGTGGTGATTTCACTACACTTAGAAGACTTAATCATGTAAGCTTTGATTGGCAATGGTTGATGCCTCCAGGCTCTTCATCTCTATAACTACATTTAAATTAAAAATAAGGCAAAACATTTTGCTACAATATGTTCCTCATGCTCCCTGTTTAGTATTCTCCTGTTGTCGCAGAGATTGCTGAGGGGAACCTTAATTTATCTGTTTGCCCTTGTGGAATGTCTGCTTAAACATCTTTCAGTGGAATTTAAGAGTCTTGATTTGCTGGTAATTCCATCCCTGGTAATTCTCCTTAATATTATTTAATTATTACAGTGTAGCCATGAGTGAAATATGGTGTTGACTGGTGTTCATCACCTGAAGAGTCAGGTGACAGTGGGATTAATAAATAATGGGATTAATAAACAATTCCAGCCTCATTGCTGAAAAAAGGGCTTCACACAACACCCTCTGAAATGGATGGTTAATACTGCTCTTGATTTAATGAGGTTTGAATCAAGCAAGAAGGGAATTATATAAAAGAATCCCACTTTTCATCCCCCTGTGTCTCCAGCAGGTCACGGCGCTGACATGAATTCCTTGGAGGAATTGTGTCTCTGCTGGGGCTGTGGGTGGCAGAGGCATATGCTCTGTGGTTCCTAAACAGAAACCCAAGGGAAAACTGGATATTATTTACTGAAAATAGATGGAAATTTTATTTTGAAAAAGTTTTAAATTTTTTTTTTCCCTATTTTTCCCCCCTAGGAAGTTTGCTCCCATGTTTTCCTTTTCACTCTTAAACTGAGTTGTTCTCCACAATAACAATCCACATAGCAAAAATTACTTTTAATTTTTTATTCCCCTAAAATAGGTAATTCTCTATTGTATCAGAGGAGATGATGACACATAAAAGTGAAAACTTGATCTCTTGGCCTCCAGAGGAGGATGCTTTTCTTCTAATCAGTTGAATATGGTAAGTCCATGAAATGCTGAACTATGCCTTCAAATTAAAAAAAGGATGGATTTAGATGGAATATTGGGAAGAAATTCTTCCCTGTGAGGGTGGGGAGGCCCTGGCACAGGTTGCCCTGAGAAGTTGTGACTGCCCCATCCCTGGAAGTGTCCAAGGCCAGGTTGGACCGGGCTTGGAGCAACCTGGGATAGTGGAATGTGTCCCTGCCCATGGCAGGGGGTGGGACTGAATGGTCTTGAAGGTCCCTTCCCACCCAAACCAGTCTGAGATTCTATGATTTTATATTTCTGGAAATAAATTTCCAGATCAGGATGAAAATTAAAAAATATTTATTTTTAGGTGCCAATCTCTGGTTGATTTCCAGCTAAGCATATTCCCTTTAGGCATTGGCTCTGTGATACCTGATACAGCAGGATACCTGAAACTCTAAACCCAAACCAACATTTCCTTGTAATAGGAAACATTCTATAGGTTGGAATAGAAGTAAAACTCCTTCAGGCTACATTTATGACGTAGATTCATCCCTGAAAGATGAAAGAAGTGTTGATTAGAAATGTGAACCTTTGGAGCAACAAGTTGTTTTTGTTTTCCAAGGTTTGCCCTTGCAGTGAATTTGTGTATAGTCCAGAATAGGAAATAAAACCAGTGAAGTTAATTTTGGAAAAAAGTAGGTGGCTCTTGGATGAATTATTTAAGCTGTAATTATTGGTGGTTCTTGGGTTTTGGTGGTTGTTGGTGTTTCTTGGTTGTTGTTGGTTGTTCTTGTCATTTTCCTTCCATCTCCAATTTGGGAAAAAAAAACATAACATTTAATAATTAAAAAAAAAGCCTCTCCCTTTTGTCCTTTGCCTCACATTTTCCTTTCCAGGGAAACCCCCAAGAATTTAACTTTGTGTTGGATGCCATCCACTTTCATGGGAAAAAGAACCCATGAAATTGGTTGATGTTTCTAAATATTCCTGAGTTGGGGTACACCCCAAACAAATATTCCTGAAATACTGAGGCGGGGGGGCATGGGGGGAGAAAAGGAGTTGTCTGAGACAGAGAGTTCACTTTCACAAGGGAAAACATTTTGATCAGCCCTCCCCTTGTTCTCTGCACAGAGTTTCAGGGGCTGAAGAGCCTTTTAATGGAGAGAAGATTTGTTCCCTCCATTTCCCATCGCTGATCTCTCCTCTTATATCACAATGACTCGATGACACGGGAGAAAATGAAGTGCCCTCGCTGAGCCTTTATGGGAGGAGAAACCTGTGCCTGGTTAACGCTGTCTGTAGTGATGAATAACCCCTTGGCAAGGCCTGCTCTGGTATTCCAGCCTGTTTTTCCCAGCAAACCTGCAGCAGATTGGCTGTAATTGCTCACTGCTCTCCATTAGTGGATCTCCCTCCTGGCAGCTCTTTAATAGTTTACATCTCTCGGGGCTGGAAATTACTATTTTAATTAAAACAATTTGTTTCAAATGGGGCTCCTGAATTCCCTGTATGATGTTTCAGGAGCCCTGGGCAAAGAACTGGAAATGGAGAGTAGCAGTTGTTTTAGGGTTTAGAGTGAGGCTGGAAACAGGAATTGGGAATTTCACATAATTTCCAAGGCCTGGACTTGCTACAAGGGAGACAAAGACTCCTGAAATTGGGTAGGATTGAGATTTTGTCTTCCAAATATTATATTAATTCACCATGGAAAAGACTGTGTTGAGTTTGGACAGCACTCTCAGGAACAGGGTGCGACTCTTGGGGTTGTCCTGTGCAGGGCCAGGATCCTTTGATGATCCTTGGGGGTCCCTTCCAACTCTGGATACTTTATGATTCTGAGAGTTTCATTTTAACGTTGTTGCTTCTTTTGTCCTTGTGCAGATTGAGAGAAAAGATGATTTTTCTGGTGAGGGAAAGGGAAGAGCCAAGAAAAGGTACCTTGGACACCTAAATGCCACAAAAATGCACTTAGGAAGTGGGATTGGAGAGTCAACAGCCATGAGTGGTGTGTGAAGTGGGCTATGCAAGGCAGGAATACTCATAAAACATTCTAAATTGGAAGGGACTCACATGGATCATGGAGTCCAGCTCCTGGGTGGATCAGTCCTGGACCTACACTGGGTTGCTCTCTCTCTGCACCCAGGAAGGCAGGAGACCTGAAAGGGCTGCGTCATGGAAACCTTCAAGGCTTTGAAACCTCGCGTTTGCTCTCAGTTGGCACTAATTTTCTTTTCCTTTTAAATTGTATTTGAAGATATTATACAGTGATCCTGATGGGTCCCTTCCAGCTCAGGATATTCTATGATAACATGTGAAAATATCTGCTCATGTGCCTGTTATTCTGCAACTTCCTGATGGTGAGAGCACCACCCATGGAAAGATGTGGGGTCCATGGTGGGCATCAGCCTCCCACCCACCTCGAGGAGACCTTTCCCATGCCCTTCCCAAACAGCACAGCTATGCACCCAGGCTCCCTTCTTCTGTCTCTTCAGGCCCATCAATTAATTTCTCCTTCAGTGTTGTCTCAGCTTTATTTTATGGCTCCTTTTCCCCTCACAGCACCAAAGGCAGCTCCCCCCTTTGAAGGAAAGCCTGGCTTGGGCACTCAGAGCTGGGATTTTAAGTGATTTCAGACTCTCCAACTGTATCAAACAGGCATTTAATTCACGTCTGCCAATAACTTCCTGGATCTCTCTTTCTTGCTTCCATATCCATGGCACAAATCCTGTGTTTTCTGAGGCTCAGTGGAAGGTGTAACCCCTCTCCCATGGCTGAGGGTCTGTCCCACATCGTGCATTTCATCCCTATTAAAGAGCATGGATTTCTGCAGGATGAAGCATTCAGAGCAGGGTTCTTCAGTGCTCCTCTGTACAGGCATGGAGCAGATGAAGCCCTGGAGCATCTCCTTGTGGGATATGGAGGTGTGGGAATCCCTCTCTGGGCATCCTTCCACCCCAGCCACGACCCCTCTGGACTTGGGTGTGCCAAGACAAGGGTCTGATGATCCCACAGCTGCTGGGAACATCTGCCATGGGTTTTGGCAGCCAACAGCAGCCCAGGGAGCCAGAACAGGCAAAACTATTGACCATGAAAAGTTTGTCTTGAAATGTCTCATTAACAGGGACTTGGCTAAAAACTGTGTGTGTCTGGGCAGGGAGCATGGGGAAGGCTGGAGCTGCTTCATGGAGGGATCAGGCTCAAAGCTCCTGCCTCCCATGGCTATAAATGTCTGAAGTGGTGATGGAAGAGCCCTCTCCATAATGTACCATGCAGCAAAAGGGTGAAAAACTGAAAGTCTGAGATTGCAAGGGCTCAAGGCATGAAGGCTGAGATCAGAGAATCTGATCTGGTTTGGGTTGGGAAGGACATTAAGGATTATCCAGTTCCAACTTCCTGCCGTGGGTTCCAACACCAGCAATTAGTAGGGGGGACAGTGACAGGACAAGGGGGAAAGGCTTCCCACTGCCAGAGAGCAGGGATAGATGGGAGACTGGGGAGGAATCCTTGGCTGTGAGGGTGGGGAGGCCCTGGCACAGGTTGCCCAGAGAAGCTGTGGCTGCCCCATCCCTGGAAGTGTCCAAGGCTGGGTTGGATGGGGCTTGGAGCCACCTGGGCTGGTGGAAGGTGTCCCTGCCCATGGCAGGGGGTGGAATGAGATGAGCTTTAAGGTCCCTTCCAACCCAGGCCATTCTGTGACTCTCTGATCTGATTCCCTTGGAGAGACTGACAGGGTCTTCCCTTCAGTTCTTCAGGAACTTCACAAGTCCTGAGACTTAAACCATTCCTGATAAGTTTTTTTGGTGGTTTTGTTGTTTGTTTGTTTGTTTATTTGTTTTTTTCCCCAGTACAAAATCATTATATATCCTTGGATTCAGAGGACAACACAGTGACTCACAGCCCCAAATTCCAGGTGACAGTGACAGCCTCACTGCTGCTCCCACCTCAGTTCTTCCATGTTTTCCCTGCTCGGCGATGCTGCCACTTCCCCACAGCCTCAAACAAGCTTCCCTTGCATTACACCTGGAGGTTTTAGCTCATTATTGGGATTTGTCAGACACTTCCAGCATATTTAGCAGGAACAAAACAAAAGCAAAGCATTTGCATGGTTTTCTTGTTAACTTCCTTTTTTTTTTTTTTTAAAGCAAATATCAAATTACAGTCGTTTTAAATGCAACTTGGTTTCATAACAGATTGTATATTGTGATTTTCTTCTTGTAGTCATAGACAGGTTCTGGAGACAGCCTGGAAAAAGGCAACCTGGAGAATGAGTTGTTTTGGGTGTATAATGGCTCTTGCCATGATTTATGTTACCTTTATGAAGACACAAGGAATTCTTTTGACAATTTAAATCCCTACGCTGAAATAAGCTGAGTTTTTTTTTTTCCTTATGCTGTCAGTAATTTAGAAACCACCAAGATTTTAAAGCCTGACTCACTAAACCATGATGGGGGATGGGTTTTGCATGGATTTTTGTGGAAATAGTGAGAAATCCATGGAAAATTTTGAGCACCCCATCCTTGGAACTCTTCAAGGCCAAGTCAGACAGAGTTTGGAGCAGCCTGGTCTATGGAAGATGTCCCTGCCCATGGCAGGGGGGTGGAACATGTGAAAACATGTTTATGAATCACAATTAATTATTTAAGTGTCCGAAAATTCTGCATTATTTGCTTCTAAAGGAAATGGAAATGAGGAGTAATGAGTGAACTGAGGCTGGGAAAGTTGACAGGCAATGAAAAATGAGGAGAAATTGTGGAACTAAATCTCCTTTTATCCTAGAGGATGTTTTAATTGGTCTTGAATTTTTGAGTGTTGATACAGATTGAGATAAAATATAATGCCAAAAGTAGAAGAGGAAGGAAGGAATCAAACCAGGTCAGGATATGACCAGAGATTTACAAACTTGACCTTCAAGGTACAACAACAGATGTAAATTCCTCCTATAATCTCATCTTTTACTTTCTAAAATTTGCTTTGCCTTTGGTCAGGATCCTTTGGAATGTCAGGGACCTTGAGGAAACACACGAATTTCCAGCTGATGACTCTGTTTTAGGGATTGCCCATGTTGGAGACAATGTTTTTGGTCTGGAGCTGAACATGCCTTTGTGAGACCCTGAGGATGGTGGATGTTTACAAACAGAAACAGTGATTAATGTTAAGGACTAACAGATCTTAAGATTAAACTCAGCTTTTAAAGTAAGTAATCCCAGAATCATTTAGGTTGGAAAAGTCCTCCAAGATCATAGAGTCCAACTTTCAAATAATCATCACCTTATAAATAAAATAATTTATAAAAAAAATTTAGGAATTAATATTAATTATTTTTTTTCCTTCTGAGTATAACACAGAAAGAATTTTATTTTTTTTTTTATTTTTGGAGCCTGCAATTTCAGACTTGATATACAACTTCCAGCTGGAAAAAGTAATAACCCCAAGTTATAAGAGCTTATCTGATTGTCATGTCAACCTCAAACACAAGTTTAGCTCTCTCAGTAGACCCATAATAAAATTAATAATTATTTAATATCCTGCATATTATTACATAGATGAGAAAAACCAAAATGAGCTTTCCAAGCAGCGAGAAATATTTTGTGTTTCTCAGTGTTGGTTTTAGTGTTGGTTGGTAAAAAAACTTCCTTTCAAGTTTAATTTCCATTGCAGGAAGCTGCTTTCTTCGGAGCAACAATCCAGGAACAAACAAGCAAGCAATCCTGTAAAATTAATGGGATTAATTAACATGTACATGTATTTGGGAAGGATCCATAAGCATAACAGAGATTTACTCTCTCATCCCAGACTGAATAAATTTTCATGAATTTCCTGGGAGATTTTTAAGGCATTTTATGACCTTGTTTATAAAAGGAAACTTGGGATTTTGAACTTGATTAGTTTGAAGAAATACTCAGATGAGCACATCCAAGTGTTTTTTAAAGCTTTTCTTATTATCTTTATAAGGCTATTATTATCTTTCTATATAAATAGAAAGAAGAACTGATATATTTTGCATTTCTGATTTGAAACAGAGGGTTTTTTCAGTAGTTTTTAGCAATAATTTACTATTTACAGTTAAATGTTATGAGTGGATTTAACTGAGAGCCCTCACTTCAGCTCCCTGTCTGACTGACTGAGCAGAAAAAACCATTCCACGTTAACAGCTCCTTCCTGCTGTTTTTTTCCAGAATCCCTGCCTATAAAATGCACTTGCTCTGTGTTGGTGCCAAGCTCTGGAATTGTTCCTGGGAAGCTGAAGCTCACACAAGTGCCAGGACTGCATTCTGTGCAGAATTCCCTTCTGGAGGGGTCTCCATCCCTGGAGGTGTCCAAGGAAGGACTGGATGGGGCACTCAGTGCTCTGGGCTGGGTGACAAGGTGGGAACTAAGCACAGGGTGGACTCCATGAGCTGGGAGGGCTTTTCCAACCTTAACAATTCCCTGATTCTATGGTGCAGCTCCACCTGCACAGGTACAATTTAAACTCTGCTGTGTTGGCTGCTCTTCCATCCAAAACCTGGAAAACAGAGCTGTTGCTTTCCTGAAATTAATCAGAAGTCTTGGCCAAATTTTAATTTTTGTTTGGTTTTGCTGGGGCTTTTCTTTGTGGGGTTTGTGTTGGGTATTTTTCTGTGTTGTTTTGTTCTGTGGGATTTGGTTTGGTTTGGATTTTTTCCCAGTGCCTGGAAGTTCAGAAGGGAAGGATGCCCTCTGAGCTGATGGTTAATTACTGGGTAAAGCATCCTCAAACAGCCAAAACACCGGGAAATTATCCATCCAAGGCTACTAAATAAGCTGTAACTGTGTTTGGTCATTGCTGGAGTTTGGGAGAGTATTGGAGATAGACACAAGGAGGTGTTTTCCCTGTTCTTACCCTTTTTGTAGGGATCCATTGTTGGCCTCGGCTCCAGACAAGAGAAACCCATGTTATCATCTGGGATAGAGAGGTTCAGCACACAGGGATTTGGCACTTTTCCTGCACTCCCAGGGGAATCCCAGGTCTTGTATGTTTGGTGATCTGCAGTCAGCAGTTCTCCTACCTGCCTTGGATCACTTGGCCCAAAGCACTGAGTACCAGGAATAATTCAGTCACCTGGGATTTGGGAGGACACCTCATTCTGTCTTCTCATAGGTGATGAATCCTATGGAAAGGAGCAGTGGGAGAACAAGACCAACCTCCTTCCAAACACCAGGTGATGATAAGAGCCCTTGTTTGAGAGAGACTGGAGACTCAAGGTGTTCAATCCTGCTCACCAAGGTGGAAAACCCTCTGGCCTGGCTGCTGAGGGAATGAGGGGCAGCTTCTCCTCAGCCGGTGTTTCACTTCAATGAGAAAAACAACAAAAAACCAGTGTAGGTAATTTCAAACTATTTACTTTTCCAATTTGGCTACTGAACTGAAAAATCAATTATTTCTACAGCTCTGCTGGAGATCTTGGGTTGAGCTCTCAGTTTGTCTGCCAAGGCTGCAGTGAAAAACATTTCTAAGACTGTGTGAGTAAATCAGATGCTATTATGTTTTCCATACTGCACTCCCAGGCTTTGGACCAAATTGCATTGTTTTGATGGTCCTTGCTGTGATAAAATATCCACAGAAAATGAGATTTGAATTCTGGGAACTGGAGTCCCAAACCACTCTGTGATACTGTCATGGATTTTATAGAATCCAGTTCATGCCAAAATCGTTTATATGAGCTGACAACATGTGGGTCTGTCATGTAAATTAGTCCTTGTACATGAGAGGGTTCATAGTAATAATTGTAAAAAGGCACAAACTCTTCTGATGGGCATTTCTGTGCCCAGATTCTTTAGGGACAGTTTAGTGAAGGCTTTCTTGCACCTTCTGCCAAGTTACGGACAGAAAATTGGGTGAGATAAAATACCAGTCTGAAATATTATGGTAAATACCAGGAATTCTCTGAATGCTCATAGGACGACCTGGATCTTGGAAACCCTCTGAAAACTGCACAGGTTATTGGAGAGAGAATTTGTTGCTCTTGCTTTCTCTTTTTCTGGTGTTCTTTTATGTTTGATTTGTGGAACTGGCAGATTCTGGACACTTAACTTTTGGATATACAGAATTATCCAGAGGTAGTTCTGAAATAACCTGGCTGGTTCCCACTGAGAATTGAAATTGGAGTTTGCTCTTTTTGGAAGAAACAAAAGGTCAGTAGTGAAATGTTGCATAAAGAAGAAAATGAAGTTCAGGTATTTATGGCTGGAGTTTGTCTGCAAGGGGCTCTCAGGTCTCCCTGGATCCTTCTCTTCTCCAGGTGAACACCCCCAGCTCTCCCAGCCTGGCTCCCAGAGGGGCTCCAGCCCTTGGAGCATCTCTGTGGCCCCCTCTGGACTTGCTCCAGCAGCTCCATGTCCTTGTGCTGTTGGATCCCAGAGCTGGATGCAAGAAGGGAATGACAATTTCTGTCTCTCAGAAACCTTAAAAGCAGGAACCTTACAGGAATACTGTGCGTTGGACAATGAAATTCTTGAGGAAAAAATAGAAGACAAGACCCAACCCACCACCCCTCCCACCCCCCCCCCCCCCCCCCCCAAAAAAAAAGTAATTTGAGTTTCTAATTAACTTTTAGAACTACTAAAGGATGTCTGAAGTGGAAGAGTAAAGAGGTTATTAATAAAAGTTCTGGAGGATAAGCTCATCAATGGCTATTAAAGCACACAGAGATGCTGATAGCAAGATCTCCATCAACCCATGAATTTGCAGGCTGATGAAGTTCAGCAGGTGTTTGAGAGGAGTTTTTGTGGCTGCAATAGCATTTCCTGACTCAGTAGTTAATGGCCATCCTGAGCTAATGTTGGCCTAAATAAACCTTGGAAATATCTTCCTTTGGGGTTGTGAGGAACGAGCTTGTCTTGTTTAGAGAAGGTAAATGGGAGAAGGGACAGACATAACAACAGCCCAGGTGGAGTCAGTGATACACCACAAGACACATGGATTATAACAGACTCCCCAAGTCCACCAGCCCTAAAGACCTAAACCCCCTCCCCCCCACACACACTGGGGGATGAAATGTGTAATGTCATTTAATGTCTGTCAATTCACAGATATGTGGCTGCTAAAAATGTGCTCCCAGGCTGATGAAATCACAGCCTTGTTGTTTGTCTCATTCACTTCTCCACAGAATAATTGAGTATTTTCCCTAGAAACAGGTAAAATCACAGCAGAGCTGAAGCCAAACCTAATCAGGCAGATGTTTAAATTTTCTGAGCTAATACCAACTAAGTCAGGAGTGTTATGAATAAGAACTTGAGTAAGAAAATTCAGAGAGTAATATTTCTACAATATCAGAAGAGCCAGACTTGGTTGCATTAAAAAAAAAAAAAACAACCAAAAAAACCCACTTCAGTTATTTCTGCATAGTTTCCAAACTGTCTGTTCAGTCTGAGTGAAGCACCTCATTTATTATGGACTCTGCAGAGTGGCTGAGGAGGTGTATGTGTGACTTTGTCAGAGTTCACGTGGATTTCTTGGTTGCCAGTAGCATTTTCTTTGAAGAATAAATTATGGAAGAGAAAAAGACAAAGAAAAATAAAAGAGGAAAAAGAAAAAAAACGAAGAAGTCCATCAACTTTCCCGTGAAAAATAGTCCCTCGTGCCAAATAAACAAGGTCCTGTCATACCAGCACAAGATAAAAGTGAGTGTTGGGTAAATTAGGAACTTGTCAAGGAAGGCTTTTGCATGAAGATTGTCCAATTGATCTTGAAACAGCTCAAAGTCAGCGATTGATGGACACACAGCAAACTGAGCCACTAGTTTTTCTCTTTATATGAAGGTTGGCTGAAGGTAAGGGGGGAGGGGATGTCCCTGCTCCTGATTCGGATTCTCCAAGCATTGCTTGTTTTGCTCAATGTGTATTAATTTATGAACCCAGCTGGCACTGAGCCCCCATCAGTAATGAGAGCTGGTGATAAAAAAGAGAGAAAAAATTCTGTGTATGCACAATGTGTGATTCCCCACAGAGCCAGCAGGAAAAGTCGTAAGATCTATGATTTTCCCAGCAGTTTTGTTGTAGTTTTAAGTGTTTTCTTAGAACAGTGAGCGAAGAACAGCATTTGGAGCACAGCTCTGACTGAGCATCTCTGGTGGGGCTGTGCTTGGGTGTTCCTTCAGTCTGGAGAAAGGGGTGGAGGTGGAAAGTGGCTCTTAATAAGGGTAAAAATGGCACAAAAGTCTCCCTTGGGTTCTGTGCTTCCCTGCAGATGAGGCACCTCCGACTTTGTGACTTTGGCCAGGTTCCTTGTGTTGTTTAATGGCTGAAGAATCCTCACTTGGACAGTTTGTGCTGGGATGACTTTGTTTTATAGTCATGGAATCCCAGACTGGTGTGGGCTAGAAGGGACCTTAAAGCCTATCCAGTTCTGCCCCCTGCCATGGGCAGGGACACCTTCCACTATCCCAGGTTGCTCCAAACCCCATCCAACCTGGCCTTGGACACTGCCAGGGGGTGGACATTGACAATAGGAAATGATTTTTCCAATCCCTCTTTCCGTCAGTGGCAGATTCCCAGCTCTCTGCACAGATGGACACGGATGGTGAGAATGGGCAGTTTGTTCCTTCCTTCATCAGGTTCAACCATTCCTTGGTTTCCTCAAAAGCCTCTCTCTGATGAAAGACTTCAGGAAAATTCTCCTGGTTGTCCCTACAGAGCCCATTACTTGGATCAGCCTTTTCTACGAGCCTATTAGCAGCTGCAGGTTTGTAAAGGCGATTTTTCCCTTTCTAAAACCACTGGGTCATTTATATGCAGGTGTTCACTACTGGTTTTCACTATATTTTCTACTAATCTTGGTCAATAGGACACTGAGGGTTATCTCTACAGCCTTCCCACTAATTGGAGAGTGATCACAAATGAATAATTATTTGAACTTTCTTTTCTGTCCAGAGAGAGCAAATTAGTACCTCATCTACATATAGTGGAAAACCTTGTGAAGGAATAGGAGAGATGTCAGGGCTGGTTTTGGGGAATCTTGGCAGTCTGGGGAATGGCATCAGAAGCTTTGAACAGGACCCTTTGAACCAGACAAGAAGTGCAATTTGTTCCTCTCCTTGGGGTTACAGGAGTTTTAACCAAAGTATTTATGGAGTTTTGCTGTTATTTCTCTAAGACTGGTTATTATATATAACCAGTGTTTATTTCTCTATAAAATACTGTTTTTTAACCTGTTCTCTCATGAACCATGGTGGTATCTCAGGAGCTGCTTCACCATTTGAAGCTGGACTGCTGACATTGAGAGAATTGTTTGTTTTCCAGGGATACAAGGTTTTCCCAGGTAACAAGTGACAGGACAAGATGATCTCAGATTGTGCCAGGGGACTTTTAGGCTGGATACTATGAAAAATTTGCTCATGGAAGTGTTCAAAAAACATGTGGATGTGGCACTTGGAGACGTGGCTTAGTGGTGAATGCAGTGGTGGTGCTGGTTGATGATTGGACTCGATTTCTTAAAGGTCTTTTCCAACCTAAACGGTTCCATGTTTCTATAATTTCAGAAATAATTCCGGGAAAAACGCTCTGCTCTCCTATAAAAATCATGTTTATTCCAGGGGTCATCCCTGCCACTAAATAGTGAAGGCAAGGGGTGCCAATAATGCAACTACAGTGTGAAAATAACCACACGGGATCACAAGTTCTTGCTGTTTTCTATTGGCCCCTGATCTCTAGAAATCAGTCCTGGGTGTTCTGAAGTTTAAAATAATTCTACTTCATTCCCAAATTTCCCCAGGAGGATCTTCTACCTTGTTTTTCTTGCTTTCTGGGATTTTTGGGATCACTTTTACCATTTTTATCAGGGTTGTGGTTGAGGCTGAATCTGAAGCTTCCACTGCAGGGGATCTGATTTTCCAAGTGAAAACTTGGGACATGGGTCCGGTAACTGGGAACAGGGGGGGAATGTATGAAGGGATCCACGTTTGTGCAGAGAGAAGTGAGATAAAAAGGAAGGTCTCTTTGGAATTTGGATGCCAAAATGTGCATTTACGCTTTTCCTTACTGCTGGAACTCCCTGTGGAGCTCCACATTTGCCTCCAGTGTCTCCCTGTGATGGAAAAGGAGCAACTGATATTTTTGCTTATCTGGAAAATGCACTCCCACGACATGAAACCAGAGCCTGGGAAGTTGCAGGATCCTGCAGTTGAGATTTCATGGTGTGCTGGACAATGTGCAGTGGCTGTTCCAACTCAGCCCAACGTCATCAGGTCCCTGCCTTGCTGGGATCATCCTCCCCCGCTCCATCAGAGCTGCCTAATTGCCAGGAAAACAGTGAAAAATTTGAGTGGAAGGCTGGCTGGAATGATACTCCCCACAGCTAAATAATATTAAGAAAAGAAAAAAAGCCAAGCAAACAGAGAAGGGATTTTGCCTAAAGGCACCTCAGAACAATATACTTGGTAAATGACTCCAAACCTCAAGCTGGCCCATCTTCCAAGCCCGTGGGGATTTGCTTCCCTTAAAAACAATTAAGATCTCCACACCAGCTGTGGTTCAGCTCTGATTTGTATTCTGCGTAGTTTTCCCTTTTTTATTTTTTTAAGGCCTGTTCATTCCCCCTTTTTTTTTTTCTTTTTCTCCTGCTCTCCTGGTTCACAGGAATGGCTGGGATTGGAAGTGGCAGCCGCTGACAGGGATGCATTTTTAACTTATTTCTGGTTAAAAGCCTTTTAGTCATTCTTTTCCTGAGTTTCTGTACAATTCCCAAGCTTGATGTTCAACTTTGACTCCTGGAGGGTTAACTTGGATATTCTGCAGAGGTTTGGAACTGAGATCCAGGGGAGAAATATTGGCCGAGGAGGGATATTTGTCCATATGTCACAAGCAGTGTGGGCAGCAGGGGAGGGGGGGATTCTGCTTCTCTGACCCCTCAGGTGAGACCCCCACCTGCAGAGCTGCCTCCAGCCCTGGGGAACAGCACAGGAAGAACATGGAGCTGTTGGAGTGAGTCCAGAGGAGGCACCAAGATGATCAGAGAGGAAGAAAGGCTGAGAGATTGGGATTGACCAGCCTGGAGAAGAGAAGGCTCCAGGGAAACCTGAGAGCCCCTTCCAGGGCATAAAGGGGCTCCAAGAGAACTGGAGAGAGGGACTTTGGACAAGGAAATGGAGGGAAAGGACAAAGGGGAATGGCTTCCCAGTGCCAGAGGGCAGGGTTAGATGGGATATTGGGAAGGAATTCTTGGCTATGAGGATGGTGAGGCACAGGTTGCCTACAGAAGCTGTGGCTGCCCCATCCTGGAAGTGTCCAGGCCAGATTGGATGGGGCTTGGAGCAACCTGGGCTAGTGTAAGGTGTCTCTGCAGGGGGTGGAACTGGATGTTCTTTAAGGTCCCTTCCAAGCCAGGCCATTCTGTGATTCTCTGATTTTGAGCTGTACAAGGCAGTACAGCATTATATGGTGGCAAGAAGAGCCTTAATGGACCTGCTGTGCTGCAGGACATTATCATATGTGTCAGCAAGGAAGCATAAAAGATGCTTTTCATGGAATCACAGAATCACTAAGGTTGGAAAAGTCCTCTAAGATCACCCATTAACCAGCATCACACCACGTTCACCACCCACCGTGTCCTCAAGTGCCACATCCACACGTTTCTGGAAAACCTCCAGGAACGGGAACTCCACCACTTCCCTAGGCAGCCTGTTCAATGCTTGACAACCCTTTCCATGAGGGAATTTTTCCTGTTATCCAGTCTAAACTTCCTCTGACACAACTTGAGGCCATTTTGCATAATAACATTTTGACATACAAATATATTATGAAAAATCATCTCAACTGTCAGAGCTATGGTCAAGTGGGTTCATTAAAACCTGCACAATTATTCAGAGCAGTAATTTTCCCCTCCAAAAAAAAGCTCCCGTTTTTGCAGAGTGTCAAATAAGCTCGAGGACACTCCTAATTTTTCTTGTGGGGATATATTTTAGATAATTAAATTCCTAAAAGGGAACATCCTAAGCCTTGTCAAATTAAAGAAAGCACAGCCACGGCTTTGGTTTTGTCCTCAGTGTGACAGAGAAAAAAGCCCAGTAATTTTATTGGTTGTATTTTTTAAGGTTGTAGGTGTTTGAAACTGCTAATAACAATTTGTGTTTCTCCATCTGCATGTGAAATCCATCTGAAACCCATCTGCTTGCAGAAATTGTATTTGCACAGCCCATAATCCTGCCTAGCCTCAGATATTAGAGATTGGGGCTGTAATGACACTGGAACCCATTTTTATTAAGAACCAGAAATTGAATTAGGTAATTATATTTATTGATGGGAAATTAAATTTAACAATGGAGAATTGCCTTAAGTAGCAAGATTTTCATGACTCTAAATGTGAAAAGTTTCTGCCTTAGGAGTTGCTTTTAAGCTCATAAGATGCAGCGTGGTGTTCTTGCCTGGAAAAGCTGATTTTTTGATCCCAGTAGTTGAGACAAACTGGCTGGATTTTCCTTTATGAATGAAACATATATTTTCTATTTTAACAGCATTCCAGGGACTCAATATCATGAAACAACACTGAAAGCCAGGGGGGTTTTGTCCATGACACTTGTCTCTGAGCAGGACTGATGTACCATTGCTGGTAAGTCACTGACTTCATATTCATGGGTGTTATTTAGCCCAATCTGATGTTATTTGGGGTGGAATTTTCAGTGTAAGTTGTCTTTCTTGTTCTGACATCTAATTATGGAATTGAAAATTTCCTTCCTCACTTTCCAATGGAGCAGGGACTGGGATGGAAGGATGTCAAGACCACAGGATGGGCTGGGAAATGTAGAGAGGGCTGAGGAGGGGACCCAAAAGGTATGAGGATAGAAGTTGCTGGCCTTTCTGTGGAATGGACAACCTTGTCTTTGGGGCTGGGACTTTATCAGAGTCTCTGTGAGTTCTCTGAAGGGATAAAAGCTTTGACTTCCTGGTGTAGCCTGACAGGTTGGATTGGGCTACCCAGGGAGGTGGTGGAGTCCCCATCCCTGGAGATGTCCAAGGAAGGTCTGGACATGGCACTCAGTGCTCTGGGCTGGGTGACAAGGTGGGGATGGGTCACAGGTTGGACTTGATGGGCTAGGAGAACTTTTCCAACCTCAGTGATTCTGGGATTCTGTGATCACTCCAAGCTCTGCTGCTTCTCTGCTGGCCACAGCATCAGGGTGAGATACACACAGAGAACCATGAAATGGTTTGGATTGGAAGGAACCTTAAAACTCACCTTGTTCCACCCCCTGCCACGGAAGGGACACCTTCCTCTATTCCAGGTTGCTCCAAGCCCCATCCAGCCTGGCCTTGGAAACTTCCAGGATGGGGCAGCCACAGCTTCTCTGGGCAACCTGTGCCAGGGCCTCCCCACCCTCACAGTCAAGAATTCCTTCCCAGTATCCCATCTCACCCTGCCCTCTGGCACTGGGAAGCCATTCCCCCTTGTCCTGTCTCTCCATCCCTTGTCCAAAGTCCCTCTCCAGCTCTCCTGGAGCCCCTTTATGCCCTGGAAGGGGCTCTGAGGTCTCCCTGGAGCCTTCTCTTCTCCAGGCTCAACACCCTTGAAATGTAAAACCCAGAGAGGGGGAGAAAGAGGAAATACTGAAGAGAGCCTGAAAAAAAAGGAAAGCTAAGTTTATGCCAATAGGGTAGGAACACGCAGGAAGAAGCAATTAAGTGTCCTCTGTAAAAATCTTCAACATTTCAATTTCTGTAAGTTTTCCTGCATGTCAAGATTTTGTAACCTTCTAAAGTAAAAGTGAGTAATTATCCCTCTCCTAATTCTCATTAATTCCTAATATGACTTTTAGCTTAATCTGTCCTTTCCCTTTCCCTTTTCATGCTTAAAGCTCCTTCCCTTCAGGTACATCTCCCATTTACATGCTGTCAAGTCTTTTTAAACCCAAGATAACCTTCTTGCTATTTCACTGCCTTTTTCTTTTTGAGCATTTCATCTCTTCAGAAGAAAATGTTCCTGCAAAAATCCAACTATTGAGACCCATGGAATTCACTCATAAACTGTTCAGTAATTACTTTTCACTCATGTTGTCTTTACAGAGCTCATTGTCTTTGGAGTTATTTCAGATTTATCTATTTTAATATTTCAGCCCCTGTTTTTATGGCTTTTGGATTGTTCAGTGATCTTTGATTGCAGAATTGAATTACATTTTTCTGCCTTCTTTCAAACTTCGGATTGGTGGGCTTGGCTTTTCTTTAGGCCTCTTCTACGCTTTTTGATTGATTCCAGCAAGGCTCTATCTTTTATTTTTCTTCATAGTTCCCTTTATTATCTCTATAAAACCTCCCATGTCAGCTCAATTGAGCAAAGTCTATTTTTCCCTGTGAAAACGCAGCCACCCAGTTTATGATAAAGCACATTTGGTGTAAAGAAAAGCTTCAACTTATTCTCTTGGATTTGGAAAGTTTCTGTATTATTTCCAGTTGATTTCAGCACCATTATTCTATTGGAAGAACAAGGATATATGTGAATTTTAGGAGCTTAATTTCAAACCCGGTGTTTCTCCTGTGGGATGGGGTATCCTGAGGGGGCCATAGGGCCCTTCAGCAGTCATATCTTTGACCACCCTCTGGGGATGGTGGCACTGGTCACTCTGTGACTGAGACACCTTTTCTGTGGTGATTAATTCCTTATGCTGACCTGGGAAGCCTTTTTTATTCCCCCCATTTCTGTCCCTCACACACATGTGGAATATTGCTCATTTTTTGCAGAAATCTGTGTAGCTCCAGTGTAACCACCCACCTGCACCTCCTTTAACTGACCACCTCTTTAGTTCACTACTTGAATAAACTGATGCTGAGAACAGTGACAAAAATAACCTAATCAAGCAAATAGCACACCCAGCTTTCAGGTGGCTTTTAATCCCTAAGGATTTATGGAGCAATGCTTATCACTGTTTCCACCAGCCTGGGGAGAGGTTCAGTGATTTATTCTATAATGAAGTTGTTGAGTGCAGGATAACAACATCCATGGCTCCTTATAGGTTTTCCAATTCATTTTCACTCTGGACAATTATCTTTCCCTCTCCCTTTCCCTCTCCTCTTCCCTTTCTCTTTTATGTGATTTCCTTTCTGCTCCTGTTCCAAGAAATGTTCCCCAAAAATTGCTGTATTTTTCTTGGGGAGGGATAAGTGCTAAAAGCCCACTCAGCCTCAGCACAACCTAAACAAGTAATGATGGACATCTTGTGATCAGCTCCACTGCATAATGGAGACCTCAAGGACTGTCTTTGTCCCTAAAAATTTGCCATTTCACACCCAAGACAAAAAAAAAAAAAAAAAGGAAGGAAAAAGGGTTCTCATTCTCCTTTGATGTGTCTAATTTAGGTATTTTTGAGTCCATCTCCCTATTTCACCTGAGGCTTTTAGGGAACTGAGTTTCCTTATGTTCCAAGTACACTGAAATGGTACCTGGAGTGGTTTTCCTGGATGTTCTTGTATCTGCATCTCACCCAGAGAGGAACTGCCCTTCTCCTCCCTTTCTCAAGACCTTTTTGGGTGGAGGGTTTTACTGGCAATAGTTGAGGGTGGGGTTTTTTTTATTTGTGTTTTTGTTTTGGTTTGGCTTTGTTTCTGTTTTGTGGTTTTTGGTTGTTTATTTTTTTTCTTTTTGTTTGAGTGTTTTTCATTAATCACAGAGCATCCTGAGCTGGGAGGGCCCCACAAGGATCATCAAGTCCAACTCCTAGTCCTGCCCAGGGCACCCCAACAATCCCACCCTGTCCCTGAGAGCGTTGTCCAAACACTCCTGGAGCTCTGGCAGCCTTGGGGCCGTGGCCACTGCCCTGGGGAGCCCGTTCAGTGACCCCCATCCTCTGGGGAAAGATCCTTGTTCTTAGATCCAACCTAACCCTATAACAATAGTAGTGATTTGCAAGTCACATTCCCACTATAATTCCATCCATTTCAGCATATGCTGAATAGCATTGGCTCATGGGATGGTTGGTTTCAGAAGGGTGAATGCTTTGACATAAAATATGTTCCTTTTCATGTGCATGAAGAGTCTACTGATTCCCAGGTAAGGGATGGGAAGTCTCCAGCAAAACTGTACACTGGGGACATGGTGGCAGTGCTGGGGGAAGAGTTGGAATCGATGGTCTCAGAGGTTTTTTTAACCTTAATGATACTGGGATTAAAAGAACAGGATTACTTTCTCGTTTTGCAGCTTACCTGTTTAGTTGTTTTCTACTGTTCAATAATTACCTTCTGTTTTTCTATAGAAGGTACTAAGTCACATAGGTTAGAGGAAAAGAAGCATTTGGGCAGAACAAGCAGGATTCCTTTTCCAGGGCTGTGCTTGCACTGTGCTTTTAATCAGAGGATCCCAGAATGGTTTGGGTTGGAAGGGACCTCAAAGACCATCCAGTTCCACCCCCTGCCATGGGCAGGGACACCTTCCACTAGCCCAGGTTGCTCCAAGCCCCGTCCAACCTGGCCTTGGACACTTCCAGGGATGGGGCAGCCACAGCTTCTCTGGGCAACCTGTGCCAGGGCCTCCCCACCCTCACAGCCAAGAATTCTTTCCCAATATCCCATCTAACCCTGCCCTCTTTCAGTTTAAGGCCATTCTCCCTTGCCTTGTCAAACTGTACACTGGACAAAAATCACTGTGTAACAAAAAACACAACCTGAGCAGTATTTTGGTACCATCCAAGTTCTCTGTGTATTTATTCTGTGAGGTCCCATCCATCATTCACCTACATGAAGCAACTGACCTTTTTATGGAGAACTTTGACTTCTTTCTTTAAAATATATTCTTGCATCCCTTCAGTTCTAACTTAAGTTCTGCATGTGGGAACCACTTGGTAAAACTTACAGCCTGTGTGATGCATGAGCTCAAACAGACCATTGGCTCCAAAATATATGAATCTTTGAAAAGTTCATCTAATTTAATAAGTGCAGAAATGCCATGAGGGTTTCACTTGGGTTCATTGCTGACGGGGGGATAAGTAGGAACAGAACAGGTTGGGTTGCAGCAGAGTAAGGAGTTATGGTTAAATCTCTTTGAGTAGACTTCCAATCTTATTTTTCACTTGTGCTCAAAATATTCCTAGTTATTTCCTTCTGCTTGTGCAAAGAACACAGCTGGGGAGATTCCACTTTTGGGGGGGGGGGGGGGGGGGTTGGAATGTCCCCAAACCACTCTTAGCTCTGCCATCAAATAGCAATTAGGAAAGCACTGAACAAATGGGATTATCCATTGTCCAGTGGGTCAGACTCCCACAAACCTGCTGGCATTCCCTTTCCTTGAAATCAGCCTTTCACATGGTAAGAAGAGCCTCAGAATAAGCTGTGAATCTTTTTTACCTCCCTGCATCTGTGAGAAAAGGACTGGCTTCCTTTGCTTCTTTTTACTTCTCTGGTGAAAAGGTATTTTTTAACTCCAGTGAACAAAACTATTTAATGCTGAAGGAAATTCGATTCACAGAACTGACCTATGAAGCAAAGGCCAAGTGAGCTACTAATGATGCTCTTTAATGTGACCTTCATGATACAGACATTTTTGTCCTTTCCTGATACCTTCCCAAAACTGAACAAGAGTGTTATTTCCATTTTTCTGCACCCAGATCAATCCTGCCCAGAACAGCAAAAACTATGGTGATAACTACCATATATTTCCTAAAAGGATAAATTCCCACATTACAGCTCTGCTAATGGGACTAATTTCTTCAGATTTATCTCTGTGTGGCTGTTCATTGTTCCTTTCATCGCTGCATGACTGCTAATAGATATAGTTAAAGCCTGGTGTTTAAAGAGAAGGTGCTTTGGTTATAATTTATCCAAGGAATTCAGCAGAACAGCCAAGATATTTGCAAGAAATTCTTTGATTATTTTAGAGAAGCTGATTTGGTTTAGTGGGCATGGTGAAATTGGTCAAAGGTTGGACTTGATAATCTTGGGGATCTTTTCCAGCCTTAATGATTCTGTGATCTTTCTCCTTCTGCTTTGTTAGTTGAAACAAATCAAGTTTTACCTGGAAAAGCAGCAATGGGCGCTGCTCAGGATGCAAATAGAAGGGCAAAGGTGCCCGTGGAACAGGGATTGGTTGGGCAGAAAAACACATTTGCCAGGTGTAATTATTGTCCCTTCTGATCTCCATATCCATGGATTAATCAGTGACACCTCACGCTGGACATCAAGGGAGGGTTTTGGCAGAGGGAGGAAAATGGAATAGGACATGACAAAAGGAACAAGAATTAGATCCTATGCCTTTTTCCTGTAGGGTTGAAGCACTTCCCAATTTCCAAGGAGCAAACAGTGATCATGGAATCACAGAATCCCAGATTGATTTGGATGGGAAAGGACCTTAAAGTTCATCTCATGCCACCCCTTGCCATGGGCAGAGACACCTTCCACTATCCTAGGTTGCTCCAAACTGCATCCAACCTGGCCTTGGACACTTCCAGGGATGGGACAGCCACAGCTTCTCGGGGAAACCTGTGCCAGGGCCTCCCCACCCCCCCAGCTCCAACTCAGCTCCTCCTCCTCCATGAATGACATCAGCAAAAGCAGGCATGGGTTTAAACCCAGCCTAGGCTGGGAACACCCAGCAGTGTTGGACGTGGCAATTCCCAAACTCAAGTGTAAGTGTGATTTAAATGTATTGATTAACTTGAATTTTCCCTTCAGGTGTTACAAATGCAATATTTGCTTTGGGTTTTTTATTTCCTTTCTTCTTTTTGTACTGTGCCAGTTCCCCTGGCCTGTGAATCTCCAGTTTTTGGCACAAATCCAGTTAAGATCATTTAACTGGAGCCTGACCTTTAAAAACCTGCAGTGTTTGGAGTCATGACCAACTAAGGCACATAATCTCCAGTAGAAATAAGGCAGGTAGCCAAGTTAATTTTTTAACCAAAGGCTTAAAAAAGAACCCAAAAATTAGAATTAAATTTTAATTTGGTATTCATTCCCATAGTTTAATTATGCAAGGTTCCTCCAGCAATAAATGTTTCAATCTGGAGTGATTGTTAATTTATGAATGTATTCTGTATTGATTTTGGAGCAAAGCTATTTAAGCAACATCCCCTTTCTTTCAGCATTTTCTGTTTAGCAGGCTCAGGGTATTTGAATTTGTGCTCTGAATTCCTGGCTTAAGGATTTATTAGAGCAAAGGGCAAACATAATTACATTAAAATATGAAATAAGGGTAATTTTTGCAAGTGGAATTCAATAATACAGCAGGGGAAAAGGTGCCATTGGGGTGCAGAGGGAGAGGTGTCAGGCTTTTAAAATGGTTTTTCTTTGATTTTTTTTTTAAATAGTAAATTGATATCAGAAGGGGGAGGTTTGGGTAAAGAAGTCAGGCTTTTAGCTGATGACAGAGCAAAATGTTTTGAAAATTACTGGGGGGTTTTTGGTGTGTTTGGGGGCTGTTTTTTAAATTACTTATTTATTTTTATTTTTAATAAATGATAGTATTTAGGGTTATGGAGCAGTAATTCCTACCTCCAGGTGCACCCTGGACTCTCTTATTCAGATATATCCATGAAAAGACTTCTCTAAAAACCTGGAGAATATTTGCTAGTTCTTGGCTGTAGGATTTTCTTGCCCTGAAGTTGCTGCACTATCCAGACTGGGATTAGTTCAGCTTAAAGTGGCTTCTGTCCACCAGTTAAGGGACAAAATTAGCACTGCTAATTCCAGAGTGGGAAAGGGATAAAGGCACTTTTGGGGACCAGGAATGGTTGTAGGTTACAAGAAGCTTGGAGAGGGACTTTGGACAAGAGCCTGGAGGGACAGGACACAGGGGAATGGCTTCCCACTGCCAGAGGGCAAGGTTAGATGGGATAATGGGAAGGAATTCTCCCCTGTAGGATGGTAAGGTCCTGGAATGGATTTCCCAGAGAAGTTGTGGTTGGCCCATCCCTGGAAGTGTCCAAGATCAGATTGGATGTGGCTTGGAGCAACCTGGCTTAGTGGAAGGTGTCCCTGCCCATGGCAGGGGGTGGGACTGGATGGGCTTTAAGGTCCCTCTTCCAACCCAAATCATTCCATGACAGATTAATTTAACATGTTTCTCAGTTTGGAAGGCAGAGCAGAGAAAGGCTGATGGGGAGGGAAAGGGGAGTTCTGACAGAACCCAATGATCACGTGGGATATTTTAAAAATAATTAGAAATTTTTGCCAGGCCAAAGCCATTTCATAAGACTCTGTGAGCTCTCCCTTCACCCTGAAACTCTGTGCAGAGAGAGATGACAAAAACCCACGGGAAAGATTGATTCCTGGTATTGATGACACAGGAAAAACAATAATGGAATAATTTGGTGGGTTTTTTCTCTTGTAATCCTGCAAAGAATAACAGTTTGTGGAGAAGTTGAGAATACAGAGTGAAAAGACCTTGCCAAAAGCCAAAGGAGAGGGTTTTAGCACCGGTTTGTTCCAAGATTTGCCCCAAACCCTGACATACAAAGGAAATCAAATTCCTGACAAAGTGACCTTGGCAATCAAAGGCAAACAATCCACCTAAATTCCTTATTGCTTTCCAAATGTAGACAAAATACCATGTCCAGGTGGAATTCCACGTTAATATAAAGACATCATTCTTTGGGGAGGAGAGCCTTTGAGCCCTGCAAATGAAGGTTTTTTAGGCAGTTCCTGTGCTGTTTGCAGGACACTTCGTGCATCTTTTGATATTCTAATTTCCCCAATCATCGTTGCAGTTTGTTTTGCTGTATTTAACAGCTCGTCTAGAAAACTGCTCGGGCTGATTACAGCAGTAAACAGGTTAAGTAATTAACTCCAGGCAATTTCTTCGACCATTTATTAACTGCAGCTATCCCTTCTCTCTCGGAAAAAAAAGAAAGAAAGAAAGAAAAAAAGGGAATCTTGTTTTCCAGGCCCTTTGGGGCACTTTCCCAAGCAGCTTCACTGTAATTTTCTCTCCTCTCCATCCTTTCTTTTTTCCCCTCCTCCAGGTCCGTGTTCTAGGTGTGAGCAGGGAAGGGGCACTTCAGTAGTGCCATTTTATTTCTTCTGAAAGGGGCAAGATTTAGAAGGGAATTTGGGAAGGACTCCTTCCCTATGAGGATGGTGAGGCCCTGGCACAGGTTGCCCAGAGAAGCTGTGGCTGCCCCTGAATCCCTGGAAGTGTCCAAGGCCGGGTTGGACAGGGCTTGGAGCAACCTGGGCTAGTGGAAGGTGTCCCTGCCTGTGGCAGAGGGTGGGACTGGATGAGCCTTAAGGTCCCTTCAACCCAAACCATTTTATGATTCCATGAAAAACAGAGAACAGTTCTGCACTGAGAGGAAAAAGATTCTTCACGTGTAGGGAATGTCACCTGTTCCTGGGCATCTGTGTGCCGAGGGCTGCTGGGGAAGCAGGTGGATAATCCAGCTCACCCCAGCTTTGGAGGTGACCCCAACCACGGTGGCCTCTCCTGCCATTATTTAATCCTTCTGATACTTGTGATTTCTGTACAAATTACAGATTTATAGAGCAATTTGAGATTTATGAAGCCCAGCAGTGAAGTCAGTGGCTTTGGAGTATCAAAGCTTGAAAGGAAGGGGGGTTTGTAGGCAGATGGCAAGACTTGCTTTATTTTACAGAGTGGGAATAATTCCAGGGAAAAGTGCAAAAGATCCTGCAGTCATTTCAGCTTCTTACTGCTATCACCCTCCCCCTCATAACATTATATATTTTATGTTAGAAACCAAACAAATGCACCTGGCTGTAAAGTTTTATGGAGTCAAAGTGTTTCATAGTGAGAACAATCATGGTGTGACCCAAAATGGGGCCAGTGAGATGAGTCTTGCTGCTCATTTGAGAGGACTCTTTTACAGCTTCCTTGAAAAACAAGGAATAAAACCTCCAGGAATGGCCATGAGAACAAAGTTTCCCGGCACAAAGAAAGAAATGTGTTTGTTGCAATATTTATTTTGCCACCCAGCATATAAATAGTGGATGATGCCTGTGAACCATGTGATCCAGAAACAATGCTTTTGTTGGGATTTGGGCTTTACAATTCCCAGAACTGTTCCATCATTTATTATTACGTTGTTACCTGTCACACCTGGTTACTGCACCTTTTGTCAGATGCCTTGAGTGATGGATCCTGAAAATTGGCTGTGGCTGGGGAAATGTTAAATAAACACAGGCAAATGCTGTTAATGGATGTATTTCAAAGGCTGTGGAATTGCATATTCCACGTGCTCCATTCCTAAATAAGATGGGGCTGAGTGGTATTGTTCCCTTGGCAGCTCATCTGGAGGCACGTGGAGGTGAGCAGGGGGGACCCAGCTGTCGCCAGCACCCTTGGGAGGCACCTGGGGATGTGTTTTGGGCTTTTTTGGAGGTGATGAATGGCAATGTGTCTTGTCTGGAGACTGGGAATGCTGCAGGAGCTCAGGGCTGGGGGATGTGATCACCTGCTGTATCTGCTTCATTAGTAAAAAAACCCGAAACACCACAAAAACAAAAGCAAGAAGATCCAAACCAAAATCAAACTACAAAGAATGTTTTAAGTAAACATCTAAGAATCTCAGCCATTTGTTTTGTGCTTTAGGGCAGGATGGGTTTTTTGGAGGTATTTATGTATTATTCCATATTATTTGGTGCACATAAATCTTGCAGAAAAAACTTGTGTATTCACAAGGAGAAGATTCCTGTAGTCCCATATTTTTTGATTATGATTTATCATCAAAGATGAACTTCTCTGGAAGTGCAGTTTTCTGCTTATCCCTTCTCTCACTCCCCAGTTTTAGTGCTGGTTTCCCACTGTGTTGGTTTCTCTTCCCTCTTTATTACAGCAGGTTAATTTTGGCAGCAAATTTTCCCAACATGGTGCAGTCTCATGGCTGGGGAATTCTGATCTCCCCCTTGGAATGCTGGATATCCTGCCCCAGCAAACCCCTCTAAGCCACTGCACAACTCACTCTCTCTCACTCCTGTCATTGCTGCAGAAGGTCCATGCTCTGAATTCATCAAAAGCCCCCATTAGTCTCAGCAATTTACTTTGTTCTGCTTTCCTGGACAATTAAATTTGAAACAAGTTCATTTTTCTCAGTGTTGCCCCTCCTGTTTGAGTGCTGGAAGAAGCATTGCTACAAATAAAACTACACTGAGCAGATAATGGAGCGAGTCTAAAACTCATTTACAATTCACATCATAAAAGGGCACCTATTGAGCAACCAATTTTTTTTTTTTTTTTTTTTTTTTTTTTGTATGCTTGATAAAAAATTGAATATTTCTGCTACAAAATTCATACCCAACTTAACCTGAAATGGGGCTTGGAGCAGTGTGGTCTAGTGGGCCCAAATCAGTCTTGTATTCTGGGATTCTTTGAAATCGGAGTGTTTTCAAAGAGGTTTTTTTTTAATTTCCCCCCTGCTTTTCCAGAGCATGGATGTGTTCACATGTGAAGTATCATCTAAAGAAGCCAGATTTCTCCACCCTTTTCATGCTTCAGTGATATTTGAGCATTGCACCCCTCAAGTCTTAGGTGTCATTTAGTTATTTTCTACTCATGGCGTAGTGCATGACCCAACTCAAGGATAAAAATCCTCACAGATAAATGGGTGGAGATGCTGGAAGTGGCTTCCAGGTGTCTGTGGTGGGATTGTCAGCCCAGGGACTGCCCAAGGTGTTCACATCCCTTTTCCTCCCTTTTTCTTTGTGGGAGCAGACTCTGTACCACTGAGAGTTGTTCTTTACACCTCTGGAGTTTTCCTCCTGTGGTTATCCACAGCTGCTAGGAACCTTTCCCTTGAATTTGGTTCTTCTCAGGTAAAAATAATTTATGACAGAATTTAATATGACAGGGAGTTACTCAGAGCCAGCTTTAGGTGTACAGTAGATCCATCTGGGTATATCCTCCCACTACAGCCCTGATTTCAAAACTTGGCTTTTTGGGGGGCTGTTATTGCTGAAATGGATATTAAAAAATATTTCTTCCTGGAAAGGACTGCCCAGTGCTGGAGTTCCCATCCCTGGAGGGATTTAAAAGGTGTGTAGTTGTGGCATTTGGGGACATGGGTTAGTGGTGGCCTTGGCAGTGCTGAGGGAATGTTTGGATTGGATGAGGAATTTTCCAACCTAAATGATTCTATAATTCTGTGATTTTATGTCTTGCTGCTGAGGAATCATCACTAAATCCTCTCTTGCAGGTAAATTCAGATGCGTCAGGAGAGAGCAAGGCTGTCCCACAACCTGGGAGTGTCTTCTGCACAGGGAGGATGGAGCCCTGTCCCCACCTGCTTTATTTACCAGCAACCTCTGACAATAATCCTGGACAGAGTTCCCCAAATCCCCACATTTTATCCTCCCCAAAGGCAGGAACACCGTGAGACCTGCAACTTAAGGAGCAAAGGACTGGGGTTCATGAAGCTTTGGGGCACATCCTGGCTCCTGGTGTTCTTTGGACTTGGATTCAGGTAGGAAAGTGCAGATCCTTGGTTTGTGGATTAAGCAGCTTTGTTTTGCTCTCAACAACACCAGGACTGAAGACAAACCTCAGTTCCCCTGTTAGTCCTTCTGCCATTTTTCACCTTGAGTTTAACATTGGATCAACAGGAATTTTTCTATCTAAAGGGTGGATGTTGCTCCTAAGAGTTTTTAATTATTTTTCTGTAACTACATATGCAAGTTCAGGTTGTTTCTGGGTGATTAGAAACCTTGGGAATTCCATCAGGTGCTCTTTGGAGAGCCAAGCACACCTTGGAGGTCAGCACCATTCTGGTATTCACCCTTCTGTACAACCCAGCAATAGAAAAACCCCACCAACAACTTTATTAGCGTTAATATCACATGCAATGTCTAAAATAATTATTTCCTGTGTTTTTTTAAAATCCAAACCCAGACTTAATCCATCTCCCTTGAAGCTTCAAATCAATATCTTCCAGTAATTGCTGCTCATAAATGGGTTTTTGGACTGGTGCTGATATTTCAAAGTGTGATTTTTCTCCTACTAAATAAAATAATGCAAATTCTAGAGCAAAAACAATTACAAAGAGAGTAGAAACTTCTACATCTTCCTTTTTAAGGGAGAAGAGCAGGGGTTGGGGCTTTATGGTCTGTTTCAGATTATATAAATTCTTTGCATAACCATGGAAAAGTTTAATTTTTCTCTTTTTACCCCAATTTAACTCTTCATTGAGGATGCACAGCAATGTTTGCCTTGCCCAGGAGCTGAAACATTTGCTTAATGGTTACAAATTGCTTTGAAAATTCAGCATTAAAAGCTTTGATCACGCAACTCATAATTACTGGTTGCTTTTAAAATGTGGAACAGTGAGTAGTCAGTCCTGAGTTTTCAGGAGTGGCTGCCTCCTTGATTGTTCAGCCATGAGTGAATTTAAAGATCTTGTTATTTATATACTATATGTGTATATATTAAAGTCATAGAATTTATTTTTTATATATATTTTTATATGTGCTATATTTTTGTATTCTCAGCACACACTTGCCTGATTTTCAGGGTTCCCTTTTTTGGGGAGGGTTGTTTGCATTTTTGATGATTCTTGTTTTAATTAACTATTTGTTTTGGGTGCCATGTGTGGTTTTGGGGTTAGGAAATGAATCCTCACATTTTTATGTCAAACTTCATGATTTCCAAGTGACATCACCAGGGCCAAAACCAGAATTTGACCTTGCTGAGTGACTAAAGTTTGAGAAATAGTGTTTTCTTTGCTTTTGGGATGTTTTTGTTCACCTTTACAACACCTGGGATTTATATGTCTGGTGAAGTTCATGGGGTATGGGAGTATATATGGTAATAATTTAGGTTTTCAGGGGCTTGGAACAACCAGTGGAAGGTGTCCCTGCCCCATGGCAGAGGGTGGAATGAGATGGGTTTTAAGGTCCCTCCCAAACCAAACCCTCCTGCAATTCCATGCTAAACAAATGCAGATTTAAGGAGAATGTAAACCCCTCCTTGGGTATTTTTTGCCTGATTTTTTATCCCGCTTGAGCTCCTGTTGCTCTTGGGTTGGAATGCCCGTGGCAGGAGCTTGTGAGCAGATCACACGAGATGAGGCAGGGGAACAAAGATCAGAAAGTTCCAAAGTAAAGAGCCTTTTCTGACTCTTAATTTTCCTTAGAGTTGGATGAAGAACTAATTTGTGAGGAGATGTGTCACCTCTGCCAGCTGAAAACATGGCACAAAGCAAACCCCCGCCCCTCACCCTGGCTTTGTGCTGCAGGGCCTCTCACACTCACATAATTAATATTATGGCACATCTGATTTTCTTTAAAGCTCTGCCTAACTAGTCAGGGATCAGGATTCATTTTTCTGGGCAGCCTGTGAAGTGCAGTGTGATGTGTTAATGGGCTGACCCCTTGGGTAATCTAATTATCCATCAGGTCCATTCCTGTGCACAGATAATTGACTGTTTCAGTGTCTCAGCTCTGGCAGAAACATCTCCAAGCCATTGCCTGGGATCCTCCTCATAGAGCCCAGCGTGTTCTGTGTCTCTGATCCATTGCAGGAGCCCAGATCCATCTGATAAGGGCTGGGAACGCAGGGAAAGGTGAGGTGGGGTGTGCACCTGTAAATCCAAGCGTGGCTCTGCAGACAGGATGGGTGTCCAGAGGAAAGGCCCTGGGGGTGCTGGTGACAGTGGCTGGACATGAGCCCAGGTGTGCCCAGGTGGACAAGAGGCCAATGGCCCCAGTGCCAGCCATGGTGTGTCACAGGCCAGGGCAGTGACTGTCCCTGTGCTGGCACTGCTGGGGCACCTCCAGTGCTGGGGGCAGTTCTGGGACCCTCAGACAAGAGAGACATTGAGGGGCTGGAGCGTGTCCAGAGAAAGGAACAGAGCTGGGGAAGGGTCTGGAGCACCAGGAGCAGCTGAGGGATGTGGGGGAGCTCAGCCTGGAGAAAAGGAGGCTCAGGAGGGACCTTCTGGCTCTCTGCAACTCCCTGACAGGAGTAGGGAGCTGGGGGTGATCGGGCTCTTCTCCCAGGGAACAAGGGACAGGATGAGAGGAAAAGGCCTTAAGCTGTGCCAGGGGAGGTTCAGGTTGGACATCAGGAGGAATTTCTTGCTAGAAAGGGTGTTCAGGCATTGGAAGGGGCTGCCCAGGGAGGTGGTGGAGTCTCCATCCCTGGAGGTGTCCAAGGAATGACTGGACGTGGCACTCAGTGCTCTGGGCTGGGTGACAAGGTGGGGATTGGGCACAGGGTGGACTCGATGGGCTGGGAGAGCTTTTCCAACCTCAGTGATGCTGGGATTTGTAAAACCCCCACCCTGCCTTTCATAACCAACCATCACTGGGGTTCATGGCAACCAGAGCAAAGAGCAGTGACCCAACACTTGACACCACTCACTTGGGGGACTCTCTGGACCATGAAAACTGCTGTGTTTGGTTACACATTTGGAGGCTTCGTCAGCTGAAATTCTGCTCCACCCCGTGTTTGAAGCCTGATTCAGTCAGGAAGCATTAGCCTTGCAGCCCTCCAGCCTCACATCAGCACCAGTTGCACACAGTTATTGTTAATCTTGAAAAATACAGTTTGACTCCTCTAATCTATGGGAAAAAGCTGCTTCAGCAGCACCTGCCTCCACGAGGCATCACAGGAGATCACCCAGCACATTAATACCACAGGGATATTTGCATTACATGAGTAATTGCTCTCATTATTCCCTCAAGACCAGGCTGGACAGGGCTTGGAACAACCTGGGCTAAGTGGAAGGTGGCCCTGCCCATGGCAGGGTGTGCAATGAAATGATCTTTAAGGTCCCTTCCAATCCAAACCAGTCTGTGATTTTATAATATTTGCAGGATGAATCTCTGTGGATTACCTTTGTAGTGAACTGTGCAGTCAGAGCACAGTCATTAAAAAAATTAGAGCTGGAAGGAATATTCTCCATCCCTATGTCCCACCGTCAGAGAAATGGACTTTGATCCTCCTTTTAATTTGCAGTGCCTCGTCAAGGGTTATCCATACACCCCTCAGATCCTCACCTTCAGGATTGTTTTCCTTCCCTGTATTTAAACTGGAATTGCTTTGAAGGGTGTTTGCCGAGTAGGATCTTAGAGACAGCCTTGTGTCCCTCTTGCTCAGTGCTGTGGTTTGTGCTGCAGCCATTAAAATGTGTCCTGTTCTGTGCCATGTTCTTTTTTCTGGAGAGATCCCATTAAATGAGTGTAGTTCAGGTGCTTTCATGGGATCCCTTCCATGGTCTGTGGGAAGGCACTGCAGGGATCTCCCTCCATGGAAGCTTTTCTTGAATATTAATTGGATTTAATGCATAAATTCCTCAGGTCGTTAATAAACCTCCATAATGATTCAGTTCAACATTAAAGCCACTTGACCGGCTTTTTAGTGGCCATTAGAGGATATTCAATGTTTTCTCTCATAACTCTGGCATTTTGGGTGGGTTTTTTTCTTACCTACCTTAATACAATTTTAATGTGCATATTCCAGCAGGTCAAGTGTGTTATGAATTTCCAAGTAGCTGAAAATCAACACAAATCCTCTCTTTACCCCTCTTTTGGCTTCCTCTTCTTTAACTTTGCAGTCCTCCAGCTTATTTGAAAGTTTTCTATCCCCTGATATTAAGGCATATCATTGCTGACCATGTCCTGATCAGAGGATCATGAGTTACCAGCTGCCTCGGTTAAAAACATGTGAAAATACTTAATTATTCTACTGGTGGGAACTGAAAACACCTGATATTATAGAGCTGCATTTTGAATGACCTAAATTTTCTCCCCACTTAAAAAAAATTTATTCCATCAGAGAGATCTGAATTAAGTTGCTCCACGAAAAACATAGAAAATGGAGATGAGATTTGTTGGTGTGATGTGAATTTCTATTTTTTTATTAAAAAAGTTATTATCTGTCTAAAAAGGACCAATTTTTGTGGAAAACTAACATTTCACTTGGCATTTCGATGCTTCTTTTGAAATCTTGTGTTATAATACACAGATCAAGTGGACCTTTAGTCTTTATTTCACTGTGTAACAGGAATAACATAAATTAAAGAGAGCCCTTCTCTGCTTCCCAATGCTTTGAGGAAAATTTATGGGGGAAGGAAAATGTGTTCAGAAGCAGAAATTTATATTTTATTCTCTTGATTTTTGTCACAGCTTCAAATTCCTGTATGAAATAATCTGTTTCTTTTTAAGTGCATTATATAACGTCAGTGTGACAGCTGAGCTTGCAGGATGTGTAATTAAGGCTGAATTGTAAATAACTGCACTAAAGGGCCAATCTCAGACCTGAATAAGCCTTTAATTCTTCAAAAATACAGCAAGATATTCCACAGGTGGTATAAATTCCATGTCTTGAAGTGACTTCATTAAAAAGATACAAAATAATTGAATCATTAAGTTTTTAGCAACAGCCCTGAGAGACCCTTTTACCAGCGAAACTCTTTCATGAGGGATTAGAGGTTCTGATGGAGATGGTTTATATTCAGCACATGACAGTTTAAGAGCCTTTTTTAGTTAGAAAAGCTTTTAGGATGGTAGAAAATGGTGGGGCTTTGATAATGTTGAGCCAAATTGCCTTTCCTTCAAATGAGCATTTATATTGTCTCGATTATTCCTATAGAAACTGGCCAACAGAACATTTATCTTCACTGTTTTTATAGGGTCCACTTTCTATATAGAAACTCCTGACAGGGTGTTTTGAAAGGTCACTGCAGGCCCACATTAGTCAGGGATAAATTAAATCTTAGCTTTGTTATTTTAGGTTTTTCTTTAGGATTCCAGCGCTTGCTGTGTTTTTAGGAGCTCAGTTGTATGAAATTGAGATGTGCTGAACTCTTCCTTTAGACTCTCACATAATGACATGTATTTTCCAGAGGCTAGGTAATGTGTTCTAATTACCATCCTGTGCCTGGGATAGGGGAATGGGAGAGAAACCAGCTAAAATCACCAGGCAAAATTCCAGCCTTATCTCCAATTCTCTTTAATGCTCAAAGCCTTTTAGAAACCTTTAGAAACTTCTGAAGAAAATCCATTTCATCATTAAATCTATGCCTGTGTTACAAATGAAGAGCTTTGCACCCTCCTTAAGTAAATGGATCACTTAAGAACTTCTTTAGAAAACGTAGTTCTTGTGCTTCTGCCTGGAAAATTCCCAAATAATGTGGGGAGTTTCTCAGGCGAGCTTGTGTCCCTTTCCTGTGACATAGGAAATCACCCAGTGAATATGACATTATCCACAGAAGTGTATTTAGGGGTTTTCTTGGATTTGCCACTGGCTTCCTGAGTGATTTGGGTAACTTTGTGTCTTCCAGCATCCGTTAAACAGCTTTAATAGACTTTATTCCTGACATGCTCTTACATCCATGCGTTGAAAAGGGAATGTGTTCTAAATATTAATTATCCTGGAGTTTTTTGCTGCTTTCCAGACTGCTGCTCCCCAAAGCAGCTCGTTAGGAGCTGGCTGGGAGCCAGAGGGGAGCAGTGAGCACATGGTGGTACAAACACAGCCTCTGTCCTGCTCAGCCTCTCTGTTGTTTCGACATTTGGCTTCGGATCAGGAGAAATACAAATATTTTCTCATCAAATACAATGCAAGACTCATTGGCAAAAAATTCTGTGGAGGCCTGAAGTGGGAGTTAAAATAATGAAGGATGTGTTTACCTCGACCATGAGAGCTCCAACCTCAGTTTGCTGGGACTGGTGATGTTTCTAAGAGATGAGGACCTTTTGCTTGGTGCTGAGTGTATTGTTGGAAAAACAGACTTCAGGCACAGCATTTCTGGGCAAAATTCCCAGCCTGTGCTCCAGAACCCTGGCCTGTTGCTGCCTGTTTACTCTTGGATTGAGCAGAATAGGTGCAAACAAAGATAAAACAGAGACAAGAAATCACTGGGAGGGTGAAGGCAGGTGAGGATCAGGCTCTTCTCCCAGGAAATAAGGAACAGGACAAGAGGGAATGGCCTTGAGTTGTGTCAGGGGAGCTTTAGGTCGGATATTGGGGAAATTCCTTCATGGAAAGGGCTGTCCAGCCCCGGCACAGCTGCCCAGGGCAGTGACAGAGTCCCCATCCCTAGAGGGATTTAAAAACCATGCAGATGTGGCACCTGGGGACAAGGGTTAGTGGTGGCCTTGGCAGTGCTGGGGAAGAGTTGGACTCAATATTCTTGGAGGACTTTTCCAACCTAAATGACTGTGATTCTGTGATTGTACCTGCACTCTAGACACTAGAAATTACAGACATGATACCTGTTCCTTTGGGATTTTCTCTCTGTGGCTTTCTTTCCAATTCCACCCCCCCCAGTATATAATTTTAGAAACCACCCCATGACCTCACTGAGGACTTCCAGCATCAACTCCTGCACGCAAGAGGATGTGTGGCCTTCAGTGCTGTGCTTTGTTATTTATATGTGATTTTTGGGTGTGAGTAAGCGAGGATTTATCCTTGCTCTGAGTCGGGGGTTGAGAGGGATGTGGAGTGAAGGCTCCCCACGGAGCTGGAGCCCTGCAGGGCTGTGACTGACAGTCAGTGCCCGCAGTTCCACGTCACCAACATCACCTTGGCTCGTGAGCTGCCCCTCAACACCATGCTCCCTCCTTCTTTGCAGAGCTGCAGTGAAGCTGCAAGGACTAGAAAACCAAATGTATTTACACTCAAATTAGTAATTTAAGCCCATTTGCATCTAACATGAAAAAGGTTCAACACCTGCAGCATGGAGAGGCCTCAGGCTCCTTGACCCCCCACCTCCCCCAGTCATCTCCCTTCCTCATGCCTCGATTCCCGCCCAGCCTGCCCAGTTCCCACAGCAGAATTCCTGTGCATCCACTTGCTGTTCTGTACATTATTCATCAAAATGGAAATGAGATTATCCCTGACATTTCAGAGTGCCAGGATCAGGGCAGCACGTGGCTCTTGGCTCTGGGAGCTCAAAGGTTACTTCCCATTTCCTGACAAGCTGAGAGGAGCTGAATTTTCCACAGGGCACAGAGAGCAGATGGCTCGTGCTGGAGAGCTGTTTCTTTTGGAGATTTTATTATTATTTCTTTTTCCCTGCTTGCACTTTATATATTTAAACAAGCACAAAGCAAACACTTTTTATTCCCGTGTTGTTCAAAGGAGTGATCCTGATCCTGTAGCTTTTCAGGGCACTGAGGGGTTTAATTGAACTCTTCAGAGCACAATTTCTTGATTATATCACAATGGCAAAAGTGAAGAGAAAGATAATGAATTCTGAGGCAATATAAATATGGACTTATGTGAGTAGTTTGCTTGAGCAATTCAATAAATGTGTTATAATGTACCTGGGCACATTTAGGCTCCTGGTCAAGGCTGAAGAAAATGTTGGTGGCGGGATTTGATACAAAGATTGATTTTCAAGGCCACTTCTCTTTTTGAATGAATAAGAACAGCAGCCAATAACACCAGCAGAATAACTCCACTCACTACCAGTTACAGGCTTCAGCTGCAACTCTAGAGGGAGAGCATATCTCATTTTCTGAGCCCATCTTGTGTAGAAATAGGTTATTTCTCAGGAAATAAGGTGGTGAGTTTAGTGTTTTAATTCTTTTTTTAAGTTTACTAATGCCTTAAGACTTGAATTTAGAAATATCAGTGGGAAACAACCAACTTTCTTGCTGCTGTGCTATAGATTTTATGACTGTACAGCTTAACCCTTCATATTAAATGTTCCTCTTTAACACAAAGAGTTCAAGTATCAGGGGAATAATGACTAAAAAGTACTTGAAAATCCTTTCCTAGCCATGGTCAGACAGTGCAGCTCAGTAAGGGTGCAGTGATTGCTCTGGAGGGGCTGATCTGTGATGATTTATTTGGGAAAGGAGAAACAACCATGGGAATTTTGGCAGGCAGGCTGTGTCATTTTCAGAGATACTTGGAATGCTTTGACTTTAATGATGTGTCAAGTTGTGTGGTGCATAAACCAACTACAGCAGTGAATTTTAACTGTTCTGGATCAGAGAACAGTGGGACTGAGCCGTGGGGAAGATGTTATTTGGTAAAATGAAAGCTGAGTGAAAAAATTCACACTGACAAGGAACAAATGGTGGAGTATTAATTTCTCATTTACCAAAAAAAAAAATGCTCTGATAGTGAAGTGCACGAAATATGAGAGAGCTCAAACTATTTAGATTTGTTTTATATGAAATAATATAACTTGTGTAAGGCATTAATTGAATTAAACAGGACTCAATGCAGTCCCTGCGCACAGGTAGAGGTGAGAAGTTCCTCACATGCAACTATATATGAACTCTCCAAGAAGGGTGTGTTGTACCCTGCAAACCCCTTTCTCTTTGGTCTTTTCTCCTCAGGAATTGGGCAGTATATTTATTTGGCAAGTCCTAGGACGTAGAGGAGGAACCTTCCTTAAAATTATGTGTGAAAGGAGTGTTGGAGAGTTACAGCACTGCATCAAACTTGTTATAGGTACAAGAATTAACTGGCAATATTAGTGATTAACATCTGACTGTGCTTCCCTTAACACATGGGGTGACTCTTGGGGAGGGTCCTGCACCGGGCAGGGAGGTGGACTCTGATCCCTGTGTGTCCCTTCAACCCTGCATGTTCTGTGGTTCTTGGACATACCAGTTTTCCTGTGTTAAGTCTGTTAGATTTGCAGCCTCATACTCCTAATCCCACAGGATTTGAGCTTTCCCTTCGTGCTTACTGAATTCTGTAGCAGGAGAAGGGAGAAAGGTGTTTTCCATCCTTCCCTCTCTGGACTCACAGCACCGTTGGGTCTTTGGCTGCAGTTGTTGCCAGTGTAAGTGGGACAATGGTTTTTCTTGGCTACTCAACAACTTCTCTGGTTTTATGACTTTCTGGGGTTATGGCACAGTGTCTGTGCCTTCACCCTGCACACACAGCATGGGATACTCTGGGAATGAGGCTCTGCCAGAATAAAGTTTCTGATATTGCACCTCAAATCCTTGAGGTCAGTTCTAGGCCCCTCATGACAAGAAGGGGCTGGAGCGTGTCCAGGGAAGGGAATGGAGCTGGGGAAGGGTCTGGAGCACCAGGAGCAGCTGAGGGAGCTGGGGGGCTCATCCTGGAGAAAAGGAGGCTCAGGGGGGACCTTCTGGCTCTCTGCAACTCCCTGACAGGAGAGTGGAACTGGGAGGAGGGATCAGGCTCTGCTCCCAGGGAACAAGGGACAGGACGAGAGGAAATGGCCTCAAGGTGTGCCAGGGGAGGTTCAGGTTGGACACGAGGAGGAATTTCTTGCTGGAAAAGTTGTTCAGGCATTGGAAGGGGCTGCCCAGGGAGGTGGAATCCCCATCCCTGGAAGTGTTCAAAAAACATGTGGATGTTGCCCTTGAGGACACAATTTAATTGTGAACATTGTGGAAGTTTTAATGGACATTGGGCTTGATGATCTTAAAGGATTTTTCTAACATTAATGATTCTATGATTCTATGACCTTTTATGATGGGATTGCTGGCACTGGAGAAAGCCCTCAGTAGAACAGACCATCTCTCAAAGTCCCCTGGTGTGTCTTAACCTGTGACTGTCCCTGATCTCAGAAAGCAGATTTAAAATGTGCCGTGAAATACAGAACTTATAATATTCTTTTAATTCAATTCTATAATAACTTTTTAGTTTATCTCAGCTCCTGCATTTGCAAATGAGTTTGGCTGTGGAATAACGAAATGTTGTAAAAAAGGCAGGGAAAAGGTGTTGGATATTTGAGATTTTTTTATTTATGCCTGGATCCAATTCTGCAATTTTACGATGCAATCTCCTTGTAAAAACATTCTGTTCAGTGCTACACTGCACCCATGGAAACAATGTTGTTGTAACTTCAATCATACACTCAACATGTCAAACAGGGAACATTTATATTCATAACGTTCAAAACTGAGTCTTAAATTTTACAGCTTTCTTTTCAATTTCCATTTAATTGTGTGAATTCCTTTTTTCTCTCCACTTTCCTAGAAATCTGTGCAAGTTTGGCAGTGCCATCTTGTTGTGGTCATATTTAACTCAAATTAGTTTTTAAGACAGTTTTGATAGAAGTACATCAGCTTTGGGGGGAAGTCTTTTAGTATGAGGGTGGGGAGGCCCTGGCACAGATTGCCCAGAAAAGCTGAGGCTGCCCCATCCCTAGAAGTGTCAAAGGCCAGATTGGCCAGGGCTTGGAGCAACCTGGGATAGTGGAAGGTGTCCCTGCCCACGGCAGGGGATGGGTCTGGACAGGCTTTGAGGTCACTTCTAACCCAAACCATCCTGTAATTTTATGGTTCTATGATTACCAGGGTTTATAAAGTTATTTTATTCAACTGGAGATGCTGACGATCTTGGCTGGTTGTGATATTCCAGGAAAGAAACTACTGAAATTGTTTAAATGTTTAAAAACCCACAAATAACAACAACAAAAGAAATACCCCCCCAAAAAAAACAACAAACAAGATCTCTGATAACCTATGTGTGATTGAATTTGATTACAGAGATTATGATCAATGCACTAAGTTCAACTGTGTGTAATCAAGTGTGGATTTGTTGGGAGGGAGGGAGGATTGAGAGGCAGCAGCAATGGCTGAGCACCTTCCCCAACTCCCTGCTCTCATTCCACCATCATTCCCTGACCATATGCATCAAACATGGTTTAAATTATTACAGATATTGGAGTTAAACCTTGTAATAGACTTGGACCAGTATCTCCAGTTCTGAACTGGTGCTGCCGATAAAAACACAGGTTGAACCCACCTGAGAGTTCCAGAAGAGGCAGGGGCTGGAGCTTAGATGGATGGGCTGGAAAGCCTGTTCTCTGCCCCAGGTTTGAAGTGAAGAAGTGAACTGAAAGAAAGCAAATAGATTCCTGGTTTTCAAGGCATCAATTTTTGATGTTGCTGTACTTCATCTGTGCCAGAGACTTTAACTGATGGTGGAAGGGATGCCTGGGAGCAGGAGGCAGGTCACGTTGAGCTCCTTTAGTGGGGCTGAATCATTATTCTTCTTTATTGTACTTCCCTGTTCCATCAGATGTAAATGGACATGAAAGGTGTAATTTCCCCTAGGACTGGAGCAATGCTGGTGTCAGGCCTGACCCCACATCCTGTCACTCCACTCCCTCCCTTCCTGGCTTGGCATGTCCCTGTCTGAGCTTCCCATTGATAGTTACACAATTGCCTGGAGCTCTACTAATTAATAATTAGCATTCACTTTTGTCTTCTGCTACTCCAACCAATTGTTTTTTCGTGGGCTCTGGCAGAGCTGCTGCCTGTGAGGGTGCTGGGCTGGGCTTCTGGCAGAGCAGAACTGTCACTGTTCATTAAGGGATGCCCTATTGGGCCATCTCTGATTCAACATGATTCTGTGATTCTGTTTGCAACTAATAAGATTTAACAATTTACAACATGTAAAAAGCTTTTAATGTGCCCATTTCAGTGAAGGAAACTCATCCTGCCATTGCAGAGAGGAAGCAGGTTTTATAAGCAGGTTTTATTTTGGCAGATATTCTGGGACTCTTTCCAAACCAACACCTATTGAATTAAACTTTGTCTTTCCACAAATTACTCGAATGCTCAAGCCAAAATAGAAATGATAAAATACAGACACACAGTGGGGCATAAATTATAGTAAAAGTTGGGATCTGAGACATTCAAGTGACTCATCAGAGCTCTGCCTTTCACAAGAAATGATGATGATGATGATGAGCAGCGTCTTCTGGGCTGTCTGAGTTGGAATGTTCCCCTCCACAGATTTGGGTGTGAATGTGATAAATCTGCTGTTTATACCTAAAAACAGGACTGAATGTTTTTTCTATAATGGACACTAAAGGGTCTGGCCCTGCTGTAAAACTATAATGGCTTTGGTCTGTTAAAAATCCTGAATACAGACAGGTTTTTCACAGCTGATAGTTGAACAGTAATTGGTCCCTGTCATTCCTGCCCATTCCAGGCACTGAGATTCCTGAACATCCTGCTGCATAATTCAGGGCTGATTTATGGGAAAGTGAAAACATTACCTACATTACCAGTCACAGTGGAAAAATCCACTTGAACTAGAAAGTTCAGTTTTGCTGGAAAGAGGTCATTTGAGTTGGTACTGCCCTCAAATCCAGCTGCTCCTTCCACAGGGAAGGGCTGGGAGGGGCTTCACCCTCTGAATATTGTAGAGACCTCAACCACTGTGAGGGCTCAGACTTAATGAGGAGAATCACTGAGCTATGGAGATGAAGGGTCTGGAGTGGCCACACAAGGAGCAGCTGAGGGCACTTAGAATGTTCAGATGGAGCAGGAGAGACAGATGGGAGACTCATCAGGGTCTGCAGCTTCCTCATGAGGGATCTCTGCTCTCTGTGACCAGTGACAGGACCACAGGGAATGGCTATTCTGTGACCTCTGTCATGTGCAGGAGCTACAGAGTCATCCCCCACTGATATAATCCATAACAATTTGTGTATGTATATTCTAACACAACCCACTTTCTTGGTGTTTCTTTAACATTTGTGCCCCCCAAAATCCATTCCAGTGGTTGCTCATGGCTCATAATCACAGGTCTGTAGTAAGAGGCAATAATTCCCTGTCATTGGAGGTGTAGTTCTGATGAGGAGAAGAGTTTGAAGTAAAATAAACTGAAAATATGATTAGGAGGAAGACAAATGAGAACTCATGGGAGAAGAAAAGTAGCTGTCTTGTGTTTTTAACTCCTGAAGGCCTGTGTGTTGTTTGATCAGCAGAGAAGAAAAGATTTCATTTGAGGCTCAAATTCAGGATAATGGGTCAAGGTGGATGATTACAGTTGCTGTCAGACTAAGATTTTATATTAGCAAGGCACTGTGGTGGTTGAACACTTCTAGGGAGTTTGGGTAAGTCTTTGCACAGGTTTTCTAGAAGGGTCTTTGCTCATGTGCTACAAAATCTGGTGTATAAGTATATTTAGATATAAGTTCTAAGTCTCATCTAATTGATGTTTTTTAAATTACTAATATTTGTAATAGTTATGAGCAACTTTTCAGACGTGATGCCTCTGAGATACAAAACAGCTTTTATGTGCACTCAGGAGCACTGCGTTTTGAAATAGTTTCCTACATATCTTCTCCAAAGACTTAGATGAGACTCAGAGCTAAAATGAATGTGCAGAAGCAACATGGGCATTTTGAAACCCGCCATAATTTAGAGCATATTCCGTGATTGAATTACAACTGAATATCTCATAATTTCCCCCACTTGTCAGAAAAGGTCATGCAAAGCTGTAAACAATCAATAGTTTTCATGTCTGAGAGGAAGAACTTCGAACAGTTTTTCATGAGCTGTGAAGGTTAAACGAGGCACTTGCCAAGATCTATTGAGAGCCATCCAGGCTTTACATATTTTATGGAATGCTTAGTGCCATGCTCATTACCATTGCCATTAATAGCTTATGATTAATCAAAAGGATTTGGTTTAGATCCCACACGTGGAGTTCATACAATTTATCTCTTCTGGCGATTATCCTGAAGAAACTGTGATGTGAATGGTCTTTGTGTGCTGGGGTTTATGTGGTGTGGTAGGTAAAGCTGTCCCAAATGTTACAGTCTGGTAAAGAAAAAGATGCTGTTGGTGTATAAAAACCCAACCCTGAAAATCTCGGTTAAGTAATTCTTGGTATGTCCTTTATAAACCACTTCTATTTCAGGCATCTACTGGCTTCTCCCAGGGAACAAGTGACAGGACAAGAGGAGGCAGCCTCAGGTTACACCAGGGTAGGTTTAGATGGGATTTTAAGAAAAATTTCTTCACAGACAAGGTTGTCAAGAGTTAAACAGTCTGCCTTGGGCAGTAGTGGAGTCATCATCCCTGGATGCGTTAAAAAAATGTGTGGATGTGGCACTTAAGGACATGGTTTAGTGGTGAACATGGTGGTGGTGCTGGTTGATGGCTGGACTTGATAATCTTAAAGGTCTCAATCTTAACAAAATCAGGGTGCAAGGAGAAAGGTCAGATGACAGTGCTTGAATAGATGAGGCCAGAGGAGAAAGGCCAGATGACAGGACAGATGACAGTGATTGAGCAGATAACCCTGGCCACCAGTAACTCCTGCCATCCCAAGAAGGCCTCCAGTACTTCTCAGGCTGTGATTTTAGCAGGAGAAAAGAGAAAAGAGGGAGGAGCTGCTCTGCCCAGGGAGAGATGTCATCAGGCAGCAGCTCCTGCCCCTTGTGTAGATGTGCCTTGGTCGTCCCGTTGCACTCAATGTGGGCTTTGCTGGGTGCCCAGAGGAGCTGGATCCAGTCATTTCCCCTCAAAATGTCAGCATGATGCTGCTTAGAAAGTGGAAAAACAGTATGTTTTTATGCCCTCCCTCATTCCAGAGTGGGCAGCAGGAGAGGAGACAGTCACAGGGTGTGTGGAAAGTGCTGCATCTCAGCTTTCTTTAGAGCAGGTTTATGTGTTTGATGGATGTCACCCAGGAGTGCTGGAAGATGCAGTTCTGTCAGCTCTGAGGTGTGGAGTTGCTGGAGATGCCTGAGCTGGCTCAGGACCTTCACTGCCCTCCTTGGACTGCAGCTGCCTTTCAGCCCTAGGTCACAGAATCCTGGAGTCACAGAATATCCTGAGCTGGAAAGGCCCCTCAAGGATCATCCAGGCCAACTCCTGGCCCTGCACAGACATCCCAACAATCCAAACATTCCTTAAACTCTGTCAGCCTTGGTGCTGTGCCCACTGCACTGGGGAGCCTGTTCAGTGCCCAACCACCCTCTGGGGGAAGAACCTTTTCCTAATAACTGGGTCACACCAGCTCTTGCTGTTGAGAGGAGAAGGTAATGCCTTCTCCAGTGACAGCAATAGCTGTTCCACAGCTCTGTACCTGCCTTTTAAAGTGAGGCTTAAGATATTGTCATCAGCCTAGATCTGAGAGCAGCGAAGATAAAGGATTAGCGACTAAAGCAGGGCGTCAGTTGTGCCCCTGGGACAGCTTATGGCCTAATCCTCTCTATCTGTTTCACTCTCCATAGATAGGGAAGCCAATATCTATTTAGGATCTCCTAGGCTCTTTGGGAGGATTAATCACTGAGTGCTCAGAACCTGCTTTGTAAGTGCTCGGTGTTGTGAGGGATTTGTGGGGACAGCCCCAAGTGATCAGTGTCATGGCAAAGCCGCAGAGTCAAGCTGTTCCCTCTGTTTTCTTGAAGGATTCGAGAAATGAGATGGGATGAACTTTATCTCACTTATTAGGATTTGAGTGAAGACAGAGCAGTGGCACAAGGTCATAGATAACCCAAACATTGTTTTAGCCTGGATCTGCTGAATGAGGTGATGTGTGTAGGGTTACATGGGATATTGGGAAGAAAATATCCCTGTGAGGGTAGTGAGGCCCTGGCACAGGTTGCCCAGAGAAGCTGTGGCTGCCCCATCCCTGGAAGTGTCCAAGGCCAGGTTGGATGGGGCTTGGAGCAACCTGGGCTAGTGGGAGGTGTCCCTGCCCGTGGCAGGGGTTGGATGATCTTTTGGGGTCCCTTCCAAGCCAAACTATCCCATGATGCCATGACAAATCCAATTCAGTGCTGTTCAGATGCGAGACAATGGGTTTAAAGGAGTTTCTCAAGTTGCTAAATTTGCCCATCCTGCTTTTCAGTGAGGAAGAACTATTGATTAGTAACACTGGGATTCATAAATATCCACTGAAGCTATAAAAGCTTGGTAAGGAGTTAAAAGGAGAAGTCGATGTGGGTTATGGCTCTGAGAGGGGCAGCCACATAAACATTCTTTAAACTACTGTTAAAGTCATGCAACATCTCATTCCTTAACTTTAGGAGGAACTGAATTTTCTCATTCCTCAGATTATTCACTGGGACAAGAAGCAGAGATTTTTCTTTGCCAGTCAACCAAAGGCTGGTTGTCACAGGAACTGGATAAGCCAGTGGGATGAGGGTGATCCTGGAGCACTTTCAGGTGCTTCTGGGATATGAAAGCAGTGAAAATATTTCCACACTTTGTTATAAACTCAAAATACTGTGCATTTTGAGATCTGTACGTGATTTGGGTGTTGGTTTTTTGTTTGTTTGTTTGTTTTTTATAATTTCTCTTGGTTTCTCTCTTTCCAGGTTTGCAGTGGCAAAGGAGGTGCCCAAGGAGGAATTAGAAGTGAATGGCTTTTTTGGACTCCTTGCATGGTGTAAGGTTATTCTGCTACCAGGGACGGCAGTGGGAATCTCAGGGAAAACAAATTCATTTCAGAAAGTTTCTATAAATGTAGGTGGTTGCATCCTAAGCCTTGTTTGTGCCTCCCTGCCCCAGCAGACAAACAGCCTTTCTGTGCTGCTCAGTCTCTGAGGGCATTTGCAGAGACAAATGTGCACTGAAGATCCCAAAGGATGGAGCAGTGACTGGGAATATTGCCTCTGTCTTTCCTATTTAACCCTCTGTTGGGTCAGGAATCCAGTCCTGGACCATATCTTGGTTCTGCACTGTCTATTTAGTTTTACTCAGAAGCAGGACACATTTCCAGGGGACTTGAAGGTGAAATCAGAAACCCTTTCATTTTGGAAATGCCTTCCACAAGAGTGTGGGGATTGTTTTTAGGAGAGAATCCTCACCTCCTCCTCTTCACACGGGGAAAAAAAAAATCCCCTGCCTCAAATCCCAAGCTGGGACTGTGTCATATTGACAAAGAAAAGCCCCCAAAAAGCTGGGACAGAATTATTCCCAGCAGTGGCTCCACTGTTAAAACATGAGCTCCAAGAAAGCCCTTGGAGATTTCAGTTTATTCTACTTTATGAGGCAGTTCAGACAAGGCCATGCGGAACACCAGCTTAAAAGTCTCCAAAATAAGTGGATTTACTCTCCCAATTTAAACTTTGGGCAGCTGGATAGAGTTGGCCTGAGAGTGGAAACCCCAAGTGGGGAACAACCTGTGAGCTGGGATTCAAGAACTGACATTGTCTCATCCTTAACACTGTGTTGCTGTTTCTCTCTCAGAGTCAGGAATGGATCCCATGGAAGAGAGATCTCTCCTGATCCTCCACATAAATAAACCCTCCTGCTTTTTTTTTCTTGTCCCAGAAATGGGAATATTAGCACAGAGCACTTGTGGAAGTAGCAATTTCTGTGTAATGGCTTTGTTACAGACATAGAGCCCTGCAGGCTAATGAGCTGGAAGCTTTAATGAGCTCCTGATAGTGCTGGAGTAGAAGAGATTAAATATATATATATATATTTTAAGTGTCCAAAGGCTGAGAGTAATGAAGTGTGGAAGGATGAAGTGTTGATGTGAACTCCTGAGTCAGGCAGTTGGGCTACTTAAAAAAAAGCAGATATTCCCCATAGTGACATTCCCCAGGATTTAAGAAGCTCATTTTCCCCTCTCTTAATTTTAACCCATGTGATTATAGTTAATATCTAACTAACATCTGTCCCAGGTAGCTTGGGATAAGTTGGATCTAGCAGCACAAAGGAATGGTAAGATTACAAATTAATTTTATATGAATTATATATATATATGTATATATATATATAATATGAATTATATATCATATTACAAATTACTACATCCAGGTGATAATAAAAATTTTATTTCTATATATTTATAGTGTAATATTTATATATATGTATTACCTAAGTGTATCCTCAGTCTGAAAGAGAAGGAAAACAAGGTCTGCATGGAACTAACAGGGGGTGGATTGAAATAAAGTAGACTTGAAAACAGGGTTTAACAAACAAAATTACTTCTTTTGGTCAGATTGTTTTGGTTTAAACTTCTCCTGTAAAAGTAAAAACACGGATATGAACAGCACAGGATTCTTCAGAGCAGACCAGTTTGGAACAAGCTGGTGTGGTTTTTCTGTTAATGACACTTCTAAGATGACACATGAGGTTTTTTTGTTCATACATATATATTCAAATCCATGTTTTCAGGGTAGTTGGGCACTTTGGTGGTTTTTCTACCCTGGACAGGGATCTCAAAAGGCTGCAGGCAGCACCTCAGTGTGGTCACCCCAGCACAGCATTCCTGTCATGGACCATAAACTCCAGCACAAGGTAGGAAACAAACTGCCCACTTTTTCTGTTGGATTGAAGATATTTGAATTCATCTGAACCTCTACATCTCATAAGAATTCCTCAAGTGTCAGTGTAATTGTTGTTGTTATTATTATTATTTTTCTGGCAAACAGATTTGGTTTTCCTGAAACTTCTTGTGTGGGAGGAGAAGCTGAAGGTGTCCAAGGCCTGGTTGGACGGGGCTTGGAGCAATCTGGTCTGGTGGAAGTTGTCCCTGGGGATGGACTGGGTGATCTTTAAAGTCATTCCAACCTGAACCATGCTGTGATTCTATAAATGTGAAGGAAAAAACCGGAATATTAGCAATAGACAAAGGTTGTGTTGGCAGTGAGTACTGGAGCTGAAGGTCCAGCCTTGGTTGTGCAAACAAAAGAAAAAAAAGTCTGGGCAATGTTTCCATCTCAGCTGCACAAATGAATGTTGATATGCACAGAGCAGGTTCTGATTAAATTCCTTGTGCCTTGGATTTGTCTCTGAACTGAGACACTCATACCACGACCAGGTAACTCAAGCCCTCCTAACTCAGCCCTATGCTGAAGAAATAACTCTCTGTAAGGGATCTGACCTGGCTGAGGGGATGTTTTCTCACTGTTATTGTGCTGATAGAGGAGCCTCATGTGTGTGAGAACCTGCTGGGAGGGCAGGGCAGGGACAGTGAGGGCTTGTGGGGCACAGAGGGAGGAAAACACTTAACACAGCTCTTTAACCTGGACCTTTATCCCCTCTGCAGCATCTCTTAGGATGATTAAGTGCAGTGCCAGATCCACATGAGTGCTTGGAGGAGCAGAAAAACCCAACTCCCACGTGCTGCTCACTAAGCAGTTGTCACTTTTTAACTCTTTTAAGGAATATTTTATTTATACCATGTTTTTTCCAGGCTTTACGTAATTATTTATACCCCCTCCCCCTGCCAATCTTTGGTGTAAAAGTAATTTCTCATGATTCCTGGTCAGGAAATTATGGCCTTCCCAGCCCTTGCTCCTCATGTCCCTGCTTCCCCCTGGCCTTTTGTGGAGAAACTGTTCCTTTGTCCCTTCTGGGGGTGACAAAGTGCTGGCACAGCCCAGCTGTGTTTAGTGCCAAATGATGTGTTAGATCTCATGAATTTTGAGCATGACTTAACTTCCTACGAACATCACTGTGTGAATGCAGCCAAAGGGCCAGGCTTTGCTCAGGGGAGTGACAGGGCTGGATGATGGGGGGGCCTGGGGATCTGCTGCCAGGGCATCTCACCATCTGTGACCCCATGGGATGGACAGGGTTCAGTGAGATGTCACTGGAAAAGCCCTCTAAGACCATCAAATCCAACCATTCCCCCCAGCACTGCCAACCCACCACTTACCCATGTCCCCACGTGCCACATCCACACGGCTTTTTAACTCCTCCAGGGGTGGGGACTCCAACATTCAGTGTCACTGAACTTCACGGAGTGGCTCCCAGCTCAGATTGGTCTCCCTGCAATCAGTCCCTCACAGGCTCATACTTTAAATTGTAGAGCCACCTATTTACTTCCCCTGGTAATTATTTCAGGAATTATTCATACTGTTTGCCTGGCAAGATCCATAGAGCTTTCCTTGGGAAACTGCTGATCTTTGGGGACTCAGGTGGTTGATATTCACAGAGCTCATTTTTCAGAAATATCCAATTTTCCAACTATTCTTTAAAGAAAATGTAGCTTTTTTTTTTTTTTTCCCTTGCCTGAGCTAGAAACATATTTCTCATGCAGAAAACATGTTTCTTTTATATTTTGGCAACTGAACTATAAAGAAGAGCAGCAACAGCATTCCAGGGCAGTGTCTCCTGTGCTGGGTCCTTGTTAACTGAAGGGGGGGACAGACAAATGTTGGTGTTGTTCCCTTCTGGTGCTTTCTCTCTATAAGCCCTCTGCCTCAGGGGAGGGTACAGGACACCACCAACTGCTCTTCAACTTTTAATATTTGAAACTGCACCAAGAAAATGGAGAGAAATCCTCACTAACAGCCTTTATGTTTTGTTTTGGTGACTTCCATGCTAACAGTGACAAAATTAGCTTTCGAGAACTGAAAATTATCGAGAACAGCCCCCCAAAGGTTCTCCTGAGGTCAGAACCAACATAAGGGGCTGGATGTGGGTGCTCTGCAAGGGGAAAAGGGATCTTAGAATCACAGTCATATCCTGAGCTGGAAGGGACCCACAAGGATCCTCCAGTCCAACTCCTGGCCCTGCCCAGGACACCCCAACAATCCCACCCTGTCCCTGGGAGCGTTGTCTTAAACACTCCTGGAGCTCTGTCAGCTTTGTGGCTGTGCCCACTGCCCTGGGGAGCCTGTTCAGTGCCCAACCACCCTCTGGGGGAAGAACCTTTTCCTGAAATCCAGCCTAACCCTCCCCCGACACAGCTCCAGCCATTCCCTGGTCCTGTCACTGCTCACACAGAGCAGAGGTGGCGCTGCCCCTCCACTTCCACACTTCCCAACCCAAATTCAGATGCTAATAAGCAAATTGATGTAAATCCTTTGCCTGGGTTTTACTTTCTCTTTAGGCTCAGCTGCTTTTGTCTTGACACAATCACACCTGATGGACTAATGGGGAAGTCACTGGAGATCTGCTCTGCTATAATGAGAAGGGATTAGCTAACTGCAAGTTATCCTTTAGATCTGTTGGATTTATCTCACAGCTCTGCCTCTTTGGAATGCAAACCCTGTCTGTTTAGTCTCTTCCACATATTGATAGAATGGAAGTGGCTGCACATGAGGAATGGTACAAAATAGGCTTAATTTTTAGAGGATGCTCCGTGTGTCAAATGAAGGTTTGTGTGTTGTGGATGGAGAAGGTAATTTGAGTCACTGTGCTTTTGTGAGACAAGGGCTTGTGGAATCACTGCAGGAAAGAGTCTGGACAAAGTTATGGAGATGAGGCTCCTATTCAAGTCAAAACCTGTGATACAAACCAGTGTGAAGGGGGAGGACAGAGCTGGCACATCATACTCCGAGGCCTTCGATGTGTCACTGTCACAGGTGTTATTTAATCTGAGTGTATTATCCACAAGAAAACACAGTCAGTGATGTGGGTATTGAAGTGGGAACATACAGTGTGAAATGTCAGAAAATGCATCATATTTTGTGTGAGGAGAGCCATCCAGGTGTGTGCCCAGCCTGCAGGGAAAGGCAGCCAAGAGCGGAGGGGGGAGCACCTGATGGGCCACTTGTGGGAGAGGAGCTTTTGTCAAAACTGCAGAGCCAAGAGAAAAACATATTTTTAAGCCTTCAGTTGCTGCATCTTAAGCTGATTCGTCCTGTCAGATTGGATTTCTCATGTCAGGTTCTGATCTGACTCCAGATGTCACAACCCAGCCCATCAGCCACAAATCTGCCCGGCTCCCTCTTCATGTGAGATGCTCAGAGAAGCCACTTACGGGAAGAGCTTTATTTGTGGATCCACTTCTTGGAATGTTTCAGTCCAGGTACTTCTTCTAAAAGCTTTCCTGGATGAAAATGTGTGTGCTGTGTTTAAACCTGCAGCAGGCAGGGCTGGTTCAAGTCCAAGACTGATGTCTGGGATTTTTTAGGTCTGGTTTGTCTCTACCTGTCAGCTCTTCTGAGGTGCCTGAGCACCTCCATGTCCCCGTTTTGGAGACCACATTTGTGGGGTACATTGGCTTGGAAAGATCTGCAGGTGTGAATATCAGGTTTTATTTTTAAATAAAGCCATTTGCCAGGTCCTTTTTAGACCATTGTTTTGTGAGGTGAACCCACTGCTTTCAGTGCAGGGAGGCTGCTCATGTTGCCGGAGGACCTGTCCCAGATCTCCTCCTGCTGCCCAGTTGTCTGTTATTTCTGTCAATAATGCACTTGGGCAAGTTTGTGCCAGAGAAAAGTGCTGATCTGGCCAGCAACTGGCAGGGAGCCTCACTGGCAAAATGTGTTTATGCTGCTGGACACAACTGGAGGGTGTGTTGGCCTTGTCTCAACACAGAAATGTCTCTCCTGACTGCCCTGAGAGGGCTGGAGTGGCTCAGTGGTTCTCTGGGCTCTGCTTTGCAATGAGAAATCACAGTCAAAAAGTGTTTGGACAACTCTTTCAGGCACAAGGTGAGATTGTTGGGGTGTCTGCAAGGCCAGGAGTTGGACTGGATGATCCCTGTGGGTCCTTCCACCTCAGGCTATTCTCTAGTTCTGTGATCTCTCACCTTACATTGTATGAGCTTTATGATGTGAGTCCTCATCACATTAAATAATAAATAAATAGCTTTAGATGGACTTGAATGACAGAGGAGGTTTGGGCTTGGATTTGGGTTCTTACAGCTCAGAGAATCACAGCCTGGTTTGGGTTGGAGAGGACCTTAAATGTCACATGGTTCCCACACCCCTGCCATGGGCTGGGATACTAGATGCTAAAATAAAAATTCTATGCCGATTGCATATGAATATATTAAATAAATACTCAATAATTTACATTTTTAGTGAAAAGATAGGTAAACTAAAAGTCAGTCTGTAGTTGAACACTCAGTGGCTCACCTGCTATTCCAGGGAGAGCCAAATTCTACATTGACACTTTCTAACAGGGATCTATCCCTCAGTGAAATCCCAAGCTGCTTAAAAGCCTTCTCCTTATCTTTCCCCCTCCCTTAAATTATTTAATGTCCTTTCACTAAGTTTGAGACTTCTGTGAAAGGTCCCAAAATGGGCCCAGGAGGAGGTAGAGCGTGTCTGGCTGCAGCCACCACACCTGGTGCAACCTGGTTGAATGAAGAAGGCTGATTTTCATCTCTGGGAATCGTGGCCATGGGGAAAGCAGGACAGTGGTTATGCAGGAAGGATTTTCAGAGCACTGCTGACTGCAGGTCTCTGCTGTCCCACTTCTGTCACCAAGGATCAGACCCATCCAGAAGTGAAAATGTCTTTTAGAAACTCCTTCTCTTTACACTTGTGCCTGTCCCCAGTGACAAGTCCCTCATGTGTTCCCATTCCATCATTGGACCAGAGATCAGAGCTTGTGTGGATAATGGAAAAATATTCTCTCAAGCATCAGCTTCTGCCCTAAAAGCAGTTTTTGGTTGAAGGACAGACTTTAAAAACCTATTTCCTGCACAGTTAATTAACCTTCAAAACCGGAGGGAGTCTTGTAGGACTATGATTTAATTACCATAGAATCCCAGAATGGTTTGGGTTGGAAGGGACCTTAAAGCTCAACCAGTTCCACCTCCTGCCAGGGGTAGGGACACCTTCTGCTAGACCAAGTTGCTCCTAGACCTGTCCAACCTGGCCTTGGACACTGCCAGGGATGGAATCCATAACCTCTCTGGACACTACAGCTGAAGGGAGGTAGTTGTTGGAATAAGGTGTTTGCACAGGCACGGTCTGCCCAGCTCTGGGCAGGTGGAGTTTACCAGGAATAAATAATTTCTTGTGGCACCTGCTTAGTGTTGCATTTCATCCCCTGTGTCCCTAGTCCTACTTCTAGGAATTAAAATAATCACATTACGTTTTACAATATTTTTTATGTATTATTGATGGTACCTTATAAAATTAAACTGCACCACATTCACAGCAAGGCAATTGAAAAGTTTCAGTCTATTAACATTTTATTGCTGGAGGGGCCGTAGCTGGTTGTTTGAGCTACACAATCTATCCCAAAGGGCACAGGAACTTGCTGAAAACATGGAAAATTTAGCTTTCAATAAATGAATTAAGTTGTTACAACTTGTTCATGACGGTGGTTCCCTTGCACTGTAGTGTTGTTTCCTGATTTTTTGGAGCTAGTGGTGCCTCCTGTGGTTTTCCATGTGCTGCAGAGATTCCAGGGTAGAACAAGAGGAAACATTTATTTAAGCTTCTTAATATTCCTCAATCAGCAGCAGGGGGTGCTTTCTGGAGAGGAAGTGCTGCCCTCAGTCTGTATCTCTGTTAAAATATCCACAGGATAGGGAGGATTAATCTCCTTGAAGCTCATTAGGAGCCTGTCCCAGCCAAATGCAGAAACTCACAGTCTTTTAACCAAGATGCTGATCATTCTCATAAATTCCCTGCTTGTTTTTAGGGATTTTCCAGGCATAACTCACGCTGTTTCCCCACAATATTAGTTGGGATGGTGGGGTTTAGGATGATGTTGCTGTTTATGGGACATGTTCTCATGGCTACTTTCTTGACTCTCCTTGCAGGAATGAAATACTTCCCAAAGCTCTGCTTCTCTGGGGTGTTGAGTCCCAAATGTCCCATTGACATTCCAGCAAGAGCCAGTGGGAAGCGAGATGGGAACTGTCGGATGAGTGAACTACAACTGCCTGGAGAGAGATGGTTCTTGAGTGAGGTGAGGAATCCAGGTAGGAAAACGCCAGATTCCATTCTCAGACAGAATGGAATCATAGAACCATGGAATGGATTGGATTTGGAGGGACCTGAAAGCTCATCCATGCATCCAGGGACACCTTCCACCAGCCCAGGTTGCTTCAAGCCCCATCCAACCGGGCCTTGGGAATTCCAGGGATGGGGCAGCCACAGCTTCTCTGGGCAACCTGTGCCAGGGCCTCCCCTCCCTCACAGCCAAGAATTCCTTCCCAGTATCCCATCCAAACCTATAGATAGAAAAAGAGGCTGTTTAATAGAAAAATAAGACTTGAACCCAACCCTTTTGCCAGTGCAGCTCTTTGCCCAGTTAGTGACATTGCTACAGCTTGAAAACCCCATAATCTAAAGTTAAAACTCTTTGTTTTGAGCTAAATGTGAATTTCTCAGTCAAAATGAGAACAACAATTTTAAAATCAAGTAAATTAAGTTAAAACTATCCAGAACTAGTGGGAAGCCACTGCAGAACTTTAATTTTGCTATGAGAAGAATGGAGAATGTTTTTATATGCATGGAATATAACTGAATAAATGTATGTTTATAGCAATAGAAATAAGAAAGTACTTGTGGAAGGGCAATGTCTGAACAAGCTGAGCACATCAGAGAAGGGGCTGGGGTGTGGTGGGTCAGCACTACACAATCTTTCATCACCTCCTGCCTGTCACAAGCCTTTGATTCCTGAATGAGTCAGAAAACCTAAAGTGGGGGATGAAATAGCCGCTGACCTCAGATGACAAATATCTGTGTTATTCCTTGTGCTGCAAGAAAAGCATCTTTAAAGCTGTCAGGCACCTGAGGGAAGCTGTTGTTGCATGGATTGAGCAGTTTTTAAGACCATATTTCAGACTTTATTCTCCCTCTTTTTTTGTGTTATAAAATCCTGATGGTCTCAAACCCTACCACTGGTGCTACTCCCAACACTGGTTGTTCCTATTTCAGGACTGCAGTTTTCTTGCTTAAGTGAAAATTTAGCTGTGTAACGGAAGGGGGATTTTCACATCTTTAATAAATAATGACATTTCTCAGCTCACTGTGGACATGCCAGGCATTGATTTAGAGAGTGATTTCTCTTCACTCTCCAGTTTTTTATCCTCTTTCCCAAGCAAACAAAGCAACAGTGAGCTCCAGAGTAAAGATTCTGTGAGGAATCACAAATAAAAGCTACTCACTTGAACTCAGCCTAAAGTTAAGCTTCAAAAGACCTAGAGAAAAGTGTAGACTACAAAGGAATCCCACTAGATTGTGGTATTCAAAGGAGAAAGTATTTCCCTCCTGGTGCCTGACATGCAGTTTGCAATGTTGGATGAGAGTCTGAAGGTTTTCAGATTAAATCTTGCTTAATTTTTGGCAGTGATGGTTTTAGTCCTGGTCTCCAATGAGAGGCAGCTAGCCTTGATGACTTTTCCTCCTTCAAGGAAACATCAAATAATTACAATTTATCATGGAATCACAGAATAGTTTGGGTTGGAAGGAATAACCCCGTTCCACTCTTGCCATGGGCAGGGACACCTTCCACTAGCCCAGGTTGCTCCAAGACCCTTCCAGCCTGGCCTTAGACACTTCCAGGGATGGGGCAGCCACAGCTTCTCTGGGCAACCTGTGCCAGGGCCTCACCATCCTCACAGGGAACAATTCCTTCCTAATCTCTAATCTAAAACTCCTCTTTCTCAGTTTAAAGCTGTTCCCCCTTGCCCTTTCCTGACACCTTCCACCAGACCAGGTTGCTCCAACCCCTGTCCAACCTGTCCTTGATTTATGGCACTCTCCAAGTACGAAACTGTATTTCTTTTTTTTTTTTTCTTCATCTTTTCAGCAAAAAAACCAACCCAATTTTCTTGGCTTTCTGCTTTTCCCTGCTGTGCTGCTGCTCGTGCCCCCGAGCGCTCGGCAGAGATTCCTTCTCAGCAGAGGAGGTTCAACTGGAAGGAGAGTCTTTGCAGAGCCACAGCCCCACACCCCTCAGGCAACTGCTCCCAGGCCATTTTCTCCTCATCCTTTGCTGGGAGAGGGTTCCCAGGGCAGTATTTCCACAGCACTGAGCACATCCTGGCCCTGGGCTTCCCTGGAGCAACCCCAATGCAAAGGATAACACGGTGCTTGTGCCGAGCGGAGCTGAGCTTCCAGAGGGAATGTATTCCTACAATACATTCCTACAAGGTTCCCTGAATAGCAGAATAAATTAGAGCAGCCTTGAAGGTGTTGGAATTCATGCTCAAGTTGGCAGAGAGTCCCAGTTAGTCCTGGGAACAGCGACTGTTCCCAGTGCTCTCCCCCATGGAGAGCCTGTGCTGTACACGTGTGTGTCCAGCACACACAGCTTTTGTGGGAGTGGAGAAAAGAAGAGATAAACCTTTCAGGGACTTTTTTCCACTAATTATTTTTTTCTCTTTTTTAATTTTGTTTTTTTAAATGCAGCTGCCTCATTTATTTATTTTTCCCCAGTTTAAGTGGAGATGACAAGTTGCCCTTCTGTAGGTGCAGGGAGGGTTGAAGGGTAAGAACACACCTGGGTCTTTGATCTCAAATTCACAGAATTAATAAGACAAAGGGAGGAGGCTTTTCTATTTATTCAGGAGGAACAAACCATTGAAAATCTCTCACTGTAGAGAGATCAGATTAAAAAGGTAAGAAAAAAAGGTAAAAATAGAAGTAAGAAGGGACCACATGCCGATTATAGACCTTTACTTGGGTTAATAACTTCAGAGGCAAACAGGAGGAGATATGACTTCAAACAAGCTTTACTCACAAATAAATAATTCTATTCAATGTCTAGGTTTAAGAAAACAAGAAAAATCTGATATAAAAGAAAATTAATGTATCAGTTCCTTCTTCCCTGCAAAATTTCTGTCAACTTTTGACTTCATTTCTTCAGAATTCAAACTGCCTGATGTTATTGAAATGGATTCTGAAAAAAACAACACTAGAAGTAGTTTGGGTGTTACTCAAACGCAAGTTTCTTCTGAAGTTCTGAATATGGTAATGACTTTAAATCTGTGTGGATTTAAATCTACAGAGGTAAATCTACATCTGTGCTTTAAATCTATTTAGTAGAATTCAGTGGAGTGAGAGAATTAATTATATCTGCAGCAAGAGCCTTGGCTTTCCACCCAGAGCATGTTAGTCACCAGCATGGAAAGGCTGACAGAAATAAGAGTTTCTTTATCATGTCATAAAATTAAAAAATTTTGAAAAAAAAAACCCAAAAAAACCCAAAAAACCACAACAAACAAAAAACCAAACCACCAAAAACCAGAAAAGCAGTTGTGAAAAAAAAAAAGTTACTGCAAAGTGAATGAAAATGAGCAAAAACCTTTTATTTCTAGTTTTAATATTAAATATTTATTTAATTTCCATGCTGGCACCAGATTTCAGAGTGTTCCATCCCCCTGGCAGCAGGAGTGGGGCAACCTGGGGGTGGTGGGGGATCCCCATAGTGGTGGGGGTTGAGTTGGACAGAAGAGTGGTAGAAATCCTGTCATGGAATCATAGAATCCTGGAATTATTTGGGTTGGAAAGAGTCTTAAAGCTCATCCAATCCCACCCCCTGTCATGGGCAGGGACACCTTCCACTAGCCCAGGTTGCTTCAAGCCCCATTCAGCCTGGCCTTGGACACTTCCAGGGATGGGGCAGCCACAGCTTCTCTGGGCAACCTGTGCCAGGGCCTCCCCACCCTCACAGGGAACAATTCGGTCCCCATATCCCATCTAATCCTGCCCTCTGGCAGTGGGAAGCCATTCCCTGTGTCCTGTCCCTCCATCCCTTATCCAAAGTCCCTCTCCAGCTCTCCTGGAGCCCCTTTATGCCCTGGAAGGGGCTCTGAGGCCTCCCTGGAGCCTCCTCTTCTCCAGGTGAACACTCTCAGCTCTCCCAGACTGTCAGAGTTGGTCCAACCCTTGGCTTTTCCTGGACTTCACCCACAGCCCTCATCTTTCCCCACCGCCCTTCCTGGTGAGGGTTGGATGAAGCAGAACCAACAAAGCTTCCCTGGGTGTGTTATCCAATTACCAGCAACAGGAAGATTCTGTCTTCATTAAGAACTCTATTTATAAATTTGGGAAGAATGAGCTGGGCACCCTTAGCAATTCGGTGTTTTCTAATCAACTTTAACTACATCAGCTCTTCTGCCACTGATCTCTGGCTTTGATAGGGCTTGTGCTGGATCTCGGTGATGGGAACAGGAGCTGAAGGGTCTCAGCACTTGCCAGGAATTAGGTTGCTGCAAACAACAGGCAATTTTGGAAAGCTGCAACTTCTGAGAGAATTCCCAAGGCATGAACAGCGAAGTACTCAGTCAGTACAAATCAGGGAAGTTCCACAAGGCTTAGCAAAGCTGGCTTAGAGCACGGGGAAGTGTCATCTCCTTTTCAGATGCTTGTCAGGAAACAGCAAAAGGGTTTTTTTCAGGGTTTTTGTGAATATGTGTGTGCTTCTGAGGCTTTTGAATTACCAGCAGAGTAGTCCAACTATGGAAAAAAATGCAGAATGATCCAGAAGCTTAAAGAGGGGAGATTTAGAGAGGATACTGGGGAGAAATTTTTGCCTGGGAGGGTGGGGAGGCCCTGGCACAGGTTGCCCAGAGAAGCTGTGGCTCCCCCATCCCCGGAAGGGTCCAAAACCAGGTTGGATGGGGCTTAGAGCAACCTGGGCTAGTGGAAGGTGTCCCTGCCCATGGCAGGGGGTGGGACAGGATGGCCTTTAAGGTCCCTTCCACCCAAACCATCCCATGATTCTACAAAAGCCTCTCTAATTTATTCTGGTGAACTCAAGCTCTTAGTGACATTGTAATTAAACCAGTTTCCACACTCCCACCTAATTTCAAAAGGCTTCACTTCTTACAGTTCAGGGGTGCCAATGAATATGCATCATGTTGACTGTTTTTTAAAAAAGCAAAGCTAAAGCACTGTTTGGTTGTATTTTAAGATGAAACTCTTACTCTCTATAAGGTACAAGGTGATGCCAACGTTTAACTTCATTGAGAACTGGCCATGGTTCCTCACTCCTAAAACTTCAGGTGCTCCCAACTCAACGTTTGGGACTGTAGGAGGTAAAAGTATAATTTAATCCATCAAAAGCCAAATGGAACAGCTTCAGTGCCATAAACAGAAATATTTATTACTGCAGTCATGCCCTTGGTGCTCCCTCTGTATGTTATGTTGAGTCTACGTGTTTTCCCATCTGGAGGTTCCCAATCCAGTCCTTGGTGGGTGGTTTGGTGCTTCTGGAAGTTGTTCCCAATGACCGCAGGGAATATTCCATCTGAATCAGGCATAAAGTCCCCAACCCTGGTTCATGCAGGAGCACACACACACTGTCCTGGGCACTTGTAGCTGCATAAAGTAAGACTTTTAAAATGTTGTCCTCTTTATTTCCCTACAAATATTTCACATTTCAGGTGGTATCAAGGATGCTTTTTTGGCTTTTGGATCTTTCTGGCTTTTTGGATGTTTGAGGGGGTATGTGTTGCATTGGTAGTTCAGTTGCCTTTATGAACAAACAGTGTTTCTGCAACTCACATGTTCTAAAAACCTTAATAATTCCTTTTGTAGCTGTCAGAGCCTGCCTGGTACACAGGGTCCAAACAAAGAGCTTATTCCTCTTCTGGAAGGCTCTTTAGGAAGGAATTCTGATGGGTTATTCAACAAAGTCCTTGTTATTACTGTAGGTGATGTTTCATCCTTTGCACAGGGAGGCTTCCTGGAAAGCAAAATAAATGAACTGCTCAAGGTGTAGGATTTTTTTAAAGAGAAAAATAAAGCAGCAACAACAAGAAAAAAGTAAAAACAACTCAAAGCTTGTACTGAAGCAGAAGAAGAAGGTGCTGTTAACTCATCCTAAACACTTTTGTTCGTGGGATACAACACAGTTGTACTTTTAAATCTAGTCAGTTCACACAATTTCATGGTGGCCGACTCAGAGTCTTTCCCTGCAGTGAGAACGATGAAGGCTTGGGAAGTGGCAATGTCCCCTTCCAGAAAAAAAAAAAGAGAACAAAATAACTGGATTGTTTTTGCAGTAAGGGGCAGAGCTGTGGGTTTCTTTTGTGCTTCTTGTTTTCCCCTGAAGGAAAGAGTAGCTGGTTTGAAGAGCAGGAGGAGGTTGGATGCTCTCTCCAGGGCCACATGGGCTCTGGCTGGGGACACTTGTATGGAATTCATTCCTCTGGGAATGAGGGAAAAAACACATCTACCCCCCTATTGCCCTGAGAAGGAGGGCACTCAGACTACTGGGGGCAGGAGGAGTGGGACATGTCAGGATAGGGGGATGATGTTTCCCTTTCAAACTGGTTTTGCATTTGGATTGTTTCCCATCAGAACCCAAAGAATAAGTGATTCTTGCAGTGACAAGTTCAATAAATGTAAAATATCAGTTTCCTTTCCTTTGGACAGACACTTAGAGACTGACTTCAGTCAAACCTTAGCGGGGAAGTGTCTGTTCAAAGAGACAGACAATATTAAAGTGTATTTGCTGAGTGACAAAGGGTTTATGATCCCTGTGATTGCAGTTCAGCTGAAGGGCTCCTTTGAATTTAACTCCTACTTTTGATACCTGGAATAAAACACCTTGTGTGGTGAATACAGAGAGTCCTGATTTTACCTGCTGGATTTCTGGCTTGTGTTTTTGCTAGTGGGGGAATTCACCAGCACTTCCCAGCCCAAGGGAAAACATCTCTGCTTACTTCCCTACCACTACATTTGGGAGATGGGATGTTGCATTCACCTTACTCCTGCCACCAGTGAAGTAATGTCCAAGAAAGAGCTGATCTGACTTTTTTGGTGGAATTTTAGTGCTTCCTTCTACCTCCATAAGTGGGTTCAGTGGCAGCTCCACCTTCTCCTTGGTTCATCCCCTCCTGCCTGCTCTCCCTGCTCACCCTCACTTTGGAGGGGTTTCAAAGAAGTCGTGGATTTCCTCAGAGAATGCCTTTGGGGTCAGTTCTCTGACTGGTCACTTTAATACCCTCAAGGAAAAACATATTTTCTTCCATGTTAAACAAAAATACCTCAGATCCTGAGATATTCCTGTTCTGCAGGAGAAAGCAGCTGTCTGTGTAGCAGATAAAAATGTGTCTTCCTGTGTTGCCTCAATTTCCCTCAAACATTAAGAAAAGGAATTGGAAAAGAATTCTTTGAGAATATTTCCTGAATCCCTGATTTTAGGGGTGAACATTGTAGCACATTCTTTTGCTTTTAGAAAGAATTTAGAACGTTTTCAAAATCACAAAATAGCATAACTGAGTCACTGACTAGGTATTAAAGGCAGAGTCATGACAAGATCTGCAGACAGAGTTATTTTATGTGTTGAAGTGATTTCTCTTCTTGGAGCCATTTTTTTAGAAAGGGGAAATATCCTGACCTGTGACACAGCCTAGCTTGAGGTGCAGGGACCCTACAGCCCAAAGTGGGTCCTAAAAGCTGGAGAAGATCATGGAATCCCACCCTGGTTTGGGTTCGAAGGGATCTTCAAGATCATCGAGTTCCACTGGTTGGACAGGGATGCTTTCCACTATCCCAGGTTGCTCCATCCAACCTGGCCTTGGACACTTCCAGGGATGGGGCAGCCACAGCTTCTCTGGGCAACCTGTGCCAGGGCCTCCCCACCCTCACAGGGAAGAATTCCTTCCCAATATCTCATCTAAATCTTTCTATATAAAACCAGCCCCCCTTGTCCTATTGCTTTACTGGGTAACATGGGCTCTGTTTCTGCAGCTGTATTTGGGATTTGTTATAATTTATGATAATTCTTCTTCAGTGTTATTTTTCTGGACTAGCAGAATCTGTTCTCATGTTTTATGGAAATATTTTTCCCACTTCAATGTTATTATACACGAAGATTAGTTCTGGATTTTCATCCATGTGTGGTGCCTGTAATTAATTCTGCTGTAGAATTTGTGCTGTTTACCCAACAAGCATTAGAAATGTGAGGGCTGTGGAAGTGGGCAATGAGTTAATTTGTTATTCCAGTGTGATGTTTGATACGGTGGTGCTGGGGGCAGTAGAGATACTTGTTGCAGTGATTAAAACAGAGAAAAACAGTGTGAAGAAATGATCCTGGAGGTTAATCCTCCAAGCATGTTCCTGCTGAACATCCCTGAGCCCGGTCTGCCTGACAGAGAAGGACCTGTGTTCATCCAGCTTTGGAATTGCTCCTTATTTTAACCATATTGTCACCCATTCCTGTACATCACTCCATTCATTCCTCCCTTTTTAAGTGGATTTGTTACTATGGAGACAGGGAAAGTTCCTGAGAGGGGACGTGGCCGTGAATGGGGCACAGCAACAAATGGGTTTGTGGAGTGGCTGGAAAATTATAGGTTGGCTGTTGGATAAACAGGTACTTTGTGTAAGATATTTGCTGTTTCTTTGCTTCTCTCTGAGATTTATTAGTGCCTGAAGGAGAGGGAAACGAGCGCCTTAATTGAAGACCTCCGAGAATGCAGAAATGGCCCTTCCAAATATTGCACTTCTTACAGAAATTATGTTCTATGCTTCTGGGAGATTTTATTGATATTAGTGGTGTTTATTGTAATCCCTGTAATGTGTTCATTTATTGCTGTGTGTGCTTGGAGAAAGGGAAATGGTCCCTGGAATTGGAGCAGTTTCATGCAAGGTAAAGGATGGACATGCAGAAATTATCTTTGTCAGAGTACAGGGAAGCAAACAGAGGAGAGTGAGGGGTCTCAGAGAGGCGTGAGCGGTCCCAGAGGGGCATTAGGGGTCTCAGAGGAGCATGAGGAGACTCAGAAAGACATGTGGGATCTTAGAGGAACATGAGATGTCTCAGAGGAGTGTGAGGGATCTCAGGGAAGCATGAAGGGTTTCAGAGGAGCGTGGGAGATCCCAGAGGGGCAAAGGATCCCAACAGAACCCCAGTCTGCATTTTGATTTCTGAGCCTGCTTTGCTCATGGGTTTCTGTCCACGAAAGTGATCAGTGTGAGGGATCAGGCTCCCACAGGCAGGCAGCCATTCAAGTGTCATTGTTAAATTGAATTTAAATCTTAATTACAGCAGCTACAAGGCAGTGTGATGATATTAAAAAAGTCTCTTATTTCTTTTAGCTCGAAGAAAATGTGTTCACTGAACCCTTTTGATTGCCTATGGTTCCATAACTCAGACAGAACTCCTGGCTGTGTTTTACTCTGTCTTTGCACTGATGGGATTCTCAATGTTCTGTTGGTGTGATGATGGAAAAAGACAAGCAGGGCTGGGGGTGTGTTTGGAGCTGGTTTATATTTCAGTGCTATTGACCCACGGGGTGTGATGATTGTGCTCTGTTTGACCTTTCCCTGTCATGGCATTTTTAGGACAGGTTGTTTATGGAATTGCTAAAGCAAAGCTGACCTGAGATGAGCATTTTGGGATGTCTCAAGTTTGGAAATGGGAGCTCTTGGAATTCCTGCAGTAGAAGTTTTCTGGATAATCCCCAAATATTGGATTTCAGTTTCAGTGTTGCAGGATGGTGTTTGCTATGGGACTGTGAGAGAATTTTCAGCTCCAGCCCCAGGCACCACTTTGATTCCAGACCCCCTCCCTGGCACAGCTCTCATTTGTGCCAATTGGTGCCTTCCCAGCTGCATCCCAGGGATTTGAGTCCCAAATAATGTCATGTATCAGGAGACAGCACAAACCTGTGGCTGCTGATGGATGTGGTATGGGAAACCTGCTGGGCAGAGTCCAGGGGAGGCCGTAGAGATGCTCCAAGGGCTGGAGCCCCTCTGCTCTAGAGCCAGGCTGGGAGAGCTGGGGCTGTTCACCTGGAGAAGAGAAGGCTCCTGGGAGACCTCAGAGACCCTTCCAGTGCCTAAAGGGGCTCCAGAAGAGCTGGAGAGGGACTTGGGACAAGGGCCTGGAGGGACAGGACACAGGGGAATGACTTCCCACTGCCAGAGGGCAGAGTTAGATGGGATTTTGGGAAGGATTTCTTGGCTGTGAGGGGAGTGAGGCCCTGGCACAGGTTGTCCAGAGAAGCTGTAGTAAAAAATAAAAAAAAAGAGTTTTCTTTACCTTTTCCTTTATTTTGTTGTAATATTTCACTTGGGAAAGCTGGTTTAACCCCTCTGCTTCCCTGGTGTGTGACACACACTGTTTGTGCTCTTGAGAGCCCTTCCCTCATTCTGAAGGAGGGCTGGAAGTGGTAAAGCCTGGACTGAAGTCTGGAATTGTCCATGGATGAGTGTTTCTGGAGTGGGCTTTGTGGAGCTGGAGCCAGGACAGAGCCAGGTGTGGGCTCCTGAGCACAGAGGGTAAAGCTCTTCCAGATCTCCCAGGGAATAAACAAAACATCAGAAGCAGATTTGGGTTTTCTCAGGCTCTTGTTTCCCGGGGCTCTGATAATTGGGGTCATGCACTTGAAAATTATTTTTTTTTCCTGTGAAAATTCCCTTTTCTGTGACAGGAAAAGATTGATTCATACAATTTTTTCTGCCCCTAAATCTGCAAATCCCTTTCTCTGCAAAGTTTGAATCTGTGAAGAGAGAACTCTGCCCTCAACCCGTGTTGATCTATTTGGACTTGCACAAGGTGACTGATCACAAAGGGAACAATGAGGTAGATTTGAGGGAAGAGCTGGTGCTCTCAGATAATGATCCTGCCGGGATCAGACTCTGACTGGTATTTCGCATGTGGTGTGATCAAAGAACTGAAATTGCACTGGAAAACGTGTTTTTCTGGCACACTCCTGATACTTTCAAGGAATCTGGAGCCCTGAGGAAGGAGGATGCTGACAGGGCTGGATGTTTCCCGTTGACTTGTGAAGTCATACAGCTCCATGCACTTCCAAAAAAACCCCAAACAACCACCCAGAACAAGTTTTTACAAAGCTTTTCTTGGCCCAGGGCCATTCCCTGCTGTTCAGTTGATTGTGGAAACCAGCAAGTATTTACAAACAAAAGCAACCAGGGCATTATCAGGAGGCTACTCAAGTGTGTGCATCTTTAACAGGCTGCAGATCACACACTTCCTGCTATTCCTTGGCTTTTAAATGAGTGTTTGCAGCCTGGAGTGTTTGCAGTAGGAAAAGAATCTGTGTGGTCCATTCTTTGGCCACCAGCCATTTCTGTGAGTTCATACCAATCTAACAGTAAAAATGTCATCTCAGGTCTCTCATAGGACAGGGAAAGTCAGGAGGAGCAAGGGCTTTGAGTGCGATGGTTCCAGGTTCCAAGTGCTCCTCAGCAGTCCCCACTCCTGGCAGAGCTGATTGTCAGTGTGGATCTTGGGTGGATTTGGGTAAGAAGGGAGGTGTTGTAGGGAGAAAGACCCACCCAAACTTGTGTCTTGTCCCTCTGAGCACTGCAGGTCGAGTAACCCACCCTCAGAGCACAGCCATGTCAATTCAGAGCCAAGGGCACTGTCCCTCAGCTCCTCATCCATCCCTGATGGAATTCTGCCCTGCTTTCCATCCACCCTTTATCCAATAATCATAGAATTCTGGAATGGTTTGGACTGGAAGGGACCTTTAAGGCCATCCAGTTCCATCCCATGCCACAGTCAGGGACACCTTTCACCAGCCCAGGTTGCTCCAAGCCCTGTCCAACCTGGCCTTGGACACTTGCAGGGATGGGGCAGCCACAGCTTCTCTGGGCAACCTGTGCCAGGGCCTCACCACCCTCACAGGGAAGAATTCCTTCCCCATATCTCATTTAGCTCTGCCCTCTTTCAGCTTAAAGCCATTCCCCCTTGACCTGTCCCTCCATCCAATGTCCCAAGTCCCTCTCCAGCTCTCTTGGAGCTCCTCTGGGCATTGAAAAGGGCTCTAAGGTCACCCTGGAGCCTTCTCTTCTCCAGGCTGAACAATCCCAGTTCTCTCAGCCTTTCATCATAGGAGAGGTGCTCCATCCCTCTGATCATCTCCATGGCCCCTTATGAATTGACTGGTTTAGCTCCTCGACCTTAAAGAAATGAAGGGAGAACACCTTGTTTTTTGATTAATGGTAAATAGGATTCAAGGCTGTTACTGAATTTCTGTATGTCTGTGCACAGTTGTGGCAGAGTTTTGTGAACTCCAGGCTGAGTCCTGGTGCTTTAATTAGAACACAACTCAGCTGAGGTGGTTTTAATGCCCACTGATATTTGGGCTGTGTGATGTTGGGCAGAGCAGGGCTTTGACAGCAATTTGCTGAAACACTCACATTTCATTTGGGCAGCTGGCGAACTGAAGTATTTGCCAAATCATGAACAAGGCAGACACTTATTCCAATTATATGGTTTGATTTGCTCCAGCAATCAATTCGGGGTCAGGGAGCCGCGGTGCAAATTGAAAGTAAAGCCCCGTGGAAAAGTGACTTAAACCGGCTCCGTTCAGCCTGAGGGATTGAGAGGGAGCACCCAGAGAAAAACGACACAAAATGATACCACTGCTCAGGCAGGGTGGACCCAAATGTGTTAAACCAGGTTTGTTTATTTTTGACTTTCAGTGCCACAAATGTATCATTGGAACACTCACTGCATCACCAAATTCTGTCCGAGCAGCTTCTCCGCTGAGCGAGATCAGGGCAATTCACAGAGAGTGATGGGACACAGGGAAGGGAATTCCTTGGGATCATTGGCATTGATTGTTTTGTAATTGGCAGGGAGCAGTTAACAAGTTCTCAGGTATTTTTTCAGTTCAGGTCTGCAATTTGTTCTGGCTCCAAAGTGCAACCAGGGGGAGAGACCGAGGAGGTGGGACTGGGTCTGTTGGGACCATCATGGGAAAGGCACCAAGGAAAAGCAGTGAGAAACCAGAGCAGCAGCAGGTGATTTTTAAAAAAGTTCTGTTTGGATTCATCATAATTCTTCCTTCTCAGTAGGTCTCCCCTGTTCACTTCCATTTTGGCTTCCATCAAATCAGGTGGTAAAAGAGCCAAATCCAACCTGGCCTTGGACACTTCCAGGGATGGGGCAGCCACAGCTTCTCTGAGCAACCTGTGCCAGGGCCTCACCACCCTCACAGCCAAGAATTCCTTCCCAATATCCCATCTAACCCTTTCCTCTGGCAGTGGGAAGCCATTCCCCCTTGTCTTGTCACTATATCCCTTGTCCAAAGTCCCTCTCCAAGATCTCTGATTTCCTGGCTTGACAAACCGTCTGCTCCTGCTCTCAGTGGTTGCTACAAACTATTTGCAGAACAGTGGACAAGTGCAGGTTTTCAAGTCCTTCATAAGTTCTTTCCTGGCTCAAAGTTTTCCTCAGGCTTGAAAAAATCTGTTTGGGAAATGGGGTGGAGTGCTTTATTTTCCATGAGGATTCTTTCAGTTTAGCCTTTAAAGCACAATTATAAATTAAGAGCTTTTTGGTTTTTATTTTGCAGTGTTCATCCTAATGAATTACAAGCAGGCTGAGTTTGCAAGCTGCAAATTGCTGAATAAACTGCCAGATAATAGAATTTAGTGAGTGTTTTTAATTTATCCCCCTGCCCACAGCGCTGCAAAATGTTATTGTGACAGAGGGTTTATATCTATCATTATGTCCCTTCATTTAGAGCCTTCTCAGAGAGCATTATTAGTGATTATTAGTGATAATATGGTCTCAGTCTCCACCATGGCAGCTCCTCCAAAGTGCTGATATGGGCTGAATGTGATTCACTCTCATCTTAAAGTGATAGAAGAGTTTTAAGGATTTCCCTGTAAAAATATACTAAGAAAATTAAAAATTGATCTTATTTTCAAGGGAGAAAAATATTCACTCCAATGTTCATCTAAAAATAGGAATATTAATCCCCCTGTGTGTGACAGGAGGATGTGTGACCCTCATTTGTACAGAACTAACCTTCTCTGAACAGATTTTTTACAAAGGCTTCAAGGCTTTAAATAACTTGGTTTCACCATTGCTAGCCCAGATTGGGGAGGAATTAAAAAAAGGCAAGTTCTGGGGGCAGATATCCAACATCCACAGCCAAGGGTGGGCTTTGGAAGGGCTCCAGTGCCACCATCCCTGCAAAAGCTCCTCATGAAGCTGTGAACCCCAGGCCAAGAGTTTCATCCTCCAAAGACAACCCCTGACTGGGGAGTAGAACTTCAGGTCCTTCAAATTTGGGGCTGAATAATAAAATTTAAGACTGTTATGGAAGGAAAAAAACTTCACCTGTAACAGATAGGAGTGGGATGAGTGTGGAAGATGAAGATTGATTTGGTTTTACCCCTGGATGAGGTAGATGATGTAACTGCGTTGTCACACGTTCTGTAACACATTTTAAGGGCAATGTTTGCCTTAATAAAACAATTACACAGCTTGATAAAAGCCCCAAAGTTTGAAAACTAGTTAAAAAGTATTTCCTGCTTCCACAAATATCGCTTTTATTTGGTTTAGGTTTGAAATGGTTCATGTGGAGTTTGAGGAAAACACGTCCCAACAATCCAATTAAAAACATCACCAAGATCCTTTGAAAAATATTCACCTTATGCATCTCAGCCCTGTGGATGAAGGAGGTGATGGATCACTCTGGAAAACCCTGAAACAATGGTTTTAATGAGAACCATCCTCATGTCCTTGTGATATTCCAGAGAAGATGGATGTTGGCTCCTTCCTGCCTTGGTAGGGTTCTAACAGTGAAGTCAGGATGAGCAGCTTCAGGGACACCTTACACTGGATGAGATTGCTCCAAGCCCCATCCAACCTGGCCTTGGAACTTCCAGGGATGGGGCAGCCACAGCTTCTTTGGGCAAGCTGTGCCAGGGCCTCCCCACCCTCACAGCCAGTGTGTCGTCTAACCCTGCCCTCTGGCAGTGGGAAACCATTCCCCCTTGTTTTGTCCCTCCAGACCCTGGTCTAAAGTCCCTCTCCAGCTCTTTTGGAGCCCATTTAGCACTGGAAGGGGCTCAAAGGTCTCCCTGGAGCCTTCTGTTCTCCAGGTGAACGGCCCCAGCTCTCTCAGCCTGGCTCCATTAAAGGTGAGTCCATCCCTCTGATTCATCTCCATGGCCCTGTCATTCCAATGCTCCTCTGAATCTGAGTTTCCTCTAATTCCATGGTGCTTTAGGGGGGCAGAGCAGTGACTTCATCCTCTAATTTAACTGGTTTTTATCCCAAGCAAATCTCACTATAGCAATGGGAGAAGCAGCAGAATGATGCATCATCTCACAGCTTTAAATGATTTTGTTTACTGTCTGTGTTAGATATTAAACATTATGTCCTGAGATGTGTGGCTGGAGAGAATTTCAGTAGCTTTGACATCAAGGTAAGAGAAAAATAATAAAAATATCCCAATTGCTTTTATAACCCAGCCCAAAGTATCCAGGGAGCACTAAAGCTAAAATGACTTTTTGCCAATAATTGTCTTTTGGTTCTTTAAAGCAATAGAGTCAAAGCTCTGTAGAGTTAATACCACCAGTTATGGGATTTGTATCTCTACTAAATGCAAAATTTAATTCAGTCTTCAGTTGTTTAAAATTTAAAATCTAAACTTGAGTGTGTCATAAAATACTGGGCTGCTTCTGCTGTTTATTAGTGGGAGGGTAGAAATTGGTCTAATTCCATAGAATTCAGGGGCATTGATATTACTCTGGGGCTTATTAAAGGGAAAATGTTCTTTTCATATATAAACCATGGAAGGGCTGAGACATCAAGCAAATTATGGAAATTCAGTTGTGTAACAAGGGATTGTCTGCATTGTATGAAAATTTAGAGTCTGGGAATCACTGCCTGACTGTGACTGTGAAGGGCATTGGGGCTCGTGTAGAGACAAAAAACCCTGCACAGTCAGGCTGGATTTGAGCTTCCCTTTCTCCCGTTGAAATCTGGTGGGAATCCTGTCATAGATTCATGGAATCACAGGATGGTTTGGGTCAGAAGGAACCCTAAAGCCCATCCTATCCCACGCCCTGCCAATGGCAGGGGCACCTCCCACTATCCCAGGTTGCTCCAAGTCCCGTCCAGTCTGGCCTTGGACACTTCCAGGGATGGGGCAGCCACAGCTTCTCTGGGAATTCTATTCCAGCCCCTCACCACTCTCACAGGGAACAATTTCTTCCCAATATCCCATCTGACTCTGCCCTCTGGCAATGTCCCTCCTTGTCCTGTCCCTCCATCCCTTGTGCAAAGTCCCTCTCCAGCTCTTGGAGCCCCGTTAGGTGCTGGAAGCCTCAAGCAGAGGCTTTTCTGTGGCCTTGAATTTCAGATGAACAGGCAGGGAAAGAAGGAATTAGGTTCATACAGGACATTTTGTATTTTGAGAGCAAAATGTAGTTTGAAATTCCTCTTATGTGAATGGAATAAATAAAAATTTAATAGAAATTCCACTTTAAAAATTACTAAACCTTGAAAATGTTCTTTGCATTTAGTGCACTAAAATAACAATGAAACATTGCAAGATATTTTCAGAGATTTTCATGAAAATATTCATAAAGGGTTGAGGAAAATAGTTTTTAAAAGTACCCATAATTCCAATAAAGGTCCACTAATAAGTAAATCCTCCTGACAGAATCAGGCAGGAGGAAAAAATGACACAGCAGACCAATATTATTGTGTGTTAAAAAAGGCATTAAAATATCTCAGAACTGAAAATAAATGTTAAAAAAAGCATGAGAACAAATGTCACTCATCTAAGAAAAGTTCCATTAAAAATGCAATTTACAAACTTAAAATCATGGTCTAAATCCTCCCATTTTTGTACCAGTACATAAACCAAGCATGGAATATTTCACTTCAGACTGGAGAAAACCTCCCTGAAATTCTAATGAAGTGCTCATAAAATATACATGATCAGTGTGCAGAGGAGTGAAGAGGACACAGCCAAAAATCTGCTGGAATTTAAGACTTGAGTTTAAATGCCTCTTCTTTTAGAGAACAAAGATTTCGTTTGATGGCTCATAATTGTCTGGATGTCTCTGAGTCACCCTTGGATAGCCCTGGCCCTTCTCCCTTGGCCCGTTCCATGACATTTTATATTGGACAGGGCTTGGAACAACCTGGTCTAGTGGAAGGTGTCCCTGCCCACGTCACAGGGGTGGACTAGACAATATTTAAGATCCCTTCCAACCCAAATCATTCCAGGATTCCATGATTCTGTGGTATTTCTGGGCTGTGCAGCAGGAATTTGTAGCCCAAGGCTGGTAGTTCTTCCACAGTCTTGCCGTGGAACAGTGGAACAAAACTGCTGAAATAAAGTCACATCTACTAGGGCATCTTACAACTCGGCTTAAAACTCATCCTAAAACTCATGAAGTCTTTTCCCTAAACCCAATTAGTGTCTCCTTTACCCCTTGGTGGGTCTTTCATGCTTGAGGGCCCAGGAGCTCCTGGGTGACACTGTTGTGCAGCCCTTGGTGGCTTGAGGGACACTGTTTGGGGTCCCACTAGGGATCATCATCCCCATTCTTCAGCCCCCAAAACAGCACATCACCACTTCATTCACACTTTAGTTAGTGAACTGATGCAGGAAAAATTGGAAATAACACTGTAGGAAAAAATGTTCCAGCTAATTTTATCTCAGACTTGTTCCCCTCTCCTCTACACTGACACAGCTTCATTCCTTTGGCACTAAGAGAATATTCTGGGTTTTATCGTGGAGCTAAAGTGTTATCCCAGTAAGGCACGAAGGGAAAAGTCCCTCATCCAGTACCTCCTTGAGTGCATCAGCCTCAGCCTCTGCATGAAGGTTAAAAGGAATTACGTTATTTTTGTTTCAGGTGTTTTTCTGTCTCCCTCAGCCTGTGGAAATTCCAGAGGCTGAGTTAAAGCAGTGAACACGGGTTTGCAATAATTTGGTCTCTGGGAAGAGTGGAGCACAATTCCCTGGCTTCAGTTCCTGGCCTTGTTGTACATGGGAGCTCTTCAGGACTTCTGCAGGTATCAGCTGAGCATATAGAACAAGGAATAATGAGACTTTTAACCTTGAAACTTAACCCAAACCTGGGCCTAAAATTACCTGAAGAAAACCTTGCCTACAGTTTAAAATGTTCTTAGGAAGAGCAGGGATAGTCTTAATACTTTCTCCTTGTAAATGTAAAGATTTACCCTTTCCCCTTAAAAATGCACCTGGGATTCCTAGGCATGGAGCTGTCCTGATTATAGAGGTGTTTGGGATTTTATTGGTTTCCATTTGCAGCAGTTTTTTCCCATGTAAATGTTGGATTTATAGTCCTCTGTCAGACACTGTGTAAAGGGAATAATAATCAGGGACTAAGGTTTTTTTGCTTTACAGCCCGATGTAAATCTTTATTAGAGTTTGCAAGGAGCCAACCAACCTTTGGCATGGGGCACTTAGGAGGTGATGGAAAACCTTTCTGGAGCTGAGGGAAGGCTGTGGATGGGTTTGGCAGAGGCTCAGCCAGGCTCTTCTCTTTCCCTCAGCTCTCAATTGCAGATAAGGGTCGTCCATCACTTTATTTAAATCCCCTTTTCTCTTTATGAACTCACTGCTGGTTCATCCTTGATCATCCAGATAAAAGTTGGAGGAAAAAGAAAAGCTGAAACGACAAGAAACTGGGGAAAGTCCTGAGGGAGAGGTAAAGCTGGAGAATATTGTCCTTCAGCTTGAAGGCCACAAGGTAAATGCAGTTCCTGGTACCTGCCTTTAATATAGAGAATTATATCACAGAATCATGGAATGGTTTGGGTTGGGAGGGACCTCAAAGCCCATCTCATTCCACCCCCTGCCATGGGGGGAGGTAGAGGCCTTCCAGTACCTGAAGGAACCGAGAGGAAAGATGGAGAGAGACCATTTACAAAGGCCAGGACATGGGGGAATGGCTTCAAACTGACAGAGAAAAGGGTTAGATGGGATATTGGGAAGAAATTGTTCCCTGTGAGGGTGGGGAGGCCCTGGCACAGGTTGCCCAAAGGAGCTGTGGCTGCCCCATCCCTAGAAATGTCCAAGGCCAGGTTGGATGGGGCTTGGAGCAAACTGGGCTAGTGGAAGGTGTCCCTGCCCATGGCAGGGGGTGGGATGAGAGGGTTTATAATCTAGGCCATTGTGGGATTCTCTGTCACATGCCTGGTGCTGGCTCTGACTCCGCTCTGAACATCACACTTTGTCACTGAAAATTCCCAAAGCCACTCAAGTTCACACTTGCTGTGAGTACCTGGTTGTATAAAAGCACCTTCATGGTGACACATTTCTCTGGTGCTTTAAAGCTGCCCAGAACCCCTTTGTGTCTGTTATTGTGTGATAGTGACAACGCTGGAAGTGACATTTGGTGGTGTCTCCTGCTTTGAAGCTGCTCCAGTTTGTCTGTTTTTGTGCTCAGGCTTTGATTTTATTCAAATATATTTATTATAAACCCTTAGAAATGTCAGTGGCTGCTGTTACTGCTTTATCGAAGTTGTTGTGTTGAAAGGTAAGAGATTCCACCCAGGAAGGAAAATTTCAGGCTGAGGGGGAACTGGGGAGAGCAAGGAAGCATAAACACCTGAGGCAAAGCCAGGTCTGTATGTAATCACTTTAACTTTAAGGCCCTGCTTAATTTTAGAGCTGTTGCCATTCTGGGGAGGGGGCAAAATTGGGATAAACAAAAATAAATGGCCAAGGGTAACTGAAAACAGTACTTGGTCCAATTACCACAAGACACATTTCCTGTTGGAAAATAAGATAATTAGTGGGATACTGAACCTAAAACCTCTCCTGTGGTAGTTATTAAATTCCATGACATTTCAGCTTGATTAACTTTTTAACTGATATGACTCGAGGCTGTGACAGGGAACCTTTGGAGGTGTGTGGGAGATCTGATCACCCACCCCACAGACAGGACCAATTACCCAAACTGAAGGAAATGTATTATAAAACCTCATTAGCAGAAAGGAAACTGATAAATTCTCTGCCTGATCTTTTTGTGGATTCATTTTGGCTGAGATAGAGGGATGAGATGTAGAAGGAAGTATCCTCCTGCCCTGATGGGCAGAGAAGGAGCAAAGAGAGGTTTCCCGAGCTCTAGCTCTGCTTCTGCCTTGATGATAATTTTTCAGGAGTTAATTATGACTCTCTATAGGTTTTTATTTACAGGGGGTTATTTCTTTCTTGAGAGGACCTGAGCACTATTTGGGAGTCCCTTTGCTCATCTTCCTGCTCACCTGTAACTGTTCAGCATCATGGACAAAGCTGTGCAGTGGTTTGTGTTCTCCTTCCAGCTTGACACCAATGACAGCCTTGGGTGGAGTGAAGGGAATGAGGCTTCAGGTGAGTGGGGAGTAATTGGTAACATTTCCCAGGAAAACAGTCATAGAAAACCCTCACTGTGACCTGGGATCACAAAGTGTCCCCCCCAGCCCTGGGCACTCCCCAAAACATCTCCTCCTGCCTTGGGAGGGGTTTGGGCTGAGTCCACGGAAGGAACAATCCAGCATTGCCATTCCGGTCTGGGATTTGGGATGAGCAGGTGTTGTAAAGTCTTGGCTCATATGGGTTATCAAGCTCACAGGGCACAAGGAAATGGATACACAACTGTTCATATTTCCTTACTTGATAATGGAAATATTATTTAGATATTTTGAATGAAATTTAATGGGAAACCATGGTGAGCTCAGCACTGCCCAGCCTGACCTCTGATGGTGTTTGGCCTTCACTTCCTGGTCTAAAGAACAATAATATACACATTTTAAAGTCTTCCTAAAAAAGAGAAGCATGGTGTTTTTTTTTTTAGAAGGGCCTGAAGTGCCAGGACAAGGGAGAATGGCTTTAAGCTGAAAGAGGACAGATTTAGATGGGATATTGGGAAGGAATTCTTGGCTATGAGGGTGGGCAGGCCCTGGCACAGGTTGCCCAGAGAAGCTGTGGATGCCCCAACCCTGCAAGTGTTCCAAGCCAGGCTGGATGGGGCTTGGAGCAACCTGGGCTAGTGGAAGATTTCCCTGCCCATGGTGGGGGGTGAGACTGGATGAGCTTTAATATCCCTTCTGACCTAAACCATTCTGGAATTTTATGGATTTATTTCAGGGTTTTTTTTGCTCTAAACTTGTACCTCTGCCATACAAACCCTCTTGGTGTGACATCTCTCACTAGCTGCTGTTCAGGTGGTGTTCCCTGAGTGGCATTTTTGGCTGTTCCATGTCCTTACCATCCCATCTCCCACATCCTCCCAGGTCAGTGCTGCCAACTCCCCAAGATTTATCCACTTGCAAGTCTTCATGAAAATAGAAGAAGAAAAAATATCTATAACCTGAGGGTCTTTCCTTGAAAAAAACTACAAATCATGGTATTTCTATCAAATAGTTGGGGAATATGGATGTAACTCCCTTTGTGTGTGATGCTGTCCCTTGATCCTTTAGGAGTTTTTTGTGTAGGATCACAAAGATATAAATGTATCTGCTTCTGATATCAATGGGGAAAGTGGGGTAAAGTAAAATAATCTGGGTTTAAAGGTTAATTTTTGAAAAATGCTTAAAAAATACTTATCCCTAGTATGAAACAAAGAAATAAAGCTCCAGCTCAAGGTGCAGTTGGCTGAGTTGGTGAGTGATGGTCAAGGAGGAGCGAATTAATTTCAAATTGCTGCCTGCTCCAAAATGCTGCAAGTGAAGATAATGAAGGATTAATGGAATTTGCTTTTGTCTTTCTGTAAAGAAGAAAAAAAGGTTCCTTAAATCAGCCGTGTGCTTGTTATGCATGTGGAGCACAAAGGTTATGGAAATATGGCCCGTTCTGCTCAATTCTGTGATTTAATTAAGATATCCCTCTGAGGAGGGGCAGCCAAAGGGCTGCAGCTGCAACTGTAATTGATAAACTGCTTCCTGAAGGTGTGAAACAACAGAGGTAATAAATGGCTGCTGAATAGTGGGAAATGTCAGGAGAGGAGCAGCTGAAATCAGGTTGGAGGAAAAGGATAATGTCGATTTTACCGAGTCTGAAAATCCCAGTGCAATTGGAAGACCACAGTGCCAGCCAAGGAGGGTCACCCTGCAGCCAGGCCAGAGAGCACTGAACAGGGGTCTGTAGGCAAAATACACCAAAGATGTATGTTTTAAATAGTTTTCTAGTGTTTGTTCATAAGGACTTTCTGAGTTATGTGTGTTAACTTTTCCTGCAACACTGATTAATTAATCCTCCTTGAGAAAGCTGGAATTACGGACTTCCAGCATCAGAGCAATCTGAAACGAACCCTCTAATATTTACCCTGTATTTCTTTCTGCCTTTAGCATTCTAGGAATGCAGCAGATAAGTCAGAAGAATATATGATCAAATGCAGCTTTTGAGCAGAGAGGGCAGGCAGAGATAACAACCCCTCTGCTGGAATAACCTCCCATGATTCCTCTCCCAGGTGTTCTCTGCCTTTACCTTTAACTCTGCTTTTAATTTGACTCAGAGCCATAAAAAAATACCAGCCTTATCTGCCTTAGACTGGTACAGAAATCCACATCTTTAAAGTGCTGGAGAAACATGCATTGAATGTTCTTTCTAAATATCTCACTGGGTGAAGCAAGACAGGAGAACAGGCCCCTGTCTGAGCTGTGGTTTGGAGTGCACAAGCCATCATCTTCATGATGGGGCTGGTGGAACAGGTTAAAATCTGTCATTTCATAAATCATAAAATTATTTGGACTGGAAAGGACCTTAAAGATCATCTTATTGCATCCCTACCATTGGCAGGGACACCTTCCACTAGCCCAGGTTGCTCCAAGACCCTTTCAGCCTGGCCTTGGACACTTCCAGGGATGGGGCAGCCACAGCTTCTCTGGGCAACCTGTGCCAGGGCCTCACCATCCTCACAGGGAAGGATTCATTCCCAATAACCTGGGAGCTCTCCATGGCTCCATAGCCCCTGAGCTCTCTATGGCTCGGGAAAAGCAGAAGCAAAAACGTCTTTAATCCTGCATGGAAAGGCAAATCCTCTTCCTTGGAATGTATCTTTTTATCTCATATTTATCTCTTGGCTGTTTTCATGCCTTTTTTCATGCAGCCGTTTCAGGAAAAACACACACAGGCTGCCTTAAAGCTGGGCTTAAACTTGAGCCAGGTGCTGAAGCAGAGCCCATGTGTTCCAGAGCAATATTAAACCCCACGAATGAAGGTGCCCAAGTGCTGTCCTGAGGGCTTGACCCTGTGACCACTTGAGGGACACTATTTTTTCCACGGAGGAAATAAAATCACAGTGCCAGAAATTACTGCACTGTGGAGCTGTTCAAGTCACTGTGGGTGAGCTTCTTGTCAGCAGTTACTCATTGGGTATTTCCAGGGGCTTTGAGCTGGGTATGAAAAACATCTCGATGATGAAGCTTTAAAATCTCAGCCCAAAAAGGAAAAAAAAAAAAGCTAATTAGAAGGAAAGAGAAATTGTGTTGTAGAGGTGCCAGAAGTGTTTGAAAGTGGCTGTTTCGGAGTAATATCATCAAGTTAATTTGGCCATGTAGGAACACTCTGGTGATCTGGGATGTGAACGTGCAGCACTGACACAGAAACTGCCTCTCTGTCACTGAAAGATGGCTCAGCTCATGGAATAACATCAGGAAGTGAATTAAAACAAGAAAGAAACCCAGAAGTTTCTGAGGCGGTGAAGAGTTGGAGTTGCAGAGCCCAGGAGTCTCTGTAGGGTGATCAAAGCCACAGCCAGTGACTCCAGGTTCTCACTAATAGCAGAGCTGGAAATGAGTCTGTCTGTCTTTCTGTGACTCTTCCCATTTCTGTGTGTTCTTTATCTTATATTTACACTGCTCTGTGTAAATATAAATTCCAAAATAATGACCCAAAACAAGCAAAGCTCTTGGTAACAGCCCCTGTAAATTCACTGTGGGACACCAACCAGTGGAAGGTGTCACTGCCCATGACAGAAGTTGGACTGGGTAACCTTTAAATGGCCCTTCCAACACAAATATTCTGTGATCCTATGATTTTATGACTCCTTAAAGGCAGAAGGATGTGTCCATGTGGCTTGTTGGGTTTGGCAGGATGTCACCAGCTGACAGTGAATGTCATGGCACATTGGGACTGAGTAGAAAGCCATTGATTTACTCCCTCAGAGAGGGGAAAGGAGGAATTTTGTCAGCAATGAGATCCAATATTTTCCTCTATAAGTAACACAATATTGGTATTTTGCTATAGGCAGGTAATTTTTTGGATACCATGACTCTGAGAGGGACAATACGTTTCCTGCTTTTTAATTTTTACATATTTTTCTATCTTGATTTTTTTTTTAATGCTGTTTGTTGTTTCTCTGCTTTCCCTACTGCTTTTTACATATTCCAAACAAGGATCCCTGTTCCAGGTGTTGTGTACACCTGGGACTGAGTTGCAGTTGCCTCAATAACAGATAAGAGGAAATACAGAAAATAATTGTGTTCTTTTGCTCCTTCTTCACATTCCCCTCTCCTAAAGAGAAAACAGCAAAGGCTGGAAGGAAAAACACTGACTGCACCAAACTGCAGCAGAGACAGCAGAGAAAAAAGCCTCTTCTCTGGGTTTTTGCCATTCCCAGGAGAGATTCCCTGTGCTCTGAGACTGGAATCCAGGGTTGGTGAGCCTCTCACAGCAGCTTCCTGTTATCCTATTGCCAAGCTTTAGTGAGAATCCCAGACTGGTGTGGGTTTGAAGGGACCTTAAGGCTCATCCAGTTCCACCCCCTGCCATGGGCAGGGACACCTTCCATTAGCCCAGGTTGCTCCAAGCCCAGTCCAGCCTGGCCTTGGACACTTGCAGGGATGGGGCAGCCACAGCTTCTCTGGGCAACCTGTGCCAGGGCTTCACCAACCCTCACAGCCAAGAATTCCTTCCCAGTATCCCATCTATCCCTGCCCTCTGGCACTGGGAAGCCATTCCCCCTTGTCCTGTCCCTCCAGGGCCTTGTCCAGCATCCCTCTCCAGCTCTCCTGGAGCCCCTTTATGCCCTGGAAGAGGCTCTGAGGTCTCCCTGGAGCTTTCTCTTCTCCAGGCTGACCCATCCCAACTCTCTCAGCCTCAGACCAACTTCTATTCCTCTGCGTTAGGGGCTACACAGCAGAGTTGGTTCATGGGATTGGACTTGAAAGTTCTGGATTTAGTGCTGGGTTTTTGGATGTGGAGACATCAGGACGGTGGAGATGTGTGGTGGATGTGTTCACATCCATCTCCCTGTGGGTATTTACCTGCACATCTCACCTCCAGGATGAATTGCAGTGAATTTTTTAAAACAAACCCAATCAATTACAAACGCCTCCTGTCACAAAGTCAAAACAGCAAGTACCAAACCAAGTCGGTGCTGAGATTTCCCTCTTTTTTTGAGTGTTTTCTGAGCCAATGAAGCCTGGATGAAGCACTTGGCCTTCAGAATGGTGGAAACCCCACAGGAGACCCGTCACCACAAGTCTGACTCAGCCCTGTCTGGGGAGTCTGAGCTGTTTGTTTGCTCAGGGAGGTTTTTTTGCAGGTTCTTTCCTTCACTGTGAAGTATTTTTAGGGGGTTAGATGGATTTTTTCCTTTTTGTCTTATCATAGGTGTCAGACCAGTGGAGAAGGGCAGGTGATAACCAGGGCTGTGAACTTTCCCTGCATGATCATGACAACAGCAGGGAATTTAGGACACCAAAAGGCAAATTTTGAGCAGGACCATCTCTGATGGGTGTATTGGAAGGTGGCCACTGCTCTTCTGTATCACCCCACCACCCACCACTGATGCTCTAAAGGCTCCTGGAAATTCTCCTGAACTTGGAGTCTGGCTGGTGCTGAAGGGCTTGGTCAGGAGGGACATGAGACACTGAACACAGAATTGCTCTGAGGGCAACAACTTTTTATTAAAAAAATGCCCTGAGGTCAATAAAACTATTTCTCATGAGCCTTTGAGCAGTTTCACAACTGAATAAACTCACTAAAATGACAATGAAGCTTTTCTTCCCCCAGGTGATGTTTTACATCAGTTGTTCTGATGGCCATTCATTAATTTTCAATATTGCTTTTGCTAAACTCATTTTCTTTAAGTGGTATTTTTTGTGCAATGTAATATGTTTGAATATGTCAAGGGAGGGGAGGGTATTTGGGTGTTTTTTTTCAGTTGCTTTGTTTTTTAAAAAAAGAAAAATGGCCTTTATTCTCTCTAAATGAGGTGATTTTCCTGCTCATGAAGATGAAAGGCTGTGACATGGAGCCCTGTGCTCTTACCCACAGGTCAGGTGTCCCAGCACTTCATCACATCCCTGTTTAGTGTGGATTCGGGAAACCATGGAATATTATGGCCAAGGCCTGGGGGCTGCTGGGCAGAGGTGAAGTTTGCTGTGTGGTGACAGCTGTGCTGTGTGAGAAACTGTTGTGTCCTCGGGGCGTGAGGAGGGGTGAGTTTGGTCTGTTTGGTGCCATCAACATATTCAAAGTTTGGTTCCTGTGGTGTAACCGTTTATGTTCTGCAACCCTCTGATTTGGCTGATTTTATGTCATATGAGGGGCACCTGAGGGAGCTGGGGGGCTCAGCTGGAGAAAAAGAGGCTCAAAGGGGACCTTCTCACTCTGCAACTCCCTGACAGGAGGGTAGAGCTGGGAGGGTCGGGCTCTGCTTCCAGGGAACAAGAGACAAGAGGAGAGGAAACAGCCTCAAGCTGTGCCAGGGGAAGGTCAGGCTCGACTTGAGGAGGAATTTCTTGCTGGAAAGGGTGGTCAGGCATTGGAAGGGGCTGCCCAGGGAAGTGGTGGAGTCCCCATCCCTGGAGGTGTCCAAGGAATGACTGGACGTGGCCTTCAGTGCTCTGGGCTGGGTGACAAGGTGGGGATTGGGCACAGGGTGGACTTGATGGGCTGGGAGGGCTTTTCCAACCTCAGTGATTCTGGGATTCTGTGACACTCTCCCACAGAGTGGGGAGGAGGAAGAAAAAGGAGTTTCAGACCATCTTGTCTCTTGAAAAGTTGGGAAAAAACTTCTGCAGCCAAAAGCTTTTAGTCTTGGGAACATTTCACTGTATCAAGGTCTTCACTGTCACAGAGATTTACAGCCCCTGAACAGGGAACTGGGGCAGATGGAAGGTGGAAAAAAGTACAGATGCATAAATTGAGTGACTGCACATCCCAGTGAGGGCAGGGGCCACAGATCCTCTGAAAGAAAAGGAAGAAGGAATCAGGGAGAAATCTGGGCAGCACCAGCCTCTCACCATGGCTGTGCTGACATCACCTTGCTCCACAAATGCATTTTATTTGGCTTTAGGACCCTGTGACTTGGCTGCCAACAGGAAAAATGAGGGATTTAGGAAAAATATTATGAAGACACTGTGATTAATACTGAGGCAAATCTCAGATTTTCTGAAGATGTCTCTATTAAGATCCCCATTTCCCCTCTTTTCCCCATTTTCCCTTGGCATATATCAGAAATTCTAGTGTTAAACAGTGTCAGTCCCTTGGTTTTCCAGCTGAAGGGAACAAACAGAACTGTCCAGGATGGATTAACTTCTGTTGGATTCTTCAGGAGTCACTGTGAGTGTGAACTCCAGGTAAGTAAAACTCCCAGAGACGTAATTTATTATCTAATTGATAAGAAATATTGCAGAGGGAATGAGACAATGAAAACAACTTCTACAGGAAATATTTTATGAAGAAGAACATCCATGGGAATGTACCAGGGGCAGAAAATTGAGTTGCAAATTAAAAAAGATAAAAAATATAGAGTTGTATATAACGAAATTCTGCTTTTTAAAATGCAACTTGGGAGGGCCATTATTTATTTGTGGATGGGGAAAAACAGGGCAGTGACTTAAACTGAGAGGGATGGAGAGAGAGAGGGGAAAAAGGGAGGGAGAAAACAGAGGGGAAGTGAAAAGGGCTGGGAGGAGCTGAGGGGTGGAAACAGGTGGAAAGAGGGAGAGTGGTTTGGGAAAGAGGGAGCAAGAGGCAATGGCATTTCTGAGCTCTGGGGATATCCTGGGGCATGGAAAGCTGGAAGGTGCTTCACAGGGCTCTGGGAGACACATCACCTGCCCAAGGGTGCGTTTGTATCTGCGCAAAGGGGTTTCTGCTGCTGGAGGTTGTTTGGGTTCCATTCATATGCACCTTTTTAGGGTTGTGAGATCACCCCTGTGTGAGTGTTGCTGTGAGTGCTCGGTGATTTCCCACTCCTGGACGTGCTCTGGAAATGTAAGAACTGCTGCTGGATGAATTCCTGTTTCTTCCACGCCGGGACCAGGGAGAGGTTTGATTTTCCAACCGCTCTGTTGCAATCTGTCCTTTGCCATGTTTCCCTTGGGGGTAACAGCACTTCCCCTGCCCTGCCCTCCTCCAGCAGGCAAAGGTGCTGGAGAAAACTGCTCCAATTTAAGGTGGGCAGAGCAAGAAGATGGTTGAAACTATCCAGTGTTCCATGATTTTACAGCTCTGCCCTTGTAAACAGTAAAACATGGGTGATTTCTCTGTGAAACCCCCAGGCAGTGACATCTGACCATTCATCTCTGCTCTCCTCACACCTCTGGCTCTTCCCAGCGTGTCTCTCACTCTGTCCCTCCATCCCACCCCTGCAGCTCTCTCCTCCATGGGAATCCTTACCATGAATTTAAAGCAGTTCCTTCCTTTGCCCTCAAATTCAATATTTACACTTGGCTTAATGGAAAAATTAAGGTGAAGGAAATTAAGGGGAAAGCCTGAAATGAAGGAAAGGAAAAGGAAAGGGGGAAAAATGCATCAAACCCTTGACAAGTTGCCAAGGCAATTTCAGGAAGATGATGCTGGAGTTTGGAATTAAGCAGCAGGAATCAGGGGAGATGCTGAGGGAAGGCTGAGGAGCAAGTATGAGCTCTGTGCTGAGGCAGTGTAAGGTCCAACAGTAATTCAAAATAACTACAAATGAAATAAAAAAAGAGGGAGCTTGAAATGTTTTCTACCCCAATAGATTTTTCATAGAATCACAGATTACTTAAGGCAGGAAAAGACCTTTAAGATCATCAAGGGCAACCATCAACCAACACCATGTTCACCACTAAACCATGTCCTTAAGTGCCACATCCACATGTTTTTTAAAGATCCCACCACAGTTTCAAGTCTGGTTTCCAAAATCAGCTTTTCCCCTTCAGACAGACCTTTGTTCTATTTTATATCTAATGCTATTAAATGTGGGACATAGTAATATTTCTAATTAAGTTTTTGAACTCTATCCTAAACCTCTTCCTCTAGGATGAGAGAATGCAAATTATTTGGTGGGACTTGATTAAACTTGGTCATTAAATCCTCTTCTATTACCCAAAAAATTATCCTGTAGCTGAGTCTGAATGCTCCTTATATCAAATACTGTCGCAACAGGGAGCTGGACTTGATGATCCTTATGGATCTCTTCCAACTTGAGATGTTTCTGTGATTATTTCTGGCAAAGGTCAACAAAATGTTCGAGAAATACAGATCAAAACATTGATTCTCAAATATTTATTATAATAACCTGCACAAGCAGCAGGCTGGGATTCACAGGGTAGAAAGAAATCCTTGCTAAATCATCACATCGTGAAGAAAATTGCTTTTTTAATTTAATATTTCTCTTTCAGCTGTTTCTGTGGAGACATGCTAATTTAGGAGCTTAATTTGTTATCTGGAAGAACATTATTTGAGGCACAAGTTTTCCCCAAATCACTTCCCAGTGAAACCGAAGACTCATGTAAGTGAGGCATGTGAACAAAAGCACAAATTGCCTCCTTAATTATGGCATAATGGGAAATCATGTCCCAGCACATGGACCCTGCACAGCAGAGGTGTGGAAAGCGATGCTCTTTGCTGCTGGTTTGGTCACCAGAACACTGTAAATCAGCAGTGACAAACCAGCGGCTTTTTGCTGGAGATGTGGCACGGCAGAGTGGCAGGAGAAAGTGTCCTCCTTGAGATACATCTCTGCTCCTCAGAAGGAGGAGCTCTTGGGGTGGACATCAGAAGCTCCCACTGGTTTTCCTAGATGATCAGTTAATCCTTCAAGGCTGTGAGGAGTGGGATTAGCCACTGGTGGGGGATGCTGAGTGGACCCCTAAACTCCAAAAGCTGCCTGGTAAAGGACCAAAATGAGCACGAAGGCTTTGGGAAGCACCTTGTGTGACCTCAAGCTGTCACTCAGCTCTTTTCAGGAATATTTTATTGAAGCCATCTCAACCAGAGGACAGCTGGATTAGATTTAGTAGCAGGGGCCTGGTTTGTACCACATTATTTTGCTCTGGGAGTCACTGTAACTTAGAAGTGCTGGGATATTACAAATGATACATATTTCATAAAGCTGTGAATAAAGGGATGACAGTTCAGCTCAGCTCAAACAGAGGTGTCTCTCAATTAAAAAGCTGCAGCCAATTGCCATCTTTGTTGAATCACAGAAATAAGTGATTCCTTTATGTACTTTAAAAGGGGCTTATGCAGAGCACGAACTGTGCAACAGAATCTACATTAAAAAAAGAAAAAAAAAAAAAAAGGGTTGCTCTGCTGGTTTAGTACAGTGAAAGGCACTGTAAGATTGGCAATATCAGCTGAAAATCTGCAGTGATTCCCTGTCCTACTGCACAGCACCCCCAGCCCTGGTAAAACAGCTCCCACTCTCTGTCTCAGACCAAGGAAATCTCATGTCCTTGACCTTTCGTGCTTCATAATCAATTCTGGACCCACCTGGAAGCCCAACTCGATGGGAGGCCTGGAATTGTAGTGGACAATGTCAAATGATTTTAATGTACTTTAAATTGTTTTGTTTTGTTTTTTTTTTTTTCCCTTTCATGCTGCAGAGGTGAACTCTGGTTTTGCTGCCCAGCTGTGGCTGCCCCATCCCTGGAAGTGTCCAAGGCTGGGTTGGGCAGGGCTTGGAGCAACCTGGGCTAGTGGAAGGTGTCCCTGCCCATGGGAAGGGATGGGACTGGATGGGCTTTGAGGTCCCTTCCAACCCAAACCATTCTGGGATTACGTGCCCGATCCCCACCTTGTCGCCCAGCCCAGAGCACTGAGTGCCACGTCCAGTCATTCCTTGGACACCTCCAGGGATGGGCACTCCACCACCTCCCTGGGCAGCCCCTTCCAATGCCTGAACACCCTTTCCAGCAACAAATTTCTCCTCGTGTCCAACCTGACTCTCCCCTGGCACAGCTTGAGGCCATTTCATCTCATCCTGTCCCTTGTCCAGAGCCCGACACCCACAGCTCCCCACTCCTGTCAGGGAGTTGCAGAGCCAGAAGGTCCCCGTTGAGCCTCCTTTTCTCCAGGCTGAGCCCCTCCAGCTCCCTCAGCTGCTTCTCGTGGGACTGGCTCTCTCTTTGGGCTCTGCCCATGGGGCTCCATGATAAAGACACCTCAGGAGTGGAGATGGATAAAAAAAGCACCTGAAATCTGAACACAGATAATTTTTATGAAAAAAAAAAAAAGTGACTGTTGCAGTCCTGCTCCCTCCTGTGCTGACCTCCATCCCTGCCCTCAGCCTTCACCACTGCCCAGTCTGCTGGGATGGCTGATTTATTTATTTCTTATTATTTTTGATTGCTGTGGCTTCTCTGCAGAATTGTTTGGGACATTTTTTAATATATACTTTGGAATTTTCCAAACTACTGGTATTAGTTTTATCAATCTGCAAAGACAAGCATCCAGGGTTAGTTGCCGAAAACACAAACAGGACCCTGACACAGGGAATGAGGGAAACGTGTGGAAAACATCATAATAAAAGGATTATGTGAGGCTTTCTCAGGGATAGGGCAGTGCTGGTGGGCTGTTTCTTAAAGATAAGCTTGGGGCAGTGAATTTATTGCTAATGGTTTCATTTTCATCTTCTGCCTGGTGCTTGGATGCTATTAATGTAAAGAATTATGTTATTTTCCTAAGACAGATCTATGAAAAGAACAGATTTATTGGGTTCTTCATGCTTGGAGGAGGAACTGTGGCTGTGGCCTGGGAAAACACTGTTCATTGGGCATTGCAGGAAAGAATTTGTCTTCCTGCTGCTTCTCTAGGAGTTAGGAAGGCAAGATTTTGGAATTTTTCTGAGAAGGAAGATGAGAATTAGTTGTTATTCAAAGGGCTGTGGCTGAGTCTTGTGTTGGAGCTTCATCACTGATGGATGAAGTGGTGCTGAGCAGCACTGAAAAGGTGTTGAGAAAATGTGGTACTTCCTCGGAGGGGCCATTTCTGAATATAAATCTCCCATAATTTTCTCCTCTTTTGAAGAATTTGTTATAATTTGGTACTGACAGATGTAACAGTAAAATTAAGGATTTTTCAATGAATTATAATGAGCGAATGTGGTTTTTCTAAAGAGCTTTTCTATTTCAGGAATACATTCAGAATACTGATTACATGGGATAACTTGGATTAGAATTTTGGGCATTTCTCTGTGGCCAATTCTCTGAGAATTGTCAGGTTCTTCCCATAGCCCCAAGTGATACAATTATGATGCTCCTCTGGGGTGCTACGAAACACGAGGTCATTGCAGAGGAGATAAGGCCAGAATGGTCCTCTGGGGCTGTGAATTGAGTTGCTCAGCTTGAGGTTTTTTAGGTCTCATTGTTCTATCACTTTCTCTAATCTGGGTGCCAGTCCAGCAGATGCTTTTGGAAAGCTCCCATGGCTGTGGAACAGCTCTGCAAATCTGGCTCATGTCCCAGCTGGGGCTGCTCAGAGATGCTGCAATGAGCAGTTCACCATGAGATGTTGAGCACAGCATCAAAAGAGCTTCATTCCAGGGCAGGATCAGGAGTTTTATAGCAAAAAAAGTGTTGTTTGTTTGTTTGTTTGTTTTTCCCCACTAACATGAATATCCTCAATTCTTGGGGTGCCTCAATGCAATCACTGGATGCTGTTCCCTTGGACCAGGCTTGGTTGTGGTGCCGTTGCTCATCCTGGTATAACTGAGCAGACCCTGGGGTTTGGTGGTGATTTTTCAAGCATTAAAAACAACTCAGTGGGTCAGATTAAAGCTCCAGAAGCATCCTGGTCACTCCCATAAAAGTTTCAAACCTCCTTGTCTAAAGACTTGCTCAGCAGCACCGAATCTGAGTGAATTTGTGCTTATTTTTGTACATGTTATGTTTGCTTGCTTGAGTTTATTTTGGGTATGTTATTTCTAATACCACACACCCTCCCCCCCTTTCAAATCCCCTTGCAGGTAGTATTATTATAATATTATTATATTATTATTATCCTGATTTCTGGTCTTATCAGGAGAAAACAAAAGGAAAAAGGCAGCATTTCCCAGAATTTTCACATTGTTATTTCATGAAGTGGGAAGACCTCAGAGTGCTAAAATCATCTTCAAAGGGAATGGCTGATTTCAGGCTCCAAACCCCCCACCAGTCCTGTCCTGCCAAGGGTGTAGATACTCTGTGTTTGCAGGAGCTGTGGCCCAGGTGCTCCCAGCGTGGAGAGACTTCATTGGGAAGCCAAGCACGGGAGGAATCAATTGATTTTTGGTGTCTGAAGATCCAGGGCAGTGCTTGGAGAATCCTGAGGAAGGATTGCTCAACCTATGTCAGGCTGAGATGAAAAAACAACAGTTACCCAGCCTCAAATACGAGTTCAGTGCACAGAGTTTGTTATCACGGTGCATTAAATACCTTTTATGATGTCCAGGAGTGTATCTAGAAAGAGGCTAAGGAAAAAAGCTGTGATGATTTACCAATAAGAGTTTATCGACTTCAGGGAGGTTTTCATTGAAATGAATAATTTTTTCCAGTGTAGGTTATTTCTTTTTGGGACAGACCCCCTACAGAAATGAATTCGTTGGATGAAACCACCCCACTGGATTTACAAACAAGGGGTTGTTTTTATAGACCAGGGGTTTCTTGGTCTTGCACATGCCAAAAGTCATGGGAAAGGCTTCACAAGTCTGTGGGTTTGTCTGATGCAGAAGTTATTGGTGAGGGGAGGAAAGGAAAAAGAGAATGAGTGAGGAGAGGCTGAAAATGACTGAAAGAAATAGGATGATAAAGATATTACTTGGAAAAGAGGAAGCCTAATAGAATGGCTGGTCAGCTGAAGGAAAGCACAGGAATGAAACTGGAGAAAGAACTTCATTACAGGATTAGGCATATTTTAGGGAAAGAAGAAGAGGATTTGAAAAAAATCTCAGCCTGGAATGTCAGGGTCTGGAGGTGGGGAGGCAATGGTGGAGCACTGATGTGGTTACTGGGGAGGTGCCCATGGAGCACCCTCACCATGGTGGGAAGGTCCTGCTGCCTCATGTCACTCCAACCTCTTGCTAAACCCCTCAGAGCTCTCAGACCCTGCTCTGGAGGTTGTTTTCCACAGGACCAGCATCTTCCAGACCCTCCAAACGCTCCACAGGTTTCAGTGCAGACCTAAACCTGGATGCAGTAGAGAATGCTGGGATTTCCACTCCTGCAGTGCGGGAATCCACCTCCTGTGCTGAGCTCTGGGATGTGGAGAGACCCCTGATGATCCCACCTCACAGCAGGTGAGTGACCTTGTTCCCCAAAGCTTCTTCACAACACTGCCATTGCCACCTGCACTATTTCAGCACACCCTAAAAATAATTGAAGATATTTGTACTGATTTTTCTGCTCTAATTTCTACTATTTCGAGATCAAAGATAATTTTATTCTTTCTGATCAATCCAATTTAACTGTATTGAGGAGGAAAACATGGTGTTTGGGCTCTCATAGGTGAATTTCCAGCACACACTCAGTATTTTCTGTCATAACAAACCATTTAAAGCTGCTGCATTTTATTAGAACGGACTAAAAAACAATAAGCCCTGATGATAAAGTTTTTTTATCCCTTTAATTGGTCTCAAAATCACACTTTAGTGGTTTGTTTGGGGCTTTTTGTTGGCATCATAAAAATGATCTTTTCTTTGGCAGTAATTACATATTGACTGTTGATGTGCATTCACTGCTGGGTGTGATTTGAGACAGATGCAATTTTATTAGAAGTGGGAAAGAAAGTGCAACAAACTTGGTGGGAGCCTTGTTACACCCAGCCAGGTTCTGCAGGGAGGGATGGGAGATCCCAGCTCTTGTAGGAGCAGCAAAGGATGGCAAATCTTGGCTTAGGACTAGGAAAACACAACTTTCCATTGGTTTTTCTGAACTATAATTTTTGTAAACAAAGCTGAGAGTGGCTTTGCAGGAAGGAGATATTCAATGTCCTGAAAATACCCCTTCAAGGACTGACCATAAATAAGATATTTGTGTGTTTTGGCTGACTGGGATGGGTATGAGCTGTGAAACTTCAGGGAGGCTTTTCTTGACCATGGCCACTCTGGGAATTCCATGAGGATCTGTGTGGCTGGGGGGAGCAGCCTCCCTGGAGTTGTTTTCCTGTTTTATTGTTTCCCTATTTTACTGCTTTCCTGGTTTGCTTTGCAGCTCTGCCATCCTTTGCTGGATGTGCTCAAGTATATCAATATTCCAGCTATTAAACCAGTTAAATCTACCAGAGAGTTAATTGCATGGAGTTACTTTTCCAACCTGTCAGTGATTCTCTTCTGAGCCTTTTCCTGGGGATCCACATTCCGAAGGTGTCATTCCCCAACATCACCTCTCACCAGGGAGTTCCTGAGGTAAACTGAGAGCAAAGAATGGATTGTTTGCAGCACTTCTTTAAACTGATGTCTCTGAGGGTGGCTCTGGAGTCAGGTACTTGAAAAAAACCCAAACCCTCAGAAACGGAGGTGAAATTGGAAAAATCAATTTTAGCAGCTGTTCAGGTTTCAGCTTCACGGGGCCCTTGAGCACGTGCTGGTTCTCACCAGCTTGAAGACGGTTTTCTTTTGTGGCTGGTGGTGAGAGCTGGGTCAGCTGTGCTTCTGAATTTAGGGATTCAAAGGCATAGAAGACTAGCCAAGAGGCACATCTGTTACTCCTTTGAATTCATCCCCTCTGCCTTGTGTGGAAGTGCATTGCACAGACACCATGTAGGGACACAGCCAACAGCTGGGTTGGGTGGCCCAGAATAGCTTCTGGATCTGGATCTTCCAAAACCTAGTCTGAATTGAACTACTCTGAGGGGAAAAAAAAAAAAAAAATCAGTTTTGGAGGGCTTTTATTTCCAAAGAAGGGAAAGAGTGGATAGTGGAGCTCCTCTGGGTGTTCTTGCTGAATAGACAAACAAAGAGCCCCCAGTCAAATTCAAATTAATAACCCCTTAATTTCTTGTCTAAGCCATAGTTACCCCATGCAGGTCACCAAAACCAACATTACTGAGTTTAAGGATTTAAGGGGATTTGAAAAGGATAAAATATTTATACGGTAATAAGAATACTCAGTTATTCATTAAGCAGGTGATATAGGGAAGGAACCCAAAACACTTTAGTTTTGAGGTAGAAACCTAACACTGAAGGCTGAAATCAAGGTGATTTTTGTTGTGATGGAATGCCTTTGGTTTCCTCTTTCTTGTTATCAAGGAGATCAGGATCTGCCAGATCTCAGATAAAAATGCATTATTATTATTACTATTGTTGTTGTTATTGTCATCATCATCACCACCGTTATTACGATTATTATAACTTTATTTTTACGATTATCACCAACTCTCAGTATCAGCACATCAAGGTACTGTGTACAGACATATTATCCAGATTTTCAGAAGTGGTCCAGCTTTAAGCTTTCCTTTCATCAGATTTAATTAAACTTTAACTTCACTCATTTAAGACTTGATTATTACTCTCAGGCCACGTTATAGTGGGTAGTAATTATATCTATATAATATAATATAAGAGTCCTGATGGGTTTTTAAGATACTTTCCCAGTTTCTCTGCTTTAATTAAAGAATTACTTCAAAACCATCTACAAGGCAATTATTTTTGAACACTGATTTAGTACTTTGACCCTTCTCCATGCAAGTAATAGGTTATTTGGAAGGCAAACATTAGCAAGTGAGTGAGGAAGTGAAGCAGGTTGAATCAGTGCTCAGAAATAAGGCAGAACTGTGCAGTGATTGCAGGGAAATTGCCTGAATTGCCATAAAAGTGGGAATACAGCAAAGCCTGATGGGTTTGCAATGTGGAAGAGGTAAAACCCTTGGACAGATGGACTCACTGGTGTATTCAGCTGAGAACTACACTGAAATGTCACCTCCAGGAGGGACAGGAGTTAATAAAGTAGCATACAGCCAGGACTGCGAGCTGGAGGAAATAAAGGGTACGTTTGGTTTGAGCAGCTGCCAAACCAAGTCTCAGCCATGCTGGTGTTTGGTAGGTTGGGGTCTTGCTCTACATTAACTCAAACCCATCCTTGGATCATGGGTTTGCCACCCAAACTTCCACCAGCTCCATCCAGGAATGTGCTGGGGCTCATTTTTAACTGGGCACTTGGAAAACTGCCAGGATCTGACAAAGTCTTTCCTGTGGGACTCATTTTAATGGCCTCGAATGGCACCAGGGGAGGTTTAAATTAGATATTAGGAAAAATTTCTGCGTGGAAAGGGGGAAGAAACAGGCTGCCAGGGCACTGGTGGAGTCCCCATCCCTAGGAGCGTTCAAAAAACGTGTGGATGTGGCACCTGGGGACATGGTTGGTGGTGAACATGGTGATGGTTGAGGGATGGACTTGGGCTTAAAGGTCTTTTCCAACCTTAATGATTCTGTGAGTGTAAAACTGGAGAGTTAAGGATGGGAATGTGGGAATATGACACTAGTTATTAGTATGTGGTCATGTCATATTCCTATTTTTCTGCCTTCTAATATTCTTACTTTTCCATCTTCACACGATTGTTCAAGTTCATCTGATGCCAGGAGGTCTTCCCAGTGAACAAATATATTTGTGATGCTGATTAAAGGTTAAATGCAGCATTTTGATAAGAGATTCACACTGATTTTAATGCTAGAGTAAGGCTTTGAAAATAATCAATTGTCAATAAAATCCCTGATTTTTATTTAAGATCAAGTTTAAACAAATTCCTGTATTTCTATTAATATCAAATGGGAGTATAAAAGTAGTAGAAGCACTAAAAGTTGTGATGATATCTGTTAAATGTTAAACTTGGGCAATACTGAAATAGAGTTTGCTCATCCCTGTCAGACTGTGAGATGCAGAGTTTATGTGAGTAATGGACAGTGCATCAGCTGCAAAAATCTGTGTTTTTTAAAAATATTTTCTCCTTTTATAGGAAAAAACCCAAAGACTTCGGCATGTTCAGGTCTGTAACCCCTCTTTGCGCCTTGGGAATCAATGAATCCCTCAGGATCAGGAGAATTTGTCCAACAAAGTTATTTCTCCTCATTTGAAAAAGGTAATTGGGAGAAAATTCAATTAATAGAATTCTTAAAGAAAAAATTGTTTTAAAATTTTTTGTTTGGGAGGCTGTAGGATAAGATGCATTTTATTCATCTGCCATCTGCATTAGAAATGTTTGGGTCCATTGGATTTTAACAAACCTAGGAACTGAGGAGAACACTGAGTAAAATCTGTGTGGAATATTAGTAATCACATAATCTTTCCAATTTTTTGCCTTGAAAAGAAGGAACAGTTTTCCTTTATTCCTCCCTCCTCTGTTCTACTCTCCACATGCAATGAGTAGAATCCTGACCCTCCTTTGCTCTTGACCATTTTGTTTCCTGGGACATTACTGGTTGTCAGGATGCTTTCAGGCTCTTTTGCTTCATTTGGTCTGAAAATCATTGCAGAATCTCTGTGTTTTAGGGAAAATGATGGAGCTGCCATATGGTCCTTCTGCTGGGATGAGTGACACACGCTGGGAATCCTTCAGGAAATGGAAGGAAAATAGAATATTTAGTCTGGGTTTAATCTGTACTAATTTATCGTGTTTTCTTTGGCAAATTGGTGTTTTGTCAACATAAGTGGTAAACAACAAGTGGAAAAATATCAATATTTATTTTGTATTGAATGTCTTCACTGTGCCATAAAAACATCATGAAATCATGGAATGGTTTGGGTTGGAAGGGAACTTAAATAAATACTAATATCATCATTAAACCATTCTCACATTAATTATTTCAATGTGTGTGATAAAAAGACTAAGAGCCATTACTCATTATCAATTTTTTCAGGGATAAAACCACCTCATCACTGAAAATGTCCCAATATATTTGTATCACATCCCAAAAAGCAGAATGGAGCCATGAGTTTCTTGTGACCGATGATAGCAGATTAAAATTTTAAAATTAAAATTAGCAGCCCCCAAGAGTTAAAGTTTGGCTTCCATAAGGTCACAGATGTGTTGAAGAGGGAATCTTACTAAGAGTATCACTATGGGTCTAGAAACAGGACTTGCTGATATGTTTGAATGGATGCTGGTGGAGTGTTTAAATAGGGATTTATGGGCAAAGAGAATAAAAATAGTTAAATTAAGCAGCTCTTCCAGAGCTGTTGATTTGCAGGAAGTGTGCACTGGCTCTGGAAGGGAAAAACTGATATGCTGGAATGAAAAGTATCAGAAAATCTAAAGCAAATGGACTGTGTTGGTCTTTGATCATCACTTCACCCAGTGGCTGCTGGAGGTGGAATTCCACCTCCTGCTTCCTGCATTGATTTGTCAGGAGGAAAGTTATAATCACAAAGAATCCACAGTTCCTACCCCCTGAAAAGAAAATTAATCACGTAAAATCTTTATGGCTTAAGTGAGTACCAGCTTTTCTTACTGTTTGAAACAATGAAGGATCTAAGTTTGAACTGTTTTACCACTTTAAATTAATAACTTCCCATCTGCTGGCAAAGATAACAGTGGCCTGAATAAAGCATGACTTTGTGCCTTTGGATAATGACTCCTTTTCAGTTGATATTACAGAGAGCCATAGAATATGGGATAAGCTGTAATTAATATTCTTTCAATTACAATACACTTCACTGTCATATTCCTCCAATATTCATGAGCTGGCGAGGAGCTGGTTGTGAATCTAATGGCGAGGAAATGAAAGGAATGTGGGAGTGCAGCTCCATCTCCTCCTGGAAAAGACAACTTTAATCCCTGCCTTCCATGCATAATTCAGATCTTTGCTTTTAGATGCAGAGACAGTGATCCAAACTCTGCCATCACTTCTGTGCAGGAAATACAGAACCATTAAAATTGTATTGAAATTTCAGTTCAGTTTTGTTCGAGTTTCTTGATGGGAAGCCCAGCCTTGTGTGGATTCTCCGGGGTTTGACCCTTTTACAGAATCCCAGCATCACTTGGGAAAGCCCTCCCAGCCCATCAAATCCAACCTGTGGCCAATCCCCACCTTGTCACCCAGCCCAGAGCACTGAAGGCCATGTCCAGTCATTCCTTGGACACCTCCAGGGATGGGGACTCCACCACCTCCCTGGGCAGCCCCTTCCAATGCCTGACCACCCTTTCCAGCAAGAAATTTCTCCTCATGTCCAACCTGACCCTCCCCTGGCACAGCTTGAGGTCATTTCCTCTCATCCTGTCCCTTGTTCCCTGAAAGCAGAGCTCAACCCCACCACCATCTCCCCCTTCCTGCCATGGAGTTGCAGAGAGTGAGAAGGTCCCCCCTGAGCCTCTTTTTCTCCAGGCTGAGCCCCTCCAGCTCCCTCCTTCTACCATCAGAAGTTGGGCTGCAATAAGCAAATGTTCCTTCTTTGTTAAGACTCAAAATTCTTGTTAAATGATATGCTGAAATGATGATGTCAGGCAATATAGAGCAGTCAGCAAACAAGAAAAATACTTTGCTCAATTAAACATGAGACTTTTCTAAAATTTTTTTTAAATAATTTAAATATATATATATATATCTTTAGTGTGCTGCTATCTTTTTTATTAAGAGAAAAAAAAGGTTGAAATGTTGTGGTTATTCCAAGTAATCCAAATATACATATAAATACATATAATCCCAATGGTGCTTTGGCTCTTTGCACGCACAGGTTCACTGAGTTGGAGGTGATCTCTGAGCTTTTACTGATGCCCTGATAATTTCCTGGCTCCAAAGCTGCCTGTTTAACCATTCCATGCCCTCCCTGAAGGAAATTGCAAATGAATCCCAGGAAATCCAGGGGTTTCCTGTGACACCGACACGTGTTCGGTAATTGAGGACAAATTGCTTTGCGAGGAGCTCGTGTTCAACTCTCCATCTCTCCCTGACACTCCTGAGCTGGTGAAGTGCTTTATCCTTATCATGAAACCCCAGTGATCCAACAAATCCTTTCCCAGGGTGGCGCTGCCCTGTGCCCTGGGACTGATAACGGCACATCCCGGCAGAGCTCCGGCTCCAGCTGGGTGGAAGATAAGGAATTCCCTGGGACAGGTTTCTGCTGTGATAGACAGGAGTAATAGCTGTGGCAGCAGGAGCTCTGCACCACTCCAGCCTCCTCAGAGTCAGCACTGTGGCAGCAAAGGGGGTTTAGGCAAAAGGAGAGAGATGGAATGTGCCAGGAAGTAATCCCAAGTGCTCCCACATGGAGTTACATCGGCAGCAGATGAGCTCTGATCCAGAAACAGCCAGGTGCCCTGGAATTGTTGGGGTGAACTTTTAAGGAGAGAAGGTGATTGATTTAGAAGCAGAGTTAGGGGCTGGAGCTGTGTCAGGGGGAGTTTAGGGTGGATCTCAGGAAAAGGTTTTTCCCCCAAAGGGCACTGACCAGGCTCCCCAGGGCAGTGGTCACAGCCCCAAGGCTGACAGAGCTCAAGGATTGTTTGGACAATGCTTTCAGGGACAGAGTGGGAGTTTTGGGGTGTCCTGTGCAGGGGCAGGAGTTGGACTCGATGGTCCTTGTGGGTGCCTTCCAACTCAAGAGATTCTGTGAGTGTGGTTTCCTTTATAGATGAAGTAGAACCAAGCCTGGGATGCAATGGTTATCTGGGATACAGTCATTAATCTGGGATGCAATCATTATCTAGAATACAATCATTAATCTGGGATGCAATCCTTAACGTGGGATTCAAGCCTTAATATGGGAAGCAATCCTTAATCTGCCCTTTTCTGCCAGTTCTCTATTTGCACCCCTATTGTTGGCATATTCAGCTAAATCATTACTCTTACCTTTTATGTGTTCACCAATCATCTTAAACATTAGAATCCACCCCTGTTAATAACAGCAGAATCCCAGATTTTTATTTCAGTGCTGACAAAGTTGTTTCTCTGTCACCTGCAGGTTTGGAGGGAAGATTGGCTCCCTTAATACATCACAAATGTTTATGAACCGTGTCTGCTTGGCTGTCACACTCTGTGCCACAGACAATTTTTATGGAGGTTTAAGATACAGATCTTACTTCTCCAGGCAAAGAAAATTCAGGAAGTAATAACAAAACTCCATTGGACAGGTTTGTTTTCCCCCTGATTTAAGTATTAGAGCAAGTGTCACATTTTGCAGATGACAATGGACTCTGTTGTGTGAGGGTGTAATATCAGTGCAATATGTTCTTCAAAATGAAACAAAATTTGATTAGGTAGCTGGAAATGAGGATTTGAGAAGGTTGTCTTTACCCAACCTGTGTTTCCAACCACAAGAGCAGGTTCTGATTCCTTTTGTTGCATGATACCAAATGAGTAGGAAGCACCAGCTAATAAGAATGTCCTTGTTAGACACTTACATCTTGTTATCTTAATTGCAGGGCTTTTCCTTTACTATTATCTCCTCCCTCACCTCCTGTCTCCTCCCAGGTCACCTGGGCTAAACATGCAGAGGGAGAGCACCACAGTCAGACATCACTGAGGTATGTTCTCATCAGGCATCATTGAGAGAAAATGGAATTATGTTTTATTTTTATGGAATTATTTACATCGTCCTTCAGCTCTGTCTGTTTGGAAAAATGCAAGTTTTCACCTGGAAGCACACTATTTAATGTGTGGGGTCATCCCTGCCCTGGAGGGAAATTCCTCCCTGTGAGGGTGGGGAGGCCCTGGCACAGGTTGCCCAGAGAAGCTGTGGCTGCCCCATCTCTGGAAGTGTCCAAGGCCAGGTTGGACAGGGCTTGGAGCAAGCTGGGATAGTGGAAGATGTCCCTGCCCATGGCAGGGGGTGGGACTGGATGGTCTTTAAGGTCCTGCCCAACCCAACCCATTCCATGACTCTTTGACCCTCCCTTGTGCTGAGGCCAGGTCTGAAGTTTCCCAGATCCTCCTTCCAGCCTTTCTTGCAGAGTTTGTCACATTGGCCAGCCTGGAGTCACCCTGGACCTCCCTGGAGAGCCCAAACTGCCAGTGAGTGATTGAGTGATTGACTGAAGATTATCACAGAGAACATAAAAGTCTTCTTTTTCTTGAAGAATCAAAAAAGAAATAGTATCTTATCTCCTACTTCTACAGCCTTCTTTGGGTCAAGGCTTGGCTCAAAATCTCTTCTGAGGAGATTTTCCTTTGATCCCAGTATTCTTCTCTTTTTTTTTGCCCCTTCTCCAGCTTCAAACCCAGCAGCTCACACATGTCCTGTCCATGTGCCTTTGTTTCTCAGGGTAAATCTATTTCTCTTTACACTGGAAAATACGATTAGTGCCACTAACTTGCTCCATAATAGAACATAATGAATTAAACCAACTGATTTAAAGGTAAGACAGTGGTGAATTCAGTGAGTATGAAGTTCTCTGGTAGGTTAAAAAATAGGCTGGCAAAGAATAAGGAGGATAAATGCTAGTAGATAAATTAATATGAAAAAGATCAGCTTTTATGTAAAATTATCCTGGTGTACATCATAAACGTTTTCTTTTTTATATAGTGCCTACCTAAAACTCCACTGCTACAACAGGAACATTTTAATAAAGGCTATTAAAAGTCACGGCTGTGATATATTAAAAAATATAGGAATCATTTATAATGCTTATTACTGCTTCTTGAATAATCCTTAAAGGCCTCTGGCAGGTAGTTCTTCTTCTTTGGGATGCTTTTATTTTCCCTTGAGCCTTTTTGTGGGAAAATGAGCTGGGGGTGTATTAAACAGGGTGGTGACTGGTGGGCTTGGGTGGGGCAGGGTTGGCATGAGAGGGGGCTGTGGGTTCAAATGGAATGTTAACTCTCCTGCCTCAGGGTGTGCTGGCCCTGCAGAACTCGAGGAGAATCTACTGTGGAACCCAGAGGGGATGAAACAGTGGGATAATCTAGAGAATATTCCCTAATTTCCCACTGGACTGTGGGATGTTAATGGAGGCATTTCACCCTCGGGTTCATCGGGCAGGATGTGTTAATTAGTGTTAATGAAGAAGCAGCTTTGGCCTGGCGTGCCAACACTGCTCAGGGAGGTGAGGGTTCATCCAGGAGCTCCCATGGAAGGCACAGCTTAATTCCCCCATCCCTGTGGCAGCCACTGCTATCTGACAAAGGCATTTTAGCCCAAATATGGATACCTCTGGGTAGGAGTGATGAATCCATGGGATCTCCTCTGGCACAAACCACCTGGAGTGGTGCAGCAAAACAGGATGGGATTAGAGCTCATGAATTCCTGCAGCCCATGAGACAAAGGGCAATTTAAGACAATTATTGCCCTCTCTGTGTTTGAGAGATCACACTGGCACAGCAAGGGCTTAAGGAAGGCTAAGAGGGCTCTGCCCAACTTTAGTACCAAGCTTTGAAGAGTTTTATAAATGTGTTTGTTGTTTGACTACTCCTGCACCTTTGAATGCTTCCCTCACATATTCCTAGTATGGAAAAGGCACATTATTTGTTTCCAGTGCTATAAAAAATGAGTCATATCCCAGGAAAAAAACATCCAGGGGTCACTGCAGTCAGGTTGATAAATATTGCATGACTGCTGAACGTTCAGTGGCTGTAATTAAGGCTGATGGGAAGCTGGCAGTTAGTGATGATAGAGGGAACTGTAAAAAATAAAGCCTCTCAAATTATTTATTGCGGGTGTTTAGACCTTGATCACTCAGAGTGGTGTTTAAGAGGTGTGTGCAAACTGGGCTGGGTTTGGATGTCAGCTGCAAAATGAATCTTTTTGGTTTGATTTTAATTTTGAAATGCATTGTTTATGAGGAAATTAGAATTTCCCACCTCCTTTGGGGGCTGGTGGTGTGGGCAGCCACTTTTGCTGCTGGGGGATATGGTTTAGTGGTGGGCTTGGGTTGGCAGTTGGCCTTGATAGTCCTGGAAGGCTTTTAAAACTGAAATGATTCTGTTAAACTGTGAGTCTATAATTAGAGAGTTGCAACAGCAGCACTAACCTGCTCTGATTTGGACCTGAGTGGGGATTTGAGAGTTCTGGTGTGAAAAAATCCATGGGTGACACAAGAGCCCAGCACAGAGACAGGATCAGATGTCTTCAGCAGCTTGTGCAGCTCCATCCTTCCCCCAGTAGCTTTGGAATTATTTGCTCTTTCCAGCAACAGTCTTGGTTGTTAATTCAGAGATTAGCTCTCTGAATAAATCAATGTTTCTGGGATACATCCAATATTGTGCAACCTGAGTGTCTTGAACTAGAACAACCTCTGCCAAAGCCTCTTCCAGGTGTTCTGTCAGCATTACCTGTGCTGCCCTTCAGCTCCTGTTACATCCACCTGCAAACCAGCCCCCACATATCCAGTTAGACCCACACAGAAATTAGAAAATATCCCTTATTTCCACCCTGAATTTTAGTCTTCTCTAATAAGCACCACAATTCTGGCAATGTGAATGCAGCTTTATGTTGGTGTTTAATTCACCCATCTGTCCAGAAGGAGAAATAATTATGCATGTAGGCAAGAGATCTTGTTATGTGCTGGAAAGATGCCAGAGCAAACAAAAGGATGGTTTTTTAGTCTGAAGATCTTGGCTGCTGTGATGTGAGAGGCCCTTGTGTTTGCTAAGCAAGACAAGATTTCCATCAGTTCATCTTTTCTCCTCCAGTGCTCAAATCTCAGATTCACTGGGCAGAAAAATAGCACTGGGTGCTGAAGTTTGGGATAGAATGGGATGATTTACAGGAGTGAAAACAGAGGAAGGAAATGTGAATTCACACTGACACAGCACCAGCAGGCTGGACCGAAAAATACTGCGCAAAATTACTTTTAGTTATTTCTTTTATTCTCAAAATAAACCCAGGACTGTTACATTAGGTTGAGTTTGGACACAACACAACATTCAGGGTGAATTTTAAGGTCTCTTCCGACCCAACCCATCCTGTGACTTGATGATTCTGTGATTTCTTTTTGTTGAGCTTCAGGAGGGTCCTGCTGGCTCATGTCTCCAGCAAGATCTTCAAAGGACATCAACCCACTTAGAAACCTGAACTGACTTTCAACGAGGCGTTTTAACTCATTTTGAAACCAAGTCTTGGCTTTCTGTGTCACCTCTGCGGCTTTGAAAGGGTCGTCTTTGCCTGCTCTCACATTTTGTAGAATTTACAACCTGGATGGGAGAACTTGAGGGGAAAATGAGCTGCCAGTGAAATGAAAATGAAGGAAATGAACTGTAGAGAAATGTCAAGTGAATTATTTCAGAAATTTCTTCCATTTCACCGTGTCTTATCTAAAAATTTGTATCAAGTGGATCTTTAAGTATTCATATTATCTTAACTTTCATCTGACACGGAACAGGCTGGTTAACACCAGCCAATTTACTGTGCAGGGAAAGGGAAGATGGATTTAAATAATAAATGTATGCAAGAATCACCACAGAAAACATGCTGAGAGCCATTTTTACAAACTCTGCTCTGAGGTTCATAATCATCTCTGTTAATAATTCACCCCAAACCACTTTCTGCACAGTCCAGGCCATGGAGTGACACTCCTGCTTCTCCAGAATCAGTTCATTCTCTGCCAGGAGTTGATTTGACCTAGGTCATTACACTTTGCTTTATGGTTCCCTGGTGACCACAGAAGTCCTGAGAGTCCTCACTTTCTAACACAGACCAAGAGATCAGGGGTTCTTTAAATACTGACCTTGGTGGTATGCAGGGAATGGGCCCAAAATTACAAATCTCATTAAGTGAAGATGTCCTTTTTCCCAAAGTATATATCAAAACTGCTCTGTGTTTTAGAACCACAGCACATCTCCTGTCTTTAGTGTCTCCAGAAGAGCAGCAGTGAAGGTTTCAGAGCTGGAGGAATAGCCTTGACTCTCTTCCCAGTGTGGGTCAATGTGATGCTCATCACGTCTCCTCTCTCCCAGGCAATCGCAATTCTGTCCTTAGGGGATGTATTTAGGAAAAGTGGAGAGTCATTTATTTAGAGCAAAAGGACTACTAGGCAAATACATGATGCAGAGAGAAGGTGAAGCTTTCCTGGACATGCCAATCCCTCCCTTCCCCCGAGGTCTTGCAGGTCCCACTCGGGTTTGGTACGTGCTGGATTCATTCCATTCTGAGCAGATCTCTCTTTGCAGTTTCCCTTTGTATGGCAGCTTCTTGAAGCAGAACAAGTGTGTGTGTGTGTGTGTGAACATGTGGGGCAGTGATTTACATTAATTACTCCCTCAGGGAGTGGTTTTCCAAGGCAGCTCTCCCAGGGTGGGATGTGGTCACAGCCCTCGTGGTGGTGGTGATTCTGTGCAGTCCTACTGTGAGGGGATCAGCCTTTCAGGGCTGGGGAGAGGAACATGTGCTTGAAATGCAAACTGGTGGCAATGACTCTGTTGTGGGAATTGCAGGGGAAAAATACACAGAGCAAGCCCTGGGAAAACAAAGCAGATGGGAAATGAGTCAAGATTCAGCCTGGCCCTGGACACTTCCAGGGATGGGGCAGCCACAGCTTCTCTGGGCAATCCACACCAGGACCTCACGGGGAGGAATTTCATCCCAATAGCCCATCTGTCCATGTGAAGCCATTCCCCCTTGTCCCCTCTGTCCAAAATCCCTCTCTGGCTTTCTTGCAGGCCCCCTTGAGGTGCCAAAATCCCTTATTTCAGAGTACATACAGAATAAAATGCAATTAGTTGCTCAGATACAAAGTGCCCTTTTCCCTGGGTGGCTTTAAACCAAAATAATTCCAGTTCCTGCACCCCTGACCCATCCTCCCTCCCACAGGCTCTTGCCCTTGTGTCCCACTCCAGTGATGCTTTGTGGGCAAGGCAGCTGGTTTGGGGACAGCACTTTGGGGATGGAACCTAAACTCTTTTCTGGCCTTCCTCAGTTGTTTGCCAGCAAAAACATCGATTTTGGTGCTGGTCTGGGTGGTACCAGCAGCACCAAATGCGGGTGTGGGGTGGGGTGAGGCTGCCTCGTCCCATCCCGAGGGACCTGCTCAGCGAACAGAGATACTAGTGAAAGAAAAAAGAGGAAACTATGTTATTGTAGCTCATTATGATGAAATTTCATTTTAAGTGGCGTTATCTTTAGTTTTATTGTTCAAAGATTATTATAGCTGGTCGCGGATTTTAGTGTCCAAGTGGGAAAACAAAGTGTGGCAAGAAAAGCGATAGCAGAAATGTTCAGCTGGGTTTGCAATGCTGGGCTTGAGCATGTGGGGCTCCACATGTTCCATGCATGTGCAATAAATCACAGCTGAGATTCCAAAAACAGCTTTAAATGTGTCATAAGTAACACCAGGATGAGGTTTGTAAAATTTCTTTTGCTGAGGGAGGAAGCAATGAAACCGCCCACTGAAAACTGTTAATATGTTCCTTAATTATCAGAGAGCTGGTTTTGCCACATCTCAGCAGCTGCAAGGCACCAACAGGACACTCCACTGTGAAGCTCATTTGCAGGGAATTTTGACTAAAGAATTCTGCTCTTCGATTCAAGCAGAATTCCTTTCTGACAGTAATTGCCTGAGATGCACAAGCATCTCCTCAAAGTGTCTTTTACCTCATCAGGGTAGGCAGAGGCTTTTGGGTGACCAAATTTTATCCACACCAATATCAAGGTGCATCTGGGTTTACCTGAAATCTTCTCTAGGACTGAGCAGTAAGGAAAACAGAGTTTGTGCTAAAAAGGACTCCTTTGGTGGAGTCCCTTAAAAGGTGGGAAAGGACTGAGCTCAGGATTTTGATTCCTTTTGGCCTTTCCTACTCTTTTCCATTTGGATGTTCTGGGGTATTTTGCAGAGCCTCTCAATAAAAGGGTCTTAAGTTAAATTTACTTCTTTTTTTTTTTTGTGTTCCACGTTCAAAATTTGTTTCTGTTGAACAAAGATGATGAGTTAGTTTAAAATTTTAGAGCTAAGTTAGGACTAATTTTTGGGCTGACCAAAGTTAATTTAGGATCAACTACCTAATTTTAGGACTAACATTTTAGGACTAATATTTTAGGAGCAATACTTCAGGACCAACTTCAGGGCTACTTAGGTCTTTGTTTCAGAACACCAGGCTATTGAGTTTCATAGGATGAAATTTTCATGCTGATCTCGGAAATCTTTTCCAGCTTTAATGATTCCGTGACTCCATAGCAAAGGACACTGTGACCTTTTTGCTGGGAATGGGTTTCAGTCACAGTTTAAGAAGTGTAGCTCTTAGTCCTTGGGATTTTTACAGCGATATTTTTCCTCCTTTTTTTCTCCATTTTTTCCTCCTTTTGTATTTTTTTTTCTTTCTCCTACACCTGCTTATTCGTGTTCATTTGATAGTTTATGGAGTCCTTTTTCCCAGTTTTTCTGTGTAAGCCAAAGCTAAACGATTCAATTCTGTGAAGCTGATTGTTCTCTGCTCTGAGTTACTGTGACAGCATTGTCATCCACAAGGTCTGCACCTGCCTTTTATTTCCTCTCTGTGATGAAGCCCCAGACATTGTCAGAGTTACAAAGCAGGAGGTTGGTTGTGCACTGAGAGCTTGGACATGGAAAATATAAACATTTACATCAGATCCAGAGACGTCAATGGGATGGAAAAAATACACAGTGGGGCTCAATTACCAAGGCAGAGCCTGTTTCCAGGGAAAATGGATGTACATTTCCTTCTGCACCTGTCTGGGGGGCATTTCTGATCGAGGCATTCAAAACAGAGCCACTTTCCATGGGAGAGACTTCCCTCAGGACCGTTCTGTCCCTTGGAAAATAACTTATCTGTCTCTGAGTCAATGAGAGCTCAAACACATCAAACAACTCTCCTGGTTCTCCAGGCCTTGGAATGGGAATGGATGTAGAGGAGGGAGGGTGAGTATATCCTTATTCAGTGTGGGGTTTTGACTTGACAGATTCAGCCAGGAGGGAATCCATACAAATCCATGGATTTGTGGAACAAGAGAGCTGAGAGAAACATGGCTAAAAATCTACTTTATAGACCTCCTGGGTTCCTTAACACTGGAGGTTCAAGGCTTGTCTATACCAACATGGCAAGTAGCACGACTAGGCATTTTTCCCTTCTAATCCCTCAGAATTTTAAAAAGATACTAAAATCCTTATTTTTTCACAGTTTTTATAATTTTCCCCTAGACAATATTTCCCATGTCTTAAAAAAATAAAAAAGCATGAGGCAAACCATCCATGAAGGGCATTGGAATCGATCTCTCCCTTCCAGGCTTCCAGGATTTCCTTCCGGCCATCTCTGGTGCCTGTGCCCCCAGAACCTTCTCACATCTGCTGAGTGCAAGGTGCACCTTGACATGGTACCACATGGTAACTTCTTCACCCCCAGAGTAGGCTTTGCAGTGTTTTATGATCACAGCAGTGTGGGGGGAACCAAATTACTCAGTTGCACCAGGAAAAGGGGTGCAAGGAGGAGCACAAACAAGTAAAGTTCCTGCATGTCCCCTCATTGCATTGCTGTCGGAATGTTGCTGTTCCTTAACTTCCCTTCCTACCCAAGTCCATGACTGAATGTCACCGAAGCTGTTCTGCTTTTTATTGATTTGTGCCTCTGCACCAGCCAGAGCAGAAACTTTTCCGTTCAACATGTCCTGGCAAATCAGGGCACTCCATAATTAACAGAGTCTTTGAAAGGCTGTGCTGGGAGGAAGTTTTTTGGATTGTAAAGGCAGGCACTTGAAGGTCAAATGCATATTTGTCCCTGAACCCTTAATGCTTGTCCATACATTTCCATCCTGAGCATTGAGTGGAAAAGATCTCATGTGAGCAGGTAATTACAGAGAGTATTATAGCCCAATAATTCCCCTGTGAGACAGCTAAAGACAAGCTGAGAGCTAATCTATCCCAAACCAATACAGCAGCCCAGCACAGGCTGGAGCCAGGCCAGGCTGGGAGCCAGGAACAGCTTTGCTGACACTGATTAATGTGCTTTAGCGGCTGATGGATGGAGAACAGACATCCCCCTTTATCCTCCTGGACCACTCTGGCTTTCAATCCTGGACCCCTCTCCTGGCTGAAAGTGAGGGAACAGTGGTCGAGAACATAACGAGACCTTTTGAGCTTGTTTCCCAAAAGCCAGTGGCAGGAAATTGCATTTCTGTGGCTTGGGCTGAGCCTGGAGCTCCACAGCTCCAGCCCAGGCTGGATGTGCCACCTTTAACCTGGACAGGGCTAAAACTGGGAAGATTGTGGTAGGACAAGGGGAAATGGCTCAAGCTGTGCCAGGAGGTTCAGGATGGATATTAGGGAAGATTTCCTCCCTGAAAGAGCAGTTAAACATTGGAAGAGGTTGCTCAGGGAGGTGGTGGAGTCCCCATCCCTAGAGGTGTCCAAGGAACAACTGGATGTGGCACTCAGTGCTCTGGGCTGGTTGGGAATGTGGTGATCAGTCACAGGTTGGACCTGAAGATATTGGAGGGCTTTTCCAACCTCAGTGATTCTGATTTGCCCCGTCCTGAGACAGGACCAGCTCACAGCTCTATGGGAACAGCAGGGGATCTGCTGGTGGAGCTGCAGCTCTGACCAAAGGACAGACTGGTAATAATTCTGCATCTTTATTATTTGAAGAATAATAAGAATAATAACTGTGTTGTACATGTACAGCCCTGTGCTGGCATTGTGTTCAACAGCTCCCTAAAGAACGCAACTGAGAGGCAGAAAACAGCAATTTTGGGTGATTGATGGCTCAGCCAGAACTGAAGGGAGTGGGAGGGTACAAAAGGGAAGAGACATCTCCAGCTGCATGGCTTTGTTCTCCCTGCATTTGAAAACCTGCTCGGAACAATGGCTTTAATGGCTTTACTTAACCCCCCACCCAGCACTGATAATTGTCCTAATGGAAAACAGGAAGGAGACTGAAAGAAGGAGCTTGTTTATGCAATTTCCCGAGTTACTGAATGTCTCAGGCCATCAAACCCAATTCCAACAACTTTGGGAACATTCAGGTACTTTTAAAATAAGTGGATGTTGCTGCTGTATTTTTGTCTGCTGGATCAGTTGAAGTGACAGCTGAACAGAAAATCCATTAGAAAATTTATATGTGTGCTGCCGCTTGGAAAGGGGAAGAAAACATATTTTGATGTTTAGATACAAGAACTCTGATGTTCTGGGACTGGAATAATCCCCACAGGACACAGTTCCTTCGCAGTCCATCATCCAAGGACAGGCAGCTTCGGGCTTGGCTTTAATTTCCTGGTGAGCTTCATGGTCATATTTATTGTGCAGACAAAAGAAGTGGCAGCCAGTGAATATTTATATCAGAAAGGGATATCATTTTCTAATAACTGATAGTACATAAATCCAGAAATAGGAGAGGCTGGAACAAAAATGGGAAGGTCTAAGTAGGTGGAGAGTTTGGTTGTAATTTCTAATTAGGAAGGAGTGCAGAAAATAAGCATTACAGTCATGATTCATTTTTTTTATTGGAGAAGGAAGAGGAGGAGTTGTAAGACAATATTTTGCAAGAATTTCCACCCCACACACCCTCTGTAAATCACATCACCTGCCACTGCCAAACACCTTCAGAGCCAGAGGAGGCCGTGGAGATGCTCCGAGGGCTGGAGCCCCTCTGCTCTGGAGCCAGGCTGGGAGACCTGGAGGTGTTCACCTGGAGAAGAGAAGGCTCCAGGGAGACCTGAGAGACCCTTCTAGTGCCTAAAGGGGCTCCAGGAGAACTGGAGAGGGACTTTGGACAAGGGATGGAGGGATAGGACAAGGGGGAACAGCTTAGGACAAGGGGTTCCAGATGGCAGGATTAGGTGGGATATTAGGAAGGAATTGTTTCCTGTGAGGGTGGGGAGGCCCTGGCACAGGTTGCCCAGAGAAGCTGTGGCTGCCCCATCCCTGGAAGTGTCCAAGGCCAGGCTGGACAGGGCTTGGAGTGACCTGGGCTAGTGGAAAGTGTCCCTGCCTGTGGCAGGGGGTGGAACTGGATGGGCTTTAAGGTCCCTTCCAACCCAAACCATACCGTGATTCCATGATCTGTCACACCCTGTGGCTACAGCCCCTGGTGCAACCTGGGCATGGAGAGGCAGGTCTGTACAGCATCAGCTGGGGCAATAATTGAGAGTGAGGGTCAGGAGGAGGGCAGGCAGGGGGCCAGAAAGGAGCTCTTCCCTTGGGCAAGACTACACCAGGAATACATCATGTCTGGTAGTTATTTATTCTATAAGAAAATAGATGTGGGATACATAAAAAATGTAAAGATTTGTACTTCTTAAGCAAAAATTACAGTGCTTTATACAATTTGACAGCATAAGGCAGTACCTGCTGCCTGATCCATCCACATCACTCCAGGATACAGTCAGTGTAAAAGGGCTGCTGGAAAAGGGATAATAACAAAAATGCACATTGAAAAGCACTTTAAATCCCTTCCAAGCATTCAGAATGAGCTGAAAAGGCAGCAAGTGGCAGCATCTCCGGTGTCTTAAAAAATATATATTTGCGAGAAAAATTCTGCTATTTGTTAAGGAAAAAATGTAACCAGAGGATGATGTGGGAAGAGATCCTCAGAGCTCTTCCAGTCCCACTCCCTGCCATGGGCAGGGACACCTCCCACTATCCCAGGTTGTTCCAAGTCCTGTCCAACCTGGCCTGGAACTTTCAGGGATGAGCGAAATGAAAAAAAAAATCCAACTGAGAATTTGCAAATATTGGGATTATGGTTGTAAAATCTAGCTCATGAAGAGACCTGGAAAATGGAAAATACCTTGTAATCAGCACCACCAGAGATGGACAGAGATTTCCTCAGCATGAGCAGCTCCCTGAGCAGCAGAGCTGAACACACCAGAAATTACAGGTGTGGTTTGCAGGGAGTTCTTGATCTGGCTTTCACTTTGTCATATCCAAATCAGCCTGTATTTGTGCATCATCATTGGGCCCAAAATTACCTGTGTCCAGAAAGACAGGGAAAAGCTTTTTAAACAGTTTCCTTGTGCTCTGACAAGTGTCAGCCCAGGAAATGAGTGGGAATGTACAGCCCATGGAGAAATAACACCATGGCTTGGTCTTGCTCATGGAACAGCTGAGATCATGAAATGCTTTGGGTTGGAAGGGACCTTCAAGCCCATCCATTTTCACCCCCTTGCCATGGGAAGGACACCTTCCACTATCCCAGGTTGCTCCAAGGCCCATCCAACCTGGCCTTGGACACTTCCAGGGATGGGGCAGCCACAGCTTCTCTGGGCAACCTGTGCCAGGGCCTCACTCCCTCAGTGTGGAGCTGATCTGACCTAATTTGCAATAAGCCATAGAATCATGGGATGGTTTAGGTTGGAAGACACCTTTAAAAGTCATCTGGTCCAAGCCCCACATGCTGAGCAGGGACATCTTCAACTGACTAAGCAAGAGGGAATGGATGGTCAGGAGTGGATAGAGAGGAACGTTCCTCACCCACTGCCAAAACTCCACTAGGAAAAGTTTGGGGATGTGCATGCACAGCTTTCTGTGGACGTGTTGGATGTGTCTCCCACCCCTCCTTCCTTCCACCTCTCCAGTCAATCCTTGTTTGAATCCTTGTGGACTCAGGTTGGGCTGAAGGGTCCCTCCTCACCACCCTCCTCACCCCACCAAAACAGCCATGAAGGCAACTCCAAGCAAGAAAAGATAAAAGTAATGCTGGAAAATCCTATCACTTCTCCTTTCCACACCTGCAGATTTTTCATTGGAAAAAATGAATTGATTGTAGGGGAGAATAATATTATAAATCAAGTTGTGTTTCTATTATAATGACGAAAGGAGAACACACTTTCTATATGCTAAATATATTCATGGACTTATATTATGGTAACATTCCTTAAATTGATGATATTTATCAGTGGGGGAAAACAAATTGCCATATACAGGAGAAAATAATTAAAGGAAAGGGAAGAGTAATAGTGGCATCACAGCAGTCAAGTCTTGAAATGTCTTAACAGAAATATTAATGTTCTTTTGGAAGCGTGTCAAGGAGGAAAGGGGAGATAGAGGGGCAATTTCTCCTGCAGTTATAACCACAAACTATCTTTAACCACTCGCAGTCACATTTACCCAGGATGAAATTCCATTTCCAGCACAGTGCCTTGTCTTTGCTGCCTCTGATAGGAAAAAGAAAAATCACTTACAAGGGATTTTTTTTGTTTCTTTGTCTCTCTGGAAAGCGTTGATTGTTGTCCATGCTCTGCTGAACCTCGCGTATCCCTGAGAAAAAGGAGAAAATACAACCTGGAAGTCGTAGGGATCATTATGGTGAGGCCCAGTGGTGCTGTTACACTTATTCAAGGGCTCTATCAGCTTTTCCATCATTTTCCCTCCTTTTCGCCAGCTGCTAATACGTTGTCTGCTATATTTGCCCAGGGTGAAAATCCATGTGGAAATTCATAGGTTGGGAGCTGACTGGTTTCACGTAAATGGATTTAATTCAACTCCACATTCCTACAAGCAAGGGTTTGGTTTGCAAGGCAAGGAGGGCACATCTGGCAACATCTGGAGTAAAAAAGGTATGGCAGCATCCCTATGGGAATCCAGGTAGTGTTCCAAGGGAGAAAAGGCACAGTCCCCTTGTTAGCAGTCTTTTAGTGTCTAATTAAACAGATAGAGCCTCACATGGGCATTCAGCTGATAGACAGCAAAGCAGAGGTGATTGATGGGGCTGTAATTCCAATGCTGGGATACAGCACAGTTCCTAAAGCTCTCAGGGCTTACACTGCTCCAAAAATAATTGTCCAGTCTCTGGGGGCCTGGGCAGTGCCCAACAAACCAGGTGTTCTGGGTCACAGTGCAAAGCACGGCATTGATGTGTGGCTGAGGCTCCTCGTGGCGCCAGATGCCAAAGCTGAGTCCCAGGGTCCACATTTCTCTGGCTTTAATGGGGACTTCCACACTGGAATTTTGAATATTAATGTGAAATTCCTTCCAGAGCTCCCTCTTGAAGGAGACAATCCTGATCACATCTCTCTGAGTACTCTGGTCCCAGCACACTCACACCAATGGAGTTGTTGCTCCTCATTCCCTCTTTCTCCAGAGGCACCAAAAAGCAGAAGTTGGCCAGTTTTCTATCTCAGTTACTCTAGAGTTGTCTCTTAACTGTGACTTTGTCCTAAAGCTACCCTTGGGAGAGCTGTTATATTCATGGAATCATGGAATCATGGAACGGTTTGGATTGGAAGGGACCTCAACGCCCACCCAGTCCCACCCCCTGCCATGGGCAGGGACACCTTCCACTAGCCCAGGTTGCTCCAAGCCCCATCCAACCTGGTCTTGGACACTTGCAGGGATGGGACAGCCACAGATTTTCTGGGCAATCTGTTCCACACCCTCTGAGTAAAGAGTTTCTTCCTAATTTCATTTTACTCAGTAAGTAGGAATAAGTGGGAATGGTTAGAAAACTTCTCCCAAGCTTTTCGAAACTCTCTGTGCTCATTTTTCACTCCAGGTTCCTTTACAGATGTTCTCATAAACAGAAAACAGCTTGTAAACAGTAGAAAAATGGAAATTTCCTCTGTGCAATATAAATGTAAGTGATCTACATCTATGGATATAAAATACTTGGTGTAAAACTCCACTGTTTGCAAAAACAGATGTGCCTCTGTGTTATACACAAAAGTAATACATTACAGGCATTAAGAAGTATATAACTGACATCAATTGAAGTGAAATAAGGGTTTGCTGGAATTAATAGAGCTGGGGGGAAAGAGGTGAATGGGGTTTGCAACTGATGGAGCTGCTCTGTAGGAGAATAATTCCTGGGCATTGTGTAATCCATCAGCAGAACTGGAAGAGAGTGGGATTTGGGTAAAAACATCCATCCAGAAGGAAATTTTCATTGTAGCTTCACACAAAAGTGGCTTTGCTCACTCGTTACAGTTTGCACAGAGGAGCAAAGCTGAGTCCTCAGTTCTGATTGGAGTGTTACCCAAGCAGAGATGGACTGAAGGACATGTACATGAGGAGCAAATAAATGTGTGTATTTCTAAATGCTCCCAATTTTTTCCATGTGTAACTAATGCATTTCTGTCAAGTAATTGGGTTTGTTCAGCCTGGAGAAGGGAAGCTTTGGGGTGACTTGGTTGTGGCCTTCCAGGACTTGAAGGGGCTACAAGAACGATGAAGAGAGACTATTTACAAGGGTCTGGAGTGACAGCATAAGAGGGCAGTGGCTTCCCACTGTTAGAGGACAGGGCTAGATGGAATAATGCAAAGGAATTCTTGGCTGGGAGGGTGGGGAGGCCCTGGCACAGGTTGCCCAGAGAAGCTGTGGCTGCCCCATCCCTGGAAGTGTCCAAGGCCAGGTTGGACGAGGCTTGGAGCAACCTGGAGTAGTGGAAGGTGTCCCTGCCCATGGCAGAAGTTGTAACTGGATGAGCTTGAAGATCCTTTCCAACCCAAACCAGCCCATGAGTCTATGATTCTATGGTTCTATGATTTCTCTCTTTTTGGTAATATCACATTTTCATTTGTTCCTGCCGCCTAGTGCCTTTTACTATATAAATCTCCTCCTCACCAAATGATGACTTGCTCTTATCAAACAGGAAGTATTTATCAGTATCCCAAATTTAAGGGAAGTGTAACAGCTCAGGAAAGCAAAATTTATGAACTCTAGAGTTTCTAGTGCAACATTAATGTTACTTTCCTTACAACTGAAAAATTATCAGCCTGACATTAAAACAAGCTTGTATTAAGTGAAGTAAAGCAATAATTTTTTGCTAATGGATTGTTCCATTTCATTTACATATCTTTTCCCAACAATTTTATGCTTAAAAAATCATTGCCCTTTTGAATTATGTGAGGCTCTTTTGACTGTGAGGCTCCAGCAATTTGCCAGCCTCATGTGTGTAATTAGTTTAATTAGCACTCCAGCTTTAATGAGAATATCAGTGTCTGCTGTGTGTGCTGTGTTCTTCAGTGGACACAGTGAAAAATCATGTTCCTTAATCAGCTGCATCTGAAGGACTGCAGGCTTTACAAGTCTTCACACAGTACTTGAAAAGAGATAATATATTTTCCTTTTTCTTAGTCCTTTTCTTTCAATCCTGTTCAGTGTCTGCAATGATGATCTGAACAAGGGGACTGAGTGAACACTGTGCAAGTTTGTGGGTGACATTAAGCTGGATGGGAGTGTGGATATGCTGGAGGGCAGGAAGGCTCTGCAGAGGGATCTGGGCAGGCTGGATCCATGGGATTGATGGGATGAGACCAACGGGGTGAGGGACAACAAGGGCAAGTGCCGGGTCCTCCCCTTGGGTCACGCAACCCCATGGAACATTCCAGGCTGGGGCAGAGGGGCTGGAAAGCTGGAGAAGGCCCTGGGGGTGCTGGTGACAGCGGCTGGACGTGAGCCCAGGTGTGCCCAGGTGGACAAGAGGCCAATGGCCCCAGTGCCAGCCATGGTGTGTCACAGGCCAGGGCAGTGACTGTCCCTGTGCTGGCACTGCTGGGGCACCTCCAGTGCTGGGGGCAGTTCTGGGCCCCTCAGACAAGAGAGACATTGAGGGGCTGGAGCGTGTCCAGGGAAAGCAACAGTGCTGGGGAAGGGTCTGGAGCACCAGGAGCAGCTGAGGGAGCTGGGGGGGGCTCAGCCTGGAGAAAAGGAGGCTCAGGGGGGACCTTCTGGCTCTGCAACTCCCTGACAGGAGGGTAGAGCCAGGTGAGGGTCAGGCCGTGCTCCCAGGGAACAAGGGACCAGATAAGGGGAAACGGCCTCAAGCTGTGCCAGGGGAAGGTCAGGTTGGGCATGAGGAGGAATTTCTTGCTGGAAAGGGTTGTCAATCACTGTAAGGGGCTGCCCAGGGAGGTGGTGGAGTCTCCATCCCTGGAGGTGTCCAAGGAAGGTCTGGACATGGCACTCAGTGGTCTGGGCAGGGTTACAAGGTGGGGATCTGGTACAGATTGGACTCGATAGGCTGGGAGGGCTTTTCCAACCTCAGTGATTCTGGGATTCTGTGAAAGCATCACACTCTATTTTGGCTGAAACATCTGTGTCCCTCTGGGCCATACCTAGAACATGTCTGTACACACTGGGCATGTTCAGCGAACTGGTTTTCACAGCTTTTAAAATCCGTTCCCTTGGCCTTTCAGACAATCCCTAATTATTAATTGTCCTCAGAATAAATAGTATTGTTCCTGCTCATGAACAGTGCTGGCATAATGGATGGGGAGCAGCAGATGCAATGCATCTTCTTAACTCAGGGTAAGGATATTTCATCAGCCCCAGTGAAAGCTTGACATTGAAAACAACTCTTGGGGAACTGTCAGGGCAACAATAGAAAAAGCATTAACGATTTATCAGCGTGTCATTAGCCCTGCTCGTTAGACCTGACAAAGCACCAAGTCTATAGATCATTGTTATGTTGTACAATAGAGGAATTGGAGTGGAAGTGGAGGCATGTGACCTCCAGGCTCCATTAAACAGCATTAAGGGAAAGATCAGTATCTAAAAGGTACAAAATCGTAATAATTCTCTTTGAGCATTTTGGATTTTGTTTGTTCTTATGTCTCTTGGTTATCAGTGCAGAAATTCTCAAAAGAAGCTCAACAACTGAAGCACAGTGTTGAGAAAGAGAATGAATTCTCCTAAATGAACGTGTTCATTTCTCATTTCTGAAGCAAATTGTGGTTTGATTTGTGTGCCAAGCTCCACTTTTGTGGGTGCTTGTGGCCACTTTTGAACTTAGTTTTCCTCTTATAAGAAAAACTATCCAATGTCCTCTAGATGTGTTATGAGAGACAATTTTAAGCAGTCACAACGCACACATAGATACAAAAATCAACATTTTTCTCCTTAAAAGCACAGGTTTTTAAAAGGTAACTTTCATGAAGGGAGCTGCTTAGAGAAGCTGTGGCTGCCCCATCCCTGGAAGTGTCCAAGGCCAGTTTGGACAGGGCTTGGAGCAACCTGGGATAGTGGAAGGTGGCCCTGCCCATGGCAAAGGGGTGGAACTGGATGGGCTTTAAGGTCTCGTCCAACCCAAGCCAGTCTGGGATTTAGTTCAGCTGTTTTGGTTCAAAGGCCCCAGGTTTTATTCATCATTCAAAGCCCACAAGTGCATTAATGTCTGTGTTTCACTGCACACACCAACCTCTGTGCAGTCTGAGATCATCTGCATCAAAAGTCCAACTCTTTTAATGTCAGGAAGAAACTCTCCCATCCAAGCCCTGCAGTGTGACTCCTTCATTTTCCCTCTGAAGGCCAGCCTGGTTTGGAAAATTACATTTTACCTGCAGATATTTGTAATAAAGAGGAGCCGAGTGCTGCTCTTGTTTATGTGTTGACTGTAGCAAAACTCATCTGGTGCTTAATGTTGTGTTGCTGCTCATTGTGCCATCAGTCTGGGAGCCCAGTGAAATGTGAGATTTCATTTCTGGACTCACTGCCCTGGCAATAAGTGTGGTTTGTGTTGCACACAGAGAAATGGGGAGGGATGTCAGAGCAGCTCCCCAGGCCCTCTGCACCCCCTGCTCACCAGCACTACCATTTGTTTGATTTTAATTTTGGGTGACTGCATTAGCCCAGCACATGTTGATTCCTAAACACCTATTTTTATTGATTCAGGCCAGTAAAGCTGTCAGAATAATGCAGTAATAACACAATAAAGCAACAATAGGACTTTGTGTTGCTCGGCTGCAGAACAGCCTCGTCTCAGGGGGCAGTGAGGCCTCGAGGCAATGCCCACCCTGGAGCTACAGTTTGGCACAGAAATACACATTTAGGCTTGATTTGAGGTCTGATTTGCACAAAACTTCAATGAATGTAAATACCAGCTGTGAGTCTTCACCCCCCAGTCAATCAGGGGGTGTCTAATGACCAACCAAAGGGAAACAAATGGGAAATATATCCAATATCCTGGGCTGGTCCCAGACATCAATGTTGTCTAAAACTAGGAAAAGTTCACAAGCACTTCTGAATTAAGATGGTGGAGAAACAACAAGGAGAGGAAACCCATTGGTTTACTTTTGCCTAAAAATTCACAGTGGTTTTCCTCATTTTATTATGGCTTCCATCACTGTAGGTGCCAAACTCAGAACTTTTTGGTGTGTTTGTTGTTTTTTTGTTTGTTTGTTTTTTCTGGGTTTTTTTGTTGTTTTTGTTTGTTTTTTTTTTTAATTCCTAATTTTAAAGCTGTCTGTTTTAAGCACTGTTTCTTATCCTAGTTCAATCCAATGGTTATATTATTTGTGTTTGAAAGGGGAATGTGTCTGAAATAGGGGTTGCTCTAACCCAGAATGACATTAACCCTTTGTGGACCACAGGGAGGAACTGCAGGAACAACAATTTTCAGTCAGAGCTAAAAGAGACTTAAATGTGCTCAAGGAATGATTGGACCTGGCACTCAGTGCTCTGGGGGTTGACAAAGTCAGGTTGGATTCAATGCCCTTGGATGTCTTTTCCAACCTCAATGATCCTGGAATTCTGGGAATCTGTGATTGAAGAACCTGCTTCCCTCCCTGGGGTTTTCCTTGGGGGTTCAATTTGCCACGGGCATCCCCCCCAACTCAGTGCATAGAGACAGGGAAAGAGGGAGAGGATCCTTAAATCTGACTTAATAAAACCCCCATATCTGCAAATGGATAAATGAAGAGTCTGAGCAATGAAATAATAAAATAACTTTTGATTGACACATTGAAAATAAGCTCCAGGTGCCTGCAGCCCCTGATTTACCCTGTGAGTGATGCACAGCAGGCTCTGCCACAGCTCCTTCCACTGCAGGTGACAGCTTAAATATCCATCAGGTGTCAGGAAACAGGAATTATAGATAGAACTCCATGGTTTCCTACACCTTCAATAAGGATATTCAGGATGTGTCTATCATTTTACATAGTGAGGCAGAATACAGGTAAGGAAGGAGGGGTTATTCTGTTCCAGCTGCAATAATTATGGTAAAACTTAGTAGTAGGATTTGCTAAGTGACAGTAATTGAGTCAAAACTTAGTAGTAGGTTTGGATAAATGAAATTAATTGCCTTATTTAATGGAAAACAACAAACAGTGTTTGTACAGTTCAGTGGGTGTTTGAAAATTAAATGGGATTCACAATAGATAATATTTTAGTTAAAAAAAATTTAAATGTAATTTCATATTTTAAAACCATTTATGCAGTAATTGTAATTAAATGGAAAAGAAACAATGTTGGGGCTTGGGTGATGTCACTGCTCAGGTGAGCAAGTCTGGGAACCTTGGAGAAGCCAGATGTGGTGGATTCAGTGCTCTGAGCCTCCTGACTTGAGATGCATTTCTCCAATTCCTTATCTGCACATCTCATTTCCCTAAAATAAACACTGAATTGCTATGCAAGAAATCAGCCATTCGTGGTCTTTACTGAATAAAACAAAAGGGAAATATTTAGGTTTTCTTTTTCCAGGATTAATATGTTTGTTGCCCAAGTATTATCTTAATCCAGAGCTGTCCTTCAACAATATATTAGTGAGAGCCGTGGTTCTGTCAATGTGTTTTATTTAACCAGCTCAGATTATTTATGAGATGTTTGCATTTCTGAGCCCCAAAGAGTAATACCGTGCCCAGAAAAATTAACATAAAAACTCCCCTGACAGCCCCCAAATAATCAAATTCTTCTGTCAACAACATCCCCAAATAATTTGCATCGACTTAGTCAAAGTTTGTTAAAATTACAGATTTAGCAGGAGGCCCAACTCTGCTGGTTGGAGAAGGGTTCATTTCCAAGTTAAATGATTGTTCTCTTCTCCAGAGATCCTTCCTCGGGGTCTTTGTACAGCAAAAACTGGTCAGGAGAAATGAAAACTGAGGTTGTACAGTGAGATGTTCTCTCTCTGCAACTCCCTGAAGGGAGGGTGAGGCCAGGTGGGGGTCGGGCTCTGCTCCCAGGGAACAGGGGACAGGATGAGAGAGAACAGCCTCAAACTGTGCCAGGGGAGGTTCAGGTTGGATACTGGGAAAATTTCTTCATGGAAAGGGATTGTCCAGGAGGTGGTGGAGTCCCTGCCCCTGGAAGTGCTCAAAAAATATGTGCATGTGGAACTTGAGGACGTGATTTAATGGTGAGTGTGGTGGTGCTGCTGGTTTATGGTTGGGCTTGATCTTAAAGGGTTTTTTCCAACCATAACAGTTCTGTGATTCCATGATTCTGTGCATCCAATGGGAAGCCCCCTGGGTCCAACCCCTTTTTGGTGAGTAACATCTTCAACAGTCCAGCAGCAAAAAACTTGCAGAATTGTATTTTCTCTCAAAACTTTAATTGGTGGGTGTTAGAAATCCTGAGAAATTCAGGAATCCTGTGTAACCAGGATGCACGGAGAGGTGTGGGAGCATCAGGAGCTCTGGATTGGATCAAAGCACAAAGTGGGGCTCACTAGCTGCCAGTTCACTACTTGTTCCAGACAGAACCAGATGGGTTTTCTCCCCTTTTTCCTTCAGAGATCCTTTGGCAGCCCAGGACACTCAGGGATAAATAAAATATTAGATATTTTACACATGGTCAAAGAGTACAAACCAATTTTAATCAAATACTTGAAACTCCTCCAGGATCTTTGTGTTGGGGGCTGAGCAGGCTGTAAATAATGGAAGCATTAGGGATAATTTACACTCTTGGACCAGCCCTACAGAATTAAAATCTCCTGGAGCCATTTACCTTGAGAAAAATGACAACATTTCTGAGGGCTGATGGTTCCTTGAGAGAAGATTTGAAGCAGAGGCTGCACTTGGCTTGTCCTCATCCACTATCAATTCCAGTCCCCACAAAGACATTTGCTCCCATTATTATGATATCCCTGACCTTTCCTGCCCTTGAAGGATTGGCATTGTGGCTCTGAAGACAGATTCAATTAACAAACCCGATGGATGCTGACCTTTCCAAGGGTGTTATTCTGGCCTCGATTTGCTTGAGGGGAAATATATTTCTTTCTTTCTTGTATAAATATGAAATAACAGATAAATAACCAAAAATTGATTTCTAGTTGGGGGGGGGGGGGAGAAGAAGAAAGAGAGGAAAAAAGGAATTAACTGGTTGAGGCAGACACTGGGATTGGTGAATGGCCTCAAGACTCTGCATTGGGATCACTCACTGAAGAAGTTGCCATCCATCACCATTAGAGAGAGGCTAGAGGATTTCTGGAGTAGTTTTTCCAGGGAATTAGGTAACAGAGAGCTCAGTGCTTGCTGTGGTTCTGTGAACTCTGTGATTGATTTCCTGCAGCCTGACGAGGAAATTTCCTTTTTGCTGCTCTTTCACACATTACAAACCAGTCTCACACCAGCACATCCCACTGGGATGGGGAGGCAGGAATTGGGACCAAGAGCCCCCACAGGCAGATCAGGACTAGGGCCATGACCGGGACTGGGACTGGGAACAGGACCAAGATTGGGACCAGGACCAAGACTGGGACCAGGGTCAGGACTAAGACCAGAACCACAATCAGTATCAGGACCAAACCAAGAACAGGACCCAGACCAAGACTGGGACCAGGACCAAGACCAGGACCAAAACCAGTACTGGGACCAAGACCAACACCAATAACAGGACCCAGACTAGGACAAAGACCACAACCTGGACCACAATCTGGACCAGAATGCTGGGCAACAAATGCATCTAGCCAGCAACTGTTTTCTTTTTATTCACGAAAATATATTCTATATTAAAAAAAATGTTAGTTTCACACTTCAAAACTTCCTCCCTTCTCCCTTTCCCCTCTTCCCACCATTCACATTCTTGGGAAAAGCTCAAACAGTGCTTTGTTATTTTTTAAAAATGACATAATTCTTAGACAAGATTAAGAGAAATTTTGAGATGACAATGCTCAGCATCTAAATATATTTAATTAATGTTATTTATATTATTATTTATAATAACCTTATTTTCATAATTTCCATGCTATCCCATTACAGATATTAAGCTGAATCCTTTTTAAACATCCTGAATCTATAGCTTCCTACCTGAGTAACAGCTCATTCCACCAGTTGTGCACAATAAGGAATGTCTTGTCACTGATTTGTATTATTTCTGCTAAAGTCACTAATTCTTGAGGTCAGATTTACCTTCTTTTTTTTTTTTTTTTTTTTTTTTTTCTTTTTTTTCTCCAGGCCTTTGATTTGTGTCAGTTAGATGGTCATTATCCGAGGATAATTAGGGTTTTCCTACCCTTCTTGCCACATCCTGTTGGGGAGGTGCTTTCAGGAGGAAGGCTGGAACCCATTCCCTTTTCCTTGATCTGTGACAGCAAAGACCAAGCTCCATGGTCAAGGCAAGCCAAGATGGGCAGTAGACCAAAATATGGATTTTATGGAAAATTTGTGTGATGTGTTCATTTAAGATTACCCACAGCGCATCAATCTGATTTTATACTGTTGGGCAAAGAGAGAGGGGCGTCCCCTACCATGGGGCATCATAAGCCAAAGGACTTTTATTCCTCCTTCTTCCTTTCCTGTTTGAGTGCCATGAATTCTCTTCTTTCTCTTTTCCCTCTCCCTTTCTCTGAATGTTTTTCTCTGCACATTTAAAAAGTAACAACCCCCCCTACTCAGTTACACAAGGTCTGCCAATTCCCTTCCTCAGAGCCAGACTTAATGATTGATGGGCCTTTCTGATTGATCTGCCTCTCTAGTGTCTGGATCATGGCTTGGAAAGAAGAGTTAGAATCGTCCTGCCACAGTTGGAAAGAGGAGAAAGTGTTTCAGGTAGTGAATGTTCATAATTCTACCGAAAAAAAAAAGCCCCGAAACCAAAAGATTTCTGACTTGGACATGGTGGTAGATGAAGGAAAAGGTCAATTTTACCATTAATTCATGAAAGCATTTCTTTGTAGGTGGTGGAAAATGTAAAATCTTATTATGTCTTATAACTGTAAACTGAGGCTACCCAGGGAAATCAGGGAAGTCTTTGCTGGAGGAACAGATGGAATTAGGAGTTACAGACTGTGGTTTTGTACCCCTTTACATTGAGCACTTCCAACCACTCTGATCGAATGTGAAGTGAATTAACTGACCTTCCGTTTCCTACTTTATTTGTTGTTGGATCCAATAATGTTTATTCTTAAAGAAGAATATTCTCAGAATGAAGAAATTATTCCAAATCTCTGAATGTACATTAACTTGTGAGTTCAGCACAGATTTAGGGCACCTGCACTACTGAAAAGCAGAGTGACAGTTGTACAGTTGTGCTATCTATACTAATTCTAACACCTACATGGTGTTTATTTCTTTCAAACACCTATTGAACACTAATTTTTTGCTCAGTGCAGGCAGCGGTACAAATGTGATTTATAAGAGGGATTTATTTCCAGTTTTGACAGCCACTGCAGCCTTTTCTGCATAATTTATTCCAGTGTAGATTTAAAGTGACTCAATTTGTTCCTGACTTGGAGGGTTTCTCTCTGTGCCTTTTGCCCCCTTTAGTGCACAGAGCAGTGCACTGAACATACAGTTTGTGTCTGAATCCCTCTTTTTCCAGCTTTGGACTGATCCTGATATTGTGCCTGCTGAGTTCCACCAGGAAAGGTAAACACGGAGCCTGAGTTTGTGCCAGGGAGTCACAATAAGCTGCTCCTTGGCAAAATATTTAATCATGCTCAAGTTGGATGCTGGGCCCTCCCACATGGCTTTATTTTGGCATAGCAAAGTGCACATTTTAAAGGTCAGACTCTCTGATTTCCATATTCTTCTGTTGCCTTTTTTTCCTGAGAATTCAGTTCCTTTTTTTAGTCTGTTATCTAATATTTCACTACCACGACTTCTGACCTTTTCTGTAATTTTTTCACCTCTGTAAATGAGCTGCTTTTCTGCCCCTCAGTCCCATAGACATTCTCATATACCCATTTTGGGGTGCACTGGGAAGAGTGTGGCCAGCAGGGTTGGGGAGGGGATTCTTCTGCTCTGATCAGCTTTGTGAAGTCACAACTGGATCATTGTATTGTCCCACACTCTGTTCAGTGGTGCTCAGGCACAGGATGAGGAGCAATGGCCATAAACTAAAACACAATAAGTTCAACCCCAACATGAGGAAGAACTTCTTTCTGTGGATGGGGCAAAGCCTGGAACAGCTGCCCAGGGTGGGTGTGGAGTCTCCCTCTCCAGAGACATTCCAATCCCACCTGGACACGTTCCTGTATCACCTGCTCCAGGTGATTCTGCCTGGGCAGGGGGATGGCCTGGGATTCTGGGATTCTGCAGTCTGAACATGGAGTGAGAGCCAGGACATGGGGGTTTCAAGAGGAGCAGGTGAGGTGCACACCGAGCCCATCAGCACTGCACTGACATCTCTCCCACTGCTCCAAATGTAGAAGGCTCCAATTCAAAGAGTCCAGCTTCTAACAAGAAATAATTCAGTTCTGTTCTGAATTCCCAGGGTTTAGCTGTTCCAAGTTTCAAACAAGACAGGATCCAAAGTAGTTCCAGCCATAATGTCTGGATTTCACTCTCTGCTTTACTGGCTGTAACAGATGCTCATCAGCTGGGCAGGAGCTGGTGAGAACCCAGAGGGACATGACTAAAAGCCTTGATTGCAAGTCAGTCTTGTGTAAATAGCAGAACTAGGACTCTGGAATGGGATCAAACAGCCACAAGACATTGTGGCACTGAAAAATACTCTCAGAGTTTAAAGCACTGTTGTTATTTTCTGTTAACTGTTACAGTCACAGGCTTTTTCGAAATATAAACATATACACAAATGCTCCATTTTGGGACATTATACACAACCACTTCTTGGGGTTTTCTCTTTAGTAGTGTGGATGGTATCACTATTTTTTTGTTGTTCACCTTTCAGCATATCATGGAATCATGGAATCACACAAGGTTGGAAAAGACCTTTAGTTCATCAAGTCCAACCATCAACCAGCACCACCCATGTTCATCATTAAACCATGGCCCCACGTGCCACATCCACACATCCTCTTAAAGCCTCTCTTGTCCTGACCAGTCCCAATGTCCGAGTTTTCAGGTGTTGACATCTTTTCTCTCCCCCTCCTCTCAGATGTTTGGTGCTGGTGTCACCCCCCAAGGCTGTGCAGGGGGTTGTGCTCAAGCTCTGACCCCTTTCTCCTCTCCACTTCCTTGCTGTTTTGAGCTGTAAGATGTCAATAATGACCATCCTGGTGGAGCTGGGAAGATTCCCCATCTCAACCACTTCTGAGAAGTAAAGAGTTGCGGGTTTTTCAACCTTTCCTTAAGAAAAACTCAAGGGGAATCAATTTGCTTCAAGAGGTTCATCTGGGGAGGGCCACCTGGGGCTGGGGCCCAGCAGAACACACCTGCCAGTCCCCAGGGAACAACAGCTTTGTGTGTGGGTATCGGTTTTCCTCATCACTCAGCACAGGAGATGTGTTATCATTGCCTTCTCTTCCTTTTTCTTCCCATCTTCCCTACAAATCAAGGAATGGTTCACATCTGTCTCCCTGGGATTTGTGCAGATCTCTAACGCAGTGAATTAGGCATTGAAGGGAATTAGAGACAGAAATAACACATATTTATGGATCATAAAATCTAAGCTCTGGAAAACAGGCAATAAATTACATTTAAGTGATTTTCTATTTCTCAGATATTAAAAAAGGACAATAACACTTATGGGTGTTTGGATGACCATTCTCAGATCCAAATGACACTGCAGTACTTCCTCAACTCTGTGTTTTCTGATGAATGAATGTGAGCAGAAAGGAAAATTAGAAATGTGCCAGTCTAACACCAGCAGTGTTAATTTTCTACAGCTTTGTCATTTACTTGTAAGAAACTTAATATATTTCTTCTATAGCTTTATCACTCCTATTTCTATCAAAGCTCTACAGACTGTAATATTCTGCTCAGTGAACTGAAATATCTGTCAATATAAAAACATCTCCTCATAAAAGCATTGGAGCTGTTATGGGGTGTTGTTATGTACCAATATTACCTGAGGAAACATTGAAAGGGCTGAAGAATAGAATTCATTTATTTATTTATTTTTTTTTTTTAGAGAGAGTGGAAATCAAAACTTCTAAATTAAAAATACAATTTTTCTTTCTTTAATTCAATAAGTTGTTTTGTCCTCAAACCAAACTCATATGCATTGGTGGCAGAAACAATCCTTTAATGAGAAATAAAGACAAGGAAATACTTTATTCGTTGTCTGGATACACCTGTGTCCTGGACTGATGCCTCATTCCTTCTCCTTTACATGACATTTCCACTCCCTGGACACCATCCAGGAAGGCCTCACATCCCAGACAGCCCTGGGTTCTGCTTTCCCCCCTCCAAAACCACAGACTTTACGTCTTTCCACAGCAAATACAGTATTTTTTGTACTTTAGGAACCTTCATGTTTCATTGGAGGGAGCTCTGAGCAACCTGGTTGAGTGGAAGGTGTCCCTGCCCATGGCAGGGGGTGGAACTGGATGGGCTTTAAGACCTCAGTCTGGGATTTTATGATGATTCCATGATTACTTTGTGCAAATAAACCTCATATATTGGTAAAATGACACAAAGGCTACTGTGCTCAGATCCCATCCCTAATCCTCATCCCAAACAGGGACTGGGAGGAGGCTAAGGTAGGAAAAGCAAGGCAGGTTCAATGAGCTGTGGCTGCCTTCACCCTCATCTCAAAGAGAAGGAAGTTTCAGGAAAAACAGGGCACAGAATCCCACAAAATATATGGATGATGTGGGCAGAAAATAGAGCACGTCGGGGAAAAGTTTGGTGGGAGTCAGAGACACCCTGACATTCATTTCAGGAGAATTGAGTTACTGCTTGTATTTCCACTCTGCTGCCTGTGATAACACAGCACGCACTATTCCAGCCTGGTTTGATTTCAGTTCATACATATTCCAGTTTTTTGGGTCATTGGCTCTGTTCATGAGTTAAACAACACACAGCACAGTGCACACTGTAAATATTAGAGCTGCGGGTTGGTATGGTGTGAGGTGCTGAGATAATGCAAATATGCTCATTGCCCTTCAAATTCCAGTCAGGGAAAAGTCCCCACATTATCATTTTGAGAAATGGGGTTGGTTTTTTTCCCCATCTTATTTACAGTGCATGGTTCAGCGGTAAAGGCTGTTAGGGCTGAGATTGCTGAAGGGACTCGACCTCAAATGTGCTTGAAGACGTTCCCTGGATGGAGCTGAACACACTTGGAATGATGGCAGTGATGAGTTCATTGCCTGGAGTAGGGAAATACATCACGTACTGAAAGTGTGGTCACTCTCACCTGGTTTTATCTCAGCATTCTGCACTTCATGGCATATTTTCTCAAAGGCTGGGAATTCATGAGTGTGTCCATCAGTCCAGGTGGTTTTCCAGCCAGGGCTTGGAGTGGAGGTGCTGGGGAAGCCCCTGGGTGCTGCACGGAGGGGCACCGGCCTTGTATTGGCCCTACCTGGGGGTTCTGACCCTGAACTGTTTTCCTTGGGAATATCCCAGCCAGGCATTTCCATCCTGACACATTTTGGTTACAGCTGCTGCCAAGAAATTTAACTGATTGTTGCTTCACTTCCTCCCCTCTGTTAAACACAAAGAATTGTACCTGCAAAGAATCATGGAATCACGGAATATCCTGAGTTAAAATCCACAAGGATCACCCAGCCCAACTCCTGGCCTTGCCCAGGACACCCTAACAATCCCACCCTGTCCCTGAGGGCGTTGTCCAAACACTCCTTGGGCTCTGTCAGCCCTGGGTCCGTGACCACTGCCCTGGGGAGCCTGTTCAGTGCCCAACCACCACCTGGGGGAAGAACCTTTTCCTGAGATCCACCCTAACCCTCCCCTGGCACAGCTCCAGCTGTTCCCTCAGATCCTGTTCCTGCTCACTGTGCTACAACTCAGCTCAGGGTGTATTTAGAACCAGCTAAAACATCTGGGAGAGGTTTTGAATGGGAAACTCTGAAAGTAATGTCTGTTTGTGGAGTGACAATGACGATAAATATATCACCTATTCGAGGTAAACTTGAAAAAAACCCCCACGTATCTTCATGCATTGGGAATTAATTTTAATTTATTATATATGATGCTGTGGATGTACTTGCACCAATACATTAACAGCCCATTAAAGCACTTAAAGTAGATATGACAATGCTCAGCTTGGTGACCTGAAGTGTTTTGCTTTTTACTAAGGTTTAAACCACTGAAGAATGCTTTGAACAAGGCTATTTGATAATCTTTCACAATCAGTTACTTAACAACAGCCAAATAAGCATGAAAAGAGACAGAAATAGTCAACTAGAACCCAAAGGCAGCTGAAATAAAGAGCTGACAAACAAGCTATAGGATACAAACCCTTGTGCAGACCTAAGGCAGAGAAACATCACTTCTCCTGAAGACTGGGAATACCTGGAGGGACACTCTGCAGAGATGGGGGTTTAAATTCCCCCTCTGCCATGGCACAGTGGGTAGGATAAAACTTTAGCAGAGCTGTTGGCACAGCAGAATTCCTGCTGGACTGCAGCAAACACTGGTCTGCCCCGTGCAGAGAGTCTGGGTACAAGGAACTTGCCAGAGCAGGAGGAGGAGCAGTTCGTCCTGGGTTTGGGAATATCTGACATGTAAGGGTAAAGCTGGACTCATAACTTACCATGTTTGCTCCTTCCAGCTTCCCAGGAGCCCTGAGAAATCCTTGTGGTGAGGATTGATTCCCATGTGTGGAGGGCATGGAAGAGGAGCTCAGCAAGGCCAATGGTTATTAATATTTTTGCCATGATTGCCACAGTAACTCCTGGTTCAGCCCGAGATTATTTCTCTGAGTGATCTTCACAAAAATGGGAAAATGCCAGGAAGATGCAGAGCTGTTGCATATCCAAAGCTCTTTGAGTTACTGGTGCACAGTAGGAAGCAGTTTATGTTTATTTTTTGGACAATGCTCTCAGCTACTCTCTTTCTGTCTGAGCTCAAGGAGCATTTGGACAACGCTCTCAGGGACATGGTGGGACTGTTGGGGTGTCCTGTGCAGGGCCAGCAGTGGGACTGGATGGTCCTTGTGAGTCCCTTCCAGCTCAGCATATTCTATGGTTCTGTGACTCTTCATTTGAGATAAAGGCAGTAACATAATCCAACACACAGGAAACTAAGCACCCGAGTCCCATTCGTTCATAGGCACCACTACGAAACATGAACAGATGGAGCACTTATGTCTCCAGGTCTGGATTCCAGAGCTCTGCTGGACTCCTCTGTGTTTGGTGTGGGACTGTCTAGATGCAAGAAATTCATAGAAACCCAGACTGGTTTGGTTTGGAACAGACCTGAAAGCCCATCCAGTCCCACCCCCTGCCACGGGCACGGACACCTTCCTCTATCCCAGGTTGCTCCAAGCCCCATCCAACCTGGCCTTGAACACATCCAGGGATGGACTAGCCACAGTTTCCCTGGGAAATTGCACCTACTACTTTCTATTACTGAGTTGTAACTGTTAACCCCCCTGTCCCAGCAAAGTACCTGCCCCAAATCCCCCAGAACTGCCCCAGCAGGGGGAGGTCCCAGCACTATCCACAAATCCAGCTGGTGCATCACCCTATTGTCTATAAATTGCCTCATGCACAGGGATGTGCTGACAACAATTAGTTTTTACTGTTATCTCTCAGTTTCTATTGAAGGCCTATTATTGGGTTTAATCACTGAAATGCATTTGCTAATGAACTTGCTGATAAACTCACCACAGTTAATGCTGGCAGGTTTTTATCTTCCTTTTCTTTTGGTTATTGTCTTTTCCATATCAAATAACTAAATAAATACATTTTAAAAGCTGCTGCAGCTGATGGCAGCTTGGTTTTGTTTTGTTTTGTTGGTTTGTTTTTTTTTTTTGCTTTAGTCAAATCATGAGAGTATGTTCAGTTATAATTGCTCTGATGGGAAGAAAAGTTAATGGAAATTTTAGTAGCAATATCAGCTGAGGGGAATTTGGGCTGACAACCTTTGTGCTGCAATGACACCACTCTCACTGCCAGGCTGGCTGCCATTCCCAGCCATGAGGTATCCAGTCCCTGGCACCGGGAGAACAGCCTGGAAGAACTCACAAAGGTTTAACTAATTCATCTAGTTCCCAGGTCTGAAGAGTCTCCAGAGACAAGCTGTTCCTGGCCACCAACATGAGGAAAAGTTGGACTCAATGGTCTCAGAGGTCTTTTCCAACCTAAATGATTCTGTGATTCTGTGAGAATGTCTGGGGCTGAGGTAAAAACACAAATGACTCAGGAAATTCAATGGGATGGGAGATCCTGGGAAACTTCACGTGGTGCTTGTTCATCTCCAGCTGCCCCAAGGATGGTTTGAATCCCTGGGGGCTTTTCACATACCCTGGGCAGCTCTCCTGATTTATGGCACCCTTTTTGAACATTAGGAGGCTTCAGCCTCACACATCATAAAGCTCAAATTAAAATGTGTCCCTCTGAGCTTTCACAGGGTGTGAAAAGCCCCTTAAGTGAGGTGGGAGATGAGCAATGGGCACACACTGTGTTCTGCATCACAGGTAACGACAGCCCTGAGTGTGTCCTGACAGGTTTCAGCTCTCACTCTGTGTATAATGATTTGAAGAGCATCCTTTAGAGTTCCTTTACTGGGGGTTAGTTGAGATCAGGATCTACAGGAACATTAAAATGGTCAATGTCTCTGTGCTCTTGATGTCTCTGACACAACAGAAAAATAATTGCTGCTCTTGGAGGGAAAATTTGAGATAACTCACCGTCAAGGAGACAGCTGGATTCACATCCCAAAGCCTTGGCTCTGCTTCCCTCTGCCTCTGCTTCCACTGCTGGGAAAGGAGCACAGACATAAAGTGCTGAAACCTCAGGAGCTGTAGCCAAGTGGGGGTTGGGCTCTTCTCCCAGGGAACAAGAGGAAATGGCCTCAAGTTTTGCCAGGGGAGATTTAGATCGGGTATCAGGGAGAACCTCTTCATGGAAAAGGTTTTCTAGCCCTAGCACAGCTGCCCAGGGCAGTGGTGGGGTCCCCATCCCTGGAGGTGTTCAAAAAATGAGTGGATGTGGAAATTGAGGAGGTGAGCAGTGAGCATGGTGTGGGGCTGGTTGATGGTTGGACTCGGTGATCTGAAAGGTCTTTTCCAACCTTAATCATTCCGTGATTCTATTTGGGCTCACCTGAGTGTGAAGGAACAGGTGCTGTGGGTTGGAAGGGTGAAAACTGGGGTGTTTTGGGAGAACATCTTGCTCAGCACCCCACTGGTGTTATCTGGGCTTCACCACGAGCAGTGGGGATGCTGGAGGTGGCAGCACGGACAGGTCTCCTTGGACACACTTGTTTCCAGGGACAAATGTCCCAATTTCTAATGCACACAACATTTTAGAGGTTAAAAATGAGTCCCAGAAGGTTGTGACAGTGATGGCACATGACCAGCTATCCCACCAGTATCATCCATCCAAGTTACACTGCTCTGCTACTTTAATGAACATCTTTAGTTTATAAATACAGGAAACCCAGAGATGTTTGTAAGAAAAATAACAATCAGAGAGCTGAGGGACAACAGACTTCACCTTGCAAGAAGGGGATGAATACTGAAGGAGAAGGGGAGAGTTCATTTTTGAAGGTTAGGATGGTTTTCCCTTTCCTTTTGTTTCTCCCCCATTCATTTCAAAGAGAATTGCGCAGAATAATAATCTGCTTGTTTTGTCTGGGTGATAATTGCATTGATAATTTAGTACAATTTAAATAATCAGATTCAGAGCATTTTGTATGTCAGAGCCTGGGAAAGGGGGTCCTTTAATCTCCAAAGATGCATATTCATGATGCCATTATAGATAGAGCTGAAGGAATTACAGCCCCATTGTCTGCTGCAAACAACCCACCCATCCCTGCTTTTTAAAACAAAGTCAAAGGCGAGATGATTGATTTGTACTTCCCCAGTTCCCCTCCTCTCACTTTGGCTATGGAACCCTTTATCTGTCACTGCAGTCGGCCCAGCACAACCTACACTCAGGTTTAAGTGCTGCACAACCTACACTCAAGTTTAAGTGCCTGACAGGCAAATTCCTGCCTTAATTCCAACTCCTGTTTTGCTCTTGCTGCTGCAGCAGAACCTGTCCTTGGTGTGTTAGCTGTGTGTCTCATGTCTGGCTGGTTGGGTTGTGAGTTGTCCTGAAAGCAAGCCTGGAATAAAGCCAGGGGCTGCTTCTGCCTCCCAGGACACTGGCACAGGTTGCCCAGAGAAGCTGTGGCTGCCCCATCCCTGCAAGTGTCCAAGGCCAGGTTGGACGGGGCTTGGAGCAACCTGGGCTAGTGGAAGGTGTCCCTGCCCATGGCAAGGGGTGGAATGAGAGGAGCTTTAAGGTCCCTTCCCACCCAGACCATTTCATGAGTCCATGATGTGAGCCATGGGATGTCCCAGCAGCCACCTCCGTGCCTTGGTTTCTCCTCCATTTGCCATCACTTTGGGGCTTCAGTTGGCACGTGGAGGAGCCCCACTCCCTAAGCCACTGTTCATTTTCCAGGCACAGTATATCCCTGTTTTCTAGATGATTCTTGGAGCCATGGATATCATTAAATGAGGAAATATAATGATTGGAATCAAGACCACAAGAATGGCCTCACTGATGACCGTGGGAGCTTTGGAGAAGGTACAACACAGGGACAGGTGAAGACACACTTTGTTGCACAAGAGAAAGAACCATGATAAGCAGCCTCTCAGATCTTTATGCAAGTCTATTTTTGTGTTGGATTTGAACATTTGCTGCATCAAACTTTAACTAATTTATTGTATAAGATAATGAAAAATCCCTAAGAGGCATCTTTATGGAACATATATTTGGGTTTGAAAGATTAAAGTCTATTCTAGAAATACGAATATTAATATAGCCCAGGTCACATGGCTGCAGTTTTGCTGAGTTCAAAATTAAATCTCTTATATTTTACCACATATTGATGCATTGATTGTGGTACTTTCCACACAGTTTTGTGGGTGTGGTGGGATTTGGGACTCAATGATCTTGGATGTATTTTCTAATCTTAATGATTCTGTGATTCTAAAATGCATTTCTTGAGAGGGGCAACCACAGGAGAGCCACTGACTTTCATTGAGAGAGAATTTAATAGCAATAAATCCTGATTTCCCTGTGCTTTGCCACATTGTGGTATTGGCATTTTGAAACCCACAGCATGAGGGTTGAGGGTGGGGGAAGTCGAAGATATGTGGGAAAATAAAATTTTCTATGAAAATTGGCTGATTTTTCAACATGAAAATATTATATTGAAGTCAGTTGACCCATTAACAGACTGAAGTGTTATAAAAGCTGGGTGAATCATTTTATGCAAATATCTTTGTTGGCCACTTGTGATCCTTTTGTTCACAAATTGTCTTGAAACAGCTCCTGAATTTCCTCAATGAGCTGGGCTTTTGTCCCTTTGCCAGTGCACCTGATGGGCCTTTGGGCAGCTCTTTTTCTTTCCATCCATTGGAAGGATGCAAAATTTAGGATTTCTGCATGACCAGTTTCACTGTTGGCTTTGCAAATGTGTTCCCCATTACTGTTACTTGATGTTTGCACAGACCAGAGCAAACAATTCCAGTAGGAATTGGATTAGGATTCAAATAAAAGATAGGAAAAACATATTTTTATGTTTAACAGGAAGAGATAATTTATGCCTTGATGGAAGCCTGTGCAGTGTAAGTGGGATAACAGCAGGAAGGGGGTGGATAAATTAATTATTCTCCATGTACATATTGATTTATATATATATATATATATATATATGTGTGTGTTACTGAGCTGAGTATGAAATACATGAAATATGAACAATCTCCCTTGCGCTTTTCTTCTGCTCTTTTTTTTTTTTTTTTTCTTCCTTTCTTCCTTCTTTTCTTCCTTCATTTCTTCCTGGCAAAGCCTCAGAGGAGCAGGAGAACACAAAATTTATTGTGTAAAGCAAAGCCTCACTTGTTCCTCTGGCCAAACACTCTATTTCTGTTGTGCTGGATTTATAGTTAAACTGAGGTTTAATCCCTGGAGAATTTAGTCTGCTGTGAAGGCTGAGATCACGCTGAGCAATTCCTAAGTGGGCAATTCAGGGAGGGTTTTTTAACTTTATTTTAATTCTTTATGGGGAAATGCTTCCAAAAAATGCTGGTGGTTGAAATATAAACAATTATGTTTTTTTCTTTTCTTATATGTAAGGCAATTAGTTGTTTAATTACTGAACAAAATAATGGGATGAGGTGAAACGTTTCTGTTTGTTCAGACTTGGCTGTTAAAGCCTTTTATTTCATGCTTTGAATGAGGAAAAAATCCTCAAAGGGGTAAATACCTTCCAGTGATTACATTAAATTATTGTGTATATTTAAAAGTCATGAAGGTACATTTAAATTAACACAAAAGGCAAAATATTTAAGAGGCATAATTAGTCAAGCTGTGGTATCTACTAATAAGACCAATTTTTTTAAGGGAGTCACCCCAGTTTATTATAAAATTTCTTTCAAGTTATGTTTTATGTTGCTTCCTGAGATCTGTCACACAGAATCCCAGAATATTCTGAGCTGGAAGGGACCCACAAGGATCACTGAGTCATTTTGCACCAGCTCTGTCCCATGGGCTGAATTTTGTCTGATTCAGGAGACTCATGGGAGAAAATTAGGATGAATACATTAATTTTTAACTTATTACTTCCAGTTTAGAGCATGAGGGCTGAGGCAAATCTTTTGGACAGGAGGAGAAGCCTGCATTTAAACCCTGGCTGAAGAGGTGGGATTCATTTTTTGTTCATGTTGACTCACAAGGAGATGGAGAAGCTTCACCTCTTGAAATCTCGGACAATTGTTTTCCCCTCACAGAAAGGGTGGGCAAATTTACTAGACCCAACTGGAGCAAATATTACTTGGGAAGCCACCCGCTCCTTCTAGTATGGAACTGGAATCACAGAATCATGGAATCATTTAGGTTGGAAAACCCTCCCAGATCGCTGAGTCCAACTGCTGCTCCTCAGCCCTGCCTGGGATATTTCAGTGAGGATCAGGCCGGGCCCAATTCTGTGCCAACAGGCTGTTAAGGCACTTGGCAGCTTTTCAGGAGTGTTTGGAGACACATCTGGGATTTGTAATTGCAACAAATTCTCTCCAAATCCACTCGTTCCACCACAGACTTAAAGGAAAGCAAAGCTGGATTGATCCGTGTCACTTTAGGGGAAAAACAATTAGTTTCCAGAGGTTCTTCTTCTTATCAAAGCCTTATTCTCTAACCAAGTTCGGTGAAGCTCAGACAAGCTCAGCTGCATTCTCTGCTTAAAATTCTCTGCTAAAATGAGAGACTGTTGAGAAAAACCCTGATGGGCTGATGTGCTGAAATCTGTCAATAAGACCATCGATTCCTATTGTTTTTTCCTTTTGTCTGGATGTCAAATTAAATATTAATCACCTTTAATTAATTATCTATGGATTCAGGACTTAAAGCTTTCATGCAAGAAGTTACCATCGAGTTGGGAGCTGTGTTTCTGGCAAGGCACCACATTTCTGTGGTGAGCTCTGAAGGCACTGGGGGCACTGGGAGAAGATGTCACCCCTCTCTAGTCACCTGAACGTCCCCCAGCCCTCATTCCCCTGCTGTACCCCAGTGATTGATTGTGGTGGAGGCTGTAGGGGAAGGAAATGGCTGTAGCTGTCCATCACCAGACATTAAACTGCACGGCCTGGAAACGTTGTGAGTCAGGACAGTTTTGTAAGTACCAAAATTAACGGTTCTGTTTTCTTGGCTGACGAGAGTTCTGAGTATAATTAGTTTCCTGTCACACCAAGCAGCACCTCCAGAAGAGGAAACAGTGGGGAAAAACAGATGAAACACAGGCAGAAGACACATTAATTAAAAGCTCAGTTTGCTGTGGCTGTATGTCTCTCTTCAGATTTCCTGTTTACCTCACTTGTAGCATGTAAAGCCACTGCATTAACTTAGAAATAAACCTGCATAAAATCAGATTGCTCCGAGACAATGCCTTCCTTCAAGGTAATACTGGGACAGTGCCCACCTTTAAACAATCATAACTACACACTGAACAGCAGAGAAGGAGCATTAGGGAACCAATTATCTGAAACGGCCTTGGAGTGATGATGGTTTTCCTGATACTGCTCCAAAACTCCTTTATTTTTAAGGCAGCAAGTGTGCTGGGCAGATAGGAAGAATTAGAACACGTTGGAATTGGTTAGATATTGAAGATTTACTGTTCTTGCTCCAGCACAGTTAACTGTGCTGCGGGTTTCCACCCTGGCTGGAGGATGTGGGATCGACCAGGCACCACATCTCTGTGGGAGCCTCTGAGCATCACCTTGATCCCAGCATTGACCCCCATGGACCAGCTGAGCTGCACCACTGCTGTCCACGGGAGCTATCAAATTAGGAATGAGTCCTGCCTTCAGCCCTACTTCATGATATCTATCACCCTTCTCACTCTCTGCAACTCCCTGACGGGGGGGGGGGGGGGGGGGGGATCAGGCTCTGCTCTCAGGGAACAAGGGACAGGACAAGGGGAGGTTCGAGTTGGACATGAGGAGGAATTTCTTGCCAGAAAGGGTGTTCAGGCATTGGAAGGGGCTGTCCAGGGAGGTGGTGGAGTCCCCATCCCTGGAGGTGTCCAAGGAACAACTAGATGTGGCACTCAGTGCTCTAGGCTGGGTGACAAGAGGATGATTGATCAAAAGTTGGACTCAATCTCAGAGATCTTTTCCAACCTAAATGATTCTGTGATTCTGTGAATTCCATACACAGGAATAACTCACACAGTGGGTAATTTCCCTATTTTGAGGTGTTTGCCATTACTTGACAGAGCACCTTGCACCAAACACCCTGGAAGGCTTAAAACATGATCCAGCTTCTCAAAGAATTGCAGGGAAAATTCTCTCTGTGGGAATATTAGTGACTTCACCACTGGAGAAAATAAATTCTGCTTTCCCTAAGTAATGCAGCTTATGGTGTGAATCTAATTTTAGATTCCCTTCGCTGTCTCTAAATCTCTGCTCCGTGTCTTTCCCAACTTGATAGAAGGGCATATTTAATTATCAAGAGTCACATTTGTATGGACAGATCTTTCATCAACAAAGCATATGTCTTTTGGGGTTGTAATTGCTGGAATGCCATTATTCCTCATCTTTGAGTAACTGAACATATAAACCACATCTGCCGTGGCACTGGCAGATGGATTCAAAGCAGGCATGAGGAGGCAGCTGCCTGTGCAATGAGGGGACTGTGTGGAGGTGGATATTCCCTCCAACTCTGATTCCCAGCTCCTGACCCATCAGGCCTGCAAGTTATTAATCTTCATTATCTTGGAATCACAGAATGGCCTGGGTTGGAAAGGCCCTTAAACCCACCCAGTCCCACCCCCTGCCATGGGCAGGGACACCTCCCACCATCCCAGGTTGCTCCAAGCCCCGTCCAACCCAGCCTTGGAAACTTCCAGGGATGGGACAGCCACATTTCCCCTGGGTAACCAATTAATACAGTCCAGTCATCATCTTTCCAATGTGTACATGGAAACTTTCACACTTTAATTCTTAGTATATGTTTCTAATGTGCAAATTTGTTTTGATAATTACTCAAATAACATTATGAAAACTAATAAAAAAGAATAAAAATCAAAAAGTCACAGGTTGGATGGCACTTCTGGACATTTAACCCCAAGTCCTGTTCACTGCATGGCCAAAGTTAGTGCTATGTTCAGTCAAGTTTTGATTCCCCTCCAAACACTGTGTGCCAAGAAGTTCCCCTCAGTTTCATTGCTCTCCCATTAAAAAGCTGGTCTTCAGTCCATAAATTTATTTTATTCCTACAGCTACATGAAAAATCATAAACCAGTTTATGGGCTGAGAAATGCTGTTCTCACTGCCATGGCAATCTGACATGTGCCAGCTTTAATTTTGGCTTTGCTAAAGCCTCTGTGTGGTTTGGGGGAGGAGAAGGGATGTGAGACAGCTCCAGTGCTGCTCTGAGAGTGAATGTTCCTTACAGGCAGCACAGGATTCTGACACAACCACTGAATTACAACATTAGAGACAGGCATTTAAAAGGTTCTTCTGTTGTCAGGGAACGTGCTGAAGCTGTGTCTGCTCTCAGAGAGGGAGGGTGGTCGGCGTGGGAGGTACAAAGGATGCATCCCCCACTCACACCCTCAGTGTGGGGCTGTGCCTGCCCTGCAAAGTGAACCCTCAGCTCTGTGTCCCCTCAGATCAGAGCAGCAGAACCTTTGATCTGCTCATATTCTCAGGGGAAATGGCCAGAAGATCAAGATGTTTCTCCATCTGTTCATTGGGCCAGCTCGAAGTCTGTGTCGGGGTGATGTCCCTATGTCAGCCTGGCTTTCCTCCTGATGACAGCAGCCTCCTTGGGACCCTGACACCTTCTCATTGGGCCAGGCTCTCCTCTGCTGTCTCACGCTGTGCCACAGCCACTGTCACATCTTCTTCGACATCTGAGCCAGTCTGTGGCCTTCAGAAGGAGCAAAAACCATCAGATGGGTTTGGATGTGAGATCCCAGTTATGGCCTCTCTTTAGTCTCTCCTAAACAGTGAATTATTTATGCTCAGTTTATACCTTTGCAAGGCCTTGTGCTGCTGTGGCACTGAACCATCCACCAGCCTTCACTGTGGTCTAGTCCCTCTCCAAACCTGCTCTCTCTCAACCTCTGCTGAGCTCAGCTCCTTTTCTCTGAAAAAAATTAGAATTTTCCAGCTGCAGGACTGAAACCTCATTTGCCCCCCAAAATCTGCCCCAAGCCCCTAAACACCCCCATCTACCATGTTGTGCTGCTGTATCTGAGTCTGCATCCTGTGACCCTGCCAGCCTGTCTGAGCCCTTCCCCTCCTCACACAGCCTGTGCTTGGCATTCAGACTCATTTCACCCGTCTAGCCCAGGGCTTTGCCCTTAGGTCATTAAGATTTTATTCTGTTTCTGCTATTTTGGTCTTTTCAGTCTCTCTGGGTACAAATGTTAAGAAAACTCAGGCAGGGTCATCACCTTTGAGCCCTGCCTGGAAATGTTGCTGCCCTGCTTGGAGCTCACACGGAGCTGCAACACTTCCCATCACACCTGGAGTCCTCCCCTGCATATCTCTGCTTCATTTCCATCAGTGCATGAAATAAAATAGAAATGATAAGCAAGGAAAGCATCAAAACCAGACCTTGGGAGATTATTTATTGATGGAACAGGAGGCAGAGTTTTAAAAGAACCATAGAAAGGCTTGGGTTGGAAGGGACCTTAAAGATCACCCAGTTCCACACCCTCCCCTGGGCAGCAACATTTTCCACTAGCCCAGGTTTCTCCAAGCCCCATCCAACCTGGCCTTGGACACTTCCAGGGATGGGGCAGCCACAGCTTCTCTGGGCAACCTGTGCCAGGGCCTCACCACCCTCACAGCCAAGAATTCCTTCCCAATATCCCACCTAACCCTGCCCTCTGGCAGTGGGAAGCCATTCCCCCTTGTCCTGTCTCTCCAAGTCCTTGTCCAAAGCCCCTCTCCAGTTCTCCAGGCTGGACACTCCCAGCTCTCCTATCCAGGGAGCTGAAAAACCTCCTGGGTGTAGCCAGAGCCTTTGGGTTGGGGGACTGGATCTCTCCCGGGGTGTGACATCCTGGGCATGGCCTTTGGTTTCTGGGCTCATGGGCTAAAAAACTGTAGACCTTTTTTTTTTAAAAAGCCTTGATATGTGGGCAGAGCTTGATGAGTGAACACCAACCTGCAGGTGCCCAGCACATGCCAAGGGATTGGTTTCACCCTCTCTCCAACCCAGATGAAGTTCCCTCAGTGTGATGTGAGCAAAGCAACTTCTGTGTTATTTGGGTACAACCTTCTTGCCGTTGTGGCTGTAAAAAAATGGGTAAAAAAAAAATACAAAGCACCATTTTTCCCACTCAAATTCTCTGTCTGTGCTGTCCTGTCATTGCTGTGGTTGCTCGTTGCTTGTCCCTAATTTGTCTTTATGAGCAGCAGCAAAGCAAGGCCAACACTGAGACTTCCAGCAAGGCATGAACAAGACAAAAAAATAAATACATTTTTTTTGGCTCATAATTAAGCCTTTTTTGGAGTCCCAGAAACAAGACATTGTCACCCTTTGGGGATTGGTGGATACTGCGAGGTGGTGGAGGGGACTGGGATGTACTGGGAGGAGAACTGGGTGGCATGGGGGATCCTGAAAGGCACTGGGGGATACTGGGAGGCACTGGGAAAGGTGCTGGGGGATGGGAGGGCATAGGGGGATATCTGGAGGCGGGGGGGGAGGGGGGTTCACTGGGAAGAATTGGGAGGCACTTGGGCTGCAGGGATTTGGGGTAGGTTACGGGGTCTGGAGGGGTTAGCAGGGGGTCTTGAGGAGAGTCTGGGGGAGGTTGAGGGGTCTTGAGGGAGTTTTGGGGGGTCTTGAATGGATTTTGGTGTGCTAAAGAGGATCTGGAGGGTGTTTAGGGGGTCTTTAAGGGGTTATGGGTGGTCTGGAATGGGTTTTGGCATGTCTTGAAGAGGTTTTTGGGGCTATGGGAGGCATGAAGGGGCTTTTGGGGAGGGTTAGAGGGGTTATGAAGGGTCTAGAGGGGGTTTGGGAGGTCCTGAGTGTATTTTGGGGGTCTTGAAGTGGTTTTAGGGGAACTAATGGGGGCCTGGGAAAGATGGACTCAATGATCCTTGTGGGAACCTTCTAACTCAGAGTATTCTGGGATTCTGTCCCTTATTGGCAACATCCACACTGGAAACTGGCAATAAAATCACCAGTCATCAATAACAGAGCTGGGGTTCATTGCCTTGAAAAATATGCTGCGAAAAATTTAAATTGAAAATAAGAAATTTAAATTTAAATCTAATTAAATGACTTGCAATGCACAGCTAATGCTGCAGGGCACGGGAGTGTTCTCCTTTGTTCAGGTCACCTGAGGGAATAAATATGGGGGTTTTAAAGCTATTTCAGCCCTTGATTCTTCTTTATGTCAGTTGGAATCAGGAGTCCAAATTCCTTATGGACTTAAATCTATTTTATTATTATAAATAATAAATATATACAGTAAATATATTTATTATATATTTATATTATTATAAATAATATATTGTATCTATATTGTTATCAACATAATTCAGTAATTTGTGAAAGGATTATAAAATCCTCACCAAAAAATCAGGTTGTTTTCAGGGGAGTTTTTCTCCTTCAGGGCAAAGCCACATTTTGCTGTAAATTTTATCACAGCGTGGGGAACATTTGGAGCCTGCAATGGCAATTCAAGGGTTTTACACTGATCTTCCAACTAATTCCACTGTAAGAGCCCAAGTTACTGCCAGGTTGTTGTGCTGGATGGCTGGTTGTAAATGCTCAGGCACTGCTCTGGACCAGCTCCCACCTGGGTTGGAGTTTATAGAAAAACTTCAGGACATAAAATAAATGTTAGCCAAGAGAAACATCACACAGAGCACATGGGAGAAGGTCCCTGGAATGGTGCCTTCCAGGACATCCCCCAGCACAAGTTTTACAACCCACCCAAGACACTGGAGATGGAAAAATTTCCTTCAGGGCAGAGACACCTGCAGGAAATTGAGGTGAGATGGCAAGGAAGAAACGTCCTACAGCTCTTTCCATGCTCCAGAGAAGACCTAGAATTTTTAAAGGTTAAGGTCCTGCTCCATAGCATCTCCAGCTTTACTCTTCACATTAAAAAATATTTGTGTAACACTAGAAAAATAACTAAAACCACCTCAGTCTGTATTTATATTTATTATGCTCCTGTTACATTCAGATTCCTCCTGCCTGGCACATTAACTGAGAACAATATTGGTGAAGCCTAAAGGAGGGTGAGCCAGGTGGATGTCAGTCTCTTGTCCAAGGTGACGAGTGATGGGATGAGAGGAAATGGCCTCAAGTTGTGCAAGGGAGGCTCAGGTCGGATATTAAAGAAAATTAAGGAAAAATCCTTCCCAGAAAAGATGGTCCAGCCCTGGCACAGCTGCCCAGGGCAGGGGTGGAGTCCCCACCCCTGCAGGGCTTTAAATGCTGAGTGGATGTGACACTTGGGGACATGGGTCACTGGTGGATTAGCAGTGCTGGGGGATGCTTGGACTCAATAATCCTAAAGATCTTTCCTAAACTAAATGATTCTCTGGTTCAGTGGGACCACTGTGTCCTGCCCCATCAGTGGAACTGTCCTCTGAACGTCCCCTTTCTTGTCCACAGTGCAAGTGCTCTTTCTGTGAGGTGTCTGGAAGGGAACTGTCAGCTTGCTCCATGGTTAAAAATCTCTGAAATACGCATTTTATTAATTTTTTCTCTTCTCCCCTTTCATTATAACACACAGAGAAAAGGCGACATCTGCCACAGAGTGTCTGTATTTTAATCACCTGTGAAAGCTTCAATTAACCTGCAGCTAATGAGACTTGACAGTTTAACTAACATTGGAAGATGGGACTGAAGCAATGCAAAGAAGGAACAATTCCCACATATTTTCTGTAGGTCTTTGAAATATATACTTGAAATATGTTCTTGAAAATATGACTGCAGGTTTAAAACCATGCCCATAATTTTCTTGAGAGTAGACATTGAAGTTATAATTTTCTTGTCAGCATTTAATCATGCGTTGAAAAAGGGAACTCAGAGCAAGCAGGTGACACACAGAGACTATGAAAAACACACAGTTGTGTGAAGTTCAGGAGTGAAACATTTATTTATGACCTTCAGCTGCCAGAGGGCAGGAATAGATGGGATATTAGGAAGGAATTCTTGTCCGTGAGGGTGGTGAGGTATGGAATGGATTTCCCAGAGAAGCTGTGGCTGCCCCATCCCTGGAAGTGTCCAAGGCCAGGTTGGACAGGGCTTGGAGCAACCTGGGCTAGTAGAAGGTGTCCCTGCCCATGGCAGGGGGTGGAATGAGATGAGATTTAAGATCCTTCTAAACCAAATCATTCCATGATTCTGAGATTATTGAAGAACATCTGTTCCTGTGCATCCAGAAGGGGAAGCACATCCAACCACACAGAGGTTCTGCAGTTCTGACACAGCCCCTCTCCAGTTTGTCACAGTCCAGGCAGTTCTGCTTTGTCACTGCAAGTGAGAGACACCAAGGTGTTCATCTACAGTGAAGAATCTGGGTTATTAAGAGCCAACATGAACATTCACCAGTGTCCCTCTTCATTATTCTGGCAGTAACAGTTTCAAGCACTTCCCAAAAATCTCATAAACACACAGAGCTACATTATCCACAACTGGGGGCTGAGCACTCTGGAGTGTCTCAGCACTGCCTTCCCATGAAATCCTCTCTGGCAGGTGGGAATTTTGCCAGCTCCTCAGCACAGTGGTAAAGTGTGGTTAGAGGAATTGTGTTAGACTCCATTTGCAGTAATTGCAGGGGTAATTGAGAATAAAGACTAAACAGATAGGTCAGATCTCCTTCTCCAAGCAATTATGTGTGATTCATAGGGAGGATGGGAGAGCACAGAGATAGAAGTGTATGTAAATTTTTGAAGTGATTTCCTAGAGAAAACGATTACAAGGTTAACAGGAGCTTAGCATCCTAAAATTAGAAATTATTTGAAACTCAATGTGTTTGGGGAATTATCCATCACACAGAAATATATAACCATCACACAGAAATATATATCCTTCTCGTTAGAGGCAATTTAGGAGCCAGAAAGCCTTTTTGATTACTGTAAATGGCTCTGGAAGAAAAACATCTCGTGGCTGACGTCGCTGACAGCCACGTGCACGTGGTTAATGCACAGCCTGGCTTGGCAGAGCAGAGATGGAGTCAGCTTTTCCCTCTGCTCACGGGCACCATCCTCAATTCAAACGTTTTTAAGGACACAGCAAGTCAAGGAACCTCCAAGCACTTCACCCTCTCTGCACTGAAGTCCCCTTTGCAAACTGAAATTCCTGCTGCATGTTAATGAGGAATTTTCACCCCTTGAGCCATCACAACTTGCCTCTCATTGCTATTCTCCTCACATGCCACTGGACTGAAGAATCACACAAGAGGACTTGGGAAATTTTCCTGAGCACTTGGGAGCTGCTGGGAGATGTTTGAATGGCCAGGGGAGCAGCTGGAGGGGGTTTGAGCCATCTCCCTTTGAGCCTCCAGCCCCACACCGTGTCCTGGCACAGCAGATGGACAGGGCAGAGAGCCCACCCTAAAATCAGGCTCTTCCCTGCTCCGTGAGCTTCTCCCAGCTGTAGTTTAGGTAAAACCTGAGAGAGTTCAAGATTTACAGAAGCTTTTAATTCCCCTAAAGCTGCCTGGATCAAGGGATGCTGTTGAGATGCTGCGTTTAAGTCTGTAAATTGGGAGGGGCAGAGAGTGAAAAAATGTTGATCAGGAATTGTGAGGTTTGTTTTGCCTTAAAAAAAAAAAAAAAAAGGATCAATGAGAACTAAATAAAGCACTCCAAGTATCATCTTGTGCTCCCATGAGCAGGTTTGTGTAGGTAACTCTTGTATCAAACCACAATGACCTTTGAGCAATGTGGGCTCTCAGAGCTCAGATTGGCCGTGACCCAGAGAAGGGAGGAGGACACAAAGCTCCTCACACATTCCCAGTGTGTTTTCCCTCTGTGTCTGCAAGAACTTATTCAGTGCTTGATGTAATCTGTGCCAAGGGATGAGCACAGGGTTGGAACTAGATGACGGAATCATGGACTCATGGAATGGTTTGGTTTGGAAGGGACCTTAAAGCCCATCTTGTTCCACTCTCTGCCATGGGCAGGGACACCTTCCACTATCCCAGGTTTCTCCAAGCCCCATCCAATCTGGCCTTGGACACTTCCAGGGATGGGACATCTCAGAATCACAGAACCATCCACGTAGGAAAATATCTCCAAGATGACTGACTCCAGCATTACCCCACGTGACTGTGTGTGTTGTATCACTTGATGGACAGTTTTACCTTTGAAACATCAAATATTTACTTGGTTTTCCTCCAGAATAATTTAAAATGTATATTCAGTCTTTCAGTCAAAATATCAAGGACCAGCTGATGGTTTTATCTGAGCGTTTGGGGCTCGATTTCACTCAGGAAAGGGTTGGCCTCTCACTCCTGACACTCTTTGGAGGTTGGTGCTGGTGTTCCCTGACAATCAGGCTCAGCCCAGCATGTCCCAGGGGCTCTGTAAGGAACTGTAAGCAAATTACAGATAACTGAGAGCTCAATTTGCCAATTCACTTTGCTCCTCTGGATTTTTGTAACCTCATTTGTAAAATGGGAATAATATTTGTACCATCTTTTCCCATCAATGGATTGAAATGGGTTGATGAGAGATAAATATGAGCTGCTCCCTCTCTCTTTAGAAGGAACTCTCTGGTTTAGGGTAAGTTAAGTTTTTATTATTATTGAATTCTTGAGTTTCAGAGGGCTCAGCTCCCAGAATTTTTTTTATTAAACTCATCTGTCAAGATAGAAATACTTTCTGGAGAAGCCTGGGTTTGTAAAGGATGAATTGGATGAATGTGTGAATACTGTGTCCATAAATGTTTGTTAGGAAAATTATTCCAAGCTTATATGAGAAAGATATGAGAAATTAGATCACAAACCTCATTAATCATACACACACTGAAGGACAAGTGAGGCCAATTAATGTTTGTGGTAATTGTCAGAAGGATGTCGTGGTTTTGTTTCCACGCCAGTCACCCCCCCTGAGCTCAATGACTCCACAAACGAGAACTTTCCTCTCACCAGGAGCAACTTTGGATGGATTATGAAGGAAATTTCTGGTTTTCTTTGCTCATGTGGAATTACCTCAGTTTACCTGAGGGATGTTATGCTGAAGTTCTGAAAGGGAGCGAAGGCCCCAGGGCCAGAGCTCAGTGACCTCCCAGAGCCCCTCCACTCTCATCTTCTGCTGGTACTTCAGTGGAATTAAACCTCTTGCTGCTCTGTTACCATGACAACTCTTCTTTCCATGAAAAAAGCCCTCCATGGTTTATGATTTGAGCACTCTGTAAATGTGGCTATTAAGCATCATCTACTTTGTACACTGGGAAAAGCAAAGAGGTGAAACACAGACTTTTAAGCTGGGCTATAAAAGGAACTTTTCCACCTGAGAACCAAAATAGAAAACTTGTGGTAATAGTTAAAATCACCAGACTTGAAACCTTTTTTTACCTATGCAGATACTTGTGAGACTTTACTCACATCCACAGGTGAGTAACATTCACAAGTACCTCCGTGTAGAACCCAGTGGGATTTGTCTCTCAGGTATGAGCACCTCCCTCTGCCAGAGCATTTGAGCTTGAAGGGAACATTCAAACAAAGGGTATGAAAGGCCTTAGCTTGGTTTTTTTAACTTTAATAATAATCTCACACTGCTTAGAAGGGACCTTAAAGCCCATCCAGTTCCACCCCCTGCCATGGGCAAGGACACCTTCCACTGTTCCAGGTTGCTTCAAGCCACATCCAATTTGGTCTTGGACACTTCTAGGAATGGGGCAGCCACAGCTTCTCTAAGAAATCCATTCCAGTACCTCACCACCCTCACAGACAAGAATTCCTCCCTAATATCCCGTCTAGCCCTGCCCTCTGGATCTGGGAAGCCATTCCCCCTTGTCCTGTCCCTCCATTCTTTGTCCAAAATCCTTCTCCACTCTCCTGGAGCCCCTTCATGCTCTGGAAGAGTCTGCTCTAAGGCCTCCCTGGATCCTTCTCTTCTCCAGGTGAACACCCCCAGCTCTCCCAGCCAGGGCAGGGGCTCTAACCCTGTGATCCAACCCTGGCCACCTCTGGATTCATTCCAGCAGGTCAGTACTTTTCTTGTGCTGTTGTTTTGTACATATGCAGAATGACTCCACCAAGAGGAATGGTGGCTGATGGCTCTTTGGGTGTCAGTCTGGTCACTGGTGCAGCGATTAAACCACCCATGCCAGAGGAGGTGCTGCCCCATGTCCTGCCCCGGGGTGGGCACCAGCAACTCCCTGGCTAGCATTTCTCTTCAACCAGCTTTGACATCAGTCAGAGGAAATGTCCTTTTCCAGCAGGATGAACCACAGAGGCTCATTAAGCAGAGCTGGAGAAGCACAGATTCACCAGCTGAGCCCCAGCAGGGCCGTGACAGGAGAGCCATCTCAGTGTCAGACCCACCAGGGTGGCTGGAGGTGCTGTCAGTCACACAGAGGTGACACCTGAGCCTTCCTTCTGTGCTGTCAGGGAAAACATGGGATAAAATGGGCAGCCTAACCTCAGCTGGGTCACCACAGAGGGCGTTTGTGCTTCCAGAAGAAGAAAAAGCTGAGTCAGTGCACAGCAAGGACTGTTTGGAGAGGACATGGTGGCTCTGGCTGGGGATCAAGGAGCTCCTCCCCAGGGCAAGATTTCATGGATGCCCAGTGAATTCAGGCAGTGTCCAGAAGACTTTTTTTCCATCTGTCAGTTTTCCTTTGTCTCTCTGAGTCTGTGCACTGGAGCTTCAGGAGATGCCATTTGCTGCTGGAAGCAGCGAGGGATGGATGGGATGGCAGAGACCACAAGACTCCAGCCCACAGGGAAGGGCCATGAGTGACCCAAGCCCCCAGCAGTGCTTGGAGGAGAGTGCAGAGACCTCCAGGAAGGAGGGATGAGCACTGGAGTCAGTGCTGAGCAGCTGTTTGCTCACTGAGGTTAAAAGCACAATAAAGAGCAGGGGAAATTTCACTGCCTCTGGTTTCCCCCCCAGCAATGGCAAGGAAAGGCATCAGGGCTTCAGCAGCAGTTCTGAAAGGGAACACTGAAATTCTACAGTGAAATAAATACATTTAATGTTGCTCTTGCAGAATCCTAATCCCAAAGTAGTTGTTGCTTAATTAAGTGAATTTTTCAACAACAAAGTAAAAAAAAAGGGGGAGGGAGGGATGTGCCAAAAACAGTTTGTGAAGAATGGGCAGGAGCTGACCCCTGACCACAGAGACACTGCCAGCTCCACCAGGAATGTGTCCAAGGGCCTGAAGGAGCTGTTTTCCTGGTGTATCATTAAATTGGTGATTTCTCACTACAAGATGCCAATGTATAATAAAGCTTCATTCATTTATAACTGATGTCATAACCTGGTCTTGTCAATTATAAGGTTGAAATGATGCTTGATGATTTATTCACATCCTTCTAGAAGCTGTCAGCAAACAGATCATTATTTCCTAGAGTTTATTTATTATCTAATTTCACTTATCTCAGTAATTTGCATTAAAGTGAGAAATGCACTATTTTTACTGCTTGTTATCAAGGGTATTTCATAGATAATCACACAATGGCCTGGGCTGGAAGGAACCTTTTTTCCTTTCCAAAAGTAGAATAAAATTTAGTGGTTTAAGATGCATATATATAAAATACAGCTGATTTTACGAGCAGCTCTAAATACAATTCAAAATATGTGAGAATTAAAAGGAAGTTATATAGACTATGGCATCATGTTATATGATTTAAGAGTTTCCCATGCTGTTTCAAGGTTTAGATTGAATAGTAGGAAAAATTCCTTCCCCAAAAAGGTTGTGAAGCCTGGAACAGGCTGCCCAGGGCTGTTGAGAGATGCTGAACTTGCTCCTGCTTTTCTACCTACCTCAACTCTGTTCCTGCCTTCACCAGGAGAAAACACCTCATGGGATCTCTGAGTGTTGAAATGGAAATTCATGTTTCTCCAGCTTCAGCACCAAAATAGATATTAATGCAGGTGTTGTAGTTCAAATATTTTATAATGGTTTTAAGTTGCTTGTTTTCCCTGTTCATTTTACAAGAGCCTGGATAAAAATAGGGAAGGAAATGAATGATAACCTTGTAGAGCAGCTGTGGAGTAGGTGGGATATCAGTTCAGGGACACCATTCAGTTTAGGTCCTTCATGTGGAATTAGGGTCATTACTGTGATTTAGCAAGAACCATGTGCAAATATACACAGGAAACAGAGAAAATAGAATTTCCAGAGCTTATTCAGCAGTGGATTGCAGAATACAGGTGTTGGATATAATATTTTGCACTAAATTGGACTGTGAGTAAATAAAGGAGTTGGTCTTAAATTCAGGGTTGGAGTCCTGCTCTGAGCTCCATTGGAAACACACAGGCTCTGTTTCACTTTTGCAACTTATTCAATAAATATTTTGGCATCCCTGTCTGTTCTGCTGCCTTAATCTTCCCTTCTCCTGAGCAGAAATTAGCATTTATAATTTAGTCACCAGGGGAAACAAAAAATGGCTCAGCACAGACTTGGAATTTAATGCCTAAGAGAAAACCCCAGTGCTGAGTCACCACAAAGTGAACTCATTGTCTGTGTATATTTAATGGATGATATGGAAAGAGTGGGGAAAAACATGTCTGTAGTGCATTAAAAACCATGTGAGACTTCAATGGTCCTTCAGATGCTTTTTGTGACACGAGGTTGTCCCTAAATCCAGCCTTTCCTGCAGGAAGCAGCACATACCTGGCCAGGGGCAGCAGCAGAATGAGGGCTGTAATGGGGAATATTTTGGGAACCTGCTTCCCTCCAGGGTGGGTTTCTGTCTGCTCTGGTCTCACCTGGGTCACGGCAGGACCTGTCAGGTGCTGGAACAACATCCAAGCTGACAAAAGGGACTTGGCCACAATTCCCTCTCAGGGATCGATTCCCCCTCTCTTGTGCAAACTTATCCCTGGATTTCATCCAGAGTTCTGTAGTGGTGCAGATGCCAGTCAGGCTGAACCCTCTGCTTCCCTGAGCCACTTCCTCTGCATTTCCCTTCAGGATTTCAGTTTAACAGCAGCTCTGTGGTCTCTAAGGGGGTTCTCTGTGCCCTGAGAGCAGCAGGACCCACTGATGTTCTTGGCATCACCTGGGGGGTGAAAACAGGCACACTGGAACCTTTCATGGGGTCAAACAAGTAGGAAAACTATGCATCCTAAGGTAAATAAAGTAAATTAGAATTAAAGAGATGATGTGCCTCTGACATCACCACTGCTCACCTGGACTAGGGAAACCACAGGGAAACAGCTGCAGAGTTTCTGTCCTCCTGCGCTTAAGGAATACGCTTCTCTCTTTGATTGTAGAATTAATAAACAAATTTTGCTGAAAGTTAGAGAAATAAATTTTTTAAAAAGGTAGTTTGAGATACATATCAAGCATGAATATAGTAGTGAATGGATAAATGCTTAAAAATAGCAAAGTTAAAACAGGGAAAAAGCTATGCATTTTAATTGGAAACAGGGAATCACAAAACCATTCTGTAATTCTTTGCTGTCCAGCACAGCAACTGTGGCAGTAAATTGGCAGCAATTTGCCCAGTCCTGTGAGTTTTAATAGCAGAACAATTTTATTCTGTTTCACAGCATCTCTACCAGAACTATTACTGATGTGGCTCCTTTGGAGGGGCAGGATCATGCCCTGAGTGATGTGGCTGAGCAATTGGATTCAAACCCTTTAGGTCTTCATTAGAAAAATGAAAATAAGATGACTCAGCAAACAGAAGGGTTTTTAAAATCATAGAATCATGAACTGATTGGGTTGGAAGGGACCTTTTAAGACCATCTAGTCCAAGCCCTGACATGTCAAGTAAGTCATTCCATCATCAAAATTGAACGTTAGAATGATTAAAATCATTAGAATTGAGAACTAGAATCCTTCATTTGCATCATCTCTGAAAAGAAACACTGAATAGCTCCAAACTGACTGTCCTTCCTGCTTCCTTTCACCACCATGTGAATAAATACACATTTAAAGCCCTTGATATCATGTTCTCCACTCTTTTTTTTTTTTTTTTTTTTGTTACATTTATGCTGTGTTAACAAAGTCAGATGGGCATAAAACTGCTCTGAAAGTCAGGCTGTAAAATGGTTCTGGGAAGTTAAATCATGATGGGAGAGCCGTGGGAAAACTCCTTCTTCCAGGTAAGGCAGAATTAGACCCAGCAGAACTGAGCAGGGAGAACTGAGCAGAGCACTGCAAAATCAATAAAGTACTGCTGCAATAAAAGCCAGGCCCATTTCATGTGCCAATGCTGAGGGATGTTTGTGGTTATAAATCCTCTATGCAAAGTGCCCATTATCTCAGCTGAAAGGCAAAAATCGATCACACAAACCCCTCATAAACCACAGGCACTGGGGTGGCTCCTCAGAACAGCCTCAGTCGCTGCACAGACCAGGATAGAGGAAAATAGCATTAATAGAGATTGAGAAGTAGAAATGGGGGCAAATCACCCCAAAACAGCAGCACATTCTCAAAAATTCACCTTTTTGGAAAGGGAGATTTTTTTTTTTTTAAATTAAGACTTTTAGAAAGGGGGATTTTTTTTAAAGGATGAGGTTTAGTAAGTGGGATTTTTTTGTTTTTTTAGCTATGAATACTCTCAGTTTCTAAAGGTGGTCATGCTCACCGGGGATGTATGGAGACCCAGCTTCCCAAACTTTCCCTGGGAAGAAGAATTACTGGCAATCATGACTGGCGATTTACATTAATGCTGTGTTATATTGTTTAGAGGCAACAACCACGGTGTGAGGGACAGCCCTGGGAGCCACTGGGCTGTGGGTGGGAATTAGGGGTCTCCCAGGATTTGGTCCTTCAGTGCTGCCCATTCCAGCCATACAGACAGCACCTCTTTTCCTAAAAACACCCTCTTTATGGGCCTCATTCAGCAATTTCAATGTAACGAGTTCGGCTGAGAGGCAGTAAAACAACTTCCCATCTCCAGCTAATAAAAAGATATATAACTCTTCCCAAGAGTGAAAAATGAAGAGCAGGCAACTGAAAGTGCTGCCTAATCACTGAAATCTGGTGAGTGGGTGTTTTGTTTCACTATTTAGAGGTAATTTGTTTCAACCTGCATGGGGCTGGATTAGGGAGAAAATGAATCTAATTAGAGATGTCATTACACTGCTCAGTGTTACAACTTTGGAAAGTTATAATAGGGCATAAAAGTTATATATTAGTGCAAGGGGGGGATGGATTCATATGGACAGAGGGCAGGGTTAGATGGAATATTGGGAAGGAATTCTTGGCTGTGAGGGTGGGGAGGCACTGGCACAGGTTGCCCACAGAAGCTGTGGCTGCCCCATCCCTGGAAGTGTCCAAGGCCAGGTTAGATATTCCAGGAGCAACCTGGAATAGTTAAAGGTGTCCCTGTCCATGGCAGGGGATTGAATGAGATGTGCTTTAAGGTCCCTTCCAACCCAAACCATCCCATGGCTCTATGATTCTAAAAACTCACTTTTCTGCCATTTAGAAAACAAAATGGGTTATGAAATCCAGGGCAGGGTCCCATCACAGGACAGGGTGCAAACACATAAGGTGCTGTTTGTGTAGTCTCTGCATCACAACTGATGTGGCACTTCTGGAGTTTGAACTGTGAAGCCAATAAAGAATAAATTGCTCCTTCCTTACATTTGCAGACGGGTCACAAACAAGGAAATTTTTGGTTTAAAAGTGGAAAAATGATCCCAAATAAGGAAGCATAGAATGGTTTGGCTCAGAAGAGACCTTAAAGCCCATCCAGTTCCACCCCCTGCCATGGGCAGGGACACCTTCCACTATCCCAGGTTGTTCCAAGCCCCGTCCATCCTGGCTTTGGACACTTCCAGGGAAATGATTTTGCATGAGAAAATTAAGAAAGGAAAGAAGAGCTGCCATAGATGAGGTGTCTGCCATGGGGGGCTGTGAATATTTACTTTTTCCAGCCTGAATTACTACTTTAATTTTTTTTTTCTTCCCCTCATATGGTTTGTTATAACCATAACTTTATTTAAACGTAGCTTTTCTTTCCAGTGTGACTGTAATAATTTCCAAAAGAACATATTTTAATAGCTTGACTATATGCTCAGGATTTCTGTTTGCTTCCATAATTGCTCCTTAATTATTTTCCAATTGCTGAAACAACAGTTTTCACAGTTTATTAAAAAGCCTTTTTGAAAGCATTCCCCCAAGGCACTGTGGAGGTTTATGACTCTCACTAACAGCCAGAGCAAATGAATAATCACCAGCACGGGTTTGGTGTCAGACAGAGGAAACTGTTTGAGCTTATGGAGAAATTATCATAAAGCTGAATGTCAGACTGGGGCTGCTTCTTTGTAGGGGCACAGGCAGGCTCTGCTCCCAAATGTCTGGATCACTCCATCCCACCAAAGTGATCAGAGGGATGGAACAGCTCTGCTGTAGGGAAAGGCTGAGGGAATTGGGATTGTTCAGCCTAGACAAGAGAAGCTTTGGGGTGACCTGATTTGGGGTGGCCTTCCAGTGCCTGAAGGAGCCGACAGGAAAGATGGAGAGATTTTACAAGGGCCTGGAGTGACAGGACAGGGAGGAATGGCTTCCCACTGCCAGAGAGCAGGGTTAGATGGGATATGGGGGAGAAATTCTTGGCTATAAGGGTGGGGAGGCCCTGGCACAGGTTGCCCAGAGAAGCTGTGGCTGCCCCATCCCTGGAAGTGTCCAAGCCCAGGTTGGACGGGGCTTGGAGCAACCTGGGCTAGTGGAAGGTGTCCCTGCCCATGGCAGGGGGTGGGACTGGATGGGCTTTAAGGTCCCTTCCCACCCAAACCATTCCATGATCCCACGATTTTCTGATACCCTCAGTGCAGAGGTGGAACACCTGGAGAGGAAACCTGGCTCTCAGTCTCCTGAGCCAGGCTGCTCTCTCAGGATATTCCTCCCTTTGAATTAGCATTGATTTAAATTCCCTTTGGCTCCAAAACCATCAGTTTTCCCCCCCATCCTCCCTTCTCTGGCCTGGCTCATTGCCCTCCTCAGCCTCAGCTGCTGGATCACAAATCCTGTACGTAGAAAATCACCATGTTGGGATGCTCAGGAACATCACAGAGTTACAGAATCCCAGGATGGTTTGGCTTGGAGGGAACATTAAAGACCATGTTTGAATTTTAAAATTCATCTCCAGCCTAAAACTGTTCTTTCGAAAAGGGTTAGAGAAAAGAAATTTCCACCAAAATAATTATGGATTATCAATCCCTTAGCTGTTTCAAGCACCTAAATTCCATCACTGCTTAATGCAGATATTATTTCACTTTGGAAGATGTTGAATATCTTCCTTTTGAAGCTTTTGCACCCAAATGCTGTTGGGGAACATGTCCAACCTTACCCACACCTCTGTGCCACCGGAAGCTCTTCTTTGGGAATGTCCCTCACAGTCCCAGCAGTACTTTGAGATTTCTGCCTGAAGAGGAAAATGGCCAGAGGAGAAAAAAATCAGGTGAACTGGAGGCAGAGACACAATTAAGATAAAAGCCTGAGGGTCCTCTCCTTCCTCTCACACAACACTGCCATTTTAAAGTAAGATAAATTAGAACCAACAATTGCATGTTTATACAGGTGGGAAATAAGAATTTTGCTTTTATTCTCTTCCTGTGCTCTTCTCATAAGCTAAATCACAGAAATGATTCCTGGTTTACCTCCATCAGCCACAAGCAGAAGATTGCCTGGGTATAAAACTCCACTTTTAATACTTTGATTAGAAAATACTAAGAGGAGAATTGAAGCCTCCAAGGCATTATTTGCTTTAGTCAAGCAGAAATTTTCCTTATTAATGTGGAGGCAGGAATTCACAGAATCACAGAACAATTTAGGTTGAAAAATTCCTCCAAGATCATCGAGTCCAACTGTTCCTCAGAGCTGCCAAGGCACCGCTAACCCATGTCCCCAAGTGCCACATCCACACAGCTCTGAAATCCCTCCAGGGATTGGGACTCCACCACTGCCCTGGGCAGCCTGTTCCAATGCTTCATAACCCCTTCCATGAAGATTTCCCAGCCTCTGGATCAGGACACAGAGGACCTGTTAATAGGGAGCAGGATAATGAACCTGTCACTATTTAAAACAATGAAGCTTCAAGAATTACAACATTCCCCAGAAACACTGCAAATGAAAACTCTGTGTGCCAGAGCCAAGTCCAGCCTGGGATCAAACTCACCCATGGGTTGGCTGGGAAGGGGAAGAATTTTCCAAGCCATTTGTGTTAAAAGAAAACAATTATTGCTGGGAAGCCATGGAAGCTATTAAGAGAGCTTATAAAATCTGCTTTTAAAAGGTTTGTGCTAAAATTGTACAGGAAAACTCTCATCAAAAGTGCTGGACAAAGCCAGTTTTTGTGTTTAGGTGATGCAGTCCTGAAATGTCAATATTCTTTGTCCAGATCAGACTGGAGTGTTTGGCACAACACCCACTCTGGGGAAGAGTTAGTTTTTGTAGAATTGATTATTAAATATGCATGTGAGATACACAATTCTATGAGACAGTGATGGTTCCACTGGTTGCAGTGGATCATCTTAGAGGTCTTTTCCAACCTTAATTTTGTGATTCTACAATTCTACATAACTGTATGGTAATAACATACATGGTATAATGGCATTTTATACATTATGTGTATGTGTAATTTCCAGCTCAGACACAATTCCTAATTCCTGTGCACACACAGCACATGGAATTCATAGTCCAGACTTTCAGCCTGAGACACTTTTTATTCTGAACTTCTCCTTGCCCAGCTGTACTTACCAAGTCCTAGGGCAAGGCCTTACAGCATTATTTCCATGAGCCATCCTGCAGGATTGGAATTCCTCATTGATTGGAGTGTGGGGATGATCACAGAGCTCTGCTCCAAGGGCAGCAGGAGGTACAGACACAACTCACAGAGGGCAGGATTCCCAAAACAGCCCCTGTTCCTGGAATTAAAACATACAAAGACATGAGGGAGGCAGAAGGTTTAGTGCTCACAGAGTCACGAGATTCCCAAGGGTGCAATTCCAAGCCCCATCCATTAAGGATGGCCCTGCAGTCACAGGCACAACGTGGCACCACTGGCACAGCAACACAATTTATAACTCACAGGAAACCCAGAGCTGGGAATTCCCACAGGTGCTGTGCTGCCATTCAGCACTTCTGTGATGTTTCACATGATAATTAATGCACTGGAAGGTTTTCTTTTGGGACAGCACAGAACATCTGCTGAGAGAATATTGGGGAGGCCCTGGCACAGGTTGCCCAGAGAAGCTGTGGCTGCCCCATCCCTGGAAGTGTCCAAGGCCAGGTCAGACAGGGTTTGGAGCGACCTGGGATAGTGGAAGGTGTCCCTGCCCATGGCAGGGTGTGGGACTGGAAGAGCTTTAAGATCCCTCCCAACCCAACCCATTCCTGGAATCTGATCTGTTCCTGCTCTGAACAACCCTAAGAGCAAAAGTCACAGAGACCCACCAGGAAGGAATAAATACAATTTGGCTTCACTCATCCAAAAAGGTTTGCAGAACCTGTTAAAAACTATTAGAGGAACCTGAGCTTAGTCCTAAGACTAAATGGAACCCTGTTAATTTTTTATATCATTGGCTGTCAGTTCCTCCTATGGTAGCAGGAATTTCCAAGGTCACCTGAGGCACAGTGATCCCACCTTCAGGATGCACGCTGGGATCCAGGCTGCCTTTCCAACTTCTTACCAACAAATAATTCCAAAGATGGATATTTAGAATAGAAATGGAGACTGAGGATGATGGGTGATGTCAGAGGAAAGCCTCAAGAACCTCTCCAAAGACTGAAGGATTCCCTCCAGCTATGCAGAGGGAGATGGGCTGGGGAAAGGTGAGGTAGGTGAAAAACCAGAATAGAATCAGAACAGAACAAATTGGGTTTAAGGGACTTTGAAGATCATCTCTTGCCACCTTCTGCCTTGTGTAGAGACACCTTCCACTAGACCAGGTTGCTCCAAGCCCCATCCAACCTGGCCTTGGATGCTTCCAGGGATAAGAGATTTATATTTTCCACAGACTAAACGTGGTACATTCAGCATTTCATTGGCCCCTCAGCTGTAGCTTTATGTGCAATGGTGGAGTTTTCCTGCTTTCCCCTTTCCTCAGTAATGGGACAACTACACTCATTTCTCCTGCAGCCCCAGGTGTTGCCTTACTTATACATCAGCTGATTCTGCAAATGATATTGTAAGTGAGAGTGTTCTCAGTGTCTCACGATTCCTGTCAGAGCAATAAATGCCTTATTTACCCACGGAGCACACTTTGAAAGAACAGGATTTCACATAGGAATTTGCTTCTGACATTGATGGGAGTTAAAGGTTATCACATGAAACACTGAATTATCTGCTCAGGCTGCAGAACTGCAGTGAGATAACAGAGAATTCTGAATAATAATTGAGAACTCCATGCTGAAATCAATGCCATTAGACTGCATTGATGTAGAGACTCCTTTTATCCATAAAGCACAATTAAAAATTGAACCGAGTGCAGACCTTTAATGTCAGAATCATTGTCAGATGTGTTGCTGTCAACACCTGAACTGAAAATTGCAAATATGCAAAGTACCCCCTGTGAAAATGCTCAGAAATTCACGTGCAAACTCTGTTTTCTATTAGGAAAACACACATGGGGGGTTAGATCAGACATCTCTGTCTCCAAGAGGGTCTTTGTCAAAGCAAAGCACACCCAGACTCACCTGGGGGCACAGGTAAAAGAGCCAGGCCGGTTCCCTACTTGTTCAAACAGAACAGGTTAGTCCTTGCTGGGTATTATAGAATTTTCCAAGAATTCCCCCTCTCCCACCATCGTGAATGTCTGTGCTCCCAGAGCTGAGCAGATGGAGATCTGGGTCAGGAAGGAGCACGAGGAAATGACAAAGTTGTTGTGGCATCTATTTCTGTTCAGATCACAGCTTTGCTGTTCCCCAACCCAGACTGTCAGAGTCTTCATAAACTCATCTACCCTTCAGAAACACATCCCTGGGCAAAAGGATTTGGAAATACTTTAGAATATTTTTGGACAACGCTCTCAGGGACAGGGTGGGATTGTTGGGGTGACCTGTACAAGGCCAAGGTTTGGACTGGATGATCCTTGTGGCTCTCTTCCAACTCAGGATATTCTGTGATTTTATGAAATTAAATTTCAGTGCCCACTTGTGGTACCAAATAACACAGAGCTTTACATTGGTCTAAGGGCAATAATCACATTTTAGAGGAAGTTTTATATACACCTGTGACATGGGCTCCAAGCCCCATCCAACCTGGCCTTGAACACTTCCAGGGATGGGGCAGCCACAGTTTCTCTGGGAAATCCATTCCAGCACCTCCCCAACCTCACAGGGAATAATTCCTTCCCAGTATCCCATCTCCCCGTGACCTCTGGCAGTGGGAAGCCATTCCCCCTTGTCCTCCAGGACCTTGTAAATAGTCTCTCTCCATCTTTCCCACCAGCTCCTTCAGGCACTGGAAGGCCACAGTCAGGTCACCCCAAAGCTTCTCTTTTCCAGGCTGAACAGTCCCAACTCTCTCAGCAGAGCTGCTCCATCCCTCTGATCATCCTGGTGCCTCCTCTGGACTCACTCCAACAGCTCCAGCTCCTTCCTGTGCTGGGCCCCAGAGCTGGAGGCAGCTCTGCAGGTGGGGTCTCACCTGAACGGGGCAGAATCAAGAATTAACTAAATGATGATGGAAGAAATAGCAGAGCCTGGTTGTCAAACTGCAGCTCCAGGAACACAACTGAAGCTTTGATGAATTGGGAGAGTTGTACCCCCCCAGCTACTCTGAACACTTCCCAAGTTGTTGGATTAATTTTCAAGTTTTGAACTGAAGACGATAAATTAACTTCAGCCTCCAATCCAAAAGAGCCATCAGAAAAGTGATATCTGCCCCAATTCAGCCCTAATGAAGACCAAGCACTGGTTCTTTGAGTGAATCCCAGTTATTTAAAAGCATTCTTGGGGCTGCCTAAAGGTGACAGAACAGACATGTCAACGTGCTCTGAGCTGTTTGATGGATTGCAACATCCACTGGTTTTATTTGAACAAATCTTCCAACGACCCAAGAAATTTGATTGTATCTCTGCATTTCTTGTGTCCTACACCACAAAATTACTTCCCATCATCCTGGAGGAGATGGGCAATCATTTACTGGAGTAAATAAAATAATTCCCTATTACTCCATGTTATGAAAATGCCATTTCTTTTTATTTGATAAAGTGACTTCTGTTTAGCATCTTCCCAAAGCAGAAGGGTTGATGGATTTTCCTCTGGTTTTTCCACGCTTAGTTGTTCCTATTAAACACACACATCCATATTTTTCAGGATATTGCTGTTTGGAGGACTGGGGTGTATCACGCTGACATATCCCAGTCAATTAACTCCCACAGTGGTTCTGCAAAGGGATGAGAGTATCTCCCTGCACAGCTGCTTCTTGGAATGAATTATCAAAGAGATTTTACCTGTGGGTACATAGCCATGCATAAGGCTAAAGCAAATTTAAAGGAAAAAATACTTATTATTCAGTGTTCCACAACAAATGCCAACTAGAATTCCATGGAACAAAATGGTAAAAAAAAAAAAAAAAATTGGCAAAAGGGGAGGATCAGCTGCTTTGGAAAAATAAATTTTTAGGAATGTTTTCAAAAGTTAAAAAATCATAACAAAACTTTTTAGGAAAAGTACCACCACCTTCTCAGCACCAAGAACTTGGCAATTCTTATAATCAGTTTTCGAGCCTGAGCCTTCCCGTGGCAGAGCTGTATGGATATTATTGCTTCCTGTCTGCTCCTCAGTGACACCACAAACAACTCTCACAGCATTTTACCCTTCCCAAACAGTTCTGGGAGGATTTATCAGGCCACACGGAAGACTTTTGGGAAGGTGATGGGGTTGTCACACCCAGGGAGAGCAGGGGAGAAGGATTGTCCCAAATGCTGCTGCAGGAGATGGCAGGGGTTGGGTGGTACCCAGGGAGAGCACAGATGTGCAGAGCTAAGGCTGGCAGTCATTTACAGGAAAGACTGACTCATTAAAAGGGATAATTAAAGACAGCTGCACAATAGTTAATTACTGTCAGCAATTAAACCTGGAGATGCATTGCAACAGACACCCAGTGGAAGTTGAGCTGAGGATGGGCCTCACCTGGGTACGGGCTCTTTTCTGGCCTCATCAGACCCCAACGCTCTCCCCCACGGCTTTTAAAAAGCTGCATTTCTTTTCAAGGACATTATTTTCATCTTCTTATCACAGAATCACTGAGGTTGGAAAAGCCCTCCCAGCCCATCGAGTCCAATCTGTGCCCAATCCCCTCCTTGCCACCCAGCCCAGTGCACTGAGTGCCATGTCCAGTCATTCCTTGGACACCTCTAGGGATGGGGACTCCACCACCTCCCTGGGCAGCCCCTTCCAATGCCTGAACACCCTTTCCAGCAAGAAATTCCTCCTCGTGTCCTCTCCTGGCTCCCTCCTCCTGTTAGGGAGTTGAAAACAAGGAGAAGGTTCCCCCTGAGCCTCCTTTTCTACAGGCTGAGCTGCCTCAGCCACTCCTGGTGCTCCAGGATGTCTCTCTTGCAGTGAGGGCCCAGAACTGAGTTGGTGGCTTTAAGCCCAGGAGGGTATTTGCTGCCGTGATACAAATCCACCTGCAGTTCAAGGCCCTTCCTGGGGTGGGATGGAGTCAGATCAGTCCCAAACCTTCTCATCTGAGCAGGGGACTGAGTTACCTGAGCTCTGGTCCAGGAGAATGGAATCACAGCATTGTTAAGGTTGGAAAAGGCCTCTAAGATCAAGTCCAACCTTCAACCATCACCACACCACGGTCACCACTAACCCATATCCTCCAGTGCCACATGCACAGAGGTTTTGAGCCCTCCAGGGATGGTGATTCCACCACTTCCCTGGTAAATCTGCCCCAACAGAAACCACACAACTGCAAAGGAACCTTTGTACAGGTGGTGACAGGACAAAGGATCGCTCAAGCTGTGAGATGAGATGAAACACATTCATCACACGCATTCAAAGTGTTTCGCTTCACAATTTTTGGTACAGGAGGATACAAGAAATGTGTTCTCTCTCTCAAGAGAGAGGAAGCAAAATAACTGTAATAGTTCCAATATTAATTTTAATATTATTTGTTGCCCACAACTGCTTGCAAAACACAGAGACCTCAGTGGGGCTTAAAAGAGATGGTTTATGAATCTGCACCCAGGGTAGAGCTTATGAAAAATTAAAATTACACCACTAGGATTTGCTGCTAAAAACCCCTTAAAATCTCATCAGTGGTTGAAAAGTCAGTTGGGAACATTTATCATCTTTAAGATGTTTTAGATTGTGTTTTCCAAGTCGTCATCCTTAAGATCCCCTTGGGAAGGGCAGAACAGTGACAGCTCGCTCAGGAGAGCTCTGGCTCCCAGCCAAATATTTCCATTCATATAATAAATAATACATTTATTTGCAGACACCAGAGTCAGGCAGAGCAGGGCAGTGCCTTGGCTTTGGGGAGGAACAGGTCCATCCCCCTGCAGGTACTGGAGCTCTCTGAGATCCCTCACCTGTCCTGCACATCATGAGCATCCAGCAGATCAAACACTTCTCTCTACACAGCTGGGAAAAGAGAAATTCCTTTTGCATCACTTCCTGAAGTAGCTTAAGAAAATTCTCTCTGTCACCTGGGATACAAAAATACCTTTATTTTATCGATCTGGGATTTGCAGGACTTGTGGTGTTGTGAGTGGCACCTACCGATGGCTCTGGACAGCACAGGAGAGTGGATTTAATTTTTCCATATCGCCTAATATATCCTAAAATTCCTACCTCTTTGCTCCCACTAACACCTGTTTTCTGGTCATTGCTCAGCACCAAATCTTTCCATACAGAAGCTTTTTTTGCCTTCTTGCCAAATAAATCTGACTGGAGCTCCAAGGCCATGGAAAGCCCTGCTGGAAGTTATGCAGAGCCAGGACACCCCAACCCTTCCCATTTCCCTGGTCTGGAGGAGTAGCAGGAGGCACCATCACAGGAGATTTAATTGATGATGATCTTTAATCTCCCAAAATATGGCCAGGACTTATTTTCCCCCATTCCTCGTTCCACTGCACAGGCTCAGAGATGAGAGAGCTGCAAATGTAACATCCCCCAAGAATAAAAACTTTTGCTACCAGAAATCTTTAATTTCCCAGTAGAAAGTAAAGGATATAAATGGGATTTTATTTAATAAGTTTATTGTGAATTATTATTTCATATGCATGTTCTGGTAACGATCCCTGAACTGTTCCTACAATCGCATTCACCAGAACAGACCCTGCTGCTCGTGCAGAAACCCCCCGAGACCCTAAAAGGCCAACTGGAAATAGATGAGCACATGCAGCCTCTGCACTTGCTTGGGAAAAAGGCTTTAAATCAGATTTTGCACATTATGGAGGAGTGTTGCTTTTTTTAATTTTGTGGTTTTGCACAGGCTTTAATTCTGGATTTGGAATCAATGAAATTGGAGGATTTCCTGAAAAGCTCTTAAAAAAGAGGCAAAGCTGAAAAGGAGGACAAGAGGCAATAATCAGAAGTAACACCAGAATAATCAGAAGCATCAAAGTAACAAAGTGGATATACAGAAAAAGCACTGGACAGTCACTGCAATTAAATACTGCAAGAGTTCACCCAGAAATCTTGGGTAAATCAACATTTTTTTGAGATTTTCAAAGGGCAGTTGGTAGGATCCTGAAAAAAAACCTCATCCATCCTTGAAGTTTTGGAGCAGAGGGTTATAGAAGATGATTTGCATCTTCCTTCCAAACTCCCTCCCCCATAATTTTGCAGTCCTTTCCAAAAAATCTCATAAGGGCAGGAGGAAGGATCACTGAGGTGAGAGCAGGTTGTCCAGGATAAGGGCTGGATGAACTCTAGTTTATTTTAGGGAAAACTTGGCCAAAATGGAAGAGTCTCCACTCTAACTCTGTCAAACTGTCAGGATCTGACAAATTGCTGCCCCACACTTGCCTTTTTTTTCCTGCTGACAATTATAATTCTATTTGTGAGCATTGTGGGTTTGGTGAGATGAGTTGCCAGATATTCAGGGACTTGGATGGGGGAGCAAAAATTATTTGACTTGTTCAGAGACTGCACAAGACAGGCTTATAGGCAGAGTTGATATATTGCTGTGCTGCAGAGCAACCCCATGGAGGGAGAATTTGTAGCTGCCAGGGCCCCAAATCCCCCACCATTTCTCTTGCTTTGGAAATGTGACTTTGCCTGGAACTCTGCTCTCACTATTAATCAGATGAAGCCTTGATTAGTAAACGAGGAAAAAGTGATCCTAAACAATGATTTGCCTAGATTCTTTTTGTTCATCTTGTTGTTTTACATCTAGACCTAGCACAGCAGTTCTCAGAGCACTGGGGATATTAAATAGCATTTTATACTTGTTAGTCTTTAGTTTCTCAGATTCTTAATGGAAGGTTTTATCCCCTGTATAAATTTGGATTGGATTTCTTTCTCTGTCATATAGTTTTGGTTCCTTCCTCTTTCTAGAGATTGATTTTCTGCTGAGAGAGACATTGAATCACAGAATGGTTTGGGTTGAAAGAGACCTTAAAATTCATCTCATCCTACCCCTTGACATGAGGGCAGGTTATTGAAATATAAACATTTCCAAATCAGTATCTTGTCATTATGAAGTTGTGGTTTTGCTGTCTCAGGAGACATTCTCATCTTCATCTGACAGGAGCAACTGCCTGCTTGCCTCTTGGTGTGATCTGTGCTAAATTAAGACTAAGATTTGGGGTGCAGAAACTGGAAATCAAGTTAAATTGAGATTATTTACAAGGTGATCTGCAGAAAGTGAATACATAAATATATATAAAAAAATATATACATAATTTCTAAGCTTCTGTTCTCCACATTCCCTTTCACCTGAACACCAAAACAATATTTCCCCAGGCTGGACAGGGCTTGGAGCAACCTGGTCTAATAGAAAACGTCCCTGGAGTCAGACTAGATGCTCTTGAAGGTCCCTTCCAATCCAAACCAGCCTGTGATTCCATGATATATTGTTTTAGCCAGGTTTATTTGCTTGCTTACTTACTTCCTGCCCCATTCCTACAGTGCAAAAGCAACAGGAACTGCAGGACGTGAAAGCCACAAACACTTAATGAAAGGAGGGACATGATCAATGAACACAATTGGATGTCAGGTTTTTAATTCTCCCCATTTAGGCACAAGCTGTTTTTTAAAGTGAGAGACAGAGAAACATGGTTACAACCCCCCATTAATGTCCAGCATCACCACTCTGAGAAGGAAGAAAAATTACACTCTTTTATAGCCAGCACATGTAAACAGCTCATTAGTAGTGTGGATAAAACTGAAATATGGGCCTTCAAGTGACTGGATTGGAAACCATTAGAAATAACACCGGTAGGAACAGCTGTAGGAATCCAGGGAGGGTGGTCAGAAACACCAGGACCTGCTCAGCCCACTGGGCACCAATCCTGTTCTTGCCTCCCTGGCACCAGCACCACCCGACCCCAGGAAGTGTCCAAGGCCAGGATGGACGGGGCTTGGAGCAACGTGGGATAGTGGAAGGTGTCCCTGCTCGTGGCAGGGGGTGGAACTGGATGGGCTTTAAGGTTCCTTCCCACCCAAACCATTCCAGGATTCCGTGATCATGAGGGAAAGGGGCTGGGGATGGTCTCTGGACCCCAGAGCCTTGTAACAGCCCTGCAGGTCCCAGCTCAGGGCTGGGTCCCCAGAGGCCTTTGCCTAGGAAGGAAGGGTTAAAAAAAAACCCCAACTATTCCCCTGTTTAAGCTTTTTTTCTTCTGTCCCATTGAAGCTGCATTGATGGAAAATTTTGGAGGAAGAACTCCACGTATGTGAGGAATGAATGTTTGTGCACCTGCAAAATGACGTCCTGTCCTGGTAACAAACAGAGGTTACAGAAGCTCCTGATTTGTCTTTTTTAACACACATTTTCACCAGGATACTCTCTTGAAGTATAGACCTTGAAATATATATACTCTCCTGAATACATCTCTGTACATATATATATACACACATATATACTGGAGGAGTCTTGCCCCACTTCACTTCTACTCTGATGACTGATCCCTTTAACAATCACCCAAGGAGGTCACACATAATAGAAAAACATCCAACCAAAAGTTATCATACTCATCCCATCTGTGAAATCACTTTTCTTCCTGCATTGCTTTATCCTCTCAAAAAAAAGAAATATTGCTTTAAAATCTGACACTAACACCAAGTGGATCTGGGTTTATCTCAAACTGCATTATTGATAATTAGGGGGTTTATATTCAGCCTGAGCTTTTCTGACTGAGGATGGATTTGTTATGAAGGAAAGCAGGAGCTGTAACTTCCCCTGCTCTGACAGAGCAGCACAAAAAGAGCTCCTTCGGTTGGAATGTGTTTGGAATTCCAACATCAAACAGCCCCAGCAGCACAGGGGAGGGGGAAGGAGCAGCTGCAGTTAAAATGATTTATCCCGGCCATCGAAGATGCAGTTTGACAGATAAAACCACGAGCCGGGTGCAGTTGCAGTTGGAATAAATGGAAATGAAAATAATGTCTTTTACCAAGGGGGAATCAAATGGACAACGTGCAAGTGCCGCAGGCTTTTATGTCCTGGCTGCAGGAATATCAGTTACACCTCCCACAACTTCATTTCACACACACTCTTTGTGCCAAACCTAAGCAATGTTATTGTCACCTCAGGAAAAGCGAATGTTGGAAGTGCCAGGACTCTGTACCTGAAGCCTGCCTGCTTTCCCCACAAAGCGTGTTTTCCTAACAAGAAATACACCACCAGCATGTCTTTAACACTTAAACCACTGCAGCTCTAAACATCACCGTGAAAGATATTAAGTTATACAAGCTATGAAAAAGAGTTAATTTGCCCAAATCTTCCAAAACACAGGTCAGCTTGAGGCCACAAAGAAAATCTTCCAAACCACATACAGTTATCACTGGATCACCACCATAACGCCACAGTCACCTCCCAGTTCATTAAAAAAAGCCAAAGCCAATCAAGATGAAGCTACTGCAGGACAGGATATTTTTTCCCCCTTCATTAATATGCCCCCCCTTCAAAGCAAACATATTTTTATAACACCTTTAAATATCAACACGTTTTTAATGTTTGCTACATGCTGAGCACAGTCAAAGAGGACCTGAAGCACAAGTAAAGAATTTATTCATGCCTTTTTCTGAAGAACAGATTTCTTCCCTCTGTCCCACCAAAGCACTGAGAGCAGCTTCAATCCAAACATGAACCATCACTGAACATGTTTCTTGTGTCCAAGGAATGACTGGACATGGCACTCAGTGCTCTGGGCCAGGGGACAAGGTGGGGATCAGGCACAGGTTGGACTCGATGGGCTGGGAGGGCTTTTCCAACATTATTAATCCTGTGAGCACAAGAATTACCTGACACACTCCTTGGAGCAAATTCACCCTCGTAGTTCAAGCAAAACGACTTCAGGAACAAGCACCACCCACTCAACTTCCTCCCTGTGGTACCTCAAGTATTTCCTTTTTCCTAGTCCTTTTATATAAATGAGGTTATTTAAAGCATCATCAATAGCTGAGCAGTCCCAGCCCTGCCTCCTGGTTAGTGCCAGCCCCAGCACCAGGGAGGGTTTAGCTCAGAGCAGAGGAAGGTTTGGCTGATGGGATAATGCTGGTGCCATTAACAATTAATTGAATGAGGAAAGGTGGGGGGAGGATGCAAAACACTTGTTTTCCTCCCTCCTCACACAAATCCACCCAACACAAACCCACAGCAAAGGGAAAATGATCCCTGAGGGACAGAGAACAGACCCACGAGACAGGACAGCCCAAAAGCGAGACAGGACAATTTGCTCAGAGTTTTCCTGAGCAGAACGGGCAGCTCCCAGTTCCACTCCAACAAAGCCCAGACTGGCAGTGAGTGATGGGGGATAACTCAATAAAGATCCTACATTTACTGTAAATAAATGGGATTCATTAGGCTAAAAGGCATAACTCATGCCAGGTAATTTGTATTGCACAGGTAATTTAGGTAATTACCTCAACAACGAGGTAATTTATATTACACAGCAAACTTTCTGCACTCCCCCGCTGATGGATTTGCCATTGTTATCCTTTGTTAAACGACACTGAGCCTTCCCATAAAACCTGGAATGGAGGGTTTGATGGGCTTTATGTACTTCCACATGGAAAACAGCTCTTGGGCAGGAATTGTGAGCAATGCACTGGTGTTCTTCTGGGTCTTATTATTTCCAGGAGAAGATTTATGGGATTTCTTGCAGCAGGTAAAAGCTGCTCTATGCAAACATCTTCTGGACTGCTTGAAGCTCTCTGAGCAGGGATCTCATGTCCTTTCTCCTAAGGTCAACTGCTCCAGAATTTGGAGCTTGGCCAAGAGCAAACAGACAGATGTAGAACCTAGGAGAGGCACCTTCTCCCATTCCCAAAAGCCCAGTGCTGGACTGGAATCCATAGGCTTGGAGGTCTTTTCTCATTGACACTTCTGATTTTTCCTGCAGCTGAAGTGTTTTGGTATCTACCAAAGCTTACTTGCCTGACTAAAGAAAGCCAAAAAAATCCTCCCTGACCTGCATAACGAGTCCAAAAGATCAGGAAAAAGGGATGGGAATAGATCCACTTAAATAGATTTTGCTTGTTTGGAAGCAAGTCTTTCAATATCGCTCTGCTGGTTTTTGGCCACTGTCCACAGTGTGCCACCAGAAGGGCCACCACAGCCACCTTCACCCCCACTGTGGTGTCTGTTCCCTGGCCCACGTGGGTCAGGGCCAGCCCAGAGCTGGAGGTGGCCTGGTTTGGGTCTGCCATTCAATGAAACCTTTCCCTGAGCTCAGGCCCTGAGGAAGGAAGGAGATCAAAATGAACACAGCTGTCCAGACCCAGGACTGCACTTGGGTGGCATTCGTGCAGTGGACTCTGTGACTCTGCCAAGGAAAACACAAAGTTTAAAAGGAATGTGAAACTGGTGACAAGTTGCCAGCTTGTGTGTCTGATGAAGGCTGAGGGATCGAGCTGTACTCCCTGACAGCTTCCAAATTAAACTCTGGGCTCTTTAGGAGGTTGTCTGTCAGTAAATCCAAGTGTTTAAGAGGTCCAAGGCTTTTTCTGCTGCCTGGCAGACAGGATGTATGATTTGGAGTGTGTGAATCTGGAAGCAACAACCCCCTTCTCCTTCACAGTTTCTGGATCACATTTATCTGACTATTACAGGAGATTTTGTCTTTTGGAAAGAACTCAAAGATATTATTTCATTGGACTGAAATAATCCTGTTTTATCCTACCATCCACTGATTGGAACAGTGCATTAGTTTATACGAAAGCCACCCACTTACCTGGGGTAGTTCACCCACATGAGTTATCCTGCAAAGACTTTGAAACTAAACAAGTTCAGAAACAGCTGAATAACCACATGGGATGTGTGGTATGGCAGGATTGGCTTAATATCTATTAGGAAACACCTGCCCACACACACATGATTTCGAAGGTAAAATGTTTTATTTTTATCTAAAAGTCTGTTGAAAAATCTCTTCCTCCTCCAGATTTTACCCTCCAGATTATCCTAAACCACCTCTGAGTCCCAGGAGATTTCAACAAGACACCTGAGTTTTCTACATGCTGTAATTACAGGGTGTAATTGGCCAAAATACAGACGAAAGCTTTGGGTGAATGATTCATCCCTCTGTGTGCACTCAGAGGAACCCAAAGGGTTCCTTTTCCTTCCAAGCCTCCTTCTTCCTTGGGAATTCCCATGAAATTCAACACATTACTTGGGCAGAGCTTCAGTCTCAATAAATAACACTCTGGACCCAAAAAACCCCACTGCAGCAACAACATGTTTTGCACAGAAGCATTTCTGGACAGCTCCATGAAACCCCTCAGGTGGGATGATATAGATGTGCCAGGCAACCCTCAGCTGGCACAGGCTGGCACAGCCCCATCTCATCTGTCTCATGCATATTCATGAGCAAGAGATGGCATCCTAAGACTAAAACACTCAGCAGATGCTAAACTGGAACAGGGAACTTGGCATCTGCAGTTAGAAGGTGTGAACTGCCCCCAAATAAATCAGTGTCCCAAGTGATCTTTGAAAGCAAGATGAGCACTCCTAAATCACTGGCAGCTTAATCCAACATGGGGAGAGACACCAAAACTGAGATTTAGAGGACACTCGATCACGTCAGAAAACTCCTGCCCAGACACCTTTGGGGATTTGGTTTTTAAGTGCTGTTGAAAACGTTATTTTTCATTTCCATACAATTTAAAAGCATGGAATTACTTGTTAATTCTCCAGTACGCTTGTGTTTCATGTACAGAGGTGGGTTTATATCACACCATGACAGACCTAAACTCCCTCAATCCCCCTGTGAGCCCGCACAGGACACTGAACCCTCAAAGAGGAGTCTCACTGGCTCATGTGCAGTATCAGATCAGCCCCAAAATATGTTTATTTTGCACTATTTGGAGAAAGAGAAGAATTTAAAAAGCATCCCGTGTTTGAACTCAGCCTTCAGCCAAATATAAATTTACATGTTTTGGATGAGAAAGACTTCCCACATGAAGAACTGGCCATGTCCTGGTTCTTTCTCCAGGGCATCACTGGAGTGACTTTGGCTGGATTACCTTCAGCAATATTCTAAAATAAAAAAGCTGCTAAGTTGCCTCATGGTTGGAAATCCAGGGGTGATATTTTCCATGATGGCTGAAATTCTGCTGTTGGGTGGGAAGGCTCTGAAGAGGGATCTGGACAGGCTGGATCCATGGGATTGATGGGACGAGGCCAATGGGGACAACGAGGGCAAGTGCTGGGTCCTGCCCTTGGGTCACACCAACCCCATGGAACATTCCAGGCTGGGGCAGAGGGGCTGGAAAGCTGGAGAAGGCCCTGGGGGTGCTGGTGACAGCGGCTGGACATGAGCCCAGGTGTGCCCAGGTGGACAAGAGGCCAATGGCCCCAGTGCCAGCCATGGTGTGTCACAGGCCAGGGCAGTGACTGTCCCTGTGCTGGCACTGCTGGGGCACCTCCAGTGCTGGGGGCAGTTCTGGGACCCTCCGCAACTCCCTAGGAGGAGGGTGGAGCCAGGTAAGGGTTGGGCTCTGCTGCCAGAGAACAAGAGATAGACAAGAGGAAATGGCCTCAAGCTGTGCCAGGGGATACTGGGGAAATTCCTTCATGGAAAGGGCTGTCCACCCCTGGCACAGCTGTCCAGGGCAGTGGTGGAGTCCCTATCCCTGGAGCCAAGTAGATGTGGCACTTGGGGATGAGGGTTAGTGGTGGGCTTGGCAGTGCTGTGGGAGGGTTGGACTTGATGGTCTTGGAGGGCTTTTTCAACCTGAATGATTCTCTGATTCTGTGAAACCATAACCTTCTCCCCTGTCTGTGGGTACATGTGATTTAGTGAATTTACTCACTCTGAAGCCAGAATTCATTATCTGGAGAGGGAGATCCCCCCCCCCCCTCAGCACTGGCCTTTCACAACACACAAACTATTCTTACTCCAACAGATTAACAAAGACATTACATAAAACAGTCATGAGACAAATGACACAGAAAACTCCAAAAATTAGACTAATAAAGAGGTCTGAGCCATAACAAGGACCTTTGGGGATTACATGTGCCAACTTCAGAGCTGTTCCCAAAAAATTAATTTATCAGCCACTTACATCAAGATGGGTAAAGTTTATTCTCCCACAAGTTAAGATGCTCTTGATTGGAAATGACCTGTGGTTGCAATTTGAATAAATAAATGGAATGAAGACACTTCAGCAGAGCCTCAATAGAGAAGTAGCAACAAATCCAAGGTTTTTCTGATCCGCACAAAATGGCAACAGAGTGGGGTATGAAGGGAAAATCTCCATTCCCATGAAAAGTCATGAATGTCTGGGAAAGAGCTCCAACACATTCTTGACAGTTCTGATGATATTCCAGGCCCCCCTTCCCAAAATAGCTCTGACTGTGTGTACATTCATAACTCGGCTCCACAACCCAGTTCTGGAACTCTAAAATAGAATAATGGGGGCACATTTTCCTAGAAGTTCGGGGAAAATTGAGGTTATGAGAAAATTCTGTCATATTTGATAAGGCTAATGGACATTTCAGAGATGGACTTAATTAAGACTGAAGGTTTGGGAAATGTTGGAAAATTTGATTTTAAAAGTAGCATAGAAAGGAAATCAGTGATACTCAACAAGCTGCACAGCAACTGGGGTGTTTGGACCTGTTATTTTACACAAGTCACGTACAAATCCTGTGGAATGCTATTTTGGAAAGTTACTTACCTGTGTTCTTCTAGTCTCTTGTGCATCAGATTAATTATTTTCAAAGACTAACAATATGTCCAGAAATAAGGTGGAATGAGCTCTTTTAAGGACAAGTTAAGAGATCTGGAGTGAAGTAAAAAATATTTTTAAATTTATTTTACTATAAGTAAACATATAAATATATAAATATAAATATTTATTGATTTATCTCTTTTTTTTTTTTCAAATTCTCAGATCTTTTCCTAATATCTCAAATCTTAGAGGCAGAGGCTTGGCTTTGAGCCCATGATTGGAGGTCCCCAAGCAAACTGCAGCACTCCAAGCACAGCTCTTGTGCTCTCTGTGGGGTCATGGTGCCTTTCCTTCCTATGGAGAAGGTTAAAGGGTCGTTAAAAGCTTTCAGTGAAGAGAGCATTAAAAGTGCACAGCAAAGCTGGGGAAAGAACTGCTGAAAATATTGGCTGTTGTGTCGGACACGAAAAGGGTCATGATGGGGCCACCCCATCTCATGAAATCATGGAATGGTTTGGGTTGCAAGGGACATTAAAGCCCACCCAGTTCCACCCCCCCCCCATGGGCAGGGACACCTTCCACTAGCCCAGGTTGCTCCAAGCCCCGTCCAACCTGACCTTGGACAATTCCAGGGATGGGGCAGTCACAGCTTCTCTGGGCAACCTGTGCCAGGGCCTCCCCACCCTCACAGGGAAGGAGTAATTTCCATCCCAATATCCATCTAACCCTGCCCTCTGGACACCTCATAAAGAGCGGTTGCACCAAAGACTGAACATCTCTTACTTATGTTCAGTGCAACTTGCAAATTAATTCCATAAAATGCATTTAAAATTATTTACTATAATGTACTCATTTTGAATGCAATTTTCCTTAACTATATCTATCTGAGCTTTATAGTGAAATAAGTGCTTGTTTCAGCTGTGGACATTATTATTTTTCTAATACTCTCTCATCCCTGACAGTTGTGCTGCCACATCCGCAATTTCCATAATAATGACTGTATTCCTCAGGAGGGTGCACAGATCAGAGCAGAGGAATGTTAACTGGGCCTAGAAATTCAGAGAGATGAACCTTCTCCATTGACAGTCTCCTTTTAATCTTCAGGGAGGAAAACTCAGTGCACAACAGTCTTACTTTGGGGCTGGAATGCAAAATCAGGGGCTTTATTTACTAAAAATGGGCAAATAATGCGGTAATGAGGAAATGAATCCATTACTCTGCTTGAAAGAAAGTAATCACCCTGCAAGAAGTGAAGGTACCTCATACAACATCTTGCTATTTGAAGAATAAGAGGGTTTGTCTGAATATTTATTTAAAATCCTTAATGCAACAACGGTGAGACTGTAAAGTTCTAAGGGGGCCTGAATGCAGCAAAAGCTAAAAAAAAAAAAAAAAAAAAAAAAAAAAGGATCTGTATTTATCTGAAGTGAATTTTGGGAGTGAAAAAATCAGTTGGCATCACAAAAATGGATGAAATGTCTGGAATGTCTCCAGTCCTGGAATAAAATATTAATAAATAAATTTCTATTTCCAGCCCTTCCCTTCTCTTTTCTTGTTACCTGGTGACTTTGTTCCTGCTCAGCTGTGGTTTTTCCCGGCTCAGCCCCAGCACTCCAGGTTTTCCTTTGATGTGGTGCTGCAGAAGGCTCCCAGAGATGTCAGGTTCTTGAAAGGGAGAGAAATTCTGCTGTGTGAAAGACATGCTCTGTTTGCAAAAGCTCTGCTGCTGAAGGACAGGGAAATTCAGCAACTCCCGGGTCTCTTGAAGACTCTAAAAAGGTCTATTTATCTACAGATGAAAAACAACTTCCAGGGCCCTTCATTGGCTTTGTGTTTGCTCTTTTCCTGCTCATTGAGCTGATCTTGGTGAGGAGCCTCTTGACACAGCTGCAATAGCCAGGAAGATGTGATACAATATCTGTAAAGGTGAGTTCAGCCTTTGGACATCTCAACATTCACCCAACCGATGTCTGAAGGGATTTTCCAAGGATTTCAAGGAGCTTTCAGTTAGGACCGAGGTAACAAAATGGGGCCACCCACCAGGGTGATGCTTGAGAGAATGAAGTACAGAGAGAAAAAATAAACACTGTGATATAAAATGAGTTATCTCTAAGAAAAAAACAGGGATTTTTCTTGCTGAATATTGGGAATGCTGCACTCGTGGGAACTGGCAAAGTTGGTGTCTTTGCTCCTGGCACCACCTCACTACAACCTCATTCAGGGAGCTGCAGAGAGCCAGAAGGTCCCACCTGAGCCTCCTTTTCTCCAGGCTGAGCCCCCCCAGCTCCCTCAGCCACTCCTGCTGCTCCAGCCCCTCCAATGCCAAGGAGGGACGCGGTGACATTCCCTGCACGTGCCATCCCATGTTGGACCAGGATGTGCCCTCCAGGAGGAGCTGGGCTGAGGGAGATCCTGGGGTCCAGAAAATGTACTTGCATGCAAGAGAAGGAGGATAAAACAAGGCCAGGCTGAACAGGGCTTGGAGCAACCCGGGTTGATGGAAGGTGCATCTGCTCATGGAACGAGGTGGACTTTAAGGTCCTTTCCAACCCAAACCATCGTGGGGTTTTATGATTTTAAGAAAACTCATCACATTCCCAGAAAGCCCCTCCTGTTACATCCATCCCTGAACCCTTCTCTGCTCAAAGCTACCCCGGCCCTGAGCCAAGACTGAGCAGAACGGGGCCTATTTCCAATCTGTGTCCAGCATAGTCCTGTTATTTCCTCACTGGTGCAAATGCCACGAGCAGCAAATCCCCTCCCCACCCTCCTTCCCACAGCGTTGGCCTGAAGGGGAGCAGCTGGAACATATTCAGATATTAAGGCATCATTTATCAGGGGTGCTCTGGTTTCTCAACCTCACAAAACAGCAGCACAGGACTTGATTATGATGAATAAAAACAGGAATTGAAAGTGCTCCTGTAATCCTTGGATTGAGTTCTCCTGAAAGGGGGAAAGGCAAATTGTTGTCTTTGCTCAGTAACCACCCAGAGCTCTTTTCTCTTCAGGTGGAAAAACTTAGGCCTTTTAATCTATTTTAAGAGGGGAGTGGGGGAGGTTGTGATCTATAAGATTAAACTTCTTAGTTGTCTTTCTGCTCTGGTGGGCTCCCTTTCTTTGGAGAACTTGTACAGGTAATTTCAGGTGCACAGTTCAAAGAGAGTGTTCCCAGACTCCTGTCCAGTTGACTTCTCCCAGATCCACCCACCTTCTCCTTATGGAAATGAGACCACTGTGTTGAGACACTGTTCCATAAAACATTGTAATATTCCAGACAACCATTCTATGGAAAAGGCCACTATTATCAGGTACTGATACATTAGTATTCATCTAAGGGTTTGCAAACAGGTCTCTGGGAGCTGGAGCTGTGGATAGAAATTCCTCCCTCTAAGGAGGGCCTGGCACAGGTTGCCCAGAGAAGCTGTGGCTGCCCCATCCCTGGAAGTGTCCAAGGCCAGGTTGGACAGGGCTTGGAGCAGCCTGGGAGAGTGGAAGGTGTCCCCATGGCAGGGGGTGGGATCATTCCATGATTACGTGATTCTATGTGGGAAGATAGACAAACACATTTCTGAGGTTGTTCCTTTTGGTTTATGGGGTTGGGTGTGTTTCTACTTATCTGACAGATCATGATTTCCTGAAAATTAAGAAAGATCAGTTTATGTTTCAGGGTTAAATTTCTAAACTGAACTTTTTATGTCAAGCTTGCCATGTCTAAGACAATATTAGATGATTTATTAATTCCTGTCCTGCTCCAGCTCAATATAGTGACAAATCTGCAATTCATGTTCATTCTTCCTAAAAGTAACCCTGCCCAATGGTAGCAGGAGATGTCACTTTAACTGAGTCCTAATAAGTGAGGATGAATATTTGCCAGGCTGGCAGGGTCACTGCCTGACCCTGGGAGGTTTCCCTGCTGCCTCTATTGAATCCAACTGCTCTGAGCCTGAGAAGCAGATTTATAGAGAACATTTATAGATTTTGATCTCTATTTGTTTTCTTGGAGAGCAAGTGCTGGTAATTGAAATGCTGGTTCTCAGGGTGTTTTGTGCGTGCTCTGGTACAGGAGCCCACGAGGAGCTCCTGGCTCCAGTGCCGGCAGCATCGCTATTGACAACCCGGAGTGGGAAAGCAAATCCTCTGATGGCAAATTGCAACACCAGGAACTCTCAGACATTTTCCACACAGCACTGAACCATCTTAAAATACAGCTGGGGTGACTTACCGGGAAAGGATTTATGTTTAAAAATCTCTGGGGTCTGTGTGATTGAGGAAATGGCCTCAAGTTGTGCCGGGGGAGGTTTAAATTAGACATTAGGAAAAATTTCCCCAAGGAAAGGGTTGTCAAACGTTAAAAAGGCTGCCCAGGGCAGTGGTGGAGTCACCATCCCTGGAAGTGTTCGAAAAGTGTCGTGTGGTACTTGGGGACACGATGGTCGGACTGGGTGATCTCAGAGCTCTTTGCCAACCTTAACGATTCTGTGATTCTATGATTCTAATTAAACACATCGTTTTAATGAGGGTTTCAGAGTTACAGAACTACATTAGTTTGTGCTCTGTTCATTGGTCCTGCAGTGGAAGACCAGAGAAAAACTCTCGGTCCCTGCCCTGATGGTGCCACACCCATGTTGGTGTAACACGTCCCTCACTGAACCCCTCCCTGCACAGGTACTACCACTGAGTGCAGAGGAAGTGATGGTGGATTAATTAATGGTGCTCATGAGCAGCTTAAAACACCCACTCTGGCTGTGAGAAGACAAAGCCACAGCCCTGCCATGATTAGTGAGTGGCTCGTTACCCACCTCGTTGTCACACTCTCCATCCCACTCACCTGCATTTCATGCTGCCCATCCTATGACATTCATCTCTCAGTTCCTGGTTTGGAATGAGGCTTTTGTATTGGCATCTAAACAAAATTCTGGCAATGGACAGATTTCTATTTCATTCCTGTTCCCTCTCATCTTCTTGGGCTAAAGTGCAACATTCTTGTCTTTAACAGACATTCTTTGATGTTTTTGGGAACTTTGGGTTCAGCTAATTCTGAAAGATTTAATATTTATTTTTCCTGTTATCATCACTGGCTCGGAGATCCCTGTAAAATCAGCTCTGAAATAATTTGGTGGTAACTCTCTGCCAGGAAAGGAACAAGTCTAGGAGATTTTGGTAGGATAGAAGGAAGTGGGAAAAACTCTTTTTAGGTTCAAAAGGTGATGAGATGGGGGAATAGGGCTATGGCCAGCATGGTGTTCTCATAAACTGTGGGTTAGCACATGCAGGGATTCTGGGGAATTTTAGGAAGATTGACAACCACAGCCAGGGATCAGTGCTGGGCATCACATTATACACTGTAATAAGGAAGAACTTCAGGAAGGCTTCAACTCAGGAAGAATTCTTTCCTGGAAAGTGTGTTCAGGCATTGGAAGGGGCTGCCCAGGGAAGTGGTGGACTCCCCATCCCTGGAGGTGTCCAAGGAACCACTGGATGTGGCACTCAGTGCTCCAGACTGGGTGACAAGGTGGGAATGGGTCAAACATTGGACTTGATCTTGGAGGTCTTTTCCAACCCACATGATTCTGGGATTCTGTGAACTCTGTCTCCTGGGATGGAGTCAGTGCCTGCAGTGCCTGGAGGGAAAACTGGGTGTATCTAAAAGGATCTGAACCTCCCCAGAAACAAAACACCTTTTCTGGAGCAGTTCAGCTGCAAAAGTTTAGTCTTGAAAATATATGAAATAACTGCAGTTTTGGAGTCTGGAAAAATAACCATGTTAGCAAGAAGCAGATATCAAATACTTTCCACGTGGAGGTCTAAGCTCCATGTGCTCCATGATTAAAACATAATTATTGCAGTTGATGGAGTATAAACCCTCTCATGATACAATTACCAATGAAGGCAAAGTCCCTGCATAAGCCCAGAGTACTCCCTGGGTCCAGGACTTTTTTCCATAACCCAAAACCCAAATAACCCTTTGTTCCCAGAGATATCACCCCTGGCAGAGGTGTAACCTGCCACCTTGCACTGCTGGTGCAGGGTTAATCTACCATTGTGCATGATGCAGGACAAAAAGAAAGGTATCAGCTTTCTCCACACTGAATGTTGCTCTGACTGGAAAACCACTCTGAAATAAATCCCACTGGGATTTTTCCAGTGGAGAACATTAAAATGGATGCAGCAGCCAGGGAGGAGGTGATGCTAAAGAATCACCTTCTGGAAAACGGGCATGGATGAGAGCATATCTGCCACTGCCACCTGAGAGATGGGCATTGCCATTACCGGGCTGTCCCAGGGGGTGCTAATAAGATAATCCTGTTACATTTCTGAGTTGCCAAAATCTGAGTTTTCCAGTCAAACACTGGAGTTTTCCAGTCAAAATAGCCACTGATAACAAGGGGAAAATTGGAGTAAGCCAAAAGATCTGGTTTTGCTACAGAGACCTTTCACGAACTCCCCATATTTCTCTTTGCTAAATGTGATTATCTGATTTCCTGAGTTTGTAAGGCATTGAGAATTTGTATTGACTTTTTATTTTGAGCAATTTGTATGGTGTAGTGACAGCCTAATGGAAATAGGTGTAAATGGAATAGGATCAGAGAGTCACCGAATTATTTGAGTGGGAAGGGGCCTTGAGGCTCTGGGCTGTTTAGCAGGGATCCAGCTTTGATGAACAAGCCCTTCTGTGTTTATGATTTCATGATATAAACCTGCTCAGCTCCAAACAAAAAGATTAAATTCTGTGCTGTTTTTGTGTGAGGGAGGATTTCTGCAAAGACAGACTGTGTTTGTACCCAGACATTTGAAATACAAGAATTTCATCAAGGGCTTTTCCCAACTTCTCACCAAACAGACAGATTCAGGGGGCTTTGAGGGGAAAAAAAAAAAAGAGTTTCTGTGCTGGGTATTTGCTGGGAGGCCTTCATTAAACACTTTCAAACCATCCCATATCTGTCACTGGCAGCCTGGCTGGGCAAGGGGCTTTGCACAGAACCAGCAGAAGTTCTCCCTCAAATGATGTGAGATGAGATGGTGACAGATGATGTGAATTTCATGCCTCACCCCCAGAAAACAGATTTTTCCTTCAGAACTAAAAAAATAAACAAACCCACACCATAGGGAGCTATTTTTCAGTGACCTTGTCTTCCAGCATCCCCCAGGAGGAACTGGGCAGCAAACACGAGCCAATTAATTCTGGACACATTGCAAAAAAGAAATATCAGCCAACAACCTTTTCCTGGTGACAGATTTCTGCCTTTTCAGTGGCAATGAAAAGAACAGCAATGCTGATTTTTGTTTCTCCAAAACAATAGAAGCGGCCAACTCATTAAACATCTTCTCCATCTTCATCCAAAGAGCAGCTGCTTGTCCTGCCCACCCCACGCTCAGCACCGGGTTGTCCATCAGCTGGAGCCCATTTGGAACAAACTCTGCTGTTTAGAGCCAAAGGCACACGTGGAACTTGAACTGATCAGGCAACAAAGGGGCTGGTGCCACAGAAAGGGGAAAAGCAGCATTTATTACTTCTGTCTGTTGTATGAAGGAATTCTGAAAACTTATGAGCAACACGGATGAGTCTCAGAAACTTTAAAGTTCAAGTCATTATTCATGTTCTTTTACACATTTTGTGGAGGCTCATACATTTTTTTGCAAAGCTGATGAATTTCTGTTCAAGGTTTACCCAGAGGCACAATGATCCTGCCAGGCAGACGCACACGAGCTCTCTGATCATCAATAACACTTCCCACATCACTTATGGCTGCAGAAGACAAAGCACTTATTCTAATCTGGATCACAATAAAAACGCAGAGATCATAAAACTTGGTCAAGAAATCTGATCACTGAATAAAGCAGCAGCTCTGAAATATGGAGCTCTGCTCACACACGAGCTGAAAATCACTCCCCAGACACTTCAGGTTGCTAAATTGAAAGTCTCTGGTGAGTCCATAAAGATGAAAGTGGTGAGCCCTGTTAAACACCAGCACACACCGTGGGATGGAGGGAAACAGAGCAGCTGAAATTTGGGTATGAGACAGGAGGAAAACCGGAGCATGATGGAGATTTGTGGCAATCTTAATTTCAAATTCTGGAAAATAAATTTAAGCTAATTTGCTTAAGACCATTTAATGACACGGGAAATTAGTTTCCCTGAATTAACATATTATTGAATCCTGTTGTTTATGAGTGTGGGAACCTGACAAAGCCCCAGAGCTCAGTGCCTGAGCTTTTGTTTCCTTCATACTGCATATTATACATTGCTGTGTATGGCAGGGACTGTAAATGGCTGGGGATAAACTGGCCTGTGACAGCTTCTTTTTGGGCATCCAAACTGCCCAGAATATTGCTGTGGGCTCTGGGGGTTGGGATGTGCTTTCCAGGCAGGGACCTTCCTGCAGTGAGGGCAGGGCAGGAGCCGGGCTCAGGCTGGCCCAAAGGGAGGGTGGTGGTGGGCACTTCTTTGTAAGCACAACCACGAGGTTCCTCATGGTTGGATTGACGGTCACAGAATCACAGACCGGGTCAGGCTGGAAGGGATCGCAGTGGGGCATCTGGTCCCACCTCCCTGCTCAGGCAGGGTCATCCCAGGGCACAGGATTGTGTCCAGACAGTTCTGGAATATCCCCAGTGAGGGAGACTCCACACCCTCTCTGGACAATCAGTTCAGGGCTGGGTCACTGCACAGCAAAGAGGTTCTTCCTCATGTCCAGCTGGAACTTGCTGGGCATCAGTTCCTGCCCGTTCCTCCTGTGCCATTGCTGGGCCCCCCCAAGCAGAGCCTGGTCCATCCTCTGCCCCCTCCCTGCAGACACTGGCACACACTGGGGAGGTCCCCTCTCAGTGTCTCCTCTGGAGGCCGAACAGCCCCAGCTCCCTCAGCCTTTCCTGGTCAGGGAGATGCTCCAGTCCCTTCATCCTCCTGGAGGTCTTTGGCAACCTAAAGGATTCTATGATTATCTTCTAGAATTTTCTGGAAAATGCAGTGTTTCCAGCCTGTCTTTTCCCATCTCTAGCCCTGCCAGTTTGTTGCAATCAGAGCAGAGTTTGAACCAAACTGGTTCTTACCTCACCAGAGAACAAAATCTCTGACTGAGACTGGACTCAATGAGATCACCAGGAGTGTGTGGGGTACAGGAACCTGAAACCCTCAGAGATCTGTGCAGAGCCCTCATTTCATAGGAGTGGAGTGAAGCCAGTAAGAGCCTGCATTGAACTGGGGTCCAGCACCACTGAAATGCCATCATGGGAGATGTCAGGGACAGCCCTGGAAGTCGAGTGGCCTCATTGTGGGGCAGGGCAAGAGCCAACCTTCCCTTCCACAGTGATAGAAGCCCAAACACAACACCAACAAGGCTGTTACAGGGCACAAAGGAGCTGAAAGGCAGCAGCAGCCCATTCTGAGTATCTGAACATTGTGGCCCTCACCAAGAGAGGTGAAGGATATTGTGTGTGAAGGTTGGGCTTGGTGCACAAGGGGCAGTGGAGCAGAGGGAGAAGGAGGCAGGAGACAGCAGCGAAGCAACAGGGCAGTGGGAGCATCACCTGTGCACAGAAACAGGAAAATAAAAAGGCTGAGAACAATAAAGTGGTGGATGAAAAGGGTTTTGAATGAAGAGCAGAGAAACTCCAAGCACTTGAGCGTGGCTACGTGGAGGGAATCAGTGCCTCATGCATCCCCTATAAACAGACCTACATCCCACATTTCTGCCTCTATCTCCAAATTTCCCTTCTTCAGAAACCTCATTTCAACTAAATGCTGGAGTGACAAGTGTAATAAAAATAACACCATAAAACGCATGAAGAATCTCCTTTCCTAAATATCAGATTTTAAAAGCAAAATACACATTAATTCTCCTCTGTCCTGCCGTGACACTGATGTGATTCATGGACATTCAGCTGCACAAGGCTGAGTTCTGTTCTTTGAGAAACAGAACATAAATCTTCAGATGAGCTATCAAATGGCTGGATGATTAATTCTGTGTTATCCTTGAATGTAATACCAGTGGGTGGGAAGAAAAGGGGAATATCCCACAGAAGAGGAATGGAGCACAGATGAACTCACAAGTATCCCAAGGTTAATCTGAAAGAGTTTCTTTCTTGTGTCTCCCATGAAATGTGATGCTCTGGGGCCGATTCTGGGAATGGAGCCCTCAGAGGAACTGCCACAGGCTCTGGAAAACACGGAAAACACGGAAAACACGCTGGGCTGTGGCTGCTCCCTGTTCCCTGCTATGCCCAAATACAGTCAGAGCAGCTCCCCTTGGGAAGACAAAGCTCTGCTACTGCCATGTCCTGCAGGAAGGGGGGGCAGAGCTGTGAGAGCCCAGGCTGGGGCTGCCTGGATCCTGAAGGGACCTGTAGGTAACTCCTGGAAGGCTGAACAATTCCATCTTTCATTGTCTGCCGAAATCTAGGAAGATTTTCAGAGAATCCCAGAATGATTTGGGTTGGAAGGGGCCTTGAAGACCATCCAGTCCAACCCCTGCCATGGGCAGGGGCACCTTCCACTAGCCCAGGTTGCTCCAAGCCCCAGCCAACCTGGCCTTGGACACTTCCGGGGATGGGGCAGCCACAGCTTCTCTGGGCAACTTGTGTCAGGGCCTCCCCACCCTCACAGGGAAGAATTCCCTCCCAATATCCCATCTAACCTTGCCCTCTGGCAGTGGGAAGCCATTCTCCCTTGTCCTGTCCTTCCAGGCCCTTGTCCAAAATCCCTCTCCAGCTCTCCTGAAGCCCCTTTAGTCACTGGACTAAAGTCACTAAGGTCACCCTGGAGCCTTCTCTGCTCCAGGTGAACACCCACAGCTCTCCCAGTCTGGCTCCATAGAAGGTGTGCTGAAATTTTCCTGATTTCCATTTCAACAGATGCAGAATATTGTTTTATATGAGACAAGTTTTAAATATATTAAAAAAAAAATAAATGAGGCATTGAGTTTAAAATGAAAAGAAGAAAAAAAACCCAGGTAATTAAGACATGTCCGAGGGTTTGATATAAACCTGGAATTTAACTGAAAGTGGGAAAGGATTTTACAGCAGCTCCTCTTGCTTGCCCAGATCCCAAATGAGCCCCTGGCTGCCCTGGGCTCCGGAGGTTCCCCATGCTCTGATCATCACATTGTACTGGGTTCAGAAGATGCCTGGCAGGAGAAATGGATCAATAGCACCAATGACATGCGACTCTGCAGTAAAATTCCCAGCTAATTTTGTTTTTTAAGTCCTTGTAAAGCAGCGCTGAAAGGTGCACTGACAGGAACAAGGGGCAAAGGGCAGCTCTGTCCCTTGTCCTGTGCCCAGGGCACCTCAGGTAGGGACCCTCCACCTCCAGCTGTGTGTGGGACTCCCTGAGTGGGCTGGTGTGGGCACAGTTCCCCGAGGATGGGATTTGGGTTTTCCTGCTGTCATCTGTGTGTCACAGCTGGCTGGACCTGCCAAGGAGCTGTTGGGCCCTGTTAGGGAGCTCTGGCTGCTGCTGACAGGGTGTGAATGAATATTCATGGCCATTATTCTGCAGTCTGCACCCCATCTAGGCATTATCTGTTAAAAAATTAATTAGTAAATCTGAACTCATCTCTCAAGCTTGAGTCACAAAATTGAGTCCAAATAAAAAGTGGTTCAAAACAGCCGAGGTGACAGACGGTGTCCTCGGCACAGCTGCTGCTTCCCTGGTCCCCAGCAGCGTAAAACCCCCAGTTCCCCAGGGAGAAGCAGCAGACGGGTGTCACAGACGTGGCTGTGTGTTAAAACCACAGTTCCATGGATATTTGAATATCCAGAGGAGAGGGAAGGAGTGTTCAGGGCCCTCCTGCTGAGATTCACAGCAGGAGGAGCAGTCACCCCCAGGAGCTGCTTCCACAGCTCTCAGCCTCCTGACCCCTGATGGTTTCCGAGACACTTCTGAGAATTCCTCACCAAGTTCAGACTTTTTATTTCTCCTGGCTCACAAACCAACAGAAATCAAGGTCAGAGCATGAATGGCCAAGCTTTTCTACAGTTTAAATTCTCGTCTTTTGCTGTCTGAGCTCTGGAAAGTCTGAGTGATGCAACGAGGGGAGTGCTGATGCCACAAATCACTTGAACCAGGCAAAGGTCAAGAAAACAGACTGTGAAGACATTTAGAGGGGACCAAACAAGTCCAGTTCAATTGGCAGGATGATGGTGGAGGAATCCACATCTTACCAAAAACACATTACTATTAATTTTAGATTCCTTGCAGTCATGCAGGGATCAGACCTGGGAATTATTTCTGAGCTCATTTTGTCTCTGTGTGCAGTATGGCTGATTGCAAGTGAAGTGCTGGGCAACATAAAACAGAGTAGAAATCAAACAACCCAAAGGATTGTGTCCTACCTGCTGCAGATTCTTTGTCCCAACTTACATGTGTATTTTTTTAATTAGAGCGGCCTTACTTGGCAAATGCACTGAGTATTTCTCAACCTCAAAAGAGTTGGGCAGACAGAAGGTTGCTATAATCATTTAAGATATGAAAAATCCAAAAGATGGGAGAGTTGGATTCAAGATGAAATAAATCAGAGGGTATCCTGTAGAGATTTGTGGAATTACAAAGAGATGAGCAAGAGACACTAAACCTCACACCTGATCCACCTTGCTGTTATAAAACACCGATTTCAAACACAAAATTAATTTCACTTCTGAGTTATTTTGTTTTACTCCAGAACAAGTGAAGCATTTCATCCTGCAATAAGAGCAGCTGAGATATCCATGGAGAAAGACCTGACAGAAATCGTCCCCTGAGCCCACAGGTGGTGGTGTCTCCAGCCTCCATCCCACTCCCTTTCTGTGGGGATGGTCATGGTCTGGCCCCATGGATGCTTTGGAGCAGGGCACCACTGGTGTCATGGGCTCCACAAGATTAAATAAAGAAAGAAATAAAATTAAATCCAGCACTTCCAGCAATGTAAATATCCTAACATGGTGTATAAGCTTACAGCAAACAGACAGACCCTCCTGCACCACTGTAAAATTCCATGATTAACTAATTGGGTTTGTAAGAACTAATCCCAACTAAGAGGCTTTTCTCCCCAACAGCTGAGGGGATGATCAGAAGAGATAGACAGAATAATGTACAAATAAGGCTCCTGTAAATGGTATTTCCCAAAAAGAGCCTGACTGGGCTGTTGTACAATCTACAAGAGTTAGCAACTCAGTATTTAGGGAAGTCCCAAAGGCATCACAGGACAAGAATAACCAAAAGTAATCACTTAGGTTGGAAAAACCCTCCCAGCCTATTGAGTCCAACCTGTGCCCAATCCCCACCTTGTCACCCAGCCCAGAGCCCTGAGTGCCACATCCAGTCATTCCTTGGACACCTCCAGGGATGGGGATTCCACCACCTCCCTGGGCAGCCCCTTCCAATGCCTGACCACAATTTACAAGGAGAAATTCCTCCTGGATTCAGGTCAGTGCAGGAAGGGGGGAAACATCCCTGAGGACAGCAGGCAATATCCTGCCACACACTCCTTTATCCTTTCCTTTGGAAATTACTCGCTTTTAGCCAAAAGAATGGGAAATATAAATTAGTGACTGTGCCCCAAACTGCCAACACAGAAATTAGAATTACTTAAAACATCACTAAATTATGCTCTGGTGTTTATTCCATTTTGCTCATGATCTCATTTTTCTCTCCATTATAGTCACAGAAATAAATGATTTAATTCCTCCAGCCTGTGCTGCACATAAAGCACTGCCCTTGGAAGCTATGGAATGTATATGTTAATCAGCTCGGGGGCTGCCTGGGCCATTCCCAGCCCTTCTAATTTGTTTCCTGGTGTCATTCCTGATCACACATCTTTAAAACAGATCACTGTACTCACAGGGGTGGGCAGGCAGCTCCCCTAACAGGGGGGCCTTGGATCAGTCTTCTCATTGCGTGTGAAATGTATTTTCAGAATAAATTCCCGGTCTGCTTTGTGTTTTCTGTAACTTTTCCATTTTGGGAATTAATTAATATTAGTGATTGCAAGAGCAGGTAGAGCTTTGAATCAACATAAAGAAACACTATTGACAGAGTAAATGAAATACAGAACTGGTGCTATTGGGAACAGCCAGCTGAGGGGTGGGGTGGGTTTTCTAGGCCTCCTAATTCATCACCCTTTGAAAACAAAATTTTGCTCAGTCTCAAACCCAGAGATCTCAAGCAGCATGTTCATAACAGCAGCACTGTCCTGCTGCTTTACTCTGGGACTGGTGGCTTGTGTTGCTGTTCAGTTTGGTATTGATTTCTTTGTGTTTTAAAATCATCTGCAGCAAATTGTCCCTGAGTGAGTCTCTTAACATGAGCTATGCTGTGCCCTGGGTGTCCCTGGGTTCAGACATTCAAGGTGCTGAAGTGGCTTCTCCTTTCTGGGTTTCTCTCCAGCAAAACTAAAAGGATGCTGTGCATGGGTTGCAAGGCTGATGAATTACAAATAGGTGCTCATGTTCTATTCACAGCGCAGCACATGTAGCTGCTTTCTTTGAAACAGAGTAATTTGGGGTGTTTGATCACATACACCCTGTCAAAACACCACAAAAGTCTCACTAGAAGAGCTATAGAATCACAGAATCGTTTAGGTTGGGAAAGACCTGCCAGATTATTGAGTTCAACTATTCCCCAGCACTGCCAAGGCCACCACCAACCTCTGTCTCCAAGCTCCACATCCACAGGGCTTCTGAATCTCTCCAGGAGTGAGGACTCCACCAGTTCCTTGGGAAAACATCCAGCATATTGCAGACTAAGGGGTAACTCTTCCACCTGCCCCTGAGGAGTAAGTCAGGACTCCTACATCTCTTACATTTTATCAGAAAGCCACCAATTAATAAGACCAGGGACAGTGCACCCCTGCCCAAAAGGCATCTTCACATCTGGAGTTCCCTGTTCCTCTTGACCAGCCTTCAGACCACTTCTTTCCATCTCTGCAACTGAGCAAATATCCAACTGCTTGCCCTGCAAGCAAGGATTTTGGGACCCCAACTGCACCAGGAGTTTCCCTGGAGCCAGACACCACTTTGCTCCAATCTCTCCTTGGCTTCCAACACATCCCAGCCCTTCCAGCTGCTCAGGCTGCAGCAGTGAGGGATTTAATAGACACAGCAATGACTCGATGCTTTCCAGCAGCTGAAACAAAATGGGAAGGGAGCCAAGCAGAGCTGATAATTAGGGAATAAATTCACACTCAATAACAGAGCCCAGCAGCAGAAAACCCCAGACAGATCAAGCTGGAATGAGAGAACAGGTTGTTTCATCCTCTCATTTCTTTTATTCACAAAGTAGAAAATTACTCTTCCCCTCAAAACACTCCCTGAAAACTCTGTTCTTGGAGGTGTGGGTGGTGGGAAGAACAGATTCCTTACATCCTCCCCGGGTCACCTTTCCAGCTGGAGGCTGTTTAAAGGTCTCTCCAGGTGAGCTTTGCAGTGACTCTAAAGAATAGGAAAGTATGAAATATTTTCTACTCAAATGTAAGAAATGCAGCCCAATTTCAGCTGTGCAGAGCAGGAGAAACTGCTGGGACAGCCATGTGCTGGAAGGAGGGCACAGGGGGACACAGAGGTGGAGAAAATGCCCCTCATCCTGCAGCTCATCCTGCAGCCCCACAACCATCCATTTCCCTCGAGTCCACACGCTTTGGTCATCCTGGAGAATGACCTAGAAACAGAATCCCAGAATGCTGTGTGTTGTGAGGGACATTAAATTCCATCCAGTCCCACCCCCTCCCACGGGCAGAGACACCTCCCACTATCCCAGGTTGCTCCAAGCCCCATCCAACCTGGCCTTGGACTCTAATTTTCAAAATTTTCAGATTTTTCAATTTTTTCAAATTTGCTATTTTTCAGTACTCAGGTGGGACCTGCTCCACCCCCATGACTGACTCCATCCAGTGACTGACTCCCCAGTGAGTTCCTTCATCCCAAACACAACGCAATGACCCACAAGTGTGTGCAAGAACGACTCGGTAGCACATTCAATAACGAGCTTCACTACAATTACTGACTTTCTTTCAATAATTACTTCCCTTGTTTTGAATTAGGAACTGTGAATTCACTGATAAATGGACCCATTTGAAACTTTCATTCCCACTGTAGCTCCTGCAGTTTGGTATTTGTGAAGTGATGCTTTTTCGTGATTTACATCCAGCACTCGGCAGCTCCTGCAGCCCATTGCCCCCATCCTCAGACCCCAGGGTGCAGCAGAGCCTCTCCTGGTTTCCAAAGACCAGGATTAATTAATTAATTAAGCTGTGGCTGCCCCATCCCTGGAAATATCCAAGGCCAGGTTGGAGCAACCTGGGCTAGTGGAAGGTGTCCCTGCCCATGGCATGGGGTGGGACAGGATGGGCTTTAAGGTCCCTTCCTACTCAAACCATTCCATGATTATGCCATGTGTCACACTCAGCCACATGTATGCATGCAAAGAGTATTTTACAAATCTCTTTTTCAACTTTTCCCAATCCCTGTCCCATCTGCCTCCTGTATGTTCCCTTCCTCCCCACTCCCTATGTTTGCAGGTGATTTATTACACCCCAGCTTCCACAACAGGAGGAATAAAGTCCTGACACACAGTGTTTTCACAGAGTCTTTCCCAAGTTCAGTGTGAGCACCCTGGGTATGAGAAGTTAATCCTTTCAAGGCACATTTCCCCCTGTCCCCAAGGAGAGGATCAAGGGCTCTGTGTTTCAGAGCTCACCAAACACATTAAAAACCATTCCCTTCACTGTGGTTACCTCTGATGCCTCACTGAATGGAATGGGACCTACCCAGGAATTCCAGGCCCTTTCCCCCTTCTCACTGGCGTGATGGGGGAGTGAAGGCCACAGGAGCTGTGGGACTGAGCCATAGTCATGGGACACAGCCCACAGGGAGCTGAGGGTCTGCACCTCCCAAAGCCCCCCTGCACACAGGGAATGGGGCAAGGAAGGCACAATTCTGCCTTCCCTTTGAGACCAATCAATTGTGGGATCAATTAAACAATCTGCTGAGCTATGGGAGCAACAACCTTGCTGACACTCGTTTGCTCCTCCAAGCTAATCAGTTTTATTGCCAAACTGCTTGCAGACCCTTCAGGGAAATACATATATTTTACTTAACTCGGAAATGGTTTGGGGCTTTTTGTTGTGTTTTTGTTTGGTTTTTTGTTTGTCTTTTTTTGTTTGTTTGTTTGTTTTAGTTTTGGTTTAAAAATCTATTTAATATTTGCTAATTCAAAGCTTTTTATTTTATTGTGTTTCATTTATAACTTACAGCACAGGTTGCCCAGAAAAGCTGTGGCTGCCCCATCCCTGGAAGTGTCCAAGGCCAGGTTGTACAGGGCTTGGAGCAACCTGGGATACTGAAAGGTGTCCCTGCCCCTGGCAGGGAGTAGAATGAGATGATCCTTAAGATCCCTCCCATTCCAAACCAGTCTATGATTCCATGTTCACTTGATCACTTCACAAACAGAGATACCTGAATGTGGGACCTTCCATCTGAAATCAATTTTAAGGAACACATGCACTGAAATATCAGATATCTGTGTGTTCACAACCACAGACCAAAGCACTTTGTTAATCCATTTATTCAGCATTAGTTAGAAGAGACACAGAAATGCTTCTTACCTTCATTTGGCCCTTCCTGCTGTTTTGCTGAAGGCAGGGGAGGAGCTGTGATCTGCAAGCTTTGAATCCTCACAATGCACTTCTCTGGGATGGAGCTGGATTTGTTCCTGGAAAACAGTTGTCTGTCTCCTGGAAGTCCTTCATCTCCTCCTGCCTTTCCATCATGGGTGCTTCTCAGGTTGGATGGAGAGCTTTGGATCTAAATGGAAGGACTGTTTTAATTTTTCATTTCTCACAGGAATTAGAAGGGAACTGAGGGTTTCTCCACAAATGTTCACTTTTATCGAAGCAAAATGTCCACCACCACAATAAAGCACATGAAACTGCAGCTCTGAGCACCTCCCAGTGCTGACCCTGCACCTCCCAGTGCTGCCCTTGGCACCACCAAGGAGCTGGACACCAGGACTCCGAGGTGTTTGTGTTGCTGGGAGCTGAAACAGAGGGGTTTTCCTAATTAAATGCCCTGGAAAACTGATGGAACTCTGCATGTATTGAGAAAAAGAGCTGAGTAAGGAGCTCAAGCACATCCTCCGTGCTCTGGTGATGCTTTATGGGACTTTGCTGGTACATGGAGAGGGCAAAGAAATAACTCCCAAATACCCCGGTACAAAACAAAACAAAACAAAACAAAACACAATAACAACAACAACAAAAAACACCCAATCTTGTTCTCTTTTCTCGTTGAACCACATTAAAAGATTAATAATGGAGATGTGATCTCCAGGAAAGGGCCCCTGGGATTTCCATTAAGCAGTCTCTAAGCCCAACCAGATCAGCAATAGCAGCACTACTAAACCAGCTTTCTGTGATCCTCACAACAGAGACTGAAGCCTTCAAGCAGCCCACAAGATTAAAGAAATTACTTCCATAAAGCATAATCTGCTCCCCTTCCTGGACCTGGCTTAGCCACACAGTCAATCAGGGAAGAATATTTTCTCCTACTGAGAAAAAAAAGTCTTTACAGTGAAACTTCTTTGCAAAAATGAGAATTTTCAGTGATAACAAAATCCAATTTCCTTTGATCTGGCTTCTGCAGGACATTTGACTACAGGCTGGGTGTTGTAAACCTCTTTGAACCCTCCCAAGCCCAGGGTGAGCTCAGGCCCTGCCTTCTGGTTTCTTTGGCAGGGTGAGGAGTCCTCTTGCAGCACCTGCATCTCAATGTCCTGCTCATTCCAGTCACACCCCCCTGAGGGTGCATTAGATCACAAACTTGACACTTTCTAACCAGCTACAGTGAAAAACTGTTTTTCTGTTATGAAATAAACTCCATTTCAATTTATCTGAAGGAATAAGAAATCTACCTGGAAATTACTCCGGGCTGCCACATTCTTGAAGTGTCCAAGGCCAGGTTGGACGGGGCTTGGAGCAATCTGGGATGGTGGGGTGGGACTGGATGGGTTTAAGGTCCCTTCCCACCCAAACCATTCCATAATTCCATGATTCTGTGACCTCAAACCACATTGTGCTTTCCACCCACAGTGTTGGGGGTGTCAAGAACCTTCTCCAGGCCACAGCATTTCAACTAGATCTGTCCCCAGCACCTGGCACTGTCCCTGAGCTGAGCAGCCACCACTGCCCTCACACCACGGCATTCCCAGGGAAAGGGGAGAAGGGAAGCAACCAGGAGACTCCATTACAACCAAAGATTAAACATTCCTTCTGCAGGTTGTGAGAAAGATTAATGTGCACGGAGTTGTTGAATTAGTGCCCGAGTTAACTGAGGACTGGAGAGTTGTACAGTTTCTGTATGCACAGTTAGTTAGGTATATATGGTCTGTAAATGAATAGTAATAGAATGATATTTCTTCTAGTCCTAAACAGCAAAGTCACTGTTAATTGTGTTTGAATGTAAAATGGCCTTTACCAAAGGGGTCACCTGAAGAACCCCCAGAGAGTGGGGCTGTGCCGGCCTCGTGGGTGACTCTTTGATCCCTTCACTGCCACAGCCAGTGGAATGCAGGGAGGGGGGAGTACCACCAGTAAAATTTAGGTTTTATATACCCCTTTCATCCCTACCTGGAGCTGGCTGACTTCAGGCTTGGCTTTGGTGCAGCTCCTTAAAATCTGGTGGCCCAGGGAAGGGTTTGGTGGCAGCAGAGCTCCTTCACCTCATCCTTCTTCACCCTCCTGTTTAACCACAGCAATGAGACCTCAAATGTCAGGTTTGGAGGTTGTTAAATTATTGCAGCCAAGCTGACTAACAGAAAAAGAGGGAAGTTGGGCACCTGGATCCTCAAAGCCAAGGGGAGGGAACAGTGGTGTCGCTGGGTGGGACCAGGAGTGCCTCTGGCTGGGAAATCACTGGTGCTAAAGGCAAAGTGAGAGCATTTTAGGAGGAACAGCAAAATTTTGGGCAAAGGCTTATGGAGAAGGGATGTAGGAAAAAGAGCTTCACTTAATATACACTTCCAGGTGTTGCAGAGGGATGGAAGAATCAATCTGACAGAATTCTCACCGGAGTAAAAGGCTCCAGGGATCCAGCTCAGCTGGGAAGGAGCAGCTTGGACAGGAGCAATGCAGAGGGTGAGGGAGATTTTTGCTTCTCCAAGTGGCACAATGACAATAAAAATGGGCATTATGGGAGAGGGAGGCAAATCTAAACCCCAAAGTTGGAAAACCCTTGTTGCCTGGCCCATGGGGGTTCTTATCCCACGGGGCATGGCAGGAGTTTGGGGCACAAACCTCCACAGCAAGATGGGAAACCTGTGCCAAGGAGAATTTCTACTTGTGGTGGGATAGAAAGAAGGAAAAATAGTAATTCAGGGAGATGAGAGAAGGTGACAGGCAAGGGCTGCACAAAGAGAAGGGTCTTGGCTCAGCCCTTCACTGCATCAGGCACAAGGAAACTGCAATTTCCAACTGGAAATCACAGTCCAACCAAAACGAGAAGCAGCACCTCAAAACCAGGGAGTTTTTTCCTGGGATCTGGCACATTCCCATCCCGAGAGAGTGTGAAGAGAAGCAGAGGCACCAGCTGTGGGGAGCAGCTCATCTCCATCACCCCCCACTTCACCTCCTGCTTAATTGGCTGTGACAGCAGCGATTCCTTGTCTGGGATAAATGAGGTGTCAGTTTTGTAGGACAGGGCTGTGGCAGCAGCTTTATGCTCACCCTCCCAGCAGCAGCCAGGGAAAAACAGCTCTGGAAGCACTGCAGGAAAGGAGTCTAAAGGCAAAATTTAATTTGCCTTATACCTCCAATGTCCTTCTCTAGCATCCTCTGGCTTGTCAACCATTTCCAAGGCAGGCAGCCAAAAACCCCACCAGTGACTGTAGATGTCCCAGAGGACAACTTTGGAAGGTCCCAGATGTGCATATGGGAAACACAGGCCTGATTAACACAATGAGGAGACACATTTGGCTGGAGCTCTCCCCCTCTCAAAGAGCAAAGGTAGCTTAAATAGCAAGTTTAGAAAGATGTTGCTAATTAAATGGGTTTATTATTTCCTGAGCTCTGGTTAATCACCCTTTTAAAGCCTCTGTTTGCTAATTGAAAGCTTCCCTTTCTATCAGGAGATGAAGGGAACAAGGAGTTGTTGAAAATGTTGATTATCCATGTGGATAAGGACACTGGGCTGCCTAATGAAGCTGGGAGATGAGAAATTTATATTTACCCTAAATCAGTCACCTGGGTTTTTGTCCCTGTTTTATGGGGATTTCCCACAGTTCCCCTGGCAGTGGGTGTTATCTGTGAAATGGGATTCTCAGGACCATTCTCTGCTCATGGTGGTTGCACCACTGGGCAAACATGGGGCAGAATCCCAGAATGATTGGGGTTGGAAGGGACCTTAAAGCTCATCCAGTCCACCCCCTACCACGGCCAGGGACTCCTTCCACTATCCCAAGTGCTCCAAGCCCCATAGTAAATGGTCTCTCTCCATCCCAGCTCTCTCAGCCTTTCCTCCCAGCAGAGCTGCTCCATCCCTCTGATCATCCTGGTGCCTCCTCTGGACTCGCTCCAGCAGCTCCAGATCCTCCCTGTGCTGGGCCCCAGAGCTGGAGGCAGCTCTGCAGGTGGGGTCTCACCTGAGCAGGTGTGTCCAGGCGGTTCTGCAGGAGCTGTTCCAGTGGTGGAGCCCACGTTGGAAGGAGGTGGCTTTGCTAAATAGCCAGGCAGGTCTGGAACAAAATAATCTCTTTTTTGATCCCCCAAGCATAAATTATCAGTTATAGCATAATTGCGGCGAGAGGCAGAAAAACGAAAGTTAAACGAGTTAAAGTGTAAACACAGGCAGTTTTTGAAAAAGATAAGTGTGAAGCAAATGAACCAAAACTGGCTTAAACACAGGGGAGAGCAGATAATCGAGTTCAGGAATTAGAGTGAAAAACAGGAGATGGAGTTTGGAAGGACATCTGCTGACAGCATACAAAGGATCAGGAACAGCATACAAAGGATCAGGAAAGTCGAGCAGAGGATAATCCCATCCCAGCAGGATTTGTGCAAAGGGCTGGACCACAAAAACTCGGGGCTGTTTCCCCTCTCCCTGTTATTTGCTGTTCAGCGATGTCACACTCCCTGTGTGGTGATGAGTTTCGTCTGAGCTGTGGAACAATGGGAGCTTGGGATGGATCGTGGCAGAGCAACCAGGTGCCTCAGTGCAGTGACAACAGGCCCCCCCAGCCTCCAGCAACAGCTGCTCCCACACCAATCAAAAATTCAGCTCCAGAGTTTAAACTGAATGACACATTTACTGGGGGTATCTGGTGTTTGGGGCAGTGGGGGCACAGGGGACTGAAAGGTAAAACTGCCCAGCCAGTGCCTGCAGTGGGTTCAGAGCAGCAGGGATCACAGAATCATTTTGTAAAAGCCATCTGAGCCTGTCCAGTCCAACCGCTCCCCAGCACTGCAAGGCCACGACTAACCTACATCCCCAAGTGCCACATCCACATATTTGAAACCCCTCCAGGGCTGGGGACTGTGCCTCTGCCCCGTGTTCCTGCTATTTTTCCTGCTGCAAGTCCCAGAGCACTGAGAGTGGAGAGGGAGCAGAGGAGGTGGCAGAGGCAATATCATTTTTCCTGCTGGTGCCCATAACACGGAATGATTTCCAATTTGTCAGCATTCATTCCCAGTGCTCTGCTCTGAGAGGGCTGTACCAGAGCTAATGTGTTGCAGGTGGATTGCAAATTGCTTTTACATCAGCCTGGGCCCGGCAGGGTATCAAGCTGAGCTGGGTGGTTTCATATCTGCTGTTCCCAAGAATGGGAGCATTGACTGGTGGCTGTAGCTGTTCCCTCACAGCAGCTGGGCCAGTAGAGCCCAGCACAGGCTTTCTCCACCAGCAAGGGCTTGTAACTCTGCTGCTGCCTGCTGTGGGGAGATAAACCAGCTCAGGAGGGAGGGCACATGCTGGAGCCCTGCCTGCCACCCCTCCCCGCACCCAGGTTCACATGGAATGTGCAATTTCATGGACAGGGCACGGCCAGCTCCTCACCTGGGGCTGTGCTCAGTGTTATGGGCTCTGTTAGTGGTGCTACAAAATGATCACAGAATCAAAGAATCTCCTGAGTTGGAAGGGATCCACAAGGATCATCCAGTCCAACTCCTGGCCCTGCCCAGGACACCCCAACAATCCCACTCTGTCCCTGAGAGTACTGTCCAAACACTCCTGGAGCTCTGTAAGCTTTGGGCACGTGCCCACTGCCTTTGGGGAGCCTGTCCAGTGTCCAACCACCCTCTGAGGGAAGAACCTTTTCCTGAAATCCAACCTAAACCTGCCCTGACACAGCTCCAGCTGCTCTCTGGGTCCTGTCACTAGATATGCTGGTTCAGCACAGGAGACACATGAGGCTGCTTTGGGAATTATTCTGGCTGTGGAGCATCAACTAAAGGTGGCTCAATTCATTATTATTTTTTAAATTTTGGAGTGATGTCACTATATTCATATATTTCTATGATATATCTGTCACATATTCATTTGCTGTAAAGTAGATGCCAGACTCTGGCTGTAAACCCAACACGTGGATGGGATAATTACTGTTACTCACAGCAGCAGCAAAGACCATTCAATAAAATATATATATTTAGTATAGCAGGCTGAATAAATGTTTGTTTATAGAAATAAAACCCATGTGCAAAACCATCTGCTTCTGTCATTACTGTCAGAGGGAGCTGAGTTACTACAAGCCACCCAACCATCAGCTTCACCACAGGTTTGCATCTCTGTGATTGGAATTATCAAGGGCATCATCCAGGATGGGTTCTCCAGTTTGTTTTGTTTTACTTGGCTGGCTTTTTTTTTTAATTGGGAATCAGACTGGAGCTGCCTGGACCGCAAAGCAGTGTTTCTGATTCCCTTGGACTGAAATCAGCTTCGTGCAGCAGGTTCCCCTGGCAGCCCTTGGGATGCTCATATAGGAGCCCTTGATCCCTATCTGCACTAGGGCTGATCCCACAGCATGCCCCAGTTGAGGAATACATTGATTTTTGCCCATTTGTCCCATTGCTGGGAGCCAGACTGCCAAATAAACATCAAAGAGGCACTGGGAGAAAGAGGTGGGATCGGGAATACAATGCCTTGTCCCCCTGAATGTTTCAGACAGCCCAGTGCAGGAATGCTCATCATCCTGTCTGCTGCTTCCAAATAAGTATATTAAAGAAAACACTACCAGACTTCAGCTGGGGAACACAAAGGGTTTATCACCACAAAGGTTTATCATGGAAAGACAATCTCAAGCTACTTACACAGCCCAAGAAAGAGCAGAAACTCTGCCAGGGGAAATAAACTCCCTCCTTCTCACACTGCCAGCCCAACAACCAGGATTAAAGGCAACTGGAAATATGGACACAGAGCTAGAAACACGTGTTTTTCCTGCAGAGAGAATTCCTGCACAAAGCCCTGAGGGATGTGAGACCAGTTTTGGGAGGATCCTGCCTCTTGACAATGAGCCGGGTTTGTGGTGGTTCTTTGTATCCAGCACAGGGATGGGTGAGTTGGAGCTGGGATGGAAACCCACCAATCCCCCTCCTGAACTCATTTCAATATTCTCTTTGCATGCTGCATAATTTGTGTCATAATTCCCAAGGTATAAAGTAAACAATCTCACAGCTTTTTTTGTTTTGCTTTTCCCCAGGATCTCCCCTGTGGCAAAACTTTTCTCCTGGCAGAGGACAAGTGTGGAATACTTAAAGAGAGCAGCAAAACTGAGAGGGAAAAGTTGCCTTTTCACTTCCCAACCTTCACCTCAGAGAAAAACAAAGACAGAACTCCCCATTCACAGTGTAGATGACCCCCATGATGAGCATGGCGGGACACACAGTCCTGCTGTAAAGGGGAATCCCATCTTTTAATGGCAATATTCCACACTAGACTGCCTTAGGAGCAGGCTCAGAGAGCTATGGGAGCAAAAGGTACCTTTGGGAAGAGCTGGGGTCATGCTTCTGGATAAAGCATGTCCCTAGAAAATTTCTTTCTCACTGCCTGGCTCTGGTATCCCACTGGGAGACCTGGAAAATCCGCAGGATCAAGAGGCTTCTGCAGGGGCTCACTTTTCCTTTTTCTTTTAACATTTTTCTGCCCACCATTAAATGAATGTTCTGCTGTAAAACAGATGTAGGAACAACACTGGGAGGCTTTGAAATCCACCTGAAATGCCTTGGAGAAGATCCCTGAGAAAAACAACCATCTCAGAATGGTTTGAGTCAGAAGGGACCTTAAAACCCACCTCATTCCACCCCCTGCCACGGGCAGGGACACCTTCCACTAGCCCAGTTTGCTTCATGGCCTACTCTGGACTTGATCCAGCAGCTCCATGTCCTTGTGCTGTTGAGGCTCCAGTTCTGGACACAGAGCTCAGGTTGGGATAAACAGAGTAATTTACAGAACAAACCTTACCCATGCATTACATGGAAGCAGGATATTCCTGCTCTTCATTTCCACATTGGAATTTGTAGTTTGTTTGGTTTTTTTTTTAATGAAAAGTGAAAATAAATATTTTTTAAAAAAATTTCCCAAAGCAAATCCTTTCATTTTTAAGCAGCTCAGGACTCTGCTTTCCCCAAGGCATCCCAGGCAACAGAGCTTTTGCTGTAGCAATTCCAGGAGCTGACATGGAGCAAACTCTCTTGGTTCATGGCAGCTACAGAGACTCCAGTAAGATAGAGAAGTGGCAGAGATCAGAAGGGTTTACTCATTTTTAACTAGTGAAAAGCCAAAGCTTCCATCAATACTTCAACTGTGCTTCTCCCCTCTCATTGTCAGAGCAGAGAGACCATCAGTGCTGCTTTGCTGAGACCTTTCATTGCTCATCAACAAGGGTCATTCATTTCCAGCTCAACCAACACCCACCAGTGACTGGAATACAAAGGAATTACTTTTAGGTCAGCAGCACTAAGGTGCTGCTGGTTATCAGGTGTAAAGCCCAGAAGTGGCTGCAGGAGAAGCAACCCCAGTGCCTGCACTCCAGATATGCCCTCACCTAACACAGAGTGGGGTGTTCCCCAGCTGAGCCCATGGGATGTGCTCCATGCGAACAGATCCCGCTCCAAAGCCACCGGAGATCAGTGGAAAGGCTCAGGGGTGAATCCAGACCTGCTGAGCACCCATGTTGCCTTACAAAGCAGCTCCCCCTCACCTACAGCCCTGAACCAGCACATCCTGGAGGTCCTGGGATGGGAATTATCCCAAGGGAAAAAAGTTACAGCATCCCTTTTAAACAACTCTTTTGAGGCCAGAACAGTACATGGAGATTATCAGGGCTGAGAGCGAGGTCTGCTTAGAATCATGGAATCACACATACCTGAGAGGCTGGAAAAGTCCTCTGAGAACAAGTACTGCCATTCCCAGCACTGTCAAGGCCACCACTGACTTGTGTCCCCAAGTGCCACATGCACATGGCTTTTAAACCCCTCCAGGGATGGGACTTTACCACCAAAACACCCAGACGTATTTCCTTTAACCATGGACAAGTTTTGGCACAGTTCCTTCCATGTCTTTGTCCCTGTTCCCCCACCCTGAGCTCTCCTCACTCTGAAATCCCCATCAGGTGCTGCAGGGAAGATTTCTTCTGGTTTTGGAACATCACAACTGCTCTGGATATTTTTTGAGAACACATGAGCAGCTTTTTTTAAAAAAAATAAAAACATACAGTGGCAATTTGTAAGATCTGTGTGGAAGATCCAGACAGATCAACCTCCAGTTGACTGGGTTTGAATTATTAAATCAATATTTTATTCTTTTAGGAGGAAAAATATCACATCTGAGGGAAAAATTATTTTTAATACAAACAAAACACGAGCCTTGAAAGTCTCAGCCTCCCGTGCTTACAATCACAGCCTCCTCAGATGGAGAAGGTCTTTATTAAAAATGCTCTTTAAAGTTAAATATATTCTTGTTTTTCAGTTTCTGTTCCAAACAGGAGCACTGCTTTCCTGTGATTCCAGGGAAAGGTTTTCTCTTCAAAGTCGAAAAAAAAGGGAAATACATTAAAATGACATTTTGTTTCACTGGGTAAAGCCTGATTTAAGAATCCCAGACTGGTTTGGTTGGAAGGGACCTTAAAGCTCATCCAGTCCCACCCTCTGCCATGGGCAGAGACACCTTCCACTAGCCCAGGTTGCTCCAACCTGGCCTTGGACACTTCCAGGGATGGGGCAGCCACAACTGCTCTGGGTATTTTGTCTGGTTAACCCCAAAGTGGCTTCATTGGTTCAAACCCGATGATGGCCAAAGCAAAATCGATTCCAACAGATAAATGTGGAAAAATTAATTTAGAAAGGCTTAGACCAGTCCTTACAGCTCAGAAACTCATATGTGCAGTGGAATTCCAATTCTATTGAAAACCTGCCTGAAATTTGCATCTCAGGCATGCACAAGAACTTCCAAGAACAGGATTTTTTTTTTCTCTCCAGATAAATAACAAGCTCAGAAAGGAGGGGAGGTGTTCAGAGAGTGTTTAGGGAATTGGCAAAGATTTTTTTTTGCCCTTTTTTTATCAGTGCCTTTATTTTTACCAGATGGTAACTCCAAAATAATCAGCAGAAGACTTTGTGATATTTATACTGAAAATCATTCTGAGTTAAATATTGGCAAATTATGCAATTCTGTTACCAGGAAGAGAAGAAAAAAGGATGCTTAGTGATCTGCAGGGAAGATGAGAGGACAGGACCAGCTGACTGTGGTTTATAAAAACCAACAAAAAATGTCCTTCATTTTTCTGCCCAAAGCTAAACCTGTTGAGCACCCAAGTATAGAAATACAGTGGATCAGGAATGAGTTGTGAGCTCCCCCCTCATGTCCAGCACAAAATGCCTGAGGAAAATAAAGTCCAATTTACAGCAATTTTGTCAAACTCTAAAGCATTCCTAATGCTACACTGAGTGCCCAGTTCATCATCTTAGAGGAACTTCTCACAAATTCTTCCACAGCAAATTACTCCAAGTCACCTCCTGATCTCCCTCTGCTGAAAGGGATGAAACTCAGTTCCCTGTCCAAGAGAAACCAATATTTCTGCATTTCCAGTTGCTGCCCTGTTTTCCTTCCAAAAGGCTTTGAAAACCACCACCTCAAGACAAGGAGATGGAAGAAAACCATGAAAACCTCTCAGGCTACAACCCAAGCAAACCTGTCAGGAGTGAATTCATCAGGAAAAGCAAGTGGAGAGGCACCAATGCTGGGTGTCTCCACCAGGGCTGGGGAAATACAATACATAGAGATTTCATTGGTGCTTGGAGGGATAAATCAAGTTGAATTGCTCACAGAAGCAAACCCAAAGCATCTCGTTGTGAATCCAGAAAAGTCACTTCCGAGTCTCCTGGGAATGTTGCCATCATTTGTTTTCATTGCTCTGACTCCTCTTCATTTAGGCTCGAGATGAGCCCTCCCAACAATGATCACAGCAATACAAAAACCTGCTCCCAGGGGAATGGGATGAAAGGAATATTTACCAAAGTAAACCCAGGTCAGGAAATCAAAATATGGAGAAGTTAAGAAATAGCAGAGTCACAAACTATTTAAGAGAAACAAAATGGTTTTAACTCTTGCTGAATCGCCAAACATTCACCCAGAAATCTGTAGCCTTGTTAGGAAGCCAAAAAAAGCAGAGAAAAAACTCATCCAAAACTCATCCAAACCTCCCAACAACCATCCTTTGTGTATCCTTATATTGCCCATATTGATCAGAATTTATTTATTGAGTATTTTGCACTTTTTCTAAAGAAAAAAAAACATTTCCCCCTTTGATTTTTCCTCCTCTGTATCTTGTTTTCAGCCAAATATAATCCCACTAAGGATGCAAACACACAAATTGCTCTTCAAACAGAGTTATTCAAACAAAGTGATTATTAGGATTTTATTGGCACACAAAGCCAAATGCAACAAGCTACAGCCTCTGGCAGCCCCTTCCACCTCAATTTAGTTTGAATTACAACATCCTTAATTTCTAGTGTTTTTTTCATGGGGGAGGCAAAGGAGAGCTCCCTCTGGAAATGTATCCTCTGCTCAACTCCTGTTCATTCTTCTTCCCAAGGATCCAACCAACTATAAATAAATCTGCTCTACATGTCCTGGGGGGGTTTCCGGGCTGTTGGTTGAACTGGAGACCATTAAAACCACTAAATGCTCCAAACTTTTCCGACTCCAAAACTGAAAAAAAGCAGATTTTCAACCCCCCCAAGGCACTTACTTGGGCAGAAGAACATCCAGAAGATCCATCACAGATGGGAAATTATGGAGCAGGAGAAGGAAAACACAGAGCAACTGGAGACTCCAACAGGAAGCGAGGAAATCAGGACCTGGACAAACATTTTTTCTCAATATCCCACCTAACTCTGCCCCCTGGCAGTGGGAAGCCATTCCCCCTTGTCCTGGCACTCTTTGAATTATTCAGAGTTCAATTTTCCAAGGCAGTAGAGACTACTCTTTATCTCCCTAATTATAAAAATATGTAGCACACACATAAAGAATAATTCCTGTTAGTTGGAGAAAACATCCCCCTCAGTCCAAGCAAGCAAAAATCTATGGATCTGAGGAGTAATGCCTTAAAAATTAGGTCAACTGAGAAGAAAGTGATGATCACAGAGAGAGTGTCTTTGAAGCAGCACAAAGGCAAAGATACCCTGATGTACAGCAGGGCTGTGCTGGTTTAATCCAGCCATGAATCCTATCTGTGTGGCCAGAGTGACTCTTTTGTTCCCAGTATCCTCAGAACTCTGATGGATCCCAGTGGAATTTGCACACAAATCATGAATGGGGCTCCTCCCACTCCTCTGGTTTTCCATCTTTCCAGTGAAAACCACAAGATTTTACCCATTATTTCATAGAAACACAGAATATCCTGATTTGGAAGGGGCCCACAAGGATCATCCAGTCCAGTTTCTGGCCCTACACAGCCCCAACAATCCCACCAAACATTCCTTGAGCTCTGGCAAAGGAACTATTCAAACAGTCTGGAAACTTAACCCCCCCTAAAAATTGGCTTAACATACTTATTAATTAAAAAAGTTAAATATTTATTTATACAAATATGATGAGAAAAATCTCATGCAGACTTTTCACAGACAGTAACAGAACCCAGACTGGGATGGCTTTACAAAACTTGGTTTTGGGGACGTTGAGGGAGAAGTGTCGCTCTCGCCCGCCTGGAGCACCGGTCACAGGGGGTGGGAAGTTCTGAGAGAGTTTTCCTATGGGACATATGCCAAGATTTTCACACTCTTCACCAATATTAACAATTAATATCTGATTACTACTACTCAGAGGACTGGACAGAGACATATGAGCAGCGGGGAATGGATTCCTGTGACCACCAGACCTCCACACACTGGGAATGCAGAAAGTTGCCAAAAGGTTGCTTGAGATAATTCCCCTAATGATGAAAATACCTTGAGATGGTTATGGATGGCATCTGCTTCTGCTTAATTATAAACCTGCACTGGATTCATAATTTGTGTATATTACAAGTAATTTGCATAATTAAAACAATTAAGGGATTGACATATCATGGCAATTAGAAATGCATCAAACTCTGGATGTTGTACAAAAGAGAGCTTCAATATGAAACATTAATTCTTTGAGAACAAAATATCCTTCAGATTCCTGCAGAACAGCCTTCACAAATCCCAGAGATGGTCAAGAAACTCCGTTTAGAGCAAGTTTTTCCCTGGGAAACCCACTTGTTGTCGTGCTGTTTAACACTGAACCCTGAACTCCTTCTCCTTCAAGTTCCTCCCTGCAGTCACAGCCTCGGCTCCCTCGTGTCTTTATTGCCAGTTTTGGGAGTTCTTATCTCATTTTCCGTAGCCTTATCCTGTTTTCTTTGTCCCTCTTTTTGAGAATAAGTATGAACTGATTGAAAAAATGCTCCTGGTCCTTCTTCTTCTGGACGAGGCGGAACCGCTGATCTCGGCCGTGTTTCTCCGCGAATTCCTTAAATGTTGTCCTGCAGGAAACAGAGACATTTCAGAGCTGGGATTTGGCCAAGCCACTCTCAGGCTCTTCGATCTGGATCTCAGTTTTTCACACAGACACCAAAAATGAGGGGTGTTCTGGGAACATTTGACAGGAATGTGATGGTGAAAGAAAGCAGGACAATGCCAGAACCACTCGGCCTTTGGACACACAGACCTCCCTGCAGCAGCTAAGGTTCATTTTTTTATGGAAAAATGGGGTGATAGTTGGCACTACAGGCATTGGTGAATCTCTAACATGTCATTCACAAACCAGTGACAAGGGATTTTTTATTTTAACTCCTGAATGTTTTACATTACACTCTCCTAGCAGCGTTTTCTCCCTTATTTTCCTTTCAGGCTGCGCTCCCAGCATGATGTTTTCATTTTATAGGAAAGATTTGTGATTTATTTATCTCATTGTGTACCTAAACCAAGCCAGAGACTACTGGAGGCAAACAAGTGTCCTCCCTGCTGTGTCAAAACCATTCACAGGTTAAATGTTCCCTGTCCTGTCAGCCAGGACAATTTTTCCCTTGCAGGCTGGAAGTATCATTGCTGGAAACAGCTTTTAAGTGCTACATTACCACCAGAATATTCCCAGTTTTGTGGCAAAATCCTTCTTATAATAATATTAATTATTATCTCCATCCAGTCCCACGTGCTGTTTGTATCTACATGTCTTGGCAGGTTTTGCTGTATAATTAATTACCTGTATATTTTAGTAGAGAAAACAATATTTTTTTTTCTTCCAACTATATATTTATAAGATATAAACACTTATTTTCATATCATTTGCAAATAAAAAAGCACTGCCCTAAGCACTGTGTTTGCTATACATTTGCTAGGTTTAGACCCATCACTTGAAAAAAAATGTAAAAAAACAAATTACACATGTTAATCACAGAATTAAAGAATGGTTTGGGTTAGGAGAGACCTTAGAGATCATCTTGTTCCACCCCCCTGCCATGGGTAGGGACACTTTGTACTAATTTAATGACATGGCATTCACAGCAAATTTGTTAAATTATATTTCTCTTCCATCAAAAACCAAACCTAAATGCAATTTATGACTAGTTCCACCTGTATGTGTAATATAAATGAGATTTAACATTCAGGGACTGATTTTATGTGATTAATATGTATGTGTGTGGGTTCTACAATCACAGCATATATATAAATATAAAATAAATACGTTATGCAAAATATTACACATTCTGAATGGGAGGGAGAGAGAGGGAATGTTTCCTCTCCCAATATTTTAAGGAAATCTAGTAAAATATTAGTAAAGAAGCATCAGCACGGCATTGGAAGAGCTTGTTATGAAAAGTTAAGCTCAGTGTTCCAGCACTCTGGGCTGATAAGCTCAGCCTAGATGAGAAATCTTATCTCCCCAAGCCTTCCTACGGCAATGCCCACCTTGGTGACAACTTGGATTCTTCAAGAAGCTTTTTAAATTCTTCTTTGGCCAACAACAGTTTGTTTTTCTTCTCTTTGTACTCCTCTCTGATCCGGGTCTTGACAAACTGCTCAAAGATCTTGCCAAGAAAGGGAACAAGACGCAGTTATTAACAAATCCTTAACAAGAGCTGCCAATCCCAGGGACTGCAGTTCTTATCTTCCTGGGGTTCCTGCAGCACTGACTGTGCACTGCCACAAAGGAAGGAGCTGGGAAAAGGCACAGTTTGGAGAGATAACATCTCCATCCAAACATCAAATGCAACATAAATCAAAATCTCCCAACCCCAGCGCCTTACTCGCATTTTCATGCCTCCAGCACTAGTTTTGTGCCCCTGTCCACCTGCCTGCAGGCCTTTAGCTTGAATCTTGCCTCATTCCCAGCTGGCTGGAATTCCTGAAAATGTCTGTAATACCAAACAGCAACATTTTGTACATTATCCCCAAAAAACCCCTGAAGACCTGATCCTCCATGCACCCGAAAGCTTTATCGTCTTTGGAATGAGCAACAACCTTCCTCTAATAGTATTTGGCAGCAAAACAGGTGGCAGGACACACAACATCAGGACTTTTGATGTCTTCAAAAGGATTTAAGGAGCTCACTATGTTACAAAATTCTGCCAACGACTTTAATCCCAGTTTTAATCCCCAAACCCAGGCTGGTTTCATGCTCTAAACACTGTAACACACTAAGCTGTTCAACAAAAGGAGCTGCTCCTCAAAATTCCCTGAGTTTTCCATAGTCACCATCCTTCTCAGCACAAATGGCACACATTAAACACGAAATCCATGAGCTCCCTCCCCAGCCATGAGGACGCTCAGGTGCAAATCTACATCCCAGGAATGCTGAAGTAACCAAACTACAACTGGGATTTTGGAGGAATGTGGAAAAGGGAAGGAATAGCAATGAAAAAGCAACTATTAAAAGATGGCCATGAAAGAATTACTAAAAAGAAACCGAAGGAAATCTAAATGCATTTGAGTAAAGATGGAAAAAATGGAACTAACAGGTAACACTGGTTTTGCTTTTCTTTCCTTCCTTCCTTCCTTTACCTTCTGTCTCCCTTATTCTCTCCTTCCCTCTCTCCTCACTTTCATTTTGAGCCACTTTTCCCCCCTCACTGAATTTCCACCATTCCCAAAGCCTGCAACAGTTGCTCTTGAGGTCACAGTCACCAAGTTGGTAAATGAAGATGGATGTGCCCAGTCCCTCAGTAAATATCTACAGGAAGCTCTCTGGAGAACCAGGGGACAATATGGAAGAGGAGTAAGTCCATTTTTCATCGTGTTCACTTAAAAAATGGACAATTCCATATTCAAAATTCTTCCTTCTCCAGGATGACAAAAGACTTCTAAGGAAGAGCAATAACTAAAGGACAGAAGTCCTCACCTTCTCTGCACCATCCCTGCATCTCTCCTAAATTTTTTAGATTAACCTGTGAAGACTTTTGGATCCCTTGTGATAATTAACATCCAAATTATCAAGGAAGCAAAACATCCATATCCCTTTGCATCACCAGGAAAACCCAAACCTTAAAACAGGCACCAGCACAACACAGGACTGCACCCATTTATTTCCAAATCCAGCAGTAAATCCTGCCAAACTCATAGAAAACGTACTAAATAATAAAAATGAAGCAGTCTCTCTTCATTATTTAAATAATTCAGGACAGGAACATTACCTTATGGCCATTTGCTTCTCTCCAGCCCAGCTTCCCAGGCTCAGGAGTTGTTCCTACAACCCAAGAGACCAGAGCTTGTCTTGTGTTCAAACCTCCCTGTACCACTTGCTTCTCCAAGGAGACAACACTTAAAAACATGGAATATCCTAAGTTGGAAAGCACCCACAAGGAACATCCAAGTCCAACTCCTGGCCCTGCACAGGACACCCCGACAATCCCAACCTATGCCTGAGGTGCATCATATCCCAATAAGCTGAGCCTAAATCAGGAGTTTCCACAAAGAAATATTAATTTTATGCAATTTTTACCCTCTCAAGGTAATTCCTCTGGTATCCTGGTTAATTTGGGAGATGTTTGAGGCCAATCAGGAGCCCAGCCAGGGGAACACTCACCTGCTTTCGCTCCTCTGAGTTCAGCAGGAGGTACCGGGGGTCAAACACTATTTTGTGTAATTCCTTCTCCCATGTAGAAAACGCTGAAACCTGCAAAGCACACCAAGAGTTGCACTAAGGAATTTTAATAAGGATGTGGAAGAAGCAAATGTTCCAAGGTAAAGCCAAAGAGGAACTAATGAGCCCTTGGGAGGACATCTCAGAGCTGCAGGAAGGGGAATTTTAATGATTTTGGCAACACTCTGGTCACCCCCACACCACTGATTTACTTTAGGATATCTCAGTGAGGAGCTGGGAGATGCTCCTTCCACATTTTCGGTGGAAAGAATCTGTAGCAGAAAGGAAAATTCCATTTTATGATCCTCTCTGAAGAACAGAAAAATCAATTCCACCGAAGGAATTATCTCAGCTTTAACTCCAAAACTGAAATTAAGACCCAACTGAGGCACAGACTGAGGAACCACCAGTGAACATCTTCAAAGCACCACGTCCCTGCAGCTACAGGGGATGAGGAGATCACATCCTGCAGAGGTTCTTCCATCTTCACAAAGTCATGGAATCACAGAATGGTTTGGGCTGGAAGGGACCTTAAAGCTCATCCAGTTCCACCCACTGCCATGGTCAGGGACACCTTCTACTATTTCAGGACCTTGGGAATTATTTGCTGCAGAACAATCTGGAGGAACATAAAACTTTGAGATGGGGAGGTGGTGTTTAGGACTCCCCAACCCCCGCCTTTCTCCCCAGGATTAGGAAGGTAAAATCTTGAGGAAAAAATACTACATGGAATCATTTGAAAAGCCTTGTTTTGCTGCCAGAATCCCAGCATGGAGAAGACTTTCCTAGGAATGCTGCAGAACATGGATGTTTTGATGCTGGGGCTGGGAGGGAGCCAGAAAGACGCTCCAGTTTTCTCAGGATTTTGTGTAAACTTTTAAACTTCCAAGAGAGTATCAGAGATTACATTTTTACACAGAAGAACTTGCCCCAGACTTCAGAATAAATAGTGCCTCTGTCTTGGAGCAGGACCAAAAATTCCATCTATTTTTGAAATGTTACAATAAATATTCTTCTGTTGACATAATTTATGTAGGAAGATGCAGAACTACCCTGGCAAACTCCATCTGGTTCAGCTTTTGTAATGCTATCAAGTAACTCCTTGAGAAACAACAACATGAGGAGAAAATGGCAGGAGATGGTCATTAAATAATCAGATTAAAGCAGCACTAATGCACTCCCTGTGTCTGAAGTGATGCCAAGCAGCTGGTGCTGACCCAGGGCTCATCTGGACATTTAAAAAATGCTCAGGGCAAAAGCCAAATCCCCTCTTATCTCCACATTTTCAAATCATAGCAATGCAAAACTGTAAAATTCCCAAATTTCTTAGTTTTATGAGCAAATCTGACTCTTACACAGAAACACTTGAGGATTCTATTCCTTAGAACATCCCTAATACTTCCAAATATCGACTTATTAACCCTCAACTTAAACTTTGCCAGCAGAAGTCTCGGCCAGGGTTCATTTATGGCCCTTCTGCATTTTTATGCATAAATAACAAAATGCATTAATAAAGCAGGGCTGGCATGGAGATAATTTACTGCTGAGCTGCTGAAGCTCTAATTATGCACCTTTAAAGCTGCTGATTACCAAGGATAAATTTTATAGGCTTTACTGCCTAACAACAGACACCTTGGGTTTTATTTTGTTACAGAAATGACATTATCTTTATAGAACACATATTGAGTTATCTTTAGAGAACACAGATTGCAGAGTGTTGGAGGGAGGGAGAAAAACTGCACACACTGCTCATTATAAACCCTCCTTGTCCCTTGTTCAGCCCTGAGCATCCAGTGTTCCTGCAGCTCAGCCTCAGCTGGAACATCTCCAGAATATCCTTTTCTAGGGATCTGGATAAGCATTAATGGCTTTATACTGCCAGAGGATGGCTTAGATGGGATATTAGGAAGGAATTCTTCCCTGTGAGGCCCTGGCACAGGTTGCCCAGAGAAGCTGTGGCTGCCTCATCCCTGGAAGTGTCCAAGGCCAGGTTGGATGGGGCTTGGAGCAACCTGGGATAGGGGAAGGTGTCCCTGCCTATGGCAGGGGGTGGGACTGGATGAGCTTTATGTCCCTTCCCACCCAAACTATTCTGTGATTCCGTGATTCTATCATTTTGGATGGCCAGTAAGTGAATTTAGCTTCCCTCTGCTGGAATCACTGGAATTTGTGGTGATGAATAAATCACCATAAATAAAGCAAATAAAGCAAATATAAAATAAAATAAAGCAAAAGCCCTTGCCAGGACAAGCCTTCCAGTTGATGTACAAGACACATTATTTGCTCTTTGGGATGGTGCATGGCCACAGTCCCCATGATCTGCTGAGCCACTGCCCTGTGCTGGAAGAGCTGCTGCCCCTGGTTATCTCTGGGTCTGTCTCCAGGAATTTCTTTGGCAAGGGCTTCAGTCCTGCATGGCAGCGTTTGGCAGTGGGAGAAAAGGCACAGAAAGTGTCCCAAACCAACAGGGTCGTGGAGAGAAACTCCCTCTCACCAGTTCTCCACTTGGCTGCTGAGCCATAGCCATGAAATGACTTCTGCATCGTCCTGGCTGATGCCCTGGCTGAGAGATGGGATGTCAGCAATGGAGCAGTTCCTTACCCCCCTCTCCAGCAGCATGTCTCGGAAATGGGTGATTCTCTCCTCCAGGGGAGGGGTGATCTGGGGGGCAGATGTCTCCTCATTCCTCTCCTCCACTCCAGCCCTCTCCAGACCAGCAGCTTGGGAATCTTCTGTTCTTTAACAAGGTAAGATAGAAAAGAGTTCAGCAATTGTGAGCCCGGGAGGGGATTTTAATCCTCCCCAGAACATCCTTGAGGATCTGGGAGCAGACGCTGATGGATGAGAAGTTCCCCCAACCTGCAGCTGGTTATTAAAGCCTGGGCTTTGTGGGACCTGTGAGGGACCTCCGGCAGCTCCTTATGAGGAAGGATGGTCCATCAGGGACATCAGAGGGACTCAGCAGCCAAACATTACATGATAATTCCAGCTACAGCAAAGTGACAGCTTTAAATAAACCTTGCCAAGGAGTACAGACTTTGAAGGACTGAAAAGACTCGTCTTGGTTTATTCTTTTTTTCCACTCTGTTTTTGTGGCCTGGAACTTGACAGTCAATACTCATCTTTATTTTACATGCCTGTGCACCCCAGGAGCTCATTCCTAAAGGAAGTAATCCAGGAACACCCCGAGTTCACAAAACTTGCCAGAGGGTCTGTGTTTGTTGTCAACCTTTTCCAAGATTGCATCTGATTGGAATAGATAGGTGTTCCTGAGAAATCACTTCCTACACATTGCCTGAGTGCCTTTGTCCACAATATCCCTGGATAAAGCAGGTGGGCAGGACCACGGGGTTCATTGATGGGAGGGATATTTTATCATGGAATCACGGAATCATTACAGTTGGAAAAGACCTCCAGGATCTTCAAGTTTCAACCATAAAGTCACAGCACTATGAGAGTGATGGTCCCCTCAGGTGCAGCCCATCATAACCAGTGTCATCACTGGAGCTGAGCTGTTTCACACAGGATAAATATCCCCTCCTGGAGGAGCATCCAGCCCCGGGATCCTCAAAAAAAAAGGATGTGGAGCTGCTGGAGCAAGTTTAGAGGAGTCCACAGAGGTGCTCTGAGGGCTGGAGCCCCTCTGCTCTGGAGACAGCCTGGGAGAGCTGGGGGTGTTCACCTGGAGAAGAGAAGGCTCCAGGGAGACCTCAGAGCCCCTTCCAGTGCCTAAAGGGGCTCCAGGAGAGCTGGAGAGGGACTTGGGACAAGGGCCTGGAGGAACAGGACAATGGCTTCCCACTGCCAGAGGGCAGGGATAGATGGGATACTGGGAAGGAATTGTTGGCTGTGAGGGTGCTGAGGCCCTGGCACAGGTTGCCCAGAGCAGCTGTGGCTGCCCCATCCCTGGAAGTGTCCAAGGCCAGGTTGGACGGGGCTTGGAGCAACCTGGGAGAGTGGAAGGTGTCCCTGCCCATGGCAGGGTGTGGGACTGGGTGGGGTTTAAAGTCCCTTCCAACCCAACCTGTTCTATGACTCTATGATTTAAAGTTCAGCACAAATTCAGGCTCTTTCTGGAAAAACCAGGAAGCTTTAAACCATCACAAGGTTGAACTGAGGGTAATTCAAGGAAGGTGATTTGATTTTTAGCCTCCTACTAAACATGACTGCCTTTTCTACTGATGCAACTTTTACCACTACAGGATATTACTCAGTTTGAAATTTCAACAAGAGAACAATTTGGTTTACTTCCAATCAGAGGAATTTGATCATTGTGTAACTTGAGCTCTGGCCCATTATCCTCCTACAAACAATTACATTCCACTTGACATTCATCCCAAAACGGTGCTGCATCACCAGTGGGCTGAGAGGGACCACACTGGTGCCCTTCACAGAATGGCAAGGAGTGTGATATCATAATAGCAAATTTCATTTGGTGACATCACCCATGAAAGGCCCAATCCAATTTCTACTACACACAAAGAGCTTTGTCCAGCCAAAACTGAGGAAAGCACATCCCACTGCTCCCCCAGCCAAGCACCAGGACAGCTCCTCTGTCCTTCAGCCCTCACACAAGTGAAAATGATGCTGTAAATCACACTGTTGTTTTTTTTCTTATGCCAAAAAAAAAAAAAAAGGCAATAAAAAATTTAATTTAGCAAATATACAACAATCTGCACACCAAACTCCATGACTGCCTGCTCAGAAGGACACAGGCCATGGATCTTGGAAGCCTGAACGTCTCAAAATTGCTCCTTCAATTGTTTTTTCATGAGAATTTGAAGCACAAATGGTAATAAAGGTCAATAACAGCAACACCTCGGGCTACTTCTGAGCCTGGAAACCTAAGACCAGGGGAAAAAACTCTGCTTCACTTCAGTAAAACAAAGCTTTTATCCAACGTCTTTGAAATAACTTGAAACATCCTTGCAGTCTTTTGTTTAACCATTTCAAAGGAAAAGCTACTCAGACAAAAATGGATACTGTCCATGGGAAACAGAGATTGCAGAGAAACCTGGAGTCTGATGAGGACTGGATACCCACAGAATGACTCCTATAACTTAGTGGTATAGTTATCCACACAGAAAAGCTGTGTTTTCTTTGCCCTCCTTTGTACCAAACATTCCCTTCCCACCATTACACACAGACAAGCAAACTTCAGAACTTACTTATTTCTCTTAGTTTTGATGTTGAGATCATCGTTTTCATCCCCTGGGCAAGAACTAACACACTTGTCTGCTAAAAAGAAAGAAATCATTATTAGATTGGAACCAGAGAAATGGGAGTACAAGTTCCTCCAGTTGACCTTTCACTCCTCGTCTTTGCTGCTCAGATATTTAGTGGTTTTCACTCCCCACAGAGTGTTTTAAAAAAATACTACATGTTTTATCAGATCCCCGGAACTGCTTCATCCAAAGGGAAGGGAGAGCAATAAACTGACCATTTTCATTCAGCAAAATCACTCATTTTTCATTCATGACACTATTGGTTTCAATCTTGTTATTGTTTCACCTCATCCTCCCTCCTCCCTTCCCTTAAAAATGCAACTGCAAAGACATTCCTGCAAAATCATTTCCGTGCTGGCAGCCTGAGGGATTCACTAGAGGGGACTCCCCCAGAGCCTCTCCCCTTAGCCCATTTTTCTTTCTTACATGAGGAAATATACCCCTGCTTTCCCAGGAGCACAAGCACCAGCGTGGCAAGGCTGTGGAGACACCAACAGCCTCCACACTCCTGATGTCGGGAACAACTCCAAGGCAACATCACTCCCCTAGATTGAGCTGAACATGTGTCCTTGAAGGACCCAAGGGTTGGATTTTCAATCATAAAGCACATGTTTACTTCTGAGATATTTTCTTTTCATCCACATAGGCAGCAGTTTTTATCCAGATTCCACTGGAGAGAGCACCAGGAGCCACGACCATCCAGAGCTTGGTTTGTGCTGCGACTCTTCCATCCCAAACACGTTGGCTGAGAAATATAAATATCAAACTGCAAGGGGTTCACTTGGGAATATCAGAACCACCAACCTCAGCCCTTTTGGATTAGCCTGGTAATGAACTTGTCCTGCTCTTTAGGAAACTACGAAAAAATAAATTAAAGGCAAATATAAAATTGAACTGAGGTTATGGAGAGGAAAGGTTTGAATAACTTGAAATGGTAAGATCTGAGCTCACTGAAACCCCACAGAACTCCAAGAATTCTGCTGGAAAATGGGCCCAGTCTTTGTACCAGTGAAGGGAACAGAAATTTTGTCATTTATTTCTGGTTTCAACTTAAGAATCTTGCTCTGAGCTCAGTTTGGTTCCCTATTTAAAGGAAATTACATGTTTATTTGTGTTCTTTCAGCAAATGTTAATTTCTATTTAAATTCAGTGCTCAAAGGAACAATAAAAAGCAAAGAGCAGCTGTGACTTTGCAGCATGAAAAGATCAGGAGCGGGGACCCCGTGAGGAGGAAAAACATGACAGGCACCAAAGGACACTCTACTCAAAACCCTAAAGGATAATAAGGAGAAAGGGATGGAATTCCAAAATAAGGAGAGATTGATCTCAACATTCCTGACAGCAAATTAGCATTATGACGACATAAATGAATTGACTAATGTTTTAAATAAACATAAAATTATTAGGTCATAAATTACCTCTTCTCAGTAAATTCTTCTTTGAGAGAAGAATTAAAACCTAGTTAAGAATACAAACAAATAGGAAGACCAACCTGTGAAGTCAGAAGGTGGAATGTAACACAACAGAGACATTACAGAGCTATTAATCAGGAGCTGGACATCCTGCAAAGGCAGCAGTAGTGTTAATTTAATGAACTCTGAGGGTAAGAATATGAAATGGGACTATTTGGTGGTGCTTTCCAGGAGAGTTGGGTGACTAGGCAAGCACAATCCTGTTCCTACCAAATTGAGGGACATGGGATAGTAGTGGCCTTGGCAGTGCTGGGGGAGTGGTTGGACTCAATGCCCTCAGAGGGCTTTGCCAGCCTCAGTAATTCTGTGATTCTATGAGACAAAAGGAAAATCCCCCTCCTGCACCTGTCACCTGCCATGGGAGCCCTTCCAGAGCTGGCTCAAGGACAGATGTTGTGGGAAGGTCACACACTCTGAACCCTGATGGGATGTTCATTTAGTAAAACAAGTGGGGGGAGTCCAACCAAAGCAGCAGAGTCTTTCCCATTCCACATTTCCACAGAATGAGAGAAACCCCCTGGTGATGATAAATTATGTGAATTTCTCCAGATACTTCAAGAAGAACTCAAGTTTTAAGTCATTTTATGACAAGATCTCTCACAGCTCTTTGAAAGGGAGGTATCATTTTAAAGTTTTGCCATGAAGAATCTGTGAACCGGGTAATAAACCCCAATCTTAGCTACCACTGAGCCCTCAGGTAAAGGAACTCCAACACAAAACATCCCAGCTTCAGAGATGGATTCCATCTGACCATTGCTATCACATCTCAGGTTCCCCCCAGAGAGCAAGGACAGACCAAATCCTTTCCACTTTGGCACATGACTGACTGCCAGGACAAATGGGACACAATTCCAGCCAGTACATTACTGACACCTGCAATGGAAAACTGAGGATAACACGACAAATGGTGTCTGTGCTCTCACTCAGGAATCCACTGAATCACATCACACCCCTGGACCTCTGTGAGTTGCAAACCCACTGCACAGGGAAGAGGTAACCAAGCACAAAATGCAGTAATTGATGTAAAGCTTTGAGGAAGAACATCCCTTGACAGGGATCCTTCCACGGACTCACAAAGCCAAGCACTGCCCCAGTCTGTTGGTCTATCGAGCTTAGTGCTGATTAATTAAATCTCTCAGCTAATCCCAGCCTTGTCAGGAATTCTGGTTCATTTTCCAGCACAAAGAAGAAACATCAGCATTTACCAGGTCCTTGCCAATCCGTTGCTCCCCTGCAAAACTCTGATTTGCAGTTTTGGAGTTTCCTGTCAGCCCAGGAGCTCCTCTGTGATCGGGACAGGCTTCAGATTTTTGTCTGAATGTGGAAGGGTCCAAAATATTTGTGGGAATTGAGTAAATGGAACCATCACTGGTAGATTCTGCCAGCTATATTCAAGGCCAGGTTGGACGGGGCTTGGAGCAACCTGGGCTAGTGGAAGGTATCCCTGCCCATGGCAGGGGGTGGGACTGGATGAGATTTAGGGTCTTCCAGCCCAGGCCATCCTGTGATTGCATGATTCTATAATGTCCATTTTCTTTTTAATTAGCTGAAAAAATTTCCTCAGCGTGAACAGCCAGACAAACCATGGGAGGAGCTGAAGGAAGAGGAGGAGATAAAAACAGATCCATTTGCTCTGGGGCACAGGAGGAGCTGCCCCTCCTCTCCAATCCCATAGGATGGCCTGATGGGAACCATCAGTGAAGAGCCATGTCCATGAGAACAAACACTTGGGGGAGGTGGAGTAATTGATGAGTAATTTTTCACTTATGCCCAAATTACAAATGCACTTGATCTTTCAGCAGAGATAACCCAGAGCACCCCATGAACAACTTCACTTGACAACTTGTTTTCCATGCCTTTGATTTGAAGGCTCTAATTAAAACTCAGCAGCAGCCACTCAGCTCAATAAATTTGGGAACCATTGTTGAGAACGCACAGCTCATTTGGGTTATTTATTTACTCCAGATTACAATGTAAGAGAAGTGGGAACAAATAATCCCTTTCACCTCAGCAGCCAATATATACTAATTATAACCTGCCTGGCTCAAACACCAAGTAATGCCCAATTATATCAAGGAATATTAGGACAATTAGCAACAATGAAAATCATGGCCATAAAAAAACTGGTGCATGAGTCAAGTCTTCATGGGACAGAGAGATAATAAATAAAAAGGATGGATCACACAGCAAAAACCAGACTTTTGAAGCGAGATGTACCAACCATGACTTCAGACCCTCCTGTTAATTAATTACAGACCATGAATGATGATATAGACCATGAACAATGACCCTCAGTTTTGTCTCTGGCCATTGTTCCCTCTTGTCAGGAATTATTAATAAAAAGCATATGCTATCTTTTTCTCCTGAAAAATGAATTTTAGTTGTAATTCCAAAGTGTATCTGCTGAAGTTCTTCAAGTCATATACAAAACTTATATAAATACAACTGTGGATTGAAATTGATATTGAAAAATGTAATTACAGCCTTTGTTGATAAGGACACACCAACAGAAAACGTGGCTGTTTTCCTGCTCATACCGCTGCCACAAATCCTGGTTATCACTCCCTTTCACCCCCTGCAGACACAGGGGTTAATTGGGAGCTGTGGCCCTGGTTCAAAGCCAACACCCAGCCCTGTTGGGCTGAGGGGACGAGGCAGGTCCCCTCATCAGACTGGCAGTGCCACTCTACTTATAAAAACTACACTTTAAAACAATTACTAAAGTCTCACTTTTCCTCCCTCCATCTTTCTAGATCTTACCACTAAAGAACAACCAGCAACTGAAGGATAATGACTATTCTTTCTCCCCCCAAAAAACAGAACATTCGGGAATTCCAAGCAGTTAATCAAGACTACGAGCTTTTCCAGTGACTGCCATGACTCAGTGTGTCCCCCCCCAGTAAGGGCAGGTCTTATGGACCCTCCTCCCAATAAAGCCAACGTGAAGCCTCGGGAGATAAAAAGAGCACTGCCACAGGAAGGAACAGCTCCCAGGAAGAGGGAATCCATCACACTGGTGAAGCAATCTTTGGAGATAAATGTGGTGGAACAAGCAATGGAACCACTATGGGAACAGCAAGCACAGGCTGGCACACTGGGCTGCTCCTGGACTGGCACCAGTATGACAACACCTGGACTGAGGAAATAAGGTATGGAGAGCAGAAAAGAAGCTGGAGCATGGGATGGGAAAGTCCAGCTGGGAAAACCCTCCCTTCAGGAATCCAGGATGATCAGAAGGTGCCTGGCAGAGCCACGGTTAGATGGAAGAATCCACCTTTCCACCAAACCTTTTAGCATTCAGAGATTTCCTCATGGGATTTTCCCCCCTCTACAAGTCTGTTGGATAATCATTAGCTCTGGAGTATCTGCCTCAGTGCAGGAGCTGAGTGATATGTTGGTAATGCTCTCCTAACGTGCATCTTGGAACTCAGGGCAATAAAACACACAGACAGAGTCTTCTGAGATGTATTTTATACCTCAAAGATTCATCTCATATAAGGAGCCACCTGCTCCTTCCCTGCCAGTAATGAGAACACTCAGTCCCCAGCTCAGCATTCCAGTGAAAACAAGGATCCTGCAATAAACAGCAATTTTCCTGCAATACTTCACGTGGAACCTCCAAAGTAAACCCGCTCTGATTATGGCTACCAAACCTCCACCAAGCATGTTCAGCGCCCAGGCTTTGCTGGACACTGGAGTTTAGAGGCCAATAATCCCAGAATGAGTTACCTGGAGCAGCCTCCAGCTTGCGCTTGTGCGGGGGGTCCTCGAGCAGCCGGTTGATGTCCCCGCGGTGCCGCAGGTCCAGCGGCTTCTCCCACACTGAGAGCTGCATGGAGGGGTTGAAGAAGAACACCCTGTCATCTCCAGTCCACACCACACACCTGTGCCAGGGGATAAACCGGCTTTAGACCAGGTCAGACACACCCACGAGCAAAAACATTCCCCCCCAGCTGGATATTGCAGCCACCTTGCCATGCCTGGTGACACCGCCTGGGACTGCCCTCTGCCCGTGCCCTGCCAGCTCACCCCAACACCATCTCTCTCCTTGCCAACACAGCATGACAGAAATGGATGAAAGAGCACACACCCCCTCTCCAAGAAGCAGTAAGGGAAATCCTATCCCAGAAGGGAGAAAGAACCAAGCACAGAGCTCACTGTGTGCCCACAGCAAGAGCAGTCCCAGGAAAAGAGATTTCCCGACCCAAAGCCAGGGCTGAGAGCAGCCAGTGGCAGGAGCCTCAGCCATGGGACAGGGACAAGGACATAACCTTGATGCCACAGGCCAGGGCTCTGCTTGCTGCTGGCAGGTGGCTGTGGGAGCCTTTTCCACTGTGCTGGTGTGAGGAGGTGCAATCACAGCGTTCCTGGGCCATCCCTGTGGTATCCCAAAGGCCAGCTCCCATCTGTTTTGGACAGCTCCCCTCTAACTGCACAAGTCCCCCCCACCCCCTCATCACTTCCCCAAAGCTTCAGGTTGATTTTTTAGGGCTGTTTCAAATCTGACAGGTGTGACCAAGCACAGTCTCAGGCCTTGGTCAGGTAAGAGATGCACGGCAGCAGTTCAGCTCCTTGTCCTGACATTCATTTGGAATCAGCCAACAGAATATGAAAATAAGTATTGCACCATCCTTAATAGACATTCGAAATCCGGGAGCTGTACTTCCCTAAATTTATATGTAAATAAACAAACAGAATTTCCATCTCAAGCTGGCGCTTTCTGAATCACAATGAGAACTAACAAACACTGACTTACACACACACACACAGTGATAGCAGGAAAATGTTGGTGTCTCTGAAGCATAAATAGCTGGAAGAAACAAATCTTGTAATTAGACGCTCTGCTGCTCAATTGTTATTAAAAGCAGGGAATAAAGCTGGTTAAAAAATGGTCTGGTCTGGGTAAAAGAGTCCAAACTGGAGAAGTGCTCCACCACTGCAGAGTATTAAAATAATCTGACACACACCCTGTGCACCACAGGTAAGACATCCCACCAAAGTGACTGCACAGACCCAGCTGTGGCTTCAGTCAGAAAGACAGCTCGTGGGAGTTTTGTCTTTCCCAGTAACACAATGTTTGGGAAGGGAATGGCACTGAGGAACAGCTTCTATCAGTCTGACCCCCCACTCTGCTCACCATGGTGACCCCGGCACGGGGGTGGAGGCCACGGGCTTGTTGCCATTGGCTGTGCTGTCACCCTCAGCCACCAGCTTAAAGGAATGACCCTGGAAAGGCAGACAGAGACGAGTTAACAAATAAAGCCTGTGCAGGGACTGTTACTGCTGTACAAATCACCCCTTTAACCTGGAGTGGATTCCCCTTAGGGCCATTATCCCACGAGTGGCTTTATGAAGAACCAGCTGCCTTGGGAATAGCCCAGATAAACGGGAATGATAAAAATGTCACCCCACTTCCAGCAGTATAAATGAAAAAGCAGCCAATGTGCTCCTGTCCATGCCAAAGGCTCCCCTGGGAGAGCAGGGATTACTCTGTGTATGGCACTAACAAGGACAGAATGAGCCCAGGGAGCCCCGGGTGCCCCAAAGGGCCCAGCTCCTCATGGCCATCGGTTCTGCTCCTGCTTTCTGACTTCCAAAAGGCAAAACAACAGGGGATGGAGGGGACCCAGATGCACTCTTGCCCCCATCAAACAGCACAAAAATATTTGGAGCTGCTGGAGTGAGCCCAGAGGGGGCCACAGAGATGCTCCAAGGGCTGGAGCCCCTCTGCTCTGGAGACAGGTTAGGAGAGCTGGGGGTGTTCACCTGGAGAAGAGAAGGCTCCAGGGAGACCTGAGAGCCCCTTCTAGAGCCTAAAGGGACTCCAGGAGAGCTGAAGAGGGACTTTGGGCAGGGGCCTGCAGGGACAGGACAAAGAGGAATGGCGTCCCACTGCCAGAGGGCAGGAATAGACGAGATACTGGGAAAGAATTCTTGTCACAGGTTGCCCAGAGAAGCTGTGGCTGCCCCATCCCTGGAAGTGTCCAAGGCCAGGTTGGACGGGGCTTGGAGCAACCTGGGATAGGGAAAGGGGTCCCTGCCCATGGCAGGGGGTGGGACTAGATGAGCTTTAAGGTCCCTTCCAGCCCAAACCATTCTGGGATTTCATGGGGAGCAAACCAGCTGGAAGGGTCTCTCCCCTAACACTCTGACACTCAGAGCTCCTACAAAATACCATGGTTCTTCAAAATAAGCTGCAGGAAATGATTGTGTGTTGCCAGCACAGCCCTGCAGCCTGACTCCAGTTTGTGCAGCTCAGTGGTTTAAAGAGGTTTTTAAGAAGCTCCAGCACAGACCTTGTCACCGTCACTGTCCACAGGGACACTCTTCCTGTCCGTGTGCAGGATCAGGGTCGGGGGGCAGGAGGATCTGCTTGACTCTTTGCCATGATCTGTGAGGAAAAAACATTTTATTTAGTATTAAATAAACTCTCAACAAGCCAAAACTAGTGAACAAAAACACAAACTGCTCCCTACAGCTCTGAGCCCCCTCTCTCCACCTCCTCCTTCTCACTCAGCCCTTTATTCACTCACATACCTTTCAAATATCACCTCTTATTGGGAATCATTCACAGACCTTAGAAGGAGGCTTTTATTGCATCGAGCTTTGTGTCCTGCTCTCCCTGAACCCACAATTGTTTCTCATGGGACATCCTGAGGGAGATGGGTTAGTGGGGGGCTTGGTGGTGTTTGGTTAATGGTTGGACTCAGAGGGTTTTTCCAACAGAAATAATTCCCTGATTCTATGATCCTTTTCTCCCTGGGGACCACAAGCCCCCTGGGAACAGTAGCCCTCTCCCCTGTGGGGTTTGGGGCTGGCCACCCCCTCTCCTCCCAGCCTGGAGATCCTGCTGTGATCTTCCTGTGCTCCAGGATAATCTCCATAGGAACCACCAATAAGTGCTGGATTGCATTTCCACTGGAAGCAGTACAAGAACACTTTCCTCTCCTTTCCAGACTCCTGTCTCCATCCTGAAATCCTAAACACCAGAAGTTTCTGCTGCTACAAAATGTGTCCATAACAGAGAGACCCCAGGGAAAGGCAAAAAGGCAGCAGGTATAAGACACAGACCCAACAATCAGAAAAAAAAGAGTTTTCACAGTAAGACATATTAAAAAATATGTTATTTTCTTAATTGTGGAGGGTTTTTTGTCTTCTCATCCTCTTAAAACACATATTTGACTCTGCTTCACCTGGAATATTTCATAATAATAAAAACTTACATCCACGTAATTTTGCTCAGATGATGACTTACTCAGTTTTTACGGGAAGAGAAAAAGAAGATTTACAAACCAGAGCAATTAATTTCCACATTAAAGGATCCAGGAGTAGGGAGCAGCTAATACATATCAAAGAGGGCTCTAAATTCATCTCCCTTCCCTCAGTATCTGTTAATCAGGAATCAAAGATTTGCAGTGTCCACCTCTGCCTTCTCCTGCCTGGCCTTTGGAAAGGGGAAGGACTTCCCAGAGTGTGCTCAGAAGGGTCTGAGACACTGGAGGGATAACACAGGGACCTGTCCAACCTGTCCTTGGACACTTCCAGGGATGGGGCGGCCACAGCTGCCCTGGGCAACCTGTGCCAGGGCCTCCCCACCCTCACAGGAAATAAATGAGTGTCAGTTGGGAGATTTAAGCAAACTAAAAATAGGAGAGACCCTAAACACTCCAGGAGCTCTGGTTTGACACACACAGGAAGGTACAACACAGTGTAACTGCTTTTGTCTCTGCTTCCCCTGCCCTGCTCGTTTGTAAATGAAGCTGAGGATGAAGTGCAGAGCAGGGAGGGGCTGGTGTGGGCAGCTCTCCCACACCAACAGCCCCTCTCAGTGCTCTTTGAACTTCACACACCTTCCTGGAGGAGACAGTGCAAACGCCCCAGGCAATCTCTTCTTCCATCTCTTTTTTTGCAGCTGTGAAAAGCTACCTCACAGCATCCCCAGAGCCCCAGGGGACAGACTTGGGTGCTGCAGCTTTTGCTGCACACGTGGGTGAGCTTCTGCAGCAGGCAGCTCCTTAGGCATTCACGTGGGAAACACAACATTTGGAACAGTCAGCACACAGAAAAGAAGACGGAAATAAAAAAAAAGAAAAGAAAAAAAAAAAAAAGGAAAATAAAATAACAAAGGAGAGTCCTGACAGTCCCTGTGCACTGCAGGAGTCATTTAGTTTTATGTCTACAGTTGAACACTGAATGTTTTTCCTAAGTATAATGTAAAGAGAAAAATAATCCAAGCTCATGCCTCCCTCCTCAAGCTCAGGAATCCCCAGTGGGATCAGAAAAGGAGCACCAACCCCATGGGCTGTGCCATGGGGAGACCCCAAGCCCCCAAACAGCACAGAGGAAGGGGAGTGTGGTCCATCCACTGCCCACAAACCCTCTGTGCTTCCCATGAGGGACACCAAGCAGGCCCCTGTTAGGACTTTTTCCATCATTACAGATCTCCCCTCCTCTGCCCACCCTGGGGAAGAACATGAAGCACAACCTGTGTTCACCCTCCACTGCCAACTGGGGAATGTCTCTGCTCAGCTTTACTCGTTTCTCATTAAATAACCTTTTCTTCCCCTTCTTTTTTACTTAAATGCATAAACTAAACTGCAGCCTGACAATTCAGGCACGACAATATCTTTCCAATCCCGTTTTTCGCCCCTAAACCCAGCGGTGTGATCATCACCCCTTTGCTGTGCAGCTGCCCAAGGATGTGCTGCAGACAGAGGATGAAATACCTGATCAAAGAGGCTTCTCCTGCTCCACGGCAGGTACAGAGACATGAATAATTCACAGTGTGAAAAGGAAAGGTGAAGCAGCAAAACTACCTTGGGTAAATCACAGAGGATGTCGGTGTGTGATCATAAACAGCTGATTAAAAGCAGAATTAGAGAGGGAGGGGAAGAGGGAAGGTTGATTCATGGTATGAGGAGCTGTGGACAAGACATAATAAAAATTTGCTTTGCAAAGGTATGTAGAGGCCAAACCACCATTAATCTCAAAAGAAGTTTAAAGTTCTGATTCCAAATGCTTCTGAGAATTGGATTTATTTAAGTGCACACATGTGAACACTCTGGGTTTTAACATCCCCCAGCATCTCCACAGGTAAGTTCTGCCTCTCCTCATAACCCTTATGCTCTGGTTTTTGAGACTGGCCTAAAACCCCTCCCTGACTGGTGCCCATCTCCTCCTCTGCTGGTTCTCACTCAGTCCCAGTGTGGGATTTCAGTGCTGGCTACACCAGCCAGGTCCATGCCCCGCTCCCAGTGGCACTTCCCCCCATCACCAAAGTTTCAGGGACAGATCCCACTCCAGCTCCTGCCTGCACACAGTATTTCCCACTGTCACTGGTGTCTGTTTGCTGCTCTCACCAATTTTGCTGTGCCCTCCAAGCACTCCTTTCCCCTCTTAGAGCAAGTCTCCTTGAGCTGAGCTTTTCTCTATCCTGCAGCAATCATTTCTTACCCTCCCCTTTATTGTTCTGGAGATTTGTAATGGGAACAGTACAATAACAAGGACAAATTCTTTGTTGGTGCAGAGTTCAAGGACAAACTCATTTCATGGTTGGATTTTCCAGGCACAGAGCCAGCACTGTCCAAGAGGTGCTATTTGTCACTGCCCTGAAAATCATAAAATCACAGAGTAGTTTGAGTTGGGAGGGACCTCAAAGCCCATCCAGTCCCATCCCCTGCCATGGGCAGGGACACCTTCCACTATCCCAGGTTGCTCCAAGTCGCGTCCAACCTGGCTTTGAACACTTCCAGGGATGGGGAGTCACAACCTCTTTGGACAACAAAGTCTAATCCTTAGGGGTGAAGGATCAGATAAACTACTCCTGAACTGATCCCTAGAGTAATTCCTGATAAACACTCATTTTTTTTCCCGTGGAATAGGGCTGGGAAGGTGCACTCATGGCCCTGCAGTGCCACAAAGGTAGCAAGGGTGGTTGGATCCTCCTCTGTGGCTGCATGGCCCCAGCTCAGGCAGAGGAATCACCTCTTCAACCCCATTGCAGCACTTCCCCTGCAGTAGCAGAGCTCCAGCCTTCACACTGACAGCACTGCGAGAGCAATGTCCCGTTGTTAGGAATTATGTTCCCAATTTCCTGGCAAAATCTGATGGTGATTGGAGTGTACATGATTCTGAACAAAACCACGAGACTTCCTCTAACCTTTGCAAACAGCACTGCCTCTTCTCTCACAACACACACACATTTAAATGGCAGTAAATAAACCTGGTTTCTCACACGGTGCACAACAAAGAGCCCTTGGAGGGTTTGGCCAACGACGCCTCGTGGAGCAATTACCCCAAAGATGAGCACATTGTCACTGCAGGGCTGTGGAAACCACCAGTGCAGGACAGGGAAAGCCCAAGATGTGTATCATCAAATTCAAAGCTACAGCCAGTTGCTGGAGTGAGGAAACACGACCCAAAACACACCGAGTACACTCCAAAATTAACTAAAGCCAACGTCATCAAACTGGAGGAGATTCATTGAGGGTCCCCATCCCTGTGCAGCACAGGTTGGCTGGGAGGACACAAATACACAACATGTGCTTCAGCCACCGTTCCAGGACATGGAAACACAACCCACCTGTCAGTGCCTGGTCCACGAGGTTGGTGGCCATGAACGTCACAGCCGGCGCGGACACCGCGGTGACGCGGGTGACTTGAGTTGGCACCAAGGGACCCACGTGGGCATCCAGCCTCGAGCCAGAACCTGTGAGCAAACCATAAGGAAACGCATTTTAACCTGTAAAAAAAAATGCCTTTAAAAAAGACTCAGCTTGTTTCACAGCTATATTTCCCAGAACATTTCTTTCAGCACATGAGGCCATGGGCTGGTGGTGAACACAGCGGTGCTGCACTGAGGGTTGGACATGGAGACCTCAGGGAGCTTTTCCAACCTTAATGATTCTATGAATTAATCTCCTGCTGAACACTTCCCCCTAAACCCACTTGCATGGTTAAAACAAGAGGGTTTGTGTTTAGCTCAATTCCTGCTCCAGCCTGCCCACCAGTTCTCAGACAATAAGCATTGCCAGAAATTTGAAATTAATGAAAGAAAACATGGCCCTCAAAATAAGGATTTGCATGGATAGATTAATGCCTTCAGAGCAGATTACAGCAAGACCAGTTTTCTTATTTTAAATAACACACCTCTGGTTTCTACTGTCACTCTTCTCAAACTCTTTGTGTCCCAATCTATCCATGGGAAATGATTTTGCCAATAATTTAAAACTGCAGCTTTATCCAGGGAACCACAGTCTGCTCAGATAGGGCCCAAAGCAGAAAATCACTAATGTGCTCATGTACATTATTCATGGTAAATCAGTAACCCAGGTTTGCTGATAGAACTGTTCTAATTAAACCAGGCTACTCAGTCCTGGAGAATTCATGTCTGTTGCCAAATTTAAGGTCAAATCTGGAGTATTAATTTCCCCTTAATTACACACAAAACCATTTTTCAGAAACCGAGAATCCCATGTAAAACCCACACAACCTCTTCTCCTCTCAGCTGCAAGTTCAGGTGTCCCATTAGCAGTTCCATGTTCTATTTACTATTCACCATTTCCAAACTGACCTGTCAGTACAGACATACCCTTCCTTTAAGGCAGGCTCTGGGAAGAATGTACTTCCCAAGCACAGTCCAAGCTGCCAGATTTACTGACCCTTCATTTCACTAACTCTTCACAGTCTATCAAACAGTTCTCATCTCAACCTCTCTGCATTTAGGAATAATATGGATAATTTCTGAAACCTCCACTCATAAAAACTTGAACACTTTAAACCCCTTCAATGATTTGTGTTTCTACAATCCCAGGTGCAAAAGCACAACATTAAACACAACTCTCACCAACACAGAACTATGGAATACCAGACTGGTTTGTGTTGAAGGGGGCCTTGGAGATGAGGTACTTGCAAGGCCTTCCATGGTCAGGGACACCTTCCACTAGCCCAGGTTGCTCCAAGCCCCATCCAACCTGGCCTTGGACATTTCCAGGGATGGGGCAGCCACAGCTTCTCTGGGCAACCTGTGCCAGGGCCTCCCCACCCTCCCAGGGGGGACCTGCAGGACTTCCTTGGGATAGGGGGAGCTGCAGGATATCACTACCAGCTGCAGGATAAATATAGGAAATGAAGCATTTCATTATTTCCCTTCTTTTTTTCCCCCAACATCAAGTCAAGATAAAGAAATCCCTGCAAGACATGATTGACAGCACAATAAAGAAATTCCCCTGCACAGTGCTGTGATAAATGGAATCCAGATTTGCTTGGAAGAAAGACTGATAAATAAAGCATTTAGGGAAGAGGAGCAGGTCAGTGGGATGTTTGTTGTGCTCCCTACAGCACCACAGCGTGACTGGAGGCACTTGTACCTCGGCCACCTCTAACAAGAACTGAACTATTTTCCAGCTCGAGCCCATGTTCAGACCTCAGGCAATGACAGTTCCTTAGTTCTGCTTCTGTCAAAGCCCCTGGCAAAACCATTACCTTTCATGAGCTATCTGGATATCAGGGAACGCTGAGGAGCCAGCAATTCCAACTCTGGAGTCAAAGGTGCTTCTAATTACACGACACAACAGCAGATCCCCAATAGCCCCTGAGCAGGACACACACGTGAACACATGGAAATTCTGGTTTCCACATCCTTGGAGACCATTTCCATCTGCACCTCAGATGTACATTCCTGCACAATTAATTCCAGGAAAAATATTTTATAGAGCAAGAGGGTTTGGGGTTTCTTCGGCTTTTCAAATTAATTTTAATAACAACAAAAAGGAGACTCTAATCCTGTTGATTTCAGAAGTATCAGAGTCAGATTAAAATGGAATTTCACCATCTCATGCTGGTGGGGTTTGTGCACGTGAATGACCTGTTATCTACGACAATATCCTTGGAAAACGTTACGCAGCTGTGGCTGCCCCATCCCTGGAAGTGTCCAAGGCCAGGCTGGACAGGGCTTGGAGCAACCTGGGCTAGTGGAAGGTTTCCCTGCCCATGGCAGGCAGGTGGCACTGGATGAACTTTAAGGTGCCTTCCAGCCCAAACCAGTCTGGGATTCTATGAATTCTCTACACCCAAAACTGGAATAATTTTCATAACATGCCTAATTATCTCCCTGTAATTCCACACACACACATTTGAGCTGAGCTGTGCTCATTTTCCTACCACGGTTTATGCTGCTTGTTGAAATGTGACTTGCCATTATATAATTTCAGCTGCTTCTTTATGTTGATTTATTACCAAATCCAAACACAATATCAGTGCATCTTTTGATGTGATGGAAGCAATTATCCCACAGCTTCCACCCGCATCACAGTCAAGTATATACATCCATATACATATATATACTTATTTCATACATGCAGATCGAGTTCAACTGCTTATTTTAATTATAAGTGCTGCTCACCAAATAAGCTGGAATGATTTAAGGCAATCTTAACCTTTAAGGAATAAATATTTATGCTTTATAGCTCTTTGAGCTCATAAAGAGCAGCCTTTGCAATTGATGGCTTTGGAATACAAATAAACTCTGGATTGAGTTGAATGTCACAATGCAATATCAGCTTCTGGTCTGAACTGAACATAACCTGGGCTGGAATTACACCCCAATATGAAGCCACACTCTGAGTGTTTTAGGATTAAATTTAGGCAAATTTTACTCTAAAACAATCCTGTGGAGTGGGAGGAAAGATAAGAGTGCTCTTCGCTATGAAGTTTTGGATTATTGCAGACTCAGGGAGGCCTGACGAGCAAACCAAGTGTTCAGAGAACATCTGCCCCTTTTTGAGATTATTTCAGTTCATTTTCCTGCATTTTACAAACACAGAACAACCCACATCTTTAACTGCAAGGACACCACAAGGACAAGGGAGAACAAAGGCACAGGAGTGGAAGGTCCAGAAAGCTGAAGATCCTCTTGCAAGTGAAACAGTGCCCTGATTTGCACCCTTGATGAGACAGTGTTCATTGGCACTTGGGATGATGGAATGCAGAGGGTTCAGGGTCTCCACAGACTCCCCCTCAGCTGCTGGTCCCCTTGGCCACTCTGTCCAGCCCCACCTCAGCCACGGCTGGGCATGACCAGGGGTGGAGCAAAAGGATCACACCAGGCACAGCTCCATCCCCAGAGCTGCTTCCCCAGCTCAGCAAATTCTTCCCCATGGAGAGTGGGGGACCCAGCCAAGGGGCTGCCCAGGCACCTGCAGTCCCAGGGAATGTTCCCTCTTGTCCTGTCCCTTGTTCCCTGGGAGAAGAGCCTGACCCCAACCAACAACTTCATTTCAAGTAGTTCTAGAGAGGGACATGGTCATCCCTGAGTCTCCTCCAGGCAACAGCCTCTGGCTGCTCCCAGACAGTCCCACCAAACCACAGCACAGCCACGAGGCTCCACACAGGCACCAACCACCCACCCAGGGGTGGATCAGGATTCAGCACCAGTGATGGCCCAGCCTGAACCACCACTCTGCTGAGCAGTAAGAGAAAAAGCCAAGGTTTTAATCTGAAAAACTGACTGTTTTTCACATACCCCAAATCAACCCTGTTCCATTCACCTTTTCCATCTTTTCTCCTCTTTATGACATACTTTTTATTTCCCTGCAGTTAATGAGATACTGAGAAGAAATCCTTCCCTGTGAGGGTGGGGAGGCCCTGGCACAGGTTGCCCAGAGAAGCTGTGGCTGCCACATCCCTGGAAGTGTCCAAGGCCAGGTTGGACAGGGCTTGGAGCAACCCGGGATAGTGAAAGGTGTCCCTGGTCATAGCAAGGGGGAGGAATGAGAGGCACTTTCAGGTCTTTTCCAACTCAAACCTGTCTGGGATTCTATGACTATTTTAACACCACCAAATTACAAAACTGGGTTCAAGAAAAGCATCCTGGTGTGAAGGAATGGCTGGAAACTGCTGGAAGGAACAGAAATTTGAGGAACAGATGAGTGAAGCCATGAAGTAATTAATTCCTCAGCAGCAGGTAATGAGCATGTCTGGGTTGCAGGGAAGGCATTCACCAGCCTCATCCCATACCTGGAAGAAGCTGCTCTGCTATGTAGGAGCAGCCACCGTGACACGGAGACAGGGAAAGGTGAGAGGGAAAGGGATGACCAGAGATAGAGAAAGGTGAGGGGAAAGGGGTTTCCATGCACCAGGTAGCATCTCCACCCCCACTCACTCCAGTGTCTGACCTGTTCTGCAAACCCCCCTCACTGTCACTCGCACTGAGCTCAAGGCACTAAATCCTCCCAGAGGGATCTGATCCCAGGCACTCCCCCAGCCCACGTGAGAAATGCCTGTAGTCCCCAGCTCTGCATGGGGAGCTCCAGAAGGCAACACTAGGAATGAAAATCCAACGTGTGATGCTGCAGGGAAACCACGGCTCTCTTTAAAAATCATGGCCAGTATTTCACACTTAGCTCTGCTGCCTCTCTAATGCCTCCTGGGGGACTTGGGCTTGAACTGAGACAAAGAAACTGGTAAAGTTCAAACATCTTGGAAGAGAAGGGAATAACCTTAAGAACTGTGTGACCAGGATGAAGCAGGTTGGGCAAAAGCATCAGCACGAAGCTCCTGCCTGATACAAACCAAGGCCAGTGGAGAAATCCAACCTTTCTGCTGCTGAGGATGGGCCTGCACAGAAGAGACCAGGATGCAGGATGGTTTGGCAAGAAGGAATCAGAATAAATCCATGTCTGGTCCAACTTTTTCACTACTGGAACATTGCTCTGAAGGAATTTGCCCTTTCCCGGCCCCGAGGGCGCTCAACCAGGTGAGTGACATCAGCACCATGGACGGGATCATGGAATCATTAAGGCTGGAAAAGACCTTAAAGATCATGAACTCCAACTATCAACCAGCACCACCATCATGTTCACCACTAACCTGTGTCCCCAAGTGCCACATCCACACAACTTTAAATCCCTCCAGAGATGGGGACTCCACCACTACCCTTGGCAGACAGTTCCAATGCTTTACAACTTTTCCCATGAAAAAAATTACCTAATATCTAATATAACCCTCCCCTGATGTGGACACTTGTCATTCTGGCCCCTCTTTGCTTGTCTTGGTGGAACCAAACTGCTTTCAGCCACAGGCAGGATGAGTTTGTAAAATTCCTGGCATATAAACACAGAGTTTAATTGAAAAGAGGAGAGAAATGAAATTAGTAATTTCAGCCTCTGTGTCTAATAGCCAGTACCAGTCAGGCACAGAAATGCACCAATTTCTTTCTGTTATTGCTGCTATCATCTCCTGACCCCAGAAGTTACTGGAGATCAGGGCTCAGGGACTTGCTTCATTCAGAAGCACCATCCGTCCTGATGAAGTAATTTGGGAAATTCTGCCTCTCTGCAAAGGACAGGAGAAGTCTCTTTGCTTGAAAAGAGGAAGAATTGAGCAGTAATACTAAAAAATTGACTTTTTACCAACCATGCAGCCTCCTCTTGCTCTATTCAGCCCCTCAGCTCCGCTCCCCACTTCTCCTCAAGGACATTCCATCCTCTTTCTTGAGGCAATTTTTGGTGAGTAAACACAGGGCTGCCTAGAAGCCACCACTGAGGAATTTTCTCTCCTTCCTCTGTTTCTTTGAAAGGCCCAGACACATTCATTAAAAAGATTCAGCACTTTCTGAATCTGATTATCTCCCTCAGATCCCAAATGTGTGGCATGTTCTGAGCAGCCACTGCACTCACAGCTCTGTTGAGATGCTGCTGGGTGAGGCCTCCTGAGAAACACCTTCAGCACATCTGCAGGAAAGCTCAGCAAAACCTGCCCTGTCCTCATTCCTACCCCAAACTTCCCCAGGAGAAAGCCACAGCGTTCCCCTGGGTGTGGTGGAGCTCCCCTGTGCTCTCCTCCCCTTCAGCACTGGGTGGCTGGGGAAAGTCTCCACACGCTGCAGTACTTTGTGGTGCTCTGGGAACCACAGGCACCCCAAAACTACCAAAAGCTGGAGGAAACGGGTGAGAATTTGTCATTTTCCCCTGGAATGCACCACGAAGGTGGTTTCAAAGGGCAGTGGTGATTCATGGGACACAGCTCTGCCCTGTTGAGTGCTCCTCACTGGGAACCTGCCAACAACCCCTCAACTCGAGCTGGGAACCAGAAACTGAAGCCAATCTGACAATGAGATGCAAAAAAGGAATTTTTTGATTGCTTAGAGAGAAGGAGACACCATACACAAAGAGAACTTACATCAGAGAATCATGGAATCCCAGACTGGTTTGGGTTGGGACTTGAAAACTCATCCAGTCCCACCCCCTGCCATGGGCAGGGACACCTTCCACTAGACCAGGTTGCTCCAAGCCCCATCCAGCCTTTGAGTTTTGGCACCATCACTAATTTTAGAAGAATTACCCCAAGTACTTTGCAGTTCTTCATCCAGCTTTCCTGTGGTTTATTTTTGTTTGAGTTTTCCCATTTCGAAATGGGAAAAAAAAAAATATATGGAAATTGCTACTGAAGATCTATTTTCCTGCTGTACTGGGAAGTAACACAAATAATACATTCAGTGACCCCAGTGGCTCCAGAAGAATGACAATGAGCTGGAAGGTGAAGGGTGACTCCAGAATGAATGGATGTTTCTGAAGAGGAAGAGCTCCCAGCAGGGATGGTCCAGCCTGGCACAGACACCAGGGAATCCAGGGCATCACAGCCACTGCAAGAAGCATGAGCTGCTTATGGATTTCGGCACAGAAATATTTTATTTTTTAATTTAAACTGATAATGCAGAAGCTTAATCATCTCATTTTATTCCATCAGATTAATAAACTGCCCTAGAAGATCATCAGGAAATTAGTGTAGGGATTTCTCTCTTTGGTTAAATGAAAAATAGAGGCACGAGACCCAGAACTGCAGAGGGACAGAGATACACACACATGCACAGATATGTAACTGTACAGCAGAAGGACAATACAGAGAACTATCTTTTCTATAGGATACTTCCCCACCCCTGGAAGTGTCCAAGGCCAGGTTGGATGGGGCTTGGAGCACCTGGTCTAATGGAAGGTGTCCCTGCCCATGGCAGGGGGTGGAACAAGTTGACCTTTAAAGTCCCTCTCAACCTCAATCAGTCTGGGATTCCATGATTCAAAGACTGAACAAATCAAAACCTCCATTTCCACAGAGGGCAGGAAAGGGAGGAAGAGGGAGGGCTGTAAGTGCTCACACTGAAAACAAAGCCCCACCTTTGGTGAGGGACCCAGTGCTCGACATCCATGAGTAAGGAAAGGGCTCTGGATGCCAAAAAAAACTTCACTTCAAGTCTGCACTTTTTAAAATACCTGGAGGCACAAGTCTGTGGGAAACCAGCCTTTGTTAGGTCAGAGTTACTGAAGGAGATAATCACCATCTCAGCCACCACGTGGGTCATCTCCAGCTGCCACCAACTCACCCTGCTCTGACAGCCTTGGGCACTGTCCTTTATTACCAGGGAATCGAGGATTGTCTGGTTTCAGCTGCCAGGACTCTGCCCAGATTTAATTCCAGGGTACAAAGGGAGGGTGAGGGATGTCCCCAGCACATCCCTGCCCTGCTGGACCTCCACCAGCACGCACAGCCCCACTGCGCCAAGGGCTGCCCAGGCATGAGGAACAGCAGGATCTGGGTATGTCCCACAGGCAGCAGCAGCTGTGGAAGAAAAGCCCTGTTTGGGAACTATTTGCATCTCATTACAGTGATCCTGTTACAGCCCTGACTGCCAGGCTGGACACTGACTGTGGCATAAAACCTGGATTACTGGAAAATATTCTCCTCTGCATTGGAAGTCTGGTGTGTAATGAGGGATTGAAGGGATGATGAACACGGACAGTGCCCCCAGCAGTGAGTGAGAGCTGCAGCACAGCCCAACATCTGCTAAATGCCCACAGGGAGAATTTTCAGGACAATCTACACAGGACAAGGCAGTGATGCCTGAAAAACGGGGCTTGAGGAGCGAGTTTCAGTTCTCAGTGCACAGTTAAAGACGAGAAAACAAACATCTGTTTGTTTGAATGAGATTATGCCTCCTTAGGACGAGTACAAATGGGTGGATTTGCTGTGGTGGCTCCCAAAACAAACAACATTTGTTTTTGTTTATTTCTTCCCACTCAGGGCTCTGACTGTGGCAGCTTTTCAACTTGGGAATCTGCCTCATTTCTCTGATGCTTTCCAGTGACCAGACAGTTCATACACCCTGATCCCTCCCTGCGTCCCACAAGAAAAATCAATAGTACTTTTCTATTTGAATTTTCAAGGGACATGGTTTTGGGATCTCTGATTGCCAAGTCCCCAAGTCACCTGGGCATCTGTACAGAACATCCACGGACAGGATGGTGACCCTTCAGGGTCCTGAGAAAGTCTTCAGTCTTCCTAAAATCAGAAATTAATCTCACACTAGTTACTCTTTCAGTACTTCTACAGAGATAAAACACTTCAGCACAATTAGAGCTGCCCACCCTTGTTATACCTCAGCAAACAGCTGCCAGACACCACTGGGTTGAAGTTGAAAACTCGCCAACTCTTCCATTCTCCTACACTCTAATTTAAATTTCCTTGAAAAACTTCATTTCTCCTGGGGTTTTGAGCATCGTTACAGATTCCACCTCACTTCTGGAAAAGATTCTGTTGCTACAACCTCCTTTAGACATAAATCTACCACCTGGACTAAGGTTGATGGACCTGGAGCATTTTCAGACACACTTCATAAAGAATCAAGTCCTCTGAACTTCCTTTCTCTCCAGCTCTTTCTTTTGGGAACAGGGTATTTAAACAAACTGGGAAAACTTCGGAGGCTCAACACAAGTTTCTGTGCTTTTATCAGCCACACCTCCTCCCTCCTGCAGAAATTCCTCACAAATCTTAATGTTTATATGCAAAATAGAACCCAAGATACAGAACTCCCACTTTCAGAGGATCCCAGACCAGGTTGGGCTGGAAGGGACCCTAAAGTCCACCCACCTCCACCCCCTGCCATGGGCAGGGACACCTTCCATAGACCAGGTTGCTCCAAGCGCCATCCAACCTGGCCTTGGACACTTCCAGGGAAATCTCTCCATCTGGAACTCTCACTGAGTTCCTTTGCCCTCAGCTTTATTATGTTCCTAACATGTTTCTGTTAGTTTCCCATATTTGGAAATGTTGGAAATCTCTGGATTGTTCCGAAATTAATGGATTACTTTGCATTGCCTGTGGGAATGCCTTGGATTCCTCACTAATGCCCACACTGATGCCATTACTCCTCAATATTTGTTTGAAGAAATTTATCAGCAACAGAAGGCAAAAAAAAAAGCAGGGCACTTTGTAAGGTGCCAAAAAGGATTAAACCCAGGGATCTTTCCGGAGCCAAAGTAACCTCCAGTAACTCTGACTTATTGGGGTGTTCCAGGCTGGGTTTCCTGCCAGCTCCAAAACAACTGCTGCTCTGGGCTGCAAACAGGGTTTTATCATGAAACTTTAAAGGACCCAGAGCGGTGTACCAGGCACAGATCAGCTTGAGCTGTAGGCAACAGCTCTGCTTTCTTCTGCAAAATGCCTTTTAAAAACATCCAAATCGCCTGCTTAAAAATATGCAGAATGTTATAGTTCATTAAAGAGAAATTAAGGACCTTTAATCAGAACATGAGGTAGTTACAACTGCAAAGAGAAATTTAAACAAAGCATGTCCCACCTGGTACCAAAATGGAAATAAAGCAGGAGATCATTGCTGCTGGATCTCCTCTCCCAAAGGCAGGGAGCTCAGAAGAGCTGGAAAACTCCCCTTCTCCACTGAAACTCAAGATTCTCATAATTACATTTTCCCTGGTCACAGTTCTATTGCATGGGGGGTCCTTTCTCTAAAAATCTTCCCCAGTGACTACCAGACTGTCTGCAGAGGTTCAGTAAGTGATCTGGGAATGGAGCCATCAATTCACCACCCAACCAGGTCAGATCCACCGGCAGCCTTGGGAACTTAGCTTTCATTGCCACCAACTCCGTACCTTTGAGGCCGAAACTGTAGCAACAGCAGCTTCCTGGGTTGGTTTGGCTTTGCTTTTTTTTTAAAGCAAGGGGAGAAACAAAATGCAAACACATGTTCATGGCAAAGCAGGGGAGTCCACCCAGCAGTGCTCCAGTATCAGAAATGAACAGAACTGAAATGGGAATTTTGGGCTCAGAGTTGCCCATTGCACTCGTACAACTGACACTGCTCAGACAAACAGCTCAGGCTGAAGAGAAGGAGTGCTGATATGGCTAAATCCTGGCTCATGAAAATCTCTGGGAGCCAGAAAACACCAACAGGGTGATGCACTGAGCCTGAATGCTCTTCTCTGGCTGTGCTGGACATCCCATAGCATCTCCCCACTGCCACCACCACCTCCACCCTCCATCCTTCCACATCTATCCTGAATTCAACATTTCCTCCACCCTCATGTAAAGTTGAAAAGGGAACTGTCCCTTTATACCCCAAGTCTGACCCAGTACTGGTGTCCTGGGGAATGATCCCCTCGGAACAAAGCTGGAAGGGTCAGACCTTGCAGCCCCAGGGTCTGTTCACCTGCAGCAGCCCAAGTACCAGTCAGTGCTAAATGCTCCCTAAGTAACTTATGAACCAAAACACTTCCACTATTGTGGGACTTTGAAGGTAAATCCTAAAATCACAGGTTGGTCGGGGTGGGAAGAGACCTTAAACCTGTCCAGTCCCACCTTCTGCCATGGGAGGGACACCTTCCACTAAAGCAAATTGCTCCAAGGCCCATCCAACCTGGCCTTTGACACTTCCAAGAGTATTTTAACCTTTCTAGCCATATTTCCCCTGTCCAGGAAGCACTGAGTGACATCAGATCTGAACCACTGTTTGTTTTCCTCAGGACAGAAATACACCAAATCTAACAAAAACAATACAAGGTGTGAAGAGAAACTGATAAAATTTTTAAAAAACAACAGTTGTCAGTTTATGGCTGTTATATTTTCATGAGCAATGATCCTTTATTCCCTCCAAGATGAAATCAGAAATAAATGAGCCTGTTGAACAATTGGCAGGCTGTGTCACCATCGTTCCAGATAATGAAGTGAGATGTGTTCTGGAGCAGAGCCAAATCCCAGGGATGTGCCAATTAGTTCTGCAGAGCCCAGTCAAGATCACACAGAACTCCTCTCCTGCATCTTCATTACTGGCCTGTCTTAAATTTGGGTCTTAAACTATCCAAAGAGCTTTTGGGAAAACAAACCCCCTGCTTTCCCATCACAGTGTCCTCCTTCTGAAGGCAAACCTTGCACGTGACCCAGTCAGGTGCAACATTCCAGCATGGGACAACCCATTCCAGGTGTGGAGGTGGATGGACCAACAGCCCTTCCCATCCTGGAGGCTTCCCAGACAAATTTTCCACCTTGGGATGCTCTTATGGCTCAGGGGCTGGAGCACAGCTGGGTTTGGTAGCACTTATTCCTCCTCCACCTCCCTCTTTGCTCGCTCTGCAGGAGCTACACTAGGGTTCAGGAGACCAGGAGAAGTCCAGGAACATCCGTTTGGTTTTCCTATTTCCCAAGTCCTGACACTGCTTTTCTTCCTGTACTCACAGCAGGTTTCCCAGGGGCAGCTCTGTACAAGCTGTAACGCCGCAAATCTGGAGTTGTGTTTTGAGGGGCACAAAGCTCCAAGTTTGTCTCTGAGGACACGTTTGGCTCCAGGGGGCGGGGGGGGCTGTGGAAACAGGAGCTGGTGTCCCTGCTGGGGTGTGTCCCCAGACCCACCTGGTACAGAGCCATGTCCAGGCATCCCCAACTACATCCCACATCCCTGATCCATGTAGAGGAAGGCTGGAGCCGCCTGTCTTCAGGAACAGAATGAAAAATGACCTGACACTGTCGCAAATCACGAGGCTGCTCCGCGGTGTCTGCTTTTCGCTCACTGTGATTTTAACAGGACAATTGATTTTTAGGAGCAAAGAGAAAACACAATTTCATCTCATTTCATGCAGGTGGGTATTTACAGGATACAAATCACACTGGCAACACGGCCACAGGTATCAGATCCCAATCTGTGCTGGGCTGACATGGCTTTACATCACTTCCCTTCCACTACACCTCACCTAGGAACATTTTTCCTTCAAAATTATTTGCACTGATATCAAGTAGATATTGCACACACCCCCCAATAATAATCTGAGGGATGGTTAGGGAAATCAGCCACTTCACTTTTATGGTGAGACATCAGCAAGATATTGGCATCCTCCAGCTTGGATTCCCTGTCCCCCTGAGCCTTACAGGGTGACAGACCCTGTGTGGACGGACAGACAGACAGTGACAGCATTTACAGCTTTTCAGGAAAGCTGATTCAGGAAGTTTGCTGAACTTTCCAACTACCCATTTCTGTCACTTTATGCAATTAAAATTAATTTATCAGAAAGCCTGGGGATATAAAAATTCCACAGCCACCTGCCAGCCCACCAAGCAGCAGAACTGGACACCCTGCAAACCCTGACTGAGCTCCAGGCAGGTCTGGATTTTCATTATTTTGCTCCCAGTACAAAACAGGACCTTGGTAAACAAGGACATGGATCTGCTGGAACAAGTCCAGAGGAGACTGTGGCTGCCCCATCCCTGGAAGTGTCCAAGGCCAGGTAGGAAAGGGCTTGGAGCAACCTGGGCTAGTGGAAGGTGTCCCTGCCCATGGCAGGAGGTGGGATTGGATGGGCTTTAAGGTCCCTTCCAACCCAACCTATTCCATGTTTCCCTATGTCCAACAGCAAACCCCAAATCCCTGCTGGCATAGAGCCCCCCACCCTCCCCCACAGCACGAGCAGGAGCTGCACTTTTGTTTCTGCAGGATAATTTCAGCTCTCATTTCAATATGCATTGCCATAACCACTTCAGGAACTAGTAAATGCTGAAGTAAATTGCTTATTGGAGCGGGAAGGGAAGATGTGAGATGGAAAGTCAGCAAGTATTTCTGTAAATCTGCAGAGTCAGGACTGAGTGTCAATGAGCACCTTCTGCAATGAGCTCTACTGGGGGAACATTTCTCTATCCACTTTCTCTTGCTTTAACAACCTGTTTTTTTGCAATTCCCAACAAATGTGCAGCAAAACAAGTAAAAAAGTGGCTTCAAAACTGAAGTGAAATCAAAACAAATCAAAACCCCCTAAGAGCTGAAATGTCACATCCAGCCTTTTTTTTTTTTTTTTTTTTTTTACACTGTATCTTGCATTGTTTATGTTTGAGAAAAATACCATCAGTTAAAAACCAACCAAGGAAACTCTTCCTGCCCTGAGGGAGGGGACGTTGCAGGAGGTTGGACTAGATGGCCTTGGAAGGTCCCTTCCAAACCAAATCATTCTGTGATTCCATGACAGTGATGGCACCAGGCACCAGCTGAGCACAGTCCCATACCACTGGGTGCAGTGGGCATGAAATATCCCCCAAAAAAACCTTGTGCAAGTCCCTCCACTCCCCTCTCCATCCCCTGCCATTAATCACAGGCAGATTCTGCTCCTCAAAGTCTTGCTGCTGCTTTTGGGAAGCTGAAGTGTCTCAATCTAAAAGACTTCTCGGAGGAATTATTTAAATGGGGGTTTGGCATTCTCATTTCTGCCCTTTTGGGGAGAAATGGTTCTTCAAGGCCATACACCCACCCTAGACAAACCTTGCCCTGACCACACTTCACCCCTTCCCTGGTCCTGCCTGGAGGATCCAATGCAAGAATTCACCCCCTTGGTGCCACCTCCTGATGTTGGTGTTTAATTGGAAAAAAAAAAACCCAAATTGAATGAGAACTCTGTGACCAGCACAGTTAACAGAAACCATTTCCAACTTTTAATGAGATTTCTCATCACAGGAGCTGTAAAAGCAGGACTCATAATGATGGTATTAAAACTGACATATTTAATAACAAAAATAGCAGGACTATTAAACACCACTTTAAGCCCCTTGGTTAGAAAAGCAAATGATGCAAATCCCAAGTCCCAGCTTGTGTCCCCATGTGACTGCTCAGCTCTGACTCCTGCTGACCCTCTGCTCCAGACTCTGCTTGGGGTCAGATCCCACAGCTTTGGAAGACTGAAAATACAAATCCTGTCTGGAAGCTTCTTCTTACTATTTTTATATTTTAGGATATACATTCGAATGTTGGACAACACCCTCAGGCACAGGGTGGGATTGTTGGGGTGTCCTGTGCACGGCCAGGAGTTGGACTCAGTGGTCCTTGTGGAGACTCTGTGATTCCATGAACCTAAAGGACACTCAGGCACTGACCCCCACCTGAGCCATGGAGGTGAATTCCCCATCTCTCCTACAGCTTTGCAGGTCACGTGGTCATGAATGAACCCAGAGATGCCCCTGAGGTTTCAGCCCCGGGAAAGGCCTTCATGTATTTTGTGCCAGGGATCTTCAGCACCATTTCAGGACCATGAGGACAAGGAGGAATGGCTGATTCTCTTCTGTGCTTTGATTTAATAGCTATGGAATCATGGACTCTCCTGAGCTGGAAGGGACCCACAAGGGCCATCCGGTCCTGGGCCCTGCCCAGGACACCCCAACAGTCCCACCCTGTCCCTGAGAGCTTTGTCCAAATGCTCCTTGAGCTCTCTCAGCCTTGGGGTGGTGACCACTGCCCTGGGGAGCCTGTTCAGTGCCCAACCACTCTCTGGGGAAGAACCTTTTCCTGAGATCCAGCCTAACCCTCCCCTGGCACAACTCCAGCTGTTCCCTGGTCCTGTCCCTGCTCACATTACACTCTGTAATACAGAAGAGTATTACAAGCAAAATTGGTATTAAAGTCTCAAAAATTTAAATGTTTCTGGAATCTCATTTGGAGGATTCCTTCCTCCCAATTCCCCTTTACAAGGCCCTGATTGTGGCATTGCTGTTTCCCTCTCCAGTCAAACACAAATGAGGTGTAACCAAGGGCTCAGAGCAGGGGCTGCCACGTTTTTCCAGCCGTGGTTCCTGTGTGTCTAAAGCCCCACCGAGACCATTTTGGGCACTGCTGGCTCCTGGTGCAATACAGAGCATAATGTAGTGCCAAAAATAGGGGGGGTACAAAATTAATATTAGATTTTTGGCCAGTTTCTCAAGCAGTAGCACCTAACCCAGGTGACCTCCCTGCGCACGGGGACCTCCTGAGCTTGGAATGTGGCAGCTGCTATTGGATAAAAGGCTCTTTTTGAATTATTCATGGGATCCATCCTATCAAATTGGAAAATAAGGCTGGAGGTCCCCAAACCCACAGCAGTGATTTGTGCTGAGTGTACCTCAGCACATTCTGCATGATTTGGGAGCGTCCCTGGCTTCTCCAAGCACAGAGGGTACTGAGATGCACCAGCAAACCCTGAGGAGGATTGTGGGGCAACCATTCTGCATCCATGGGAGCCACAGAGCTGGGAATCCTCTGCCCACACCAGGAGGGGAAAGGGATAATGATCGCCTCACACCCTTCACCTCCCATAACGCTTCTTGCTGCTCCATATGGCCCCATTTCCAAAACTTTTCTGCTTTATTTCCAGCCTCATGAAAACTCCAGCACAAAATATCAATCTCCTGGTTTAACAGGATGTAATTCGGAGACAATTTCCTAAATTCTGCAGACCTTCAGAACTTCCTCTTTCCCTGCATCATAGCAGAGTAATTATTTCTGCATGAACCAGCCCTTTGTATTTGAGTGAAATCTTCAAATACTCATTTCTAGGAGGATTTGAGTTATAAATTAGGTTTGGAATTTTGAAACTAGTGAAGTAGAAACCAGAAATGTGATTCTCTTGCTCAGTCTTAATGATGGTTTCCATGTTGAGGTTTAAGATCCCTGTTCCTGACATCACAGGGGGCTGTCAACAGCACACAGCACCTGGCAGGGGGGGATTTTCTTGAAATAACAGAATCCTACACTGGTTTGGGTTGCAAGGGACCTTAAAACCCACCCACTCCCACCCCCTGCCATGGGCAGGGCCACCTTCCACTATCCCAGGTTGCTCCAAGCCCCGTCCAGAATAGCCTTGAACATTTTCAGGGATTGGGCAGCCACAGCTTCTGTGTGCAACCTGTGCCAGGGCCTCACTCCCCAAACTGCAAAAAAAAATCTTATCTGATCTAAATCAACCTTATTTCAGTTTTAAACCACCATCCTTTGTCTTATCACGACAGGCCCTGCTGAAAAGTTTATCCCCATGGAACCCTGGGAGTCTGCTCAAGCTTTTCTCTGCTGCTTTATCCATCTCCAAAACAAACCCAAGACTCTGCTTTGGAATATTTGCTGCCAGCTCCTCAAGCCTCACAGCTTTGGTAAACCTGCAAGTGGATGGAATCATGGAATCCCAGACTGGTTTGGGCTGGAAGGGACCTCCTTCCACAAACATCATCCTCACGTTTTGCATGCAGCAAACACAACCACATTTGCAATAAAATCAATGAAATTCCATTTAGCTACTCCAGGGAAGCATCTACGGCACACTTAAAATCAGGGATTTTAATTAATTTTCCTTATTTATATTCTGGCAATGGGCTAAGATTCATTTTAGCTCATTACATTTATTTACAGTGACATGGAGGGGCTTGATTGAGAACCACAGGAAGTCACCCAGAAAACATCCACTGGCTCCAGACTACAACTGGTTACAAATACCAGGAAAATCCCTAAAAATGTGATTTAACCATCTAAGAGGTTGAACAGGAATAGTTGTTTTACCGGAATAATCATCATCATCATCCTTCTCCCATTCCCTGTGTTCTCCCCAGCCACCCACATGTCCCTGGGGCTGGAGGACCAAGGACACCAGCACAAGGACCAGCAGGTCCTTCACCAGGGAACCTCCCTGAGCTCTCCATCTGCTCCTGGGCACACAGTGCCATTTAAATTCATATTTTTATTCATTTATAATAAACTTCCAATCAGGTATTTCTGTATTAATTTTAATTTCTGAGATTAAATGTAATTAATGTGATTTTTTAATTAACCCAAGGATGTTTTTGTGGCACAGGGTTTCCTTGGCTCACAGTTCTATTAGGCAGAATGTTTAGGGGAAAAATTAAACTCTCAGCCTTTTGAAATCCCATTCTATCCCAGGGAATGCTGTGAAATTATTTCTCTGCCCAACACACCACACTGAAAGTTTCCCACTAGAAGGTACAAGATCCTGAGATGCAAATCCTAAAAGATCAGTCCACTGAGATCATGGAATTTCTCCCTCCGTCAGACATTAGTTTTTTCCTGAGTTTACATCACATACAGACCTGACTCAGGACTGAAAATTCATATCAAACTGAAGCTCCATGGCTTCTCTTTACAATATTAAAATGAGAACCAAAAAACCCCCAATATTTCAAAAATAAAGTTGGCTGAACATATGAAAAATAATTTCAAAAACTCCACGTTTTTTTCTCACTGATAATGCGCCTAAAACAGAGCAAGAGACATGCACACAAAACAATGACAGTCCTGGGACATCTTCCCGCCTTTTACACGGACCTCAGAAAAACTGGCTCCTTTGTTCCCCTCTCCAAATCTCCCCAACATTCCTAATAGGGACCAACCAGCAGGGATAGAAGAGATGGGTTCAGTCATGCCACTGGGAATTTACTTTGTATCACACAAAATTCCATCCTGGCTGCTTAAAGCCTTGGCCATCCACACAAACTTCCTAATGGTTTAATTGCACAAATAAATTTAAAGAAACAACAGCAGGAGCCTCCAAAACAAGGTGCTCCCTCAGTTCTGATTTAAAACTCATGATCACACACTGTAATTCTCATCCATTTCCCTTCTCCTGGAAGGGGACAAGCCAAGGAATCTTCTTGGAACAAGTCCATTATCCTTGCAAGACTTATTTCTTCGTTTCAGTCCATTTGGTTTTTCCTTCTCAGACTCCCACTCCATTTACAGGAAATATATCATGTTTAGAGAAAACTGTTTTAAGCTACACAAATCTCAACTAAATCTGAGTCTGCAACAGAAAAACGGGAAGCAGAAGAATCCTTTATGAAAAGTCTTCCAGGGTGTAAATGGTGTCTCTTGTAGCTCCTGAGGAGGAGTTGAACTGATTTGAGTGAGATGTTCGAGCAGGGGGGGGAAACACTCACACTGACACAGCCCAGCTGGGGATGGTGCTTGAAGGGCACTGCTGGGCAGGTCGGAAACTCAGGAGTCATATGGAAAATGAGACCTTCCCCCTATGGATTCCCAGTGGTCCCATCTGCCACAGGCGCAAGGAATTTGGCTCTTAAAGCAGAGCAGGAGCTGCCAAGATCCCCTCAGTCCTCACCCATTGCAGCCCCTTGTCTCGAGTGTGAGATCAAGAGTTTGTGCATCCACGTCACAAAAACACGGAACCATTCAAGTGGGAAAAGTCCTCTAAGATCACTGAGCCCAACCATTCCCCAGCACTGCCAAGCAAACCACTAACCCATGGCCCCAAGTGCCACATCCACTTGGCTTTTAAATCCCTCCAGGGATGGGGACTCCACCCCTGCCCTGGGCAGCTATTCCAGGGCTTGACAGCAGTTTTAGGGAAGGAATTCTCCCTAATTTCCAATCTAAATCTCCCCTGGCACAGTTTGAGGCCATTTCCCCTTGTCCTGTCCCTTGTTCCTGGGGAGCAGAGCCTGACACCCCCCTCAGCTCCCCCCCTCCTGTCAGGGAGTTGCAGAGCCAGAAGGTCCCCCCTGAGCCTCCTTTTCTCCAGGCTGACCTCCCCCAGCTCCCTCAGCTGCTCCTGGTGCTCCAGACCCTTCCCCAGCTCCGTTCCCTTCCCTGGACACGCTCCAGCCCCTCAATGTCTTTTTCAAAACAGGCCAAAACATTTCAAGGCTGCACAAGTAACCACAAAGCACAAAATAAGAAGACAAGTGATCTCCAGTGCTTTTAGGTGCCTCTCCATGTGCCATAGCAGGAGGGTGGCAGCATCTTGTCCCCCCCCCCCCCAAACCCAGAGGCCCATCCTGGGGCGGAAAGAACAAACTGTGACCAATTCAGATAAAATTCCTCCAAGGGACACAGGGAAGATTACCAACTGCTGTATCAGTACTAATCTTCCAAGTACCAGCAGTGACAACACTCAGCCTGCACACCTTGCTTGGCTCATGGTTGGGAAAACCCCCCCCCGGCAGGTATTTTAACTGTGTAATTGCTATTACTAACAGTGAAACCTGATTTAAACACTCTACAAGTGCACTGGCATTTTTCAAAGAAAGAAAAAAAAAAAAAAAACCCTTCTTCATGTTTTACCAAGCAGTTAAAGTCAATTCCATCTGACTTTGATGACATTTACCGAGCAAAGAGCTGGGCACGAATGAAACAATTTGGTTGGTTGTCTTTTGTAACTACTACAGGAAATATTTACATTTTTTCTTTTGTCAGCACCTTGTTTTTACATGGGAGACACTGAACGAGGTTCTTCTGATTCACACCTGAGGAAACAACTGTTTGTTAGGCCACAGACATGGCCTAAATGGACAGTTCAGAGCTGTAACTGGTACCAGCGCAGCCACAGGATTCTGGCAAAACATCAGATGAATCCCAGAATCACTGAGGCTGGAAAAGACCTCTGAGGTCAAGTCCAGCCTGTGACTGACCCCTACCTTCTTGCCCAGCCCAGAGCACTGAGTGCCACATCCTGTCCTTAAGCACCACAGCAGCACATTCCCCCCACAAAGGTATTTTTATTCTTCCAGAAGATCATTCCTTCTACTTCTAGTTAATCATACCAAGGATATTCCAGGGAAAGGAGGATTAGAAAGGCTTTTTTCTATATGTACATAAGACCTTCGAATATCCTGAGTGGGAAGGGACCCAACAAGGACCACCAGTCCAGCTCCTGGTCCTGCCTGGGACACCCCAACAATCCCATCCGGTCCCTGAGAGCATTGTCCAAACACTCCTGGAGCTCTGGCAGCCTTGGGGCTGTGCCCACTGCCCTGAGGAGCCTGTTCAGTGCCCAACCACCCTCTAGGGGAAGAACCTTTTCCTGAGATCCACCCTAACCCTGCCCTGACACAACTCCAGATGTTCCCTGGGTCCTGTCACCGGTCCCCAAGCATTCTCTGAATGCCTTGGGAATACCAGTCTGTTTGCACAGACCAAGTGAATCATGATCCATAAATCCAGTTGGGTCCAGCCACATATTTTCACCAATAAATGCTCCATGACTAACTTCATATTTTCAGTGGGGATGATGTAAAAATTTGCAATATCCAAACATTCTGCCTGCCATCACTCTGCCTGTCCTTTTCACGCAGTTTTCTTCGGTAACCCAAAAAACAGCAGGCTTTTCACACGATCAGAACCATCACCCCATTTCTTAGAGAGTCTTAACTGGGCAGCTGAGCACTTCCAGTTTCCAGCAGAGATTTTGTGTCCAACAGGAGGGGAGAATTGACGCTCATTTCAATGATTCTGGGCATTAATTTATCCCACTGTACAATCATGTCTTCCCTTGCATGTGCCAACACAGATAGGAACAGAAAAGTAATTTTATGCTGAATATTAACTCCAGTAGGAAGTTATCACTTTAATAACTATAAACATTCATTATCTTGCTTCGTTACACAGCATTAAAGCTGGGCAGATCATTTACAACAAGCTTGTTAGAACTATTCAGCATTCCAAGTCAAGCCTATTTTACTGCCAGACATGTGGGACACCCAGGAAAGGGAAAGAAAAGCTTCCTGAGAAGATGAATATCAAATTTCGGGTTAGAATATTTGTGATTTTTCCAAAATTGTCATTTTTTGCTCATCTAATACCTAGGAATTCTGGTATGCAGGATGGCCAGACTAATCTTAAATTACCACTGAGTGAATCATCTTCATGATGGGAACGAGCCCAGCAGAGAGACCCGGCCTGGCAGAACAGGCAGGAACAATCCCAGTGCCCAGAACTGCATGAGCTCTCCAAGTATTTACTCACTGGATCACAGTTTTTAATTAATCTTGTAAAGAAAAGAAAGAAAAGGGTTTGTAGCTTCCACAGAGGTTGGACAAGTGTCTTCAGCCCAGCTCTCCCCAGCCCTATAGTCTGCTGGAACACCCAACCCCACCAGCAGGGCACTGGGAGGAGATAAGCAGAATAAACCTCCAGGTAACTGGGACGTACTGGAGATACCTAACCTTGTTCCCTAATTTCTTCAGTTCCATTCCCCAGAAAAGAAATATTTTTTCCAGACAATCCTTATCTCATAGAATCATAGAATTGTTAAGGTTGGGAATGCCCTCGAAGATCATAAAGTCCAAATGTCAATCCAGCACCACCAACATGGTCACAACTAAATCATGTTCTCAAGCACCACATCTACATGGTTTTTGAACACTTCCTAGGACAGGGGCTCCACCACTGCCCTGGGCAGCTGTGCCAGCCCTTTCAGTGAAGAAATTTTCTCCAGTATCCAACCTAAACATCCCCTGGTGAAACTTGCGGCCATTTCCTCTCATCCTGTCCCTTGTTCCCTGGGAGCAGAGCCCGACCCCCCTGGGCCCCCCACTCCTATCAGGGAGTTGCAGAGAGTGCACTTGTGCTCCAAATATTTTACAGGAAATTCTCACCCCACTCATTCACAATCACAGAATTATGGAACTGTATAGGCTGGCAAAGATCTCAAAGATCATCAAGTCCCACTGTTCATCAGCTGCACCTTTGAGGTGAGCAGTAAGGAACCGGGGAGTTGAAGAGGTTGGCCAGGAATCATCTGGCAACATCTAGGCCAGGTTGGACAGGGCTTGGAGCAACCTGGTCTAGTGGAAGGTGTCCCTGCCCATGGCAGGGGGTGGGACTGGATGGGCTTTAAAGTCCCTTCCAACCCAGAAGGAATTGGATTCTATGTGATTCTATGATTCCATGAAGATATTAGGCTGAGCTTAAGGGTATAATGGGAGTAACTCCACTGTCACATTACCTTTCCCCAGCACTGACCCCTCACTAAGTGCTGTGACCACTCAAACAAGCATTACCTGTGTTTGCTGAGGGAGAGGAGCTGCTTCCTCCCAAAAACAGCATTAAAAAAAAAAATAAAAATCACCGAATAACTTACGAAAATGTGGTTTAAACCAGCTAATGAAGGAGTGACAGACACATGAAAGGCCCCAGACAAGCGCTGGCATTCAGAGCTGGTCTAACACACGACGTTGTTTGGCCGTTTAGGTGCCGAGAGGAAAAATACTGAGTCACTTCCCAGCTGTTCCATGGCAGGGTAAAACAGTGCATTGAAACCTTAAATAATTCGGGAAGCCAGGAACAGGTGGCAAATGGTTTAGATGGCAGATGGTGCCTTTTTTAATATTTGTACTCACTGCTAATTTAGGGAGTCCATAACCACAGACTCAGCTCTTACCTTCTTCACTCCGATAATTAAAAAACTGCACATAAAGAAAATAAATGCCCAATTCTTTATAGAGTAGCTGTAAAAGTGGTATTGGAGGTCACTAGACATCCCACACCTGAATACTCCATGTAACTGCTTATGCTCCTAAAGTTTTTTGCATTTGGTTTTCTTTAAGATCATCTTCAAAGCCTTGGCTTGACAGTGCTGGGAAATTCAGTTTTCTCTCCACCAGCAGAGCTCACAAGCACGGAGGTGCAGCTCAGTGAGGAGCTGCATCTCCACAAGCTCCTATTTAGTCTTTATATTAAACCTGGCACAAAAACTAAGCTAACAGCGAGGCTGGCATTAAATATTTAAGGGAACATTTTGCCTGGTAGATGCACGGGCAGAACCACGAGTAGATGCAAAAAAAGAAGAAAAAGGAGGGTGTGGGGAAAGGAATAAAACCACGAAATGGAGCTGAAACAGCATTGCTGGAACCTTGTCCACGTAAGTCATTGATGTGACAGCAGAGAGCACAGAAATATCGTGCCAAGCCCCTGCTCCCTCTCAGTGCTGCTGTACTGCTCCAGCCCCAGCACCTGAGTTTTAATTCGGTGAAAGTCCACTCACAGATCACTCGTGTAAAAATAGGTACCTCAAATTTAAATATATTTTAAATAAAATTTTATGTTGCTACTAAATCCAGTATTTTATGCTGCATTTTTTTCATATATTTATTTCACGATTACAATTCTCCAAGCTCAGGACAGTGACAAACAAATACCCAACAATAAAAATGATCACAGGAGCTTCTCCTGTGGCAGAGCCAAGGCACAGAGAACCTGCACCACCCAGCACATCCCACCCACGTCTGCTCAGCCCCATCTCCAGCTGGGATCCTTCACAGTAAAAGGCAACACATGGGTTTAAATTCCCTAAATATCCTGTACTCTCTCATAGCTCTGATTTTCTTTTACAAAATGTAAAATCAATTGCATTAAAATGAACCCCAACTCAGGGAAGAACACATCTAACAAGTAATTCTGCTCTTTATATAAAGAATGATTTTTTTTCCCCCTTTGGTTTCTCCTCCAAGATACTCATAAACAGGCAATGTGTTTTCTTTGGGTGAAATACAATATTCCATGGGAAGCACCGTCAACTCTCTGCCCTTCAGTAGAATTAATTCAGGAACAATAATCACTGAGATACATTTCTCATGAAAAGATTTCATCTGAGCACCAAAGCCATAACCACACACCTTCTGTGAAATCCAATCTCACTGTATGGAAAACACACCCTAATTTGCATTTTTAACTTCATCAGCATGTAACATTTCTAAATATAGCCTTGAGCATTCAAAGTACAGTCTCAAAAATTACCCTTAGGGTTTGAAACCAGCCCCAGTGAGGCAGAGATGCCCCAGTGCTCCCCCAGCTGCCATATGCAGAAAATTTTTACTCAACAGCATGCCAAGAAAACAGTGACTTTTTCAGTCAGAAACCACATCTCAACCTACTGGAAAAAACCACAGACCCAGGCTGGGTCTCCCAGTGTGCTTTAAAATGATAAACAGCCAAGGAATCTACTTAAGTCTTAATCAAATATTATTGTACCTTGAGCAGATACCTTTCAAACACCGACCTTTAAGCTGAGGATCAGCTCCAAAGGCTTGGTGTGGCTCTGACCATGTATTCTTACAGGACTCACTGAGACGGAGGAACCAGTTCAGTTCATCAACTGCCCATTAAACGCCACAGCAACAGGACCATTGCAAACACCCTCAGAGTTCTGAACTCACCTCTGACACCATTTCAGAGGACGCCTCCAAACCACCCCAGAAAACCCACCTTCAACCCCAAATCGCAGTGACACCCCCTGTACCCCTCAGTATTTACCCAACACGCAGAGAAACCTCTCTGCTGCATGAAAACATGAACAGCTGCTCATCAGTGTCCCAGGAGGGACCTTACCTGGGAAGGGCGAAGCCACCAGAGGGATTTTGAGTGGGGAGAAAGTCAGGAGGTGGCAGGGCTGGGGGGCCTCGGGCTCCACCGACACCACGGCCGCCGTGGCCAGAGCCAGGGTCTGGTTGGCACCCATGGCCTTCAGGCTGTTCTGGCAACCACCTGTGGGACAGGGAGACACAGCAGGGTTATCTGGACGGGAAACAGTGGGTTTAGGTAAAAGGATGTTTTCAGCCCTCAGTTTCGACACAAGATGAAACAAAAGTCTGTCACACTTCCCACCTGGCCCCTGCTGCATGTCAGAGACAATAAAGATTGAATACATATTATGTATAATATATGTATATATTATATAGTGAGGCCATATCTGCAGTACTGGGTTCAGTTCTGGTCTCCAGAGCTCAAGAATCCCAGAGTCAGAGAGGATGGAGCCCAGCCCATCGAGTCCACCCTGTGCCCAATCCCCACCTTGTCACCCAGCCCAGAGCACTGAGTGCCATGTGCAGTCGTTCCTTGGACACCTCCAGGGATGGGGACTCCACCACCTCCCTGGGCAGCCCCTTCCAATGCCTGAACACCCTTTCTGCAAAGAAGTTTTCCCTGATAACCAAGGTGAACCTTCCCTGGCAAAGCTTGAGGCCATTGCCTCTTGTCCTGTCACTGGTTGCCTGGGAGAGGAGACGAAGCAGAAAAGCCAAGGAGCTACTGGAGAGGGTCCAGCAGAGGTTACAGAGATGATCTGGCATCTGGAGCATCTCTCTGATGAGCAGAGACTGCAGGAGCTGGGTGGGCCTGGTTAGCCCAGAGAAGAGAAGGATGAGGGGGAATGTCATCAACCCACACAAATATCTCCAAGAAGTGTGAGGATGCTCCCATACTCTGTTCAGTGGTGCCCAGGGACAGGACGAGGAGTAATGGCCATAAACTAAAACATAAGTTCCACCTCAGCATGAAGCAGAACTTCTTTCCATGGAGGTGGCAAAGTCTGGAACAGCTGCCCAGGGAGGGTGTGGAGTCTCCCTCTCTGGAGACATTCCAACCCCACCTGGACACGTTCCTGTGTCACCTGCTCCAGGTGACCCTGCCTGGGCAGAGGGATGGACTGATGGGTGATCCCCAGAGGTCCCTTCCAACCCCAGCTATTCTGTGGCTCTCTGATGTATTTCCTAAGGACTCCCAAAGCCCCTTTCCTAATCATTATTCTGAAGTCCCAGCTCATGGCAAGAGCATTTTTAGATATTAAAACCCCACAGATGTGAAAACATCATTATAACCCAGAGGGACAAGGCAGCAGTGACTCATATCCAAACTGTGCAGAGTTATTAAATATAAATGAAAAAACCTCAATAAAAAAGCCAAATATTTGAGCGCATTGAACACAATTATTCTGAACTTTCCTAAATATAAGCTGTCTGATTTCAAACCTGATTTTTTTTATTACTTTCTATATTAACAACCCAATGTTCCTCTTGCCTTCCTGGCTGCTCTGCTTTGTTCTGCACACAAATACCTGGGTTTTACACATTGTACATTCATATCCTTCATCTCAGAAACATCACATGCAGGAAACTACCAACGGTCTAACATGAGAACTAAGGAGTCTCCCAAATTAAAGCTCAAGCAGCATTTAGACCCTGTCCTATTCACCTTTGTCTGACAAACTTGCAGGGAAGACCTTCAGAGCTCAATCTCGGCTAAATATGTTAAATAAACGAGAGCATTAGAAGTAAAAATCTTAAGGAGAAGACCTAATTTGACACACAGCAGCTGTTCCTCCCTCCACACTGAGCTAAGGATTCCAGAATTAAGCAATCATTAGCTTATTATGTCATTCAGCAAACACTCCCAGCCCCTGTGGAAATCCTTCAGGCAACAGGAGGCAACTGTGGTGCTCCAAAAAAAAAAAAAAAAAATCACTATTTGATCAGACTCCTCACTCCAGGCACAGTGTCAGTCTGGGGGGTTCCTTTATCCTTGTGTGTCACTGAGAGGAAAACAGGGAATTGGTGTTTGGGAAGGGAAACTGTCAGGGAGCTGATGCAGCACTTACAACATCACTGCTGCAGGGTGAGCATCCAAGAATCATGGAATCACAGACTGGTTTGGGTTGGAAGAGACTTTAAAGCTCATCCAGTCCCACCCCATTCCACTATCCCACACCTTCCACTATCCCAGGTTGCTCCAAGCCCCGTCCAACCTGGCCTTGGACACTGCCAGGGATGGGGATTTCTCTGGGAAATCCATTCCAGCCCCTCACCACCCTCACAGCCAAGAATTCCTTTCCAATATCCCATCTATCCCTGCCCTCTGGCAGTGGGAAGCCATTCTCCCTTGTCCTGTCCCTCCAGACCCTTGTTCAAAGTCCCTCTCCAGCTCTCTGGAGCCCCTTTAGACACTGGAAGCAGCACTAAGGCCTCCCTGGAGCCTCCTCTTTTCCAGGTGAACACCCTCAGCTCTCTTAGCTTTGTTCTAACCCTTCATAGATAATTATTTGTCAACAACTAAGCCCTGCATTAGTAAAACAGAAGTTAAATATTTTCAGTAATCATCGCCAAAAAAAAAAAGTTTGTTATTTTTACTGCATCCCACAATGCCAAAAAACAGCTGCAAATGCACTAATTATCAGGCACACAGGCCAAAAAGCCCACAAATACTCCAGGTTTTGTCATTCAGTGATGGATAAACGGAAACAAATTTTTCTGCCAGTCATGATAGACAATAAATAAAAATAAATAAATATCAGAGTCCAAGTAATCCAAGTGTTAAATCCAAGATTATTTTGTATTCACCTGGGGACTAGCCATTTAGTGAGGTCAAACACCTGGCCTCCCAGAGTCAAGGCTCATTCCTAATTCCTGCTGTCTGCAGCTGGGAAAAATCCACAAAACATCTCCTGTAGCTCCTACGAGAACTAATGTTGTTTGGAAAAAATGGCTTTTCTACTGGCTTCCTACAGGGTAAAGGAGCTGAAAGGTTGTTTACTTCTCATTTGATTATTTTATTTTTGAGAAGAGGATGCAATTTCCCCAAAGAGTCCAGGAAAACAGGAAAATAATGCGAGCCTTGGTTGCTTGGCCAGCCAGAGCTTCTGCCAGCACCAGTGAGTAACAGTCCTGGAGCAGGGCTTCCTTATTAAACTTTCATCAATCCCCTTATTAAAGTTTCATCAGTCAGTTGAAAGAGAAGTTTGGGTGATTTCCCCTCCTTTGATGAAGTTCTCTCTCCTTCTCTCCTGCTAAATAATTCCATGAAGAAAGGACTATCCCTGTGATTGTTAATCCAGGAGAGGAGGCACAGGTGTGGTGTGTGGGGTCAGCAAAGCCCCTCTCCTATTTACAGGCAGCTCAGCAATTTATCAGCTCTAACACAACACTGGACTTTCCAAAGCTGGCCCAGGACATGACTCCTTGAGGGCTGAAGACTTTCATCTGAGAAGTTCTTCTCAGAAACCAACCAGACTCTGCTGCAGGATTTTTGAAAAAGTTCTTGAAAGAGTTATCTAGAATCATCATTAATCATTCCACATTTATAGGGGGAATTTCAAGCATCAAATGCCTTGAAAATAGGAGTAAAATACAACCGTCAACATACCCTTGAGGGGGAAAATATGCAGTATTTTTCCTAGCAATGGTGGGTTCCCAAATCTGTTTTTGGCAGGTCAGGGTACACCTTAGGCAGGGAGTTGAGACTTGACTGCTAAATCCAAGAATCACTGAGGTTGGAAAAGCCCTCCCAGCCTGTCGAGTCCACCCTGTGGCCGATCTCCACCTTGTCACCCAGCCCAGAGCACTGAGTGCCATGTGCAGTTGTTCCTTGGACACCTCCAGGGATGGGGACTCTACCACCTCCCTGGGCAGCCCCTTCCAATGCCTGAACACCCCTTTCTAGAAAAAAATTTGTCCTGAGAACCAGGAAGAATCATCATCAAGGCCTGACAGCAGTCATGCTTTAACAGGAGCTTCCAAAGCTTCTTGGAAGGCATTTCGCCCTTCCAACCATCCAGCCCCCCTCATCCCACCCATCCCAGCCCCCACACCTCCATGCCCCTCTGGCCATTCCACCCCCATCCTAAGGGCTCCAAACCACCACCTGCTGAGCTCCTGCAGCAACATCGATCCTTCAATAAGTGAAGCCACGGATTGACTTAAACAGCATATTTATCCCTCTGCAAAGGAAAACATATTGATATCCCTGTCTCCTGCAACCCAACGGGGAAAAAACAGCTTGTGTCACTTCCATTTGTAAACTCCAGTTATTGTATGAGCGTGCCAGGGACAGCCTCACTTTTCTGCTCATTTGCAATCAACAAAAAAATCCCTGGCTCCTCAGGAAAAACACCCTGCAAAGCACTAGGAGAGCTGCATTTATTTAGCAGGAGGTCTGGGGTCAGGCAGGACAACGGTATGAAAGGGTCAGAACTACCATCCTTGCCCATAAATAACACATGGCATGTTCTATTTCTAAAATCTAAGAGTTAAATCAACCCAAACTGGGCTGAATTTTATCTTGATTTGGGTTGATAACAGAAAAAGCACCAAAGAACCATAAACTTAATAAGCAAAACAAAAACTTTGTGAAGACTGTGATTAAAGTGAGGCACTCCCAGACCTAATAAAGCATTTGGCTCTGCAATGCTTGAACACTCCACAAATAAAGAGGGGTTTGATGGCTTTTCAGGGACATGAAGAGGGTCCTGCAGTGCTATTGTTGTTTCCCAAACAGGGAGACCCAGCACATGCATGTTAAATGCAAGATAATCCAATTTGAGAAGCCCAAACCTGATTATTTGTATATGCAAATGGGCTTCAAATCAAAGCTTGTGCTCAGGAAATACAGAAGGCCGGAGGTCCTGGGTCCTGTGTTTCAGAACTTCTAAAAAAACATGAGAAAATAGAACCCAAATTCAACACAAGGCAAACCCACTTAATTCAGAGATTTGTAATGTCTGAAATCTAAACTGAAATTACCCAGAAAACTGTGCCTGTATGTAGGTGTGTATTTGCATATAAATCCTAACGCTGATCATTGCTACAAGAGACACTGGCTCAGTTTTGTAAAGGTTCCTGGGGTTAAAAGAAAGAAAGGACACTGATAGGGAGGATCAAAGTTTTAATCTACTGAGGATGTCCCACATGACATCCTTGTTTCTAGCCTGGACATGGATTTGACAGATGGACCACTCAGTGGGTAGGGAATTTTCTGGAAGGCCACACGCAGAGTTATGGTCAATGGCTCGATGTCCAAGTGGAGCCCAGTGAGGATTGGTGTCCTCAGGGGTTGAGATTGGGACTGGAGCTGTTTGACATCTGTGTCTGTGACAGGGACAGTGGGAGTGATGCACCTTTGGCCAGTTTGCCAATGACACCGAGCTGGGTGGTGCAGTCACACGCTCCAGAGAAGGGACTGGGCATACAGAGGGATCTGGAGAAGCTGGAGAGGTGGGACTGTGCCAAACTCATGAAGGTCCTACAGCTGGGTCAAGGCAATCCCAATCACAGGCACAGGTTGGAAGGAGAATGGCTGGAGAGCAGCCCTGGGGAGAAGAACTTGGGGGTATTGGTGGATGCCACATCCCTGGAAGTGTCCAAGGCCAGGTTCTACCTGGTCTAGTGGAAGGTGTCCCTGCTCATGGCAGGGCATAGAATGAGATGGTCTTTGATGTCCCTTGCAAGCCAAACCATTCCATGATTCTGTGAAAACCTTCCCAAACACACCAACAGGAACACACCTTTTGCAAGTAATCACTGATGGTGTTTGAGAGCCAGGAATGTCAAACTACAAAAACACCCCTTCAAACACTTAAACCAACGGTAACAACAGTAACAGCACAGAATATCACATACCAGAAGGTGACAGCTTTTATCTAACAGGTGCCAGCAAGGGGTCCTGCCAATGCTCCCTCACCCCACATTCAGCAGCCACCGACCTCACAGGGATGTGCAGGTGCCACAGGGGCACATCTGACTCAGGACCAAACCAGCCCCGACCCCACCCACGTGGCTGAGAGCACAAAGCAGGAGATAAAAATATTAATCCCTTCTTTGCTAAAATATCAATCCTTTCTTTGAAAAACATCAGTCCTTTCTTTGAAAAAACATCAATGCTTTCTCTGAAAAACATCCAGCCGCTGCCTTCCACCCAAACCTGCCGAATCCAGCAGACACAAAACGAGCCATCATTCCAAGGTGGGCAAAGGCCACAATCCTCCTCAGATACACAAACCACTAAGTACATAAATTCGTGGTTTGCAGTTTGTGAGAGAATAATAGAGCTTCCTTTCCTTACAGAAAATAACACCTTGTAGTAGCTGGAGCTGCAGCTGGTAAATTATGCACATTACCCTCCGCAGACTCAGTGCTCATTCCTTTATCTCTGGAACTGCAGATCCATTGAGGAAACAATTATATCATTACTGATAACTGTGCAAGGCAGACCCGCCGTACGAGCGGCTCCCGAAATGAATCCGACGCAGAGCCGGCAGAACCCTTATTAACTGCTCCGTTTGTAGCACTTAACAAAGCCATTTGCTCGCAGGGGTTTTATTAATCTCCACGTTAAGTGTAAAGATTACACAGGAAATACTTCACGTGCCACCATAACCCTCGGGGAGGAAGGTTCTGGTTATGGCTGGAGGACACAGACGGTGCCGTCCTGCCGGGATGGCCCCACCTCAAATGTGTCCTGCATGAGCTCTGAGGCCACACAGCCTGGGATGTTACTGGATTGGCACAATCACAGCAACAAGGAATGAAATTCTGAGAAAGATGGGAAGGAATTCTTGACTCAGAGGGTGAGGAGGCCCTGGCACAGGTTGCCCAGAGAAGCTGTGGCTGCTACATCACTGGAAGAGTCCAAGGCCAGGTTGGACAAGGCTTGGAGCAACCTGGGATAGTGGAAGGTGTCCCTGCCCATAGCATAGAGTGGGACTGGGTGGGCTTTAAAGTCCCTTCAAACACAAACCCTTCCAGGATTCTATGATTTAGAAAGGTGACTGGGCGGGTCTTTGTGCTCCTCCCTGCATTTCTCCCACCCAGTGTTGCTCAGGAAGTTCTGAAGAGGCAGACAATGCTGCACACACTGCTGCAGGAAGAGCTGGGTGCACCTGAGGATCTCCTGTACTAACAGGCTGGTTCTTGCATATCTTGTCCAGGCAGAAGAAAACCTTCCCTTCTCCATGCTACTTCCAGACCTCAGACACAGCAACAGGCTAGGAACGTCCCAGTTCTGCCCAGCACATCCCCCTGACCCACCGCCAGGTACACTCTTGTGGTATGTTCTGTGATAAAATGTTTGTGCTTGTTTAAATAACATTGTTGTGAAATATTTTAAAGTACTGAAATCTTTTAAAAGTACATAAACAAAGAAGGGGCTGTTGCTCCCCTGCTCAGAACACCTCCCTCACCATCACACTTTTTCTCAAAACCCACTTTCTCCTGCCTGGGAGCACAGCTTGATGCTTCCGCACGTCATGCTGGGGGCATGCAGCTGGTTTTATGGGTAATAAATAAAAATAAATAATATAATAAATATAAATAAATAAATAACAGGTTTTCCCCACAGCAGCTTCACTCCTCTAGCCGAGTACTGGAGATCCTGGCAGGATGAGGAGGCAGCTGACAGACATGGCTTTGCTACAACACCAAAATATGGACCCATTCGAGTGGTTCAACATGTTTCATTGCAGAACAATATTCACTGCTAATTAATCAGGTTGGCAAATGAGCCCAAACAGCAACAATCTCTTCCAGCACGCTCTGAATCTCAACAGTGATGGCAAAATACAACATCCCATGTGCTGCTCAGCTGCAAAATAAAAAAGGCTTTTTGGGGCAGAGACCACAGAAAGAGGAGTTTTGCTGTCAACCCAACAGGCAACACCTTGGGTCTGAGGAAGGAACAGTTGGCAGCAAGCCATTCATTCTTATTCTCATTTTAGAATATATTTAGGGGTTGAAACATCAGTAGTATTTTATTTCTCAACCTCTTCTCTGAAACAACTGCTATGTTACTGCTGCAGTGATAAAATAGAGATTCAGCCCTACTGAAATGCATGTCCTGCTCTTTTCCAAGTACAACTGTTCTTTTCCAACTATAAATCTTAGTAACTTACAGATCACTGAATATTTATACAGAAAATATATTTATACTATTACGTATATATTTATAAGTATATAACTCTTAGTCCTATTAACGATATATGCAGATTAATGGAATTTGTTTCACATTATCATTGTGCATAACTGAGCTTTAATGAGCTGATTGATCAATCCCTCCCCTCTACTGCCAGTGGTCTACAGAGACCACACTGAACTCTTAAAATGAGCAGCCAACAAAACTGCGTGGGCTGTGCCACAGAATCATGGAATCATTCAGGTTGTCAGCAATACCTTGTTTGAAAAGTAAACTGTGCAGTTGGGGAGTGGCTGGTCCCTTCATTCCAGAGGTCAACAACAGGCTATGGAACAGCCTGTTACAATCTCCTGTAATTACACATCGTCTTTTCCTCCTTTCAGGGTAATTTTGGAGGATGAAACGCATTTTGCCATCAAGGTTCAGCTCAAACAGGAGATTTTTAGTTGAATGGAAGGAAATCTTTGCTCTAGAGAACGGTTTGTGCTTCTCTTGGAGATGCATTAAGGGAAAAACACCAATGAACAGCCAAGTACTTAATTATTTACATGCTACTGACCTGGTACCAGCTGAGGTGCCAACACCAGTGTGGGCAGTGGCCTGGAGGCAGCAGCTGGCCTGGCTACAGCCAGAGCTACTTGGTTGGTCATCAGCAGAGGTTTCTCAGCTCCCTGGAACAGCCTGGACTCCTCAGGATGTATCCAGGCTGAATCCAGAGCAAATGCATTGTTCAAGTATATCTGTACAACAGGGAGAAATGAAAAATGTTACTGCTTGAGAGACAAAATTCAGCAATAAAAGTGAGATTAAAGTGTCTTTAACTCAGTATTACAAACAGGTAGTGTCTCACCTGGGGACAAATCTGCCAAACTAGATGGATTTGTGCTCCCTCCGTGTTGAGGCTGAGCTCAAGTGACCATTTAAAAATTAACTGGCTTTTAACATGAATCATCAGCTGATGCAGCATCACAAAGAGAAAAGAATCACTGAAGGCAACAGTGTCCCAGGTACAGCCACAACCAGTCCAGAGAGACCCCTCGGCACCTCAGGGACTGCGGTCACCTTCCAAAAGGGGGACAAGAGGTGAGGGAGGGGATGGGATGCAGGCACAGAGCTGCATTTTCAGCATTCAGATGGTAAGTGGTCAGGTGAAGGTAACTGAGGTGGGATGAGGGACACAGGACCATGAGTGACCGGGTACCGGGGATGTGGCAGCGCTCATGGTGACGCCACTGCTGCCAGAGCTGGACCTCAGCATTGCTCTGGGGTGAACAGGGGGAAAACCAGGAAGAAAGGGAAAACTCCCATAATCACATCCCATTTTAAAAATAAGACACTCTATTCAACAGAGTCAAGACTAATACTGGAGATGTTCTAGTTTTTTTAAGGCTTCAGAAAAGGAAAGCCGTGTAAGTGTTGCTCCATCAGCCCTCCCTCCCAACATTCCTCCTCCACAGGGTTTTCCTGACAAACCACTGACCTCTCTCACTCCATCACAATCCACTAAACCCGTAGCATTCCTCAGCTTCCATACTTCATGTACTTCAGCCTTAAAATCACTTCAACATTCAAGATCAGACTTACTTTGCAGCTGGGCAGCCTTTTATCGATCCAGCTTTTCCCAGTGTGAGGCGGAACCGAAGTCGTGAACACGGGGGGAAAAACAGGGACAAATTCCACACTTGAAGAAGGTGAAAATCCTATGACTGGGGAATGAGCTCCAAATATCCACTTTGGAGGGAGGAAAAAAAAAAACAGGAGGAAGAGTTAACAAGAAGATTTTATCCCGAGTAAACCTCTGCTTTTCATGATTTCCTAATTATGTTACAGAAGAGCACAGAGAATTTCAAGCACATTCCTCCGGTCCAACAAGAATCTGTGGTTCTTTGAGCATTACACGGTGAGCAGCACATGGCACTGGCATCATAAGCTGCTTTAGGAAGCCACAAACCAGTAGCCTGGAGCACAGCAGCACTGGTAATGGCTGCAGTGGGTTTGCTCTGATCAGACTGAACCTCACACACAAAACCAAAACATCACTAGAAAGTGCTTTGAAAATGAATCTTGAAAACCAAAGCAAATGACAGAAACGTATTTTTTCTCAACTTAAATTCGCTTGGCAGGTAGGTTCCCACAGCAAAACCACCTCTGCGGGTCAGTCAAGTGGTCTCACGCTGGGGAATAATTGATGTTCCCGTTTCATTAGACCCAGCACCGACTGTTTTCTCCCGAACCACAAGAGACGCTCGAGCTCGAAACGGCTGGAAATTATCACACGAAATCGCGCGGACACTACAGTGCTCACATCCCGGGTTTATTTTTACCTCCGTATGGTAAAAAACATAAAGACGATGCAAAACTACAGCACAGCTCCGGCACTTGCACTGTGACAGGGCGAGCACCCGGACGAGAGGCTCCGCTTTCGCTGCTGCTGCTCACGGCAGCAATTAATAATTCAAATATTCATCAGGGGAAGCACTGGCGCGACACACCGGTTCCAGTGACACGGCTGAAAACTTTCGTCTTTATAAATATTCAAAGAACGCAGAGCGGCGATGCTTCCCCGGCTGCCGGAGCATCCCTCGCGTTCCCGCTGGATCTGCGGGAAGCGCATCCCCAGCCGGCGGGGAGCGAACCCGGAGCCCAGCCCCGCTGAAGAGATCCCCCAGCCCTGCCGAAGGGACCCCAGCCCCTCTCCCAGCCCTCCTCTTCCCGGGGAAAACCCTGCCGCAGGTTTCTAGAGCCGCTCGAAGCGTCGCGATCCCGCACACTTGGAGGCGCGACCGGAGACCGAGCCCGAGGGGCGCAGAGCGCGGGGGGGAAGGGGGGGCGTTTGTAGCACCCAGGGGAGCACCACCCAGGGAAAGGGGATGCCGAAACCGCGGAAGGGCGATGGCGAGCCCAGAGTGTCCCCGCCGTCCCGCTGGGATGGGATGGGGGAAGGAGGGTCCCAGTGGCCGGGCTGGCGCCGGGCACGGACACGGCCCCGAGACGGCTGTGCCCCCCGGGGGTGGCGGGGCCGCTCCGCCCTTACCTGCCCCTGGAGCAGCGGCTCGGTGGTCGCGGGCAGCAGCGGCAGCAGCGGCTCTGCGGGGCCGCGCCAGCCCCGCAGCACGGCGGGGGCGGGGGGCGGCAGCAGCAGCGGCGGGGGCGGGGGGGGACCCCCGGCGTTGGCAGCGCCCACCCGGAGCAGCCCCGCGGCCGCGGGCAGCACCCAGGCCCAGGGGGGCGCGGGGGGCTCCGCGGGCGGCGGCCACAGCAGCGGCGGTGGCGGGCGGGGGGCGGCGGCGGCGGCCGGGAGCATCCCGCATGGCACGGAGGGGAGCGGGAGCGGCTCCGCTCGGCTCCGGACCGGCTCCGCTCCGGCACCGCCGCCGAGTGAACTCCGAGCGCCGGGAGCCGCGGGCAGGCTCCGCCCGGCGCGGGGCGGGGGGGGGGCGCGGAGCGGGGCGGGGGCGCCGGGGCCGCCCCGGGGAAGGCAGAGAGGGAGGGGGCGACGGGACCGGCCCCTGGCACAGCCCCCCCGCCTGGAGCGGGGACGGTGCTGTGCGCCGTGGGGGAATAAAATGGGCTTTTCGGTGACTTGCCCAGCGCCCGGGGGGCAGCCCCTGGGCACGGGGGATGGCGGGGAGAGGCGGAGGGGGGATGTGTGGGGATAGGAGAGACAGCTGGGCTGGACACGGCCCCTCCAACAGCACCCCTGACACCCTAACACTTCCACATCCCCAACCTACTGGAGCCCCCCACCACCCCCAAAAACCTTCCCAACCTCCCCAATCCCCCCAACCTCACAGAACCCCCAAGCTTCCCCAATCCCCCAACACCCTCGATCCCCTAAACCTCCCCAGCCTCCTCGACTCCTCCAAACAGCTCCAGAACCCTGACCTGCCCGACTCTCCTCCAGTCTCTCTGCCTTCCCCAGACTATGAAAGTGCCACAGCATCAGCAGCTGCAGGAGGCTCAGATATCCCACAGCTGCCCCCTCAAACACAACCCTTCTGTCTGCAGTGGAAATAACTTGAATTTAAACTAGAAGAGGGGAGAATTGTCTTAGATATTGGGAAGGAATTCTTCCCTGCAAGGGTGGTGAGGCCCTGGCACAGGTTGCCCAGAGAAGCTGTGGCTGCCCCATCCCTAGAAGTGTCCAAGGCCAGGTTGGACAGGGCTTGGAGAACCCAGGATAGTGGAAGGTGTCCCTGCAGGGAGTGGAACTGGAGGATCTTTAAGATTCCTTCTAACCAAACCAGCCTAGAATTCTAAGTATTTTCTGGCATACAGGAGCCTGGTACTACTGCTGCTGCCAGAGAGCAGGTCCCTTCTCCAACCCTTCTTTACAACCTGTGGGCTTGTTTCTCCTACCTTCTCCTCCACACCAGGAAATAAAGCAGCTGGACAAACCCTGTGAGCTCTTGACAGCATCCCAGCTTCCAGGGGCTCCTGCAAAAATTAAAAGAATGAATATCAGTGAAATAAGCCTGAGATCACACCAAGTGTTTCAGCTTCACAGTTTCAAATCATTGCAGAAGAACTGGATCTCCTCTGGCAAAGAACAACCTGAGTAAAAGTAATACCCAAGAAGGTAAATTATGACAGACTGTGACTGAACACTGAATCAGGGAAATACATTGCTCATAATTACCCTCAGAGAGACACTGAAATACTGATCTGAGTAAGGTATAAAGTGACAGGAGTCAGATGGACAAACAATCACTGCTGAATGTTTTAGTGTGCTTGTAAAACTCAGTCACATCCTGGGAATTGTAACTGAGCAAGAGAAACAGAAATGTAATGACAACACCAACAACAAAAAACAGCAAACAAAAATGGTTGTTTCCTCTGACATGCAGAGGTCCTCAAGTTTAAATGCAATGGGGAAAAAGGCACCTGAGACAGTTCAGTCTCACCCCTGGTGCACACCTTAGCCCTTGGATACTGCAAAGAGCACTTTAGAAAGACAAAAAGCCAATTTAGCCCTGAAATAAAAGGTTTAGACCCATCATCCTAATTTTTAAGTCTGAAAAATGGGTCTAAGCACTCAAACAAGATATGCCTCTCATTAATATCTAAATTACAGATTTTTTTTTTTCCTGAGGACATTCTTAGCCACTGTTCTTCATGACAGGGTTGTCTTTGTGAGACAATATTAGGTAATGACCAAACTTTCTGTTGTTAATGCACTAACTGTTTCAAAGTACAGGTGCTGTAAATCAACAGACATCCATAGGGATCCGTTCTATTTGGTTGGTGAACACGAACAGAGCAGATCCTGGGCCACATTCCAAAGGCACCGTGTAGAACACCCTGTGTGCAGGTGTATCTGGAGCCATGAACATTTGAACAAGTGAAACTACCTGTAGGTGATAGCACTGACCAGAATCCCAGCACGACTACACGCTGAACAAATCCCTAATGAATAAATTCCTCCCTGTTTCCACCTGCGATCTGAGCTCCGAGTCCCAGGGAAGGAGCAAGGACAGGGAATCTCTTCCCCCATCACTGGGAGCTTGTGCTGGGTGAGAAAGCAAATGTGAGCACAGGGAGATCGTTCATTTGAGGCACCAACCCCCCCCTCCCTTCCCTCCTGGCAGGGCAGCAATCAGGACCCCCATCCCAGGAGCTCTCATTCCTCCTCCAGCAGAGCTGTCACACCCCGGCCAAACAAATGACCCTGCGAGGTGATTGCTCTGTTTCCTCACACCAGCACAGACTAATAGTCTGTCCCTCGGGTTAATCCTTGTCTGCTGCTTCACTCATTTGTTTCCAGCAGTGGTGAAGAGCAGCTACTTCAGAAATGCATCAAATAAACCCTCTGCGCCCCTAAACGTGCAACACCACGTGACAGAGGGAAATGAGCCTCTGAGTCCGCTCTCGATCGGCTCCTGGAGCAGGAGAACTGATTGTCCTGTGTCTTTAATTCCAGCCAGATGCTTTTTATTCTCCTGCATAGCTCGTTGGAAGCTCTGATAAATTCCCCGGTTTTGGAAATCGTGGCTGGATAGAGGGATGCCCAAACCAGGGTGGATCCCAGGGGATTTCACAGCTGCTGGACTCGTGTGTGTGGTGGATGGGGGAGCAGCTTCCCCTGCTCCTCGGAGCACAAGTCAACCCTCCAGTGAGCGGAGTCCCCAAGGGAAACACATCAAACCGAAAACCCTGACATGAAATGACCTCGTTTCTATTCCTGTCGTGTGAAATACCCGATCTCTGATTGGATTTTTTGCTGAATTCCATTGATTTCCATGAGCCTGTTTCAACCCCATTAAAGATATCAAAGAAAGAAGAGGCAAATGAAGAGTAGCTTCAATAGTGCAATAAAAGTCACTGCAGGAAAACCTGTGTGACACATGACTTCAGCCTTCCCTGGAGCCCTTTTTCAGGTGGGGGGGAGGATGGGAACTGCCTTGGAACACCTGGCTCCCTGGGAAACTTCCTAATCTCCCTGGCAGGACATGACCCATGGCAAACTGGGTAGAGAAAAGGATGGAGCATCATTCCCCCTGTAAAATATCAGTTTACTTTTCGTTATATTTCATTAAATTTGTTTTCTGATTTCTTCTACAATATTCACAAGCTGTTTTTATATAAAGATAGAATTATTGATACCAAAACTTCAAAGTCTTGTTTAGGAAGGGAAAACAAATGAGGAATTGCTGCCCTTCCATTCATAGTCAACTGCAAGCAGGAATAAGAGGGCACAGGCAAACACAGAATCCCAGATTGGTTTGGATTGGAAGGAACTTAAAGCTCATCCAGTTCCACCCCCTGCCATGGGCTGGGACATCTTCCATTAGAGCAGGTTACTCCAAGCCCCATCCAACCTGGCCTTGGACACTTCCAGGGATGGGGCAGACACAGCTTCCCTGGGTAATCTGTGCCAGGGCTGCTGGGACAGCTAAATTCATTCACCCAAATCCCTAATTTCTTCTCACTATTTTGGATTCGGAAGTCAAACGAACCTTTGTTCTTTAAAAACACCACAACTGCTGCACAGATCCAGGGTAAAGCTCTGCAGGGTTTGCATACAGGAAGATCACCTCAGATAGCTCAGAAAAGAAAAAGAAAATGTTCAAACCATGAGAAATACAAAAAAAAAAAGGCATCTTTTGTGTGTGCAAGCTCGAGACTGAGAGGCTGCAAACATTTTCTTTGTGAATTGAAGAACAAAGAGCACAGTCATTTCAGGTAAGGTTTGCTTTTTAACTACTCTTTGGAATACAGCTGCAGTCTAATTTAACCCTTTTTGGGACTCATTCCCAGTTCCCCTCCACAGCAGCAGAAGGATAAAAGAAACACAGGATAAAGGTATCTACCTCCGACTCCCCTTTGTGCCAGAGCACTCCTAAGAGCACACAGAGTTCACTTTGACATGGGCATCCATTTAAAAGACTCCAAAAAAGTTTCCATGCTAAATCTGGGGCTGAGCAATCTGTAGAGGCAGCAGCTCATCTCCCCTCTGCATACAGAAAGAAGGGTGAGGATGGATAAAACCATCCTCAGTGCACCTGGAATTCATAAAATGCAGTCAGTGATTCCCTTACACACCACACTCCAGGCTGTGAAATTTGGGAAGGGAGCTGCTCTGTAAGGTCAGGGAACAGACACAAGGGAGGGTGAGCATCTCCCTCCAGCACAGCATTGCTGATGGGACACTATCACAGGTTGCCCAGAGAAGCTGTGGCTGCCCCATCCCTGGAAGTGTCCAAGGCCAAGTTGGACGGGGCTTGGAGCAACCTGGGATAGTGGAAGGTGTCCCTGCCCACAGCAGGGGGTGGGACTGGATGAGCTTTAAGGTCCCTTCCAGCCCAAACCACTCTGGGATTCCATGAATTGTCTGACCTGGTGCTGGCCCAATTCTCCAGAAGAGCCCTAGGAGCCACCACATCTCCTTTCCATGGGAGACACTCCTGGGAGGCCCTGCTGACCATTAGCAGAAAGAGACATATTTCCTTACTCCCTTCTGACTTTCAGAGCCAACAGGTTATCTGGAGCAATCTGTGCATCTCCAAGGAGACCAATTGCAGGAACACAGCATTCTGAGTTAGATTTGAACCTTCTTAGTCCTCTAAAGTACAAAGATGTGAAGCATCAAGGGTTTGAGGAGAAGATGTTGTTTTGCAGCTGGTAAAGCCCAGCAGGCAATTCTAAGAGGGGTTTCATGTTTAAGTTTTCAGGGGATGCTTTCCTGATTTACATTCTTCAGCCATCACTGAAAGCCTGGAGATCTGGTCTTCTGCATCAGCTCTCATCTCATAAGCATTCCAGGTACCTCAGGAAGAAACTTTGAGCATTGCAGGCTCTCAGTAAAGTCAGATCAATGAGTTCACTCAAAATAACTAGTCTGGAAATTAACTGTTTCATGAATTTCAGCAAATACTTATGTGAGAAGCTCCAAACATCCCGCTAGTCAAACATCCTTCTGCTCAAACAGCCCTGGAATCCAAAACAACAACAACAACAGATGGTGCCATCTCATATCTACCTACTGCTCTTAAGGGACACTTGATGAATAGTCAGTGAAGCCCCTCATAGGAAGGCTCACAGTAGTGTTTAGAGTAGAAAGATCCAATTTTTTTGTGCCAGTTTTATCAATAAAGAGCAGTGATCATGTCAACACACTCCACAGCACCAGCAGGGCAGGCAGAAGGTGCCACAGTCCAGCAAAAATTCCTGTCACATACTCAGCAACTTAGGTTTTCATTTTTAAAAAGAAGTTACATTGCATCCTGGAGGGACAGCAATTTGTCCTCTTCTCCCTGCTGTAGGAAGTCAGGATTGCCATGTCCAGTCATTCCTTAAACACCTCCAGGGATGGGGACTCGACCACCTCCCTGGGCAGTTCCTTCCAATGCCTGAACACCCTTTTCAGGAAGAAATTCCTCCTGATGTCCAATCTGAACCTCCCCTGGCACAGCTTGAGGTCTCTTCCCCTTGTCCTGTCCCTTGTTCCCTGGGAGCAGAGCCCAATTCCACTCCCCTGCAGCTCCCCCCTCCTGTCAGGGAGTTGCAGAGAGCGAGAAGGTCCCCCCTGAGCCTCCTTTTCTCCAGGCTGAGACTCCCCAGCTCCCTCAGCTGCTCCTGGTGCTCCAGGCTCTTCCCCAGCTCCATTCCCTTCCCTAGACACGCTCCAGCCCCTCAGCGTCCTTCTTTGAGTGAGGGGCCCAAACCTGACCCCAGAATTGCAGACACAGCCTCCCCAGTGCCCAGCACAGAACCCCCACCAGGCAAGGATGAGGCTCAGTCACTGCTGTGAAGCCTCACAGGGATGTTCTGGATGCTGAGTGGGAGTGTTGGAAAGGTGCTGCACCCACCCACGCACCCCTGCCGTACACAACCCACACCAAACCAGTCAGTGATGAGCCAGCAGAGCTCTCTGCCAGGGACACACCTCTCCTGAGGCACCAGTTTCCATCAGCCCACTCTGTGTGCACAGGGGCTCACAGGGGTTCCTGCACCCGAGCTGAGTGGGCTGAAAATACATCAGGGCAGGGAGGGGAGTCGTGGGCGCTTGAGTCTCACACTGGGGAAAAAAAAAAAAAAAAAATCACAACTACCTCTGCTTTTTATACATTATTTCAACATAAAAATATGTTTTTGGCTTCTTGATGAGTACCTCCTCACATTAGCATGGATTTGTCAAAGCCAATTGCAAGTTTTAAACTTCACTTTATCAGTGGAGCAATTACACTTTTATGGGATTTATCCTCCTTGCAGTAACTTTAATACACTTTTGTTACCTAATTATTTCCCTTCCCAGATTATTGCTCTTAAGTAACATCCCCGTTATTCCAGATTCAGCAGTGGAGACAGTGGCCCAAATCACACACTTCCCTCCGAACCCATTTGGGGAATCAGATGTGGGAATGTCAGTGTCAAGTTACAAAAAAAAAAAAAAAAAAAAAAAAAAAAAAAAAAAAAAAAGTACCGAGAACTAATTATTTCATCTGGAAACCTTCCGATTTAATTTCCCTGGCACTAAATCCCCGGTGTCTCTCCACAGTCACTCAGCTGAAACGGGCTCTGCTCTGCTCCCGCAGGAGCCTTTCCAGGACAGTGCTCTCCCGCTCCCTCCTCGCTGCAGCCACTTTTCCTTGCCGCCTAATTACCCATTTCAGGGATGATTTTCCCTCGCAGTCGGAGCTGTTCGCTGAGACCATTTATTCCACCCCCAGTCCTTCTCTCCTGCAGCCCAGGGTTGGAGCAGGACTGGATGCTGCGTTTTGCCTCCCCCCCCACCCCATGCCAGGGCTTTCCCTGCACTCACGGAGGGGCTGGAGAGGCAGACAGGGTCACCTCCAGTGGCACAGCCACCCCTGTGCCACCAGCTTGGGGATGGAGAAAGGGCACCGGGTTTTTATCCACAAAAAGGGCTAAGACAGACATTTAGGAATTAGGACACAAAACCCTCCTAAAAACAAATGCTTGCATCAAAATCCCTCCCCCAAGGTGGAATGTGCTGCTGGGAGGAGAAGAAGAATCTGGGGTCTGCCAGAAACTGCTGGGACTTGGAGGTCTCTGGCAAAGAACAAATCCCAGTCCAAGCCTCTTCAGTGAGTGCTCAGCTGCCAGATGGGACATGGGGAGCCAACACCAGCACAGCGTGGGCGCACACCAGTTATACCTCATAGCTTGGTTTTGGGGGTAGAACTCGGTCCTGCTGCCTTGGAGCAGTTGTGCTCCATTCCCTGAAGGGATCAGAGCATCCCCCGGAGGCATCGCAGCCTCCCCCCCAGCTCTCGGGGCTGCAGTTCAAAGCAACAGCTCAACACTCCCAGCAGCCGCCGGAGCTTCCCCGCCTCCTGCCGGGAACCCCAGGGAGCAGGAAATGCTCGGGAGGCCCCGACGTGTCTCCTGGATCCAGTTCCCAGCCCTGGTGCGGGAATGGGTGAGGCAGGTAGTGGTGGGTGCCCCTGGGAACTGCACACTGAGAGCACAGGACAGCTCCTGCTTCCAGCCCCCTCCCTCGGGGCCGGTGCTGCTGGTTCCTCGCACCAGGATCCATCCTGGCCATTTTCTTGTGACATCAGGAACTTGTTGCTCAGAAGGAATATATACAAAACACTGCACAACTTGTTAAATCACCTTCTAAAGAGCCAAGAATAGATCCCCTGTTTGAAGATGCCACTGGTGTTCCTGGCAGGTTGTGGAGAGCCACGTGCAGGTGTGGGCACAACTGGAGAGCCCAGGTTAGGAAGAGAAATGGCTCAGCCACGGCTGGAATTCAGCCATGAGAAAAAGATTTCAGCCTGGAGAAGAGAAGGCTCCAGGGAGACCTCAGAGCCCCTTCCAGTGCCCAAAGGGGCTCCAAGAGAGCTGGAGAGGGACTTGGGACAAGAGCCTGGAAGGACAGGACAAGGGGGAATGGGTTCCCACTGCCAGAAGGCAGGGTTAGATGGAATATGGGGAAGGAATTATTCCTTGTGAGAATGGTGAAGCCCTGGCACAGGTTGCCCAGAGAAGCTGTGGCTGCCCCATCCCTGGAAGTGTCCAAGGCCAGGTTGGATGGGGCTTGGAGCAACCTGGGCTAGTGGAAGGTGTCCCTGCCCACAGCAGGTGATGGGAGTGGATGAGCTTTAAGGTCCTTTCCAACCCAAACCATTCTGTGATTCTCTGATTTCTAAGCAACCTTAAAAAATCAGCTAATGCAGTGTTTTGGACAAAAAAACCCCACATCTACCCTTAAAAAAAAAAAAAAAAAATCACTGCTCAGCAAAGAGTTGTGACTGACCTTGTAAAGGACAAGAATTCTACAGACACCTCAAACACTGCAAATTTAAGACAGTTTCACAATAAAAAAAAACAAAACCCAAAACCCAACAAACAAAAAAACCCACCAAAAAACACAACACCCTGCACTTGGCATGATGGACTTGTGTCTTCCTTTTCTCTAAAGGACAGCAAGAGATGGGGAAAGCTCCTGCTTTGGGCTTGGGCTTTAAGAGAGACTAATAATGACTGAGATCCTCCCTTCTTATTAGAAAATTCCCCTGCTCTGTGTAAATTAAAAATAGCCTGAGCAACTGCTGGTAGCACTATTCTACTAAAGAAGGTAAAAGTGCCCTGAGTTTCTTTTTAGGATAGTTTTGATCAGATGAAAACCAAAAGAAAAAGAAATACTTTAATGTTCAGTTGACAAGTAAAATCCTTGAGAGAAAAAGGAATCAGTTGCAGAGGGTCCTGCTGGCAGATGACAATTACATCTGCCACAGGAATTCTTCTTGGGAATGGAGTTGTGTGGGTCTCCTGTGATGCTCATAAAAGTGTATGGGTAGGTCCCTGGGGTCATCAGTCTCTTTTGGGGTTTGGTTTGGGGTTTTCTCTTGGGTTATTTAAGTTCTTCTGTGGCTTCTCGTGGGGTTTTTTAGGGAGAACTCAATATACTGATGGCCTGTGAAACCATACAGGGGTGGACATGAGGAGGAGCTGAAATGGATTCTCCTGTAAATTCCTACAGAAAAACAGCCCAAACACAAATACTTCTAAGTGATACATCCAACCTTTCCAATAACACAGTCAGTAGACCATGAGAGCATTATGCCATTCCTGGAGAATTATTTATCACTCAGATAATGACACAATTAACTTTGTGGCTTCCTCTCCCATTAAAAGTCCCCCAGATTTATGGGAGTGAGCCAGCAGAACTCCAAAGGTTTCTCCTCAGGTGGGACGAGGGGGATGTTTCCAGTGACAGCTCCACTGGCCATGGGGGCAGTTTGGTCTGGGCCAAGTGAAGCAGCTCTTTCACTAACAAATTAAAAGCAAAGAGAATCACTACTGGGGGATGAACATCATCCCACAGCCATGTTCAGCAGAGCCAGCACTGTCCTGGAGCTAGAGGCCTCCAGCCAAGAGCTTGGCCAGGGATTTGTCCTGGTCCCACTGCCCAGGTTGACCTACACGACCTCAGGATTCAGAAGCCTCACTGAGGTCCCCAGTGAGAAGAGAGGTGGTGGCACCTTTCCATCTATGGGGACACAACACAGGTGTCTCACATCTCACATCTGACCAGATCCTACATGTTTGAGCACTCTGAACTGGGGAGATACTAAATATCATAACAGTTCAAAACTTTAGTTACCCATATCTTTTAAAGATTTCTCAAAACACCAGAGCTCTTCAACATTCCTCTGATGCCCAACTGTTGCTATTTTGTCACTTTCTTATTTAACTCTAAATCTGTCAGTTATGTTTCCTTTGGTACAAGCAGGAAAGCTGCCCTGTCCCTGATCCCATCAGCAATGCCACTTCCAGACCATCCTGGATTCCAACAGCCCGGTCCAGACCACAGCCCAGCTCCCACTGCACCTCTGAAGCCTTGCTTTATTTTCACCTCCCCTCATTATACCCCTTAAAAGGCACAGAAAGTCTTATGAGTATGGACAAATTAATGATGGAAGGTATTTTAACTACTCCTTTTCCATTCTCTAGGAGTTCTACAGACACCTAAACATTTAAGTGCAAATGGGTTTGGTTCCCCAAATCTGAGACTTAACCAGGGAGGGTTTTTTTTTAACTAGAAGTGAAGCTCCAGCTGCCCCTGGGCAGGATGAGGGGCTCAGGGGGTGATCCTGCACTGCTGGGAGTGTGCAGGGCTTTGTGCCAGAGCCAAGAGTGATTGTGCAGAAAAGGGAGAGAAAACCCCCAACATATCAAACAAGGAGAAGAACATCCAATCAATCCTGTGACAGGGAAATGTGGCATCTCATGCAGCTCCCTCTCAAAACCAGCACCATTAATGCATTATCAAACCCTCAGTTTGTTCAGCGTCTGTAGCACAAACTGCCAGGAGCACAGAACATTTCATGCTTTCATCTCCCAGAAATAATTTGACAGTGCTTGAAGATTTGATCGCTCTGATTACATTATTATTGTTTGTTGAATATCAATAAAAGCTTTAAAAAAAAAAAAAAAAAACAAACTCAGCACTCTTTTCACTGCTTGATTGTAGCAGCAAGATGTGCTGTGGTGGGCCACTAAAACGAGAGGGGAAATTTTTCTTTTTCCATGAGATGAGGGTGAGCAGGATGAGTTCCCACCAGCTGCCTGAGCCCCCAGAGTTCCACTGCTGCCCCTAATGGGACAGGCATGGGACCAAAGTCTGTCCATGGAACAAGAGTTGAGGTATCCCTTGATGATGATTAATTAATGACAGAGCATCCCACAGCACAGCCTTGGGCTTTGCACCAGTGGGCTCTTCTCCTCCAAACTTACAGGATCATGGAATGGTTTGGGTTGGAAGGGACCTTAAAGCTCACCCAGTTCCACACCCTGCCATGGACAGGGACACCTGCCACTAGCCCAGGTTGCTCCAAGCCCCATCCAACCTGGCCTTGAACACTTCTAGGGATGGGGCAGCCACAGCTTCTCTGGGCAACCTGTGCCAGGGCCTCCCCACCCTCACAAGGAAGGCTTTCTTCCCCCTATCCCATTCAATGCTGCCTTCTGGCATTGGGAAGCCATTCCCCCTTGCCCTGTCCCTCCAGACTCTTGTCCAGAGTCCCTCTCCAGCTCTCTTGGAGCCCCTTTGGGCACTGGAAGGGGCTCTGAGGTCTGCCTGGAGCTTGGATCTGCTCCACTCCCTAGATTTGGGATCTTTTGAATCAAAGCACTCAAAAATTTACATTTATACAGTTTGTGGCTAAAAATTATCCAGTACCCACACACAGATCAAGCTGGATGAAGTCTCAGACTGCACAGGAGTCCCAAGAGTCCCTGCCAGGATTCCTGACCCACACTGAGAATGCAAGTAACAAACTCCTGCCAAAGTGAAGGGTGAGCTTTGCAAGCTCTCCCTGTCCCTGCTGATATCTGATACTCATCAGAAACCATGAATGCCTGATCCAGTCAGTCATAAAGTCAGGAAATCTTTAAGTCTGGAAAAGACCTGTAAGATCAAGTCCAACCAGCAACCAGCACCACACCACAGACCCCATGACACCAGTCCCTCTCTGACAGTTCCTGATAGCCACATTTGGCTCCTTGGTGAGCCAGTCAGAGGCACAAGGAGTAGAATCATCTCATTATTTCCTTCCTCATAGCATTAATTTCCCTCCTTAATCCAAACACAGCTTTCCGCAGTTATTAAAGCAGTTTTAATCCAATAAAACATAAACAGCACGGATCAAAGGATATCCCAGAGGCACAGGATGGGAACTGCTCCCGTAAAGTTCAGCCACATAAAATGCAAAGCCTGTTACTGCATAAGAGCCAACCCAAAGGTGGGAGCTGTGCAAGATGTGTGTGCCACTCTATTCCCTGTGCCAGAGCCCCATCCATCCAATTAAAGTGTCTGACTAATCACCAGTTAGCATATTTCAATTAATTTAATTAGCACGTAATAACATTGCATCACACACACATAATGCTGTAACTTGGGTTCAGATTAAACTCTAAATTACTGCAGAACACATCCAGTCCTACATGAAATGCAAGTAAGAGCTGCTTTTCTCCCTTTCCTTCCGAGCTCCTTTCAGGAACAGGCACAGGAAATCTGAATTCATTAAGTGAATTTACGGGATTCATGAGATCCAGAGGCGTGGATTAATCCAAGACTGTTCATGTGCTTCTTGAATCATCAAGGGCAGATGCCAGTGCTTGGAATTGGACATGACAGCACTCCCAGGCCTGGTTGGCTTGCTCATCCTGCCTGGCTCATCCCACTGGCATGATCAGATCAGATTCAAGCCCAGTGGCTCATCCATCAGCTGTCAGAAAGGGCAACCAAATCCAAGACCACCATTTCTGACGCTCCCCCTGCTATTTCTGACTTTCCCACACACACAGAAGGAGTTTATCTAAGCCCATCACCCAGTCCCAACCTCCCAGTGCTCAGAGGAAACTGGGAATCACTTCCCTGGTCTCAGTGAGATGCCTCCAGCCCAGAACTTCACTTGCATGTCACACCATCCTCTCTAAAATTCTGCTTTGCTCTACTGAGGGCATGAAAACCTAAGGATCCCTTTCTAAGCAGCAATACTGCCCCAAGGGGAAGGGTCCTTGTGCTCTCAGGGATGCTTCCTTGTCACCATCACTCCTGTGAGGGTGGGGATGAAGAACTGGCCTCAGCACAAATCAGGTCTGCTGGAAAGGGCAGGAAAAAAAAAAAAAAAAGTCATAAAATGGAGGGATGGGAAAGGAGAAAAGCAACAGAGAAATGGAGAGTGGCAGCAGGTAGAAGCTGGAATAACATTATGTTCTGCAATTCCACTGGAGTTTTCCCAGTTTTCTTTACTCTCTACTCTGTTGTCTGTGCCCAGGGTGCAGCAAGGCCAGTTCTGACTCAGAGCACTCTCGGAACAGCCAGCAAGAATGAGCTCCCTGTTCTCCCCAAATTCCTGACAGTGTCTCTCTAGGCTGCTGCAGACACCATCACCCCTGTTCCTTGTTGGGAGAGCTCTAATCACAGGCAAAACACCTCCAGGTACCTGCTGAGCTTCCCTGCTCAGGAGCATCTCCATTTACTGGTCACGTCCAAGACTTTGCTCTCCCTGCAGCAACAGCGAATGTTACACTTAAGGGAAGGCTTTTCTACCTCGTTAATTAATTTGTTCCACTGACTGAGACTCTCTGGAAAATCTTGAGAGAATGTGTTTTACAGGGAGGGTGGGGAGGCCCTGGCACAGGCTGCCCACAGAAGCTGTGGCTTCCCTATCCCTGGAAGTGTCCAAGGCCAGGTAGAACAGAGCTTGGAGCAACCTGGTCTCGTGAAAGGTGTCCCTGACCATGGCAGAGGAGGGAAAGAGATGGTCTGTAAGGTCCCTTTCAACCCAAACCAGTCTGTGAGTCTGTGAAACACCACATTTCCACTGATCTCCTCAGAAACTTCGATCCCCACCCAATATCCACCAAAAGAGCATCTCCTGCAGGACAGGAGAATGTGACTTTCCTTCCTTTTTGGGATGTTGAAGGATTAAACCAGTAAAGCATCAGAGTGATGTATCTCACTGAAAAAAAAAGTGAAATATGATTTAATAGCATCTTTATCAATAAAAAGGAAAGTATACACTATCTATCCTGAATGGATCCCCTGCTTTCTAATTTTAAAAAGTTAATTTTAAAGAGAAATTCCAGCTCAGTCAAATAAAAACTTCTCCCCTTTGAATTTCCCTTCTGATCTGTGCATGGCAATATTTCTGCTCAAAGTGGCCTCGTCAGAGGTTGCACTGCACCAGCTGGAAAGCCATACCATAAAAATCATGTCAGAATCTCTGAGTAGTCCAGCTAATGAAAGGACAAATAAAATACCAGCATTATTTCCAACCTTTGAAAGTTCCCTTTCTGAGGAGTCCTTTTAAGTGCTAATTAATCAAATCAGTGATATTTTGCTGGGGTCAGTGACTCATTTCTGCTGCACTCACTGACTGCAGAAGTCTGAAACACGAAACTAAAGAGATCATATTTCTTCCATAGATGGCCAAGCTGTGTTTTCAGAGGGATCCACATTATCTCCAGTCAAATACATTCTGCATCACTTTTTTTCTCCCCCTCTCTCCTTTTTGTAGCAGTACAGAATTAAGGAGATGACATTACTAGGAGAATTTCCACTGACCATCCAACCAACCCTTGACCTGAGCAGATGAGCATCACCAGGTTCCCCCCTCCCTCTTGTAGCCAACCCAAGGAGACCCTGAACATTCCCAGCCAGGTTTATTTGGAAATTCAGTCATGTTCTTCATGCAGGACCAAAGCCTGGATTTGTGGAAGGGTTCAAGGCTGGGAGCAGAAATTGGCTTCCTGCACAGATTGAAAACAGGAATTAGGTGTAACCTCACTCCAACCATCCCCTACCACCCTGGTACACTCCCAGCAGAGTTTTGCAAATGTGTATCCAGAAAGTCATACAAGGAAAGTAACGTTAAGAAACGGCAAAGAGAGGACTGATGGACTATCATGGAATCACAGACTGGTTTGGGTTGGAAGGGACCTTCCTCCAGTCCCACACTCTGCCATGGGCAGGGACACTTTCCACTATCCCAGGTTGCTCCAAGCCTCATCCAACCTGGCCTTGGACACTTCCAGGGATGGGACAGTCACAGCTTCTCTGGGCAACCTGTGCCAGGGCCTCCCCACCCTCATAGGGAAGGATTTCCTTCTAAATTCTAATCTAGTCCCACCCTCCTTCAGCTTAAAGCCATTCCCCTGGTCCTGTCCTGTTACCATGAAGGATAAGAAAGAGAAAGAAGGATGAATAAGACAAGGGGAGGCAAAAATGGAGGTACAAAATAAGTGAGAACAGGTGATAGGAAAAAAAATGAAATATTAAAGAAACACAGTAAAAGAGAAACAAGTTTTAAACCATCTTGCAAAGGAACATTTCTTACACAATGAAACCAAGGTGGGACAGAACTGGATTGTTCCAAGTGAACTTTCAAAGTCATCTGAATTTCTGCACAGAAGAGGTGAATCACAGAATATCTGAGTTGAAAGGGACTCACAAGGATCACTGAGACCAATTCCTGAGCACAAGCAGATCTGGAAAAGCTCAGAACCCCACAACTGAACTTGGAGGGGGAGGAAACCCAGCAGACGTGATGGCAACACATGATATGAATTTATATATAGGAAATCTTTCTGGGTAGAAAACATCCCCCTAGCCTGAAACTGCACATGCTCCTGCCCGACACCAACCAATTTAATTTATCATCATATTCCTCGGGAAACACCCTCAGACATCAACCTAATGCAACTGAACATTGGGAAAATTTGTCTTCATCAACAACATAGAATATGCAGGTCTTTCAGACCCTCAGTTGGAAGAAAACCTCTGTGTAATTTCAATGCCAATCTCAATGCCACAGAAACACAATTTAGGAGTTGACATTATGAATTATTACAGGCTATTAGATGAGGGATTTTTTTTTTATTTAGTTTGTTAACTAATGCCTGTCTTCAGAATGAAAATTATATACAGCCATTTCCACCTGCGCTTGCACCAGGATAATCTAAAATTTGTAGCAAAACAAAAAAGCTGGTGGTCCAAAATCCCAAATCAATGCATTAACCACCACTCCTGATATCTCTGTTTTTCACCCCATGGGAAGTGGTTGAATGCCTTTGGTACCTGTGCCCATTTCCCATCTCATTCCTCTGCAGTTTTGCACAATCAACCTGAACTAATGACGTGGCCAGGGGAGCTCAGAGCTCCTGGGCAAAAGAAACACTTAAATTGTTCAGTCTTTTGAGTTACCAAATTAACAGAATCCCCAGGGCTTTACATGCCATATTTTTTGAGGAAACATGGTGACCCAAAGTACAGGAGATGCCTTATTTGACCACCAAATGGAGCAGGAGCTGTTGCATCAAGTGTGGGGTAAAGACAGAAGGTCCTCTGATAAGCTGACTAAACCCAGAGTAAGGGAGGTGGTTATAGAGCTCTGGGTTTGGCTTAAATCTAGGTTCCTGTTTCTATCTTCCCATTGCAGCTGAGCCTGCAGAAACTCAACAGTGGATGTTACCAGTGACGTTCCCTCTGAAGGGACAGACAGGACACGTGAACCTTGCACAGGTCCCACACCTTACAAGGACCAACCCAGACCTTACTGAGGCACCAGAAGAGCTGTACCCTGGGAAAACACACAAAGTTTGGTTGGGTTTGTTGTGGGGTTTTTTGGGTTTTTTTTGTGTTTTGTTTGTTTTGTTGGGTTTTTTTTTTTGTTTTGGTTTGTTTGTTTGGGGGTTTTTTGTTGTTGTTTTTTGTGGGGTTTTTTGTTTGTTTTGGGTTTTTTTTAATTTTTATTTTATATAAATATATATAAATAAGAATAATGAGCCAAATCCTTCATTTCCCACCCAAGGAAGCCCTTACCAGGCCTCGGCACATCTTATTGCAAACTGATGGAGAGGGTGGATGTCTGCCCTGGGTGATGTGTCCAGGCAGCTCCCAGTGGAGATAACAAAGGTTTTTCTTTACCAGTGATAGCTGGGGAATATCACACGGCTTGTGTGTGCATGAGATGTTTGCTGCTCTTAAGCAACAAACCTTTAAAATCTGTGTAAGAAATCAAATTAACCAAGTGAAAACAGGGAGGGGTTTTTATACCAGAAGTGAACACACAAAAAGGTGCTTCTAGTGAAGGAAAAACTATCGCCAATGCCAAAGGCCCTCTGAACCCCTTCTGTGGGAGCCAGGTTTAATAAGACTGTTAAAATTAAAAGCCTAATGTACATATCCCCACTGCTGGTGTAATGTTGAGTCAAACCCATGGAATTGTTCTTTCTGCTTTTATTTCTCTCAGAGCCTGTTTCAAGCAGGTTTGGCTGCAGGCACTGGAGACATTCCCTACAGCCCCCCATCCAGACAGTATTAATATTTTCCTCTATAGGCATAAATCTCCTCAAGGCTCTGCTCCAGTCCTGCCTGGTAATTAAAAGATTCAGAAAACCTCCAGGACTACACCCACACACCCAAGAACCACATGGCAACCTGCTGCTGCTGAGCCCTTGATAACAGCTAATTAATTCTCTACAAGAGAACAAAGTTGAAAAACCACCTCTACAAACCAGCTCCATCTTTGCTCCTTCCCAACATTCTCGCAGAGGGTGGACATCGCTCTGGGACAGGGCAAATACCAGAGCTGTGCTGCAAAAGTTGGTTTTGTACAGACTTGGAGTTGCAACACTTTAGTCCTTCCTGGACTTGATGAGCTGGGAGGGCTTTTCCAACCTCAGTGATTCTGGGATTTTGTTATTAATTCCCTCTCCAAGCACAGGACTTCTCCAGTAGGACATGGCTCGTTTTCCTGCAGTACGGACTGGTCCCTCCACAGCCTGGGGGACAGAAAAGCCACCTACAAGGAACCTTGTAGGTCTTCATGTGAACTGAACACTTGAAGCTACAGAGGCCTCTTGAAGGAAATACACTGCCACTCCTGCAGAGGCCAGAGCTACTGCTCACCAAACTGGAGAGGGGGCTGCAACTGCCCAAAGTTGGACCCACTGGGGATGTGGAGAATATCAGCACATCCCTCACCCCATGGCAGGTGCAGTCTGTGCTCAGAACCATCATCCTGCAAGGTGAAACATGGAATGGTTTAGGTTTGAAGGGATCTTCAAAGCCATCTCATTCCATGTCCCCACCCTGGGCAGGGACATCTACCGCTAGCCCAGGTTGATCCAAGCCTCATCCAACCTGGCCTTGAACACTTCCAGGGATGGGGCAGCCACAGCTTCTCTGGGCAGGCTGTACCAGGGCCTCACCACCCATAGTAGGAAGAATATTTGCAGACAAGTTCTAAGCCTCTAGAAAGAGGTTTACCCCCAACCTGCCCAAATTCTTCAGAGGTCTCTCCCCATATCCCACATGGCACCCCAAGGCTCCCAGGCAGGTGATGGTGAGAGACAGGCAACTCCCTATGAGTGACAGGCCCAATTTAGCCCAGCGTGGGAAAAGGAGATGCAAAGAAATGTTAGACTAATTCATACACAACATTTAGTTTAATTTACAAATGTTTGTTATCTCTTGCAATCTCTGTAGCAGTGGCAGAGAAGGGATGAAGCGTCAGATGATGATTTTAGGGTAATGTTATTCATAAGCAAGTCTTATCTGGCTTGGTACAGCTTGAATATTCTTATAAATAGCTATATTCTTTAACCATTCCTGGTTTGGGAGCCAAGAGATTCACGTCTCACCTTGTTTCTCCGAGGAAATGGATTTATGGCCACTGTACACCTGCCTCCTAATTAGTCAGAGCTTCTCAGCTCAGTGGGTTTGATGAACCCTCTGCAATATTGAATCACCAGGTGTGTGAATAACAGACCCAGGCACTGACACTGCATGGAAACCCCAGGCAGCATCTTAAAAAGGAGGGGGGAAAGGTGCTGACACAGCACCTTCCTGTCGGTGCTCACTCAAGGAGAACCTCCCTCCACCACGGGATCAGACCACGCGAACAAAAACCTGGGCACTGTCTTCCCCACGCAGAGACTGGGTTCTCCCAAAAATAAAGGGGGAATTTCAGCAATCAGGGAGGTATTCCTGCAGCCAGATATGACAACAGCTTTAGAAACCATAAATGCAAGGAGCCTATTTTCTAATGTGCGTTAAATAACAGAATGAAGTAGGCCACTGTCGCTGTGACTTTGTCTACTTCAAAATTTCTCACAGCTTAAAGTAGTAATTTATTTTTTTGTACTGAGAGCCTCCAAAAAGTCAAGCTGAGAGTAGTTTCCAGGGAATAAATCATCTCACTGCGATAAACACTTTCCTTAAAATTGCCTTTTGCACAGTTTATTAGACCTTCTATTTTGAAGGAAGCTGTTGAACAAATTTTTCACTGCAGTTTTAGTGATTGATAATTAAGCTCATGTGGTTTGACTATTTTTGTTATTTCCAAAGGCAAATCTTCATCTTGCCCACCTGATGCTCAGGTACAACAATGGGTTATATTTCAAAATAAGAGAACAATGGAAACATATTAAGTTTGGGCAAGTAGAAGGTGTCCCTGCCCATGGCAGAGGGTGGGAGTGGAAGAGCTTTGAAGTTCTTTCAACCAAAACCATTCTACCATTTTAATTTTTACTTATCTAAGCTGAATTTGGCAAACTTTGCAAACCTTTTGGTATTTAAACAATCAGGTAAACATAACTTGTTGCCCTGAGCTGAGCAGCACTTTCATCCAGAAAGGTCATTCATGCCATAGAATTCTCACCAAGAAATGATTTTTTTAAACATAATAGGCAATGTCATCGTTAGTTTATAATATGGGAAACTGAGGTAGGCTGAAAGTCTTGTCCTGGGTAAGGCAGGTAATTTAAGGAGCAAAAATCTTTACTCAGACATCCTTACTCCCTATTTTATCGAAGTACTTTGTCATCTCCTCCTTTTTGTTCTTCACTGAATGGGAGCATTGAAGTATTTTTTTATACTTAGAATTGGGTCGTAAGCACTGTAATCCAACATAAATCCATCTAACATTTCAATAGAGACAATAAAAAGATAGATAAGGAACAGAAGTTAAAGATTCTTTGTAGCGTTTTCATAAATGAAAAGTACGTGATGGACAACTCTCTGAAACAGCATCCAATAATTGGTGATACTTATAAAAGACATCACTAATGGTTCATTTAACTTTGCAATATCTTAAACTCACTCATTTTGTGAAACTGGAATTATTTATGAGACAGTTTATTACAAGCAGATTAATATTCATTGGGCAGTTGGCAGAAGATGTATGTTCAGATCTTGGGGTTGTTTAGCAAAAGAACAGAGCCATCACTCTGGGAGCTTTGGGCAGAGAACTGATTGCAATCAGTGTTACCCAGGAGTTCATTAGACACAAACACTGGGTGCAGAGAGGCATCATTTCAGTTAATCAGTCCCTGGCTGTCAGGTGAGAGCAGCTCCCCAAGCCCATGTTTTATAGCCCTGGGTAAGGCTTGGGGGGTGTTCACACCACTAATGAGACACAGTTCATTACAGGTAATATTTTTGCTTTCCATAAACTTTATAGAGCCAATTCCTGAAGTACTTGAGAAATAGCAGGTTCCACACTTAGATCTACACTGTCCAGGCTCTCCAAAACACCCCTCCTTCAGGATGACCAAAACACAGCCCTTATTGACTAGCAGGACATTGGTTTGAAGAGGATTACTACAAGTTCAGCCCCTTACTGTGCTATGTTTCTGCATTCACTTAAATCATTGGCAAGTCAATAGAATGAACATCACCAGCAAACTCCCACCCTGAGATTTCTGGGTCTGCCAAAGGGCCACTGCTCCAAAGATCCCCAACAGACACCAGGAGTTTGGTTGTTTAACTCACATCGAGATACCTGAGCAAAAATGAGCAGGAAACACATAAGCATTTAAAAATAGGCAGGACAACACCAGGGAGGCCTTATGCAAAACTCAAGCAAGGGGAAAAAAAAATCCAGAAACAAGTGATTTGTTTCCTGTGGGTTGACAGTTGTGAATTGGAGGGGGTGAGAGGTGACCTCTGACAGCAAACACATTGCCCTGTGCCCAGGACCCCCATCCCTCAGAGCACATCCTGAGACCCCCAACACCTCCTTCCCAACATCTGCACGAGTCCATGAGTTACTTTTCCCATGGAAAGAAAGTCTAAAAGTACATCTCAGCATTAATCCATCAATACCTATTATTTATTTGTCTACTGCTATATATAAATAATTGCTAAGCAGCATATCCACCCACACACAGCTCCAGCTGATCGTGGCAATCAAATGGAAAATAAAGGATCCCTGGTCTCACTGCTTCCCCCTCACCTGCCAGCCATCAGGATGGGATTGCAGGGAGAGCAGATAGAAAACTGCCATATACAGAAAGAAACTGCAGCAAAGCTCTCATTGTGAGACAGCAGGGAATCAGTAAAACATGTCTTGGATCGATGAAAAAACCATTTGTGCTTCTAGAATTGTCTGATTCAGAAATCTCCAAGATTACAGATGTTGCCTCATGCCATGACTGCTGCAATCTTTTGTTAGTCATGGCTGTTTTGCTCAAGCCTTTCACTGACTCACACCCCTTTCTCAGTCGACAGCACCAAAACACTCCTAAATGAGCCTCTTCTGTCCTTTGGTTCTGCCCCACAATGAAGACAGAAAATTACCTGGCAAATCAAGCACAGCGAGTGCACCTTTCACACAACCTGCACAGGGAGATTTCCCTGTGAAATCCACTGTTCCTCTGACTGGGATTCTCGGAGCTCACCTTTAGGTCTCCTCTCAGTAGTGCATTTAATGCATCACTTCGCAGCTGCTGCTTAAATCACACTGGGACAATTACCTGCTGCCATGTAATTAGCGGTGACAGCAGCAAATGAAGGCAGCTCAGAGCATCACATGGGGCTCCACGCAGGAAAAATCAACTCTGATTGTGGCTTTGTCAAAGAAAAGTGTTTTGCAATCCCCCAGCCATGTCTGTACTTCCCCAGCAGCACATCCCCAGCCACACAAGGCATTTGCTCAGGAGGGAAAGTCACAAAAGCTCCTGAAATGGCAAACTCAAAAGTACTGCAGGAAAGGTATTTCACCACATCTGGCTTCATTGTTTAATATAAAATTATGGACATTGGGGTCAGTACCTTGCTTTGAGCAGCAGAAAGTTGACTCTCATTTTGAATTTCTTTTTTTCCTTTAAGTTTGAACACACACCCTGAGAAAGGACCCTCCTCATCTCATCTCCTCTCCCAAAACCACAGGGGTTTGGAGAGGTAGGAGAAGGCACAAAGCTACACAGAGTCAGGCCAAAATAAAATGGAAAACCTATTGCATGCTCAAATTAGCATCTAATTTCTTGGAATATTAACAACAGAGAAAAAAATTAATACCTGAGCTTTGGGGTCCCCCACTACCCACCCACCATCACTTGTGACCCACATAGTTTAACTACATCCATAACATTATTCCATGAGAATCTTTGAAACCAGACAACTTAATATATGTAGATGCAAAATCAACGCACATTTGAATTTCCTAATGAGACCGGAGCTTTTGTAATAAGGCTATTTTTGGTCTAGATATTTATAACTATCCCATCCTAAATTGAAAAGAAGGAGCAGTTCGTAAATTTATCCAGTTTTTGCATAAAATATGTGACTGGAGCTGATGTTAATGAGTTCAGTGTGGCATTGGACTTAAAACCTTCTCCCTGGCTAAGGAAAAGCAAACAGCAGATACTCAGTGGCCAAAATTCCCACTTGCTCCAAATCTGAGGGGTGGTTTCCTTCACCACAAACCCAAACACCCCCAGAGCTGCAGGGACAGGGGGCACACAGAGCATCCTCAGCCAGCACAGAGCACTGTAGGGTTAAATCCCCTGTCAGGGGACACATCCCATTCCAGGCACCCCCTCACCTAGAACTTGTCTAAAATCATGACACAAAGGCAAAGCACCCACATAATGGAAAGAAAAGGACTTTCTTCCCCAGGCACGAGAAGGATGGATGCCACCCTGATCCCACACTTCAAATAGGTTGCTTTTATCCACATCCCCATTTCAGCCTGTGCAGGTCCAGGGACAAGGAGCAGGGAGGCTGCAGCAGGAGGCAGGATGGCATTTAACCCCCCCCCCAAAACCCAAATAACAACAAAACAGCCATCAAGAGCCAACATGTCCAAGCAGCTGCTGAGTGCCCTGTGAAACCCACACATACCCTCAGAGTCACTCACCACAGCAGCAGAGCAGACCTTCCACCCACCGTCCTGCAGAAATCATCCTACCCCCCCCCCCCCTTTCCCACTCCTTTTATCCCCTCTGGCTGGGCCTTGTTTCCCTCAGGGGTGGGATTTGCCACCAGGTGTGGGCAGTGAGGGCAGCGACCACCTGGCCCTTCCCCTCCTGCTTTCCATGGGTGGTAACAGGGAGAACCTGCCCTGCCTTGGAATCACACCTTGGTTTGGGTGGGAGGGGACCTTAAAGCACATCCACTCCCACCCTCTGCAGTGGGTAGAGATGTCTTCTACCGCACCAAGTGCCATCCAACCTGGCCTTGGACATCCCTCTGGGATTCCAGCATGGAAATATGCAGCAAAAATGAGAAGTAGGAGCACTGTCTGGATGTGACCCATGCGGGTGTCACCATGGCTCATGGCAATGAAAGGGGGGAAAGGGTTTTGCTCATGGAAATTGTTCTGTGTTAGGGACAGCTCAGCTCCTGGAGTAGGGAAAGGATCTTAATCGATGGAGCTCAGGAACTGACAGAGAAAAAAACTCCAACCCATTTTCTGTTCAGAATGGATTTTTTTTTTTTTTTTTTTAAAGTGGCCAAGTCATTATTCCTTTAATTTGACTTTTCTTTATCTGGTCTGACAGCTGCCACCATCCAGGAGGTGTGAAAAGCCAGGGGGAGAGCCTGAGCGGGGTGACACTGGTCATGGTGGCTTTGAGGCACAGCATGACATAAGTCTGTGATTGGATGTGCTGGAGTTGGTCCTTTTATAACTTTAATTTAAAAAGGTTTCTTGGCTGTTTGCTGTTTCTTGTGATTTTAACAAACCCTGCATTTCTCCTGACCTCGTACAGGAGCAGCTCTGGGTATCCCAGGAGTTGGGCAATGCAGCCATGGTGGCCTGACCTCACAACAGGTCATTCTTTAGGACTGAGCAAAGGCATTTTAGTCCTTTATCTGGTCACAGAATTTACCCCTGGAGACCCCCAGCTCCCCCTGAGAGCGAGTCTGTGCTCTCAACCTCCTGAGCCAGTGCTCCATCTCCTTTCTTCCCAATCCCCATGGCCTGTGTGCAGGGATTTTCCCCTTTGCCCTGAGCTGCTGCTCAGATTTTCTGCCCTTCCCTCATTTAGTAGCCCTCTCCCCTTATATTTCTGCAAAATATTTGTAATTGGTATACAAATTGTAATTTGTATAAACATTGTAATTTGTACTGAAAAATGTAATTTACATAAAAATAATTTCCTCTGGCAAATACTTTGGGTTTTATGTTTTCTGGCTTTGAGGGTTCACTGCAGATCCTGTGTTTCCTTTTGAATTCTTAAAAGGCACAAAAACGGTTAAGGATTGGTAAACTCTTCTCCTCTATTTTCAGAAGTGGAAAATAAATGAAGTGAGTTTCATTTCAGGAGGTTTTTTTCTTTTTTTTTTTTTCCACATATTCCCTGGGGCAAAGTTTTGATGCAGTAGCAGCAGAGTCAGGTTGTCTCAAGCATGAAGAGTATCATGTATATAAATATATATATCAGGTTTTGACATTTGAAATCATCCCAGCAAAAAGTCCTCTTAATTTTGTCTGTTCATTAATTCCAAACTGAAGACACGTGTTATGGCCAAAGGCTGCTGAGTCAGGGGCACGTTCATCTTTTCTACTGTTATCATCATTCCTTTCTGATTTCCCAAAGCCTGGCTGGTTCTAACTCAGCTCCTTGACTGCTGCTGTGCAGTTTGGCACAGTCCTGCTTTAGAGTTCTTTCCAAATTCCCCACTTCTGCAAGTGGGTGTCTCTCATTATCCTGCCATTAATAGTGGATGAGCCAACAGCTGCTCCGTGCTAATGAGCCACAGCAAAGAGAGTTCTCTGCAGCTCCAGGCTTGGCACAGTGCCTGGGAACTCAGGGAATCACACACTGGTTGGGCTGGAAGGGACCTGAAAGGTCCTGCCATGGGCAGGGACACCTTCCTCTAGACCAGATGGTCCAGCCTGCTGAGTTACAGCAACAATTCCCGCCCTGACGGCACGTATTTAAGTGGGAAAAGCAGGAATACACTTTCATTATGTGCCTATTTGCTACTGCAAAAGGTAACTGTAGTGCTACAACAAAATGAAACAGCAGGGTTAGATGGGATATTGGGAAGGAATCCTTCCCTGTGAGGGTGGGGAGGCCCTGGCACAGGTTGCCCAGAGAAGCTGTGGCTGCCCCATCCCTGGAAGGGTCCAAGACCAGGTTGGACGAGGCTTGGAGCAAGATGGAATAGTGGAAGGTGTCCCTGCCCAGCCCATGGCAGGGTTGTGGAACCAGATGAGCTTTAAGGTCCTTCCCACCCGAACCCTGCCATGATTCCATGATCTCAATGTGACCATGGCATAATTCCTGAAGGTCTCTGAGTATCCCCCCATCCCCTTATGCCCAATGTTATAACACAGGAAAGAACCAGCAGATGAACAAAGAAAAAGGAATTTATGTATTGAAGACCCACATGGGCCTGAGCAGAAAGCCCAGCTGGGCAGCAGTGCCCAGTGCATCCCTGTGCCCTCTGACCAGGCTGGGTACCCTGGAGAAGCCCTGCCTGGCACTTTGGCACTGGGGGAAATGCTGTGGGCCAAATCCTGTCCATCAGTGTGATGAGAGACCCCACTCCCACATCCAGAGATACCTGGGGACAGCACTAAGCTGAGAACTGCACGAGGTCTATTTTAGGCTGTTGTTAAGCCTCTTCAAGGTCAGTACCAATCTCTGTGTCCCTCAGTTAAGCACAAACATAATTTACACTGATGGCCAGGGACATATTTAAGTGCTCTGTGTCAAAACCCCGTTTGCTCTCCCTGAAAAGCCATTTTCAGAAAGTGAGGGGACACTGGATGGGGCAGTAACCCCGAAGGTCACAGGCAGAGCAAAGGCCTGGGATCATTAACCAGCTCAGGAAACTCTACAATAAATAATGTCAGAGATCAGTGTAATTAAGTAATGTAAAAATAGCTGCCACTTACAATGTCCTGTTTATGTGTATCTGTACAGACACATGTACACAACAGGGGGTTTTGAGTGAGGGGTTAACAGCTGGCCTTGATGATCTTAGAGGGATTCCCCAACCTAAACAGTTCCATGATTAGGGGGACTTTCCTTTGAAATTCTGGTTACAGCAGCAGCACTTTCCAATATAATTATGCTGTGAGAGGACAGATTTAGGTTAACATTATATTTAACAAAGCTTATGTGGACAACTGAAACTAGAACCAGATGAAACACTGGCTTGGATATTTAAAATAAAGGAATGATTTAAAAGAGGGTCCCTATGGGACCATTCCAACTCAAGGTATTCCCTGATTCCACAGTTCTACAGCTGGCAGGAGCCAGATGAGCCTCGGCAGTGCCATTTGTAGTACATCCAAAATGAAAGCAAGGGGCTGGAGATCCAGGAGCCTGAGGGAAAATAGCAAAGCACCACCACAGGTAGTCCTTCCTGACACTGATCTAAGAGAGATGAGACAAAACCAGCCAATGCTCCCTTTTCCAAAAGCCTGGCTGCGAAGTTTCTGACAGGTTCACTGGGTTTGTAGCCTTACAATTCCCCTCTAACTAGAGAAACGTTTCCCCAGGAACAGTTTCCTGTCTAAAGAAACTGAAGATGTCAAGTGAAGCTGAGAAATTTCTTCTGGAACAGAGCAGTTTAATTTCTGACTCATCTTCATGATTTCAAACTGAAAGAGAGCAGATTTAGATGGGATATTGGGAAGAAATTCTCCCCTGTGATGCTGATGGGGAGGCCCTGGCACAGGCTGCCCAGAGAAGCTGTGGCTGCCCCATCCCTGGAAGTGTCCAAGGCCAGGTTGGATGGGCCTTGGAGCAACCTGGGCTAGTGGAAGATGTCCCTGTCCATGGCAGGAGGTGGGACTGGATGGGTTTTAAGGTCCCTTCCAACCCACTTGTGTGATTGTCTGATTTACAATGACTTTTCAACAACCAAGAGATCCAGGCCTGGAGTTTGCTTTATCTTTGCTTCAAATCTGTTGGATGGCATCACTCAGCAAGAGTTTCAAGTGAGGCGTTTTTGGGAGACAGTGGAAGCATTTGGTGAAACAAATTTTGTGACAGTAAACAAAATAATAAATTGGAATATCTTAGTTACTGTGTTGCAAAAGATCTTTGGAATACTGTCTCTTCTTTTTAAATTCAGAAGGTCATGAAATTTGCCAGACACCTTTGAAATGCAAAGAGTAGCAGGTTTATTTCTGCATTTTGGTGAATAAAGCTACATGGAATCACTTTTTTTTGATTTAAATACCATGGGGCACTGTGAGCTGGTGCCCTTGGAATGCAAAGTAGGGAAACACTTAGATTAGAACAATTAGTGCAAAAAACATCTGCATTCCTTGTTAACCATAGGGACTGTCTAGCAAAAGGGATTTTTTTTTTTTTTACTGTTAATTGGAATTCATTAAAATAACTTTGCTTCAAAGTAAACATTAAAGCCATTTCTGAGCTTTTTATTTTCATGTTTACCTAGGCAGGTTCCATTTGGTTTAGGCTTCTCTGAAAAACAGCAACTTGGAGCAAGAGACTGGACTTTTAAAGGAATTGCTGCTGGAAGCTTAGAGTTCCAGCTGCTCTCAAAGTCAAGCCTTGCTGCTCCCAGGTCATTGCTGTGATCTAAAGTGACAGTGTGGGGTCACAGGAAGGCTCCTGCATTATGAAACCATGTGGTAGCATTATTTTAGGAAGGAATTCTTCCCTGTGAGGGTGGTGAAGCCCTGGCACAGGTTGCCCACAGAAGCTGTGGCTGCCCCATCCCTGGAAGAGTCCAAGGTCAGGTTGGATGGGGCTTGGAGCAACCTGGGCTAGTGGAAGGTGTCCCTGCCCATGGCAGGGGGTGGGACTGGATAGGCTTTAATGTCCCTTGCAACTCAAACCATTCTGGGACTCCATGATTCCAAACAGAACTGTGATGTTCATCCAATCAGATACACAAGAAGGATGTTTTTGTAATAGGAGGGTTAGAAATGTTTGACAGAGCTGGTAACACACACATAGAAACACCTGACTAAAAGGCCTGAATCACCTCAGAGTTCTTTAGGCTGGAGGCACTTTAGGAAATTGTTCATTGTGAATGCAGCTGGAAGGAGCCAAGGGGCTGGAAAGGCCCTGGATAGGGGTTAAAGGGTGAATGTATCTTTAGGGAACCCCTTCACTTGCTGCAGTGAAACACTGGCACCTCTGGCAGTGCCTGAGGATTCCCACAGTCCAACCTGGCCTTATAAAGGCTGTTAAGGAGGCACTACTTATTACTACAAAAAAAAAAAAAAAAAAACATTCCTGTGGAGACATAAGATGAAGAGGTCCCTTCTCCTGTGGGGCATTTCAGTGTCTCACCTCCGGTGTTGGCTGCTTTCCCTCCCAAGGCTTTGGAAAGCACAGAGACACACACATGGGAATGTGGGGCTGGGGAATCACTGCTGATGTGACCTCGGTGACTTTAGAGTGGTGCCAGCGATGCTCCTGGTGAAAGGATGCTCCTAGTGTCCCTTGGGAAGCTGTGCTGGGACAACTAGAGAAGTTTTGCCACTGTCTTTGCAGTGTTTCACCTGTCACACATCAGGGCTGCACAGAATGGATCTCCTACAGGGGATGGACTCCGTGTCTGCTGCTGCTCCAAACCTGCCCCCTTTTTCCCTGTGCATCCTTCAGGAATCCCAGTGAGGTCTATCCCAAAGCCCAAATGATGCAGGTGAGATTTAAGCAGACAACAGCTCTCCCAGCTCTCCATCCCTTAGTGCTGGTGACTGGAGGCTGCTGCTCCCCTGCCTCTGAATGTCAAGGATAAAATTCCACTGTAGAAGGATAAAATCCTCTGCTCAGCTCCACCCGCCTTCCAAACTCCCTCTTGCTCTCCACTCACAGAGACCTCGTTTTCCCACCACTCTGACAATAAGGATGTGCTCCCAGCAATCCTTTCCCAGCACTGGCACTGGGATGTGAGCCTTGCAATATTCCTTGCCTTGCAATCTCCACAATGGGCAGGATATGCCATCCCCAGCTTTCCATCAAGCAGCACAAAGCATTTACAGCAGCAGCACTCACAAAAAGTGCTGAAAAGTGACAAAATATTAGTTCTAATTCCTTTCTAGATGACACATTATTACAAGGGTATTAGCTGAGGTTTCCAATTTTCCTGGTTGCTGTGATTTAGGAAACCAATGTAAAGATTTCCAGACACTGCATATGAATAATTTACCACTCGCTCTATTCATCTTTGAAAAGCTTCCCTATTTTACCGGGATCAAACAAATGTCACACCACCTTGTCACATCCCATCACAAAAGCAAATGAGTAAATTTATCGTTAAAAGACATTTAAAGACAAGTTAATGCCCAGTAAATCTCAGAATATGGATTGGGAGGTGTGAGAGCTGCGAACCTGTGTGTGTATGAGATGCAAACTTCCCATGCCTGGTGGGGTGAAAGACTGTGTGACAAGGGTGGGACTTGTCCCATTACTGCTGATTTAGGCTGGAAATCCAATGAAACTGCTTAACACTGGGCTCTTTAAAATCAGAAGTGTCATTACAAGTTGAAATAAAGGTTTAGAGCCCACTTTTACTTCCTTATCTCCAGAAGTGTTGACATTTATGAATAAGGATTTGGGGGTGGAAGTGTGTCATTGGTAAGAGGGCATTTCACAGGAGGACCCTGCAGTCAAGGAGAAGCCAAAAAGTCAAGAGCAAGACGAGGGTGAGTGGAGACATTTGCTCAGAGGCATTTTAAGCAGCACTTTCTCCTGAAGGCAGGAAGGGAATTCACACCCAGCAGGCTGGCAGTGCTCAGTTTTCTGGAATCACAGGCTGGAAGGGATCACAGTGGGACATCTGGTCCCACCTCCCTGCTCAGGCAGGGTCACCCCAGAGCACAGGGCACAGGATTGTGTCCAGACAGTTCTGGAATATCCCCAGTGAGGGAGACTCCACACCCTCTCTGGACAATCAGTTCAGGGCTGGGTCACTGCACAGCAAAGAGGTTCTTCCTCATGTCCAGCTGGAACTTGCTGGGCATCAGTTCCTGCCCGTTCCTCCTGTGCCATTGCTGGGCCCCCCCAAGCAGAGCCTGGTCCATCCTCTGCCCCCTCCCTGCAGACACTGGCACACACTGGGGAGGTCCCCTCTCAGTGTCTGCTCTGGAGGATGAACAGCCCCATCTCCCTCACCCTTTCCTGGTCAGGGAGATGCTCCAGTCCCTTCAGCATCTCCGCAGTCTCCGCTGGACCCTCTCCAGGAGCTTCATGTCCCTCCTGTCCTGAGCAGCCCAGACCTGGACACAGAACTGCAGATGTGCCTTCCCAGGGTAGGATCACCTCCCTGACCTGCTGGAAATGCTCCTCCTAATGCACCCCAGGAGATATTTGGTAATTGGTATTTTATACATATACACTGGTACAGGATCACTGACATTCAGAGAGGCGAAATCACCTTTTTTTTTTTCCAGTACAACTTTTCTGCTGTGATGATTCAACACTTTACAGTGAAACTCTGGTTGCTGGAAGCCTTCAGAATGGATTTAGTGTTGTATCATTAGAGGGCTCTAATTCAGTTGGAGAGGAGACGTTTGAAACATCACCTTGGATTTGCACCTGGTTGTTATTGCTTGAACTCAGAGACAGCCAAGGTTCCCAGGAAATCTGCCTGGGGAGAGGTCTGGGAATGCAGCTGTAGCTGTAAACAGCAGAGCCAGGCACTTTCCAGGGTGTAACAACCCTTTGCATTCACCAGAGCATCCTACCTGTCATTAATTTTACAATAGCAGGAAATGGAGAAGTAAAACCCTTGCTTGGAGATTAATGCTCGGGAGCTCAGTGCTAAGCATTATTTACCCATAAATAAAATTATACTGTAGTCTGAGAGTCTGCAGTGCTTCCATTACTGCCTTCCCTGCAGCCGGATGGGATCCTGCTCAAACACTCCCACACGGGGCTGGCTGCCTGTGCCTTCCCAGCGCTCCCTGGGAAGCAGGGAGAGAGAGATCTCACTGCAAGGGTTGAGCACAATTAGCCGTGGCTCGTTATTTCCCAGAAAACTGTAGGAATTTGGGGTTTCCTTGGAGGGAGGGGTGTCCTATCTGCCCCGATCCCATCATATCCTAACTCATCCAGCCTTGATGCACTGGCAGAGCAGCACTGACAGGAGGGTAGGGCTGTGTGAGGGTCGGCCTCTTCTCCCAGGTAATAATGATCAGGACAAGGGGACACAGACTCAAGCAGTGCCAGGGGAGGTTTAGGCTGGATACCAGGAAGAATTTCTTCACGGAAAGGGTTGTTAGACACTGGCACAGCTGCCCAGGGCAGTGGTGAAATCCCCATTCCTGGAGGGATTTAACAGACGTGTAAATATGGCACTTGAGGATGTGGAAACCATGGGCTCTTTGAACTCAAGCACATTCACCTTCATCCTTTGATCTCCTAAAGCCACTTACCCAAAGCTTCTCACCCCAGATTTGCCTCTGTAGGGTTGAGGCTTCTCTGTTCAGTTCAGTTCCAGGGAATCAGGTGATTCAGGGACCTGACCCCACCTCCCTGAATGAAACATCTATAATTTTTACTTTGTACTTAAACTCCTTTAATTCAATATTTCTGCAACGCTGAAATTTGTTTTTCAATAATAAGTTGAATACATCTGCAGATGAGAATATTTGGCTGCCAATGCTTACACAGATTATTGAGGGAAGTTTTTTGAAATAGCAGCTTTTCCAGACTTCAGCAGCATAATTAAACATATGCTTTTAACAGAGCTCACCTGCAGTGGCACCTGCCTGTAGGAGATTAAAGCTCTCAACCGCATATTTGAAAGAAAAGCCAACATAGCAAAGAGAATTAGTCCTCCTGCTGGAACCAAGGGCCCTAAACCTGGTTTTAAAGAAACAGAGGAGAGCTTTGGGGCTGCAAAAGGGAGTGGTGGCAGAAGAGCAGGAATGTGCTGAAGGAAGCACCGGCAGAGACATCACCAAGGGCTTCTGGAGGACGAGCAGAGAGCAGGTTTAGATGGGATATTGGGAAGGAATCCTTCTCTGTGAGGGTGGGGAGGCCCTGGCACAGGTTGCCCAGAGAAGCTGTGGCTGCCCCATCCCTGGAAGTGTCCAAGGCCAGGCTGGACAGGGTTTGGAGCAACCTGGTCTAGTGGAAGGTGTCCCTGCCCATGGCAGGGGGTGGAATGGGATGGGCTTTTAAGTCCCTTCCAACTCACACCATTCCATGATTCTTTGAATTCAAGGCTTGACTGTGAACCTGCCTATTTTTCTCTAGAGAGGCACAAGTGAGATGGAAGAGGCTGTGCCAGAACCCTCTGCCTTATGCTGTGATTTAGTTGTGCAACAACCCAGAGAAGAGAGAAAGAAATCCTCCCACCACATCACAATAGTGCAGAGCAGAGACATGACAACGAGGATAAACAGGTATTCGGCCAGGAAAAATAGAACCTCATTTTCCTTATCTTTTTTTAAAGTGCCAGCATGAAAAGAAGAACAGAAAGGATGCCCTTTAGAGGAAGCACAGCCCTTTCTTTGCTTTTTAACTGAGGGAGCATCTGCCCTAATAACAAGGGGAGAATAATGGACTGAGAAACCACAATGTGTTTATTTTCCATTTGTTCATTTGAAGAATGAAAACAAGTGGATGGAGAATTCTCTCCCCAAGCTGTTTAAAAGCTCTGCTCATCCCCTCATCAGTTAACTCCTTTCTGTTCGAGAAGAGAAAGAGACTCCTCTTTCCCTAGAGGACTGGGAGCATTAGGATTCCTACTGTATTTTGAGGGAGCTTGTAGATAATGTCACAATTTCTTTCTTTCCTCTGAAAAGTTCAATGTTTTCAGCAAACTCCCTCAGTGTTTCTGTTAGCTGTAACATTTGGATTTGTGAAAGCAGCAGAGACTGAAGATGTTGAAAAAGCCCCACTCATCACTTTGTACAAATGTTTTAACACAACACAAGGTGTTTTAGAGGAAAACCCCAGTTCCTTTGTCCTGATTACCTAATTGCAGGTTTCTTTCCCCTTCAGATGCAAAACATCAAAGCCCAAGATCTTGAGTTCTTCCAGCTTTTCATTACATTTTAACCCCTTCAAATGTCAGACCTGTTTCTCTTGAAAGGGACTGAATGTGCTTTTCAAAGACAATATTTAAGATTTCTGGAGACTTCATGGGCAGAGCTGTTATTAGTCAGATGGCAGCAGTGTCACCCTGATGATGGATTATCAGCAGGGAAAGCCCAGCTGGCTGCACACACTTGAAGGATTCAGGCTCCATAAAATTGTGCTGAGAAATTGTCCCTATAGCCAGTGAGGCTGGAGTGAGATGGATTTCCACAGGGACTGGCCTGGACAGCAGCAGCCAGAGGTGGGGAGCTTTTTGGTAACTGAGGCCAAGTCTCCTGCAGCATCTCCAGGTCACAAGAACTGCTGGGCTGGGCCCCAGTGGCCACTCAAAGGGCTCAGTCCACAGGAACAGGATAGAACTAGTCCAAAGCATCTCCCCTCCCCCCTCAACAAGCCCTCCTGTTGTTCTTAGGAAGCTCCATGAGGAAACCTGTACATGCCCAAAGCCACCACTTCTATAAGCCTTGACCAGCAAGGATCAGTTTTTGGGGTGGAAGTGCTTCAGGGTGGGATCAGACCATGGAAGAACTGTAAAGGGTGCTCCTTAGTCCAGGACAACAAGGCTCAGAAGACTCAAATGGCTTCTCCTGCCTCAGCCAGGAATCCTGTCATTTGTATCCAACTGCTACACCAACTTCTCACGTGTGGTGATGGAACTTGGACAACGTTTAGGAGGATGGACATGAGAAGCTTCTTGGCACTGCAGCTCCAAACAGACATTCCACAGCTCCAGAAGTGCTTTCCAAACCCTTTCCTGCCCCCTCCCCATCTGATTTTCTTCTTTACATAAGTTGTTTTTTATTTCTTGACTCCCAAGTTCTGCTTGGCCCATAAGCAAAACTCAGATCCTTGACACGGGAAGACAGATTTATCCCAAGCCCTGCTGAAACAAATGGTGACTCTCTTTTAACTCTGCATCTGCTCACCCCATTATTCCTGTGCTGTTCATGCAGAGGGAGCAGTAAATCCACGTTAGCAGTGACTTGCTGTGTCTATGAAGTTTATAAATCACAAAGGGACAGCCCTGTCCTGCATTATTAAAATCTGTTATTACACTCTGGTTCCGAGCTCAGATAAACCCCACCACGCAGCTGTGAGCCATGTGTCGTGTTTGCCCCATATAAAAGCTTCTGGTAAGCAAAGAAAAAGGGATATTAAAATATCCTGCTAAGAAATTTCGTGTAATATGAAGATGGAGTGGCAGATAACGCAGCCGACTGGAAAACGTTTGGTTGATACGGCTTTGGAAGGAACAGATAAAGTTGCTGATGGGTGAATCCTGCCCTCCCCTCTGCTGCTTCTCCCTTTAAAGTCACAGGAGAAATTCGTGGAGGAGGAGGCTGCAAAGTGCGGAGCAATCCCCCAAAGGAATCGTGCAGCACTGCAAAGTATCTTCAGCAGAAATCCTGCCCTGATGCAGCACTGCCATAAAACTTCATTTAGCAGAAGTCAGAGGAAAAAAAATTCTGTATCTCTTCAGGCCCTCCGGTCTTTAGAGCAGAAGCAATAGAACCATAGAGTGGTTTGGGTTCGAAGGGACCTGAAAGGTCATCTATTGCAACCCCCTGCCATGAGTAGGGACATTTTCCATTATCCCATATTGCTCCAAGCCCCATCCAACCTGGCCTTGGACATTTCCAGGGATGGGACAGCCACAGCTTGCCTGGGCAACCTGTGCCAGGGCCTCCCCATCCTCACAGGGAAAAATTACTTCCATGTCTCTATCCTAAATTTCCCCTCCTTCAGTTTGAAGCCATTCCCTCTCATCCTGTCCCTCCATCCCTTGTCCGAAGTCCCTCTCCAGCTCCTCTGGAGCCCCTTTAGGCTCTGGAAGGGGCTCTAAGGCATCCCCAGAGCCCTTTCAGCTCCAGGCTGGCTGAGGAGCTGCAGTGCCACGATGTTGCCAGACCCCTGGCAAGGGGTTCCCTCAGTGGTCCCACTCCCCTCAATGCTGACAACACACCCTCAACAGCCCTTCTGACTGTTTGGCAAACACCAGCTCTCGTTATCCTGATGAGAACTGGAGAGCAGAGGAGAAAACAACAACTCTGTTTCCCTGTGTGCTCCCAGTATCATTTGTGCAGCCTCGTGTTCCCCTCTGTCCTCATTCCCTTCATTTCCCAGCGCAGCAAAGAGAGGAAACCCTCGGAGCTGTCAGTGTGCGCCGAGAAACCACAAAAACTGGCAGAGGGACAAAGGGACAAGTTTAGTCCTTTAAATTACCATGAGCTCATTTTAAAGTGTGAAAGGAATGGCAGGCACCCAGCCAGCTTTCCCTTGGAAATGGGCTTTCTTAGGGGAAGTGTGGTACTGCTGGGGGAGGCTGCTGGCATCTGCTCTGCCTGTCCCACTGTCCCCCAAATCCCCCACCCTGCACCCACCCAGGGCTGGGAATACCCCTCACCATGAGTCAGAGCAATAAACCCTCAGCCAGAAGGAAAGTTGCATTTACAATTCCTAGATTTTCAGTGGTTAGAAAACTGGAAAACTGATGTTTTCCTCCCATTGTGGTGTTTGACAGGTCAGGCAAGGGTGTGTGCGCACACTCACACACATAACTGATGCAGGATTTTAAATACAGTGCATGTCACAATTTACTTACTTCATTTAGTCTGTGGTACCTTAAGGTTTTATCCCTGTTTGCCCATTTTTTCCATCCCATGCCTCATTTGCTGGTGACAACAGACAGAGTCATTAGACCTGCGATGTGCAAGGACGGCTTCCAGCAGCAGCACTCACAGCTCTGTCTCTGCCCATATGCCCAAGGATTTGTTCAAAAACAGAATTTTTGAGTAATTTATGACTGTTCTTCCCGTGATACAGGTGGTTTATTGATCTGTTTAATCCAAGTACCCCTGGTCTCACGGAAGAAAATACTTCTCTTTTTTGTGCTGCTCATTTACAGACTCCTCGGAGCACGAGAATGTGCTGCCTATTACCTTAATTGACTGATTTTTTAACAAGTTGCTGTCTAGAGAGAACAAAAATAATTTCAGAAGTGCTTGATCAGCTTCAGGTTTGCTCATCCTCCTCATCTCAGGACACCTGTTGCTCATTCTTGCCTCGCTCACCTAAGGGTGACTTTGAAAGCCTCCAGAAGGTCATATCAGATGAAGTTCAGCTATTTGAGGTTCAGGCAATGAAAAGTGCCATCTCTATTCTGCTCCAAGCAAAAGCCACACTATTTAGATATAAGTTGCCAGCCTCATTATTTCAGAGAATTTTTTTCTCCTACTGAAGCCAATAAAGATGCTACTGCTGGTAAAGGGAGAACAAAGTCCAAAGGACACAGCTATTCAACTTTTAATCTTCATAATTTTTTTTCCTCTAGCTACAACGAATCAAAATGAACCCAAACCTTTGCAGTTCCACAAAGGAGAGCCTCGATGCGTTCTCAGAAAAGCTCTTTCACTATAATGAGGAGCACAGAGTAACAAACCATGACCAGAATCAAACCACGTTAAAATCTAAAAGGAGAAATGATGACTGTGAGTCCTTTCTGGAGAATAACATACCTATGAAGTATCAGGACTGGTGCATCAGGACATAGCTAAAGGAAATTAAAAGTTACACAGGAACCTGCTCAGATAAACAAACTACATTAGACCCAAACTACAACTGAATTTAAGTTAATATATATTACAAGTGCTGCAGAGTTTTTCTGGCCTTGGTAGCACTCAAGGCCTCTGGGAAGGAGTTCTTGGCACAGTGTTTATTCCCCATCGTGGCCTCGTGGCTTGTGTCCCTTTTCCATCCAAGCTTGTTCTGGCCATGAAAGGGGAGGGTGCTCCTCACACGTCCCTGCATTCTCTAAATTCTCTAGGAGCTGGAAAACAAGTTCCACAGGATGAGATCCCAGGGGCAGGGACCCTGCAGGGTGCTCAGGGAGAGCTGCCTGGCTGTACAGGGACAGGAATTGGATGCCCCATGGACACCCTGGAGGGGTGGGAGACCCGTGGTGACCCAGACATGGGGTTACACCGGATTTTGCCTGAAGTCAGAGCCTACAGGCCGTGCCCAGAGACACAAACTTCACAGACAGGAGAAAAGACATTTTCAATCATTTCTTTTAGAAAACTGCAGCACAATCCCAATGCTGGCATTAAAACCCAGCCAAATCTCTCATTTCCCACTTGACAAGGGCTTTATTCTTCAGCTGCTACAAATAATAAAGACACTGGTGCTGTTTCTGCTTTAATATAGCTTTTCCTGCACCTGCAATTATTCTGCTTCATTTTCCTGTTCCAGTGTGGCAGAGCAGTCAAGGGAAGGCTCTTGGCCAGGTGTGAGAAGTGGGACATGGTGGTGATGGAGACAACTGTGATCGGATTTATTGCTAATACAGTGTCTAAATATTGCCAGAGCTGTATCCAAATAACAAATAATCTATTACAAGGGATTATGGTGTCATCAACTCCTGGTCCCTCCTAGTGAGTCACAAGCTCCACTGAGACCCCTCTCACTGCCTGAATTGCTCAGAGAAGCCAGGTCTGGATCAGTCCACTTCATCCCAGATTTGGTCACAATCTGTGTCTGAAGGGTTATTATATCATCAGGCCTCGCTGGAAACACACAGGTTTGCACTTTTGGCCTTGCAGAATTCACAATTCCAAAGAAAAAAAAAAACAAAACCCTGTGGAGCTGCTTTAGGACTTTGTATTTGACTGGATCTTGGCACTTTTCACTCCCCTATCCAAAAGTGAGTGTTCCCCATCTTCAGGCTAGAAGGTGTCCCTGCCAGGAGGGAGATCCACCCAGGAATTGCCTGCAGCCTAGAGAGACCAGTGTGCCCAGCTGGCCCAGTCTTCAGCAGTGTTTCATACCCTCTTGTATGCAGATGTGCCCCAAAATCAATCAGTCCCCCACTCTCTGGAATGCATTAAAGTTGGGAGCATCCAGACAGTTCCTCCTTGGGACAAACCACATTCCCATCAAAGAGGGTGGAAAGAGAGAGGGGGCTGGAGCAAAGGCTGGAGCAGAGCCCGCCTGGAATATGGTGTTACCCTTCCTCAGGGTCTTAATTTCCTCTTCCTGGTGAAACCAGAGCATTTCCCATTTGGCAACAGGGGATTTCACCAAAAGCACTCGAGGAGCACCCTCAGTAGCTCCCAAGAGTGGACCAGACTCCTTGATTTGCTCCTGATTTATACCAGCATCAAGACAGAATCATACCCAGAGCCTTTACACGACAAGAGGATTTTTTTCCACAAATAAATACACTGTCAGGAAAGTTTTATCTGTTCTCAGGAGCTATTAACTTTCCTTTAGACTCTTCTGTCTCAAAAATAGCACTTTTAGCATCATCCTTAGCATAGAATGAAGTGAGAACAAAACCTTATGGGAAGACAAATGCTACATGGGGGAAGAGCCCTTCTGAGATAAACTGCACATTTTCTATCCTTAACAAAATCCTGATCAAGTCTCCTGAGTTGGTCCCTGCCGGCTTCTTCACACACTCTTCGTTGTTATTTCAGAATAGAAGACAAACCAGCCCCCAAACAGCTTTTCTGTACAAAAGCAAATCAACCACAGTCCACATACAAAGTGAGACTAATTTACTTGTCCTTAATTAATCACCTTCATTTCCCCCTCCTTAGTCTGAGCCAATGAGGTGTAAATTGCTGGGGCAGATGCACTTTCTGGGCTAAATTCCAAACTAAATGTTCTTCAGAAAGTGAGGAGGCACTTAACACATACCATTAAATCCACCTCATCCTGAGGGTTTTGATGACGTTATTTTACCCATATTCTTTCTAATCTGCTTATGGCAGATTTTGTACCTTGAGATCAAAGTCCTGAGCTCAGCAAAGAACAGAAGTTGATCAGTCAGAGCTTTAGTGGTTCAGGAACATCAGCCAAGGCAGCCTGGACCAGTCCCGGGTCTTCAGCTATAAATCCTTTGAAGGGGTTTAACCAGAGATGTCCCAAACTTCATGTTCATCGAGGACCAGTTATTTGTGGGTTCCTCAGCAATGAGGAGCACAGTGAGGGCCTCAGGTAGACACCAAAGGTGGTTCTGATCCCAAATACCACCACTCTCATTTTAAAAATCTTAATTTTGGTATTTACCAGATTATCACCGTGATTAATGTACTGCTCCTCCCACTTTGTGTGACCAGGACAACCAGTGAAAGGCAATGGCAGGGAGGGGGTTTCATATAAATTTCCATGAGATTGTTTTATTCCTGACTTCACCACAAAAGCTCAGTTTGGATATTTTCATTGTCTGTCATGGAATCCCAGACTGGTTTGGGTTGGAAGGGACCTTAAAACCCATCCAGTTTCATCCCCTGCCATGGGGATACCACCTTCCACTAGCCCAGGTTGCTCCAAGCCCCATCCAACCTGGCCTTGGACACTTCCAGGGATGGGGTAGCCACAGCTTCTCTGGGCAACCTGTGCCAGGGCCTTCCCACCCCCAAAGGGAAGAGTTTCTTCCCTACTTTGAATCCAAACCCACCCTCCTTCACTGAAGGCCATTACCCCTTGTCCCAGCACTACATGCTCCAAGAGCCACTGTGCCCTCCCACCCTCCAAGGGATCACTCTCAGTGAGTTTTTTATTCCCTGACTGTACATAAGGCAGAGCCCTTCCCTGCAGAGTTGAGTGATTGCCAATCCCACACTCATTACCAGGATTATATTTGCAACTGGGATCTCTGGACAGGCAAATGAGGAGCCTGCACGTTTCCCCACATCGTTCCCTCATCAGTGTTCAATCACACCAGCTACATAAAAACACAGCACAAGGCTGGAGCTGTGGCCCCACAGGGAACCTTTCTGGGTGTGTAACAACTTCATCACAGCCACTGATTTCCAATGACAAACCTCATGCTGAGGGAAGTTCATACATTGTCATTAATTGCAAAAAAAACATACTTAGAAAGTGTAGTCAGGCAAATATTTGGAGTCCGAGGATTTAAGAGAGGCCCATTTGCTGGAAGCACCACTATATTCAGCACTGTGAGATCAATGCCATATATTTGAATTAAACATGCATTAATCCCCCTATAAAGGACTGTAGTCATCCAGTCAATTTTCGGATTGTAAACACAGCTTTTGTTAATACAGTAGAAATAAAGCATTTCTCTTTCAGCCCTAACTCCGATGATGGAACCTGTTTCAAGCACAGCTCTTTAGTTGCCACCATACTGTAATTATTCATCAAACTGACAGAATAAAGATCCTTTTTATCCATCTTCTATTTCATCCAGAAACATTCCGGTTGTTGGAGAGCAACAGCCTCCCACAGTGTCAGGACATTGCTGATGATATTGGCAATAAATAAATACTAGCAATTCCGGCTGGAAGGGAAGGCAGAGCCTTTGCTTGTGCTATACATTACCCGCTGCTCCTCCTTATAGGATGAGGGGTGTGGTGGTAATATTAAATAATTCATCTTTTAAATGTATGTGCTCCCCAGCCTTACAGCCCTATAGGTGACATCCTCATACTCTACAGTATTTTAGTTTTAGCAAACTCCCTCTAACTGAGAGTTTCCCTCTTTCTAATTGAGTTTGCAGCACTGGAAGGGGTTTCACCATTCCCACCCCAGTGTGGTGGCAGCTGGAGGTCACCCATGGGTGTGACACCTGTGCTGAGCCAACACCCCTGGGCCAAAGCAAACCAGAGCTGTAGCTGCATGGAGGGAGTGGCACAGCAGGGGAATGGGGGACTGTACTTACAGCACATGGGTTGGGTTGTTTGCAGTTCAGGAAAAGAAAGCATTATTGGAGATCTTAGTTCTGCCATTTGGCAGCTGAGCTGTGCTCTCCTTTGGGTAAGGGCAGTAGCCTGTCTTGGAAAATTTGCTCTCCTAAAATCAGCAAGGTGTTAAAAAATAAAGTTGAAATGTTCTGCCTGGGAAAGCCTGAGGGCAAATAGAATCATGGAATGGTTTGGGTTGGAAGGGACCTTAAGGCTCATCTGTTGCAACCCCCTGCCATGGGCAGGGACAATTTCCACTAGCCCAGGTTGCTCCAAGTCCTGGCTGCGGACACTTGCAGGGATGGGGCAGCCACAGCTTCTCTCGGCAACTTGTGCCAGGGCCAGGCTTGTTGTTGTGAAATCATCACAGGCTCCTAATCACTATTCCTTGTTTCTTGTGCCACACAGCTGAGTGAGAATGACAACTTTGGCTTCATGAACCACAAAGATACAGAACACCCCTGCAGAACTCAAGGAGCTGAGGATTGTGCTGCTCTGTCCCTCCCCATCATCCTGGAACCTGAAGGAACGAGGAGCTGAGTTTTTGCATGGACTGGGTGTGACAGCTGATGCAACAAGAAAACAGCCATTGAAGGCATCAGAATCCATCATCCACAGCCCTCATTTCACGGGCCTATAGACCAGCCCTCGTGCTACAAAATCATCCATCTCAGTAATTGCAAAATCCATTAAAAACAAGCAGGAGCTGCCACCCAACATGAGCGCTGGTTTTATTTACCTCACATTATAAAGGCAATTTGAAATTACATCCATTTGAATTTTAATGGTGTGAGTGTGGATGGGCTGCAGACAAACGACACAGAATCTGTGTGGGTTCTAATCACTGTAATTTGTATGCGAGAAAAAGTTGATGAACTTTAAGCATTTTGGTGGAAGGAGGCTGGACAGACCCTCAGCTGAAGCTCAGGCTTGCATGACTCATTTTGAAGGTTGACCAGCCTCACTCCCAGTGTGGAATTCCATGGAAACATTATTCCATAGTCTTCTCCTTATACTAAAACCGAGTTGCGTGTTTTCCTGAGCTCTGCAGGTTTTATAAGCAGCTGCAAATCCCCTCCAGTGGCAGCATTTCTGTCCTGCCATTTATCAACCTCTGAAAAAACTTTACAGATATTATTCAACTTACAGATACTACTGAAATGATAATGCTAAAACAAATAAGTATGTCTATACAATAACGTACACATAACATATGACATAGCCTTGTTATAAGAACTGATCTTTTTTCCCCCAAATTTATGAATTTTAAGGACTGTGTGGCACTACAGTGATGAGTTTTCCTTGCCGTGATTGTGAGCTGGCTACGGTAGCAGTAAATGGTGCTCAACTAAAATTGGTGCCAAAATTCTGCCAAAGATTTATTCCACTCTTATGCCACAAATTAAAGTAATAGAAAAATATGTTCCAAATTGCTATAGTAAGGTTTTAATGTTATAGTGAAAATCCAGAAATATTGCTATAGACCAGCTTTAAATGTCAGTACTAAAACAAGCACAAAAATTCTGCAGGACCACTCAGAAAAGGTTGGATAACTCAGAGAGTCAAATGTTTCGTGGCAGTTTTTTGTCAGATCAGGGCTGGGAAGAGTTTAAAAGCAGGACCTCCTCCAGCTGAATGGCTGTCACAGGCTGAGGATGTACAGTGTCATTTCTTGAATTTATCATTGGGCACTGATATTTCCTTTATAGAATTTGGAGCAAGGAACAGCAAATTTCCTATTTGAAAAACAAATCTCCTATTTGAACAGAAGCATAGAACGCATTTCTGCTTAAACATCTCTAATCCAGTTTCAAATGTAACCGCTCAGTGCAGTTTATTTGGCTGTGAATTTCAATTTTGGGGTTATTTCTGAAGCCCCACTGTTTGCATGGGGAGCAGTGAGGGCTGGAGGGTTATGGCATCACTGCAGAGCCACTGCTGAGCCAGTCCTTGGGCAAAACCCTGTGTGTGTGTGCACATGTGAGGATGTATCCCAGAGCCCAGAGGGAAAATCTGCCCATGAACACTCACAGATCCATCCAGGATGGCAGAGGAAACTGCCTCTCCTTGGAAAAGCTGACTCTCCTTGGAGAAACCATCTCTCTTTGGAGTAGATCTCCAAGGTACCTGAATATCCCTCTGCATCCCAGCTGGTTTGGGCCGACACTCTCAGGAGCTGGACTCAAGGATCTAGGATTTCCAGTTCCCATCATCACCCAGGACTGCAAATAATAATGATAATAATCAATATCAAGCGAAGAGCAGTGAACACTCTGGAGAGCTGGGCTTTGGAAAATATTATGTAGCTGACTCTAATCCCCACCCAAAATTGCACTGTTGATTTGCAGCTGAGCTTGTACCTCGTCCTCACACCCCTGTAAGGAAATCCTGAAATCTCCCTGTGACCAAATATTGCCAATATCGACCAGCACAGCCAGAAGTGGGGGATATAAAATAAAGCCACCCAGATCTCTGAGCTCAGGCTTTATGAGGCACATAAAGGAGCCGAGGAAGACCTAGATCTCCCATCAAATAACTCTTTCCAGAGTGGAAAAGCTCCTGGCCCTGCTGACTCTGCACAGCCCCATAAAACCCCCCAGGAGGCACCACTGTGGTGGGAGATTCCTGGCCAACCACTATAAATAAATTTGCCCCTCCTTTGCTGAATCTTTTGAATTTCATGTTTCCAACCATAATGATAGTATATACCCTTATAGTTCATGTTTTACAAGCAAATTAAAAAATATCCACACACCTGTTGTACCTGAATTTGTGCAGAGCTGGCAGGGGCAGGATTGGCACAGCCATCTGTAGGGTTGGGCTTGGTAGTGAGAGGTGCAGGAGAAGTCAGGGGGCACTGGGGGGATCCTGTGTGACAGCCTGACAGCACTGCCCACACCTCCTGCTTCTCATGTCTTGGGGAGAAGGGAAACAGCTGGAGCACAAGAGTCCTCTGCCACCCAAATCCTCTGGGAAGACCTTTCTCACATCACCAGTTCCAAAGCAGGTTTCACATCACTGACTGTATTTCCAGAATGAGCTTTTCTGAAATTTGCACACAGGTTTATTTTATAGTGTTACTCGTAGAGTAAATCATGGAATCACCGACTGCTTTGGGCTGGAAGGGACCTTAAAGCTCATCCAGTCCCACCCCCTGCCATGGGCAGGGACACCTTTCACTATCCCAGGTTACTCCAACCTGGCCATCCCTATCCAACCTGGCCTTGAACACTTCCAGGGATGGGGCAGCCACAGCTTTTCTGGGCAGCCTGTGCCAGGACCTCACAGGGAAGAATTCCTTCCCCATATCCCATCTAACTCTGCCCTCTGGCAGTGGGAAGCCATTCCCCCTTGTCCTGTCCATGATATATGAATAAACTCCATTATACATAAGTAGGCAGATACACTTGAGACAAGACACTCAAAACTATTCTGTGAGCAGAGTCCCCAGTGCCCTCTCCAACCCTGGAAAACATGGATGCTCATCCCCTTTTCCCTGTCCCCCAGGCTCCAGGAGCGACATCTGCTCCAGCCAGCTGGGGAATTCAAGCATAATTACTGAGCAGGCACGAGGTGCATCTGTTATTAACATATTGATTAATTGTATTCAAAGGATACCAAGTGACATTGAAAACTTGAATGGCTTCGTTTCCAGCACAAACCAAAAATAAACTGCAACCCCTCCCAAATCCCTCCTGTGCACTGTAGACTTTAGACTGTAAACTTGGGAGGGTTGGTTTTTTTTATGGAAGTGCTGTTTTAAAGTTCTGCTGTAATACTGGAATCAGAGTTCCATTTTCTGAATCGCAGCACCACTGAGGGATGTGGTTTCTCTACGAAACACTCCCTTCCCGGGGCTCTGCTCTCCCTGTGGCACTCAGGACATGGCACTGTGCCAGCTGGCACTGACAGGGTAAAATAGTGACCAGTCCTGTGCTAAAGTGACCACAAACATCCCCAACCCCTCCTCTGGCTCCACAGGGACCAACCTCCACCCGGGCACAGCCCGGGACGCAAACACAGAATTTGGCATTGCTGCATTTCCCAGCACAATTCCAAACTTCCACGTCTCACGTTGGATTTGAAGCCTGAAATTTTTCATTCTGATCTTGTTACTTTCATTTCCAACCCTCTCATCCCGACAAGGATTTCCTTCCCTGCCTGCTGACACGTGTCACGCATTTCAGAGGGTTTTGGATAGACATCAGACTCTCCCTGACTCCTCTTGCAGGTGAACAGCAGCTGAGGGGGGAAGGAAAGTGCTCCTCAGTCACGTGGGCTTGCAGGTTTTTAGCTCTGAACTCGGTCCCAGGGAAGAATTTGCAGGGATGGAGGGGAACAGGCAAAGGGAGGGTTTCAGCAGCTCGAGGAGAGGGGGAAGGTGAGACCTGGCTGCGACTCAGCGAGAGCAGCACCTGACAATGGGCTGGACACAAAACATTGAGCTTTGGGGACTTGTCAAAGTATTGTGCTTTTTAAAGTATTGCTGGGGCTATGCTGAGCAACAGCTCTCTGGAAAAATCCCCTCTTCAGGGAAACTCCTCCAGTGCATCCTGCCAGGAATTGCTTTGTTTCTGAGATTCGAACTCCTAGGTGAGATAGGGTCACTTAAGGCATAAGAGTTCAAAGCTACTGGCAGGAGTTTTGCTCAATGGCCTGTTGATGCAATGCCAGATTAGTCCATCCTATTCATCAACTCGCTGTCTGCTCCAGGTACCTCTGTCTTAAACCTTCTCAGGGTGAGCTCTTTGAAATCATTTTCTGAAAGCCAGGACAATCAGAGACTGGCTTGTCTCCACATTCACAGAAAGAGGGGAGGGTTTATGTTTAAACAGCTTTCTGAGACCACTGAGTCCAACCACTCCCCCAGCACTACCACTGCACCACTAAGCCGTGTCCCCAAGTGCCACATCCACCCTGCAAAGCCAGCCCCACTCTGAGCTGAGCCTGGACAGCCAGAGCTGTGCCTGTGCATGGACAGTGGGAAAGGCAGAGCACACAGGAAGCCAGGGAGTGTCCAGCCTGGAACCATCAGCTCAAAACAAATTGCTTCGGATTCAAACACGTTTTGAGTGTCTTTTCCCCACAGCGCCCGTTCCCCAGCCCTGTTCATGGAGACACCACTGAACACACCACAGAGGAGCAGCACAAATCAGGCAGGCTCCTGAAACCAACAGAAGAGGCTCTTCTCAAGGCAATTTGCCATCAAGAGAGACAGCGTGAAACAGCAGAAAATCAGGAGGCATGTTCTCATGTGACATTTTCAGCTCAAGAGGTTCAGAGCACGTGGATACCTGGGAAAGCTTTTCGGGTTCTGCGTGAAAAAACAAACCAGAGCTTTGAGAAGTGGGTTAAAGCACCATCATAAAGCCATCTGACTGAACAGAGCCGTCTTTCCTTACTGAAGTGGGTTTGCTTTCAGGTTCCTGGCACTCACTGAGAGTCAGCAGGGCTGGGGTGGGTTTGAGACCACGATCAGAGACTGCAGATCTCCCACCAGCTGCCCCAAAGCCAACCACCAGCTGGTTCGTCCTCTGTGGGATCAGAATTCCAGATGTTATCCAGTGGAGGGACTGTGAGGAAGAACTCTTCATTGAAACAAGAGAAGCTTAATTTCAGAGAATTAAGAAGGGACTTTCATGGACTAAAAAGCAGAGGGAATGTGAAGTGCAATCAATATTGAAGCTGAAAGCTAGTGATGGCTGGAGAGGTAAGGCTGGGGAGAGCAGGAAATCACAGAATCCCAGATTCACTAGGGTTGGAAAAGACTTCTGGGATCATCAAGTCCAACTGATTTTGTGATTTTCCTCTCCTAGGCAGATTAACCTATACAGACTGAATCGGTAACTGATTTTTTTTTTAAATCCCCATATTTTCTGGGGTAAACCAATTCTTTTTTTCCATATTCTTACTGTTTTTCTAGGGGATTGCTAAAAATTGGAAGCTAGTAGGAAAATAATCAGTATCTGTGAAGGTATTTATGCACCTAACACTTCTTTAATGAGCTGTATTTCAACACAGAGAGGTCCAACTTCACAACAGTGTTTAGTGACTTGCTTATTAGCAAAGAAAAAACAGTCCTGTCATTCGTGTGCCTTCTCCTACGTGTGGTCCCAGCACTCTGAGCAGAGATTTGAGGTATGTGTTATACTAGGGTAAGTTTCTAAATATAAGTTATTGCCCTTATCAGAACTGGGGTGACGTTTGGAAATTCAACCAGAAGTCTTTGCACAAAAATCTGTTCTAACTTTTAATAAAGTTCTGTGCCTTGTGTACCTACTTTTGGATGCTTTAGTCAATGAGTTTCCTCATGGATGTTTGAGGAAGCAAATCCCTGTGGCATATTTTTAGGAATCTGTTTCAAAACAGAGACTAGAACAGGAGAGCCTCTGTAATGAAATTCATAATAAGACCAATAATGCAACTGCTAATTTGAAGCCTGGAACAACCCAGCCTGTGCCACAAAACAATGCAAGAAATTATTGAATCAAAGATACAGTAAAGGAAACACCCCCATGTTGTCAAGGAGAAGGTACATTTGATTTATTCTCCACTGAACCTTCAGGGTGACCCGTGGAGGAGGTTTGGCTGCCCCATCCCTGGAAGTGTCCAAGGCCAGGTTGGACGGGACTTGGAGCAATCTGGGCTAGTGGGAGGTGTCCCTGCCCATGGCAGGGGGTGGATGACCTTTAAGGTCCCTTCCAACCCAAATGACCCTGTGATTCTAAGTCTCACCAGGAATGTGACACAGTCCTACACCTGCTGCAAATAAATCGTGGTGGTTCTGAAGTCCACGGACTGACTCACCTAAAACATTCCCTTTCCCTTCAGGTACACGTTATTTTTAGGAGCATTACTCACTGGAAGTGTTGGTGGTACATCTGAAACAAGTAAGGCTTTTAAGTTCAGAACAAAGTATTTCAGAATCCTTGCCACGTTTTCCTACTTTTAAGGCAAAAGTTAATTAATTCATAACTGCTCAGAAGCAAAACCCGACGATGACAAGAATTCAAAGCTAAATTCACAATGTTAGGGGACATCAGGTAACATGTAGCACAGCTTCCCTTGGAATTTCCAGGCTATAAAATGATCTCAGTAAATGTGGCTCAAGGGAGCAGTTTTAGGGTCTCCTGTCCCCCCCCACTCCTCCCATGGTGATGATCACTCATCGATTCCACTCTCTTGTTTAGGGGCAGCATCTTCCTGAAGCTTCTCGTAGTGTGGGTGGTGTTTGATCTAATTTTCATCATTTAGAGACAGCGAGGGAGGCCCCCAGGGGTGGCCTCACATCTGTGATTGATGCAGTTATTGCCTCTTGGGTGAGGACACATCACAAAATCCTCCAAACTGACTGTTCTTTGAAATACCCTAAAAATGCATTGAAAATATCCCAAATATTCATTGAAATGTCCTAATAAATGCAGTGAAATACTCTAATAACCTCAGTGAGATAAATAAATGCAGTGAAATACCCTAATAAATGCAATATTCAAGTCCAGCTCACCAGGCAGAAGCAACTTCCCACTTCCAGCTCAGCAAGGGAAAATTGTGTTGGATGAGGCATCCTGGAGCTGAAGGATTGTATTTTACTCTTCTTTCTTGTGCTTCTTTGAGTATCCAACAGAGTGAAACACAGGAATAATTCATTTCAAAGTGGGAAGAGGAAGAAAGAAGGAGGAGGTTTTGAGCAGGTGAGAAATAACATCCAGAAAAAGTCAGGCAGGAAATCCTGGGATCCATTACCTTAAAATCAGTGTCTGAGAATGATTTAAAACATTTTTATCAATAATAAACTGGAGAGGAGTTGTTAAGTCAGCCTCTTCTCCCAGGAACCAGCAAAAAGAGAGAATGGGAAATGACCTCAAGCTGCACCAGGGGAGGTCCAGGCTGGATATCAGGGAAAATTTCTTCACAGAAAGGGTGGTCAGGCATTGGAAGGGGCTGACCAAAAAGGTGGTGGAGTTCCCATCCCTGGAGGTGTCCAAGGAACAACCGGATGTGGCACTCAGTGCTCTGGGCTGGGTGACAAGGTGAGGATCAGGAACAGTTTGGACTCGGGCTGGGAGGGCTTTTGCAACTTCAGTGATTCTGGGATTCCATGAAAATCCCACTGTTGAGGTTTGGTGATGATGCCAAGGCTGAAGCAAAGGCAAATCCAGCTGAGGGCTCAGCTTACCCTGGGCTGAGCACCAACCACGCTCAGAACATCTCAGTGTGCCCAGGGACAGCCAGGATGTGTTTTAATGGTGATTAAAGGTGGCACTGACAGGTTGGGAAGCCCATAATAGAGAAAACAATGCCAAAGTTTGGTTAAGTTCCCATTACAGGGCTGTCTGAGGACAGGAGGGCTGCAACCAAGAAAGAAAAGAAGCAGTAGAACAAAAGCAGGACTTTGTGCTCTGAGCACGGTTCCAGCAGCTGGTTCAGTGAATGTCCCTGCAATGAAAAGCCTCCACACACCCCCCACCTTCATTAGAGCTGCTATTTATAGTATCTGAGGCTACACTTCCACTTTCAACTGTTTCAGACACAAATAGGAGAAAATTTCCAACTCAAAAGGATAATCTCCTGTCAGAAAGAGAACAGCAAGTGCACTGAATACTTTAAAAGCTTTGGAGATATAAAGATTTATTGTATTTCCCTACAAGCCAGAAGCTTTGATTAAAGGTTAAAAATAGAAAATAGGGATGGAATTAAGTTGTAAAAGATCCCCCTCAAATAATAATTTTTATACTGTTGCTATGGCTTGAAATGGTTACTTGGTATGTCTCATTTTTCCTTTTAAAATTGATCAGGATTCATTTTTGAATAAACTCATTTGGACTTATTTTCCAAATTCAGGAGATAATTTGCAAAAAATTGGAGAGTTTCATAATATTTCCTAGAATCATAAAATCACAGAATGCCTGGGTTGGAAGGGACTTTAAAGCTCATCCAGTTCCACCCCCTGCCATGGGCAGAGGCACCTTCCACTAGTCCAGGCTGCTCCAAGTCCCATCCAACCTGGCCTTGGACACTTCCAAGGATGGGGCAGCCACAGCTTTTCTGGGCAACCTGTGCCAGGGCCTCACCATCCTCACAGCCAAGAATTCCTTCCCAATAGCCCATCTAACCCTGCCCTCTGGCAGTGGGAAGCCATTCCCCCTTGTCCTGTCCCTCCAGGCCCATCTAAATAGTCTTTCTCCATTTTTCCATTTGCCTCCTTCAGGCACTGGGAGGCCACAATTAGGTCATCCCAAAGCTTCTCTTCTCCAGGCTGAACAATCCCAACTCTCTCAGCCTTTCCTCCCAGCAGAGCTGCTCCATCCCTCTGATCATCCTGGTGCCTCCTCTGGACTTGCACCAGCAGCTCCAGGTCCTTCCTGTGCTGGGCCCCAGAGCTGGAGGCAGCTCTGCAGGTGAGGTCTCACCTGATGGGGCAGAGGGGCAGAATTCCCCCCTCCCCTGCTGCCCACGCTGTGGGATCAGCCCAGGACCTTGTTTACTTTCTGGGCTGTGAGTGCTCATGTCCAGCCCCTCATCCACCCCCAAGTCCTGCTGGGCAGGGCTGCTCTGGTCCCCACATCCCTGGGGATGCTCAGCCACCCCCCCCGGGGTTGGGGGTACATTCCATATCCAACTGCCACAGCTCCTCAGCACAGTGACACTCGGATCATGCCCTCACAGAAAGTCCTTCCTGGACAGGTCAGGAGACACATGAGCTCAGTGACACTGAATAAAAATCAGCTTTTCTCACCTCAGAGGTGTTTCACACTTCTAACACATCCTTCGAGGTGCCAGGACAGAAAATACAGAAATCCCATTTGTTTAAAGGGAATTTGATATTTGTTGCTATTTGGGTGGCACGATTAGGAATTAGATTGAGGGCACTTGGAAAACAAAAAGGTTTTAACAAGTGCCCTCAGTTTTTGTTAGAAAGTTGGCCGAACTGCAGAATCCCAGAAAGTACTGCCTAAAGCCAGAGGGAAAATTAAATGTGGGGGAAAACAGTAAAAGCAAGAAGAGACCAACAGGCATTTGTGAAAAATGATGCTTGAGAGAGCAGTGGAATTCCAGATTGGTTTGGGTAGGAAGGAACTCTACATCTCATCTTGTTCCACTCCTTGCCATGGGCAGGGACACCTTCCACTAGTCCAGGTTGCTCCAAGTCCCGTCCAGCCTGGAGGTACAGGAAAGCCACCCCTGAGAGAGAAGGTGTGTGTAACTCTCCCAGTTTAGGCAGTGATGCTACAAGCACAGCATCTCCATTTTCTCAATATCCTCCACACATTTTTTTCATCAGTGTTGGCTGGATTTGCAGTTTTGCAATAATTGGAAGTGTGATTCTGGGAGTGATAAGACCTGAAACGCGCAGGCCCTGCCTAAACACACACATCCCTAGATTGTGCTGGTTGGGTTTAATCAAGTGACACAGTTCTGCTATTCACCAAGGAAATTGGCTGTGTTATCTTGCTGCAGCACCGAGTTTTGTTGCAAAGCCATCCTTAAACAACAGTGTTTAAGGAATGGGGGAACTTAACAGACCTGAACAAAAGGAGATAAAATGGGTGTCTCCTCACCAGAGTTCCAGAAGGCACTGCAGTTCCTCACCCCTCCCCTCAGCGCTGGTGTCTCTCTACACTCAGGAGAATTCCCAACGGGGAGGATCAGGTTGGATATGAGGGAAAATTTCTTCACTGAAATAGTGGTCAGGCTTTGGGAAGGGCTGTACCAGCAGTGGTGGAGTCACCATCCCTGGAGGTGTTCAAAAAATGAGCAGACATGGGAATTTGTGACATGATTTAGCAGACATGGTTGCTTGAAGGTTGGACTTGATGATCTTGGTGGCCTTTTCCAATCTGGACAATTCCACAATTCCATGAATCTGCTTGCCCAGCCTTTTTTGAAGGTTTGGGGCTTGTAAGCAGACACTCAAGACCCTGTTTGTGTGCACAACACATCTCGGAGACAGGCAGTTGCTGCACACATCTCAACCTCTGCATACAGAGCTCATTTCTCTGTGATTCCAATGGCTGCTGAACAAACAGGTATCAAACCTGTGAATGATCTGAGGGCAGCACTGGAGGGGGGAACTGATGCTGCATCCAGGGAAAGCCTGGAGGACCACACGTGGATCTGCCATCAGAGAACATTGCTCCCAAAAGCTGCTAACACAGCCTCTTTTCTGCTCAAGTGAGCAAAATGTCCTCGTAGGAGAAGTTTGTTAGCTCAAAAATAGCAAATTTTTATGCATGATGTAATTCTCTTGAAGCTTCACCGAGCCCAAATTGCCTGACCTTTTGATCTTTGGAAACAAATGAACAGCCCCAAGGAAGCTCAGAAGGGCTGCACCCTCAGTGCAGGAGCACAGGGAGCCTGAGGGGCTGAGGAATTGGAGCTTTATTTGTATTTTCATGTTCAGGGGCCAGAGCTTTGGAAAAACATAGGTAGTAAAACTTTAAAATTCACTTTAAAATTCATCAAAAAAAAACAAAAAAACCCACCTCCAAAACATTTGCACAAAGGTTCCAAGAGGTGCTGTCTTTGCAAACACTGCCCACCATGGCACTGCCAGCAGGGTGGGATAGGGCAGCTCCCAGAGCTGGAGCCCACTTCAGCCAGAAAGCTGTTCCTGCAAAACACTGAGGATTTATTTAGAGTCATAGAATCTCCTGACCTGGAGGGGACCCACCAGGATCATCCAGTCCAGCTCTTAGCCCTGCCCAGGACACTCCAGCAATCCCACCCTGTCCCTGAGAGCATTGTCCAAACACTCCTTGAGCTCTGTCAGCTTTGGGGCCGTGACCACTGCCCTGGGGAGCCTGTTCAGTGCCCAACCACCCTCTGGGGGGAGAACCTTTTCCTGAAATCCAGCCTAACCCTCCCCTGGCACAGCTCCAACCATTCCCTTGAGTCCTGTCACTCCTGACACAGAGCAGAGGCCAGAGCTGCCCCTCAGGAGGAAGTTGTACACCCCAGTGGGGTCTATTTAAAGCCCTAAGAGGGAGCCAAGCCTTCGATGGACAGGCCTGGAAAAGTCATTAAGATGGGCACAAACAGTCCATGGGTGGCCACTAAAGCAACTGTCAGTGAAGTGATGAAGAGCCTGGTGGGTGTTCAGGCAGAGTAACCACAGTGGTGCACCTGAACAACTGTGAATTGGCCATAATTAATTGGATGTGTCCCAAATGACAATTCTCCTCCATTCTGCAAGGTGGGAAATTCACATGAATTTTGTTCAGCCATTAATCAAGGCAGGGGGCTGTGCAGAGGGTTTTTTTTTTTAGCCATCACATCCACCTTCATGAGCTATCTAAAAAGGTAATTCTGCTTGCAGAGTGATGATATGTGAGGTTCTCTCTCCTTCCCCAGGAGATTTCCTTGAAAAAGGAGTTGTTGTGCAAGTGCTCCTGTTTCTCCTCCACACCTACCTATTTCAAGGTTCTTATTTGACATATAATACTCATTGGCACCTGTTTTCTTCTCATACACTCGAATTAGTTCTGGATGTAAAAGGAAATGGAGATGAAAATTATGGTTTTGTCCAGTCAGATCTCGGAAGTACCTGAAATGTAACTCGGGTTGTTCCTGCAAAGTTGAGGTTTGTATTTTGAAGTGGTAAGTGCTGGGAAAGGTATTAACCAGAGCCCAAACCCTATCCAATGGGATCTTCTTTCACACTGAAACTGGAAAAGGGAGTAAAACCTGAAATATATGAACAGAATTCAAACTGAAAGCATATAAAAGGAATTAATGCCTTTTAAAAATTCCCAGGGAGCAGCTCCCCCACAAGAGCAGTAATAAATATCACAGCTTTTCTCCCATCCAAGGCTTCCCAACAATGGCTTTATGGATCAAAACTGCCCAAGAAAAAATGTAGGAGCCCAGATTAGTGATGGAATGATGCACAAGTCATCACATAAGAGTATGGGAGGCACAGGTTCAATGTGAAATCTTGAGACCATCAGGGCTAGTCACACTTTCCATGGGATATCTGGTCCACCCCAAAGTGGAAAACCCAAGTTATCTGGGTACACAAACCCCTTTTACCCCAACATACTGACTTAGAAAGGCAAAGCAAAGTGGGATTATTAAATCAGCCTTTTTTGATGCTGCTGCCCCACCACTGGCTCTGGCACATCAAACCCAGAGAAAGAATTTCCTACATTTATGTGGATGGTTCAAGAAAAAGGAGGGATGAAGAGAAAAAGAAACTGGTATGAGACCACAAAAAATCACAGGGAGAGCAAATACAAAAGAAAATTTTCCCTCCTTCTCTCAGTCATTCTCCTTTTCCTCCCTCTGCCTGTGAACACGCACACAGAGCCTTTAAAAATTAGCCAAGGCACTTTGGTGCTTATTACTGGATTCTCCTTAGTGTTATTTAAATTATAAATAGGGTTACTGAACTTGAAGTGCTAAAATTAGTACAAGCAATGCATGTCCAGCTTGGAAATTCTGAAGTTAATTTTAAACATTGCTTTCAGAAATAGGCTGCCTTGTCCTGGCAGATCTATGTTGGCCATATTGGGAAGAGAACTATCAATATCTTAATAAATTTTACATGCAAGTAAGCTGAAATTATCACTATATCGATTCAGTAGCAAAAGCTCTAGTAAGGACTGGTTGAAATGACCAATAAATTGATAAATCGGTAGAACAATGGGGGGAAAAATAAATGGAAAATTGGGTGTCATTTGCCATCTCCTGTTGTCCTATGTTAATTTGCTAGGCTTTCCTCAAGCAGGAGGAATTGTGTGTATTTTCCAGCCACCAAAGCATCGAGCAGCACTTTGCCAGCCCTGCTTTGGCCTCGGTCCCTCCTCCGGGGCCACGGCTTGGAGTCACAGCTCCCTCTTCCATCCCAGAAAGGCTCTGTTGGCCCTCACTCCTCTCTCTGCTTGTGCTCCTCTCCAGCAGCTCCAGAGCAGTTTTCCCCTCAGTCCCTGGACAAGGGATCAGTTCTGATCTATAAATATTGATGGTTTATCTCCGAGCTGGGCTTTCTCCAAGGCAGCATCTGCTGCCTTTGGGGCTGTGCAGCCCACAGAGATGTGTTTGTGGGGATGTCAACCCTCCCCTTCCTGCAGAACTGAAGGTGAAGAATAAAGCCAATGCTCAGGGATTTCTACGGGTCTGTGAGAGCAGAATTTCTCTGAGCCTTAAACCCTGCCCAGTTCAATGACAACCAGAGCCAAAATCACCCAGCGAAGCCTCTTTTCTGGGCTGCTCTTCACAGAGGCAGTTCAGTAGTTGAATTGTGCCTCCATGGTGCCCAAACTTGCTGCTACAGCCTCTTTTTCTCCTGTTCCATAGAAACTGGTGCTACTCTTTGACCAGGTCTTGCATCTCAGGTCCAGCAGGATCTGAGGAAGTTTCTCTGGGATGGCCAGAGGCTTAGGCTGCTCTCCAGAGGGGAGGGACAGTGGGCTGCAGGGCAGAGCTGAGCTCCTTTCAACAGGCAGGGATGCAGAGAGTGACATTTCCCAGGGCTAAAACAACCCTGCTGAAACAACTGGCTTGGCAGAATTAACCAGGCACATTCCCCCTATTACCAGCTAACAGGGTACAAATGCAGGGAGCAAATGATAAGCTGCTCCTACCTGAACTCACACCCAGGACTGTTTCAGTGCAGATGCTCAGCTTTCAATGCCAGTCACAGAAATGCTATGTGAGAGATTTCCTGTTCAGTTTTGCCTTAAAAAAAGAGACATTATTCAGTTTAAATGTTATTGTGAAAAACAGCCCTGATTCACACAGACCTGTAGGTGCTCGAGGAGCCAAAAGGGATCCACTGCACAAAGAGAGGAAGTGATACGTGATCCTGAAAATATTGGTTTGAAAAGTGATTTTCTAATTCTTCATTAGAACTCACAAACGGATTTGAGTTGGAAAGAACATTAAAGCCTGTCCAGTTCCACAAGAACAGTTCAGGGCATGGACACCTTCCACTATCCCAGGTTGCTCCAAGCCCCATCCAACCTGGCCTTGGACACTTCCAGGGATGGGGCAGCCACAGCTTCTCTGGGCAACCTGTGCCAGGGACTCACCACCCTCACAGCCAAGGGTTCCTTCCCATTATCCCACCTATCCCTGCCCTCAGGCACTGGAAAGCCATTCCCCCTTGTCCTGTCCCTCCATCCCTCGTCCAAAGTCCCTCTCCAGCTCTTTTGGAGCCCTTTTAGGCCCTGGAAGGGTCTCTCAGGTTTCCCTGGAGCCTTCTTTTCTCCAGGTGAACACCCCCAGCTCTCCCAGCCTGGCTCCAGAGCAAAGGGGCTCCAGCCCTCGGAGCATCTCTGTGGCCTCCCCTGGACTCTCTCCAGCAGCTCCACATCCCTCTCATGTCCAGGGCCCCAGAGCTGGATGCAGAACCAGAAATGGGTGTCCAGGTTTACAAAGCCCCTTGAAAGCCCATCAGGAGCCCAGCGAGGTGGATATCCCTGGATCCATCCACCCACCCACAGCCTGGCTGTGGCCATTTCTCCCGTGTCCAGGCACTGGTTGTGCAGCCTCCACGTGCTGTGTGGGAGGAAGAGTGGGAGGGAGTGTGGGCAGGCTGCTCCCCTTGGATTCCCCTCTCCTCTCCAAACATTCAGCTGTTTTCCTTGCAAAATGCAAACTGTGCATTAGAGAGGCGGCATCAAGCTGTTAGAAGAAAGATGGGTAAAAAAAAAAAACCACACACAGAAAAATAGCATAAATTAGAGGCATTGAGAGTTTAAATTTCTTTATGCTTGTTGTTAATGTAATTTTTGCACTTCTTTCTGTCTAAGAAGATTGAAACTTCTACTAGTGTGGTATTGGCATAATACAATAAAATCCAATGATTTCAACAAACCGTTGCCATAGAAGACTTAAAAGCAGAAAATTAATGTGCTTTGATGTGCTGTAATTGCAGTTGACAGTGGGGGATGCGGAGAATTTAAAAAAAAAAAAAAATCCACTTTTTCTAAAAATTCTAACACTCTGCTTTTTCCTCACCTGAATATGGTTTTCCTTAGTGCTTCCCAATTCAGCTGCTATTCTTTGTATTTCTGGATAACTCCCAAGTTTGCCTAATTAAGAATAGAAATGAGGCTGGAAAGTGGAAGATGCAGCAGCATGGGTTGGACTTGATGGTCTTGAAGGTCTTTTCCAACCCAGTTGATTCAATGATTTTGTGAAAAAGGCAACTTTTAGCAGGTGGCAGCAGTGAGATCTATCCTCCCAGGTAGCTCAGATTTTAGGGAACCAGCAGTATTTTAAACTATTAGCACAGTTAGATTTCTTGAATATAGACAAGGTTTAATACAATATTTAGAAATACAGTCGTGCCTAAGTCAATAAAAACAAAAATAAGATTTCCTAGGTTGGACACCTCAGTTTTCCAGAGTTACCCAAGGTGTGTTATGCTCATGGTTTGGTCTTCTAACATTGTTTACACAAGCTAAATTGCAAATAAATTACAGATAATTACTGATAAAACCCTCTTGCTCGGCACAGAGGGAACCCAAACTGAGGTGAGCTGACAAGTTGGGAGAGCTGGGGGTGTTCACCTGGAGAAGAGAAGGCTCCAGGAAGACCTTAGAGCCCCTTCCAGTGCCTAAAAGGGCTCCAAGAGAGCTGGAGAGGGGCTTTGGACAAGGGATGGAGGGACAGGACAAGGGGAATGGCTTCCCAGTGCCAGAGAACAGGGTTATATGGGATAATGGGAAGGAATTCTTGGCTATGAGGGTGGGGAGGCCCTGGCACAGGTTGCCCAGAGAAGCTGTGTCTGCCCCATCCCTGGAAATGTCCAAGGCCGTGTTGGACAGGCCTTGGATCAACCTGGGCTAGTGGAAGGTGTCCCTGTCCATGGCAGGGGGTGGAATGAGGTGATCTTTCAGGTCCTTTCCAACACAAACCATTCTGTGATTCTGAGGTTCCCTTCTATCCCTCCTGCAAGCCAGATGCTCACTCCCTGTGGAAGCAGGGACAGCAGGACCCAAGAGAGCCCTGGGCACCCGCAGGGACAACAAAGCCCTGCAGCACTTGGGGTCACCACAGCTCAGCAGATTAATTGGCAGTGGTTCTGCTTTACCACTTCTCCAAAGATAAGTTAGAAACAAATTCAATAAAACTTGTGTTAAGCTGATTCCACGCTGCACTACAAACAAAGTCTGCAACAGTCTAATCCTCTTACACCAGGGGACGGACTCCTAAAGTCATTATTTAATAAGATTAAATACTGCAGGTCATAAAAATTAATTTATGCAACTGTCATGGTTTAAAAACTATGTGTCTACAGAGGGGGAGAAATTTCTTCTCTGGGGAGAGGAGAAGGGGAGCACAAGCTGTGGCTGCCCCATCCCTGGAAGTGTCCAAGGCCAGGTTGTAGGGGTCTTGTAGCAACCTGGGATAGTGGAAGATGTCCCTGCCCATGGCAGGGATGGGACTGGATGAGCTCTCAGGTCCCTCCCAACCCAAATCACTCTGAGATTATTCTGCTTGGGAAAGGAACCAGCTCCCTGATTTTATGTGCAAACAAGGATCCAACAGCTCTATGTGTTTACACAGCTACACAAATAAAGGGGGTGTCTTACCCACCCTTCCTCCTTCTCCTCCTCCCATAAAGCATCCAGGATCTGCTGTGGGCACCTGCAGTTGGACATTCAGAGCAGGTGCTATAAATACCCACAGAAATTTCCCTTGATGCCTCAGAAAGATAAACTAGAAGAAAAAGTGTTTAATCTGGAAAAAATGCACACCACACAGGAAGGTCCAGGCCTGATGAAAACTAGAATTAAGAAAAAAAAAAAAAAAAATCACATTTTTGCACATGTGATAGAAAGAGGTGATGAGAATAAAAATCTTTATAGCTCCAGAAGAGCTGGAAAAGCACAAAGCAGGTATTGATGGCTGGAATAAGGTAGAGGAAGATGCAACAGTGGGAAACTGAGAAGGAAAACATGGGCAGTTGTGGGGAAAGCCAGACAGAAATCCCTGTGTAGAGGTAAGGACACAGAACACTGGAATTCCCCTCCCAGGGAATTAAGACTAAAAGCAAACAAAAAAAATTATCTATGAGCAACAGGAGAGAAACCAAGACTTGCAGAAGGGTTTTGGGAAAGAAAACCTCAAAAAATCAGAGCAAAATCAGCTTTTGGTCACAGAAATCAATGGTTCAGGGTGTGATAAACTCAGCTGGGGGGATCCAGTTTGATGTCTCTGCTCTGAAGCAAGAGGAGTCCCCTCTGGTTTGCAGCCCTGGTGCAAACAGTGACAACAGCTCCTCATTTTGAGCAGGAACTACATCCTGAAGCTGGAATGCTCTAATGTGACCAGTGCTGTACCACGACCAGCCTGCTTCATGGGGAGCTGCAATGGGGAGGCTCCTGAATATTTTGGCCCTACAACCCCTCCAGAGGAGCAGCCTGTGAAGATCCCACCAGCTCCAATGTTCCCATACTGTGTGGGAAGATCATTGGGAAAGAATTCTGAATGTATGAGATCGGGAACAGCAGTGAAACCTCCTCTTTCAATTCACTAAACCTCCTCAATTCACTTAAAATTATTTAAATATTATTTTAAAACAGCCCTCTCAGACACAGAGCTCCTGAACTCCCTCCCTTTCCTACTAAGAAGTAGGAAATTAAAAGCTTGATGAGGCTTTTTCTCTTCTTTGCCCAAGCCCTGCTTAAACTTTTACTGCCTTGCCCCAGTTTATGAGACTTTGCTCCTGAATGCTGAGAGAGAGAGGGAAGAGAGGATCAGGACTTCAGATTCTTTGTTAAATTCTTGGAATTCAGAAAGAACAAAGGTACTTCTTACATTATAAGAGGAAGAAATATAAAGAAAAATATTATACATAAAAAAGCCCTGCCTATAGTAGTGTTTGTATTTAGAGACATGGGGATTTTTCTGACGGGTCTGGAGAGCCTTCTCTGCTTCTGGTTTCTGAGCACCTGACACTTCTGAGTGATGTTGGCAAGGGAACCATCAGCCACACACCAGTGTTTCAGCTGCTGGTGTGTTCATGTCTTAGAATCTGGGGATTGTTGAGGTTAGAAAAGCCTCTGAGCCCATGGAATCCACCCATCCCCCAGCACTGCCAAGGCCACCACTAGCCCATGTCCCCAAGTGCCACATCCACACGGCTTTTAAATCCCTGCAAGGGTGGGGACTCCATCCCTGCCCTGGGCAGCTGTGCCAGTGCTGGACAGCCCTTACCATGCAGAAATAACTCCAAATACCCAATTTAGACCTCCTCTGGTACAACTCGAGGCCGTGACAACCCTGTACCCGACCCCAAATCAAAATTAGGCAATCTATTCAATTAAAACAATCAGCCATCGTTTGGGCACTGTATATGAAAGAAGTTACGAGCACAAAGTATTCTCACCACTGGCATTTTTTAAAGCAACACTTCAACAAAAGGAAAAATGCTTCCATCACCTCGTGGATAGGCAGCCTGCAGTGAAATAAATATCTCTTTTGTATCAAAGCGATTCCCAGCCCCTTTGATAAATCTCACCACTGCAGAGTTGAAACAACCCCATGAAGGGCTGAAAGAATCATCTAAATGCATCTGAACAACTGTGTTTGTTCTGTATTCCACAGCTCAGCCACAGCCCCACACAGCACTTGCATTAGTCTTTAAAAATAGTATTAAAGGCCGTTTATGTCTATTTAAATTATGTCTATTCTCATTTAAATGAGTTGCTCAGTAACAAGCTCCTGCCATCATTATGCTGGAGTGTGTGACTGAGAGAAATGCACTTCAAACAAAACAAATTAAGGAACCTGGAAATTGCTGCAGCAGAGCAAGGACATAATTTTGGGCAAAAGTAAACAGAGAACAATGGCAAGTCATCAAAAATATGATAATAAACCACCCCTACTTAGTGCACGGAGCAATAGTACATCTGGAACAGCTCGGTTTACTCTTGTGAGGGGTTTATTTATAAAACGATGTATATAATTTGCTTTTCCTTCCCTAACTGGAAAAGGACTAATGAACACTTTCTATGGCCTAGTTTGTCAGTCTTCAGCAGTTCACAGGGGGTTCCTGGAAGCAGGACATCTGGAGTGCATCCCACCACTCCACGCCTCGTTCACAGCCATCAATTCCTGAAAGGGCCCAGGGCTTCCCACCCGGTCCTATCCATGCCACTGCCAAACCAGGGCTCAAAAGAGCACCAGGGTGGGGTTTATCCCAAGTTTCCATGGGAGGCTCAAGGACAGGATGGACAGCTCTCCTAGAGGGTGTGTCATCATTAGGGGCAACCCTGGACATATGAGATTTACAGCAGCTGAGGAGCAACCCTGGAGGTGTGGGACTCAGAGCAGCTGAGTGGAGTAAAAAGGCAATGCCAGACACAAAGGAATATTTACATTACAGAGCTCACCTCTGTGCTGCCAGCACACACCTTTCCCCAGCTTATAAAAAAACATTAGGATTGACCTCCATAGGAGTCAAATCTCACAGGAAGGAAGTCTGACTCTACTGACTTAGAATCATGGAATCTCAGAATGTTTTGAGTTGGAAAGAACCTGAAAGATCACCTCATTTCACAGGTGTGGAATGCCTGCCATGGGCAGGGACACCTTCCACTAGTCCAAGTTGCTCCATGCCCCGTTCAGCCTGGCCTTGGACACTTCCAGGGATGGGGCAGCCACAGCTTCTCTGGGCAACCTGTGCCAGGGCCTCACCAGCCAAGGATTTCTTCACTTAACAAAGTTATAGACTTACCAAAGTTTGCCTTTAACTAAAAACCCCCTTATATTATACATTGTGAATTTATACATTACAAGCTACATTGAGATGACACTAAAGAAGAAATGCTTCCTGTCAGATACAGTTAATCAGAAACAGGACCGAAAAACTCATGGGGAAATGTGTCTGGAATTTCGAGCTTCCAGAGCAAGTTGGGCACCTCCTCCCCCAATGCCATAAGACATTTATTAGCTGCTGCTGCCAGTTTGATTTTTAATCACTGCCAAATTAATGTAGCTCCTCACATTGTGCTGCAAGTTAAGGCCAGGGTCTGGTTTAACCACCTACTACGTGTTGCTTGGATATGGATTATTATTTCCCAAACAGGATGTGGAATATTTTATTTTTGTACCAGCGGATCTTGCTCACACGCAATCATTTGCATTCTCAAAGAGCCAAACCAGGCTGCTTTCTAACTCCTGCAAACCCAGAAAAAGCATCCCCCTACTCCCTCTGTCTTGGGAACGGAATTTTCACAGTACACAAAGTATCTTCTCATTAGATTTAAAAAAAAAAAAAATACATTTTTGACATGCCAAGGCACATTAGGAAAGACAAAGTCACAAAGTAGCACTGAATGTAATAAATAAATAATAAATATAAACGCATGAATTGAGTACAAGGAATCAAAGCACATGTGAGTCTTTTGACTCAATACAAAATAAAAAATACTTCTCATCCTTCATTCTAACGTGGCTATAAAGCTGCCCCTCTCCCGTGGTGATCTGGAATGGATTCTAAAACTGGAAAGACTTTGGTCTTTTTGTTGATATATTTCCAAAGGAATAAATACATCTTCTGTAAACGGAAAGTGTAGGAAGTTTTCTCAATATAGGTAATTTGCATACATATTTACCCTCTAGAATATTCCCAGCTTCAACCAAATGTAAAGAAATAATTCAGTGTATACATTTGATGCTCGAGACATGCAACAAATCATATGCATTTAATTCAACAGCACCATAAAAAACAGAACTACAGGAGTAATCAAGAACGTACTTAACCTTTCTCCCGGCAACACAGGAAAAAGTTAGTGTGAAATATGTGACAATCCTCTAAAGTTATAACTAAAGGGCAACGAGTCAGGTGTGCTGTAAAACACAAGCAGTGTAAAGGGGAGAAAAAAAACTGGTAAAGAAGGAGAAAAATGAGTTTTGGAGTCATGCTCAGTAATAGCTGATGTATATTCATAATAAAACGAGATGCAGAATGTAAAACTCCTTGAAAATAAAAGCATAATTTCAACAGCACTCAGCCCAGCAGGTCCAAGACTTAGAGAATTCCAGTGGGCTGGGGAACAAAAACCAAACCAGCACAGAATCTTTGGGGTTAGAAAAGGCCTCCCAGACCATCGAGTCCAATCTGTGCCCAATCCCCACCTTGTCACCCAGCCCACAACACTGAGTGCAACATCCAGTTATTCCTTGGACACTTCCAGGGACAGAGACTCCACCACCTCCCTGGGCAGCCCCTTCCACTGCCTGAACATCTCTTCTATGAGGAAATTCTTCCTGAAACACACAACAGTTTTTCAAACCCCAAAATTGTAAAACCCCTCAAAATTAGTACTATCTTCCGTTAGATTTATGTAAATGCAAGATAGAGAAAGGAAAACCAAAGCAATTTATAACCCCAACCATTCTGTGATTCTAAGTCAGTAGGATCAGCCTCCCAGCCCCCTTGGCTGCTCAGGCTGCAGTCATCTGGTTGCTTCGCTGTGTCAGATTTTATCTTCCACATCTTCAGTTCAAGTACTGCCTTAAATCACCAGCTCCAGCCAGCCCCTGCATTACTGACACACACAGATTTTGAGGGAAAGAATAACTGGGAGCAGGAGCATTGCAGAAGGGCCCTAAAGGTGGTAAGCTGTGACAAACAGCTGCCTCCTGCAGGGCACACCAAGGTCTCGTTAGTTGCCCAGAGTGCTCAAGTATTCCTGCAGATCCACAGGTATTCCTGCAGATTCCACAGGCATTCCTGCAGAGCCACGAGCTCCCATCACAGGGACAGGGATGTTCTTAGAGAGTGAGTGCTCCTCACTGCCATGCACAGGCACATCAGGATTGCTGCTTCTTCCCTGGAAAAGGAGCCTCTGCTGCCTCCCAGACAGCAGGGAATGAAAAGTTAATGTCGTCTGAGAATGCCCAAAGGTTTCTTTGCTGTAGCACGGACTCTGCTCAAAACAGCCCCAAAAAATACCTCCTTTCTCAGTACACCTGTTGAGGCCACCCACTGCAGTTGGCTTTGACCTCTGCCAACAGCCTGGGGTTCAGCATCTCCTGAAGAGTGAGACTGAGCTTAGTCAGGCCTGGGAGGAGTTTTCCTGCAGAGCTCAGCTTAGTTCAGTCAGTTATGGAAGCTTAGACATCGATACATACATTTCAATCCATATAGATGTGGATTTTTGAAGAACCCCTGGAAGTTTTAGTTTCTCCAGGATAACCCAGAGCCAAGTGCAGGTTTTCCCCACACAAAGTCCTGAAGGCTTTTACCAGCAGTTTTGGTGATGTCCCTGAACACACTTGTAAAATAAAGAAATAGTACAATATTCACAACTTCAGCTCCTCAAACCTCCATTTAGAAAATTCAGTAGTTTGCCTGATCATCAAAAGTTCCAAATGGTGAATAATGTCTATCAGCTCAGAAGTATCTTTTGTTGAAGGGGAGAATTAAAACATTCTTATGCATTTGTCAAAAAAAAGGCAGATTTACTTCCAAAAATCAGTGTTACAGCATGGTTAGAAGAGGTACTTTAAGGTAATTACTGCATTTGCTTCTACAATTTCACAGCCAGCTCAGGGATCCTGGGTGTTATTTCCTGAGAGATCTGAGATTTGCCAGCAAGCTTCCCAAGTAATTAATCATGGAATTACAGAATATCCAAAGTTGGAAGGGACCCACAAGGAGCATCCAGTCCAATTCCTGACCCTACACAGGACACCTCAACAATCCCACTCCATACAAAAGGGGTGTTTGCTCAAGATCTTCGTAGGAAGTTTAATCACTGAAAATACTGTGTTTTCATTGAATCCCAGAATGGCCTGGGCTGAAATGGACCTCAAAGCCCATCCAATTCCACCCTCTACCATGGGCAGGGACACCTTCCACTGTCCCACGTTGCTCCTAGCCCCATCCAACCTGGCCTCGGACACTTCCAGGGATGGGGCAGCCACAGCTTCTCTGGGCAACCTGTGCCAGGGCCTCACCACCCTCACAGCCAAGAATTCCTTCCCAATATCCCATCTAACCCTGTCCTCTGGCACTGGGAAGCCATTCCCCTTGTCCTGTTCCTCCAGGCCCTTGTAAATAGTATATCGTGATTTATATATACAATATATTCACATATCACATTCTCTCATATCATTTCAGTTCTACTTCCCTCTGGCTGTGACCAACTCAACCGTTACATCATTTAAGATGCTGAGATTTAAACTTTTTTGAATACACAAACTAAACATGTGTGCTCTGTGCTCTGGTAAAATCTGTGGTTGTTTCTAGACAAAATTTTAAAGAAAGTTTTCCCAAGGATACAAATTTAAAAGATCAGTAATTGAGAAATCAGGGCTTTGCAGTAGGGGCAAAAGAGAAAAAAATATCCTCAAATATTAGAGACTAAATATATTTACTGTAAATATTAAATCATGACACAATGACTAAATAAAACACCTGTAAATTGTTCAGAGCAAACATACTTTTACATACAGTGAAAGGTTTAAACCAGAATGGTCTATGCAATGACAAGGAAACAATGTAAAAAGATAAATAAGTCATAGTCTGGTGTTTGTGTCTCTTCTTCGAGATACTTCTGATAAGCCTTTTTAATTTCCCAGCCTTTCAAATTCTATTGCTACAAATTTCTTCCAAACCCTGAACAATTAAAATCTACTCGTTAGAGGAAATATTAACTACAAAGCAAAAAAGAAAAGGTCAGGGACAAGAAACTTGTGCAGACTCTGCAGGGAGCAGGTGAGGAGATGTTTTGACAGGAGACTTCATTTTAACTGAATTATACACTCCATTCTGGAGTTGGGTATATATGGAACTGTGTTGAACCCACAGTCTGAAGGTGGGTGGGTTCGGGGTGGTTTTTTTTTAATTAAGTGCTCATCCCTTTATGCAACACTTAGTATTTCCTTGCCTTTAAAAGGCAGATTGGGGTTGGTTTGCTGCCATGCCAGCATTGCTCCTGGGAAGCAGAGAGCTGAGCAAAAAACCAGGAAGGGAAACCCAGGAAACATCCCCAGTAAAACCAGCACTGACCTCCCATGTCAGTGGTTGATTGTGGTCTGTTATCCCTGGGCATTGTTCTGGGATGGAATTCCTCTGCAGCAGAGGATTTGGTCTCCCTCCAGGCTCAATGTGGTACCACCACCTCCATCATCACAAGCATCACACCACAGTGACGATAACCCAGGGGCACCGACCAGGTCAAGGTCCAGGGCAGGTGGATTCATGGCTTCCCATGGCTTTTCTCGAGAAGGAATGCTCCCATGGAGCTTCTGCAGAAGCAAGCCCAGAAGGAATCCACACACCTGGGCTAGTCAGGATGAGGGAACAGACCTCAGCCTTCAGAAAGAGCCAGAAACCAGCTTGGGCAATGTCTTGTCTGGCCAACACCATCCATTAGCATTTCGTAATTAAAAATGGGGTATAGTGGGTTTTGATTACTAGCCCTTCCCAGTCTCAAATGTTTCCTTTTAAAGTGCCAGACTCACTCCTCCGCAGAGCAGAGGGTGGAGGATCCAGCCTGGCCAGGGTGTTTCACTCCAGGACCATCAACACATCAGCTGCAACAACCACCACCTTCAGCAGACAAGGGTTAAACACCCTCTGTCCCTCCTGAAGCAATTGGAAATGAATGCACATGTTAGTGCTGAAATAAGTGATGTTGTCTTCCTAGTTACACTTCCAGAAGAGGCATAATATGTAATATTTTGCCCCAGCTATTGTGACCCAGAAAGCTTCCCATAAATCACAGCCTCGGGAACGGGCGCCGGCAGCTGTGGCTCAGTGGACAGGTACGAGGCAAATCAGCTTCTCAGAGCAAGGTTAAACTAAATCCAGTGTTCCCCCGTGATGCAATACATTATCCTGACAAGAGAGCTGGAAATGCCATAAATAAAATGTATTTTATCAGCTCCTATCAGTCTCTCGTGGATAATATTGGCTATTTTGAGAATACCTCCTCCAGCATCAAGTGTAATTCAGCAGTAAAATGGACCTTAGCTGCTCAAAGCAAACAGCAGAGCAGGGAGATGCTACACTGCACTTTTGCTAATGAATTAATAGATCCAAAGGCTTCCCGTGCTTTAAGGAGGGGCAGCTCAGGCCTGTCCCTGTCCCCCAAGTAATAAACTGTGACAGAAGATCAGCACAAGTTATTTCTATAATGCAGCCTTTCCTCCTTGAAAATTACTAAAATGTAATCCTTTTGTTTCTCTTCTCAACATAAATTTCTCATTTTTTAACTCCATAAACCTGAATATTCATGGCTATTGCTTGCACGGGGGGTTCTCTTCAACTCCATCCCAATTTCCAAAGTAAAATCCAAACTCCTGGTAAATTGCAGACTTGAACAGATACTTGGCTTTTAATTACTTTGCAGCCTGTTCAATATCTGACTCGCAGGGATGCTCCATTCTTCAGCTGGGCCATACATTTATTTACTGCACTGTGCTTTTGGAACACTGAATGTTTATAATTAGGCTGTGTAACCATGCGAACCTTCAGCTGGTGTTTGCTGGGTTTAAAGCAGGTTTGTTCTGCACTGGGAAAGAAGGAAAAGCTACAATGCACTGTGAAAATTATGTGCTAATCTTTATACTTCCAGTGCAGGGAAAAAAAAAAAAAAAAGGCACTTAAAAATTATAATTGTGGTATTTTAAATGCTGTTTGGGAGCAGAGCAGAGCAATGATTCGCGTTCCAATGCAGATGCAGGCAGTGACATTGGGTTGTTTCCAGAGCTGTTTCCACAGGCCTCCTGCCCCAGCTCTCACTGGCGGTGTATACCACTGGGAAGTTACTCCAAAGTGGGAACAGCTGGAGCAGACCCACAGACACATCTGGCTTTGGGAACATGCTCAAACAATTGCACCTGATGCAATGCCCTGAGCTGGACGTGGCCCTCTCAGCCCCTGGGCAATAACCGTATCACATTAAATCATTATGCCTGGGCACATCTCTGCAAAAGCAGCTGTAAAGGTACCCAACAGCCTTCAGGGTTTCTGAAACTGATACAAGAGCCAGGCAGGAGGTTGGAACCAGATGATCTTTAAGGCCCCTTCCAACCCAGGCAGTTCAGTGATTGCCTTCCCTTGGGTTCACGTCTAGTGGAAGGTGCCACCCTCCTCCTGGGCTGAGTGGTGGCTGGTGATGCTCCAGCCCCAAGCCCTGCCCCACAGCACAGGGACGAGTCCACCTCTGCTCCTACCTGGAAAAGCACAGCTCAGGCACTTCATAAATGTCTGCAGCTTTCAGACACTGAACAAAATGATTTCAAGCTCTTGGCTGGTGCCACCCTCAGTGCATTAATGCCCTTGGGGATCAGCCCAACACAAGCTTCTGTAGAGCTCCTGAAGTCACAGTGTTTTAAATTAAACAATTTCTTTTCAATTAGGTACTTTATAATCCAGAATTAAAGCTTAGGGGCTTTTTTCATTATTTCATGAAAATGTGATTTTTAAATTGTTCTTGGTGGTTTCTGCACTAAGAAATCCCCATTTGGTATCAGGTTTAACCATCTGTTGACGCACATGTGATTTCAAAATTCTCCCTCCTGTTATGCACAAGCAGAGTCTCCACCCATATGTGATTGAGTTATCTGCACCACACAAATGTTCACTTATATCTTCCCAATTCTCCATAGAGGTTTGCTTGTAAGTGCTGAGGAACTGTATGATCTTCTCTTAGAACACTGACAAGAATTTAACACAGGCCATACAACATGCAAGTGTCGAAGCTTTGCCACCTTCCCGTTCTGCTGCTGCAGCTGGAGCCGAAGACAGTTATGCTAATATGTGAGTTTTCTGTTCAGGAGCTCAAAAAATAATAATGTGTTATCAGCTTCACCAAGAATCGCTTTTTCCTCTGTTTTTTTTTTCTTTTCTTCCCCAAAAGAACCTCCGAAACTTCCATTTTTTTTCCCTTTAGAAGTTTTCAGTCGTAATTAACATAAAGTGCAGATTATGCATTGGCATCACTGCCTGTGAAAGGGGAATTGGACCTAGATGGTCTTTAAGGTCTCTTCCAAACCAAACCAGTCTGTCATTCTGTGATCACTCACAAAATGAGAGCAGGAGGTGGGCAAAGACTTGTATCCCTCCAATCCCACTACCTGCTGTAGTCCATCCACCAGGATCTTTACTTTTCCTGGGGAAACAGTTTTACACCTCTTGCTTCCTGTGACAGAGTTACTGCATTTAACACCCTCATATGAATGTCACAATCTCCAACTGGTTTGGGTTGGAAGGGGCCTTAAAGGACATCCTGCCCCCCCTGCCATGGGCAGGGACACCTTCCACTATCCCAGGTTGCTCCAAGCCCCGTCCAACCTGGTCTTGGACATTCCCAGGGATGGGGCAGCCACAGCTTCTCTGGGCAACCTGTGCCAGGGTCTCACCACCTTCACAGGGAAGAATTCCTTCCTGTTATCTACTCTAAATTGCCCTTCTTTCAGAAGCCGTTTCTCCTTGTCCTATCACACAGGTAAAGAATTGCACCTCAAATGTAATCTAAAACACAAGCTGTGGAAATCACCATAGTTGACCCCGACCCACCTAGCAGCAGATGGAGGAGCCTGTGCAGAACTTTGGGAACATTTCTGGGGAAAGAAGTTTGGCTCCCCAGAGGTCCCTGCAGCAGGAGAAGGGTGAGTTCAGGGGTGGTGTGGAGCTCTGGTGCTGTGTGACAGCCCAGGGTTCAGGGGAGCCTTATGGGGACAGCCCAAATCAGAAGCAGTTTGTGTGTCCCTGGGTGGAGGGGGCAACAAACCACGATTTTCTGTATTTCCTCCCCATATTTAAATAGGTCAAGTCCTTCACTCTATGCCATGCAGGAAATTGTACATTCCACAATCACATCTCAGAATGTATAATCAGCCCAACTAAGGATTATCATTACAGAAATGACAGCAAAATCCAGATGGGAAAGTCCTCCCGCTTCCCCACGCACACGTGGACTGTGATGCCTCTGAGTTATTCCAATATTCAGCTCTTTGCTTTCCATCACTGCCTTTCAAGCACAGAGAACAAAAATTGGATTAAATAACGTGCTGAAGAGAACACTTTGCCATGGTGTGAGACGTGCTGTGCTTGGCAGCTGATGGGAGCCACGTGCCCAGAGGAATTACTGAGCTCAGGACTTCAAATACTCAGGTAAGATGGGAGAAAACATGACACCGACAGCTTTCTGATGCCTCAAACAACTCCACAGGGATTCTAGCAAACCACAGCCTGGCTGGATATGCCCTTAACAAAAATAATGAGGTAGAGAAAGGAAAGTAGATGGTGAAAAAGAAAAGCCAAAATAAAACCATAAGTCACTTGGTTGAGGGAATAACTCACCTCAAATTTTACATCTGTACTATCCCTCCCAAGAAGCTGCTCACGCACAATTCTGTCACAGACAGAAAATCTGGTAGGAAACATTGGAAAGTTATGTTAGTGAGGCTTGAGAATATTAAACAAAACAAAACTAAACAGAGAAACCAAAAGACAGAACTTTGTCACTACAGAGGGTGTGGGGCATGGAAAGAGCACTGGGCTGCCAAATAAAAGTGCTGAAACACATGGGAAACAGCCCCCAGGCACTGGGTGATCTTTAAGGTCCCTTCTTCCAACCCAAGGCATTCTGTGAGTCTTAGATCTCATTCCACCACCTGCCATGGGCAGGGACACCTTCTATTAGACCAAGGTGCTCCAAGCTCTATCCAACCTGGCCTTGGACACTTCCAGGGATGGGGAAGCCACAGCTTCTCTGGGCAACCTGTGCCAGGGCCTCCCCACCCTCACAGCCAAGAATTCCTGCCCAATAGCTCATCTATCCCTGCCCTCTGGCCATGGAAAGCCATTCCCCCTTGTCCTGTTCCTCCAGGCCCTTGTCCAAAGTCCCTCTCCAGCTCTCTTGGAGCCCCTTTAGGCCCTGGAAGGGGCTCTCAGGTCTCCCTTTTTCAGGTGAACACCCCCACTGCCCCAGCCCATCTCCAGAGCAGAGGGGTTCCAGCCTGAAGGACCAAAGTCAGAAGATGTCCAGGCTTCAGGGCAAAGAGAGAAGCCACAGGACCAAGAGGGAGCTGAAATCTGAGCCTGCTGCACCATCACCAAGCAGGGGGATGCAAAAATGCCTCAGATCTTCCTTCGCATTTTTGGTACCCAGCACATGCTGCTGCCACATGAAAGCCTTGCTATGGAAGGCACGTTCCAGGAGGATGGATCAATACAAGGAATGCTCCAGCTGCTTTTTCTGTGGGCAGTTCTCCCACATCCAGAGGCTGCAGGCACTGCACTGCCAGACCTGGGCTCCTGTTGATTGCAAAGGACAAGGATCCTATTGATTGCAAAGGAATGCAAAGAGGAGGGATCAAGACCTTTTGCAGTTACAGGGTGGACTGAGCTCAAGCCCCATTTGCATCTCTTGCACATCCCTACACCCCAACTCCAGCCCCTGCTCCAGAGGGAACATCCCCAGGGAAGGCCATTGCCTGCAGGGCTGGTTGGGGTGCTGGGGCTCACCCTGCCCTCTTTCCCCCCCTCAGGAACACAGTGTCACTGAGGGAGATTTGCTTTCTGTAAATATTTTCCTGGGTGTTCATGGTGAGCTGACAGTTTACCCTGCGCTCAGAGCTCTGTCCTCCTCTTTCTCTTCTCCCTCTCTGGCACTGAACAGATGCACAAGAAATTGCAGTAAACTGTGAAATGAACTGTCATTCAACAAAGCTGAGCTTTGAATAATGTGTGCCTAACAACACATACTGCCAACAGCTTCCAAAAACCAAAATCCTCCTCAAAATCAATAGGTCTTTCTGAAAATGTAATTGTACAGCAGGTTTTTAAACCTAAGGGTTTGATTTCGCCACTCCCTGCCGAGGAGGGGTGTCCATGAGTGCACAAGTCAAATCCTTCCCACTGATCCTAATGGGAAAGGCTAAAAAAAAAGAGAAAAGGAGTACGTTAAACCCTACTAAAAGGATCCAGATGATTTGCCGTGCGACAGGTTTTATTCTTAAGTGATATTTTTTTTTCCTGACTGAATAAAATTAGGATACTTAAAGGCTGCATCCCAGGGATCCTGATTAGCTGTGTGACTGGAGGGATGGCTGAAGGATTTAGATAACCAGCACTGGGATTACATGTAATTTCTGTATGAACTCTGGATTCAGGGGAAATGTATGAATTTCAGATTACCCTACACCTGGGTAACAAGGTACCACACGTTCAGGACTCGCCTACATTCAGGAGTTGCCTAAGAGCTGCTCTGCATTTTATGTGTAATACATCAACAGATGAAACAAAGATTTAGCAAGCAGTTAATAACACTGGGAAGTAAGCAAAAAAGCACCTCTAATGAAGTACATTTTGCTGGTAATTCAGAAAAAAGAGGAGCACATTAACCTGCTGGGTAAAAGTGCTTCCCAATTCCTCCCTAATTGGGTTCAGACTGGAGGCACTCCAGGCTGTTTTGTATCAGCAGGGATTTTATTCCACAGGTAAACCAGCTCACTTGGAAAAAGCAGTGAGGAGGCTTTCTGGAGAAGATGCTGCAGCTGGGTTTTATTTCTTGCATATTCCCACATGCAGTGGGATTTGCAGAAGGACCTAAATGGCCATAAAGCCTCAGCTGTGTCCAGGGCTTTGGGGAACACAACCCTTGATAAATGTGATGGGCTGGGGCAGCCTGATAACAGGGATTCACAGGAAAATGGCCTAAAATCTATTACAGGTGCTACTACTGTCTGGGGAACTTCAAAGAGCATGAAATCACAGAATTTTTAGATTGGCAAAGCCCTCTGAGGTAATGGAGTCCAACCATTGCCCCAGCACTGCCAAGGCATGCTAAAACACGTCCCAAGTGAAAGCAGTTGCTTTTTGACTCTCCAAACATTGACATCATATTAAAAATAACATTAAATAGCAGATCACAGAACTTAAAAATATAAAACAATTGAATTGCAGCCCCATGAGACATACCCCAGATCAGCAGGAGCAGGTGGATGCACCCAAACATGGCCTTGTCACCCACCCTGTGTTCTCGACAGGGGAGATACATGACCCAGCCAGCCCCTGTTCCATCAGCAGGACAGGGACACTCAGGGGAGTCTCCAAAACTTGGTGAGAGCATCTTTACAGATGTTTATCTGGCCTGAAATAAAGCCAGCCCGGGTACAAACAAAGGCAACTCATTTCCACAGGCCAAATGCTCCCTGAGCTGCTATATTTTTTCTTTTGAGAGAAGGAAAAACAAATCCCAAGAAAGCAATCCAGACCAGAAGTCAGATCAATATTGATAAATGCTGGCTTTAAATACACTTGGAATTGTAAGATTCCCCCTCTCCCACCCACAGTTTACCAAACTACAGTTTCCAAGGTATATTAAGAGGTATAAGAGGTGTGTGTGTGTGTGTGTATATATATACATATCTATATGCACTTCTATGACTAAGATTATCCTATTTAAGAGGTTAAAGATATTATTTTCCCAGCATTTATTTACTCCAAGTGGTCCCAGTCTTTGATATTTTTTCTCTGTACTAGTTTTCACCTCTCACCATCATCTTTACCCCATCATCACTCCTCACTCCCTCCCAACAGCCAAGAGCCTGCAGGCTAAAAAAAATGCTTGATGGTGTTAAATCCCCTGGGTCCCCTCACACATCTGACCCTCAGTGCTCACACCAGGAGCCCACATTGCCCCCACCTCTTAACCAGCAGAGAGAAGAAAAAGTGATTTTTAATAGGATGAAATTATTTTCTCATTAAGAAAATAGATGGGGTGTTTAAACCAGGGGTAATTGTGGTGCCACAGGTTGGAGGTTGAGCTCAACTGACTGAAAAATAGACCATGAGGAGGAAGCAAAGCCCCAGGTCCCTGTTTGCTTTGCTGCCCAGGACCAGCCAGATGGGGAGACCCAGCTGCTGCAAAGCCAGCAGACTCTCACAAGGAGGCAACAGGGAAAACAAAGGGAAAAAAAAAAAAAAGGTCAGTGTTAATGGAACATCAAAACTTCCAGGAACATCAACACCAGGTGATCAAAACAAAACAACTCCCCAAAATCCCCTGCCAGGGGAGGACTGCAATAAATGTGAGGCAGCAGCAGAGTTATTGATTCCAGCCTGGCTGGGATAGCATGGGCTGGAAAACACAGGATGAGCTGTCTTTGGAGCTGCAGAAGTAACTCCAGGAGCCCAGGGCAGTCCCCGCTCGTGGCAGCTCTGAGCGTCACATCTCAGGGACAGTCAGCTCCTGGTGACAGTACAGGCACTGCACTGCCTGTGGGACCCCATGGCTTTGTCCTCACTGCTCCACTGCTCATTTAGTCCTATTTCCATTTGTTTCCATGAAATGGGGACAGTATAAGTGCCTGAGAAAAATCAAACCTGACAATTATTACCTGAGTTTTACCAGCCGGTCACCGCTGGAAGGTGGCGAGTTTATGGGAGAAATACAGTGGGGTTTATTGTTTTTATTTCTTCCTGTGCTAAAAACACCCAATAAAACTCCGAAGTTGGATCCCATTCTTGCAAGCAGACAGGACAAAAAAAAAAAAAAAGGAAGTTCTAGCAACGAGTTGAATTCAGTCAGGTGGGTGGACAACACGAGGTGCCTGCACAGCACAGCCTCTGCTCCTACCCCAGCAGTGTGGGACAGAGCCAGTGATCCCCTGCCAGGCTCAAACACAGCTCCTCTCCTGTCAAGGCACCAAATAAGAATTACAGGATCTCCTGAGTTGGAAGGGACCCATAAAGATCATCCTGTCCAGCTTCTGCCCTGCCCAGGACACTCCAGCAATCCCACCCTGTCCCTGAGAGCGTTGTCCAAACATTCCTTGAGCTCTGTCAGCCTTGGCAGGTGACCACTGCCCTGGGGAGCCTGATCAGTGCCCAGCCACTCTCTGGTGGAAGAACATTTTCCTAAGATCCACCCTAGCCCTCCCTGACTGTATTTGATAGAATCTCATTTTAATTGATCTAGCCTCTTTCATTCATTTAGGATAAAATCCAGGTAAGAGCAAAAAAAAAAAAAAACTTAAAAACATAGGAGGTGAGGAAAAACCTAACTGAGCTCTAACATCAATGCTGCATTTTCCCAAAAGAACAGCGAGTTACTGCTGTACCAAACATGCTCCTGACACAGATAAAAGCAAATGCCTGCCAGGGGCAGTTAAACCCCATCCCACAGAGCCACAGGACTACAAGCTGTTACTGCCCACTGTGTTGGTAAATATTGCCCAAAATAAACTTAACCAGAAAAAACACAGACCTGAAACTGAGGGACATGGAACAAAACAGGGTTTGCAAGCAGCTGCCTTGAGTTACGTTGCCTGACACTGAGAGCACCATGAATATCCACCCTCCATTTCTAAATATTTTTCTATCTAGAAACTGGATTTTTGTTGTGGGAACTCCCATTTGCCCTGTTCTTTCTGTCACCACCCTGCCTGGTGGAGGCCCAGCAAAGACACAGCCATACCAGCAGGACTTATGATGCCACTGGGTACATACTGGTGCCCAGCCATGGGAACACTGGGGACAGCGCCCGCTGCAGACAATGTTGAAAACACCCTTGTCATCTCCAGCTCCTCATGAAGACATGAGCAGCTGCTGGATTGCTGTGCAAAAGGAAAGAAAATAAATCCACTCTCACTAGATTAAGTCAGGAGAAACTATCCATACATCTCTCTTGCTATGAAATCTGGGCAGCAGCGTGTCCTGTCAAGAGTGGTCAGTGTTTCCCTCATGGAAACCATGGCACTGCACTCTGCTGATTTCCAGAACTGCCTCCAGGGCCAAGGGATTTCCAGCTGGACCCAGTCTCACCCTGCTGCTGCAGCACACAGATAATTTTAGCTCCCACTGCATTATATAAGAGTTGAGAGGATACACTGCTCCTGGGAAGGAGAGGCACAAGTGTATTTATTTTAACATTATTTAGGCAGCAAAAAGGAATAAACACGAGAAAATGGAGGGAAAGATGTGATTAATGCAAAAACTGCTCCCAGGCACCCAAGTTAAATAGTTCTGCCAGTGTCAAGTGCAGAGTCCTGTGCCATGTTCTGGCATGGAGGGAACAGGGAATCTGCTACAATCTGAAGAGCCAGAGGAAGATTTAACACAGACCTTTAGTTCATGGTCAAGGTTGAGCAGCCTAAAGAAGAGCAACCCCTCTATTAGTCAAGGGCACAGTCCTGGAGAATCCCAGAATTGTTGAGGTTGGAAAAGCCTCTCAGATCAAGTCCCACTCTTTCCCCAGCACTGCCAGGGCCACCACTAACCCCTGTCCCCAAGTGCCACATCCACAGGGCTTTTAAATCCCTGCAGGGATAGTGGCTTCACCCCTGTGCAGACATGGCCAGGCTTCCCCAGGTCATACAACCCCAAAACATGGACCAGAGCCCAGAAACTCTCCCTGCATCCATCCAATTTCCAGCGGCCTCAAAGAAAGCCTCGGCAAGGAAAGGTAATCCAGGTCAGTCAGATGAATGTGTATTAAAAACAGAGAGAGGTTTCCAAAGTCTGGATTCAAAAGCCAAAGTAGAAATGAAATGCTCCAGGAAATATTATTTACACATTGTGTTTTCAGAGAGCAGCAAAACATTGTTTTAAAATGATGTTTGTAACCCCTTTTGATAAACTGTGTATACAAAGAATAAATTTAGAGTCAGGTCCATGACGGCTGTCAAATCTACAGCATTTATTTACAGGAAAGAGGAACAATATTTTGACTTCTCCCAAGCAGCCTTTCAGGAAGGGGAGCTTTTTGTGACTTAAATGCACAAAGAAATGCCACATTAGTCAGAGGTCTATTTCCCCACTACAACAGGAGCATTATTTGGCAATGACCTCCAAATGGCCTCTATTTTTCAGTAAGGTTGGATCAAGTGTAAAGTTAAAGCCACCACCAGCTCTCAAGGTTCCTGTCTAAACAGCACTCCAAAGGTACTTTTTTTCTTTTGGAAAATTAAACAAAACCCCTTCTGGTGTCCTGCAATTACAGATTTACACACCATAGGGTGGCACAAGACACTTTGTGTAAAATAGAGTGATTTTCTTTCTTGAACATCACTGAGGGAGATAATACAGAAACAAAGAAAGCAAAGCAAGATGTGCCTCCTGCAGCCAGTGACATTATTATATGAACAGTTTAAAGAACAAAGTCTGAAAAGGCCTTGAAGGGCTGTTCCTGTTGAACAGGACAAACCCACACCTGAGGAAACCTGCCAGGCAAAGCCCTCTAAAATTAATAGAGGCACTTTTACTGCCTTAATGTTTAAGTCCCCCTTAATCAGGCTAACGCTTCACTGAGGGTCTTGCTCAGAAATCACAGGTAAGAAATAAAAAGCAGAGAACACCTGCCTGGAGAAACATTGATGTGTTCCTTATGATACTAAGGCTCATTTGGTTTTGGGTTTTTTTTATTTGGTTTTTGTTTGGTTGTTTTTTTTTTTTTACAGTTCCCGAGGGGTTAATTTGGTGGGACTTTATTATCTTGTTTGTTAGAGAAGACCTGAGATCTCAGTTTTATGTTGTTTCTGTTCTGTGTTGAACAGGCTTCACTCAGCGTGCAGCAGCTCTGCAAACAGCACGGACTGTCATCCCCAGTCCATCACTGCCACATCCCTCCAAGCCTTTCCTCCACCTCCTTTATGACTGTAATCATGGGGTAACTATATGGTGTTTTGTTGCTGAATTTCAGGGAGAGACTGGAGACCTGTTCCTTGCTCAAAGCACATCCACACACAAACATCACTCACTTGGCTTTCTCTTCCAGAAGAATAAATTCTGTCTCACCTGGAAAGTGAGAACCTTTTCCTTCCCTTCTTTTTTCATTTTTCACTTAAACAATTACCTCGAGTCATCCATCTGGAGTAAATGCAGTTCAAGTGGGGGTGTCCAGGCTGCAGAGCCCTGTCCCAGAGTGATGTGATCAGCAGCTCTGAATGGTTGGATTAGCATCTGATGAGCTGTGCTAACATGAATTACAGACTGGCTCTGGATCCCAGCACAGCCCTATTTCAGGCTCAGCAGGACTCCAGCTCCAGCCTCCTCCCCAGTGGGTAGGTTGATTCAAGTTTCAAGCACTGTTTAGATCGAGGTTTTCATCTTTTAGGCAAGAGCTCAGCAGCAGCAATGCTGAGATTGTGTTTTGAATGAAGTCTTTGGAAAGACTTTAATTTTACCTTTCAAGTGTTGACTTAGAAAACACCCTTGTGATTCAGGGAGCTTTAGCACTCACCCATGGAGCTTGATAATTTATCTTCAGTAATGGCCCACCCCCACTGTTGTAGTTTCTGCCTGGGTAATGTGTTTATTGCAGCTTGTGGAGCCTATGATTTATTTGCTCTGACCCCAGTGCTAATGGATATGAATGAACAGGAACCAGAGCCCCTCACTGATGGGATCTTCTCCACAGCACTGTCTGCAGTCACCCTTCACACTCAGATGCTGCAGAGCTCAGCTGCTGTGATGCCATTATTTGGAAAACGTCTTTCTGAGCCCTCTGCCCCACGGAATTTACCACAAAGTAAATTTTTAAATCACTCCCGCAAACTCAGATTTCCCCACAGCCAGTGCCCAGCTGGGTGCTGGTGGTGAACCCACAAAGTCCCTGAAGGGGCACTGGCAAACCTGACATCTTTGTGCCAAGGGAGCCCATACAATTTTCTCACCCCATATTTATCAGAATATGCATTGGACACGGGATTGTCTCATAGACAAGACAGGCAGTGTTACTCTTCTCACTGCCCTCAACAGCAGCAAAAAGGGGCTGTGTAATCAAATATCCAAGAGTTAAAACTACAGAGGTTTGAACTAAGCAGCAGCTGCTTTGGCATGTGAAAGTCTCTCTAGAGTCTTTACTAGAAAGCAGATTTTCCTGGGAGCATTGAGAAGATTGGCTGTTACAGCCCTGGGGTTGTGAAAGAGGCAGGAACTCACCTCCACAACACCTGATCCCTCTCCGAGGAGGACTCAAGCCCAGGTTTCACAATCTGAGCTTTCCAGGATTGAGCAGAATGGGATTAGTCATAATAATTTTATCCCAGAATCATTAGGTTGGAAAAGCCCTCCCAGACCAGAGTCCACCTTGTGCCTGATCCCCACTTTGCCACCCAGCCCAGAGCACTGAGTGCCACGTCCAGTCATTCCTTAAACACCTCCAGGGATGGGGACTCCACCACCTCCCTGGGCAGCCCCTTCCAATGCCTGATCACCCTTTCCAGGAAAAAAATTCCTCCTGATGTCCAACCTGAACCCACCCTGGCACAGCTTGAGGCAGTTTCCTCTTGTCCTGTCACTGGGAATTATGGAATGGCACTTGCCAGTCAATGGCTTTCCCATTGCAGCAATCCCACACCAGCCTACATAAAACATGGCACCTTCCTGATGGTTCCAGGAGATACCAGGAATCATCAGGAACCACCCTGGGATGGGTTCAGTGGGAGGGAATGGTGGTGCTCTGGCTGTGGTGGGAAACCCCATGTGACATTTGGCTACTGAACTGCTGAATAATTGACAGGGAAGGAAACACTTTGTTATTTAATAGAGTGACTTCATCAGGTGGTTGTACAAAATAATTCAGGCTCTGTTCCTTTTTCCCTTGACACTTGATTTTGTACTACAAGGCATGTTCTGCTCTCCACACACAACCTCTCACCACTGGCAAAAGAGAAATATGACCAAGGTAGAAAATAAATCAGTATAAATTAATGCTCAGAATACGAATATTTGCCACTTCTTAAAGTCATGATTTAAGGGTTTTGCTGCCATTGACACTCTTATTGTGCCATCTGCTCAAGCTTAAAAACTACTAAGAGGTCTCTGAGCTCTCCAGCGCAAGGACAGTAAGAAATGAACCTGAAATTATCAACAGAATCACAGCATCTAAACCCAGGGGGCTTATAGAAGCTGCAAAACATTTGGCTGCACTTCAGCAAATACTTATTTTATGTCCTTTAGTTGTAAAACTCACGAGCAAGAAATAAGCTCAATTCCCAGTCCAGTTAAACATCCAGGAAATCCAAGCAGTGGCTCGAGCTGCAGCCAAAAGACATCCCAATATAGCTCCATGGAGGAGCACCTGCACCCCAGCTCAGGACCAGGCAGAACACAGGATCTGCCCCTCTCGGGATGTGAGGGTTTAGGGGGTTTATATAACATAAAGCTCATGGTAGGAGCTGAGAGAAGTTAAAGGAATAAGGTCTTTCTTCATACAGGGAACAGGTTTTTCTCCTGTGTTCCCATAGCAGTCAGAATATTTCCTTTCAGCAGGGCCAGAGAGGCCACTCCTGAGGAAAGGGCAGAGGAACCACTTGGGGCCAGATTCCTTAAATATACACACGTGCCAGAAAGTGGACTCACCTAGTAAAAACCAGCTTTAAATATACTCCAAAAGAAAAGTGAAGCAACCAACCCTTTTTATCTCAGGACTGTTAATATGTTTTACATTTAAATGGACTGGGACCCCCAAATTCCCTGTGCTGTTCCATCAATATTTTCTCCTTCTGCTTCTCCTCAGCCCAAAGGACTCTGGCAACTTTCCCACCGCAGGATGGGTGGGGATCCCCCTCCCAGCAACCAGCAGGTGTAAAACAGGCAGAACCCAAGGGGTGAGATGTGTTCAGCTGAAACCTCTCAGCCAATTTTCCCCACCACCTCCAGGCACTTTAATCACCACCTCACTGAAAGATTAGTCTTCTCATACACCAGTTCCTGTCACAACAAGGTGGTTGCAAACCCAGGCTGGTGTGTGTGTTGAAAGCAACGCTCAGAAGGGAGGGACATCTGTTACTGTTTGTTGTACACATGGACCAGCTCCTGAGAGGTTCTGACTCCCAGATGCCTTTGTTTGAGGCTTCCATTTCATTTAACAAGGGAATCAGATCCCATTTGTCAGGAGCTCAACTTCAGAGGCCTGAGTTAAACACCTCTGAGCAAACACACAGAAGTGTCAGAGACCTGCTGGGAGGACTCTGAGGGCTGGAAGCATAGGTTTCACACTGCCAGAAGGCAGGGTTAGATGGGATATTAGGATGAAATTCTTGGCTGTGAGGGGTGGGGAGGCCCTGGCACAGATTGCCCAGAGAAGCTGTGGCTGCCCCATCCCTGGAAGTGTCCAAGACCAGGTTGGATGGGGCTTGGAGCAACCTTGGATAGTGCAAAGTGTCCCTGCCCACAGCAGCAGGTGGAATAAGATGAGCTTTAAGATCCCTTCCAACCCAAACCATTCCACGATTCTATGATTCATTTGAATAGTTGTGCTGGCCAGCAGCAGTGTGAACTACTTTGCAAGCCAGATGGAGATCACCCTAGTGATCACTGCCTCTTACTCATAGTTCAGAGTATTTTCTATGCTGTTCCCCTGAAGTATATTCCTGCAAAACAACCACGTTAAAAACCCTCCCACATTCAAGTGTAGTAAAAGCCTGATGTTAACCCTTAAGTGCTTTTGAGGACCTAATGGATGAAGCTGATTTTAACTCACTTCTGCAGTTTAATGCTGCATTTGAAAGGACGTGAGGAGGTGGGTACTTACTCCTAGATAAAAAGAAATGAGCAGACAGAACTCCCACAGGGCATTGGGCAGACAGGAGTTTGCCCACACTCCTTTATTGCTGTGAGCACAGAAGGAAGCAGGAGAGATTTTGGTGGGAGGAATATCTGTGCTCCACACAGCCAACAGATGTAACGTGGAATATGTGCCTCACTCTGCCCCCAGCACCTGCTCCTGAGATCAGCCACTGATACCCCAAACCCTCAGGAGGGCATACAGAGAAAAATCAGTGACATTTTGCCCTGAAAAGCTGAAGCAGAGGAAACATGAGGATTAACAGGGAGGAACCAACAAGATCACAATATTATTTAGGCCTTCAGTCTGCAAAATGCAGTTCCAGTGAATCCACATTATATGGTTTGGGTTTTTAAAACAAAACAAAACATTTTTATGCAAAACAGTGCTGCCCCAGGAACAAGCTGTCAACGAGGAGGAGACAATAAATAACCAGTTGTAGGAAAAAATTGTACCTTTGCATTTTGCTGCAGGATCTGAGGCACCAGAAACGGGGCTGTTGCCTGGACAAATATGATCTGCATAAATAAGCATCAGCAGGAGACTCAGCACTGGGAGCGTGGCTAGAGAAAACACTTCCTGGGCATGGTGATGTTTTTTGGAAGAGCAGCTGGAACACAGTTTATGTTGATTCATAAATGTGTCATTTTTTGGATGGAGGCTGGAAGATGTGAGGGAAGATGGCAGTGGAATGAATGCTGGGGGTGTGGGAGACAGGAGCAGGGAGAACAAATAAAAAATCAGTTCAGAGGAAGAGGATCCAGCCCCGAGGAACAATAGGAATGACAGAGAAGGACAGGGTGGGAAAGACACACGACACCTTATGGTGTGACAGGCTAGAGATGGAATAAAATCAGAGGAGAAGGAGCTGTGTGGCACTGACACAGGGCAGAGGGGAGTGATTGGAAACACAACCACTCCATAAACATCCAACAGCTGCCTTTAACAGCTGCTTAACAAGAAGTGTGCATGCAAAGTTAACCCTCAGCCTGCAGCTGTGAGGTTTTTTTGGGAAGGATGAAGGCAAAGGGAACTGGGAGAAACAAGCCCAGGAGCAGCTCTGGCTGTGTCACCTGCACTCCAACCACAGGCAGTTCATGCCACCAAAACCCACCCTCCTGTGCTCTGCAACCTGCCTGAAATCCCACTTGTCATTCTGCACTGAAATCTGCTTGTATTGACCTTCAGTCCTCTGAAACGAATACCAATTAAACCTCTGCATGGACAATCAAATTCCACTCCAGCAAAAGCTCCCACCTGACAACAAATTTGGTATCCTGCCCTTTAAAACAGGGGTTGCCCAAGTAATTGAATTTTTTTGATGTCCCAGGCTAAAATAGAGAGAAAAATGTGTCAGTCTCTTCGAAAGAGAAACACAATGAGCTTCTTGAAAGAACAGCAGGACACTCCCTGACAGGGCTCCAGCTGAGCATTCCAGCATCAACAGCCACTCACCTGAGCCTCAGATATGGAACAGGAGACCATGACAAAGACTCTGCCTGGGCACCTTCCCAGGGGAAGTTCATGCCTGGGGAGGGATGGGGGGCTAAAACAAGGTTTGCAAGTTCTCCTACTCTACAGCTGGTGAATTTTTGACACACACACACAGGAAAAAAAAAAAAAAAAAAGCATGCAATAAGAACAATATATCAGACCAGGAGAAAACCATCAAAATCATGTCAGTTTGAAAGATAATTCAAGTGGGGCAAAGTTCAGCTGTGCCAACTTTTGTCCCCAGTTTATCTCAGCACTGCACAGGAAATCCCAGCAATAGCTTTGTAACCAGCTTTCCAACAGAAAAGAGTCTGCCATGAAGCCCCCGGGGCACAGCCCAGTAGTCCTGGGCTCCAAATAACTTTGGGCATTTCAGAAAATCTCTTTATACACCACATTATTATGTGTTTCCCTAGAAACAGCCATGGGCACCCACCAGCCAAGGAGTTGGAACTTGTCTTAATTTTAGCTGCTGCTGTTTGTTCCAACTTCATCCTCCTTTTCAAGAGCACTGTGGAATGTGACATTGCCATTCCACAGGCAAGCCCTGCATTGGTGCAGCTTCACTCCTTAAGCTCTGGGTTTATATGAAGCCACTGCAGTCCTAGGGTGGCCCAGACCTGCTCTGAGCTGAACCCAAGCTTGCACAAGCCTCAAACAGTCCCTGGCTGGATTTTTGAGCCAGCAGTGAAAGCCAGGAGAAGAATGTAGGCTGGGATCTCATCAGTGCAAGGTCAGGCAGGGCTTTGTCATGGCTGAGTGAGGGCAGAGCACACAGCTCAGCCACAGACAGGGTCAAAGCATCACACCCCATCCTCTCCTCAGCCTGATCACCCTGGCAGAGCCAGCTGATGGCAGAGCCAGAGCAATATCTGCCTGGTTTGGCACGTTCTGCACAGCTTTAAGCTAACGATGGATATATTCCCTCAGGAACAGACCTGGGTGTAACTGATGGCTTTCAGCCAAGATTTTTAACCCTTCCCTATATATGACACCTCAAGGTCAGTCCACCTAAAATCATATCTCCCCAGTATCTCTCCAGCTGTCCTGGTGCAGGACCACCATCCTCAAGGAACTCTCTGTAAGAGGACAATACTCCACTATTTTGACTAGAACCAGTTCCCTTTTGTGGTGGTTTTGTACTAATTACAACCCACCTCAGCACACTAACAAAAATCATAAACCCTGTTTGAAGGGCAGCAGTGTCACCCTGGAAGGGCTGCAGGACCCTCAGCAGCACAGAACTCAACAGAAATCCTAGAAACATTAACTTCTAATAATAACTCAGTAAAAAGAGACAAAGCAGAGCAGAAGCACCTGCTGGGGTTTCATGCAGAATTCATGTGTAGTATTTTTGCAGGGAACTGCAATGCTAAATAAGACCTCAGGAAAAAAAAAAAAAAGAAAAAAAAAAAGAAAAAACAAGCTTCAGCTTTACAAGATTGTTACATTGGCTTTTCTGTGTGCCTTGGAGACCCAGGCACTTTGTAAGAAGAGGAAAATTGAGTTGACTTTCTCCTAAACAGGAACGGATTGCTGAGCCCATGCAGTCATTTTAAATTTACAGAAATGTAAGCAAGAAAAACACAGGCCCAAAGAGTTCTCCTGGCAGGAGTGAACTGCATAGTAAGTGCAGCCTCACAACTGGAAAGGTTAAAGTGACCTACTCAGTTGGTGGAGAAGGAAGGAAAGGACTGTGCCAAGCTGGAGCACTGAGTGTTTGCTAAAACACTCTCAGGGAGTGTGTGAGGGGTGGGTGATAACAGAAATCAGCTGATAAATGGCAGAGTTGCCAATAGGAACAGTCAATACCCTTGTGCCAAACACATCCATGGCCAGAATATACAACAGACTGAAAAATAAATAAAAGGGCTGAAAGAAGCTATAAAAAGCAAATGAAGGGGAAGGGTGAACCCACCACTTCCCCCAGCACAACCTTTCCAGAGCCCCTCACAGCTCCTGTGAAGCCATATTAATGCAAAAAAGAAAAACTGGCTTGATTTTAAATTAAGAAAAAAAAAAAAACACACATTCTTAATTGTGAATTCTTTCATTATGCAGCTCTGCAGTGTAATTTTGGAGTAGCTGGTCAAGTGGCAATTAACAGTAAAATAAAGAGTGGTTAATTTAGCTGTTGTCTCATTTTAGCTTAGGCAGATAATCTACAAGGAAATTAATCCCCTTGGGGTAAAAGAGGCTCTGACAATAAACTGGAGAAGAGGAAGAGGCTACAAAGAAAAAATAAATACAGATTATCAGAGATGACTTCGGGAATCATGGAGGGGGGTGGTAATGATTGACAACATGAGCAGCCCCACTTCTTCACGAGGCCAAACCAGAGGAGCCAACACCCCAAAATCAATGCATGTGGTTAAATAACTCGTGTTCTGGCCAGGCTACAGAGTAAAACCACCATGGGCAAATAGCATTAACAAACAGAATACCAACCACGTGTGCAGTACAGGAACAAAACAAATATATTTATACATGAACTAGACTAGGATTCCTCATTTTGGGCAGATAGCAGCAGCCCTCACCTCTGGCTGTACAGATCCCGTGGGACAGCACCTAAAATTCCTCCTCCACTCCTGCCATTCTTTGCATTTCTGCAGGAGGCTCCCCCTGTTAGAGCCCAGCCTGAGCCAAGCAGCACCATCTCACTCAGTTTACAGCTTTCAAACACTCTCAGTGGTTTTTTTGCCCTTTATTCAGCCCAGTTTTCTACATCACTCCCCTTTCTCCCAAGCCTCACAAGTCCTGTAAACACCCCCACGTGCAGCACAGCTCCAGCCTCTCAGATCCGGCTGCATGAGCTCACAGAGATCACAGAGCCCTCAGCCACACCAAGCTGAGCCACACAGGGGCTTTTTGAAACATTTCCAAGGGTTTCCTGCACTAAAAAGTAGCTGGATCACCCACTTCTCAAACTATTTGTTTTCAATTCATCAGACAATATTTTTAAGTGTATAGAAACCTACCTGCCCGCCAGAGCTGCACCTCGGACCATCAGCACAGATCCCAGAGCTCCAGCAATTCCTACCTCCTGTGAGACCTCAAACAACATCCTCTCCTTTCAACTTCACTCCTTTTAAACCCTGCCCTTTATTCTTTGCTCCAGCTGGTTCTTCCCTGATGCAGGTATCGCTCTCAGCTGTGTTGGACAAGCACAGCCCTCCAGTCCCAGGTTATTTTGCTGCAGAGTCCAGAAAGAATTGGTTGCTTAAGGAAGGAGTTTTCCATCCAACAGAAGCATAGGGGAAAACTGTGAGAGGATTTCCCCTCCTAAATTAAATGTGTAAATGAAAATTATGCTGTTATATGCTCTGTATTTCTGCCACTTGGAGCACAATGAGGAAACAAAAAACTACTTCAAATAACCATGTTCCCCTGTCTAACACCTCCTCCCTCCCCAGCACTGACCTTGGCAAGAGGGGATTTTTGTAGAAAACCTGGTTTTGGATGAAATCTCTCCATTTTACCTGCAGTACAGGGAACACTTGAGTGTTGATTCAAATAAAAATCAGAATGAGCCTTTGTAGTCATTTGGTTAAACAAACCCTCATAAATTTTAACACTTTTATTTACTGTTTACAATGCTGACATTTAATGATACCCTCATGAAAAAAAAAAAAGTTTTAAGAGAAGAAAATTATAAATGAAAATAAATTAGAAATGCTTTTCCACTCAGTTTCCTCTGACCTCCAAATTGTACATATGAACTTCAAAGACTCTGTGGCCATAAAAGCCCTGGACCACTAAAACCACAGCCACAGAAAACTCTACTCATAGTTTATTAGCAAGTTTAAAAAATTAAAAAAAATTTATTAACATTTTAAGCCAATTTTTTTCTCTAAATTTTCAAGACTTTTCTAAAAGCTTTCAAAGTATTTTGCTCTTAATAAATTGATAACTTGCTCCAGAGACCTTTGTAAGGTTGACTTCAGTTAAAAAAACAATCAAGTTGAAAAATGGTTCCCCTTTGCTGCATCTACATCTTTACTGAAAGGTTTTCCCCCTTTAAATCCATAGAAACTGGGATCTCATGATGCCTCTGAAGAACGTGGATAAACAAGACAAGAATTAGAGATTTATGCAGATTTTATGGCCCCTTGTGGCTTAATAACTGAACTCCCAACACTGGAAATCTGCTGCAGACACTGATGATGTTTTTTAAGTGGAAGGAAAATATAATCTTACGTTATTTTCCTTGGGCTTAGCTATGAAAACATGATGCTTCTGTTGAGCCAACCAGCCACTGGTGTTTATCTTCCACCACTTACCACAAATGCGGTTTGAGCAGCAGAGCCATTACTCAGCTGTTTGCTGGGCTGTGTTTTACCACTGATGTCCCACTCTTGGGTGTGGGGCACGAAAAGTGAGATGTGACAAACCCAGGTCACCCCGACACTATTTTGGAGCATCCGGGCAAGCTCTGCCCTCCCCCGGTGATATCCCAGCACAGAACTGCCTCCCTGGGGCTGAGGTGGGCAAGGATCAGCTCTGGATTTGAGCAGGAGTGACCTGCAGCAGTGTCCTGGCCAGCACAGGGGTGCTGGGGGGGCAGGCTTGGTCCCCATCTGGTGCTCATCCCTTGGTGGCCGATGCAGATGTTGCCCTCTCCCAGGTACTGGCCCTGAGAGCACCAGGAGAAGCAAGGGCAGAAAGAGAACATTTGGGTGGTGCAAATGCATGGGTAGGCATTAAATAACTAGTAGATGTTATGTTTGATTCTTTCTGCAGCCTTCAGTGGGAATACAGACCAAAATACACCTCCTGCACCTTTAGATATCTGGAATATGATTTGCATGTAGAGCTAAATGGAATTTCTCTGTAAACAGCTTAGTGTTGTTTCATCCCACTATTTGCATTCAGTTCTAATTCCAGTCTCCAGACAGTTCCCAAAGCTGAGTATGCCTGTTTTGGACACCCTTCACTGTGTCCCACTGGGAGGATCAGGGGTGACACAGAAATGGGGCTGCCATGATGGGCACGACACAGCCCCTTCCCTGCACCAGCCATGGGGAGACACAGCCAGGGGGAATGGGGGACACCAAAAACTGGGGGCATCAGGTAAATCAGCTCCCCAGGAGCCAGGCAGAAACTGGGATTGGGGGGGAACAAGACACATAGGACATCCCCACGGCGGTGGTACTAAGAGAGGTGTGAGCAACTTCATCGAGTCATGGAATCATGGAATGGTTTGGGTGGGAAGGGACCCTGAAACTCATCCAGTTCCACCCCCTGCCGTGGGCAGGGACACCTCCCACTTCAGGTGATTCCCGTTGCAGAAAGCTTCCCAATTTCTGTGCTACAGCTTGTCACTCCCCAGTTTTACTCCCTGCTCTGTCTTAAGCACCATCAGGATCAGAACTAACAACCTGCTCCTCAGTTTAGCACATGGCCTTTGATGCACATCCGTGAAGTCAACTCAAGTTGTACCACGGGATTTTTAAGGAATGTTACAGTGAAGAAATAAAAAAAAAAAAAAATCCTCTCTACTGGTGTTAATTTAAAGCAAAGCTTTTATTTTCCTGTCAACAGCTCCTTTCTATCAGTTCGAATTTACTTTTTAATTATGTATATTGCTTTTTTTTTTCCATGGGAAACTGCAGACTAGAAATATGTATCTCATTATATTTTACGTTATTCAATTGACCTAAACACAAAGGCATTTTTCTTGAATACTGAGTGCTGATGTACCTTTTTAATTAAAGCTTAAAAAGCTTTTAATTAAAACAATAAATCACAGCCAGCAGGGTCTATCCACATTGTCTTCTGGCCTGGGTGTATTTTTCCTTTTGTGATCAGATTGACCCAAGAGGTAAAAAATGGGTGAAAAGGGCTTTCACTTTTAATTGATACAGTAGCAAATGCTATTCCACATGATGAGCCAAGGAGCAAAGCTGTCACCTGCTTAAGATTATCTCAGCCCATCCATATCCTTTTTCCCGTGGTGTCCCCTAAATTTGCACCTGTGGCAGCAATTAAGCCTCAGTTACAGGTAAATCTTCCCAGCTTTGGCTGCCCAACCCTTCTCTGTGCCAGGGTAGAGGCTAAATTTAACTTTTCTGGATCATTTTGTCATCTCTTCTGTGCAGAGCTAAGGTTTTTCAAAAGTCAGGGGTCTTTACACACATCCCAGGGCTGCTGTTACCTCCTGGACCATGTCCCACTGCCTGGCCTGTGCACCCCTGACCACTGGGGATCCCAGCAGGGGATGGATGTAGGAGCCCTGGGAGCTGCTATTCTGAATTAAGGCATAAATTCTGTGAATATGTGTCAGTTTGGGTGACTGCTTTTCTTTGGGACCCTTCTTTTAGTTCAGAAGCTCGTTAGAAATATATTTAGTCCCTCAGAAAAAACTGCATCGTGCACTAAAGCTGGGTAAGATATTTTTGGGCCCAAGGTTATAATTACTTCTCAAAATCTGTAAATTCCATGTGTTCTAAGTATCCAGAACTCCTAACACTCCAGATTTGTGTTTAAACAAGATGATCCAATGAAACATTGCCTCACTTGAGGACTAAAGTTTAGTGGATTTTCATGTCCCCTCAAGTGTTAAAAACATCTAAGCGCAAGAGGAAACGTCCTCAAGCTGTGCCAGGGGAGGTTCAAGTTGGCTATTAGGAAAATTCCTTCCTGGAAAGGGCTGTCCAGCCCTGGAAAAGCTGCCCAGGGCAGGGGTGGAGTCCCCATCCCTGGAGGGATTTAAAAGCCCTGTGGATGTGGCACTTGGGGACATGGTTGGGAGTGCTGGGAAATGGTTGGACTTGATGATGTTAAAGTTCCCTTTCAACCTGAACAATTCTGTGATTCTATGAAAACCTCTTCCATTTTTGAACAAAGATTTTGGAACAAATATTTACAAGCATTGACATTCCCAATTGCACCTGGGGCAGAAATGACCATTGTTGAACCTCCAGAGAAATTTGCTGCTCCTCTGTGATTCACAGAAACTATTTCAGAAGTGTCTGATGAACTTGTAAATGGTGTGTTGTGTTTACAGAGGACAATCCCTTTTCCCATGACAATTAGCTAATGAAATACTCATTATTCAAGTGGTACATGGAGATATTTGTATTATACCCAAAGTGGGAGAGAGAGAAAAGGAACTGTTTCAAAAAGCAGCGAGCAGAGAGGGTGAACAAGGTGGCAGGTGGTGTCCCCTTTCTTCTTCTTCCCAGTCTCAGCAGTAATATTCAGTAGCAATATGCCCAAATATAACATGTTCAGCTCTCCAGATTAGCCTGTTGTGCCCTGGAATCTTCCCAGTTCTGGCAATCTCATTCAATTCAAGGATAAATGGAAAACAAAACTGCAGAGGGAAAAAAAAAAAAAAAAAAAAAAAAAAAAAAAAAAAAAAGAAGAAGAAGAAGGAAGACTGGGTGACTTCAAGGAGAAACAAAATCTCCCAATAAAGTCGGCAGTAAACTCAAACTACTTGCCTAAAACTACCAGGCAGTAAAGCACAGAACGCTTGGCTCGTGCTGCTGAGCAATTCTGCTTCCCGGAGGTCGAGAGAATGGAAACACAACCTGAGCACCATGGACAGCAGCCTGTAGTGCCAGCAGCCCTTTCTTCCCCAAAACGTCCTTATTTAACCTGTAGAAGTCTCCACAAGGACCTGTCCTCGGCCACCACTGCAGCCAGAGGGGTCCTGTGGGATTCTCTGTTCTCCAGACCTGTTGAAGGTCAGTGCCTCCACTTCCTGCACAGGGAATGGGGAGAGGGTTTTTCTTCCCTTTCCAAAGCTAGAAAATACCCCCTCCCTTGTTATTATCCCACTTTGAGCTATTTTTCCCTGCCTTTTTTATGTCTCAGCCTTTATCTCACCTCCTTTGGGTTTCCTTATCCACCTCTGTTTATTTTTCTGCTATCCAGCCTGGAGGAGGGAAAGCCTCCTGTTTCTCTCCCCTGTAGCTGGAAGCAAAGCCCCTCTTTAAGGGCACAGGGAGGTGTTCCAGCCCCAGGTGGGGGGGGGAGCTGGTGGAACACACTCACTCCTGAGGAAGGAGCCCCATTAAATTATTATTAACCCTGTGCCCAGCACTTCTCAGCTCAGCCTCCCTCCCCGGCGGGGAGGAGCTGCAGCATATGCTGCGTGTGATGAGACATTCCCAGAGAGATCGTGGGATCACGCCCGGAAAAGAGGCAGAGACTCTCAAGAACATGATACAGCGCTGCTGAGAAAGGAAAATAAGCCAAACACAATTTCACCTCCTGCAGCTGAGGGGACTTGGGGCCTTTATCATCTTTCTGAACAAGAGAACAAAGACAATACTTTTAAGTGCTTTCGGTTTGGGAAGAATTGTTTCATCTGAGAGCTGAGGGATAGAGAGACATTGTCAGACCACAGGCTTTAATTAAGTTTGCCACACTCAGCTCCTGAGCTTTCCAACCCTTCCCAAGAAGAAAGAGAAAAGCAGATGGAGAGCAGGTGTCAAGAGCAATCTGGAAGTTTCCGCAGCTGTGATGGATGTGGGGAACAAAGGTGGGGTATGAAACACTGTCATTCCTCACGTGTGAGCATCACCAGCCTCATCCAGAATTTCAAACGCTCTCGGGCATGGAGGGATTTTGGCAGACGTGGATGAGCCTCCAGAACTGCTGGGAAGGCACAACACAGGAATCACATCCACCCCTAGGCTGCCCTTATGGTGACCCTCTCCCCCAGAGCCTGGAGATCCTCTGACAGAGGCCTTGGTGCCCAGGTGGGACTGGAGTCTCCTCCTGGAGCACAAAGCTTGGCTCTGGCCACTGGGCTGTGGGGGAGGGAGGGGGAAATGGGATTATTTATGGCAGAGAGTCACAGAATCGTGGAATCATTTAGGTTGGAAAAGGCCTTTGCCCCAGCACTGCCAAGGCCACCACTGACCCATGCCACATCCACAGGGCTTTTAAATCCCTCCAGGGATGGGGACTCCACCCCTGCCCTGGGCAGCTGTGCCAGGGCTGGACGGCCTTTCAGGGAAGGAATTTTCCCCAGTATCCCACGTGAAGTTCAGTCCTCAATCTGCAAAAGAGAAAAGTTGTTGTTATCTAGAGTGCATTTGTTTGTCTCAAAAGAGAAACAGTCCCATGGAGTTCTGGGATTGGCTTTGCTCTAGAAACAATGTGGTCTCCTCCTCAGAGGTTTCTTGACTCACCCCTGTCTGCAGGAGAAGCTGCACAGGGGCACTTTCAGGGAGCTCAGGCTCTAGGAGACAAAACCTCCCCTCCAGGGAGCAGAGATCCCTGTAGGAGCCTTTTGCAGGAAATTTCTAGTGATCCTATAGTGCTTCCCAAGCAGGAACCAGCACCCCCCTGGGGCAAACCCTCCATTTCAGTTCTAAAGGTGCCTGTGTTATTGTCCCAACAACCTGCTTTCATTTTTAGGAATAATAACCACCACATTACTATGAATGCACATGTGGCTAAAAAAATCAGTGTGCAATTGCTGTGCAGGACACCAGAATATTCCTGGAATAATGGAATACACCTTGTTTCCACTGCTGATAAAAAAGGCAGCATTTCCGTCTCTGTAAAGAAAAAAACAATTATCCCTCTCTCCTAAGAAAAGAGGTGAATCCCTCGATCAGAGAGTGCAATAAATCAATGGGAGGTTATTAATGAAATGGGCCTCATCAGTCTTTATTTACTGGGGAGGAACCTGGAAGGTTTGTGATGGATATTTTGGTGCTGGAGCAGCAGCAGAGGAGAGAGGAGGAGGAAGGAAGGAATTCTGTGCATGGAGCTGCTTTGCTTTTCCACCTTTCCCCACCCCATGGGAGGGTAGAGCCTCCCCAGCACTGGGAATGTGACCCCAGGGTGAGCAAAGAAGGGGAAAAAGATAAAGCCAATGGATTTTGTAATGAATTTTGAAATTTGTTCTGCTTCTGGATACTTCTTACAATTCCCATTTCAACTACAAAACACAGAGCTGATCCCAAAGCTGCTGATTCCTGCAAAGGCCGAGTAATTTGCCAGTTATCGGCATTATCTGCACTTCCATCAGCTTTTCTACTCACAAAGATCTATCAGGAATCTACCTCTTAAACCAGCATTTATTTGCTCCTGTTTTGATGGTTACAGATGCCTTTGTCCCTTCTGCATACATTCACTGCAAAGTAGCATCTCTCCCTCAGATTATTCTGTGAGAAATAAAAAAAATCAATGTTTAGTTGTTTGGTGCAGGATTTGGCAGCCAATCAGGAGAAATTCTTCCAACAGCAGTTATTTCATCTAAGGCACAAAAATCACAAAAGGAAGAAAATCACTGGATCACATCTAACCCTCTGAATAACAGCAAAAGAGGGTTTGTATTGAAAATCAAAAACAAATATTGGTGGGTTGCTCATTTTTATTCAGTCTCTTGAATGGAGAAGATATAAAAACTTTTAGGGAATTCAGGGCCAGTTTCTTCCTGGGGATCTGTGATAAATAAGCAGCACAATCACCTCCTGCTGAGACACCAATTTCCACTCCCCTGACTCAGGGCACTGGCTCCTAAGTTATTCCCACCACATTGTTCCTCATGCCCGGGGAAGGCTGGGTATTTCTTTGGCTTTTAGTGTTCACTGCACTTCTTAATGGATCAAATATATGGAAAATTTACATCTTCTAAAGCATGAGAAAGAATAAATGTCATTCAAGTGCTGGAAACTGGCTTTGGTGGAGCTGGTAGGAGGCTCAGACCACACACACACAGAGAGAGAGAGACATTTTGGCTCTTTCCTTAAACAGGATAATGAAAGAAAATCTGCAAAGTACCAATAGAGCGACAAAATGTGTTTTTAACTATGCAATTGTCTTTTACAGAGGTTTAAATTTCATTTCCACCTGTTACTGAGCAGCTAATAGGTTTCCTCTGAGTGAAACAAAGTGCTTGGAATTTGTTTCTCCCTAAGTTGTGATAGGAACACTCCACATCCCACTGTTGGGGTCTGGAAAGTCATCAGATCCCACTGCACTGATGGGGCTTTTCTGTGCACTTGCAAAGGATGAAGGCAAGATCCATATCCACAAACCCAGTTCACTGTCCAAGGGAAGTACTTGAGCAACCTGCCTTGCATGAACTCATTAGCATGAACTAATAATATCAAGGCCAGGTGGATGGGGCTTGGAGCTGCCTGGTCCAGTGGAAGATGTCCCTGCCTGTGGTAGGGAGGGGAACAGATGAGCTTTAAGGTCCCTTCCAACCTAAGTCCTGTGCACTTCTATAATTCTGTGAACTTTCCCACCTCTGGAAATCCCCAGGTGATGGGAGTCCCTGTGCTTGGAAGGATCCCCCACGTGCCAGAGTGCCCACAAAAATGTGTCTCCAACATAATGCAGGGCCACAAAACGTCACTGCATGTGAAATTTTAACCCCTTCTTTGCCATGGAAGGGCATCTCCAGCCATGATCACTCTTTGCTGTCTGTGATCCATCACTCCATGGCCATGGCTCTGTGATCCCTTGATTCCAGGTCCCGGGATAAACCCCACTGAGCTTTGCACTTTGATATTTCTGGCAGCAACTTCAGCTCCGGGATTGTTGACTGTGCCTTGTGCAGTTTTTATTCAAATACATGTTAAACAGAGCCAGTGGAGGATGTGCAGCCTCTGTGGATGAGTGGGGCTGGCAAATAGAGCCCAACCACTGCCGTGTGTAACAACTGCTAATGAACCCTTAAAGAGATGCTGCATAATTCAGATGTGGTTCAGCAGCAGTTTTAGGTGCCTTCCATTTCTGCTCTTCCTTCGCTTCCTTGTATTTATGTTTCTGAGAATAATGAAGTGTGAACAAGATAAATTTATGGGGGAAAAAAACCCACGTAGTTCTATGTGTGCAGTGAATAAACAGGAATTTTAAACTATGATTTCTCTGCTAACTCCTAAAAGCAGAGGTATCTGTTCACGTTGGTCTATTTTCCACTTGGGTGAATTCCTCATTCTGTTCCTAGATACAGAATGTTCAGGATAGGAAAGGAAATTAATATTGCAATTGTATACTTTGTTTTCCTCCTTGTTTTTCCAGCATGCTGAATATCTGCAAAAACCAGGACAGAACTAGGTACCTGCCCAGACTGAGTATTCCCAAGGGGTTCAGTGCCCTGGTGAGGGCAGGAACCCCAGACAAGCCTTTGTGTCCAGCTGATGCCTTCCCAAACCCCTGCAGTGACTCCTCCCATGGGACACACACCTGATCCCTGTCTGAGGGATAAAGATCACAGAGTTTCTATCCAGAAAAGGAAAAGTAGTGTTTTTTCCCTTCTCTCCACATCTGTATTTCCACCTCACCAGTGTTTAAATATCCTTAAGCAGCATCTGCTTAAAAAACTTCAGCAAAGGTTGTGGCTGCCCCATCCCTGAAGGTGTCCAAGGCCAGGTTGGATGGGGCTTGATCTAGTGAAAGGTGTCCCTGCCCATGGCAGGGAAGTTGGAACTAGATGGTCTTTGAGGTCCCTTCCAACCCAAACCATTCCATGATTCCATGACTGTAAAACTGGTGCAGCTGTTTCTATAACCAGAGCTAACACTGATGTAATTTAAACATATACTCACACACTATATTTAATCTTTGCCATGGAAGTAAAACTCTTATCTGCTGATGTTATGATCTCTGGAAATGCCATCAATGCAATGAAAATGCAGGTGTAAGTAATGGCAAAGTATTCTTAACCTGTGCAAGGGAGGGTATAACTTCCTATTGCCACAGCGACAGGCACTAAAACTCCCTCGTAAAATCTCCCACTGGCTCCACGCCACCTCTTTTACAGCATTAAAAATGTATTAAAGCAGAGATGTTACCATCTTGTAATACTTGCTCATGCTGTCAGTCCCGTTCTTTGTGATCACAGGATCAAACAGCAAACATGGGGTTTGTGTCAAATTTGCAATTCACTCCCCAAACCCCACACCCCACACCGGGGTGGGCAGAAGCTGATGGGTAAAACACCACCTTTGCCATGACTGATGCATTTATTATGATTTTTTTTATTATTCTTTTAGACATTCAAATGAAAATCATTTGAATTTCTTTACTCAATAATTTCCCTTTAACTATATTCTGGGTTTTATTGCTCGAAGATTACATTTGTCTGTAAGATGTTGTCTTTCCAACATCTAATTGGAGTTCACAGAAATCCTTCAGCCACTTTTGGCCACTTTTGCCTTTGCAATTGTCTTGGTTTATTAACAACTGGATTAATTTGTCCTGCCCATTCAAACCATTATGCTCCTGAGGGAGGCCTTGCTGGCCTCTGCATTCCCAAAGGTGTGCTCGCTATCTGAATTGCAATCCCATTGTTTTCCAGTCTTGGACATTATCATAGATGTCTTTGAGTCAGAGAGCAGATTCCTGAACATTTTAACTTTGGCTTTGGGCTCTCAGTGTCACCTTGAAATTGTTGATTTGGGGCAATTTTAGGCAAACAGTACTTTACTACAGTGAGCAACAGTCACTAACAACCATGGAAAGAACTGAAAATGTAAATACAGCACTGGAAATTTTCCACTGATGGGATTTTCCAGTGCAGTGGTGGAGTCTCCATCCCTGCAGGTGTTGAAAACACGTGGATGTGGCACATGTGGACAAGGTTTAATGTGGTGCTGAATTGACTGCTGGATTTGAAGATATTACAGGCCTTTTTCAACCTTAACAATTCTGTGATTGACCGAGGGCAGGTTCCCAGAAGTACCAATCATTAGATCACAAGTAGATACTTCACTTTCTGTACCTCAGGTCACACAGTCCCCCCGTGCTCAGCAGTGAGGTACAAGAACCAGGCCATGGATCTGTTGCTGTCTGCTACTGATTATCCCTCCCCAGCAGTCTCTCATTGCCCCTGACTCTCAGACACATCTCGTGATGAGCAACCTTCCCTGAGAAAACTCTTTCAGTCAGTTTAGATGTGCACTTACCACAGCTTCACAGGCAACACAGAGATAGATAGATGGATAAGTTAAAAGAATTGAAATAGCATTTATGCCTTTACCACAAAAGAGGCAGCAAACGTTGGACTATTAATCTGCTTTTCCCTTCCCTTAAACAAAGCCTGAGATGAAGTGCTGGGCTCTGCTTAGTCTGCAAAATCTTTCCTTTGCCTTTCTTACAAGAACAGTAGTGCATTTTATTGTCTCAAATAAATTAGGCAGATTTCTGAAGAGCAACTGGTGCCCTGGCTGTCAGGAACCGAAGTCCCTGCAATGCCAAATGTCAGTTTGAAATGCAAACTTCCTTGGCCCAGCTGGTCATGGACATCCCATGGCCAGTGCTCAGTGGTGCACAGGATTTATGGGATCATGGAATGGTTTGGGTTGGAAGGAACCTCAAAGATCATCTCGTTCCAGCCCCTGCCATGGGCAGGGACACCTTCCACTGGACCAGGTTGCTCCAAACCCCATCCAGCCTGGCCTTGGACACTTCCAGGGATGGGGCAGCCACAGCTTCTCTGGGCAACCTGTGCCAGGGCCTCACCACCCTCACAACCAAGAATTCCTTCCCAATATCCATCTAAATATACCCTCTTTTAGCTTAAAGCCATTCCCCTTTTGATGTCCTCTAGTCGCTCCTCACCAGCCCTCAGTCCTGTCCAAACCAAAAAACTGGCAAAATTCAGAGGAGAGTTAAAAAAGGACTGAAACCTGGGACACAACTGCAACAGCAAGTCTGGTGGCTGTGAATCAAAGTTATCCCACAAACGACACAAAAAAAGGGAAGATATTTATGTATCAGTCAGGCTTTATCTCCCTGAAGGAACAACAGTGTCATAATCATTAGTGAGAATGGTGCCAGAATGGAAAATACATTTGCATCAGGCCTACACTTCCCTCAGTGCAGAATTTCCTTCCTGCCATCACTTCAGAGAACTTTAAAGGAACCTTTGTGGATGGATGAGCTTTTATTAATGACACAATTGTGCAGCAGCTCAGCTCTCCCATGCAAATTCCAACATCACAGATTGCTCTAAATACAGCTGGGAAAGGAGCTTCTGGAGCATAATTTCTGCATGGTGCTTGAAGTGAAGACATAGCCAAGATGAAATTATATCCTAAGTTTTAATATCAGAACTTACTCTTTTAAAGAAATCATTAAAAAAAAAAAAAACACACTTACATAAATCTTAAAAAAAAAAAAAAAAAAAAAAAAAGTAAATCATTCTTTCAGATAAATAAGTTTAGTCATTCTTCCTACCTGGATATCCCAGGGTTTATTGCACCCAGGGCAAGGGGAATTACTGCATGACCTGATATCCCTTTGAGTACTGTATTTTATAATTTCTATTATTAAATATGGGAGTAATTATAGCACCAGGTTGTCTGGAAAAAAGCTGCTATGGGGCATGTTACATGGGGTGAAATTAATGCTTTTGACCTCAGTCTTTCTGTACCTTATTTTTTATTTACAAAACATGGAAAATATCCACAGAAGAAAACAAATTAACTTCCTGGAACATTCCAGCATGAGCAGGAGCAGCACTGCAGGAGATCCCATGGGGAAATTCCCGATTGTGGCTGTACAGGAAGGTGCAAGGAGTGTGTCCCTTACAACCCAAACCATTCCACGATTCTGTGACCAAATCTATACCACTTTCACACCCAGGGGAGGTGTGTCCTGCTATTAAAACCCTGGAGCTGAGCTGGCAGATTTGGAGGGATACTGCCTTAATAAGCTGCATCAGATAAATTAACTGTATTGCCCATATGTACATGCAAATGTATGTATTGTACATATTATCTTCTACAATTACATGCCAAAATGATTTTTAGTTTTTATAATAAAGACATTTTCATTTACAGTACAGAGACATTTGTTTCTAGATATTCCATGTTTCCAGTTTCCTCTGCTGAGGAGTGGTCAAAGCTTTATATTTTAATATTTTCCTTTATAGGCGATCAAGTTCCAGCAATTATTGCAGATCTAGCAAGTACTTAAATATACATATTATAGAAATTAGTAGAATCACCTGAACTTTCATTAGTCAAGCTTTTTCCGCTGACACAAAACTTCTCATGTTGATTCTTAGGGAAAATTTTCCTTCCTGTGCTCAAAACAAAAAAGTCACCAGTGAAAAGTACAAATTCAGCTGGTCCAGGCTGTGCTGTTTAACACTAATTTCTCTTTCACAACAGTTTAATTTGCCCACAAGCACGAGAGCTTCTGTCAGGAAAAGAAGAGCCAGCCTCCCTCCACAACCCCAGGGGCAATGCCAAGGAGGCATCTTGGACTCAGTTGACTCTAAATCAAGTCATTCATTTCTCACCACAATGGAACTGTAATGGAGCTATTTAGATGTGGCCAGCATTAAAAATAGATATTGCAAAATGCCAGCTCAGCTCCCAGCAGAGCCCTGAGCCATCACAGCTCCTGTCAGCGCTGCTCCTGCTGGGCCTCCCCAACACCACCAGGGGGGAAAGACTGGGCAAAAGGTCCATTTTGGGGAGGGGAAAAAGAATTTCGGGAGAGCAAAGGTCACTTGGGGCAGGGCCCGAGGCACTGGCTCAACTGGCTGCAGGCCCTGCTGGAGATGTGGTGGAGGTGGCTGAGAAACCTGCACAGAGCCAGGAGAGCTCCCAGACTGGCAAATCAGAAAATCACAGAGTCATTTAGGGTGGAAAAGCCTTCTGAGATCACCAAGTCTAACCACCCCCAGCACTGCCAAGGACATCACTAGCCCATGTCCCCAAGTGCCACATCCACAGGGCTTTTAAATCCCTCCAGGGATGAGAACTCCACCCCTGCTCTGGGTAGATGTGCCAGGGCTGGAGAGCCCTTTCCACGAAGGAATTTTTCCCAATATCCAACCTGAACTTCCCCTGGCACAGCTTGAAGCTCTTTCCCCTTGTCCTGTCCCTTGTTCCCTAGGAGCAGAGCCTGACCCCCACCCCCCCTTCCATCCTCCTGTCAGGGAGTTGCAGAGCCAGAAGGTTCCCCCTGAGCCTCCTTTTCTCCAGGCTGAGCCCTCCCAGCTCCCTCAGCTGCTCCTGGTGCTCCAGACCCTTCTCCAGCTCCATTCCCTTCCCTGGACATGCTCCAGTCCATTCTTCAAATGTAGATCTTGTGCCTCCCAGGTGGATGGAGGAGATATTTGTGGTATTTTGCTCATCCACCTTCTCCCCTGGGCTCACCAGTGATGGGAATTCTGTACTGGAAATCTTAAGATCTGAGAGCAAAGCTGTTTATAACCCTCTGGGCTGACCACAAATTAATTCCACACGGAAGGTTTAATCTGCTGCTCAGGTGAACTCCTCCCTTTTAAGAACAGTGTTCCCAGTGATTCCTAAACCACTGTCTTTTTCTTTGACTTTAATAAATCCTAAAAATTCAAATTACATCTCATACTTCCAATCCCAACAGCAAACACAGTTCGCTATTGCCAAGTAGAGATGGAACATGGACATTGTGGATAACAGTGTGTTGGCTTCACTTGCCATTCCAGGACACTCTCGGTTGCACTCATCAATGCTAATAATAATAATTTCATCTCAAATTACATTTTTCACCCAAGGATCACAAGCTGGTGTTTATAAACTTGGCCCAAGGCACACCAGGATAGCTCAGCACAACCAGGGATGCCCAGACTTACAGATTTACTTTCTTTTTTTCCAAGATTTCCTTTATTTCTTCTAAAATACCCCAGATTAAGCACATTGAACATTATTCAGCTCTGAGGCCAACAACAAAACAAGAACATGGAGCTGCTGGAGCAAGGCCAGAGAAGGCCACAGAGATGCTCCAAGGGCTGAAGCCCCTCTGCTCTGGAGACAGGGTGGGAGAGCTGGGGGTCTGGAGAAGAGAAGGCTCCAGGGAGACCTGAGAGCCCCTTCCAGTGCCTAAAGGGGTTTCAGAAGAGCTGGAGAGGGACTTTGGATAAGGTTCTGGAGGGACAGGACAAGAGGCAGTGGCTTCCCAGTGCCAGAGGGCAGGGACAGATGGGATATTGGGAAGGAATCCTTGGCTGTGAGGGTGGTGAGGCCCTGGCACAGGTTGCCCAGAGAAGCTGTGGCTGCCCCACCCCTGGAAGTGTCCAAGGCCAGGCTGGATGGGTCTTGGATCAACCTGGGCTAGTGGAAGGTGTCCCTGCCCAGGGCAGGGGGTGAAACGAGATGGGCTTTGAGGTCCCTTCCAACACAAACCATTCCATGATTCCATGATCTTCCACTCTCACTGGGGCCAAGAAGATTACAGATGCCCATAACAGCTTTCCATCTTCCACTCCCACAGATAACATCATCTTGTTTCAAGAGACCAGGTCAGAAGGTGTGATCATTTCCAGGCTGGTTTGCTGTGCTCAGTGGGAAGGCCCATGCATTGGATGAGTTCCCATCATCAGTTTCTTTGTTCCACAGTGCCCAAGGGTCCCTCCTGCAGTCCCCACATGGGGCTGGGCTGCTCAGGGGCTTTCCCTGCTAAAAATAGTAATTTTTTTTTTTTTTAGTATACTCTGAGGGAAAACATATCAGTACTGCTATAAAATCTTCTGAGGTTTTTCCCAAAAGAAAGCTCTTACAAATAGATTTTCCGATATTTATGATGGTGGGAGAGATTCGGAGGCCGAGGAATTAGTGAGGGTACAGTGCATCAGGAGGATAAATAGATAAGGAGTTATTGAGGGCCATTCTGGATCTATTGATGTTTTCTGAGTCTGTGTGTACAGACAATCACTGGGGACAGCTCTAAGCCAGTACAACAGTGCAATACACACCTCCCTCCTTCATCAAACACTCCTCACAGGATTAAACAGGAGCAAGCTCGGTGCCATGGATTTCAGCAGCTGCACATTCCGCTGTCCCTGAACATTCCGATTTTCTTGCCTCATCTTCAGACAGTAAACACCATGAAATGAGAACAAACCTGCCTGAACTTTAACTGAATCACCTCCCCCATGATACAGAAATATCCCCCTCACAGTACAATTCATGGATGATCCATCCCACTCTCCTCATCCAGGCACTTCAAGTGCAGTGCCTCACCTGCAGTGAGACAGTTGCTGTTCCTAGAAAGCAGCTGGATTTTCCTGGTGTATTTCAAGAGTTTATCATAGGATCATAAACTAGTTTGGGTTGGAAGGGACCTTAAATCTCATCCAGTCTCACCCCCTGCCATGGTCAGGACACCTTCTACAAGCCCTGTCTAACCTGGCCTTGAACACTTCCAGGGATGGGCAAGCCACACCATCCCAGGGCATCCTGTGCCAGTTTGCTCATTTGAACAGTAATATTAAACCTCATCACTTTCTAATGCTCCCAAAGCAGAAGCCAAGAGATCTGTTTGGACACTTGGCTGTGGGGACCCACCCTGTATTCCAGCTATCCTAGCTTCCAGCCTTCCCCTGCTCCTGGTCTGAGAACTTTTCATTCTGTTTGTCTGATTGTACAGGAGGGGGATGAAATCCATTATCAAATCTGGCCAGCCACATAAAACAGGCTCCCCCAGTCATTCCATAACTGTGGCAGCACAACAAGCAATCCATCTATACAGTACAGTTTGTACCATGAATTACCCACCGTGGAAAACCCAGAGCAAGGTCTTGTCATTGTTCTTATAGAAGTTCTTATTGTTCTTGTAGAAGTGAGATTTCTTATATTTGCTTAACATTTGATGTAGGCTTGTTCTATAGAAAGATTTGACAAAAGCATTTATTGTGTTTCTATGGATTGGGTGAAAATACAAAGAAACTGTGTGTCTTAATATTCAGATACTTGGAGAGGTGTTTAGGCAGGAGAGTGAGCTCTGACAGAGAGATTATTTAAACCAATATTATCTGGATAAACAACTTGAGAGCTGTGCAGGGAGCAAATCTAAACAAACTCCTCAAATCCAGGGCGACTCCATCCCTCCCACATGTGAATGTTTTGCAGGGGAGGTACCAGCAGTGCTCAGCCACCTCCTCCACCCAAACTGCTGCCTCTACACTTTGTCCTACCCAAATAACAAATTCTGCTCTTAATGCCATGAGAAGACAGCTTTCATGGACTGGAATTGCTGGGATTGGTGATTCTTTGCACGTTGTGATGGTGTTGTGGAGGCCCAGATGATTCCTGACACAAACACTGAATTGCCTCTAGAGAAGTGACAGCTTTAAGAGCCATCAGTGCACGGAAAGGCCAACATTGTGTTCTGTTAAAACTGCTGAAAAAGGTTATGGGCTCCCTCTGAATGAGGCTTTTCCCCTCTAACTACATCTCTTCCCTTCTCTCGAGCACACCCTGTCACTATGGAATATTTGCTGAGACAAAGGGTGTTTTGTAAGTAATTTTCTTTGTTGTATCATTAATACAACAAAACAGTGCAAATGACTTAATGCACTCACACAGCTGAACACCGAGGAATCCCCAAAGCATCTCTAATTAAACAGGAATTCCTTAAGAGGTTTAAGTGGTGGGGTTTGCTCACCATTTATTAGGGAAGAGCTTGTCAGAAAGCGAGTAATGCCCTAAAATACGGTGTCTCCATGTTTCAGAGGAGGATTTTTTTAGACTGAGGCTTGTAATGGAAAATTTTCAGCATGTTTTACGAGAGGAGCAAGCACATTTGGCACTGCAAGGTGCAAAGCAAAGCCCCTGGAGCACTGCCTGCGCCCCCAGCAGCGCAGCAGAAGGTGTGTTGGGCCACACTGGGCCTGAGCAGGAGGTGCTGTTCTCCAGCTCCCCAGCCCTTCCCTGGGCTCTCCACCCCCCCAGGTCCCTGGACACCCTCACACCGTCTGCGAGCTCAAGCTGTTCAAACAGCCAGGAGCTGAAACATCACACAGAGAGCAGGAGGATTTGTGCTCTCTGTTGGATCTGCAATATCTCTGAGGGCCCAGGGGCTCGGGAATCTCAGACTGTCAGAGCTGTTGTGCTTTCCTTAATCCACTTATTGCAGGCTGGGAGCTGCTGTCTGAGCTCTCACAGCCCTGGCCATGTGTGTGCCAGTGGGGTGATATTCCCAAATCCTCCAGGGAACACCGGAGTTGGTGTGTGAACCTGATTCCTCCTGGATACGTGTGTCCTTCAGCCAGCACTGCCTGGAGAGGACTCTGGTGCTGAACCAAGTTAGAAACCATTGGAATGCAATAACCAGCTTCCAAGAGCCATTTGTTTAATTCCAGGATTCAGGAACGCTCGGGCAGCCTCCAAAGCAAGCTGGAGAAAAAGTACATGAACATTGAATGATCAGGGCAGCTCAGCTCCCCTCTGGCTTTGCTTCCAGCTTCTGTTTGCTTTGCTCCTTTGTTCCTTTTATTCTCAAGGTGCTTTAAATCTGGAAAAGTGAAAATCCATACACAAATAAGGTTATCCATAACGGACTCCAGTGGGAAGGGGAGCAGGCCTGAAGCACAAAGAGCTTTGAAACAATAATATTTATGAAGGGAATATATAATTCCGTTTTGCTGGGATTGCCACAGGCACAAGAAGTAAGGGTTTTGTCTGCATTTTCCTATTCTAAGTTGTAGATGGTTGCAGGAAAGGCTTTTCCAGCTCTCCTGTGTTGCAGGAGCACACTGGGATCTGCTCCCCCACCACAAACCCCAAGGTGCCTCCTTTAGTATCAGCCAAACATGAGGTTGGACCTCAGTTCCTTGCCATGCATGGAAATGGAACCTCTCCCCGCTGCACAATCCCAACTTCAGCACAGGATTCTCCGGCTTCCTCACGGCCCACGGCACTGGTTGGGTTGTTCCGACTGAAATGGGCCTCATTAAGTGGGATCTGATTTAATGGAAGGACCCTCATTCTGCTCTCCTCGCCCAGAAGGCGAGTAGTGCTCCTGGTCTCACACCCTCTCAAACCCATCTAGGAGGAATTTGGATGGGTTTGCTGAGCAGATGTCACCGCTGGATCCTGCAGGGCTAGTTATTTCCCGGATTAATTCACTCCCGGAAAATGCCACGGTGGTTCTGCCCCTGGGGAGAGGCTCTGATTGCAGCTGGAGTGATGTGACAAAAAGGTTAAAAAGCCTTAAGCCCCAGCTCATGACTACAAACGAGCTTCAAGGGGAAACAGCTTTTCTGGGCCTAACAAGGGTTTGGGTGGAAAACATTCTTCAGTAGAATAGTTCTGGTTTATTAAGAATTCCCTCTACCACACACAGGGAATTTCATCTCCCACCAGCCTCTACTTCTGCCTCTTCAGGAGTTCCCACCACACCTCAAAGGTTATTTTAAAATTTTGCTGATATTGCTACAAAAAAGTGAAGTGCCCTCAATTCCCATCCCCTCAGGAGCCCTTTTTGGTGCAGACTGGAGCTGTCAATGGGGCTTAGCCAGCCCTGGGTGATTCCTTTGGAATGATATCGCCTCCTCCATTCCAAATCCCACACAGGGCAGAGAGTGGAGAAGAGAAAGGAGGACCCAGCATTTCACACCTGGAGGAGACAGGAGTGGCTGGGGCTCCCCTGCCTCCACACCCCTCATTTATCTTGTTTTTAACACCACAGCCATTAACAAAGAGAGAGAGCAAACATCACCTTGTACAGGCTCAGGATAGACCCTCATTTGCATACGTAAAGACTTGTGGCATTATACACTGGTCAGCCCACAGTTAAGCCATAAATGGGTTAAATTTTCTTTTTCTCTTTCAAAATGTCACTGACAGTTTCAGGGGAATGTCTGAACAGTGACAACGGAGACCAGCTGGGAACGGAAGCTCTAAGGGAGGAACTCAATAACACTGCAAATTATTTCTCATCAAGAATTTTCCCACAAAGTGCTTTTTCCATCAGAAAATGCTTATTCATCAAAGTAAAAAGTTTTCATAAAGCACTTCAGCTCAGTGAAGCATTTCTGGAAAATGGTTCCCAAGCCCAGGGTGGGATTTCTGGCCAGACTCTGCAGAGCAGAGCAGAGCTTGAGCTCCAGCTCCAGCTGCAGCTCCATGCTCTGACCTATCCCTCAGCATTCCCCTGGGATGAAGATCTCCCACCATTTTCCAAGAGATCCATGTGGTACATCCCACCATCACAGCACTGCAGGGGTGTGACTGCTCATCACCCTCCACCTCGCCCACCACCCAAACCAAACCCACTCCCTCCTTTTTTTCCAGGTAGCATAAAGAGGTTAACCCCCACCAGAGGGAGATATTTTTTTGAAACCTTTTCATTTCGGCACAACAAAAAACCACTTCAATTGTGTTCTAAAGGGAAAAGGAAACAGATGAAGCTCGATAGGATTTTGACCCACATGTACCAGCTTTTTGGTCAAGTTCACTCATTTTTACAAGGGGTTCAGTCTCCTGTCACAGCAGTTTTATGTCCTTGCAATTCCATTGCCATGGATGAAATCGCCCGTGAAAGCGTGAACTGCCAGTGAACCTGTAATCAGTCACAACGTGGGCAGCTCAAATTCCTCAGTGTCTGCATTATACTCTTCAAATTCTTTAAATTATTACTTTTCCAGCAAAAACTCAGGCTGGTGGAAAGTCAAAAAGTGCACAATCACCTTGCAGTGCTCCGTGCCCGAGTCTGGCTTTAGAGCAATTTCTGTGTTCAGCACCGCGTGGGGCCCAGGCTGGGAATTAAATGTTATGGCACAAGGAAAGAGTTCCCTGAGCCTGTTTCCTCATGTACATCATGAAGGTATATAGAGACCCTCCCCCAGCAAACCACGGGATCACAGAATCATGGAATGGTTTGGGCTGGAAGGATCTTAAAGCCCATCCAGTCCCATCCCCTGCCAGGGATGGGGCAGCCACAGCTTCTCTGGGTAACCTGTGCCAGGGCCTCCCCACCCTCACAGGGAGGGTGGCAGTGCCCAAATTCCTCATAGACTCCCCCTGTTTGGGGGATGTACAGAGAGGAAGCAGAAACGTATTCATGAAGCAGAAACCTCAGGCAGAGGAAATGTTTAAAGGAGATATAAAAACATCTTGGTTAAGGGTCAACAATTGATTAAAAAATGGATTACTAAGAAAGTAATGAGAAAGCTGCAGGGGGTTTGTTGGGGTTTTTTAACGTTTCTTAAGCTCAGAATTTCCCTTTCATTGATTTGCTTCTTTTCTTAAAATGCTGCAAGAGAAGAAGAAGAAAAAAAAAAAACAACACTTGTTTCTTTCTGTAAGAAACCTGAACAGATTTCCTCTTAGGCCAGCCTAAACCATGATTTAATTTCACTGGTCTGATATTTGGAGAGTAAAGTAGGATCAAAGTTTCTCTTGGCCTCAGGTGGGGTGTTGGAAACTGCTCCTGCCTCCACCTAGATGCTTCCAGGGACACTATGGATTTCGGGGGCCCTGATGCTGATCTCTATTTCCAGCAGTGCAGAAGGATCCACTGGAAGGCAATTAATGACCCCCCAGATTCCGTGTAAATGCTGCAAACAGCACAAAGAGCCACTAACATGACCCAGGAGGGTGCTGACATTGATCATTGACTGCATAAAATTCTGGATGTCTGTTAGGGGTGTAGTCTCTTTTCCTTGAAGCCTACAGGCAATGTATTCGGTATCAGCCTGAAGCTTTGGGAAGGAATAATCAAGTTTTAAATGTCCTGTAATCCCAAATCTTAACGTGCCAGCTTTTCAATATGCTTTATCTTTACTAGATTAATTTCTTACAGTTTTCCTACCTGGAAGCAAAGAGCTGCTTTCCAATCAATATTATATTCAGACCATCCTGAGAAAGGTTATTTTTACCCCACCCCATGATATTACTGGTCAGTATTATCAAGGGGAAAGTGGTCCCACAGCCACTGTGACCAGCACAGTGTTGTTCTCTAGGACAGCAGGGATGGTTTGTGCAGGTGCCTGTGTTCACCTGCACCTCTGTCCTACAACTCCACTCCCAGTCTATCCTTGACAGCTGATAAACCCTTTCTCCCAGTTTCCCTGTGCTCCTCATCTGCCATCAGTTGGCTCCTCCAAGTGACACATTCGGCTTCTTATTAAATCTATTCATCTATTCCAATTCAGCATCAGAACACACAAAGCAGTCATCGAGCAGATAGGAGACGTCTTTCTGTCAAAAATCTATAATAGGAGAATGATGTAGTCTCAAACAGGGAGAGGACATGCACCTGAATGCCAGACATGAGAGATTCAAACCCTGAGTCAGTCAGATAACTCCTGTCACATTTGCATCTGTGAGATAAATAGTGGGTTTAATCTCATTTTAGTCATACGTTCCTGGACTTGCTCACCCAGTTTCCAGAAAGTGTCTCACTTTGTGACACTCAGCTGGCCTGCTCCTGAGTCAGGGCCAAATTCAAACAGTTTATATCCCCCCTGGGAAGGCTGAATTCCCCAGTCTTCCTCACTTGTACCTCTGAGCATCCCACCTTGTCCTCCCTGCATCTGACAGGAGGGTGGAGCCAGGGTGGGGGTCAGGCTCTGCTCCAAGAGAACAAGGGACAGGATGTCACCTTCTTCAAGTTACACCAGGAGGAGGCTTAGGTTGGATATTAAGGAAAGTTCCTTCATGGAAAGGGCTGTCCAGCCTGGCACAGGCTGGCCAAGGCAGGAGTGGAGTCCCCCTCTCTGCAGGGATGACCCCTTTATCTCTCTCCTGATATTGCTTTATAAGGCAAAACTTTTAGGGTTTGATTCTGACATGGAAAAGCAAAATCAGAGTGTTTGAAAGCAGCTGAGATGATGCCACAGACTCCAAACACCATGCTACTGCCATCAGACCAGAAACCCTGACTTTCTTTGCCATATTTTTTCTCAGTTCCTATACCAGATACAACATTGCAATTGATGGCTGAAGGTGGTTCTTGTATTATCCCAGTTCTACAAAGCAGCAGAGAAAAAAAAAAAAAGTCCAAATTATGAGATTCCTCCATCTTTTCACTTGTAAATCTGTGTATTTTAAATCAGGTTTTATTTCTGTCCAGTACAGACATTCAATAAACGTTTGATCTATACAGCTAAATACACTGTGGTACAAAATCATCCATTTAATTGACATACCACAGTCTTATGGGCCTGTACCCTCCTCCTGCTTGGGTGAATCATCAGGGGATTATGTGTCACGTAAAATAAAAACTACTCTTAAATCGAGCTACAATATTTAAGGCTGCTCATTGTAAATCCAACACTGAAACGTGTCTGTGCTCAGAAGCCTTTTGTACACAGAGCCCTGACAATTAAAATGTGCTAATGACGTGCAGATTATCACAAATGTACCATGCTGGTTTTACGTTGATGAAAGTTTAAACAGACACCGAGCCCTCAGCCAGAGATGGGGAGGGGGGAGATGCTTCTGCATCGGGAGCCTCCGGAGCTGCGGCCAGTTCCCAATTTCCCAACGTGCCTCCGGCAGAGCCAAAGCAACAGAGGGCACAGAGTCTTGTCCAGAGGAAAGCACAGCACACAGGCCAAATGTTTTATTAAAGACAAGGGAGGGGCAAAGCAAGAACAAAGACTAATTGCAGGAGACGGCTGAGCTGCAGAGGGATTTGCACGTGCAGCTCCCCCATTCCCCACGGCTCTGCCAGAGGCTCAAACATATCCTGAGAAACCAAATCCAAAGGTTTTGTGTGAGTTCTCCAGCACTGGGACCTGGCAAACCATCTCCTGCTTGGATAATGGTGGGTTTGCTTGGGAGCTCTTTCCAAAGTCCCTGGCATTCCCAGGTCTTTCTGTAAGGCACCAAAAACAAATTCCAAGGGCAAACTCTGAAATATAATTCATTACTGAGCCACTGACAGGCACAATTTGACCATTTCAAGTCGTTAATTTCCCTCTGCAAATGAATAAATTCAATGGAAAATACCTTTTGGGGGCTGACAGAGTGGACTGGGAGACTGGAAAGCAAAATAAACCCCCTGGAGCTACAGGCACATGGTTCCACCTGGAGCAAAGACTGCTCACTGAGGAGCAAATTTGACAGACAGTCAAATATCTGGGTGAGCAGGGATGGGTGTCCAGCCACCACTGCCTACGAGGAGGCTGCTCCCTTTCTGAGTGTCGAGGGACTGACTACACCGTAATCCTGTTCACAAATGAGGTATCAAATCCTGGAAGCGGCTACTTCAGAGGAGAGGTTTGATACCAGCAGAGATCCCTCTGGCACGTCCAACGAAGAAATGAAAATCATGCAGCACACCTATAAAAATAGGGAGGATTTTGCACAGAAATGAACAAAATTCTCTCAATTTTACTTTTATTAATGGGATTTTTTCAACAGATTTTTATCACCTTCCTGCTTTTGACCTGCAGTTTCGCTACAGACTTTCCACAAACCTGCACTCTGCAGAAGACAAGCCAAACCTCTCGTTGCAAATCTCTGCTTGACTCAGTGAAGATGGATGAGCCTTAAACACAAGGATTTCCAGCACTAAGTGCATCCTGACTATTGTAACGCACACAGAGCTTTAATTTTACAAGGTAGACACAGAAGGATCGGGGGTGCGTGGGTGTGATTCCTACATATTCCTGCTTTAAGTGTGTCGTTTGTCTTTATTGGATGGAAATTGTGTTTGTCTGTCAGGGCAGGAGCTCAGCCCACCATAATTTCACTATTAGCAGCTGGGAACGAGCCAGCTTGCCAGGGAAGGGCACAAAGCTCCACTAGCACTGGCTGTGGGTGGGCATTGACCTCCCCCACCTCACAGTGGACATTCCCCTGAGGCACACGAGGGAATGGAGCTGGGGAAGGGTCTGGAGCCCCAGGAGCAGCTGAGGGAGCTGGGAGGGCTCAGCCTGGAGAAAAGGAGGCTCAGGAGGGACCTTCTGGCTCTCTGCAACTCCCTGACAGAAGGGTGGAACCAGGTGGAGTCGGGCTCTGCTCCCAGGGAACAAGGGACAGGACAAGGGGAAAGAGCCTCAAGCTGAGCCAGGTGAGGTTCAGGTTGGATACTGGAGAAAATATCTTTGTGGAAAGGACTGTCCAGGCCTGGCACAGCTGCCCAGGGCAGTGGTAGAGTCACCATCTCTGAAAGGATTTAAAAGCCATGCGTATGAGGCACTTGGGGACATGGGTTATTGGTGGCCTTGGCAGTGCTGGGGGAACGGTTGATGATCCTGGAGAGCTTTTCCAACCTAAACCATTCTATGACTCTCTGAACTTGATACCCCTCCCCACTCCAGGGTGACTCACACACAGATACCTCCCATTCCACTGCCATCAGGAAGGCAGGAGACCTTCAGGGGAAAACCCTAGGGCCAAACTCTACCTCAGCTTCCTCCCCTGGCCCAAGGAAGGACCTTTCCTGCTGATTTTTACTTGGACTCAACACTGCAGTCACTCTATATTGTCTATATAACTCCAACTCATGAGACTTCGAATTCCCGTGCTAATCTTTGCCTCCTGCAAAACAGACAACCCACATCCCTCACAAAGATCTGAGATACCCAACTAAATCCTCAGCAAACCTGTGAAATGATGAGTCAGAGCACAGCAGGGCTGAGTCCCAGGGCTGCATCTACAACTGCTATCAGAGCTCAGATTACCTTGTTCCTTTCTAGAGAGCACCCAGGAAATGAAGTGTCTTACACAACGTGGGAGAGGGAATAAGGGAAAACTTTCACGCTTCAGGCTGTGATGGCAAAAAAAATTACTTTGAAAAGTACTTGAAGTTGAGCTGATTAAGAAGCAATTTGTTTCCCTAATTATTTATAAATAATAAATGGCTAAACACCTCATTTTATAAGAAAGCAGCTAATTCTCAGAGTTCTTCGCTTCATTTGTGCATTGCCAGGTTTGTTTGAAGTGGTGTCAGTGCTTTGCTCTCAATAAATAACATTACACATCCTGTCTCCTTCAAAGGGCTGGGCTGCTCCCGCTGCGTTCCCAGGCGTTTTTGGGGCACAACCATCTGCAGCTCATCCCTGTGAGAGAATCCAGGATCGCCATGGGGAGGAGAAACCAATAAAGCCCCAGGAAGCCACATCCCAAGCAGGGGCAGATCAATGCAGTTCACCCAGGAAAAAGGATTTACCTGGAGCAGGACCTGACCCAGAGATGGCACTCATTTATCACTCACTTTTTTATTTTACCCAGATTTCTTGTTGGTTGCTCAGATCAGGAGGAGAGCCAGTGCTTTGCCTCAGCTTCAGCTGCAGTGCAGGATCCCAGCAAGGGCTGGGGTGATGGAGTGAGGGACAGGAGCTGCTTTAACCAGGAATCTCTCTGCAGCCTTGATATACTGAGATTTTACAGTTATAGGACATTTCCCTCAATGGCCTTACAGTTTACAAGCCACAAGCTCCCCATTAAATCCCCTTGACAGGAGGATTCAGTTATGGGATTTGACCATGCCCAGGTCTGGTGGACAGCATGCAAGTGGGCTGAGCTGGTGGTGAATTATATTTCCATTATTGCTAAAAATACTTATCAGTAAGTCCATACTAAAAAGAGACTAAAAAGACACCAAAAGCACAACAACATTTGACTTTTTTTTGGGAAGCATTGACCAGAACTCATGGCAGGGATCAAGCCTCTCTCTGTGACAGCTCAGAATGGTATTGCAGGGAGGAGAGGTCTAAAAATGTAAGATTTGGAATTAAAATTGAGGAAGGACACCCAGGCACACCCCAGACATCCAAACACAACTCCCAGACGTCCAAGCATATGTCCCAGCAACACCAAGTATGAACTGGTTTCTAGCTCAGACACCTCACTTGAGCAATATTGCCTGGCAAAGAGTCTGTACTGTGAGAAATCCATCTGATATATTCCTAGATCTACTAGTAGGTGATTTTTGAGAAGCCTGAATTTTGGTAGATTTGTTCCTGGTTTGCTGCTTATCATTTGGAGAGTTGTGAGCCTGCAGCAAGGTCACCAAAACCTGTCTGAATCCCGAAACAGGAGCCTGAGTCACAGCAATAGCCTACAAAGCCAGTAACACCCCCACAGAGATGCCAGGATGCCTGACGTGGGTTTGTGTTCTCAAAGGAAGCAGTTCCCAGTTTGCTTCTAAACTGGCAGCATGACAGTGATGTTTGAAAACTTGAAATCTTTATTTAAAGGGATATTTTGCTGCCGTCTCTCTGTGCCAGGAGCAATGTTTGTGTTGGGTTACAAACTGTGGAACTGGATTTGAAAGGTCAAATCCAACCCAGCCCAACCAAACCAGAAGGTTTAACTCTGAGTCGTGAGTCTCAGTGATTCATTCATCTTAAATTACACACGAAGCCAACATTTTATTACATTAATATAAAGGCCACCCACTCACCCTCTTAGCAGCAGGACCTGTTTCCTGGCTGCCTTCTAACATCAATATTACTTGTGGATCTTCCACGCTAATGTCAAACTGCATCTATATTTTAACACTTAGGGAGGGAAAAACCAAACTGGACTCGTGTGGAATTCCTGTTCCTGCCAAAACCTGTTCCAATTGGCAGCATGCAGGTTTAATGAGAGGGTTTGGGATACTTGGGAGCCTGGCTTTCTAAGCAAGCTTAAATTTTAATTTTGAGTTACTCAACAACAGAGCTGGGCACACATTAACAAAAAAGCAATTACTCCTGACATCTCAGCACTTCCCCCATGTCATCTCAGAACAGAAATGTGAGATGAATGGGGACTTCAAGGCACAGAATATGAACTGAGGGGAGTCAAAGTGCTGCTTCTCATTCCAAAAAGGTGGATTCAAGGCTCCAAAGCACGGGAGATACAAAGACAGTCAACGTTCAGCAAAGTTTAGGCTCCCCCTTGTCCTATCAGTGAATTTTTCAAAGACAGAAATGGTGACAAACTGGCTGGGACGGACACTGATGGAGACCTTGGGCATGTGAAATTATGTCCCTTCTCTTGTGTGCCTTTGCACACAGAGCGGGAAAAGGTGTTTGAGCAGGGAGTGGGAGGTGGGATGGGCATAGGGTGGGATGGGATCAGGTGGGGTGGGGTAGGGTAGTGAGGCCGTGGTGCCAGGGCGTGCTCGCCCCCCACAATCTGCTCCAGTGCCCGAAAACTCAGAAATCTCTCCATACAAGTCCCATTAATGGGATGAATTAACAAGATTTCCCTCTGATCTAAGATATGGAGCAGCTGAACTCCTGCAAGAACCACACTATTACAGGTGTATTCCTGGAAGCTTCAAAAGTCCTACTTCTGAAATGTGAAGATTTGATCATTTCCAGGGCAGATCCTCAGCTAAGAAGTAACTGATTTTAGTGGCACCTCACCAGGATAAACCTCCAGAGGAGTGTTTCTATATTTAGCTCTGTTATCTGCATGGATGCATAATTAAGAGCCTTACTACATTATTCAGAGAAATATGCAAACGAGATTTACGTGCCATGCATTTCTTCAGCTGTAATTTGAAAAATATGTTCGGGCAAATTCAGAGAGGGCCACAGATGTTCCAGGAGGAAAATGAGCCAACCTGGAACCTGGAACAAACTGTACAAAACCAATTCTTCAGGAATTATTGCAGCCACTAGATTTGCACAGAACTGGATCTGAAGGGACATCCGATGCTGAGGGAATAACGAGCACGTTACTCACAGTCTTAATGTCACTTAAAAGTTTATTCTCCTCATATTGTTTTGGCTCAGCACAAGAATCACCTAATTGTCTGATAAGTACATGCAAAATTACTTCTAGTGGGTGTCGTGTCATATGCAAATTTAGCCTGTTAGTGGCTCTTCAGTGATAGCAGTCAAAATAATTGTATTTGCTGCTCACAGAAACAGCCACTGAACACCACTGGGCAAAATTGGTTTTTATGAAAAAAAAAAAGGAGGCAAAAAAAAAAAATCAAATTTTGTGTTTTCTTTGCTGCTCAATATGCATAAAAGTACCTGCAGGGATATTGGGCCGAAAACCTGCTGTGCAGCCCCACAAAGCACACTTTTAATAACAATTGTATCATCACCCACTAATCCAAAACTGACACTGTTTGTCCTCAGGAATTTGCAGAATTGTGTTTTATATCTCATGATTGGAAAAATGCAAATTATGCTTCTTTTTCCTTCTTTTTTTTTTTTTTTGTTCACATAGCAAGTGAGAATGCCTTTCCAACTCATTAAAAAGCTCATTTGTCACATTCCTTTTCAATTAACTTTGCCTCTTTTTTTTCCATATTTAATCCATTTCTGAAAGGCATTGCTTCCTATTAGTTCCAACTTTGTGCCTGCTGGAGAAGGGACTAATCCTGATCCCACTAGTGTCACACACAGCAAAATTTTCCCACCCTCCTCCATTCTCCAACATACTCTGGAGCGAGTCCAGAGGAGGCACCAAGATGTTCGGAAGGATGGAGCAGCTCTGCTGTGACGAAAGGCTGAGAGAGCTGGGATTGCTCAGCCTGGAGAAGAGAAGATTTGGGGTGACCTGATTGTGGCCTCCCAGCACCTGAAGGAGCCGACAAGAAACATGGAGAGAAACTATTTATAAGGGATGGAGGGAGAGGGCAAGGGGGATTGGCTTCAGACTGCCAGAGGGCAGGATTAGATTATTGCAAAGGAATATTTTTAAATAATTCTTATTTTTTCTCTTCATTCCCTTATCCCTTCTTCATCCACCTTAATGCAAAACCACCATGTTAGCACTTAACCAGAAAAAAGTACACCTCTCCAGGTGTGTTTGTGTGAATTTGCCCTTGAGATCAACAGAAAAAAGGACAATGTGCGACCCATGTCAATGCACACAAAGCTCTTTAGAGAACCCACACGTGGAAGTACAAAATCATCATTATCGGACCACTCAGAAATGCTGGTTGAAACCTGGACCACAAAAAATTTTGTTCCTGTTCTTCTAGGATTTTTTTTTCCCCAAAAAAGCTCAGTACGAAGCTGTTTATGAAAATTAATTCTAGTGGCTCCACGGAATCTCCTATTCACACTTGTAATACTTCACATTACACAAGTCCTGCCACAAAGGAGATAATAGGCGTGGGATATATTGAATTAGTAGATAAATTTCTTATCTGTTCCTCTACATTACTTCCTTGGGTCTGAAATGACAAGTCATAGTTATTAAAACCATGGCAAATTGCCTGTGATTAGCAAGGAAATAAATAAATTATCCTAATATAATTATCTTCTCTATCTGAAGCCCATGACAATCCCTAACAAGTGTCCCCAGAAAAACTCTTTGCGCTCCAGTTCCTCGGAGGTCGGTGGAGAACATCTTAAACCGTTAATGAGATGAACTTATAATTAAAGAACATCCTGCACAGCACCTCCCTGTGCCTGGATCTGTTCTGCTGCCACAGCCTGGTGGGACAGAGGAGGAACTTCTCCTGTGGAGAAACACTTTGTTCACCAGTGAGGGACCAACTGTGAGCACAGGGAATTTTCAGAAAAATATGCCCTAAGAGGCAATAATGTCCTTAAGCTGAAGGAGGGGGCATTTAGATGGGATATGGGGAAGAAATATCAGATAGGTTTAAAAACTGACTCAAAATTCAAAGCTTGTTTTCCCATCCTGAGGAATAAAATCCCTGTCAAGAAAGGCAACCCAAAACACTGTCCAGCAGAGTTCTAACAAAGGGGACACAGTGGTGCAGCTGTTCAAAGCAGATGTTCCACAAAGATTGCTTTAGTTTAAAGAGCTACAACCAGAACTGTGTTATTGTTTGAGGGAACAGATCCCGTCTCCAGCCAGGCCCACTGAGGGATGTTGGGAGCAGCAATAAAGGGATCTGTTTTACAGAAGCACAAGGAGTATTTTTGAAATTATTGTCAGGAGGGGAATCTGTTTCTTTTGACACCCAGCAGACATGTAACAACAAGTATTTTCCTAATAACATCAGATTAAAGATAGAAATGGACACTGTGAAGAGACATGAAAAGGGAGCAGCTCCCAAATCCCACATGGGCAGCTCAGTGGCCAGAGCCCTGTCAGCAAAGGGTGGGTAGAGGACTGTTGTTTTCATTTTTACTCCAGTATAATGACAGCTGAAGAGGCAATAAAAAGGGGAAGTGGAACCTGGATCAGCCATGACCTCGGAGAACATTGGTTCAGAAATCATGTCTCCCCACCCCACTGTGCCACAGCATCTTACCCTCCTGGTCCTGCTGCAGGTTGACCCATTTCTCATTTTGGTGTAATAACCACCAGTTTTGCTGGTGCACAAGCACCACTTTGTGTTTAAATACTTTCCAGGTACAATCAAAGCTCTTGCAGAAACTTTTTATTCTGACAGATTTGGCTTTCCTGCAGCCAAGCCAGCCTAAAAATCAGCCTCTGCTTTCCTTTAACAAGGCTTCCTTTAATATTTAGACCAAAATATTATGATTGCAGTTATTAATTAGGCGTTCCCTAAGTACTGCTTATCTTTGTGTTTAAGTCATTTCCTGAGAGTATCTCCATGAAAGCACCTGCCAACACAAGGCTGTAAGTCACACACAAAACCAAGCTGCATTTTCTAGTCACACACCTTCTCTTCTGTCCTGAATAATTACAACTTAAACCAGCCATCAGAAATCCAGAGCTGGCTCCGGTCCATTGATATGGAAATCGATGTTTGCACATGCAAATCGATGATGGAGTGGGGAGTGACCATTTGTATTCAGAACCCACACAGCTGTGCCCTGACACAGCCAAGGTTCCAATTACAGCAACAGGCATTAAAGAATAAACAAGACAGGGAAATCTAGGGGAAAAAAAACACAACAACAAACAACAAAAATAAAGCAAACCCCAGCACAACTCCCTGAACTCACAGAGAGCAGGATGATCCCATACCTCTGCTTATCCTCTGTAAGTGCCACCCACCAATGCATTACTGGGCCAACATCCCAAGTAACCTCTGTAATCAAATAAGCAGCTGTTAAGAATAAATGATCCAAAGAACACATCCAAGATTAATTAAAAGAAAAGTTATAAGCAGATGTGGTGGTTTTTTTCTTTTATTTCTGTCTCTACACAAATACAACTCTGTAGTGGAATGTCTTTGGATTATCAGAGCTTAAAAACACTTGTCTGATAATAAAAGCGTAAAACAGTTGTTATAACTGTTTAATTAACCGCAGGAGAGGTTATGCTACTATATCTTGTATTATAATTAATGGGTCTTGAAGTCTTAAACCATGACCCTCAGCAGATGGAGAGACTTGGGGGGAACCACAGCACTGTCTCCTATCTCCCGACAGGAGGGGGAGCTAGGTGGGGGTCAGGGTCAGGCTCTACTCCCAGGGAACAAGGGGTGGGATGAGGGGAAACGACCTCAAGCAGTGCCAGGAAAAATTTACTTTCAATATTAGGGAAAATTCCTTCATGGAAAGGGCTGTCCTGCCCTGGCACAGCTGCCCAGGGCAGTGGTGGAGTCCCCATCCCTGGAGGGATTTAAAAGCCGTGTGGATGTGGCACTTGGGGACATGGGTTAGTCCTTGGCAGTGCTGAGGGGGGGTCTCTGCCCTGAAAGCACATCCTACAGCCAAGGGAAAATGAGACTGTGTCAGGCTGCAGAAACAACACCTGCTCAGCAGGGGAAACAGTTTATCTGACATCTAAATTTGCTAAAACAACAGCAAATAACTTATTGTGTGTGGAAAAAATTATTTAATGTGAAATTATTATATATGAAATAATTTGTAATCTATTCAATGACTGGATGTGGCTCTGGGCTGGGTGACAAGGTGAGGAGTGGGCACAGGCTGGACTCGACCTTGGAGGTCTTTTTCAACCTTAATGATTCTGGGATTCTGTGAACTGTCCTCAGAAAGAAAGTTTATTGGCTTCTTATGTTTACCTCCACGCACGTCAATTCTGAATGCACTTGGAAACTCGGGCTGAACTTATAAACTGTTTTAAGACAATTAACTCCATGCCATGCTCAGGACAAGGGCAGTGCAGGTCAAGTGGCCTCTGGGAAGGAGGAGAATGTCCTGCATTGCACCCAGCATGCTCAGCACAAAAAAAAATCCCAAAGAATTCAACATGGTTCGTGAAGCTCTAAAACACTGTGTTTGTATTGGATTTGTCAGTTATCCGTCTTCCAATCAATAGTTTACTGGAATTCATTTTTTTTCTAGCAAATCCAAACATCATGTACACTGCAAAGCCTTTTTTGTTTGTTTGTTTGAAAAATAAATCCTTAGTTTTAGAGAAAATTGTATTGTGCAGATGAGGAAAATTATTATTACTGAAAAGCTTTCCATTGTGATGATTTCTCTGGTTTTGAGCATCAGCTTCAAGCAGGTGCCAAGGGAACACTCACTGAATTCAAAGTATTATTTCAGTTCTGGGTGTGACTCAGTTTCTTCCTAAACTCTAACACATTGAATGCAAATTCTGCCACAGATATTCAACCTGCTCATCCAAGCCCTCAATGGTTGAAAAAATATGGGTATTAGCAAAAACAGTGGTATTTTTAAATCTCCCTTTGCATGAAGAATTGCATTGAAGAATCCCCCTCTCCTGGAGGAAAGAAGGACATTTCTATGCACAGAGTAGGGGAGGGACTGAGGCAGAATCACCTGAAAGCTGAAGAGGAAGATCTTTGGATTAACCAGCATCACTGTTCTGGCAGCATCAAGCTTTGCAAGAGGACAGTTCTTAATTAAAAGGGGAGAAATGAAGCTTTAAATTTAAATTTTGAACCGAGAGAGGATAGGATTAGAACAGAGTTTTGGAAGGAATCCTTCCCTATGAGGGTGGGGAGGCCCTGGCACAGGTTGCCCAGAGAAGCTGTGGCTGCCCCATCCCTGGAAGTGTCCAAGGTCAGGTTGGACAGGGCTTGGAGCAACCTGAGATAGTGGAAGGTGGCATCCCCATAGCAAGGGATGGAGCTGGATGGGCTTTAGGGTGCCTCCAACCCAAACTATTCTGGGATTCTATTGAATTCTCCAGTCTCTAATAGTATATTTTCCACCCCTGTTACCACAACACCAAAGCCATACAGGCTTTTGGAGCGTGTTGATGTCTCAAACCCAAAGCTGTGCCCACCACAGCTGAGGAGCTCTGCACAGAAGCTTCCTCAGGCAGGACAAATCCCCCTAAATGTCCTTCCCAGCTGTGTGTTGCTGGTGAGATTCCACAGAAGCAAAACATCCCATCAGCAAAAACAAACCCAGTGCTGTGGAACAGCAACAGCCAGGAGTTTCTGAAAGCATTTGCCAATCCTGTTGTTTCCATAGAAACAAAACACCAACACTGTCAGAGGCAAAGAAAATAAAGAAAGAGTTCTTTTGGGTCCTTCGTTATCTGGCCAATCTTGTGAAACATGTCATAGAATCACAGAGTTGTTTAGGTTGGAAAAGTCCTCTCAGATCATGGAGTCCAACAGTTCTTACCACTACCCCATGTCCCCAAGTGCCACATCCACTTGGTTTTAAACCCTCCAGGGATGGGGACTCCACCCCTGCCCTGGGCAGCTGTGCCATGGCTGGACAACTCTTCCTATTCCTAAAATTGAAAGCAAACCTCCTCTTTTGGAACCTGAGGCAGTTTCCTCTTGTCCTTTCTCTTGTTCTCTGGGACATTGCCACAGCAATGGCATGTGCCCTACATGTACCTAAATGGTGGGATACCTTTTCCCAGGATAAAATGACATCTGGGCAGGTGAAAAGCATGAGTAAACCTGGCCTTCAAATTAAAGATGATGTTGGGAAAAAAAATAAATCACTGTACTTGTGAAAGGTCAAGGGTAGATTCTGCATCAGCACCCTATTTCTGGTGTAAGACAGGACACCTGATTTTTGGTTTTATTCATTTCTTTATTTATTTCTACCTAAAGGAATTACTTCCTTCTGACCTGGGGGAAAAAAAAAATGTAGGACTTCTGTATTTAAGTACCTAGCCTGATAAAAACCTTATTTTGCATTTGCAACATGAGTGTTTTCCTCTACATAAAACAACTGCAGGAGCAGAGGTTCAAGCAGCAAGTGCACTTCACCTGCCCTTCAACCAGCCCCAGGGGCCTTGTTCACAGGTCTGCCTGAGCAAAGCCCTCCGGGCGTGGGTTGAAGGACAAACCTGCTCAAAGGCTGAATTACTTTCTGGTGTCCTCTCCCTCGTGCTTTTGATGCTCCTGAAGTGGCAGCTGGCCCTGCCTGAGAGAGCTACAAGTTCCCAGTCCTGCAAGGCCCTGATGCTCCTTTATCCAGGACTATCCAGCCTGCTCCTTATTCTGCTCCCACAGCACCAGGGGTGGGAATCCTGCAGGGAAGTGGACAAGAGCAGTGCCCTTAGGGGGAGAAACAGCCTTCTGCCCCATCAGCATGAGGGGGGAGATGTGGGGATGTGTCCTTTCCCCAGGACATGCTGTGGTCTGAGGTTGTCCCAGGAGCTCAGAGCTGCCTGTAGCTCCTCAGTCCAGACTAAGGCCAGGTGAGACCAACCTCCAGCCTGGGGACACAGAACTGACTCCTCACACACCTGAATATTTTAATCACAGAATCACAGGATGGTTTGGATTGGAAGGAACAGGAAAGCTCACATCATTCCAAGCCCCTGCCATGGGCAGGGACACCTTCCACCAGACCAGGTTGCTCAGAGAAGAATTTAACTTCATTTTGATGAATATTTATCTTTCAATTTATCGCCCAGACCTCCTTATTATGGCCCATTAAGATCTGAGCTCCTTTTAATTACCAATTTTGAAGTACAGTTCTACCTCCTTTCCCCTCAGCTCAGATCAAGACTGACCTCCCTCAAGCTGGAGGGGAACGTCCCTGGTCAGAGCCAGTGTCCCACCACACAGCCTCAGGATCCCAGCCCATGTAACCCTGGCTGCTGCAAGCACACGGCCTCCAGACCAGCACCATGATGTCCTGCTCCCCTCCCTCACAAATAGACAGTGTTACCTCCATCTGGAGCTGCCTTTTTCAATCTCTCATTTCCAGCCTGTTCAGTGTCTCCATCTCCTCTCAGTCCTGCTCCCTCTACTTCTTTCTCCTCAGAGCAACACGATGGACCTTTGTACCACTTCTCAAACCTTTCACGTCCTTCCCCTCCTTTGGTTCTTTACCTCCATCCACAGACCCTACTCAGTGTGCCTCAAAAAGCAGCAACCTCAGCCCCTGCAGGTCTGTGCACCCCCCTCATCACACATACCCCCCTCCAGGGGAGAGTTTTGGCCCTGAACATCTGTTTGTTGAGCACCAAAACAACAGCAGCCTCAGCTCCCATTCACACATCCAGTGATGGGATCCTGGATCCATCACTGTAAGGAGTCCTCATCCTGCCTTGTGCAATTAGTTCCGTTTGTTAAATAATAATCCATCATTTTTCACACTGACAACTCTCCAAATTCTGTAAAAGAGGTCACTGGTGTGGACAAGTTATTTTCTTCAGAAGAGCACATCTCTGGACCTCACTATTCCCTGTGCTGCTTTGTTCATCTCCCCTCCACAGAGGATTTTAAGTGGTGTAACAGATTGATCAGTTCTTGGCTTATTCTTTAGTCTGACTTTTTATATTTTTAAGGACTTGTATAAATGCTTAAGATTGGCTTGTGCTGAGATACAAAGTACACAACAGCAATGACAAAAAACTTTCAAAAGCATTAGTTCACACAAGTCAAACAAATACAGCATGGTCAGATCAAGGTTAGAATCAGCACTTTAGGTAAATCTAGAAAAAGATGAGATTTTAGATGGATTTTTGAAAAGGGCAAAATTTGAAATGGCAGGAGCGTGGTAGAGGGAGGAAATGGTTGTGCTTGCTCCAAGTGTCACCTTCCAAAGGCAAACAGGTATGTTTCACTTCATTTTTTTAACCAAAGGAATCTTTTTCTCCGTTCAGCAGTTTAATGCCAGCTGTGAAAGTGTAAGAGTCAGGTCTTTTACAAGCTGTTACTGAAAAAAGGGCAACTGGTAACACAAAACGTGTTTGGTGCTGTTTCAGGATGCAGATTTAATAACATCCAGGGAACAGACACAATTAGGAAGAAATTCTTTCCTGTGAGAGTGATGAGGCCCTGGCACAGGTTGCCCAGAGAAGCTGTGGCTGCCCCATCCCTGGAAGTGTCCAAGGCCAGGTTGGATGGGGCTTGGAGCAACCTGAGCTAGTGGAAGGTGTCCCTGCCCGTAGCACAGGGTGGGACTGGATGGGCTTTCAGGTCCCTTCCAACCCAAACCAGTCTGGGATCCTGTGCCTGTCACCAAGGCAGCCACAGCACCACTCGAGGTGCACCATTCCCACCATACTGCAGGTCCTGCCCCCCAGCCCTCATAGGATTCCAGAATGAGGCTGGGAAGTACCCCTGGGATCCAAGGACAGAGACTCCCCAAGCTCCCTGAACAACCTGAGCCAGCACTTGGTCACCCCATAGCACTTCCTGAGGGTCAGATGTGGAGTTCTGCCCTCCCTTCTGAAAACACTCCTGAAATTCCAGAGAAATCCCACTGATTCCACCTCTCCCTCATCCACTGCTGGTCATACATTTAATCCAGGTGCTTTTTTTCATGTGTTCATACTGATTAAAGCAGCTCTGCATTTTATTCCACTGTTGAAACTGTTTGGTAAGATCAGCTTTATTGGCTTGTCTTTGCTATTTTAAAATTAGATTTGTTTTCCATGTACCCTCTGATCCTTCAGAGTTTGCTCTGAAGTGTAACAAGTTAAACCTTTAAAGAGACAATCCTTGTGTAACTCAATTCTGTTACCTCTTATTGCTTTGGTATTTGGGCACTTTTAATCCACAAACGAAGCACCTTAACTCAAATATTCTCACTTTCTCCTCAATCAATCCTGTTTGCTAAGATGAAGGTAAGAGCATTGAGTTTCTACATCACCCTGGAATTCGAGTGTCCAGTTGGGCAGAAATCTATTTTTAAAAGCCATAGCAAACATTCCGGGCTGTCTCTCCTACCTTTAATGCCCCATCCCTCCCCACAGATAACAGGCCCTTCCACAGCCATCACAGAGCTCCTGACCACGTTTCTCCTCCTACTTTCCACTGTGTGAAGCTGAAACTTCACTTCTAGATCTCTTTTAATGAGCTGATGATCTTTAGTAATATTTCTCTGCGAGTTATTTTTGCTGCGAGTTTAAAGGCACCTTTTATTTTTAATGCCTCTGCAATTTTCAATATGTTCAGTGGCATTTAAACTCCAAAAAGGCCGGTGGGAAAATGAGATGTGCTTTAAGTGAGGCAGCCCTGGCCATCTGTGTTTGAGGGTTTGTTTTTTAAACAGCAGCTCTTGTTGGCTCTGGGTGGTTCAACAACTGCCTGGAGCCAAGAGGTGCCTCAGCTGTGTTTGGTTCCGGGGGCAGATAACCTGGGGTCCCCTTTGCAGTGACAGAATCAGGCAATTTAAATAAATTCAGCTTTAAACAAATGATGCAGCCCTGTCTGGGGCATTGTCACCCAATCCATGGGCCCGTATTTGGTCATTCCCCTGAGCAAAGGAGCTGCCTCAACGTGCTGGGGCAGGTTGAGTCTCTCCAGTGTCCTTCCCATTATTTTCATTTAGCACACGTGTTTTTCGTGGGTTTTTTTTTTCAGGTGAATCCCTAATGACGTGAAGAAACTCCAGGGGCATTATCTTGAGGTAGGATTCTAAAATAAGTCAGATATCTGCATTTTTAGAGTAGATTAACAGCATTCCTTTCTGCATTCTTCAGACTGCACTATCTGAATACCATATATATCAATATACATCATATAAATACCACATCAATCATATATTCACATTAATATGTAAATATATATCAAATCTATCATATCAATACAGCCGATTTGGGTTTTGCTCACATGACAACCATAAAAGATGAATTTCTGGAGAAATGGCTGTGAATCAACTCCAGTGACATCTGAAAGTTCCAGAGCTTGACTCAAACAGGAGCTACCAGAGCTCTGGAATCAGGCCAGTTTGGAAAAATAAGGAAATTAAGGGGAAAAAAAGGTCCAGCTACCCTGAAGAGGGTATTACCTGGCATCAGTTTTACTTGCAGAGCCCCAGCCCAGCCCTGCAGGAGCACCTGGGGTGCCAGAGCAGATGAAGCCCCGTTGTGTTGCTGCACCGAGCGATGTGAGATTTGTCAGCTCAGTGAACCGTCTTCTCCTAAAATAAATGAGTGGTTTATTGACCTTTCAGGGACTGAGATAAAACTAAGAGCCAGAAATACTCCAGCAGGCACCAGGGTGAGCACTCCAGAGGCTCCAGCTCCTGGTGGGAGCACAGCCATGAAGGTCACCAGCAATGACAGGTAACGGGTGGATTTGCTGGTTCTGCCTTTACACTCACTTAACTCCTCACCCAGCTTCTTTACAACCACATATATCTGCTTCCTTATCTGCTCTACAACACACCAGGATTGCCATCATTTTGGGAAGTGCCTTGTTGCCATCAGTGCCCAGCAGAGGAGAAAAGCTTGGTCTGTGTATTAACTCTACAGAAAACTCTCAAACCAGTGGTATCAATTCTTTCCACTCCATACCGTTCATCCCTTGTGCTCAGAGCAAAATCACTGCACTCCACACCCTGGGGATGAGGATGATTATGGATTTCCAGGTCCATATTCTCACTCCCCACAGACCAGCTCAGTTCTAAATTCATGACATGGTTTTTTGACTCAGGATCCTGATTTCCCACCAGCTGAGTCACACAGGCTTGAGGAAGCAATACCAGACAGTGTCTCCCTTTGCTCCAGGGAGAACAGAATGAGGCTCAGAGAAGGAAAAGTGCTGCCACAGGAGGCATTTAAAACCTCCCATTCCCAAACAGCCCTATGGCTATTACACTTCCATGGGTCTTTCCACAAGCAACATTTATTCCAGATTCAAGATCCCCACACTCCACAGGGAAGACCTTCCAGACTCAGGATCTTCCACAGGCTCTTCCCATGAGCAGTGCCTGATATTATCACTTCCGTAAGACCAGAAGGGATTTCCTTTGGAAATACCCATGGCCCTGGAGTCCAGACATAACTCCTGCCATTTGGGGGTAAAATAGCATTTTGAACTTTGTCCCTACCCTGAGGACACAGAGTTTTGTGGTTCAGAGACCCCCAACCCCTCCTCTGTACCCCCAAGGCTTTGGCACTGTCGTGGTGCTCTACCCCTTGTCCAGGGTCATGGCTCCAAAATCCATTTTGTGCACCTGGACAACATTTCACAGAGGGGAGGGGGGATGTTGGGTAACTGTTAATGCAAGCAGGCAGATGAACAGCAGTCATTTGTGTCTGATGAACAGAAACAAAGAGGGAAATGCTTCATAACTTGTAAATTAAAAATTGAAATGTAAGGGGGAGGTAAGGAAGATAAGTATGCCTCATAAAAGCAGCACAGAAACCAAGTTGTGATAAGGATCCTGATTTGCATTCAGGAACACACAGCACTAATCCTGCAATTTAAATATATTAAATCCTGTTCACGACCTTGCCCTTACCCAGAATTTAGGATTCAGCACCTGCTCCACCCCATGGTCAAGTAACTTTGCAGGAGGGATGGAATCTGTCTGGGACACAACAATCACACCTGAGGGTTGGAGTAGCTGCTCACCTGCTGACTCAGGGACCTGCAGCTCGGGTCCTGACCTACTGCCAGGGGTGGACAGGCAGAAATTAGGGGTTTCCAGAGTAGAAGAGAACTGAGTTCAGAGTCACAGCCACTTTCACCCGACACGGACAGTGCAGTGAGGTGGCACCAGTGCCTTGCCCAGGCACACCCCAGCCCTGTGTTCCCTGAGGAATGGGGAGCTGCATGCAGGGTTCAGAGAGCCCAGGGAAGAGTCGGGGATCCCCGGAATGGTGGTCCATTCCATTCAATGTCTTATACTGCCACCACCTGAGAACTTCTCCATTAACAAACTCCCCCAGGCCACAGGCACTGACCCTTCCTGCTCTCTGTACCGAGGGAATTTGGGATGAGCAATAAAGGCAAATGCAGGAGGAAATAAAAGCCGGGGGGAAGCAGAAGAGATGTGTTGAATCCGAGCTGTTGAGTGCAATTCCCATCTCCTCGATGCCATTCCCCACACCAGTTACTACAGAGGGACAGAGATTCACACTCGTGACTCTGTGGCTGCAAAGGTAATTGCCAGTAAATGCCAATTAAACACAAAGGAACTCACCCCCCAAACTCACATTCCTGGAACTTAACCCTGTCCGTGTCAGTGCAAGAGTGGTGCTGGGGCTGCTCAGCTCTGGTGGTTAGATGGGATCTAGCACAGGTTTTCCTGAAAACAGGAATTAAAAATCTGAACCTCTCCACAAAAATTACCCCTGACAAAGACAGCTGAGTAGCCGCAAAAAAGGGGGAATGTAAAAAGCAGCCCATTCTCTCCTCAGCTGAGCTGACTTGGGCTTTCCCTCTGTCTCCTTTCAACCCTGGAAAATTTCTAATATCCAGTGGAACAGTTTCTCTTGCAGTTTGAGCTCAGCATTAAGGAATCTGCCTTCTCCCACAGCATCTTCTACTAATCCCAGTAACATGGAACATTATAGAGCAAAAAACCAAGCCAGGACTGAATCTAGAAATCAGACTCTGCTCAGAACTCCAGGCTAGGACTAAAGATAGCTAGAGCAATCAGCCCACAGCAACTGGGAATTTCCAACTCTGAGCCCATCAGCACTGCCAGGAACTCAGGACAGCCCTAGAAATGCCCTGGCCTCGCTCAGCCCCCTTGCACCCCCAGGAGGAAGGATGCTCCCAGCCAGCACCAAGCCCACAGAGAGCTGGCCATGCCAGACACCCAGCTCTTCCCAGAGCACGAGAAATAATTTGGTTGGGAAAAAAACTGCTGTCAGTGAACAGCACTGTGAGTGACCAACAAGGGGATCCTCCCCAGCAGAGACAACTCACATCAGCACTCACAGTAACAACAGAGGCCACACCCTTGTCCCCATGGATGGCGTGGAGCCTGCTCCAAGCACCCTTAGTGCGTGTTTTCATGGAATTACAGATTGGTTTGGGTTGGAAGGAACTTGAAGGCCCACCCAGTCCCACCCCCTGCCATGGGCAAGGACACCTTCCACTATCCCAGGTTGCTCCAAGCCCCATCTAACATGGCTTTGGACACTTCCAGGGATGGGGCAACCACAGCTTTTCTGGGAAACCTGTGCCAGGGCCTCACCACCCTCACAGGGAAGAATTTCTCTCCAAAATCCCACCTAAATCTCTCCTCCTCCAGCTCAAAGCCATTCCCCTTGTCCTGGCATGGGTTTGCACAGAAACATGGCACTGAAGTTGCCAGGTTTGCCCCCAGAAGTGACACCTCCCACCCCACAGTCACAGCTTTGATTACCAATGTCACCTTAATTTCTTTCACGAGTCTCTCTTGCTTGGGGATATTTCAAGATTGCCTTCAATAAATATGAATGCAAATTTATTCATTCATGATTTGTCATTCGCTGCATTACCAGTGCCACAGAGCAAGAGACCTTCAGCTACAAACTCCTTGATAGGGATCTCTCCAAAGACAGATACTTGATTTTCCACTACACCTTTTTGGCTTTAATAAAATAAATACATGAAAGAAAATATTACTCAGGCACATTTCATGTTCAGTGAGAAGTCGTCCACACCATGGGAAGGTATGAGCCTCCAACCTGGCTCCTCACTCTAAAAATAAACCCTCATTCTTGGTAATGCTTTAAAGGTTGATTTCCAGAGCTGATGCCATCAGGACCCTTTCCAGAATTCAAGGACTCCCTGCTCCCAACTTAAAAGCCACCAGGTCTAATCTCATTTATTCTACCAAGTCTCAGCTCTCTGCCCTTTCAGACCCTCCCATTCCATACCCTGCCCTCAGAGGAGGCTCCCACCTCCTGCCATTCCAGCCAGGTGAGCTACCCCTGGACCATCACTTTTTCACCTGCTCAAATGCTTCTTAGACTGGGTAGATACCCAAAAATACACTCAAACCAGGGCAGGTGGCCAGTCTTGGCTGCCATTACCTACTGGATTGATTAATCCAAGTTTTCCCCCAAATTTGGGGAAATATCAGTAGTTTTATTATCTCCTATAGCAAAATTGTTTTGTGTTGAGCATCCAGGACAACACTGAAATTCAGGGTACCACAAGAGGTCACTTCTGCTTACATTAAACAGACTTCCTGAAGATAATCTACTTTCTCTTAATGGCTGGAGAAAGTTTGAATTTTGGATAGAGCCAAAGAAGGAGGAAACCCCAGGAAGGATGGCACATTTCTGCACTAAAACCCTTATAAATATTAATGAGACCATCACAAAAGAAGCTGCAGCATTAATATGAGTAGCATGATAAAATAGACTTGAGCTTATGACATGTTCAATCGCTCATTTAATTTTTATAGGAGTTGATTAAGATGCCTTTGCCTGAATTTTTATACTGTTTACTATAAAACATTATCATTTTCTTCAAAATCTATCGAGACAGACAAACCACACATTTGCTAAGCTGTTAAATAAATAGTATTAAATCAACAATACCCAGGGTCCCCAAATGCAAGTCATTTCCATGTATATTGATTTTAGTTCCATTTGCTGCAATAAAATTTTTGTCTCTAAGCAAAAGGAAAAAAAAAAAAAAGCTATTTTACCAAATTGTTCTGGTTTTAATTCTTGAAATAATGTAGCTCTGCAATGGCTGCACAGGACAAACTGGCCCTGAGTGCTCTCAGAGAGAGTAAGAGAGCTCAGGGAATTCATATATGGACAATTCTAGGCTGGAGTGGCTCCTGCCCTAGAAACAGGGGTAGAGAGACCACAGCAGGGAGGTCAAGGAAGGGATTTTGTCCCTCTGCTCTGTTAAGACCCCACCTGGAGTTTTGCATCCAGCTCTGGGATCCCAAAATAAGAACATGGAGCTGTTGGAGCGAATCCATAGGAGGCACCAAGATGATCAGAGAGATGGAGCAGCTCTGCTGTGAGGAAATGCTGACAGAATTTGGATTGATCAGCCTGGAGAAGAGAAGGTTACGTGGAGACCTTAGAGAACCTTCCAGGAGCTGAAGGGGCTTCAGGCAAGCCAGAGAGGGGCTCTTCATCAGGAACTGGAGTGACAGGACAAGGAGTCACGGGTACAAACTGAAAGAGGGGAATTTAGGTTAGTTATACAGATGAAGTCCTTCCCTGTGAGGGTGGGGAGGCCCTGGCACAGGTTGCCCAGAGAAGCTGGGCATTCCCATCCCTGGAAATGTTCAAGGCCAGGTTGGACAGGGCTTGGAGCAACCTGGGCTAGTGGAGGGGGTGGGTTTTGAGGTCCCTTCCCACCCAGATCATTCTGTGACACTTCTGTAACTCCCAGGAGAAGTTGCTGCTCGGGATCCCAAGTGTTTTGCCTCACCACAGTGGCATTCCGAACTCCAAGTTTTAGCAGTTTCATTCTGGCACAGCAAATCTGCAGCACATTTTACAAGAGGCAGCAAGTGTAACTCGGTACAGGAAGCAGCATCAAAGCTGTGAAAGAGGAAGGAAAGCACAGACACTGAAAGGATAAACTGGGAAGCAGCTACTGGGGCTGAGGAGTGGGCAAGGGGCAGGAGGGGTGAGCTCACCCTGCCCAGCACTAACCACAGTGGATGCTCCGAGACAGCCAGAGGAATTATTTTGTTGGGAACTGAAAAAAATTACATAAAAACCCAGGTTCAACACAAATCAGATCAACCAGTACATAAAATCAGATTCAACCACAGAGTCTTTGTGTTCTAAGTACCGACAAGCTACGAAAAAAAAAAATATTAATTCTAGCATCTTTCTATCTCCAAAAGCCAGGTTTTCAAAATACCTATGTTTGGGAAAGAAGTAAAATCCCCACTTTCAGATTGACACCTGAAAGAGAACAAAACCCCCACTAATTCCACATGTACTTAAGGGAGACACCAAGGATTTCACCAATATACTGGATTTCTTGTTCCCAGCCTGTAAATAACACTTAGTGAGAGCAACCTGGGTGAGGAGGGTCACAGAGGTGATAACCCACACACTGCTGCCTTCCAAAGCCTCTCCAGCTTCATTTAATGGGAAGATCCCAATCTAATTAGGGGAAAGCAGCCTCCGGCACAGCTCAGATCCATTTGCTCAGCTCAGCAAGGGCTGCTTCACTCACTGACCCAGCTCTGTGAGGGGACACCAGGCAAAGCCTTTCAGCATTAATTTATCATTTACAGGGCACAGGTTAGGCCTGTGCATCACTGTGTGCCCTAGGAGCCACCAACCCCACAGTGCGGGGAAAACACTGCCATTTCAGTGCTGGGCTCAGGAGAGAAGGTCTCTTTAACTAAATTAAAACTCTATGGTGTTTTCAGACCCTTGTGGTACACGAATGTTGGTAAACACAAAAAGCAAAGGGAGTTTTAGAGAAACAAAGTTTGCTTTCTTAAAAATCCAGCCCCTAGAGACATTTCCACATTCATCATCACATCAGGCTCAGACAGTTTGGAACTCAGCAGTCAGGAAACAGAACAGTAGCCCAGACACCTCCTTTTCAGAGCAAAAATAACTCAGGTACTTACGGCACTCAGCAGGACTCCCAGGGATGTGCCCAAGGAAAAGGCTCCTGGCAGACTCCCCCAGCTCCTGGTTTGGTGTCCATGCCCACATCCACAGGGCATCTCCCTGCTCCTCTTACCCAGCTGCTCACAGCTCCCTTGCTCAGAGCATCACCGAGCACTCCCAGAGAGCTTCAGCTCCATCTGATTCCAGACTTGATCCAGAACAACCATGTCTTCCTCCCATCACACTCATTCCACCGTATCCCATCAACCCCACCCTGACCCAAGCACAGCCCTCACTTATTTCCAGTCTACCCCCAAAGCCTGACCTTATTAAAGCCCACCCATCTGCAGCTGAGTCTCCTTCCAACCCCACCCTGCCTTAATCAATGCTCCAAACACAATCCAGCTGGAGCCAGGTATTCAGCCTGAGGATTTCCCAGCCCTCCAACAGATCTCATAAAGGGTGCACACCCAGATTAGTGCAGTGTGATTGGCAGTGGAGCACAGCACAGGTGAAGGGGGTATTGAGGAACCTTTAACTTCTTACCTGTTCAGAGCCCTGTACAGAAAAGTGTGTTAAATCCAAGGAGCACGTCAGTAATTCCTGCTGGCTCTAACCAAACCCTCTCAAATCCAGGGGAGAAAACTGCCTCACCTGGACCTAGCAATATCTACATGCCTCTTCCCTGCCATATGGAAGCAAACTGCTAATATTGTCTGTGCCAACAATTTGTTTCCCACTTGTTCTCACCCCCCTCCATCTCTGTGCACCAGGATTTCACATTTCAGGAATGGCCTCATTATAAAAGGTGCCACAAAGTTCCCCGTTTCTCACCGTGTGACGGCGCCTGGAAGCTTCACAAGTCTGTTTTCCTTCGTTTCCTTTCACAGATTGTCAAAGGATCTTGTGAAACCGAGGTGGAGCAGAAAAGCAGCTCCTGGGCTGGCACAAAGGGACAACCCCAAATGCACCATGGCAGTGGCCCCAAAGCTGCATTACCTTCCCCAGAGCTTTTTGGGGGGAGGGCCCGGGGTGGGGGACAGGTGTTGGTGTGAGAGGGAGAGCAGAGGGAGCTGAGGAGGGGTGGCAGTACCACTATCCTGTACCTGTGCCAGCAGTGCAGCCATGATCCATCATTCCCAGCGCTGTCAGCAGGGGATGGAAAAGCTTTATTTAGAATCTGGGGAAAACAGCCAAAAAGCAGAACTGTCCAGGTTACCAGAAGGTCCAGGAGGTGTGAGCTGTCGGCCACAGCCACCCCAGGCTATGCAGGGACTGAGCTGAGCCCAGGCTGAACTGCAAAGCCCTGCTCGAAGCACGGCGGGTGAGGCCAATCCTGCCCTGTTCCCAACACTGTTCCAAGCATTCCCACTCTGGACTGCTCTTGTTTTTGCAGAGAGAAGCACCATGCTCCATTAGGGGCTCAGGCTTAATTTGGTTCCTAAACTGAATTTCACAGAATCACAGGACTCTTGAGGTTGGAAAAGCCTCAGAGCCCATGGTGTCCAACCATCCCCAGCATTGCCAACACATCACTAACCCATGGCCCCAAGTGCCACATCCAAACTACTTTTAAATCCCTCCAGCTGTGGGAACTCCACTTCCACCCTGGGCAACTGTGCCAGGGCTGGACAGCCCTTTCCAGAAAGGAATTTTCCCCAATATCCAACCTGAACCTCCCCTGGCACAGGTTGAAGCTGTTTCTGCTTGTCCTGTCATTGTTCCCTGAGAGCAGAGCCTGACCCCCACCTGGCTCCACCCTCCTTTCCCTGGTCCTTCCTCACCCCAAATCCAGAGGGTTCCAACTGGGACATACAAGGTGTAAGAGACAAAAGAAACCCCATTTTCTTCTCTACCTACAAGCCACAGAGCTCATCTGCAGCTTTTCAGGGAAAGCACAGGATGGGGATAATGAGGTTTTAAGTAGGGACTGTGGTTTATTACAAATTTATCTTTACTCATAAAATGTCCCACTAGTAATAATCCTGTCTGAAGTAAGGAATGAAATATCAAATTAAGACCCAAACACTTCAGTACAGTGTAACCACTTTGACAAAGTGATCTGATATAATTCATTCCTCTTTTAATAAAATGAAGTGAATCTTTCAATAACAGGGGATCATCCCATCAGGCACGTCAGAGATCCTAGAGGTGTTGTGACAGGTTAGGACTGATGTGTGTCACTACTAGAATTTTGCTACTAATACATAAAGTGTGATGATTGCTTGCTAGTTGGGCTGGTTGACAAGGTGGGGATCGGTCACAGGTTGGACTTGATGGTTTGGGAGGTCTTTTCCAACCTCTATGATTCTGTGATTCCATAAAACTACAATACAGGAGAAATAAAGTGAAGTATTAGCAGGACAAGGGACTGAAAGGGATTTTAAATCCCTCAAATCACCCCCTACTCTCAGTGGGATCACACAGAGGTGGACCATTCTCTCCAGATATTGTCCAACCCCCTCTCACAGCTCCCATAGGCCACCTGCCCAGGGCCAGGAGCTCTTGCACAGGCAGAGAACATTTACTGACACCTGGAGAGTCCCCCTTCACTGGGACTGAACACTGTCCACCCTCTGCCTGGAGTGGAAAAGGATCCACGTTCTGTCCTGTGCAAGATGCTTTTCCATAAATAAAGGCTTCTCCTGCCTGCCTTCAGGATTTCTGTCTCCTGCGCTCCTGCTGGTGCTCTCCTTCCCCTCATTAACATGTACAGGCATTTCCTGGGAACTGTCTGGAATAATCCTGCTCTTCTGCATGGCTGCCTGGGTTATTAAGGAAGTGTGAAAAGGAGAATTACTCTCATAGTACTCCACAAAGCCTTGCAGGGTTAAGCCCTCCCCAGGGTAAACGTTCTTATGAGATGGAGAGTAAATACTGTGAGGATTAGACTCAAAATGCTTCTCAACTTTGAAAAGTAACAGGAGTCCAAATCAGTCCTAACTGCACTCAGCTTGGGGAAGTCTCTAGGTTTAATCAGGCACTTTCCCACAGGAAATGATTTCTAGGAATGAAGTTTTGTCCAAATGTTCCTTACTTATGAGAGGAATGAGCTTAAAATTGGAATAAACAGACTTGGTCCTTCTTAAATATAAGATTATTTTGTGGCACAGTGTCAGACCTGAGGGATTGGAGTTTATCAAACAGGGATCTGGGTCGGGGGCTGGATAAATGATTTCAGGAAAGAAGGAGGGTGAAGGAGGAGTTTTGTTTCTGTGAAGTCATTGTTTAAGTTTTTTTTCATTGGATAACCCCCTCCATGGGTAAATCCGGCGATTATCAATTTAGATAATCACAGAATCCTGGACTGGTTTGGGTTGGAAGGTACTCTAAAGCCCATCCAGTCTCAACCCCTGCCATGGGCAGGGATACTTTCCACTATCCCAGATTGCTCCAAGCCCTGTCCAACCTGGCCTTGGACATTTCCAGGGATGGGGCAGCCACAGCTTCTCTGGGCAACCTGTGCCAGGGCCTCACCACCCTGATAGGGTAGAATTCCTTCCCAATATCCCATCTAACCCTGCCCCCTGGCAGAGGGAAGCCATTCCCCCTTGTCCTGTCACTCCAGGCCCATCTAAATAGTCTCTCTTTGTGTTTCTTGTTGGCTCCTTCAGGCACTGGAAGGCCAGTCAGGTCACCCCAAAGCTTCTTTCTCCAGACTGAACAATCCCAACTCTCTCAGCCTTTCCCCACAGCAGAGCTGCTCCATCCCTCTGATCATCCTGGTGTCTCCTCTGGACTCGCTCCAGCAGCTCCACATCCTTCCTGTGGTGGGACCCCAAAGCTGGTTCAAATTGGTCAAGGTTCCAAAGGAGAACACAGGAACTTTTAAACTGTTTTTGTCAAAATGCCATTTCTCTTCTGCGTTCGTGAAGTGCCTAAAGTGGACAGTCCCAAAATCTGAGCAAGTGTTACCGAGGTATAAACAAATCCTTATAATAACTGGCTTTACAGGAGGCTGAGGAGGAAGAAGCAGAGCTCCTGCAGAGCTTTCTGGAAACCTGATTTCTTTCTCTGCTCAAATTAGTTTGGTCTCTTTTAAAGCAGTGTCCTTATTCAAGTCCATGTGCATATGGGGGAGATGTAGGAACAGCAGTAATTGGACTTACCTGCTCCATGACCTTAAATTCATGACATTTATGAACTCACTTGGTTTCTCTTTAGCTTTTTAAAAGCCTGGGAATTAAACTGACACACCGTAAGGACACGCAATAGTGAACAACCCGCCAGCAGCAACAAGAACACTTGACTTTCAGAGCAGAGATTAATGTATGTTCCCCTTAGCTGGAAATTGCCCTTCTGGCCAATTTTCTGTGGCTATTTTTTCACTGCTATATTGTCTTTTTCTGAGGATTTAAGAGTCTTTCCTCATTATTCTAAGAAATCTTATAATACATTGATCTGGAGCCACAAGGAATAAAACCTTACTGGAACAAATGTCTGTTCCTCTGGGATAGCAGCAAAGGGAAGGTTTTGTCATCTAACAAATGGGAGAATAAAGACAATTTTTTAAACTCTGATTTAGCACATCATGCTAGAAGGATGCTCAGTGTTATCTTCGTTCTATGGAGTCTTTGTTTCTAAGTTTAATTTTAGAATAAGGAAGAAATGAAAAATTGAATGCATGCTAAAGAAAATTATATTAATCTAAGCACAAGTACTATGCATTCATTTACATAATTACTGTGTTGTGCAGTAAAATGTATAATCAACATAACTTCTCTAAATAAAAGAGCAAAAACACCTGTACAAAGACCATAAAGGAAGAAGGCCCTGACCTCAGTTCACTAGAGAGGCTGGGTTTTATAATCAGTTGAAATTTAGCCTTTCTTTAAGTTTTCCAAGCACACAGTGACCACCTGTGTAGGACTTTCTTTTTGATCACCTCATCGAGGTCTCCATGTAGTGACACAAACGGCCACAGAACCCTCCACCTTTCAAACCCTTCTCAAGATTGAAATTTCTTACTCTTTCTCAGATGCACCTGAACTAGAAAAGCAGGAAGGAATTAACAGTGAAAGAAAAGAGTTTTTACTGAGACATCTCCTGTGCCCCAGGAGGGTTTCTCCACCTGGGCTGCAGCCACTTGACCCCAGTTCAAGAATTACCTAGGGAGTCCAATGGACTGAGAGAAAATATCCTGAAGTTCCCAGTATTACACCAGAGAGGGATTTACCCCAGACTGCAGAGCCAGCAGGCAGACAACTCCAAAAAAAATCCACACAAAAATTCCGCGTCTTCTCTGAGATGTAAATGACTGAATCACAGAAACATTAAGGTTGGAAAAGATCCCCAAGATCCTCAAGTTCAACCTTTGCCCCAAGTGACAGATGAGGCCTGACTGACCTGATAAAAGAATTTCAGACATTTGACAGCATTTCTTCAAGTCTGGTAGTACAGTACATTTTCTAGATTTCCAGATAAGACGTTTGATTATTTTTGCTGGTTCCCATGTTTAAAATTGCCATTTTCTTCAAAGGGAGTTGTCTAAGAGACCTGATTATATTATTTTATAACTGTTTTATTGATACCTTTGATATATAATTGATACCTGTGAAACTCTGCAGTGTCACAGTGCCCTGGCACCAGTGCTTTGCATTCCGGGGATTTTTCACTCTCAGAAGATGCTCCCACATGTTGTCCCATCAGTGAAACGTTTCCCTCCCCTCCCCGGGAGCTGTGCAGACACACAATTCCCGTCACACTTCCTGAAGTGTTGGTAAAAGCACTGTGAGGAAATGACTCATCAGAAGCTGCTGCCTCAACACAACCAAAGCCCAGGAGTGAAACCTCCTCCCCAATGAGCAGAAATGGAACGTTTCCTTCTGCTAAACAGGGTGGGGGGAACCAGCCACAGTTGTCAGGTGACAAGGCTGGGACAGTGGAAACCAAGAGGAAACCAAGGGGAAAGTCTTGTCTCTGTCCAAACGACCTGTAAAACCCTTGTGCCCCTGCAGAGACCAGAAACTGCTCCTCTGATGAGGTTGGAGTCTGTTCCAACCAAACCTGCCTCCAGCAAGACCAGTTACTGGGGATTTGGAGGGATGTGCAGGTGAAGGTGGAGAGTAATTTAAGAAGAAAACCTGAAAAAAATTTTCTTTACAATCCTGTTATCCAGAAAGGTGTTTCTCGCTTGAAACACAGCCTTTTCTATTTCATTTGGAAGTCTTTATTTCTTTTATTTCTTTATTATTAATTTCTCTGGGACTGAACACTTCTATTGTCCACGTGAACATCCATCTCATCACTGAAACCTGCTGAGGTCTCACCCATGATTGGGGCTGGGACTTAGAAAAGTGCTTACAGCTTCACACAGGTTTGTGTGAGCTCCCGGGGCGACCTTTTACCATTCACTCCTCATTTTACAAAAAGGACTTTTGTTGTTGTTTCAGGGAGGCGGTTTTTGGTGCATTTTCAGGAAAAAATACCCAAAAAGAGCCAATCTGGTCCAGACCTATTAAAAACTGCCAGATAAGTAGTAGAGCACGTGTGTATCAGTCCCAGCACCGAGTGCACCCCGGGCACATCAGGGGTTCAAAGCCTCTCTGAACTGAGCTGATTCTCAGCCACCTGGGATCCCTTTGAGATGCAACCAGAGCTGAAAAACCATCTGCAGCACCAACTGCTTGAAATGGAAACTCGAGTGAGCTGAAGTGACAGCAAATCTGCAATAATTCTGTAATACAGAGCTTTTACAATGCACCATCTAGCGCTGGGTCATCTGAGGATCCATCTAAATGAAGGTCCCCAAGTGCCCCCTGGCTGGAGGGGTGACCTGGTTTGGGATCAGACCCCAGATTTCATTTTTAATGTGAGTATTTTAACTAAGGAGCAGTTTTGGCAGCTAGACTAGGAACATCCTCCACCCCATACAATAAAGGGGCCTCATGGTGAGTGAGGCCCTGCTCTGCAGGGCATGAATTAAAGACAGGAAAGTCTGGTTGAACCCAAACCCCACTTTTTTACTGGGGAGTTGGTTGGATACAGGGACAGGTTGTGGGGCTCCATCCTTGGAGATGCTCAACCACCTGGAGAGGTCCCTGAGTGACCCACTGGGAGCAGGTGGGACAGAGACCCCCAGCCCCTGCCAACCCCAACTCCTGGGACTCTGGGGTTCTGAAGGAGGTGACAGTGGGTTTTCACCTGGCTCAGGGTCCTGTTCCAAGACAAATCCATGCAGCACTGCCAGTTCAGTGTTCTGGAAGAGAAGAAACAAAGTCTCTGAGGACTCGAGATGAAGGGAACACCCACATTTTAATTAACAAAAAAAAAAAAAAAAATAGGGCAGCCACACTCCCACTGACATTCCTTTTTCAGATCCTTTATCGACCAGCCTTACTCAGCTATTTTTATCCTCAGGATGTAAAGGCAACACTGGAGGTGCAAAGTGGATGGGCAAGGATGGATAATTTATACAAATAACAGGGAAAAAAGAGTGAGTGCTCACACCAAGGAGAAAAATCTGCTCTGTTCCTCTCACAATTACCTTTTTCCCTTCTCCCCCCTGTGACAGAAGTCTCTGCATCTTCGGGAATAAATAGGAGGGGGGGAAAGAGAAGGATGGAGCTGTCACTGCAGCAGCACCACGGAGCTGGGAGCACAGGGGGAGAGGCTCTGCACAGGGAGAGATAAAGTCAGGATGAAGAACAGCCTGGCAGCGAGAGGAGACATTTGCTTTGTGTAGCTTGCAAAAAAGATCAGGCAAGGAAGGAGAAACTGAAAGTCTTGTGACGTTTTTTTTGTTAAGTTGATGGAAGAGGTGACAAAAATATTTGTGTGATGTTAAAACCAGGAAGGCTGGGAAGCTGGCCCTGAGTGACAGCAGATTTTGAGATGTCTGGGAAGGGTGAAATATGGGAACATTACTGCTGCACATCGGTACTACAGCACATTCTCCTTCCCACCTGTGGTGTTTCTGGAATGTGCTGGAGAGCTGTTTGTCCATCCCCTCTGCAGTTTGGGACCACAGGAGCCTTGGGCTAATGGCAAGTTGAATTGTGCTGGCAACATAACCAAATCCTCTGACACCTCAGCAGTGCTGTAAGATGCCCTGATCACTGGAACATCCCACCTGTATCACTTGGTGATGGTGTCACATCCCTGTGTAAGCAGGGTTAGGGCTAGGGAGGGGAAGGCTCCACATCCTAGGTTTAATCCAAGTCCCTGGTGGATCCCAGAGCCCACAGTCACACTCAGAGCTCAGGATCAAACATTCATTTTCACCCATCGGTCAGGCCTGGCAGAGGTGCCTCAGCCTGAGACACTCCCTGCCCATTTTTCAGCAGTGTCCAAAGAAAGGCGAGGGATGGTGACCAAGGAAAGGGGAGGGATGGTGACCATCAAAGTGGCACCTTGGCTGCTGCACTGACATGGCCCTGCCTGTCACCCACCCACCTCCCGATGGGATACGGGACACAGCAGAGCAGAGTGATCTCAGGGGAGCAGCCTTCAGCTGCTGGCTGAGAGATTTCCAGTGCTCAGGGGAGGTTTAGGCTGGAGATCAGGGGAAAACTTCCTGATAAGGGCTGCCCAGCACTGGCTCAGCTGCCCAGGGCAGGGGTGGAGGCCCTATCCCTGGAGGGATTTAAAAGCAGTGTGGATGTGGCACTTGGGGACTTGGGTTGGTGGTGGCCTTGGCAGTGCTAGGAAATGGTTGGACTGAGGACTTTTCCATCCCATATGATTCCACGGTTCTAACTGTGAGCAGTAGATGGGTGAGTTCTCCCTGTCCCAGGAGGAAGGCACCTGAACAGCAAAAACAGCCATGAACATGAATTTGCACGTCCTTTGCAGCAACATAAATCCCCTTCTTTCAGCCAAGGAATCTGACTCCCCTCACTATTCCTGGGGGTGACCCACTCCCAGCCTGTGCCCATCAGCCGTGGATGTCACACAAATCCTCTGACCAGCCAGGTGGCACTTGGGGACAAGCTCCCCCAAGGCTGGGCTTCACCCACCCTGCCCTGCACCCTCACTCATGTGCTTCAGATCATGACTCTTTCAGACTCTATTTATCTGCTCTCTCTGAGTTCCAACTGCACCACAATTTAAATTAATTGTGATTAAGGACTCAGTGATATTTCCTGCAGATATGGCACTATCATCACTCTTTATTTCTAATAAATTCTGCCTCGTATCAGCTGCACCAGAAAACTCTTCAAGTGGATCACAGAAAAACTCCCCAAGCCCTCAGGAACTACAATTCCTAATGTTATGCTTTACCTGTGATTCACTTTCAGAGCCTCACACCTGATACTAAAATACTAAACATAAAAGACTTGTCGCCGAAATTGATTTTTTTTTAAGTTACAAATTACACAAAACATGTTTTTTAATTGGATGTGCAAGAGAACATTTGCAGCAACAACTGAAATTAAGAGTGTTTAAAAATAACTTTCCTAAACGGAGCAGTTCCTTTGAAGCATATTGTCTGAATGTAATGACATGAATTTTGCATTTATATATTTCTTTCTTTATTTGTATCCCATCCCTGGAAGTGTTCAAGGCCAGGTTGGAGCAGCCTGGGCTAGAGGAAGGTGTCCCTGCCCATGGCAGGAGGTGAGACTGAAGGATGTTTAAGGTCCCTCCCAACCCAAACCATTCCAGGATTCCATGAAAAGTGCCCAAGCTGCTGGTTTTTTTCATCCTGGCCACAGGTCGAGCTCAGGGAGATGCCCCAGGACACATCCTCACAGAAGCTGTTCCATGCAGGACCATGACAGGAATAAAAGTCAGCAGATATGAAAGTCCCCTGGAGAAGTGAGAATTCCTGGGTTTTTTGCTGTGCAAACAGCACTGAATCCCTATTTTTGGTGGGAGGAGGGTGCCAGTGGGGACTGTGTGTGACTCCTGTTATGTCTGACCTGGCACTGGGCACACATCGCAGGGATGAGGGCTGGGGAGGAACAAACCATCCTTCCACAGCTAAAACAATTAACAGTCGTTAATTAACCATTGGAACTCTCAGTCCTGAGGCTCTGTAAGGTTCAGTGCAATCAATGTTTATCTGATTACACTAAACAGGGTGAGGAGGCTCAGGGAACCCCAGTGTTTAAGGAACTGCCTTGGAAAGAGAAATGGTAAATGTTGGTAAATGGAGGAGAGAAGAGGGAGAGGAGAGGGAGAGGAGATGTCCCCAGACCACGCTGCCATAACAGATGGATCTGGATAGACTGTCCCATCCTCGCAATGCTTTGTCCACTGATTTGGCAAATATCCAAAATAAACACATTTGGGTCATTGGTATCCTGCCCAACACTACAGTCCTGGCAGGATGTGGGCACAGGTCTCCAATCATAACGGATTATAAGAATGCACATTTTTATTCAAAATACTGCATTTGTACTTTCCATGGCAGCGCATCTCAGTTTTACACTCCTGGATAATTTACACTTTCTTCTCCTTTTGGAGGAGTAGAGGCCTCTACACGACACTTGGCATCACAAAAATGAAGACTGTCTCAGAATCCAAAGGGGGTTTGTCTTTCAATCATTATCACTCCCCTTTAAAAAACAAACAAACAAAAACATCCCCCATTTAAGACGCAAACATTCCTGGACATAGTTTATACATCGCTTACAGACACACTAGTGAGTGCTCAGTATCTCTGAGAACAACACAGAGCACGGGAAGCAGGGATGATCTGTTCTAAATCAAACCAACCCCAAGCAGCCTGCAAAGGACCTGCTCTGGCACACTCTGAAGTCAAAAGAAAACTCTCCCTGCCTTCAGTGAAGCTGGATCAAGCTCAAAGTCTGCATCTTTCTGTTTTCCTGAGTCGTGTAAACTCCATCTGTTCCCAATCCCCTGGGGAAATGCAGCTCTGTTTGCAGCACTGCTCAGTCTGTACCAGCTCCAGTGGCACAGAACGGGATTTCGTGGTGCAGTGCTCGGCTGCCTCTCGGAGGCCGCGGGACCTGTGCCATGGCTGGCACCAAACACCTTTTAATTTAAATAAAACGCCGTTACATCACAGCCACTTCTTCTCTCCTGACTCTGAAGAACCAGAGCCTGGTCATGGGACACAGCACAACACAGAGCTCTTGGGATTTTTATTTCCTGTGTGTGCTACCTCCCCACTTTATGCAGGAGAGGCAGGGATGTGGATTCCCCATCCCTGGAAGTGTCCAAGGCCAGGTTGGATGGAACTTGGAGCAACCTGGTCTAGTGGAAGGTGCCCCTGCCCATGGCAAGGGGTGGCACTGGATGGCCTTTAAAGTCTCTTCCAGCCTAAACCATTCTGGAATTCTATGAAATGTTCCCAAGCTGCTCATCTCTTCCCTCCTGGCTACAGGCTGAGCTCAGGGAGATGTTCTGGGGCACATCCCCACAGAAGCTGTTCCAAGCAGAACCTTTGGTGTCCAATTGGTGCCCATTCCCACACCTGTGCCTGTGTTAACCCACACTGAAGGGGGGTTGCTGGGCTCCCTGCTCCTGATGCTCACCGGAATTACTGCCCAGGGTCACCACAGCACCTTCTCACTCACCCCCAGATCTCACATCCATCCCCACAGAAGGCAAGGCTGGGTTTCCTCCCATATTTTGGAGGAGGGCAGTGAGCACAGTCCCAGGCAGGCAGGCAGGCAAGGCTCCAAAGGCTGGAGAACAGCCAGAAAGAGAGAATATTGGTGGAACTGCACCTGGTGTGTGAGAGCTCCAAACAAAACCCCCAAAAACCCTCGCAAGTGACTGTTTGCATCGGTCGTTGCTGGCAAAGATTGATGACAACGATAACTATGATGAATTGATGCTGTAATTAGGGATCTGTGAAGTTCTATGAGGGGACAACAAATGTGTCACCACTTAGACACAGCTGAACAAGCACCGCCGAGTTCCTTCAAACCCTCTGCAGCTCCAAGTCATTAACGCAGCTCTGCCTTTCCATGACATCCCGCTCCTGCACCTGAAGATCAGCTACAATTCCATACTGAAATCAGGTTTGAAGATCCAAATGTCATTGAAAAGTACCTAGATCGTCTCTCTTGTTTGGTGCAAGCCATTCTCCAGGAAAAAAAAAACAAAACAACACTTTCATTTTGCAAACTATTACCTATGGTTGTGCAGCCCTCCATCTGCCAGGGCTGCAAACTGCACAAAAACACAAATGTGATTTGCTTTTTGAAACATGTACACAATCGAGTAAGAAAGTGCAATGTTTGCTGAGATGGAAGCTGGAAGCACAGTTTACATACAAATAAATTCTGGAGCTGATCAGACAGTACCAACGCAGGTGTTCAAAACAGCCCTGCAATTAGGAGGTGTGCACCCATGGACTGGTGAGGATCCAATATTTCTTCAAATTCCAGTGAACCTCTGGAGATGGCAGGCCTGTCCACAGCCCCCCAGCACGTCCTGCAGGAGGCAGGGCCTGCTACCCCTGGCTTTAACAGGGGTGAAAAACACACCCTAAAAAACGAGGAGCAAACAAATGGTCCCTGACATTCTTTGCAAAGCGAAGTGGCTTTGGGTCAAGTGTTTTGAACCTATTTTTAAACCAGATGACTAATTTGCTTTGCTCCACTGCTCGGTCTCTCTCTCTGTCATGTGCTGTTGACCCAGAGGAGTAAAACTCTGGGGCTCTTTAGGTGGGTTTCTTTAGGAAAATCCAGACATTTAGTAAAAACCAGAATATACATACACTTCACAACTCTCTTTACTACCCCACCATTCTGTTATCACTTGAACTTTCACCGCCTTGCAAGGAACAACCTTGCAACCAACATTTTATGGTGTTTTCCCTTCGTGATGCTCAGTCCTCCCTTGTTCAAAATCTGATCCACCCTCTTGTCCCAGTTTGAGACTCTCAGTTAGAAGATGAGCATCAGTTTGGGAACAGCTGGAGTTATGCCCTGCTGTCTTATCAAAGAATCTCAGAATCCCAGGCTGATTTGGGTTGGAAGGGACCTTAAAGTCCATCCTATTCCACCCCCTCCCATGGGCAGGGACACCTTCCACTAGCCCAGGCTGCTCCAAGCCCCGTCCAACCTGGCCTTGGACACTTCCAGGGATGGGGCAGCCACAGCTTCTCTGGGCAACCTGTGCCAGGGCCTCCCCACTGTCACAGGGAAGGATTTCTTCCCAATATCCCATCTAGCCCTGCCCTTTGGCACTGGGAAGCCATTCCCCCTTCCTAATGCACATTACATCTTATGTACTAATAATTCATTTATAATTTCAGACAACAAAGCGGCTCAGAGAGCAGAGGGGATCAGAAATTCTGAGCTCTCTCTCCCTTTCAGTTTGCCTTAAGCTTATACATTTGTCAACATATACAAGGCTTAATTCCAGCTCTGGTAAATTGGTTTACTAAGCTCTTCTGTACCTTCACAGCCACAGCTCTCACTGATCTACAGCAGGGACAAGCAAATACCTGCAAGCAAAGCTGTCCCCCTGTCCCTGTGGCCATGTGCACAGAGGCAGAGCGAGCTGGGAAATGAAAGTGTGTTCCCAGGGAGGCTGGATGAGCAGGGGGCAGGGATGCAACACTGAGAGGCTCCGAGAAATGGTGCAAATCTGGAGTTTTCCCCCAGCAGGAAGTCAGAGAGGCTGAGCTCCAGCAGGGACTCCTGAAGTTAAGACAGAAATGTGGGTTTTTCTGTTCATCAAAAGGACCGATGTAGTTCTGCAAGATAAAGCAGCTCCTGGAAAGTGCTATTGTTTGTCTTTCTTAACCATTTATCAGCAGAGAACAGTTTAATGTTCTGGTAGAAGGCACAAGTGAGTATCTCTTCAGTGATGAAGGAAAATAAGCTTAGTGCTAAGGCAAATAGAAAATATTGATCTATCTTCAGGTACTGCAGCTGAAAATCTTTTGTGAAATTTATCTTCCCTACCCCTCCTGAGCAGTGCTCTTTGTCTCCTACCAACTAATTCTCTCTAGTGAAAGTTTAACCTTGAACACAGAGAAGGAAAAAAAAAAAAAACAAAACAAAACCACAAAACCACAAAACCAAAACCAAAGCAAACTGGCACTATGAAGTTCAGGTCCTGCAAAGATTAAATGTCCCCATACTCTCACCCATCTTGGGAAAATTCCTTGGGAAAAGCACATTCTGAGTTTCACTTCTTGGCAAGATCTCTGAGGTAGTAAAGGAATAAGGAGAAAAAATTACCTATTAGGTAAAACCAGCAGCTTCATAAATCTGAATCTCCGGGCTCCTGTTAGGCCGTGTCCCCCCCAGAGCTGTGTCCCTGTCCTTTATCTTCACTGCCAGCAATACTAGCCCATCAGTTCTTTCATAAACTCCCAGAGGCTTTTCCTGCAGCCAGAGAGCAGAACATTCCCCAGTCAGGGCTTAGCCCCACTCCTTGTCCCCTGTTTGCAGGCTCAGAGGGCAGTGACAGCACCGAGCCCTGCCCGAAGGCAGCCCGTGGGATTTGGGGACGTGGTTAATGGTGGGTTGGCAGCGCTGGGGAATGGTTGGACTTGGTGGTCCCAGGGGGCTTCTCCAACCTGAACCATTCTGATGATTTTGATTCTGCTGAGCCTGATTTCCCTTGCCAGTGTAAAAATATAACCTGTAAATCACGGAATCACAGAATGGCTCAGGCGGAAAAGCCTCTTGAGACCATCCAGTCCTACTGCTCCCCCAGCACTGCCAAGGCCACAGTGACCCCTGTCCCCAAGTGCCACATCCCCACGGTTTTTAATTCCTTTCAGAGATGGGGAACAGCTTTGCTAGGCAGCTGTGCCAGGGCTGGACAGGCCTTACAATGAAGGAATTTTCTGTAATCTGCAGCCTCCCCTGGTACAGCTTGAGGCCATTTCCCCTCATCCTCTCCCTTGTCACCTGGGAGTAGAGTAGTGGGGGAAGCATGGCTTGTCACAGTGGGACAACGCCACAAGCCTTCACCTCATCTAGAATTAAGCCAAGACTAAAATGGAAGGAAAATGAAAGAATTTGAAGGGCTTGGCTGTGCTGGCAGCAGGAGCAGGTCTCCAGCCAGCATTGACATCTGGCAATGGGGAGGGTGGAGGTGGTGGAGATCTGCAGACCCACGTGTGACACACACGGGACTGTCACCAAAACAGACCCAAAGGGGCACAAACAGCCCAAGCAAACTCAACTCTTATTTAAGCAAATGTTCAGATAGAGCCTGGAGCAGACAATCAACTCCAATTTAAACCAATGCTTGACAAGCTTCCTGTTTATTCCAGCACTCATTATTTGGGATGGGGCTTTCAGGCCAGCCTGTTTGTGTCTCCTCTCTGCTTTTATTAAGAGCAGGCCTGTGCCATAATATTATTTTTCGTACTCTCATGCCACTGACAGCGCATCCATCATTCCTCATAATTGCATCTAACAAATATTGATTTTGTCTCCAAAAGAGTAAACAGAAATATTAAAGTGCTTTTGCAGAAGGCAAAAACACTCATGGAAAGCACATTTAAACAGGGCGAGGAGGATGAAGCTGGATGGAGCATATGGCTGCAGAAAAGCAGCACCAATTTACACCGGCTTAGAAATGCGGCAAAACGGTGTTGAATTGGGCAGCCGAGCTCTGTGCCAAGGAAATGCCATCTACACAAGTGGAACCTTCAGTCCATTCAGTCTCAAACACAAGTGGCTCCAAACACTTTCCCAATCCTCCCTGAACAGGAGGAAATAACTGAGTTTTGCCCTCAGAACACTCTCAAGGCTGATTAAATGCATTGTTGGCTGCGTCTGCCGTGAAGCCACAGTGATGCCCAGCCTGGGCAGCCACTGAAGTGCCAGGGATCGGGATACCTGGGGTGGGTCCAGGAAAGCACAGCTCGGGCAGGGCTCTGAGCATCCTGGTCTGCTGGGAGGTGTCCCTTCATGGGATTTTTACAAGGATGATCCTTCACTTTAATCTTTCTGTTGGAAAACCTGTGGGAAGGCACAAATCAGCCAAAGGGCATCTTCTTGTGTGTGAAGAGAAGGTAATGATAAAGCAAACACCCCATCAGGGTAGGAGTGAGAGTTTCTGGTGCACTGGGCTGGTGTGAGATGTCCTGCCCCTGGGGCAGTGCCTGGGGAGCAGCTGCAGGAACAAGCACCTCAGCCCTTACCACCTAGCTGGGGCACTAGGCAGACACCTTCCATGTGGGAAAAGGAGCCGAAAACTTCCCGTAAGGACCTCGAGATCATGACACAAAAGTAAGATTTTCCATAAAAAAAGCTGCTGCCCCAGCAGGGAAGAGCAGCTCCAGGGTGCTCCTCAGAGCTGCCCCCCAGCTCACGGCCAGCACACACCTCAGTGCTTTTCCATTGGTTTTTACAACCCTGCTGGGGGGATCCGCCCTTCCCAGCTCCTCGGGAATGCTCAGGTGGCATTCCCTGTCAGAACTGGGCCGGGAGGCATCGTGCTCATTCCTTCCCAGGGCTCTCCCACTGGCACCATTAAACCCAGCAAGGACAAGAACTGATATTCCTGACCTCGCTAAAGGTCAATGTAATTTTTAAAAAAGATGATTCCCAGAAATACTGAAGCCACCTTGATATATCTTCATTAGGGACTAATGTAAGATGGAAATTACCACCTCTTACAGTCTCAGGAGCTGAATCCAAAGCAGCAGCTCATGTTTGTTCCAGCTTTACACAACCTCTCCACTCCCGGGAGAAAGCTCAGGTTATGCCTACACGCCTGTTCCTCTCTCACCTGAAACTGCCACAGATCAAAAGATTGTCCTAATGAGCAAATGGTTTATTTCTTTTTCAACAGTTCTTCTGCTTAAATTCTCCAGGAGCAGATACTTCCAGCAACAACCCTTTGGGCGACACATTCGGATGTTTATTCAGCAGGGGATGCCCCATTTGGAGACAACTTTAAGAGGGAAAAAACCCTAAATCTCTCAAATCAAGCCAGCAGCATGATAGCATTAAATAAACACCAATTCCTAAAGAAAAATAAAATCTTTCTAGAGAAACTCGATCGACTCTCTGACAGCACTACAGAGCTGGAAGATGAAAAGAAAAATTATACATTGGAGTTGCAGCAAAATATTGGGTTTCATGTCTCGCTGCGTCTTGATTGCTAACAAGGTTTGAAATGTTGTGTATGGAAAATATCAGCACGCTGGCAATGAGGAGAAAGTGAAAAAGCAAGGAATGATGGATAAGAATCAATTCCCAGCTTGGAAGGCTCCCAGCCACCTGTGGTGCCAACAGCAGGGAACCCTGCCTCCAGAGACCACGGGAGATTCATGACCTGACCATGATATCAAACCCAAATCGGGATCTGACCAAGACATCAACCCCCAGTCACAATCTGACCACAAAATCAAATCCCAATTGCACAAACATTAAGAGCCAGTGACAGCACAGCGGGAGAACACTAAAAATTAATACACTCAGTTAATATCAACTAAATTCAAATGTTAGAATGAGATTCTCAACATGAAGCAAATGAATATTAGTAGAAGATTAAAGAAGAAATTCACCAAAAATTGCTCACGAGACAAAAAGCTCCTCCTTAGCAACCAGGCCATTGAAAGAGCCCACCATGATCTGACCATGATGCAACCCAGCACCTCTGGGAGGGAAGGGCACTGGGAGGGAGCCAAACAGGGAGAGAGGGATTTCTGAGCACATCCCCTTCCCAGCGGGGCCAGGAGCAGACACTTTTCTGCAAACACCCAGAACCAGTCGGGAATGGCTGCGGAGAGCAAGGGAATGTGGAGGGGTCTGTGCTGAGGACACACCCACAGCCATGGGGGCCTGGAAGGGCTGGGAGAGCAAGCACTTCGTCTCTGTTTTCCTGCACCTATTCCTCCAAAGTGTCTGGATGAAGGGGGAGATTAAAAAATGGGACATTAAGTACCTAGGTAAAAGAAACACATGTATTTCTTCATTAAAACAGCCCCCTTTTAACCCAGCCTGACTTCTCCCTTTCAGTACGGGATGCTGAGCCTGACAGGCAGTTAGATTGAGTCCCTCCCCGTTGCCTCCACTGCTCTGATTACTTTGATCACTTGCAAACAGTTTATTTGGAAACGAAGCATAAAGATTCATTTATAAATTTTCCTGGATTAATAATCTACTGAAACAACAGAAGTTACGGTTAATCAGGCTTGAAAAGAATCAATGCCAGGTTGGACGGTACTTGGAACAATATGGTCTCGTGGAAGGTGGCCCTGACAGGACAGGGGGTGGAACTGGATCAGCTTTAAGGTCTCTTCCAACCCAAACCAGTCTCAGATTCTAGGATTTTATGACCTACAGGTAACTCATGAACCCTTAGCTATGACAGTGAACAGCTGCAGGCTCTGTGTTGGGTTGTTGTGCCTCAAACACTCTGAGCACTCCTGGCTCAGCCCAGAGGCAGCTCTACCCTCTCTGCAAGCTCTGCTGCTGTTATTCTTCAAGTACAGATCCTTCCAGAAAACTCCTAAATTGGAACTGATGTTTCTCCCCAGTTAGCCTCTCTGGGATTTGTGAACTCATCACCAGTACCGCGGAACGCTTTGTGACCTGAAGTGATCCAGAAGGGCTCAAGCGGTAAAGCCGGGGTTAAAAATGCATGTTCAAGAATCAAAAGGCTGATTTTAATGTGTTTCTGTGCTGAAACAAATCAGGAGTGAGTTTATGCATTTTTCTATTTAGAGCAGAAGGTACAAAATCCTCCCAAGTCCATTTCCTCGTCCAACACTTCTGGTTCATCACGCCCAACATCTCTCTGATTTGGTAACTCTCCTCTGATTTGTCTTTTGCATTTCCTCTCCTGTTCCATTCCTAATTCTTTCTTAATTCCTCCCATAAATAATGACTGAAGAACCAGTAGGAAATGTCCACAGCAGCAGAAAGTCAGGTTCTTATCTGCTCTTACAGGGGCGGATGAGAACAGTTTCCAGCTATAATATGTTATATTGAAAGGAAAAAAAGCTGCTTTAAAAATCTATATTAAAGCTTTTATCCAATTAATATTTCATTACAGCTGCCTGGGAAGACTCGTCACTCCTCGGTCGTTTCATTCTAAACAGCTAAAACCTGTTTGTGGAGGTCAGATCTTTACTTTTTAATAAGAAATGTTTTGTAAGTTACTAATTAAAAAAATAATTTAAGGAAATGTGTTTTTTCTTGATCGGTTTCTTATTATTATTTCTTTTTGTGGAGCAAGGAACAAACATTAAACCCACCCCGGCTCCCTGGCAGCAGCTCTGACTGGGGCCGTGCATTTAATGTGCCCCAGAGCATCAGGCAGATTGAGAAGAGTCTTTGTTCTTTTATTAAAAACCTGGCAAACACTTGTTTGCTAACGAACCCGAGAGGTCGGGGAAGGTGGGATGCAGGATGTGGATCTCCATCGGTGCGGGAGCACTGCCCTCTGTTGCCCGAGGGATCGGTACCAGCCTCGGAGCCAGCGGTGCCCGTCGGGGGCATCATGGAAACAGCCACCTTACTGCCTTCCTACATCTGATTTATCAGAACTCTTTCTCCCCAGACGTACTAATCTGCATTTCCAGTTTACAGCACGTTTCCCGATGCCTGGAGACGCTAAGCTGGACTTTTCATTATCAGGACTGCAACTAGCACAGGGAAACTTCTCACTGACCGTGTTTCCCAAGGAAGGCTGGGTGGGAATGGGGCAGGGAACCCCCCCCAGCCATACAAGGGGCTGTTAAACCACCCCACAGCTGGCACAGAGAGGGAATCACCCCCCATTCCCTCGGGTTTGGCCAGGGGGCAGCTCTGCAAATGAGCCCAGTATTCCTGATGGCTCAACTCAGGTTTGTCTCAGCAAGAAGCAAAATCCCTCTCAAGCAAACACCTCCCAGCTCTGCTCACCAACCCCCCCAGCCCACGCAGAAAAATCATTCCCAGGAGGAATGCTGAGGTCCCAGGAGGCAGGGAAAAGTCACTTAGGGGTCAGCCTCTTCTTCCAGGCAAGTAGAGACAGGACAAGGGCAAATGGCCTCAAGCTGCACCAGGGAAGGTTCAGGTTGGATACTGGGAAAATTTTTTTCACTGAAAGAGTGGTCAGGCATTGGGAGGGGCTGCCCAGGAAAGTGGTGTAGTCCCCATCCCTGGAGGTGTCCAAGGAATGACTGGACATGGAACTCAGTGCTGTGGGCCAAGTGGCAAAGTGGGGATCATGCATAGGGTGGACTCAATGGTCTGGGAGGGCTTTTCCAACCTCAGTGATTTTGTGATCCTGTGACTGAAAGAGGGAGATGGTAAACTGGGAGAGGGGATACAATCATAGAACATCCCAAGTTGGATGGGACCCATCGGAATCATTAAATCCATCTCCCTCTCCTTGCAGGGCTATCTAAACCTAAACCACACAACTAAGAGCATGGCACAGATGCTCTGAGCCCTGAACACGGGCATGCAGCTGCTTACAGATCTTTCTACAGCTGGATCTATGCCTTACATTTGTCTCCCCAATGGATTTTCCCAGGAACAGCTCTCCACGTGCTGTGTCAGGAAGCCCTACAACACCTCGGGGCTGGCAAGACAAATACACTGGGACAAGCGGTTCAGAGCACATTGATTCATGCGGTCGATGCTCAGTGTTGAAGGGTCAATCACGGCACAGGGCTGTCTCTGGGAAGAATCAGCCCAATGCTAAACTCATCACTCAGCTCAGTATCTCCAGGAGCAACAAGTCCTCTGTATCTCTGCAGATCAGACACTTCCCATTCAATAGTTAATTAGGGGAGCGAGTACCCAATTTACTCCAGCCAGCTGGGAAGAAAAATGCTAAACTGATGCAGTTTAAGCAAGATTAACACAGAGGTACTTTCAGCTCCCTTCATAGGGTTACAGAACCAAGGGGTTCCACAGTAACAGGATCCAAGAGAAATCAGTGATTGCCCTCTACTACTGATCCTTTCCTTGGGCAACTCACCTGACATCCCCCATGTCTGTCAAGGGCTGTGCTCCCCAGCTCATCTCACCTTCAGGTAGGGAGATTGGGAAAGGAATCATTGTTGGAAGAGACCTTAAAAATCATCCAACTCCAACCCTTGCCATGGGCAGGGACACCTTCCACTAGCCCAGGTTGCTCCAAGCCCCGTCCAGCCTGGCCTTGGACACTTCCAGGGATGGGGCAGCCACAGCTTCTCTGGGCAACCTGTGCCAGGGCCTCACCACCCTCACAGTACCTTATTTTTAAATTAGATTCATTTGTTCTCTTGCCAAGAAAAAAATCTCAAACCAACCCACCCCATGTCCCTGCCCCTGGCAGGGGTTGGAATGAGATGAGCTTTAAGGTCCCTTCCAACACAAACCAGTCTGGGAGGGGAGGGGGCTGCAGAGAGGCCAAGCCCAGGCAGTGACACCAGGAGTGAGACCAATCTGATGCCATTCCCTGCTCTACAAAGGGACATCCACCTGGACCTTGTCTGGGATTTGGCTCCCCTCCACAGCATCAGCCAGAAGCATTTTATCCATCTTCTGAGCCATGAGATAAAAACAAAGATGACTTGAGGCAGAGATGTCACAGAGAGACAATGTCATCAATGTCACAACTCCCAGTACTTTTATTATGGCTTTAATTCCACACCTACTTTGGGAAGGGCTCTGCTGTGAACTGCAGCTTCTCATCGTGGCATTCCAGTGTATCACAGGTTTTCTTCACTTCAATGTCTCCTTAAGAAAAAATGTCTTTACAGCTCAAAAATGCTGCAAATCAGAGCTCAAAGACAACCTCCAGAAGATACTATGGCGATCCAGGCCCCATCAGCTGGAAGCTGGAGCCTGGAGCTGCAGCTGGGACTGGTTTGTGACCAGAGAACACACGGCACTGTGGGGATGAACCCTCACTCAGCACACACAGAAACAGGGACACAGGAGAAGGGTCAAGGAGGAAAAAAAGAATATGAATGGATATCCTAGGGAATTTCTGTTTTAAACCAGACATGCTGCCTGTCTTCTCTGCCATCCTGTGGTCATTAACCCATCCCTGGATTTTCTGAATCAGCAGGTAGCAATTAATCCTCCACTCTTATGGGGTATCAAAATGAATCCTTAACCTTTACCTCGTGATGGAGCATTTCCATACAAAACACTCCTCCTCTATCGGTATTCTAGCCACGGACTCGGAGTGTGGGAGTGCTTGGAAATGGGTTCAGAGACAGTTCCCTGTGTTTTACACATTTATCTCTTCAAAGAAAGATGAAAAACTATGACCCACAGAATACAGTCCATTAGGATAAATCTCCATAATTTTGTAGCCATTAAAAAAAAAAAAAACAACCTACTTGTTCCCATTTTCATTCACGTGTTGAAGCTGTTTTTGAGAGACCTCAAAAGTTTAAGTAGTTTCTGAATAGAAACGCAGTTGTAAGTCTGGTGTAAAAAGGAACAATAGTGCCACCAAGTGGGGATGCGTTGCAGCCGAAAAAATCGCGATTTCTTTAATTTTTAGTTGAGACGGAAAGTCACAGAAAAGCAAAAATAGCCACTTCAGTGATGGCCATTACATTGCCTTTATCCTCGGATCTGGAGGTTCTACATCTGTTGTTTACAATTTTAAGCGCCATAGGGTTGAAAAAAATCGTAAAAATTCCAAAGTGTGTGAAAAGTCCTTCCCATTCCAAACGTTTTCTCCTTCCACACACAGAGCAGCTGTGGCTGCCCCATCCCTGCAAGTGTTCCAGGCCAGGCTGGACGGGGCTTGGAGTGACATGGTTTAGTGGAAGGTGTCCCTGCCCGTGGTGGGAGGTGGGACTGGATGGGTTTTAATGTCCCAGTTGCAGCGGTAGCCCAGGACAGCAGGGAGCACTGCTGCACACGGGAAAAAAACAATATATTCCCAGCAGGAGCCCTCGCAGCCAGAAGGAGATAAGCAGGACAGCAAAGAGCAAAAAATCATTCCCATCTTTAACAAAATAAAACAAAACAAAACAAAACAAAACAAAAACAGAACAAAAAAACCCACCAAACAAACAAACAAAAAAGCTGAAACTGTGATAATTGAGCACCAAAAAGTTGTTCCATGTAAAAAAACCCAAATATTTGCAGCACATTAATAGAAGCACTTTAGGAAAACCCTGTCTATTTGAACATTTGAAAGCCTAGGGGCTAAACTCCTCACAAAAACTTTGGTGTTTACGGTTACCTCAGTGTTTAATTCCAGAGAAGGCAGGAAGCAGGCTGCATGCAGGAAGCTTTGCTCTAACCAGTAGCAGTGCTAAGGGAGCCCCAGAGCTCACAGACAAATGGCCAAAGTCTGTGACGTATAAATTAAACTAGAGCACTGCAAATGGAAAAAAACCAAACAAACAAACAAAAAAAAGGTTTTGCAAGCACTGACTGAGTGTCAAATTTGCTGGGTGGATGTTTATGTGAGTTTGCAATTGCTGAGTAGCTCAAAATAAATTGAAATACAAACCCTATAACTTCAATTAATATTTAAAACTACCTGATCAGAGCTGTAGGTGACACTCCATGCGAGCTTCCCAAACCCCAGGGTGAGCCAGATCTGCCTTATCAGTGTAAATACACAACCTGAGAGTCGTAAAATCACCAAGTCATTTAGGAAAAGCCCTCTGAGATCACTGAGTCCAAGAGTTCTCCAGCATTGCCAAGGCCACCACTAACCCATGTCCCCAAGTGCCTCATGCACATAGCTTTTAAATCCCTCCAGGGATGGGGACTCCACCACTGCCCAGGGCAACTATTCCAGGGCTGGACCTCCCTTGGCACAGCTTGAGGCCGTTTCCTCTCATCCTATCCCTTGTTCTTTGGGAACAGAGCCCACTCCCCCAACCCCCTCAGCTCCACTCTCCTGTCAGGGAGTTGCAGAGCCAGAAGGTCCCTCCTGAGCCTCCTTTTCTCCAGGCTGAGCCCCTCCAGATCCCTCAGCTGCTCCTGGTGCTCCAGACCCTTCCCCAGCACTGTTCCCTTCCCTGGACACGCTCCAGCCCTCAATGTCTCTCTTGTCAGAGGGCCCAGAACTGCCCCCAGCACTGGAGGTGCCCCAGCAGTGCCAGCACAGGGACAGTCACTGCCCTGGCCTGTGACACACCATGGCTGGCACTGGGGCCATTGGCCTCTTGTCCACCTGGGCACACCTGGGCTCATGTCCAGCCGCTGTCACCAGCACCCCCAGGGCCTTTCCCATTGGGAATATTCCAGCCCCTCTGCCCCAGCCTTGAGTGTTCATGGGGTTGGTGTGACCCAAGGGCAGGACCCAGCTCTTGGACTTGCTGTCCCTCACCCCACTGGCCTTGGCCCACGGACCCAGAAGAGCAATGACACTGCACCCTTACTGACAACGTTCTTGCCGCTGTGCAGTGAAAGGTAAGGTTTGAGAACGTGCTGCCCATAATTTATTCATCCTAAGCAGTACTGAATTGATTGGAAGTACCCAAACAATGTCCCAAATGAGGAGGGATCTGTTGGCATTACATCCTAATTGCCAGCAGCCAGCTCCATTTTCTGTCTGATTGCACACACACGCCGGGATGCACATCTATCCATGTTCCTGTCAGTGTACACAGCAGTTTGGATATTGTTACCACGGCCTAAATGCTCCACACAAGGACAGGCATAAATCTCCATAACCAGTCCCTGAGAGGCAGGGCAAGGGCAAAGCACTGCAGCAGGATGGGAGAGGTGCAGGGACAAGGTCAGCCCCTGAGCTGACAGCAGGACTCCAGATCATCCCAGCCCTCATCAGCCACCATCAGCACATCTACAGACACACAACAACCCCTCCCCGTTGACAGCCTGGCCCTCCAGACCTCACTCCCAGCATTTCAGGTATTTGCCCAGTTGTGGACATCCTGCTGTGCCCAGACTTCCTCTGCTGTCCCATCCATACCTGTCATCCCTGGGCACTCTCGAGCTGAGGAACTGGCAGGTATTTTGTTCTGCCATCTCCACATCTCAGCACACTCCTGCTGGCACTTGCCAAAGAGCCACAGACTGGAGAGGAGCATAGGCAGGAGCTACACCACCTCCCGAGGAGCTGCTAAGCCATTTCCAGGCAGGCACCTTCACAAAGAGGCATCAAACTCACCCAGTTCCTCTGAAACAAGAAGCTTTCAGCAGCTCAGGTGGGAGACTGCAGCTTTTTCAACCCTGCCAGTCCATCTCTCCAGCAGAAACAGTAATTCCCTTCTGATTTCTCAGGCAGAAGCAGCACTCCCAGGTTTCTAGAGAAACCCCTCTCATTGCTGACTGTTTCTGCAAGGTGTCCCCACAAGCACCTTCTTCCCCAGGTCAGCACCTGTTCTCAAATGCATTACACGGCTTCTAACTTCAAAGTTTCCCTTCTCTGACTTTCAAGAAGCTCAACTTCCTATAAAAAAATGTCTACCACAAAGACACTTTGGTGCAGTGGCTTATTACTAAGCTCAACTCGCCCCACTGCCTCCCACATCTTTGGAATCCCTGGAGAGAACAACTTTCCTCTGGTTAAAGGGAAAATAGATTCTCTTTCAGTTTATATCAGAGTGCCTGAAACTCAGTGCTGAGTTTGGGATGGAGACCCAGTACTTGTGCACTCCAGCCCCAAGCACAGGCACAGGGGAGCAGAGAGTCCTGGGCTCCCAAGCCTGGGAGATGCAGTGAAAAACTACCAGTGAAATCAGCTCAGTTACAAGGCCCTGGAAAACACCTTCCCACTGAGAGCTGGAAAGCCATGCCCTGAGCCACGCTGCTGAGTGATGTTAGTCAATTGGGTTTAATTTGGAATTGCTCTTTGCTTTCTCTCCATTTCTACAAACTGTCAGTTAGGGACTCTCTGCTCCCCTGTGTCCATGGTTGGGGCTGAAGCCCTCCAGAGGAATTTGGGGTTTCCTCAGGATGCTTCAAGAATTTATATTTATAACACGCCTCAGAAAACAAAATGAGATTTTTAAAATGAGGAGTGTGACGCCTGGTTTGGGTGTGCTGAGTGCAGAGAAGCTGTGAAGTGCTTGCACCCCTGGGTTTTTGCTTGCCCTGCTCACCACCAAGGGGAAGGCTCTGGTAGCTCAGATTCCAGGAGAGTCCTGACAAAAATATTGGTTTAAGGATAGAGAGGAAAGGTTAAAACTTGGAAACACTGTGCAAAAAACAGTAAAGTTCAAAATCATTAAACATGTGTGTGCTGCAACACCGCAATAAGTTGAAGGTACAGCTAAAATGTACATCCCCTCTGGAGTGTAACCCCATCTGGGTGCCAGCAAAGGAAACCAGCTAAGAGAGATGAACTGGAACCCGGTGACTCCAATCACAGCCAAGCTCCCTGACTGTACCTGCCCAGGAAAGCAGCCAAGGCTTGTAATACAACTAAACAACAACATTAATAGAGGGGGTTTATGTGTATGCCTTAGTTGGTAGCTTTTATGAAATGCAAATGAATCAGTGGAAAAAACTTCTTGTTGCAATTATGACTTAAAAGAGCTTAACAGTAGAGACAACTTGCACTACTAATAAAACTTGTGTTCTTTAAGAGTCTATTCCACTTCCATCAGCAACCCTCAGGAGGGAAGTGACTGCAAACACTTCATGAGGAATACAAGGCAGTTGAAATAGCGGAACCAAATCCTCAGCACATGTGTGTGCTGTTCTCTGCAGCGCTGTTTGCCCTGGCTCCCGTCCCAGTGCCAGCCTGTGTTTAACAGCTCGTGCTGTTCCCTGAGGACACAGCTCCTGTCAGCACTGCAGGACAGAGCTAATGGACCCTCCTTCAGTTGAGCAGCTCAGGCAGGAACATTTCACCACTAACAGAACTGGCTGCCACATGACAATGCTACAGTGACGGTTCCCCGACCTTGCTGAGATTGCCTGGGATATTCCATGTTCTGGCAGATGAACGTTTTAGGGCTCCTGCCGTGCAGGTCAGGACCTGTGATGAGCTGTGGGTCTCCCGAGCTAGGATAGCCCCTGTTCCTGCTCCCACCCCTGCCCTTGGCTGTGCCTGAGCACGACACACAGCACGACTCCCAGGAACACTCCTAGGGTTGTTCCACAGCAGTTGGAGCCCAGGACATGTCTAAAACTTGTGAGTCTATTTCCTCCCACCTTTTACAGCTCAAGTTGTAACTATAATCAACAACATTCCTGCTCTCTTTTTTGATAGAAACTTGTTTCACATTCTGGAAGACCTGCCACATGTGTGTGAAGCTCGTAGCAAATTTCTGGATGACTGCACATGTACTTTGGATAATAGGGACTTACGAGGGCTCCAGAAGGATACACAGCTGTGCCCCGACCTCCCTGGCATCACTGGGGAGCATTGATGGCTTCAGCTGCTGTGGCACCAGCTCATGCCCAGGGACAGCAGCTCTCTGTGGGGCACGAGGCTGGAGCACAAAGCACCCTCAGTGCCTCAGCTCTCAGTGTCACAGAGTTGTCCCACACAGCCTGTCCCACGCAGCCTTCTTGTCCCAACACACCTCCCTGTCCAGAGGGAATGGCCCTGTCTCCACTGACCATCCTGGAGTGCCCCAGTGGGCACTGAATATCTGAAATCCACGTGGCAGCTGCCCCTGGTTTGAAATTCTCTCGCTTCACACACTGTTATCGCTACAAGGGGCACAGGGCACACAGGCTGGAGATAGAAGAGTTTTACAGTCCTGAAGATTTCACTCTCTGGAGCCTGTAGTAACATACTGTGTTACCAATATCCACCGACAGCTCAAGGATTGTTTTTGAGCCTTCCAACCCAATTTAGCTCCACCATATGTTAGTGCTACTTGCTTCAACACTGAATTTTCTCCATTATTTCACTACAGCTAAAACATTCTTCTGTTATTTCAAATATACTTTTCTTGCTTACTGAAAAAAAAAAAAAAAACAAACCCAAACCACATTTTAAAAGGATGATGGGTGTGGAAGCCAACCAAATTTATCAGCACTCCATTGGACAAAAGGTAAGCAGCACACTCACCTGGCTAAGAAAAGATTTCAACACCTCATTTATGGAATCATCAATCCCAAAATGGTTTGGGTTGGAAGACACCTTAAACCTCATCTCATTCCATGCCCTGCCATGGGTAGGGACACTTTCCACTATCCCAGATTGCTCCAAGCCCTGTCCAACCTGGCCTTGGACACTTCCAGGGATGGGGCAGCCACAGCTTCTCTGGGCAACCTGTGCCAGGGCACCACCACCCTCACAGGGAAGGATTTCTTCCCAATATCCCATCTAACCTCCTTCGGCTTAAGGCCATTCCCTCTTGTCCTATTCAATCCCATCTCCCTTAAAACTCCCCCGTTGTTTAAGAGTTTTGCTGAACACTTTTACCAAGTCAAAGCCTGGTGAGCAGAGCACCCCAAGGGTGTATTATGGCACTGCTGCTGGGATGTGCATTTCCTGCAGCAGCCAACAAGGACCATAAAAGGATTGTTAATCCTGTTTATTTTTAAGCCCAGATTTTGGCCCATATAGCCCTTTGGTCCTTTGACCCTCCTGAAATTACATTCTGCAATCAGCATGGTAAAAAAACCAGTCTTCACTCAAGCCTTTGCTATATCAAACTAGAAAAGCTGCACCAAGAAAAACCACCATTCCCTACCTGTGGATCCCACACACAGGTCTGAGAGCTTCTCCTTGATCCAAACTGAGGGGAGACTCCTTGGTGTCTGCAGCTTCCTAGGAGGAGCAGGAGAGGGGCAGCTCCAATCTCTGCTCCCTGTGACCACCTACAGGACCCAGGCAAAGACTGGAGCTGTGCCAGGGGAGGGTTAGGCTGGATTTCAGGAAAAGGTTCTTCCCTTAGAGGGTGGCTGGGCACTGAACAGGTTCCCCAGGGCAGTGGTCACAGCCCCAAGGCTGTCAGAGCTCAAGGAGCGTTTAGACAACACTCCCAGGGACAGAGTGGGATTGTTGGAGTGTCCTGGGCAGGGCCAGAATTGGACTGATGGTCCTTGTGGGTCTCTTCCATCTCAGGATATTCCATGATTCTATGAAATAAACAGGCGTTTTCCTAACTGGAGTGTTCACATTAGAATTCAGACATTTCCTTTGCAAAGAGCATCTTTTCATCCCACCTTAAGCATCCGCATTGGTTTCATGCAGGAGGACACAGTTTGGGAACAAGTCTTGGATGTCCACAGTGTTCCCTGTGGGCGAGGACTGAGGCAGAGTCCAGGGAGTGCAGTCCCTGCAGACACACCTTGCCCAGGCTCACAGCTGGCCCAGTGACTCACAGCTCTGCTGGGACAGGTTTATAACTTTTCTTCTCCAAAGGGAAACGCACAGGTTGCAATTAAAATCTGGGTGAGGCTGGACAAACCCAGAAATGTTTGGAATTATTCCGAAGTTTTAATTGAAGTTGGAGAGTGGAGCAGCTGCAGTGTGGTGGGAATGAGACTTTGACATTTAGGGAAGTGTCAGTGAGCAGAAATCTTGCTGTCACAGATATGAGTCACCCTCTGCTGTGCCTGACAGCCGTTCTCTCCAACTTGAGATCAAGATAATTTCATTTTAATCCGAGAGAAGCAGAGGGATGAGCAATTCCATTCATTTATAATACAAGTTCCCTTCAAAGGTAACTGGAAAATGAATCCTTTGGCAAGATGTTGGTAGTTCATCGCTGCAGAGGTGTTAAAACAGCACAAAGGGCCCTCTCTGGATGGACAGCATGGCACAGAGAAGTCACACCCACTGTCCCCAAAACAAAGTCTGCTTAGGTAAGACACACTCTGTGTTGGGGGAAGCTGGGAGAAACTGGGAGAAACCAAGATCAGATAGCACAGCATGTGTGCCAAGGCAGAGATTTATGTTATTACAGTAACAAGACTGAAAACATCTGAAGGATCTCACCTAAAGGATTACAATGGCACACTTGGTTCCTTCCAAAAACAATTCCCATTGGGAAAGAAGTAGGTGGAACCTCTGCGATGCCAGCCCTGGAGCAAACTGGCTCAGACTGGGCTCGGCAGGACAGAGCAGCAAACCACTTGTGCAAAAGGCAATAATAACCTTTAACTGAGATGAATCTGATTGGAAACAAGACAGAATTCACAGCTTTCAGACAAATAAGCCACAACCCCCCACAGTGTTCAGTAATATGGAAAACTGTGCATGGGAAGGGCGTGGAAGGGAGGTGTTTTAAGGATGTTACCTGATGGCTTTTCCAACCCAAATGATTCTGTGATTCTATCTCAAGTGCTAAAAATTAAGGGTGGCTCTGATTGAAGCAATTACCACCTCATTACATTCCAGCAGAGCACATCCAGAACCAGACTTCATGTTCTTTATGCCTTAAAATTACTGGTTTGAGCCAAATCAATCAGAAGAAAGAGCAAAAACAGCTGAAAACCCACAAAGAATTGACATAAGAAGATTTTGCTGAACGTCCCGGAGTCGTAACCCACCTCCAAGGAGAATCCAAAGCATCTGTTACCCATCACCACCAACCACAGTATTTCTGTAGAGTTATATTGTGGGCAGGAGCCAGGAAAGAGGATCCAGAGGATGGACAGCATTTTTGAAGGAAGAAGGTGAAAATCAGGCCTCTGTGAAGGGCCCTAACAACCTGTACTGGGGTGATGAGGGCAACAGGCAGAGTTTTGACACTGCTGACGGTGGCACGTGGAGAAACCAGACCGTTCACTTTCAGACAAGGGTTTGGCTGCTGAGGCACAACCAGAGGCTGTGGGATGAAGGCAAACAGCAGAAGGATTCCATGCAGGAGTTGGAACCTGCTGGAAAGGGAGACCAGGATATGCTGGGGGTGGTGTAGAGCTACAGCAAACACAGAATGAAATGAAATAAAGAAGCCAACAACCAGCCTTGAGTCCATGTGGACTGAAATCACAAGACAAAACAAGAAGGGTAGAGCATCAGTGAAAACTCCTGCCAGCCAAGCTGGCAAAGCTGCCTGCAATGTGGTAAAGGTGCCCCAGAGGAGAAAAGGGAAAGTCACTTGTTATTTTCCCAGTCTCCACAAACTGGGCCAAACCAGGAGTAATGTGCAAACCTCACCTCAGCCACTACCAACCACTGCTCTATGGAACAGAGAGTTACTGCACCAAACGAGATGTGATCCCTGGCTTGGGCTGAGTGACAGGCAAAACCATTCCCAAATCCACAGTTCTCAAGACTCCTTAACCAGGCATATGAAGGGACCATTCCCAAGATCCTCTGCAAGCAGGAACATCTCTGACACAACTCAAAACGTGATTTCTACAGAAGTGCTCCCAGAGTGCGAAGAAGTTGCCTGGAGTGTTGGGAGAGCTCAAGATCTTTCCTTATAAAGCCAGAGAGCAATTACTGGATCAGAGCATGGAGAACACAATAGAACAGACACTTTCTTCAGTCAGGAGGTGATTCAGCTATCAAAGAGTTTCTTTTGTTTCTATTTTGGGAGGAAAAAAACATCACTGCTTTCAGATGTCTAAAACTGACATTCCCAGGGTATGTTCACCAGGGCTGTCAAAGTGCTCTGTGATTCCTCCCTTCTCACACTCTGGCCTCTCTGACAACCATGTGGAACACCTGGAAATGCCACCAGGAAAGCAGGACAACAAATATGACCGAGAGGGCACACTGTGCCTCTGCAGCCAGAAATAGAGAGCAGAGCACATGCCCTCATCCCTCCCGTCTCCTCACTCGGGAGCTATCCAGAACACACACATGCAATGTGCCAGGAAAAAGGTCCTTCCTGGAAGAGCTCCCCTTTCCAGGGTCATGGATCAGCTGGGGCCAGGCTGGCAGAAGGGGCTGCACATCACAGGGAGCTCTGCACGGGACAGGCTGGTGACAGCCAGGAAGGTGACGGCGCTGCCGGAGGACTGGCACCTCGGAAGAGCAGGGAGCCAAGGGAAAAGCTCCACCACCAAGTTTAGGACATTTCTGGACATGAAAAAGGGACTTTACTGAGCGGTGTGGATGCAAGGAGTCCTTGGTAGGGAAAAAGGGAGCCTAAAGGACAATATTGCAGAGAGAGAGCGGGGTCTGTGCTCTTGGTGCTGGGACAGGTGTGGGAGCAGGTACCACACACTGGGATGAGGGCAACACAAAGTCCAGGGGATGTTTATACACAGTAAGGGAAAGAATGTGCTTATATATCATAGGGATACACACTGTAAAAAATACAGGTGAAATGGCCAAATACAGGGCTAGCAAGGCAGCCAAACCACAGATTTTCTCTGAAGTTTGGAAGACTGACAAAAATTCCATGGGAAAAAAAATTTGTTGCGCTTCTCACCCAAGAATAGTCAGGTGATCTGATGTCAATTAGCACGTGATATGCATGCGATTGCTATCTGTTAATGAAACCTGACTCTCTGAGCCCACCAGCTGTACTCTCCTTTAGCATAAGTGCTATTTCCACAGCTTGCCCCGTGTTTTTGTTTTTCTTTTTGTTTTATTTTGCAGTTACCCTTCTAGCACGCTCTCTTTGCAGAGCAATAGCAGTGAGAGACCACTAGCCGAGCTCGGGCTCTGTGAATCCTGAACAGAGAACGGAAAACACGCTGAGGAACAACTGCTGCGGGGTTGGCAGCACCTCCCCCCAGCGTACGAGGGGGGCACGGAGCAGCTGCCCGCCCGAGGGGGATCCTATTTTCAGAGCACATTTGGAAACTTTGTTCTCAGGAGCTTTTCTTGCAAAGTGTGGCAAGAGCAGAACGTCACTTTCTTTTAGTGCAACTCCTGAGTACACAGCACTGACCCATTGAACTGGGAACAGCCACTCCGTGCCTCAGTTCTGGGAATCCTACGAAAGCATCAGACCCACCCCCGTCCCACCCCTTGCGCAACACCCTGGGCCCCCTGCGCGCCCAGAGCTGAGCAGGGGAAGCTTTTCCAGCACTCCAGTGGAAGCTTTCCCAGCACTCTTATCCCAGAACCCCTCCGTGCCCTGGGCCGATCCCACAGCGTGGGCAGCAGGGAAGAGGGGGATTCTGCCCCTCTGCCCCCTCAGGTGAGACCCCACCTGCAGAGCTGCCTCCAGCTCTGGGGACTAGCACAGGAAGGATGTGGAGCTCCAGAGGAGGCACCAGGATGATCAGAGGGATGGAGCAGCTCTGCTGGGAGGAAAGGCTGAGAGAGCTGGGATTGTTCAGCCTGGAGAAGAGATGCTTTGGGGTGACCTGGTTGTGGCCTCCCAGTGCCTGAAGGAGCAACAAGAAACACAAAGAGAGACTATTTACAAGGATCTGGAGTGACAGGGGGGAATGGCTTCCCACTGCCAGAGAGCAGCGTTAGGGGGGATATTGGGAATAACCTTAGACAAAATCACAGACCACTATCCCAGGTTGCTCCAAGCCCTGCCCAACCTGGCCTTGGACACTTCCAGCAATCGGGCAGCCACAGCTTCTCTGGGCAACCTGTGCCAGGGCCTTCTCACGTTCACAGGGAAGGATTTCTTCCCAATATCCCATCTAAACAAACTAGTTTCTTAACTTTAATTAACCTCTTATTTGAATATAATCCATGAAAGCAGGTGCATTCTGCATATGAATCTTTTTTTTTTAAAGTGCTCCACAAGAACATAACAACACTTTAAAAAAGATGCTGCTCATAACTGCATAAATTAGAAAATGCACAAATGCACGTACTCATTTCAAGAGACTAACTTAATTATCAGCTATTTTAACATCAGGTTTCAAATTAGCAGAATATCCTCAAAACAATTTACCTTTGTTGGCATTTGGATTCTCACAGAGATTGTACATACTCATAAATTTACATGAGCTTATGGCATATAAAAGCGTCTGGTTCACTCCAAAAGAACATGTTAGTGCACAAAAAAGGAGGGGAAAAAATCCCCCCCAACCCCCAGAAACACTAAGGTAAGAATTAAGACTGAGGCACAAGCTCTCCTTTGCCTTCCCAGTCACTCCCTGGAAGGCTGAAAACACCCAAAACAGACACAAGGGAGGACAATAATTATATTTATTTTTAAAACTCCACCAGTACGCACACAGCTCACCGTCACAGCAACACAATACACGCAAAAAACCCCAGTAAGAATACTGAGCTTCCACTGGGTTTTTATTTGCTTTTAAAATTGTGTTCCTTGTTAAAGAATTCCTAGAAGTTCCAGTCATAAACCTGATTCATGGCTAGGAGCTGTCATCAAAACTGAAGCAGACACAGGCCAACAGTGTGACATCAAATTTCCCCTCTTGTAAGAGAACACAGCCAGCATTGAGCTCAAGATGAAATAAGATTTCAAGGCACAAGGCCAAGGCTGCAGCTCAGCTACACCTCATAGCATGTATAAACTAATTATTTTTAATGATTTTGTCACTAATACAAAGTAATAAAATCTTCAAAATTAAAAACTTCAAGTCTGAGTTCCTTTAAAAATAAAATAAATACAGTTTGGATTTCCAGTAGTGAAATACTCTCCATTTTTGGGTACCCATACAATTATGTTGTACGCATAACATGACTTTTCAACATGGATATGGATGGATAATCAGTATGGCTGAAAGTGCAAGTCAATCAGATAATAAACAGCACAATTTTCAACAGGAAAGTTGTCTTCTTCCAAGCACAAAACTTGCTCCTTAACTTCTCTATGAAGAGAACAGGTAGCAAATGAAACAAAATTAATACCCCCTTGCCTTAAAAGACGACTCTCCTAGAGCTACAGAGGAGACATCCAAGAGACAAAGCCGAAAATAATGTCATTTAAATTCTTAAATACATAACACACTGCATAAAGAATAAACACAAATCAGCTAATGAATTCCTAAATGGGCACAGACGTCATACCAAGAAATTAAATACAGAAAATTTGAGTCAGATGCGTTTCTGAATCTAAGGTGTCAGAGAGGCTGCCAGCCCAGAGCAGAGACATCTCAGAGAGAACCATCCTGAACTTGGGCAGTGTTAGATGCAGTCCTTCAGGATCTCGAGGAACCTACAGGTGGAATTCTGTTCAGTGAGAGACAAAGACCCCTGCAGACAGTTTGATTTACAATGAACATGACTCTGTAGGAAAGCAGATATTCTTTACTCATCTGTGTTCAAGATCACAATTAACGGTGTCTGTTCATCCACCCCTTTCCTTGTATTTCCTATGATTGACCAACATGATTTTGGAAACTACCTCAGATTTAAGGCACAGCAACGCAGCTCTGTTACCTTCCCAAGCGCTTGGCCCTTCCCTAGGAGCTGGGGCTTTAGAGTTCATTAAGCTGTAACACTTTCTGAGGGGACTTTGAGGTCAAAAATACATCAACATAGGGGTTGGGGAGGCGTGGGGGTGGAAATTCATTTGGATTTCTTTCTGACCTTTGGTATTTAGGGACAAAAATCGCCTCTGACTTCCAGTACCTGTGCTTTGAAACGTGGAAGAGGCTGAAATAAAGGGAGCACCGGGAATATTCACTTTATGAGACGGGAGCGTGTCTCTGGAGCTCTCTCCAAAATCCCGGGAAGGGGCAGTAAGTACCTGCCGCTGGTTTAAACACCTGGGTGATGGGTCACAGGTTGGATTCGGTGATCTTGGGAGGTTTTTTCCAAGCCCCCTGGTTTTGTGGTTCTGTGGTAAATGTGTCCCAGGGTAAATGTGAATCCCCGCTGCCCGCCCTTCCCTCACCGCGGGGCTGGCGCTCGCCGAGGGCTCAAACGAGACAGGAGCACCTTGTCTTTTTTTTTTTTTTTTTTTTTTTTTAATTAGGAACCATCCCAACTAACCCTTCCCGTGGGGAGCAGAAGTAAATCGGGAAGCACAGTGTTATCCCCCAGCCGGGGCGAGCCCGCCCCGTCCCTTCACGCAGAGGCGCGTTCGGAGCGGCGCGTGTGGAGTCCCCGCAGCCGCCCGGGGAGCGACTCCGCGGCCGCGCCGCCACCTGCTCGTGCTCCTGCTCCCCTTCCTGCTTCCCCCCCTGCTCCCGCTGCCCTCCATCGCGCCCCGATCCCTCCGGGACAGCACCGGGAACCTCCCCCCGCTCCCGGCCCGGCCCGCCCTCCCCGAGGGGAGCCGGCGGTGACGTCACGGCCGGGCCGCCCGGCAATGGGCGCCATTTTGAAACCGCGAACCCTCCCGCGGCTCCGGGCGGCTCCGTCCCGCTCCCGGCCCCGCGCCCGGCCCCGCTCCCGCGGCTCGCCCCGCCATGGCAGGTCGGTGTCCGCGCTCGGCCGCGCCTTCCGCTCCGCGATGGGCCCCGCCGTGGGCTGCGGGTGCGCTCCGCACGGCCGCGGGAGCCGGGCGCAGGCCGGGCCGCGCCGGGCGGTACCGGGGGGGATGCGGGAGCGCGGCGGCCCTGAGGGCGCCGGGCCGGGCCGGGGGCGGTGCGGGGTCCCCTCCTTCCCTTCTTCCCTCCCTCACCGTCTTCTCCCCCTTCCCTCCGCAGGGGTGGCGAGAGCTGGAGGCGACGGCGGCGGCAGCAACGAGTTGCAGTGGTGCTTCTCGCAGGTGAAGGGGGCGATCGACGAGGACGTGGCGGAAGGTGAGGGGGGCGCGGACACCCCGAGTGCTCCCGGCCGGGCCGGGGGTGGGCCGTGACTAAGCGAGCCTCGCGTCCCACCTTTAGAGCATCACGCACAACTCACGGCGCCTTCCTCCGGGGCTTTACAGCTAATCCCAGAATTGTTAGGGCTGGAAGGGGGATCACCCAGTTCCATCCCCCTGCCCAGGCAGGGTCACCTGGGCTAGGTGATACAGGAACGTGTCCAGGTGGGATTGGAATGTCTCCGGAGAGGGAGACTCCACACCCTCCCTGGGCAGCTGTTCTGGGCTCTGCCACCTCCATGGAAAGAAGTTCTTCCTCGTGTTGAGGTGGAACTTGTTGTGTTTTAGTTTATGGCCATTGCTCCTTGTCCTGTCCCTGAGCACCACTGAACAGAGTATGGGAGCTGATCCTGACACCCTTTGAGATATTTGTGTGGATTGATGAGATCCTCTCAGCCTTCTCTTCTCTGGGCTAACCAGGCCCAGCTCCTGCAGTCTCTGCTCAGAGAGATGCTCCAGACCCCAAATCATCTCTGTGGGCTCTGCTGGATCCTCTCCTGTAGCTCCTTGTCTTTCTTGTAGTGAGGAGCCCACAACTGGACACAGTTCTGGGCTCAAGAGAAAAGGTACTGACAGTGATAAATCACAGGGAGAGGGGGGAAAAATCCCCAGTGGAGTCTGTCAGGCTTGTCAAGTTTCGCTCTGACGCACAGAGAGTGCAGCTCTGTCATTTGTGCTGCATTAAAAAGTGCAGTTTAAAGGCTTCCTGCAGCTGTGGAGAGATTTTATTCCCACTTGTTAACGTTTGGGAGCTATAAATAGGGATATTAAGCAGGGAAAAAGGGCACACCTTCGCATTTCTCTGAAACTTTCCGAGTGTGGCGCGTTTCGGACGGAGTAGGAAACAAGAAACGTTTTAATTGGGAAAAGTGTTCCTCTGTAGTGCAGAACCAAGGGGGAGTTTTGCTTGACTTTGGTGAGAAAGTTCCTTTTTCCCCCGAAATTTCCTGTGTTCAAGCTGTCCAGCCTGGCACTGCTCCTTTCTAAAGTGTGAACAGACTTTCAGGGCTGTGTATGTTCAGCTTGGGTTTGGGTTTTTTTTTTTTTACTGGATGCAGTAAATATTTTTCCTTGCTGTCTGCTGCTGGGGAATTATGCTGACAGTGTTTTCATTTTCATGCCACTTGTTTGGCATTCCATTTAAAATAATAGCCATGGGAGGAATTGACTGGAAGAGTGCTCGAGAAACTAGACTCACTCAGTTGTTTTCTCCTCTTTTTTTTTTCCCTCTAAATATATTTTGTAGCTTTTACTGTTGCTCTGAAGCTCCCAGAATTCTTATGGAAATGTATTTAAGTAGCTTTTATGTTTCTTGGGAGCTTTCATCTGTGGGACTAGAAGTTGCAAAGGAAACACTCCTGGGGGGCACCTGGCTCCTGGGGTCACTTCCCAGGGGCAAATCCTGAGCAATGTGGATTTGTGCAGAGCGGGAAGGCTCAAGGAGCCATGCAGAACCTGTGTTTTTGCAGAGTTGGTGCTAGAGTTTGGTTTTCCTGTGGGAATACCAGAAATATTTACAGTTTTTGTGACTCCCTGTTTTTATTTTGGTTTGTGGCCTTTCCCTTCTCGTTACTTTTTGCCTTGACATTGGAACTCAGTGATGAAAATATACCGTTTATTTTCTTAGAGTTGCCCGAATTTAATTCAGCAGGGTGCAGCAAGAGTGCAAATAGCACTGCTAGAATTTTGGCCCCAGTTATGGACATATTTCCTCATTACCATTTTTTCAATCTTCTCTTACCAAACTGCACATCCAAACCCGCTTGATGGGCAGCTTTTGCCTTCAAATAGCCTTGGGATTTCACATAACTTTTTGTGATAGTGAAAACTTGATGTTTCTGCCAATTCTTGTTCAGTTTTTAAGCTCTCTAGAAGAAAATGCCAGCATGTCCAACCTATTCCATGCAGACTGTCTTGCTTAATTTCCTCACTTAAGGGTCATTCAGTAGCTGAAACTCCAAAGCCTGGTACTCAGGCAGCTTTACCCAAACATCACTTCCTTTGCAGGGCAGCTCTAACATACATTTTTATATTGAGTAGTCGTTTCTGAGGTGTGTTGCTTACTAAAAATACTGTGACAAGTGGCTCTGTTAGATTGGCAGCTGCCAGCTCCATTCCCAGGATTTTCCTAACTGGGTCATTAATACAGAAAATCACATTCTCATCTTTGTCTTGTGTGTGCATTCCCTTTGTTCAGGGAGAGATCCCTGAACTCTGGGCAGGCTCTGTGTCCATGAAGGGAAGGGCAGTGTTCAGAGAGCAGGAAAATCCATCACTTACTGAATGGGGACTTTCTAAAGTATTGACTGTGAATTTTCTAAAGCAGAAGACTTAAGGTGGATTCATGGAGGAGGGCTGGAGGATAAAACAGACGTTGAGTGAAACATTTAATATTGAGGATGGCAACAAGCATAATTTAAAAACAAAGGTAATTTGAGATGTGTTGTAATAGTGTTGTTAGTATAAACCACGTGGCTCCAAACCCCACACTGATTGCCTGTGCAGTTTGTGATTCTTGGATTGCCTCTTTCTGTAGGAAGGACCTTTCTAAATATGGAATACAATTGCTGCCTGAGACCTTATCTCTTTCGTGATTTCAGCGTTGAATTTGTTTTGCATGTTCAAAAATGTTCTGTTTTGGGAGGGGTTCTTTTTTGGCAAGCAAAATATAAACCAGTTTATTAAATAATGTACAGATATGCCCAAATTCCCTTGTGCCAGACGTTCTGCATCTAGCCCATGGCCACTTCTGGATGTAATTCTGTATCTTCAGTTAAAGACTGAAGAAATAAAATTTTTTTTTTTAATTCTCCAGATAGTGACTGGTGTTGTCAGCCCTGATAAAGTGAGAGATTCCTTGTTATCCTCAGTTCAGCAGACTCTCCTTTTGCAGCCCATGGGTTGCTGGGTCACCTCAGCACTTTGCCAGAAAGCAGAACACCAGGAGCAAAGACAACCACAATCTAATAAAAATATATTGGCCTGTAATCCTGAACGTGTTCTCAAGTGCAGATACCAGTGATTTAGAAATGCTCTTAGTATTAGATTGTCTTTATAAATCGTTGGTTTAAAATGTTCTCATGTTGTTCAGGAATTTAATTGGCCTGTTCCCATTGTTTTTAAAGGAATTCTGGCATGATTTTTTGCTTTTAGAAAAACTTTTCCCATAGAGGTACAGCTCTGTGAGGCCTGGTTCTGGCCAGCTATAATATCATCTTTTTTCTGTATGAACTGGAAAATTTGGGACCGATGACTCCATTATTGAGCCATGTGCACTGTCTCCTTTCTGGTTATTTCTGGAGTCACTTCATGCTGGAGCGGGGCAGAAGATAGGCTCTAAGCTGTGGTTTGGGTTTGGATTTTTCCTTGAAAACCAGTGGTTTCCATTAGCAGAACTTCGGATGATCTTTGCCCTCCCCTTGCTTTGAGTTGCCCAGAGAAACTGTGGCTGTGTCGTCCCTGGAAATGTCCCAGGCCAGGTTGGATGGGGCTTGGAGCAACCTGGGATGGTAGAAGATGTTCCTGCCCATGGCAGGGGTGGAAGGAGATGAGTTTTGAGGTCCCTCCCAACCCAAACCATTCCATGACAATATTTCACAAACAGTTTTGCCCTGAGCACGTGTTGTGTTCCAGCTGGAGAAAGCAGAGTCAGCATTTCAGGCAGGCCATGTTGTACCAGAGGTTTCATACAACCCATGGACCAAGAATTTGTCTTCACCCCAAGTTCCGCAACACCCTATTACCTAAAAATGTGCTCAGCCAGTAGATAATAGGTATTTAATGAGTGTTCTTTTGAATTCCAGTGGTGTCAGACAGCAGAAACCCCAGGGTGTTGTGGCACTGGAAAGCAAATTCCAATGTCTTACGGTACAGTAACATGTCAGTAATTCTGGGAACTGGTAAGAACAGGTGTGCTTTGTGACAAATGCAACAGGAGGGAACTTTGGGAAGTTTCTATCCCAGATTTACAAGTCAATAGCTGTGCCTAAAAAAAAAAAAAAGCTCCAGGTGATCTTCAGGATTTGTAAAATGGCCATGTAAGCGATGTCATTCAGTTTTCTGTGGAGCACAGGATGTATCCTGCCTGCTCATGTACAGTGAGTTTGCGTCTGTGATCTTTACCATGGGACCACACTTTGATTTTTGTGGTTTTTCTGGCATGTGCACATGATGGGTTAATGGAACTGCAGGGACAGGAAGGGGGGGGAGTGTGGGTATAAGTACAGAAATGTTCAGCATTGTGAGTGTTGGGACAGTGATACCTGTCTTTTTTGTAAAAGAAAGGAGAAGTTTATGGTTCAGGAAGAGACATTGAGGGCAGTCAGAAGTGGTTCAGAAATGCCTTTTCTGAGTGTTGAACCTTTCCCAGAGCTTTTGGATTTAGCATCTCTTTCCTGACTCTGACACATAAAATAGTTAGGACAGCCTTGTCAGAAAACTACACAGGTGGAGGTTTATGGGAATTAAGGGGGAAAAAATCCTCAGCACCAGTGAAAGATGGGAAGTGGGACATTAAAGAACAGATTAAAAGGCCTTTTAAAAGACTAAGCAACCACTAGGCTATAAGAGAAGATAAATTACTTGGCTTTAAACTGACAGAGGACAGGTTTAGTTGGGATATTGGGAAGGAATTGTTGGCTTTGAGGATGGTGAGGCCCTGGCACGGATTGCCCAGAGAAGCTGTGGCTGCCCCATCCCTGGAAGTGTCCAAGGCCAGGTTGGACGGGGCTTGAAGCAACCTGGGCTAGTGGAAGGTGTCCCTGCCCATGGCAGGGGGTGGGACTGGATGGTCTTTTAAGGTCCCTGCCAATCCAAAACAGACTGGGAGTCCATGATTATGTTTTCATGAGAATGTGGAGCTTCAGAACACACAGCTGATGAACAGTCAATGCTTGGCAGCAGCCTGGGGAACCTGTGCACCCAGGAAATCTTGGATATAGTCCCCACGTGCGTCCTCATTCTTGGGCCAATTTGGGGAGCGTTTTAACATCTGGGGAAAGAGCTGAATCAAAAATGACAAAAATTTTTTTTAAAGGACAAGAAGGTGTGAAAGCTGCAAGTAAAATAAAATTTGATTCTCCTATCGTGTTAAGACCTTTCTGAACTCCTACTAGAAGTACAAGGAACAGCATGACAATGAGCTCCTTAAGAAAAACTAACAATGGCATGACTTAATTAAATATACTTCCAGTAGGAGAAAGCTTACTGAAATTACTATTCCAGAGGTTACAAAATAATACTTAGGCAATCGATTTGCATAGAGAATCCTGAATTATGCCGTGAATATTAAAAAACAATCTCCCTTATTTCTCATGGCTTGTAAGGAAGGCACAGCAAGGGAACACACTCTACAGGCAGGAAGGGAACACTTACATATGTCTCACTCAACTCTGGCTTTACTGCTGCCTTTTCTTGCTGTGCTTCCTTTATGCTTTCCTTGCTTGCTTTGCACTGACACATCCAGGCAACTCTGTGTACTCCCAACTCAGTGGAGACAGATTTTTAGGATGTAATTTAAAGGACTTCCAGTATCAAGTCACAGTCTACTTCCATTGGCAAGTAAACACAAATTTAACTAAATGAGGGAAGGGCACTAATTGTCTTTTACAAGCTGGAACTCTGAGGTGCTGCTACATCCCAGAAGGAGGGTTTGGTGTGGGGTTTGTTGGGCGGGCCCTGGGGCAGACCCTGGCAACAGTGTGGCACCTTGTGCTGCTGCTTTTCCCCCATGTTCCAGCGCTCGCAGCAGAATGGCCTGAGCGCTCCTCAGAGGAGCCAAGTGGCTCTGCTCCAGCCATCCAGGACACACAGGAGCTGGCAGGCTTTCCCACAAAACTCCAAACAAGATGTTTGGAGTTTGCCACAGCCTGTCAGCAGCAGCTCTGACCTCAGCCAGCTTCTGCTTCCAGGCTGGCCGGTGCCGGCCGAGCTGCTGAGGAGCAGCCAGGGTGCCCCACTCCTGCCCTTGCTTGACCTTAAATCTGTTCAGTGATTTAAATTAGTTCCAAAAGCAGAGTTATTTTGGACTCAGTTAAACTACCAGGTTCTTAAAGGCAATTCAAGCCATTTTGCAAGTGGATTGAGTATTAGGGCATAAAATGTTGTTGGACCTTATGGATACTTTAGTTTGGCAGAGTTTAGCGGTGTAAGTTAGGAGAAGTTTGATCTGAGCAAAACTATACCCCTTTGGTTTATTGTCCTGACTTCTGGTACATCTCACTTCTGTCTTAACTCTTAAATCCTAAGAGTGGAAATGTAAAAATTAAGTATTTAATGTGACATATTCTGACAAAGATGCGATTGTGAGTAACTTCTATGTATGTGTAGATTGTCAATGGTTATTGGTAGCTGAAAAGTTCAGCTCACATTTCAGTACAATTCTAATTTCTATCAGCTGTTTAAACCCAGTATTTTAGGACATTTTTGGAGCAGTAGCAGCAAAACCAGCCTGAGTCCATCCCCACTGCAGGGTAACACCACTGTCCCACTGGCAGCCATAGTTCACGTGGAGAACCCTTGTTCATGTGGAAGCAAGTCAGTGACAGGTACAGGAAGGAGGGAGAGGTTGAAACATGGAATTCAGTGCTGGAGTCGGAATCCTGCGGGGACTGAAATTCCAGGATTGCCTCCCTGCCCCAGCACGAGGAGGAAGAGGGAAGGTCTACTGGGAGCAGGGTGCCTGCCAGTGGCTCTGAGTGCTCCCCTAGTGTGGTGACTGCAGCCATCCCAGCTGGAGAACTGTCACACTTCCCTCTGCTCACCCTGGAGCCTTCCAGTGCAGCGGGATACCCAGGGAATCTTTGGGGAGTGCAGTGACTGTTAGTACGAGCAGTTCTGAGGCCCCGTGTGTCTGGAACTTGAGTTCCAATAGGATTTTGGGTTTTAAAACATTTTTTCTGTGATTTGCTCTTTAGCAGGTGTTGGTTTCTAAACTTCTTAATTCTCTGTGATAATCCGTTCCCTTTAAAGGTTATCTCTATTTTTTTTTCACTAATCTTATTTCCTCCATTTATTTTTTTTTTGGTGATTCTTTGCTGAGTTTCTCTGAAGTGACAGTTCCTTGCTGTTCTTGACTACTCCCATTTGTCTGTCACTTGTGGTCCCTCAGAATGCTCTGTTGTCACTGTCTGCTGTAAAAGAGTCCTGTTCCTGCTGATGTAATGTCACACAGCACAGCATTCCAGGGGCATCCCAATGTCGCTTTCCAGGCTGATTTAGGAGCACACAACTGCACTGACCCCTTCTGCAGGCTCTGCTTTGTTCCCATCCACTGTAGAAGACCACACAGTGTCTCCCTCAGCTTTGTCCACGGGAGAACTCCTGTGCTGTACAACAACAGGGTGCTGGATGAAAGGTGTGTCACCTTTGGGCTTGATTGCAGGCACAGAAATATTCCCTCTGTGCTCATTCCCACTGGCAGTGTCCCTGGCAGTCCGTGCCAGCCATCTGCCTTCCAATCCAGCCATTTCCTCTCAAATCATGAGCTGCTGCTGAGAATTCCTTCGGCCTTAGAGCAGTCCATGCTTTGGATCTCTGGATCATGGAGAAGGGGCTGTGTATTAAAACTCCTTCTCAAGAGGTGGGACAGGAGCCAGGTTAGCAGGCATGCATTGTTTGTTTGCGTGCTGAACATTAAGTGGTGTTGTCCATTACATGCTTGGAAGATTCTAGGTTAAAATCCCCTGGAAGTTGGAGCAGCCTCCTTTTTAGATGATGATAGAGAGCAGGGAGTGGTTCCTTGTTCAGTAAATGCCTGAGGAGAGGGCTCTTGGCAAAAGGCTTTGAACAGCTCTGAAGGATGAGAGAGGAGCTGATGCTGCTCGTGTCTCGTGTTAGTCCTGAGCACAAGCTGCAGCTGCAAATTCCCTTCTCTCCTGGGTGAGCCATGAAGTAATTCCATGCTTTCAGGTTTGGGTTTTCACCAGAGCAGCAGTGCATGGCCAGCTGAGAGAGGAAAAGTTCATGGGAGCTAATTTTAGGCCCCTAATGTGGCTGGTGTGGATCCCTTTGCATTCTCCATTACCTCAAACAGAGCCCGGGTGCTGATACCGGTGTCAGAAATCCCGTGAGGAATCCTGGGGGGATTCAGTTAGTTTGCAGGTATAAGCTTGCTGTCACCTCCAAATCCTAATAAAAGCTGGTCTCTGCCATCCCAGCCCCCTTTCCCCCCGCAGCAGAGCCAGCTCAGGAGGCTTTGGAGGTTCTAAACTTCCCGGTATTGTGACAGGGATTGTTGTAGGGAGGTTCACGCTCGCAGGGATGGTGAAAGGCTCAGAGCACTTCCTCTAAACTTGGACACATCCCTCAGGGCTCACAGCATTCCTCTGGGTCAGGGAATGGGCTCCACCATGTTACTGTGGAGGTGGGTGTTTGTAGCCTTCTGGTGGGTTGGGAGGGTGTTTCCCACCCTTGTAAGGGCTCAGTGCTCTTAAATTTGGGGATGCCACAGGGTCACAATGTAATTGCCAGCAATCCTTTTAATACACCACCTTTGAAACCAGCTTGGAGTTTCTGCTCTGGATGCAGAATGTAACCAAGGTGGAACTCATTTCCAGAAGTGAAGCTAAACATGAATTTTTCATGTCTGGAAAGAAATATTGCCAACCTAATATCTTAACTGTAAAGCCACAGGGCTCGCTGCTCTCCATAGGTACAGGAGGAGGATTTACATGGATACTTGTGGAGCAGAGTCCCAGCCCCACAGGAACAACTGGAGGGAAAGTTGGATAGACCTCTGTTTCTAGAAGATCTCAGTCACCAAGGTGTCTGTACCTGAGAAGAGAGCTTTGGGATGCTGTCCATGAGCAAATACCATGATGTTTTGGCTTTGCTCACCCTTTCCTGCGTTTCATTAGGATTTATTTTGCTGGCATGTAGAAAAGGCTGAAAATAATGCAGGGAAATAACACTGGTGCTTGTGTATCTAAGAAAAAGTTACAACATCTAATAAAAACCTTTAAAAATCTGAAAGTTAATGTGATGATGAAGAACCTGCAGAGGTTTGCTTTGTTCTTTCCTAAAAGTTCTAAGCTGACTTGGAAATAAAGAGCAAATGTAGGTGGGTGAAGTGTCAAGAAGAACACTGATGGGTTTGGAATTCATTTTGGGCTTTACTTCTAGTCTTGTTCTTTTAATTTTTTTATTTTACCTGCTTTGAGGTGGTAGAGTGCTGAGGGCAGTGGGTGGAATGATTTAGGGATTGATCTGCTTCAATTAAACACACCTAGAGGGAAAACGGGTTTGAATTAATACTTTTATATATAAAACAATTACAGTGATGTTAAAAAAGGTGATTCCACATATTCCAATTTTTTTAACTTAAAAAAACATTTGAAGGAAGTTTCTATTTTTGTCCTGCTGTGCCCCCCCCCCCCCCCCCCCATTTCCCGGTTTCCTAGAGCATGTTGGTGACAGGCTATTTCAGTGTGTATCGTTCACCTCATCAGTTCATTTCTTTTTCCTTGGTTTCCTACTTTTCCATGGTGTCTCCTGAAATCCCTGTGTATAATTGGTAATAACTGGTAACTGAGTGATAATTTTCTTTAAAGAAAGGTGACTGCAAAACTAGACGTGTCCAGAAGCAGGTTAGAAATGCAATGTGGAAGTCTGGGATAAATCTGTAAAAATATATTTACTCATTCATTTATTCATTGTAAATAATTTTTTTAATCCAAGGAAGTAAATCATCATCCCTACAGCCTAGGAAAAAACTTTTAAGGTCATCTGTTAATAAAAAATGAAAAATGAATTATATATTGAGAATACTGCTTAGGGTTTCTAATCACCTTCCTCGTGAGAGTGGGGCATTATTGAAAGGAATTTCGAAGATAGAACATCAAAATCAATACAGAAAAGGGATTTTTAGTGAGTCTCCAATTGCACAGTCTGGAACTAATTGCTGTCATACTCTTCAAACCTTAGAGTTTTGATATCTGCATCATAAAAGCAATATTTGATGTGAGCAGGCCCAGCAGGAGCAGTGTTTGCTGAGTGCTTTGTTGGGTTTGTTACCATCTGCCCCAGCCCTGGGACAGACACTTCCAGCTCCATATCTCCTGCCCCTTGGCTTCGGGTTGTTTGATGGCCCTTAGTTCTTTATTGCCACCTCCTGATTGGGGTTGTGGCTGCAGTGGGATAAACCTGGGTGCTCTCAAGGCCCGGTCCAAGGGCACTGCAGGCAGTTGGAGTTGGGGGTCTGGAGGCCTTTTCCTTTTCTCTCCTGGTTTCTTGTATCTTTGCTGATGCTTCTGCATGGAGCTGGTTCAGGAAGCTCCACTGGAAGAATTTTCCTTCTATTTCTCCCCTTTGGCAGAGAGGAGCTGCCCATTCCAGGCTCCTGAACTAACTCCATGAGCTCTGGAAGAGGCAGGTGAGCCTCAGCCTCACCTGGATCAGTGCAAGGGAACACCACACATGGACCACTTTGGAGAGGATTCCCACTTTGGGGAGCTTGGAGCACGCATATCTCCGTGGATATGGCAGCATTATGTCCACAGTAGAACACACACTTTGGCTGAAGGCCCCCAGAGCTTACACTGAGATATGAGCAAGCGTTTTAGCTTGTCAATAAAACCATGTTAGGATTTGGAATGTGGCTTAATTTAGGGATGTAAATGAAGAATTGTGTCATTGCATTAATATAAGTTGTAATTTTGGGTTGTGTTCAAGTCTCGAAACTCCTTGATTTGCTTTCCACATTACAGTACTGTTTTATTTCTGTTCTCTTTACAGCTGATATAATTTCAACAGTTGAATTTAATTACTCTGGTGATCTTCTTGCAACAGGAGACAAAGGTGGCAGAGTGGTTATATTTCAAAGGGAACAAGAGGTCAGTGACTCAAAAAACAAAAGTGCTGTTACTACACTGTTCTTGTGTTGCACAGTCTCACTTCACCTGTTCATGCCCTGAGGTTTAAATGCTTAAAATGGAAGTTTCCTCAGAAAACCCCAAGTTAGCCAAGTTTCTAAATGTGTGCCCTGTGCCACACTCAGTGAGTTCGTTGGGTGGGAGTTCCTCCCTTCTTCAAAAAAAAAAAAAAAAAGTCCCAAAAATCCAGGTGAGTTCTTTGTGTGTACTTGGTGTGCTCAGTGTCACTTTGCAGAATTGCCTGTGGACTTTTCCTGAACCTTCCACTGGCTCAGGCTGAGCCGAGATAAATCACAGTGCTTTGGAGAGGATGTAAGAAAAGTTTATAAAATAAGCTGCAAGGACAATGGGATAAGGTGGTTAAAAATTGTTTTAGGGTCCTATGACTCAAAACCAGTGGGAACAGCCACTTCTCCAGAAACACTTGAGCATTTCCAGTTGGGAGGGTGGGAAGATTGTCCCTCCTGCAGTTCACAGCTCCTCAGCTGGTCCCTGCAAGGAGTTCAGCTGTGTGGCAATGCTGTAACATTCCTCTGCCTTCATCCTGCAGCCACATCCCTGAGCTTGGATACCCAGAGCAACAACAGGGACTGGAAATGTGCATGAAGTGCTGGAAAATAATAAATAAAGTCTGGGATTGTGTTCTTTAAAAAGTCAGTATTCCACGTGGCAGTTCTGCGCCCCCACCAAAGAGCGTGGTTATCCTCTCATTTGTGTCAGAGTTGATGAGAGATTGAGCCTTTGGTTTTGAGCCCTCTCCTCGACCAGAAATATCAAAATGGATTGTGGAATTTAAATTCAGCTGCTCTGTGCATGAATATTACAAGTCCATGTGCTGTTTTCCCTCTGCCTTCCTTGTGTGGCTCAAAGAATGCTCAGTTAACGAACACCTCACCAGTATTTTGCCTTTCACGCTCACTGTGGTGCTGTTCATGACCCCTTTTCCCAGAGGTGCTGTACTGGTTGTACTGGGAGGGCTCTGGAGCAGTGAAATGAAAACTGTGCTGAAATGTTACCCGTCTGCACCCAGACAGCTCAGGGCTCATCCATCATTTACTCTGGGTACAGACTTAACTAAGGCCCAGGGAGAGGGTCAGAAGTGCCCCCTGCTCAGGACTGATGTTGTGTGCAGTGGGACTATTATGGGGTGGCTCTCAGCTGCCAGAGCTCAGTTATTCCATAAGGCAGAACCCTCCAGTCACCTCACTTCCTCAGAGGGTGGGGAAAACCAAACCTCAAGTACACAGGAATGTTCAGCTGTCTCCTTGGGAGCACATGGAAACTGAGGGAAGAGTTGGGCATGAGAGACATTTCTCTTGTCACGTGCAAAACTGCAGGAAAAATCTAAAGTGTGTAACCTTCCAATATAACAACAATATTTTTACCCTGTCTGGATTTAAGACTAGGTTAACCAGGTTCTGACAGCTTAAGGTGGTTATACAGTTCCCCAAAAAAACCTCAACACCTCTGGGGCTGTTCTCCAACAGGAGCCACTAATGAACATTAACTCATTTGAAAAGCCTGATAACAAGTTGCCTCAAATCTGATAATGCAAATCTGTGGACACTTGGATCTTTGCTCTCTGTTCCTTGCTCCCACATCCACAGAGGAGGATAACAAAGCCTGAAGGGTACACAGATGTTTATAGATAAAGCTGCATTTTGAAAGGGGAAGGGTGTGTGCACTATATTGATGCTAAACTGGTATAGTATCAGTGAAAATGTAAAATTCACAGTCTGTTGTAAAAGTAGACTTTCTCTTGGACAATTTCTAGACACTAATTTGTGCCCCCAGTGACATCAGCCTGAAGAAATGCCCTGTTCTCTTGCAGAGTAAAAGCCGTCCTCTCTCTCGGGGAGAATATAATGTTTACAGTACCTTCCAGAGTCACGAGCCTGAGTTTGACTACTTGAAAAGTTTAGAAATTGAAGAAAAAATTAATAAAATTAGGTGGTTACCACAACAGAATGCTGCTCACTTCCTGCTGTCTACAAATGGTAAGGACCCTTTCTTTTTGCACAAAGGACTTTGTCATGGGAATATTGTCTCACCTGTGACCCGCTTGGGGTTTTTCTGAAGTGTTTTGGGATTGTTTTAATGTCTTTATGTGCAAAATATGTTTTGACTGTAATCCTGGGTGTGAGGTCTGTGTGAGTATTGAGTCTATTCTGTTTTGGTGCATCATGGAGCATCTGTAAGTGGAAATGTAGAACTGGGGGCATGGGTTAGTGCTGGGGGAACAGTTGAACTCCGTGATCCTAAAGGTCTTTCTCAACCTAAACTATTCTATGGAAAAGCTTGCTCTTACTGTCAGAGGAAGGTGCTTGTTCCTCATAGTTTGGATCACTTTTTGCCCTGTATTTAAATGACTTTATGTGAAGTCATGATAAAATTTTTAAAGCAGGAGTGACTTCCATCTGCTGGACCTCAAAATTAAAATCATTTACATTGATATGTCTTAAAAAACTTAAAGCATTCTTTAAACTTTGTCATCTTAAATGCTTTAAAGCTCTGTAGGAGTTTAGGGAGGAGAGGTTTAGTTCCAGTTAGCCAGGGATCTCACTCATGAGTGAAACAAGTGTGACCCATTGGTTTGCTGGGTTTTGTCCTTAGCACTGGTCTGTTAATATACTTTAGATAATCATACAGGGCTTAGAGGGGAACTTGGGTTATTGGTGTGTGAAAACCCCCTGTGAAGGGTCCTTTGGGTGAGTGGGAGGCACAGGCCTTATTGCTCAGGCAGAACTTTGGATTTTATTCAAACTGCACATCCCACTGGGGATAAAAAGCTCCATCAGGGTAAAGAACTCTGCCAGGGTACTTCGTGCTGCTAGCAGGGGAAACCCAGACAGGTCAATAATGTCCACTCTGCTCACTCCCTACTTAGGGATTTTATTTTGAATTGAACTCATTCTCAAGCATGTGAATTTTTGGTTTTAGATAAAACTATTAAATTATGGAAAATAAGTGAAAGGGATAAAAGAGCCGAAGGTTATAATTTAAAAGATGAAGATGGAAGACTTAGGGATCCTGTCAGAATCAAAGAACTACGGGTACGTCTCTGACTTTACATATCTTTTTGCATGTACTTCTCTACCTTTGTGCTCCCAAACTGAAATGTGCAGGTTAAAAATGATGTTTGGGTCAGGGTCATTGAAAACTTTAGAAAAAAATGGAGACACTTCATGTTAAATAAGGTCCCTCTGGAAAGCTTGGTGGAAACTTTCATGATTATAATATTGTGTTTCTAGGAGCAAGACTCAAATATTGGAACAGGGTGCTGGATACTCTGTGGTCGGGTAGAAGGTGTGTTTGTTAGAGGCAAAGTTGGAGTATTTGGATAACCTAAAGTGCACTGGAATAGTCTTGGACATCATGCTGTAGTGGGCAGTTCTCCAAACTTGGGATCACTTAGATCAGGAGCTCAGGAAATGAAACATGTAGGATTGGGGGGTTTATTGGGGTTCTGTGTTGCAGTCATCATAAACAGGAACAGAACTGAGGCTCTCCCTGCTCTCAGAGCCACGGCCATCCCTACACTTGTAGTCACTCCTCTGAACTTGCTGCTTCTCTGGCACTGGAAGGGTGGGCTGAGCTGCAGCCCTGCCAGGCACTGCAGCTTGGGAGAAGGGATGGTGGAGTGAGCCAAGTCTGAGCAACAGCTGGGAGGGGGAAAAACCTCACCTGGAGCTACCTCCCTGTGGGTTTAGAGACCCAGAGTGTGTACCCTGGGCTTTGAAGGCAAGTTTTGTTACAGAAATATAGTCCCCATGTTTTGTGAAGTGGGGGACATGGAGGAGAAGCAATACTGAGACTGTGGCATTTCCAAATACCATTCCTCATTTTTCCCTTTAGTGCACCTGTGATGTCACAGCCAGGCTGGGAGCACTCGTGTGGTGAGATAGGACATGGCCTGATAAAAAGTAATGGATTAATTGTACTCATTAGTTGGATGTAAACAGCCTGGAGATACAAACCCAGGGAAGCAGTGAGGGAGCTCTGGGATGATCTGTACTCTGGCTCCAGGCAGACAGGTTATCTTGGACACTGTCAGACCTGGTCCTTAGCTGGATGATGCCACTTGGGGTTGTGCTGGGACAGCCAGGACCACCTTCCCCTGCTCAGTGCTGGCACTGGAGAGCAGCTCGAGGGCAGCCTGGGCCTGGCCCTGGCAAACCCTGGCATCCCGAGCTCAGCTGGCTGTGGCTGCAGGACACCCCAGTGTCCCTGAATTTGTGCTGACTGTTCAGGATCAAATTGGGGATTTCTTTGGGAAATGTTGTTGCCAATGTCCCGAGCACCCCTCTGAGATCTGGGGACATTTCTAAGGGCACGTTTCTCTAATCTTTAGATGTTGTTACAAACACACCCCATGTCCTGTTGGGTGAGGCACAAAGGGCTGGGTCTGACAGGTCACTGATGCAGAAGTCGGTGCACGAGGATTCCTGTCGGCAGTATCCAAAGTCAGCATTCATACGCTCTTTCATTATTTTTCTTGCTCAGTGGTTTTCAGAGTTGTTTAGTCACTAAATCAATACAGAAATCTGTGGTGTGCAATTAACTAATTGCCATCAATTAATTAAACACACCTGTGGGGTTCCCAGGGCTCAGTATTGGGGCCAGTGGTGTTTAAGATCTTTATTGATGATCTGGACAGGAGGTGGAGTGTGCCCTTGGTCAGTTGGCAGAGGACACCGTGGTTGGTGGGATATTGATCTGCTGGAGGGCAGGAAGCACTGCAGAGGGATCTGGACAGGCTGTATCTGTGGGATGAGGGACAACAAGGGCAAGTGCCGGGTCCTGCCCTTGGGTCACACCAACCCCATGGAACATTCCAGGCTGGGGCAGAGGGGCTGGAAAGCTGGAGGAGGCCCTGGGGGTGCTGGTGACAGCGGCTGGACATGAGCCCAGGTGTGCCCAGGTGGACAAGAGGCCAATGGCCCCAGTGCCAGCCATGGTGTGTCACAGGCCAGGGCAGTGACTGTCCCTGTGCTGGCACTGCTGGGGCACCTCCAGTGCTGGGGGCAGTTCTGGGCCCCTCAGACAAGAGAGACATTGAGGGGCTGGAGCGTGTCCAGGGAAAGGAACAGTGCTGGGGAAGGGTCTGGAGCACCAGGAGCAGCTGAGGGATCTGGAGGGGCTCAGCCTGGAGAAAAGGAGGCTCAGGGGGGACCTTCTGGCTCTCTGCAACTCCCTGACAGGAGGGGGGAGCTGTGGGGGGGTGTTGGGTTCCCCTCCCAGGGAAGGGACAGGATGAAAGGGAACGGCCTCAAGCTGTGCCAGGGGTGAGGTTGGTTATTACCAAAAATTTCTTCCCCAAAAGGTTATCCAGGCCTGGCACAGCTGCCCAGGGCAGTGGTGAAGTCCCTATCCCCGGAGGATTTAGAAGGTGTGTGGATGTGGTGCTTGGGGACACGGGTTAGTGGTGGCCTTGGCAGTGCTGGGGAAATGGACTCAGTCTTGAAGGTCTTCTCTAACCTAAACGATTCGGTGACTCTCATTAACCTCTTGTGGATCAGGAATGAGTTCTCTGCGCACAGTGAGTGGTGTTTCTCTGTGCAGGTGCCAACCCTGAAGCCCATGGACCTGATGGTGGAGGCGAGTCCCCGCAGGATATTTGCGAATGCACACACGTACCACATCAACTCCATCTCCGTCAACAGCGACTACGCCACGTACCTGTCTGCAGATGACCTCCGGATCAACCTCTGGCACTTGGAAATCACAAACAGGAGTTTTAGTATCCTTTGGTGTCTCTCGGGGCACACCTGGTGCTGCTCAGCTGGCTGTGTTTGAGAGAATGACTTTAATGGTGCTAATTAGAGTGGGTGTTTGAATCCAGGGATTCAAACAGAGGATTTGTAAGTGTGGAGGTGTAATGCAGTGAAAGCAGGTGCTGGAAAGATCAGTCGTTCCTGAGGGCAAGTGTGCTTCCGATGGAAAAGCATCAGTAAAATACCATACAGTGTGTTCTAAGGAGAAACTGAGGAATTGCTGGAGCATCCTTAATTTGTGAAGATCAGTCGACTTAAATGAGAGTTGTCAGATTTGAAAAGTAGATCTTACTTCATTCCAAAGTTTAAGGTCTGTTAACCAAGTGACACTTCTTTTAAAAAAAACCAAATTTCAATATTTTTTTATGTCACATGATTTCATTAACTGCAGAAAGAATTTTCAGATCTTTTTGCAAACCCGCGTTTCCAAAACTTACTGTGTTTTACATCAGAAAATCTGCAGTAAAACAAAAGTTACAGAAGTTCTGTCTTCTAAATAGGTAATCTTGTAAAGTTTTAGGTCGAGTTTTCTAAAGTTTAAGGTAAAGATATATGTTTGGTGTTCAGTAGGAAGCATTAAGAAGGAGGCTTGAGAGGACTTGGACTTTGATGATCCTTGTGGGATATTCTGTGATTCTAATAGTCTAAAACTGACCAGCTCTTAGGTTTCAGACTGAGAAACATGGAGGGGAACTTTTTACAAGAGTGTGTAGTGACAGAAAAAAGGGGAATGGCTTCCCACTGCCAGAGGGCAGGGCTAGATGGGATATTGGGAAGGAATTTTTGGCTGTGAGGGTGGGGAGGCCCTGGCACAGGTTGCCCAGAGAAGCTGTGGCTGCCCCATCCCTGGAAGTGTCCAAGGCCAGGTTGGACAGGGCTTGGAGCAACCTGGTCCCCCTTCCAACCCAAACCATTCTGGGATTCTGTGATCTGTAAAACTCAGACTTCTCTAGGCGCCGCTTTACTTCGTGTGCCTCACACACGGCAGAAGTTAAAGCTCCTGCCCTGGCATTGCCAACGCTTGTCACCCGTTCCCTGCGGGAAGGGGCCGAATGTGAGCCGTTCCCTGCCTTTACCAGCCGCCCCAGACATCGTGGACATCAAGCCGGCCAACATGGAGGAGCTGACGGAGGTGATCACGGCGGCCGAGTTCCACCCGCAGCAGTGCAACGTGTTCGTGTACAGCAGCAGCAAGGGCACCATCCGCCTGTGCGACATGCGCTCCTCCGCCCTCTGCGACCGCCACTCCAAGTGTGAGTGACACACACCCTGCGCGGGGGACAGGGACGGAACGGGGGCCTTGCTCTGGGCCAGCACCGGGCACAAGGCGGGGCGGGAGGCAATCGACCACCTGGCTCTGCTCCTCTTGGCCCTTTTTTGCCTCATAAACTGATGGGAGGAAGGGTCTTTGGGCTCCAGTGACACCTCTCTTCTGGCCACGCTCAGCCTTGGTGCCTCTCAAAGTATCTGCTCATCACGGGTCCGTTCAGAGCAGTTCATCCACCTTTGTGTGTTAGAAACTGGGCTAGGAACTGGTTTAGAACTGGGTTAGAAACCAGAAACCCTTCCTCTATGGAGCAGTGCAGCTCCTAGGATGGGATCAGTCCTTGGGATATACAGTGCAGGTGCCCAGGGGTTCAAAGTGAATGCTCCTTAGGCTGCTGAGCCATGAAAAGTCATGTAGGTGAGGAAGGACAGCATTCCTGTGGAAGTCCTAAGGATTCCTTATTCCCTGCCCTATACTCACCTGTGTGTTCCCTGTTCCCTCCTGCAAGAGCTGTGGTTTATCAGCCCTGTGGGTTGACACACTGACAGTTCCAGGTCAGCTTCCTGCAGTGCAGAGAGGGGTTTCTTGGTGCTGGAAGGAAGTATTTGTGCAATAGGAAGTGGAGAATGTGAGGCCACTTCATTGATTCAGTTCAGTGTTGCGTTAAATCTCTTAAATGCACTTTATTTTTAGCTGCTTGTGACTGAGTCACCTCCTGTTACAAGGGATCTGTCAAGAAAAAGCAAGTTCTGGGTAGCCTGGGTCAGGAAATGCTGATTCCAGAGTTTGACTCTTGGATTTAAACAACGTCTTGATCTGCTCTCTAAACCCACACAAACTGTGTTCCTAGTGTAGCTGCTCACGTTTCAGTGGGGTATTTAGAAAAGTGTTGGCTCAGGTCTGAAGAGAAGTACTTTGTCCATGCTCTCCTTGTGTTTGGGATGCTGCTGTTCCCATCTGCTTCTCTTCCATGGGATGTTCAGGTGTGGTGTCTACTGCACCCATGTGCTGGTTTTAACCTTTTTCCTCTGGTTGATCCCCAAGACCTTTGAGTTGTGCTTTGCTGGGGCTGTGCTCCAGTTGAGTGTTGGAGATGGTCGTTGGCAATCTGATGACTTAGAGCACAACAGTGCTTTAAAAAATATTATTGCTAAAAAGTATCTGTTCTCTTCAAAAGTATCTAATTTCTTCAAAGGGAAACTAGTTACTGATTTAAAATTTTCCAATACTGAAAAATGTTAGAAGCTGTAAGCCCCGGTGTTGGTTTCACCTGGAACTGTGTCTTCTCTCTGCAGTTTTTGAGGAACCTGAAGATCCTAGCAGCAGGTCATTTTTTTCAGAAATAATATCATCGATATCTGATGTGAAATTCAGCCACAACGGGCGATACATGATGACAAGGGACTACCTGTCTGTCAAGGTGTGGGACCTCAACATGGAGAACAGGCCTGTAGAGACCTACCAGGTACATGTTCACCTCTTCTTAACCATCCCTTTTCCCCTTTCTTCTCTGTTTCTGTGTCCAACCCACATTTCGTGTCCCCAAGGTGCACGAGTACCTCCGCAGCAAACTGTGCTCCCTGTACGAGAACGACTGCATCTTCGACAAGTTCGAGTGCTGCTGGAACGGTTTGGACAGGTGAGGAAAAGGGGCTGGAGTTCCCTCAGCATCAGGAGTTGGGGTTCCAAAGTTGGTTACTCAAAATGAGGCTGCAGGTGGCTCCAAGTTAGTGAGGGGAGAAATCCCACTGGAGCGCTCGGTTTGCACTAACAGATTTGGCAGTGGGATTTCTGCCCCTCTGCTCTGTGAGACCCCACCTGCAGAGCTGCCTCCAGCTCTGGGGCCCAGCACAGGAAGGGGCTGCTGGAGCGAGTCCATAGGAGACACCAGGATGATCAGAGGGATGGAGCAGCTTTGCTGTGGGGAAAGGCTGAGAGAGTTGGGATTGATCAGCCTGGAGAAGAGAAGCTTTGGGGTGACCTGTTTGTGGCCTTCCAGTGCCTGAAGGAGCCAGTGGGAAAGATGGAGAGAGACTATTTACAAGGGCCTGGAGGGACAGGACAAGGGGGAATGGCTTCCCACTGCCAGAGAGCAGGGTTAGATGGGATATTGGGAAGGAATTCTTGGCTGTGAGGGTGGGGAGGCCCTGGCACAGGTTGCCCAGAGAAGCTGTGGCTGTCCCTGGATCAGGTTGCCCAGAGAAGCTGTGACTGTCCCTGGATCCCTGGAAGTGTCCAAGGCCAGGTTGGCCTGGGCTTGGAGCAACCTGAGATAGTGGAAGGTGTCCTTGCCCCTGGATGGTCTTTAAGGTCCCTTCCAATCCAAACCATTCTTGGGTTTTTTTGCCACAGGATAAGGGGATGCAGTAGCACTAGGAAAACCTGCTTTGCTCCTGTAAAGATGAACAAAGCATTAAACTGCAGCCAGGTGCCAGTGGCAGGATGGGGGGACCAGGGGAACACCTGGAAGTGGTGCAGTGGGAGCAGTGCTGCAGTCCCAGAGGAACTGAGCAGAGGTGTCCATCTGCAGTGTAATGGACTGGCCATGAGCTTGGCCTGACAGTGACCTTATGTGTGAGAGAGGAGGGGGGAATATTATTTCTGGAGACCTGACAAGACCTGCCTTTCTTCTGCCCTTCACCAGTACAATCATGACTGGATCTTACAACAACTTCTTCAGGATGTTTGACCGGAACACGCGCCGGGACACGACTCTCGAGGCCTCCAGGGAGAGCAGCAAATCCCGTGCCATCCTAAAGCCACGCAAAGTGTGCACAGGGGGGAAGAGGAAGAAGGACGAAATAAGCGTTGACAGTCTGGACTTCAACAAGAAGATTCTCCACACAGCATGGCACCCCACGGAGAACTTCATCGCCGTAGCTGCCACCAATAACTTGTATTTATTCCAGGACAAGGTTAACTAGTGATGGCTGCCCGTGGACAGAGTCTCGTCTCGCATAGTTCAGCTCAGTTGTTTATCTGTAACAGAAGGCCTTGTTGTCCTACCAGTGAAGAACATTGATGCACTTACTTCCCTTGAGCTAACGGAGAGGATCTGGCCTGGCTTTGAGTCCCTGGAGTGGTTCTGCCTTCGGTGGGGGGGGAGCGCCCAGCGGCTTTCGGGGAGGAGCCTCCCCAGGCAGAATTGATGGACAGTGCTCAGTGAGGCCAACACAAAACAAATGTATTTATTGACGTCTGAGCCTTCCTTTCCAGTTTATAGACCAAAAAATTTAACACCCGAGAAGAAAAGGTTGTCATAAAAGTGTAATTTCTCTCTCTCGCTCTCTCTGCTGTAATATTTGGGCCTTTCAGAACATTTCTTGTGCTTGATGCCTGTACACATTCCTCAGGCCTGGAGCCAGCGCAGGGTCTGACCTTGGAGCACTTAGGTAGGGCTTGAGTTGGGTTCTAGGCAGGTGTCCATGACTATTTACTCACCAACTGTATCTATAACCACACCTTCTGGTGTAAACCACTTAATAAATAACAGCCTATCAAACGTGTTTTTAAAGCTGAAGGGATGTATTCAGTCTTCTTTTTGTATTGCATGTCCTGAGCTGGTGCAGAACAGTCCTGGTGGCACCTCTGACAGGGTTTGCCCCAAAACAACGAGTTTTTGGCAGACTAATACGAACTTTTTTGTGTAGTATTTCAGATTCTAAATTTAGAGTTTCCATGGCATTGTCATAGAGTTGGAATTGCACTGGATTTGTTGTCCAAGGCTCTGTGTGTGCCGAGTAGGAGATGGAAAGGGTCCTAGAAACATCCACAGCCTTAACCAAGTGTCGGCCTTGCACGGAGGGAACCGAAACATCGACACTTCTCTGCCCTGAGGATAAAAATGCAGCTTCTGTGGTGCATCCCCCCCCTCAGCCAGAGGCAGAACTGACGTGCATTACGGTTTTTAACCTTTTTAGTTCTTGTCACGAAGGGAACAGTTTATTTTAAGTGTTTGGCACAGTACCTTGTGTGTCCCCTGCAGTTCCAGACCGGGCCCAGGTTGTGCCCAGGGCAGATGTTGGACACCCCAAGCACAGCTGGTGTGACAGCAGCTGCTGGGACTCTCCTGCCCAACTTGTTTTAAGCCTTAGGTACTTTTTCTTTTTTTGTTTTCTTTCTTCCAAAGAGGCCTAAATCACATCCCCCTCCCCCGGACGAGCCACAGGCACGTCCAGCAGCCCCGAGAGGCCAGAGCCTGCCCTCTGCCATGTGCCTGCAGCCTGGGAATGCTTTCCCAGAGCCCCCAGCTTCCCCCAGGCAGCCCCAAGTGTGGTTTACACTCCGTTTTCCCTGGAATGAAGGTGTGTTACGCTCCCAAGAGCAAACCGTGGCCATCCCACCCCTCCCGGTACTGCCCCCGAGCCAGAGGGTCCCCGGAAGGTGGGAAGGGCAAACCCTGAGGTTCTACAGAGAAAGGTTCAATTCACTCAGTCCTATACTGTACTTGGTTGTGACACTTTGGAACTCCTGAGATGTGGAACGGGGGGGGGTCTGAGCCGTTAATCCGACCGCGTTCCCGACGCCTGCTCGAGCCGATCCGTGGGGTTGTACATAATTGTTCAGTTCTTTTGACCAAAAAGTTTAATAAATTTTAAATGTTTACCTGGCTGTGCTCCCTGTGTTTTGATGATGTCTCCTTTGCGTGTGAGGGAATTGGCTGGATGGGCCAACTGAGGGTGCGTTTCAGGTTGGGATGGTGGGTGTGGAGGGGCCAGGGCTGTCCCTGCTCCAGGACAGCAGTGCTGGCTGGGCTGGATCTGTTTTTTTGGCAAATACAAGTGGAATATGAGCAAAGGGAAGAAGGATATGATGGAATCTCCTATTCCAATTCTGTTCGCTTGTACCACTTTCAATGAAATAGTTTTTGACTATTAATGGAATTCTTATGCTTTTCATTTTACCTTAAAACAGATCTTGGTGTCAGTTTGATAGAACTGCTGCCCAGTGGAGCCTGGTCTGGTGGATGGGTCCCTGCCCAGGACAGGGGATTTGAACCAGGTGAGCTTTAAGGTCCCTCCCAACCCAGGCCAGTCTGGGGTTCTGTTTCAGCCCGGTGGCTTCAGGCAGAGCCCTCCAGACTGAAGCTGTGGAACTGCAGATCCAGGACGTGGGCTCAGCCCCTCAGTGATAATTATGCCATGAAATTCTAATTAAAATCAAGATAGATGAAGAATGAGGAAGCATGGAATGTGTAAGTACCTCTGAGCCCTCTGTGCCTGAGCAGGGAGGAGCCAAGAGGGCCAGGGGTGGGGGGGTTGCCAAGTGCCTGCTGACAGCAGGGCCACGTGTGGGACTGCTCTGAAGCTGTTTCTATAGAAACTTCTGATTTTTGTGTCAGTTGTGAAGTGACCAGGGTGAAACTCGTGTCTGGAGGCAAAAAGCCTTTCATTGTTGCAGAAAAAGGAATGAGGAAGCTCTGAGTTCACCAGGAACCTTTTTATTTAAATATATAAAACATGGTATTTTGGCAAACATTCATTTTCTCATTAAATAAAGTAAAATCACTGAAGGAAAAGGCATTGCATCAGTAAAAACCAAGGAGAAGCCACCCTGGGGACATGTGCCCAGGGCTGGGGTGTTGGGTGCAGATTTACTACTTTGACAGATAAAGCCTGTGAAGCGCCAGCCTGCGGTAGGTACAGCTGGGAACTTGTGATGGGGTTAAATAAATGTCCTGGCAAAAGCAGCTCTTTATTAGGCACTAAATCCAAACTCTACCTCTGAACTAGGACAAACTGATGGAGTTTTACCCACGTGCTCATCTCTTCCCTCTGTGTCTCAGCACTTCACACCTCACACCAAAGTGAACTAAGCAACATCTACCTGAGGAGAAGCTGCCCCAGGGCAGGGAACAGCTCCTCGGAATTCCCGTATCAGTCCATAAGGCCACACGTTGTTTGGGCTGATCCCTCCGTGTCAGGACTACCGGAGCAGTGACAACATTCCCACCCACAGGCAGGAGGAGCGGGATGGACACTCGCCCCTCCCAAGGGCTGGTTAAAGCTGGGATTGATTTAAAACACTGAGTAGCTCTAATTCTCAGGTACTTCACTACAAAGCACTAAGGGACTGTTACAGCATCTGCCACGTGCTGAGGGGATTGATCCAGAAGGGATTGATCCAGGCGGCTCTATGTGACACGGGAGCCCTTCTCACTCGTTAGACTAAACTAAAACAGGACACGGACAGGACACACACGACGACGGCGCCACGACCAGCTCCCCCCTCCCGGCTCTGCACCTCCTGCGCTCCAGGTGAGTCTGCTCCGCTCCCATCCCAGGATTCCGGGTGCCCTAAAACGAGCTGCTGGAAGCTGTGGTCGTCAGGCGCCTCCCGATGTAAATCCTGGGGGTGGGAACACGCGGTCAGGTCAGCGAGGGCTGCGAGTCACTGACACAAAGTACAACACACAAGGAGCACTCCCCTCGCCAGGCCACTGCCTCTGCAATTCCCAGCAGGGGCAGCACTGCCAGATGTAGTTATGTAGTTAGCAGGAAAATCAACTGCTCTGGAGCTCAGTCCTTACCCCAGTGACTGACACTGGTCTGGTACCACTCCCCAGCTCTAGGACCCAGCACTTAGCCCCAAACTTCCATCATGCTGTAATTGTCTCTGGCAGTTACAGGTTCATTTTGGAAGGACTGAGTGAGTTTGACGTTCCTTTTACAGGATTCTGTGGCTGAGATCCTGAGCTTGTGCAAGAAGAGAACCTGAGCCCTCCCCATCCTGAACGATGCTGGGGACACTGTGGGGACCACAGGAGATTTGGGAAGAGCCCCCTCTGTCCCTCCACCTCCTCCATCCCCTCACCCTCAACTTCCTTGGTAAGGGTCAGTGTCTGTGTCCTAGAGCTCTTTCTAAACCCTAAATCATAAAAAAAACCCAAGTATTCATATTTTTTTGTGTTCTCCCTCCCTCTCAGGTGTCAATAGAACCTTAAAATCTATTAAATACTATTTTTGCCCTTTGCCATTAGTTGTGAGATTAAAGGTCTCATCTCCAGTGGAGCCAAGTGTTGTGTAACCACAGTTCCAATGTACAAAACTCGTTTCACTGCCCCTTAATTGTTTTGACAAATTCCCAACTAGTGAGGAAAGCAAAGGAAAACCTGAACCATCCAGCAATACCAGAGACAGGAAGCACTTCCTGAATAACCATCTGTCCCCCTTCAGGGAGAAAAGTTACTCCTCTCTTGGACAAAGAGGGAATTGGGAATCAGAATTAGGCTTGACAGAAAACAGGTTAAAAAAATCTACTTTTTTTTTTTTTAATTGAACCTTACCCTAGTCCAATGGCCAGCAGGTGAGAAAGCAGCAGGGATGGGAGGAAAACCTTCAGGAATTCTGCAGAGAATATCCCCCCCTTCTTCATGACACTGGTGTTCCTCATGCTGAGGGTGGCTGTGCGCCGGGGGTGCTTGAAGAGGAATTCCCTGGGATTGGGGAGGAAAGCACAGGCCCAGCAGTGAGAGATCTGTGCTCAGGCCTGGGGCAGGAAAAGCTGCAGGAGGCCCATGCAGGGGCTGTGCCAGCACTCACTTGGGGGGGATGTTCTCAGGCCGGCTGGACCAGTCCCAGATCCAGTCTGCGTTCCGCCGCAGCAGCCGCTCCACCTCCCTCCTCCTCTCCAGGAAATCCTCCTCGGACTGGAACAGACACACCATCAAACAGTGCTCGGACACAGGGCAGTTGCGAGCTGCCAAAGCTCCTGCTCTGACACTCACCCCTCCTATCCCTTCCCATTCCAATCCTGTTGAAGTATTCAGATCCCAGAGCCAGATGGGGAGATCCACCTCCAGAGCGGGATGTGAATGGCAAAGCCCATGTTCCATATCCCGCATCCATATCCCCGTATTTGATAAAGTAAAGGCTGCCCTGCCAGTGAAATGCCAGAGCCCTTCGTTTAACCCTTACACATGGGATCCAAAATATCCCCAGGTCTGATGGACACTGGGCAGAGGGGTTTCCTGCCTTTTCCCAGCTCCCAAGTCTGATGGACACTGGACAGAGGGTTTTCCTGCCCCAGGTGCCACTGGAGCTCCTTGTCAAGCTCCTACAAGGGAATAATTCCAGTCGTGTGAATCTCCTTGGCTTTGGGGCCATCCTGGGCACCCAGGTGACTCCACCCAGGGCTGTGCTCACACCTGTGCAGGGAATAAATCCCAAAAAAAACATGTCTTTGCTGTCAGGTGAAACCCAGTAAAAACGCTGAGTAAGAGCAGAGCTCCTGGCTCAGCACAGCTCCGTTCCATGCAGTCAAGGCCTGGAGATAAAAATAGATCCTGCTCCCAGAATTCAAGCAGCTCCTGATGCACACACACATACACACACACACACAGAGGATGGAAATAAAACTGCCCAGGCAGCTGGGATTCTGATGGCTTTCTAATTTGGGATTATTTGTTCTCAATCTAAATAATGATCCTGAAACAGCTGAGGGGTGTTTCTGAAAATATAAAACAAAAATAATCATTTCCAGTACCATTTTTAGCTACCTAATGGTGGGTCATTGCAGTCCTGCAGAAGTTGCAGAGATGATGGGGAAATTCACTTCCTTTAAATACTTCCCTCCTCAACATGTTTTGTAATTAATGTTTTTTTCATATTAAAAGCTAATTTATTACACTGCAGACTTCAGATTTCAGCCTGTTGTCCTGCAATAAGCTCTGCAGTGATAAAACATGGTCCATGTATAGCAAGCTTTCCCCCACTCTTGTCTCAAATGTATTTACTCACTGTCCTTGCACGTGTATAGACAAACATACCAAATGAAATCAGAAATAACTGAGTTTTCCAAAGCAGCATTCAGGTTAAGTACCAGGTGTTAAAAAACCTGGAATCCCATAGCAGGGCTTGGAAGTTGTCTGTTATTGGCTGCCACATTTTAACGACTCTAGAAATTCTTGATGCTGTCGAATTCCCTTTTTCATTCCTAATAAACTGGTGGAGGTGCATTTAAACACAATTTCTCTGTGGGGGATGCAGGAAATGTACCCAGTTGGCAGCCAAAGTGGGAGGGGAAATCCTTCTGAAAAATCTCAGTTACAGATTGAAAAAATCAATCCAAAACATCCACAAAAGTCAAGAACACAAACATTCCAAGCCTGGATCTCCCAAGGATATTCTGAGTTATGGAAGTCTCTGCTTCAGCAGCTCCCCCTGTTCCATCCCAAAACCCTCTGAGAGTGAGAACTTCCCTCTCCCAAAGCCAGGCGAGGTTTTTACCTGGAAGCTGTTCTTTTCCCCACTGCTGTGACTCTCTATCTCCAGAGCTCTGTGACTGTCCTGAGGGGTCTGCGAACGAGGAGGGCTGGAGGAAAACAGAAGCAAAGGGAAGGAAGGTCACTAAGTTTTCCATGACACAGTTCCTGCACCAAGAACCATTCAGGACATTGATGTGCACGTTGTCCCCAAGTGCCCTGACCACGACCTTAGGGATGAATCTGTCAGTGGGTGCCACAACCCATCACAGACGATTTTCTCTGATTTCCAACACTCTGCCCAGATTCCTGCTGCCCTTGCACCATAACAATGGGCAGGAAATGAGGGGAATCAGAGGGGTTTGGATTCAATCCAAACAAGCCAGGTGAGACCAGGCAGTTCTGCATCCCACTGTCTGGTTGAGTCCTGGAGTTTCCACCAAAATGCAGTCAGTGAATTACTGGCACTGCCTGACCCCCTGCCCCAGGGCTGAGCTGTTGTGTGACACTCCTGGAAATCTGTTTGGTACACTTTGTCCCCTTTCCCTGTCCCTGTGTCCTTAAGGACAGCTCTGGCAGTGCCCAGGGCTGATCCACAGCCACCCCTGGCCCTGGGATGCTTTAATCCCTGGGAGGAGGGAGCTGCCTGCACTCCAGCAGCACACCTGGGGGAAGTGCAGATGCTGCTGGACTTGTCAGGAGGCACCAAAACCCCAGGATGGCATCCTCAGGCCATGGGAGAAGCCTTCTGGAGTCATTTCCCCTCTTAACTCCCTCCTGGTTTCAGGACAGGCTTTACCTCAGCATTGCTCCAACATTTAAATACCAACCTTTACACAGGAAACCTCCCTCTGTGCACACACAGGGACACATGTAAATACACCCACAGACACATGTAAATACACAGACATGGACATCTCTGTGTTTGTCTGTGCCTGGGACCCGAGGTGCCCTTGTCCATGAGCTTTCCTGTGCCCAGCAAAGCCCTGCTCACCTGTCACAGTGGGAGCTCTCCCTGGAGCTGCTCCTGCCCGACTCGTGCTGGGCGTCCAGCAGGATCTTCTCCATGTCCCCGTTGTGGATGGAGAGGGAGGCTGGCACTTGCTCCTGGCTCCCCGAGGAGGCAGAGCTCCCACTGCCATTCCCGTTGCTGCTGAAGTGCAGTTCCACCCAGGACCCTGCTTGGCAGAAGGAAAACTGAGCCCGAGTGACCGGAGGGGTTTTGGTGGAGGCCTCTGAGTGCCAACCCCGGTGCTCCTGCCCAGGGTGACAGCGCAGGGACACACAGTGCCAGCCCTGCCTCCCTGCTCATAAACACCATGGAATGCCGGAGAGCAGGGGAGCTGGGGAGGCTCACAGGGCTGGGGAACAGCTGTTCAGTACACTGTGTCTCCCTCTGCAGCTGAAGATCTTTTATTTTGGGTTATATTTCATTTTTACTGTTTACCATAGGTGACAGCCAAACAAAATAATCTCAAGGATTTTTGCTGCCACAGCTCATTTATTCGCTTATTGAAATTATTTTGGGCTGCAGAACCCGGGGGACTGTTTTGTTCAGCCTCTTCCTGTGCTGTTTGTAGGTGCTGCTGTGAAGCAACAGCGGGTGCGTGGCAAGGCCTGGCATGTGTCTGCTCCTCACAGTATATTTAACACTGTCACGTGGGCTTTGTTTTCCTCAGGGAGGGAATAACAACTCCCTCCCAGGCAGGGACCAGCTCCCTGGAGGGCCTGGGGCTGTTCCCTCTCTTACAGAATCCCGAATGGTTTGGGTTGGGAGAGACCTTAAAGCCCATCCAGTCCCACCCCCTGCCATGGGCAGGGACACCTTCCACTAGCCCAGGTTGCTCCAAGCCCCGTCCAACCTGGCCTTGGACACTTCCAGGGATGGGGCAGCCACAGCTTCTCTGGGAAACCTGTGCCAGGGCCTCCCCACCCTCACAGCCAAGAATTCCTTCCCAGTATCCCAACTAAACCCCCTGTCAGTTCAAAGCCATTCTCCCTTGTCCTGTCCCTCCATCCTCCCATGAATGAGCTCAGAGGACAGAAAATACCTGAATTACAGAAGTGCCCATGGAATTGTGCTGTGGGACTCGTGTGGGCCAGGCACAGCAAGGACAGGAGGAGGGCAGGGGGAACTCCCTGAATTCTGGGGAGCACAGCAGGAAGGATGTCTTAGGAATAGCTATGGAAAGGGAGAGACAGAGATAGTGGGGTTTTGGGCTGTTCCTGCTCCCTGGGACAGAGCTCAGGGAGTAAAACCACAATAGCTGGAAGTGGATGGTCTTCAAGGTCCCTTCACATCCAACCCATCCTGAGATTCCATGGCTAAGGGAGCAGAGTTACAGGAATGCAGGAGGGGAGCAGCCAGCACAGGGATCTCGTGTGGAACAGGAATATCAGATGAGCAAAGGTACCACAGATATCCTGGCTGTGACAGGACTGAGGGCCCAGGAATTACATGGAATTAGCACAGTGCTAAAGTGCCTCATCTGAACAAACAACATGAGGATCCAAAGATCATCACCTAAACAGCCAAAGTACCGAACCCCCGCTGAATAAACACACCGTGGGTCACCGAGTTTTCCTTCAAAAACCCTTTTCCCTGACAGCTGGTTTGTTGTTGTTTGGGTTTGTTTGGGAATTTTCCCCTCCACGTGACAAGCCTGGGGGTGTGTTTGGAGCCAGACAAACCCTTCCCTACCCTTTCCCCCAAAATTCAAGGGAGCCCAAGTCGTTACCAAAGAACAACCACAACCCCTGGAGCTCAGATCAGGACTATCTGCTGAAATCTTACTGGGTACAGTGCTGGGAATGCAGGATGAAACAGGGAGAGCGTTGGGATGGTAACAGCTGGAGCACAGTGGATGTGCTTCACACATTTCCCTCTTCTCCCTCTTCCTCTGGACACTCCCCAGAACAAGGCTGTGCTGTGATATCACCACTTAGAAATGAAAGAGCCCGCATTTTTACGAAGCTGGAAACACAAGCAGACCAAAGCACACCCAAGGTGATGGGAACTGGGCAGGTGAGTCCCGGGGAAGGGCTCTGGAGTGGGTTTATCCCGTATTCCAGCCCAGGACACGCCAGGCGCACAGCCCAGCACCATTAACAAGCGTCTGATCAGCCCTGGAAATCCTAATTTTGTCACGGTTTGGGTTTCAGAGCCTGCGGCCAAATCCGGCAAGGGCTGGCAGTGCCCCGTTAAAATCCCGATACAAGCCGGTGTCCGCGGCCGCCCGGACCTGCCCCTTTCCCGGGAATTTCGGCCCGATCCAGGTGTTTCCAGCCCGATCCCTGGGAGGGGCCCGACCCCCACACAGCCACAGCCGCTGCCCCGGACGGCTCCCCGCGCGGGGAATGTACCGCAGCGCACACACCTCACACCGCAACCACCGCATATCGCGAATATCGCGACCTTGAAAGGCCCCGCGCGGACCCAGCTCGCAGTGCCCGGGCCGTGACTGGCAGCGCGGCGTCCACCCCGCCCGCGGTCCTGCGCGCTGCTCCCACCGGCCCAGCCCCGTCCCGGCCCTTACCCTGCAGGTTCTCCTCCTGCGGGCTCTGTCGCGACATTGCTGCGGGGCGGAGCGATACGCGCTGTGTGCGGGCGGTGCTGCGGCTGCGGCGGACGGACACGGTCTGAGCGCGGCGCCGCCCGCCGCCAGCCTGCCGCGCGTTCCCGCCGTGACGTCACACCGCTCCGCCCTCCCATTGGCTCGCGGCCCCCCCTCCGCGTCCCTCAGGCCGCCATGATGGGGGGGGCGGGTATGAAGGAGCGGGGACGGCCCCGAGGGGGAACGGGGACCGGCAGGGATGATTCCCGCTGGGATGTTTCCCACAGGGAATGCCGTGTTATCCTGCTCCCTGCCTGCCCGGCGACACACACTGCCCGTGCGTACGGACACAGTGATGGGATTTCACAGGAAACACGTCTGGTTGCAAAATCACAACTTCTGGGCGCTAAACCAGCCCCCGACAGCAAATGGCACATGGCCTAAATAGCTGATAATCACAGTAATGGATAGTCACGGAATCACGGAGTGCCCTGAGTTGGAAGGGACCCACAAGAATTACAAAGTCCAACTCAGCCCTGCACAGGATGCCCCAAGTAAATTAATAATTAATAAGAAGAATTCCTTCTCCTCTCTCTGTTTGATTCCGTGGTGCCCCCAGGGTTCTCCACAGAGGGAACCACTTAGGAAAGACTCATCATTTGAAAGCAGATACCGATCTACTGCTGGGATTTTATAAAGACAAACACGTAAAATCTCATTTTATTTAGCCAAAGTGTTATTCACTTAATGAGATCATGCAGGCAGTTTCTTCGGGCTGGAATTGTTGTCATTTGTGCCTTTCCACAGCCCAAGTGAAATAAATACACGTGGCTGGTCAGTGAGTTACTGTGACAGTGAGGAATACTGGGTTATAATGTCCCCAAAAGGATAATGTCAGGCTGTTGTTGATTTGTGTGTTATATCTGCACAGCATTGTTGCACAAAAAAGGAGGAATGCTTTGGCCCATGAAGAAGTTTTCAGGGCAGCTTTTTTTTTTTTTTTTTCCTGCAGCTTTTGGTCCATCCTTAACACACTGTTTCCCACACCTCAGTCTGCCCCCCCTGGAACTTTAGGGCCATAAAATAAACCACAAAAAGTTCCACCTCAACACGAGGAAGAACTTTCCACGGAGGGTGGCAGAACCTGGAACAGGCTGCACTTCAGCCACCAGCCTCTCTGAGCGTGCCAGTGCCTAAATTATCTTCCTTGTGTCCGAGCACAGGAAACCTGCCAAGAAATTTGTATTTCATTTGCATGATTAAAAATCGATGCTGTTCTACTCAGGAACTTAATAAAAAATTGTCCTCGGCAGAACGAAATGCCAACTGTAATTAAACAACTGCTCGAGAAGCAAGTTCCCTGTGTTTGCGTGTTTATTTATGCTCCGTGGGGTGACGGAGGAGCACTGAAGCTCATCCCACAGCGCTCTGCTGCTCTCTGCTGCCCACCAGGGCAGGGAATCCGGGAAGCCTTCCTTCGGGGAAGAGCAACCAGTTCACCCTTCCAGGAGGGCTCCTCGACAGCACTAATTGGGGTGTGAGAGGAACAGAAATTCTTTGTTCACATGATGAAGGACTGCAAAGTTCAGGAGGGACGAGGGGGTCATAGAATCATGGAATCACAGAATCCCAAACTGGTTTGGGTTGGAATGAACCTTAAAGCTCATCCAGTTTCACCCCTTGCCATGGGCAGGGACACTTTCCACTAGCCCAGGTTGCTCCAGGCCCAGTCCAACTTGGCCTTGGACACTTCCAGGGATGGGGCAGCCACAGCTTCTCTTTCATTAGTTATTGGAGAAATACTTTTAATTTCATAGAAAGCTTTATGGTAAAATGTTTTTGGTTATTGACAGAAACAGCCCATGCTGTGATCAGGGAAAATTGAAAATTGTATTGGATGAAGCCACTGAAAGTTTATCGATGCTTTACGCTGTGATCTTCTGCCTATCTGGGACTCCAATTTTGTTTATTGTATGTCACCAGACCAATCATGTATTGATTAATTCCTGTTAGAACAGGGACAGTGACTCGCCTCCTCCATGGACTAACGAAGGCAGTAATTTGGGTACCAAGTCACACTTGCTCACACAGCTTCAACTTTCGGTTCGGTTTTCAGCCTGCGGGTTTGGCCTGACAGGGCAGTTTGGCCCAGTTGTGAGGGACAAGTGTGTCAGGCATTGCACTAAAGCTGTTTGAAATCCCAAACTGATGATAAACTTACATTAGTTTGGAAGTGGATGATATTGACTGAAGTTTTTTTTGGTTTCTTGTATATAAAAATTAAAGTAATCGATCCCACATTAGAATGGATATGGTATAAGACAGAGGGGATTTCAGGACTGATTTGGGAGAATGTGCCTACAACTCCCTGACAGGAGGGGGAAGCCAGGTGGGGTTTGGGCTCTGCTCCCAGGGAACAATGGACAGGATGAGCAGAAACAGCCTCAAGCTGTGCCAGAGATGGTTCAGATTGGACATCAGAAGAATTTCTTGTTGGAAAGGGTGGTCAGGCATTGGAAGGGGCTGCCCAAGGAGGTGGTGGAGTCCCCATCCGTGGAGGTGTCCAAGGAAGGACTGGATGTGGCACTCAGTGCTCTGGGCTGGGTGACAAGGTGGGGATCAGGCACAGATTGGTCTTGATGGGCTTGAGGGCTTTTCCAACCCAAATGATTCTGTGGTTCTTGCTCATCTGCACAGGCACAGGCCCCAAACCCTGCTGGAATCTGAGAACTACCTGTCTCCATCTGGTTTTTTCCCTGTCGCCAAGGGGTTAGTCATTAACCTTCCTGCTGCCTCTGGAAATTGAACCGTACGGATATTTTATGCTGTGCGTTTCTTGGAATGGAGTTCATCATTAACCACCCAGCTGCTCTCCAGCCCTTTCTGAGCTGCTCCTGCTTATCCAGGCTGTTGATGTGAGGAGCAACCTGGTCTAATGGAAGGTGTCCCTGCCCATGGCATGGGGTGGGACGAGAGGAGCTTTAAGGTCCCTTCCAGCTCAAAACAGTCTGGGATTCCATGATTCTATGATTTTGTTCCATTTGGAGAGTTAAAGAAAGAAAACCAAACCCTCTGGCACAACTGCTGTGATCCCAGGGCTCTGCTGAGCATCCTGTGCCTTGTCTGTCACATTTATCTCGGCAGTTCCTGAACAAGAGGCTGAGGAGACACTTCATGCCCTGTTTCTGTAGGGAGTGCAGAGGGTGCTCCCCATAAAATCACCTATGAAATCCCCCAGCCGCCCTACAGCTCAGTGTCACAGTAAGGTGTAATTGTGCTGGCACAGCTGAAAAGGGCCCAAATCCATGTTTGAACCAAACCCAGAGCGCTGCTGGTTTCCTTTTCAGCCTCTGCAATGAAGACACCCTGACTGCTCCCAGTGGGAATCGGTAAAGCAGAACACAAAAATTATTTCAGCTCTGCTTGACTTACTAAGTTCAGGTTTTTAAAGCCCATTCTCACTTCTGTACAGCTCAGCCCATGGAAGTTGCCAGAGGAATGCTTTTCCTGAGCACTTGCCAGCTGAGAAACAAACCCCAATTCTTTGAGTGATGCAAACCACTGCCGGGCTCTCACTGTACATCGCTTACAACAGTGCCTGCAACGTGACTTGTTTTGCTTACAAACTGCCACAGAGTGTTGCAATTCAGCTCTAAAAATAGAAAATAGTTTTATTTATCCCACTATTTATCCCAAAGCTGTTGTTGTCCCAGCTCTCAGAGCAGCATCCAGTCCTGTTGTCTCCAAGTGCTGCTACTTGTCCCTTTGGCAAAGGATAATTGAACCACAGAGCAGGAGAAACACAGCAGTGGTTATCTACAGAAATAGGAACATGTTTCTAGGAATCGTGTTGGAAGTCACAGATGTTTCTTGGTTTCACATTTTGTTGCTGCAGAGAACTGGGGGCTTTAGACTCGGGGAAACCCAGGTTTTTAAATGGAAAGTTCCAAATATTTAGGTACTGTTTAAAGGGGGAAAAAAAACCCCAGCCACTGCTTTCTGAAACTGAGACTATGAGAAACTGGGGTTTCTGCTCCGCAGCCCTGCACTCGGAGCACCCTGTCATTCCTGTCAGCAGTTCATGGACAGCACTGGGAATGGTTCCCAGTCTTCTTCCCAGCCTTCCCTGTTTCTCGTGTCAGGAAGACACAAAACTCAAACAAATAGGCCCCATACCCAGAGAATTTGTGGAGTGGGGCTTTTGTAAGTATCTGGTACCCAAGTGCATTTATTTTACATGCATTTGTTATTCATTTCTGATGGAAAGGGGAATTCCCAGTGTGGTGTGAATGTTGACAATGGATATTTTCTCAGTTATGAGGAACAGTGGGACACGGCACAATGGGGGTTACAGACTTGCTTTATATCCACATGCTTTAGTCCTCAAATCCCACCTTACAGGGCCTTGGAATGACACCTGCCTTTTCCCACCATATCACCATTCCCACATAACTTCAGAGCATGGCATTACTCAGAAAAGCCATTCCTGTAAGAGATACTCTTCAATGCCAAGCCTTGCAATTCCACAGGCACAGACTTCCATGGAACATGGACCTGGTGGAGAGAGCCCAAAGGAGGCCATGGAGATGCTCTGAGGGCTGAAGCCCCTCTGCTCTGGAGACGGACTGGGAGAGCTGGGGGTGTTCACCTGGAGAAGAGAAGGGTCTGGGGAGACCTGAGAGACCCTTCCAGTGCCCAGAGGGGCTCCAGGAGAGCTGGAGAGGGACTTTGGACAAGGGCCTGGAGGGACAGGACAAGGGGGAATGAATGGCTTCCCACTGCCAGAGGGCAGGGATATATGAGATATTGGGAAGAAATTCTTGACTGTGAGGGTGGTGAGGCCCTGGCACAGGTTGCCCAGAGAAGCTGTGGCTGCCCCATCCCTGGAAGTGTCCAAGGCCAGGTTGGGCAGAGCTTGGAGCAACCTGGGATAGTGGAAGGTGTCTCTGCCCATGGCAGGGGGTGCAATGAGATAAGGTTTAAGGTCCCTCCATATCCAAACCAGTTTGTGATTCCATGATTCTATAACTTGATCCCATCCCCGTTGCTAGGAACAAGTGCAAAGGCTGGTGCCTGTTTTTAAATCCAAATATACTTCACTCCCTCCCTGCCCTTTTCAGCCCTGCCCCGGGAGCAGCTCTGTGCAGATTCCAGCCGTGCTGGATGCAAAGCTTTGGCTGCGTAATTAAGCCTGGAAATGCCAATCCTTGCAGGCGCGTCCCGGTGCGCGGGGCCCTGAGCGGCGGAGGAGCGGGTTTCCCGCAGCATCCTCGGCTGGCTCCGGGAAGGGAGGGCTCTGGAGCCGGGAGCGGTGCTGACGTGCTGCCGGAGCTGCAGTGACTCCGCAATGGCTGAGGCTGCTGGCACGGAGCGCATCCCGCCGGCCCGGAGCGCCCGCACCGCGCAGCCTGCCCGGGAAACCTGCCCTTAGCTCCGCACTGCTCGGATCCGCGGCGGGTGAGCACACCTTACTCTGCGGTTGGTTCTTGGTTATTATTTTTTTATTTTCTTTTCCTTCTCCATCCTCTCAGTGCTTCCCCGGACCGATGGATGCATCACTCCTAATCCGATCCCACTGTTCAGAGGATGGAGGGGGAAAATAGGGTCATATTCAACAGGGATGGATTGTTTTAATTTTTGACTTTTGCAGGGTGAATCGTAAAAATCCCTTTAAGTGTGTCTGCTGGGAGCAGCCTACAGGTTTTATCTGAAGTGCTGTGCAGGCAGGGACTGGCACTCCCTCTGTGCAGCAGGATGGAGCGACGTTAGTGCCTACCTGTGCTCATTAACCAGTGACTACATGTGTTTATATGTGCCTACGTGTGTTTATCAGTGCCTGTATGTGTTTATGCATCTCTAAATATGGACGTATATGTGTTATATATATAGGTATATAGACATGTAAATATATAGATGTGTTACATATGACCCATCTGCTGCCTACAGGCTCTGTAGGACCCATTTTCAAATGTGCTGTTTTTCATTCTATATTTGGGGTTATTCCACCCCCTTCCCTTCGGTGTGGTTATAACCACGGCTCTGATTTGCAGAGCTTTGCCCTTGGATGCCAGGAAGGGGATGGCTCTGCCTGGCACTGGGTCCCAGCTGTACCTTCCTGCTGTTTATTCCTGAGGATCTTACAGCAGCTCCGTCGTGTGTGATGGAGTTGAAATGCCAGGGCCTGTGATTGCTGATAAATCTTCTCTGCAGCTGTAGATGTTGGTGTTTGGGGTAATACATGTGATGATGAATTGCTGTAACAAATAATCTGTCTCTGTGCTCACCAAGGAACTGATTCGGGCATTTCCTGTTTGCTGAACTCCATCGACTGCGTGCCTCGGAACTGCTTCCCATTGCAATACTATACCTGTCAGGAAGTCAGTCTCCATCCCTGGAAGTATTCCAGGCCAGGTTGGACAGGGCTTGGAGCAACCTGGTCTAGTGGGAGGTGTCCCTGCCCATGGCAGGGGGTGGTTCGAGTTAAGCTTTAAATTCCCTCACAACCCAAACCAGTCTGGGATTATTATTCTATTCTGTGCTGTTTAACCTGTTCGATTAAAAAAAGAAACTTCTTTTATTATCCTTTCCCAGCTGCTCGCTCCCTCAGTGGTTTTAAATGTCATTTATCTCATCCACGTTCCTCTTCCTTGCAGTTCATGTGATGCCTCTACTGACACTGTTTAAAATGCAGACAGAAATTAGAAAGCACACTGGAGCGGGGTTGGCTTTTGCCTGTTATTTGTCACGTTGTGATACTTCTAGAGAGATGTGTGTGGTACAAAATAATAATTTCCTGGCAGGAGACACTCACAGCTTAAGCCTGGGCTCTCAGCTGACGTGCAGCATCCTTGTCCTGCCCCCTGCTCTGCACTTCAGCTCCCCTCTGTACATGGGAGTGCTTGGTGGATGCTTCAAATGCGCTCAGAAATGGAGAGTTTCATAGGGACTGTCTAAATACTTTGCCTTTGCAGTGGAATTTCTGCCTGGTTTGTGTTGATTCTTGGCAGCCTTCTGACTTGTAACCTTCAAATACCAGACTGGTAGGAATTTTAGTGTTTGTAGTGGTGATTAAAGGCCAGTGACACCAGTACAAGGCCACAAGAACACCCTGAGCAAAAGAAGGTGCATTTGTCACCGGGGCCCTGATGGAGAGAATAAGGCCCCATTTTAACAAGGCTTTAAAGAATGTGCTGAAGGCCCATTGGTTGTCTTGACAAATACCAGCCTGGGATATATTTGTGGCACTGTGTGCTTGTAAATCCTTCACTTATTACGCGCTCAGTTGTCAACACCTCCCACATGGTGAAGTTTCACCAAGTTTCCCAGAGCACTGTCAGTTTACATGAAGACTAAAACTTTGCTTCGCTTTTTTTTTTTTCTTTTTGCTTCCAAAATGCATCTCTAAAATATTACTTTTTATTGCAGATGACTTGAATTCAAAGTAGCATCAGCAAATGAATGTTACCAAGTGAAGGCCTTTAAATAATAGTCTGTGTTAACACTTGCCCTTAAAACACGTGTTCTCAGCTTGTCACCTTCTGCAGTGCAGTTCTTCATGTATGATCAGCAGCAGAGGTTCAGCTTAAATGGAAAAAATAGTTAAAAAGCAAGTTCTAAAAATTTTACATGTGCCAGTTGACTGTGATGTAGGATTTGAACCCATCCAGCTACTCTGGGAGTGAGCAATTTTTAGGCACATAGCAGCATTTGTACTAATGTATTCATGGTAAAAGCAGCCAAATATTAGCCAATACATCAGAATTCCAAATTAAATCACTCTTGTGATCCTGTCTTTATTTGCCCATGTGTACTGCATGCAAGTGGAAAGGGAGCTTGCCCCTAGAGCATCAAGTGTTGGATACTATTAGTGGCAGAATACTAATCCATTTCTACCACTCATTTAACCTGGAAAGATAATTCCTGATTTTCCTTTAGCAATTACAGCCAAGTGTGCTGTAGTCAAATAAACCCCGACAGATTTCAGGAATTCAATATAGTTCTGTAGAAATGATTCTAATAGAGAATGACATCCTGGTAGAATTTTTAAAATCTCTTCAGTTCAATGCAGACCCACAGATGGTTATTTCCAAGCACATGTGATCAGGGATTTGTTATTCACTGCTGGTGCAGAATCGAGAGGAGGGTTCAATACATTTTATTTGTGGAGCTTCCTATAATCCCCCAGAGGGACCCTCCATAAAAGCAGAGGCAGTGCCTGAGGAGAGAGAGTTGGGAAAGGCTTGGGAGAATGTCTGGAGGCCAAAATTAGTTTCCTCAAACACACAGGTCAGCAGCAGGGTGTGGAGTGTTTGCTTTCCTAAATCCCATGGATATCCTGGGTTTGAGCTATTGCGCTGGTGCTATGGTCATTCAGCCTTGACAAGGTCATATGCAAATGGGGACGCTTAAGACGAGTCAGTTTAAGCTCAGAGAGTGTCTTTTCTATCCTTTGAACTAATGTTTCTGGTTCTAGTTTTCCCCTGTTGCTGGTACCAGTTCAGCTTTCCCAGCCTGGAGCCCAGCTGGTCAGAGAGGGGCTACAGGCTGGGCCCCTCAGCTTTCCCAGCTCATTGGGATGGGGCCACAGAACCATAGATGGAATGGTTTGGGTGGGAAGGCGCCTGAAAGACCATCCAATCCCACCCCCTGCCATGGGCATGGACACCTTCCACTCAACCAGGTTGCTCCAAGCCCCGTCCAACCTGGCCTTGGACACTTCCAGGGATGGGGCAGCCACAGCTTCTCTGGGCAACCTGATGTCCCAGGACTAACTGAGAGCTGCAGCTGGTCTGGAAAGCTGCTGCCAAATGCTGGGTATTGTGCACTGATTTTGTCATAGTCACATCCAGAATTTATCCCCTGGGAGCAGCTCGGTGTGGATGTGAGCAGTGCAAGGCTGTGGGGTGGGAAGCTGCTCGGACTGCCCATCACTCTGTGGCCACCCTTGTTTCTCTAGTTGAGCCCTTTGAGAATCAGTACATGGGTAATTGGTTCAACTCAGGCTTTTAACACTGAAAACCATCTCCTCTTTTGGCTGACTGCTGTTATGTCTCCCATGATCCCTGGTTGTGTAATCCCTGTGTCCCCTGGCACATCCCAGGGGTAGGGACAGAATTAATGGACTCCAGATGGCACAGACGATATTTACTGGATGTAAATCTGCACCAAACTCCTTATTAATGAGGTTTAATTAAACAGAAATTGCACACAAAGCCCTGATTCTGATGCCACTGAGACAGTGTCAGAAATCCTACTGCCTGCAGAGCCTTGGGATGTGCCCAGAGGGAGAACTTTGCCAAATACCTGAAGGGGCTGAAGATTTACTGATTCACACCAACTTCTAGCAGGACTCTTACACTAATATTCCCGTGGCCCTCCTGACAAGTGTTTGCTGCATGTTAACTAATTCTATACTAAAACAATGATTCTATTCACTTGATATTGGATTACTTTTTCAGCTGCTTCTGTAACAAATTAATTCCAGCCATGGTTTGTAACAAGAACATGTCTGGTTTGGATGAGGATGGTGCTGTTAAAGCAAATCTCTTGGTGATGCCCATTTGCATTCTGGTTTGACTGATGGTGTGGTCTCAGCATCCACAATCTGAATTCCATTTGGATAAAACTGAACCAGGGTGTGTTTTCCAACCAGTAACTGGTGCTCACAGCGCAGGACAACACTAGACTTTGAAGTTCCATCAAAATGTTCCATAATGTTGGCTTTCTGTAGTTACAGGGTATTTCTTGGGCATGAGATTTTCTTACTTTATATGCAGAAGAATAATAGCAAAGAAAGGTAATGAGAAGTTTGAAGGCAGAGTAAAATCTAATATCCAGAGCACAGATTTTCCTTATCTTCCAGGCTGTTTCACACAATTTTCACACAAATCAGAACAAAACATTCCCTACTTATATTTGATATGGTCATGTTTGTGTCAAAGCAGACAGTTATTTAAAGCCCTAGCCCTGTCAATGTGGGGAACTGCAGAGATCTGTGTGCCATGATGTGATATCTGGATTTTATCCTGGTTCAAGGACGGAGCAGTGAGTCCTGAGGGTTTGGTCCATCACAGTAAATATCCTGTGATTTATGGGACACTTTTATCTTTTACATGTTGCTTGTGTTTTAAGAAAAGAAAATTATGAATCACCATGCATTATTTCATTATTGCCTAATATCATAACTCCTTCTTGCCTGCTAGTCAGGCCAGATTATCCTGACAGTGTTCCTTGGGAAACATTGGATGGGAAGGCCAGTTATGGTTCAGTTCAACAGAAACCATTGGAATACCCAGTGATGTCTCTGGGAGAAGGAACAGGACCCACAGTGCATGGCTGCAAACACGCAGGTGACAACTCTCACTGCTCAGCTCTTCCACCCACTGTCCAAAGCCTGTCCCTGCCTGGAAAATGGGAGGATACACCGAGCACATTGGAGCTTGCTGACAGGGACGTTGTGGGAGAGCGAGTCTGGTCAGGCTGCTGTGACTTGTATGATGGTCACTGGGAGGGTCAAGATCTCCTGTTTGCATTCAGAGTCAGGGGAAGCTGCAGGCGAAGGAAATGTTCACATGAAGTCAGTGAAGTGCCCTGGTTTGGGCTGGGACAGAGTTCATTTTGTGCCTGATAGCTGGTACAGGGCTGTGACTGGATTTAGAGTGGGAATAACGTGGATAACACACAGATGTTTTGGTTGTTGCTTAGCAGTGCTTACACTGGTCAAGGACTTCTCTGTGTCCCTTGCTCTGCCAGGGAGGAGGGGCTTAAGGGACAGGATGGAGGCAAGGCCAGGACAGCTGATCCAAACTGGCCAGAGGGATGTTCCACAGCACAGAGCGGTGTGTCCATGGTATAAACTGGGGAGAGTGGGCCGGGAGCCACTGATTGCTGCTGGGGACAGGCTGGGCATGGGTCAGGGGGTGGCACTTACCATTTTTGAGGTTTACTCCTCTTTCTCAGTTTCCTTTTCATCATCATTATTATTACTCTTATTACTTTTCAGTGCAATTGTTCATAACCCACAGGTTTTACCTCTTCCTGATTCCCCTCCCCATCCCACAGAGTGAGTGAGCAAGAGCTGCATGGGACTGAGTTCCCAGCTATAGTTAAACCACAACCAGCCTTTTTGATGCCCAAGGTGGGGCATGAAGGGTTGAGATTCCAACAGATCTGAGCAGAGTGTGTTACAGCAAGCTTGTTACAGCCATTCTTTACGTCAGTTCAGTAGCCACTGGTCACAGAGTTGATTTGTTTGCTCTCAGTGTTGTTGTGCCTCTTCCCACTGTCGCTGTCCATGTTCCCTGTTGTGCTGGTTGTCACCTCTGAGCGCTGGGCTCAGGGTGTCCTTGTGCTGGGGTTTGTAACACTGGTTTATGATACAATGGAATGGTCTTGAAGGGAAATTTATTTGCTTGACCTGTAGTAATAACACACAAATGGAAAACACACTGACTTAACTGTCAGGATTTATCCATTCTATCCCAATAATTCCTGCAGTCGTTAAAAGCCCTTTCTCTCCAATCAAAACTCTTTTGGGGTTTCTAGTGTGGCTACTAATGGCTACTTAAAAACTTCCTGTACTGGTGGATCCCGGCTTTTCCCTGCCTGAGCTCTATGTTACCAGCTGTCCTTGAGGGAAGCATTATGGATTTTGGTTTTGTAACCCAAGCCCTGCTGTTTCCCCAGAGCTGCTGGATACCATGGCCGGAGCTTGGAGCACTGTTGGGATCTTTGGGAGCCTTTCCCTCACCCGGCAGTGCCTGCAGGGCTGGCCCTGGGGTGCTCAGGCAGCCCTGTCACACCAGGGCAATGATTTATTATTTATGTTGCTGTGGGAAGGTTCATTATACAGTTTGACACTTCCACAGTTTGCTGGTGTCTCCTTTTTCTCCGCGTTTCATGCAAGGCCCCTCCAGGTGCTGGTCAGGGGGTCCCAGAGGTGGTGGAGGGGCCAGGCGTGGCTCACAGCACCTACAGCCCTGTCACACCCTGGGCTCTTCTGCCTCTGTCCTTGTCACCTCCGGGGAATGAGGGAGCTGGGGAGTCTCAGCCTGGAGAAAAGGATGCTCAGGGAGGACCTTCTCACTCTCTGCAACTCCCTGACAGGAGTGGTGAGCCCAGGGGAGTCGGGCTCTGCTCCCAGGGAACAAGGGACAGGATGAGAGGGAATGGCCTCAAGCTGTGCCAGGGAGAGGTTTAGGTTGGACATTAGGGGAAAAAAAATCATGGAAAGGGCTGTCCTGCCCTGACACAGCTGCCCAGGGCAGTGGTGGATTTTCCATCCCTGGAAATGTTCAAAAAAATGGTGAATGTTGCGCTTGAGGACTTGGTTAGTGACGGTTGGGTTTGGACATTTGGACTCGGTGATCTCAGAGGTCTTTTCCAACTACAAAAAATCCACTATTCTGTGATTTGGCAGCACAGTCAGAGACAAATCAAAACAAGCCTTTGGAACAAGGAGATGTTTCTTAGGTTTAATTTTCTCTCCTTTTTCCGAGCTTTCCTGAACACCTGGCTGCTTCCTGGATTTTCACGTGCAGCAATTCCAGTTCCCTACCTTACCAATCCCAGTTTACAGGGACAAAACCATCACTGCCAGAACTCTGGGCTTTGCTGGTTTGCAGAGTTGCAGTGGAAGGGAATGTCATTAGGTTTGACTTCCTTATGACACGCTCAGGCTTAGCAGGAGTTAAAGGGGCTGAGTGCTGGCAGGTGCTCCTTGTTACCTGTCAGTCACCCAGCAGGCCCAGCAGCCTGACCTGCTTCCAGCCTGAGGGAGCTCTGCCAGGCAGCACTTCCTAAACAAAGGCAATTTTGTGCTTTATTTGGTCTGGGAATTGCTTTTTTATTTCCCCTCTTACCAAAACGTCAGTGTGCCACCTGAGACTGGCTTATGGTTTTGGCCTGATAAGGTTTTATAACCACAAATTAAGCAACCCAGAAAGTGGGATGTATCTGGGATGTGAAGAGGAATGGAAAGAAAGGCATGCTTGATGCCCTCCTGGAGTTGTCCTGCAGGAGGTAAGAGGTGGGTACAGACGGCTGAGACTGGGAAAGCAGAGAGCACAGGGATGGGGAGGATCACTGAGGTTGGTGTCAGAGTTACCATCAAGAGCAGACAAGTATAACTATGCTCTTTTTCCCTCAAAGTTGCTTTTTAGAGTTTTTGGTGGGGGTTTTTTTGTTTTTTTTTTTAATTGTTTGTTTTGTTGTTTGGGTTTTTGTTTGGTTGGGTTTTGTTTTGTTTTTTGTTGTTGTTGTTGTTTTTGTTTTTGTTATTATTTTGTTTGTTCAAAGGGAAAAGCTGAAATGGGAGTGTGTGAAATTATTTTCTTCAGCAGTGCCCAGTAACCAGCAGGATCCCACACTGGTGTGGGTTGGAAGGAACCCTAAAGTTCATCCAGTCCCACCCCCTGCCGTGGGCAGGGACACCTTTCACTAGACCAGGTCGCTCCAAGCTCTGTCCAGCCTGGCCTTAGGTGGCAGGAGATGGTCAGACTGAATCTGGTATCGACAGAGAGGGCACATCCCACCCCACAGGAGGGTGGGAAGGGGAATAAACCCCTTGGAACAACCCCAGGGAGCTGCAGAGATCTCTGCTGCTGTGTGGGTTTTTTCCCTTCCAAAGCCAAGCTGGGGTTTGGATGTGTTCTTCTGTAAGAGCAGTAACAGTTGTGTGAGGGGGAACAAGTTGTTGGTTAACTTGATGTTATGCATAAACATGTGAAAGTACAGAGAAATAGGTGCTCTGCTAAAAATATCGCTGCTGTCACTTCAAAATAAGCCACTCAACAACTGAATTTGGCACTGAAGGTATTGTAGAGACAGGAATGTTTGTTCCTTTGTTTGTATTTTCGTGTCAATCAGCACGGTGGTATCAAGGAGTGTCAGTGAGCTCCGGAGCAGATGTAGCTCCTGGGAAGGGCTGTCTGCACAGACATGGATGTACATGGACATCCCCAAATCGGGAGTGAAAGGCAGGGAGCAAAGATCCAAGGGGTTGTTAGAACAACAGCTGCATCTTTAGGATGGAGTTTGAAGACGTTATTGTACACCAGTACTTAATGACATCTATGCCTTACTAATGAACCCTGCCCTGGGAACGGGGAAATTGCTCCAGCCTCCAGCCAGCCCTCAGGCAATGCCTCAGCTTCCCCAGCATCCATTAGCTCTTCAGAACTTCTTGAAATTCCCTGTTTCTAGGAATGCTTGCAGTTACTCTGGGTGGGATTTAAGAGCACTGTGAGCACCTTCTGTCTGTTCAGCATCATTTTAACCCTCCTCTTGCAGCCTCTGTCTGTGCTCCAGCTCCAGGCACAGGGAGCTTCACTGGGACAGAGCAGTTCCGGAGCTGGGGCAGGTGTTGTCAGGGGCATTGCCTTGATTAACTCAGGGTATGTAAACAAATACCAAAGGGTGCCACGGACTCCCTCAGTGACGGTGGTGAAGCTGCTGAGCAGCTGTTCAGCATCAGCTTCTTGGTTCTGCTCACCTGGGGAAGGGTCTGGAGCACCAGGAGCAGCTGAGGGAGCTGGGGGGGGGGCTCAGCCTGGAAAAAAGGAGGTTTGGGGGGGACCTTCTGGCTCTCTCCAGCTCCCTGGCAGGAGGGTGGAACCAGGTGGAGTCGGGCTCTGCTCCCTGGGAACAAGGGACAGGACAAGAGGAAATGGCCTCAAGCTGTGCCAGGGGAGGTTCAGGTTGGATACTGAGGACAGAACCCACTCCTGGGTGTGTAAACAAATGCAGGAGTAGCCTCGAGGCATCATTCCCTGAGGTGCCTGGGAGGATTTTGCCCTTAGTGTGTCTTGTTGAGATAACCTTTAGTGCTTGGGCAGTGCACTTGGGTAGTACTGCCTGTGACTTGTGTGTGTTAGATTTACTAAGGAATGCTGTACTTGTGGCATTGGGAACATCATTTCATATTAATGAGACTCGGCTATTTAAAGTAACATGCACACGAGCTCAGGTCCCTCCAGTTTCCCTGGAGTTCTGAATTCCAAGTCTGCTTGGATTCCTCACTTGGAGTCAAAAATTTTAATATGTTATATCATGTTATTTGCAGGACAAATAGGTTTTATTACACCTAAATTTAGGCCATCACCATGCAGTGGGATTGGTAGGAGTCCTTTGTTACACCACTGTCGTTATTTCATTGCTGTTGGGTTTCCCTGTGGATCTCCAAACCCGTTTCTGGCTCTGGGTTGTGTCCTGCCCACTTGCTGACTGTAGAGATGTGTTGAACATCAGAAATGTGAAGGGAAATCCTGAATGGCCTAAACTTCTGCCTGGGTGTCGTGGTTTTGCCTCCTCCTTGGACTAATATATAAAAGGGGGAGAAGTATTTCTGTAAATACATAGCACTTTTACTTAAGTAGAATTATTATAGATATAATTCTTTAGAAGTTTTTATTTTGTTAGTAATAAATGTTCATATTATTTTCCCCAAATCAAGTCTCTTTTGTCTGCATAAACCTTCTCTCAACTAATAGTAATTGTGTGAGGAGTGTGAAAACAAATTGACCCAGAGCAAAACCACGACACTGGGGATCAGAATATTGTTTCATTTCCTCTCCAACTCCTGGGAGTTTTAGTTCACTGTTTCCCAAACATGCCTTTGTGCAGTGAATCCTGAGCACTTGATGGGAGCCTGCTCTCAGAAAAGTGTCACTGTCTCAATTGCTGTCTCTGTGAGCAGAGGGCTGGGAGGGAGCTCAGAGACAAAAGCTGGTGTGAAACATCACATTTGGCAGCCCTACAGCACATCTTCAGAAGGTTTCATTTGGATCCTGAAATATTTGTAATATTCTCGCTGGGATAATAGGATTTGGGGTTTTTTTAAACATTGCACCATATCGACTTTGAAGATGAAGCAAGAAAAATTATTTTTAGCACTTGCTGCTAAGTCATCAGAGATGATAAAGGACAAAGAAGAACAACATTTATAGCACACTTCTTTTTGGCAATAGCAGAAAAACACCACCCTGCTTCCTGGCTGAGTAAGGAGCTTCCCTCAAAGTTGACCTTAAAGCTCCTCTAGTCCCACCCCCGCCATGGGCAGGGATACCTTCCACTATCCCAGGTTGCTCCAAGCCCAGTCCAACCTGGCCTTGGACACTTCCAGGGATGGGGCAGCCACAGCTTCTCTGGGCAACCTGTGCCAGGGCCTTACCACCAGGAATTCCTCGCAGCCAGGAATTCCTTCCCAATATCCCATCTAACCCTGCCCTCTGGCAGTGGGAAGCCATTCCCCTTTATCCTGTCACTCCAGCCCTTGTCCAGAGTCCCTCTCCAGTGTTCCTGGAGCTCCTTTAGTGCCTGGAAGGGGCTCTAAGGTCTCTCAGAGCCTTCTCTTCTCCAGGTGAACACCCCCAGCTTTCCCAGCCTGTCTCCAGAGCAGAGGGACTCCAGTTTCAAATAAGGCTTTAAAACTCTTGAATTTACATAAATATGAGCACTTCTAAAAATTCAAATGTCATTCTGAAACATTTCAGTTTCATTTTTGACGTAATCTCAATTTTTTATCTCAATATTTTGACTAAAATGGAGGAGAGATAAATCCATCACAAAGATCCTTCAGGCAGCCAAGTTCTCTCAGTATCTGCCTGTGTCAGATATTGCCTTGTGCCTGCGGCCTGTGAGAGCTCCTTGTAAATCTGTGCTACTGATCTGCAGCAGTTACTGCCCTTTTTTTTTTTTTCAGTAGGAAAAAGAGAAAAAGAACAGCGGGCATGGCCTCCATGGCAACGGCAGCGGCTGCCAGTGCTGCCTGGGCTGCGGGGCTGCTGCGTGGAGAAGGTGCTCCTGAGGATATATTTGTTTTCAAAATCTGTCTGGCTGCAAGCCCGTTTGCCAGCAGAGAAAGTCGTCTTTTCCTTAATCCAGTTAGGAGTGGGGTGGTACCGAGTGAGTCCTGCTCGGATCCCATCGGGGCTGCGGCTCCCAGAGAACTCACCCAGGAGGAGCCTCAGCCTGGATGTGAAGAGAAGCAGGAAGGGGAGCAGGGTGAGACAAGGCCAACTCTGATCACAGAAAGTGTCTGCCTAGCTCAAAACAGGGTGTTTTATTCCCATTTTCTGAGGTTTATTTCCTGCTCTGGTGGAAGGTGTCCCTGCCCTTGGCATGGTATAGAAGTGTCCAAGGCCAGGTTGGACGGGTCTTGGAGCAACCTGGGATAGTGGAAGGTGTCCCTGCCCATGGCAGGGGGTGGAATGGGCTGAGCTTTAAGGTCTCTCCCAACCCAAACCAGCCTGGAACTGTAAGGATGTTATAACTAAAACAAGAGCCAGACTGCTTAAAAATCAGTGAGGAAGAGATAGAGATGTTACAGCCTTTCCTCTGGCCTGTCTCCCCCTCCCAGAGACGTTGCCATGGCTGTCTGTAATTAGGGGGAATCTGGTGGGATTCTGTCCTTGCAGGGGAATCCAGGCTGGTGCATACCTTCCCTTTGAAGACAGGTCAGGGTATTGAGCTGCTGTGGGCAGGAGCTCAGGCAGCAGGAGGACAGCCAGCCCTATTCTCCTGGGGGGTTGGGAGGCTGGTTTAAATTGGGATTCTACAGTGCTGCAGGCTAATATTGATTTTTTTTTTTCATTTTTGTTACTTTTTATTCAAGCATTCACCTCGTGTCTCCTGCATGCCATGAAAATTTCATTCTTCTGTTTTCTTACTCATTCACTCATTGAATCCATTCTAAAACTCTCAACTGCACCTTGTATTTCTCATTTTACAGAGGTGGCTGTTCACTGGTATCCACCTGAAAACTGCCTCTGATGGTCTGTAGTATTTTACTAGTTTAAGTAGATTTATGGCTACAGAGAGGTGTCAAAATTCTATATGGATCTTTTCTGCCACATTTTATGGCTGCTACCCTATGTCCCAAAACCTGATGGTCAGGAGCTTTGTGACCCTGAGGGCTTTTTTAAACCCATGGAAATTTGCAGGATGGGATTGGAATCCCGTTGTGCCAGCACTGGAAGGAAAGCAAGACAATCCTCGTATGTAAATGGAATCTGCATTCTTGCTTCTAATTAAAAAATCAAAGGGAAAGGCTTTCTTTAATTAAAGGATGTGTTTGCTGATTTGTCACAGGCTGAACTCTGGAGCACTTCTGGTTGGATGCTGTAGCACTCCTGGCTCCTGGGACCCTTCCCAGTCTCCCTGTGCTGAGCATCATTCCCAAAACCTGGCAGTGTCCCCTGCCCACTGTGCTAACCGGGCTGGGCCTGGAGCCTCTGCATTCCTGCTGGCTGTTGTGAGTGATTGGCAAATGGAGCTTGTGTTGGCAGTGATATTATCTTCCTTATCTTTCTAAAGTGGGTTAGTAACAAATTCATTGGAAAATAACCCTGGGGCAAACCCAGTGAGTTCTCTGTTATCATGGAATCACAGAATCCCAGAATATTTTGCATTTGAAGGGACCTTAAATATCATCCAGTCCCACCCCCTGCCATGGGCACCGACATTTTCCACTATCCCAGGTTGCTCCAAGCCACGTCCAACCTGGCCTTGGGCACTTCCAGGGATGGGGCAGCCACAGCTTCTTTGGGCAACCTGTGCCATTGGAATGGGGAACTGGGACATCTTGGATAAGGAAAATAACCATGTAGGGATGATACAGTGGTGCTAGGAGCACCCCAGATTCTGCACAGGAGCTGCTGGGGGTCCATGGGCTCAGGAGAGCCCTGTGCATCCCTCTTGGCAAGGAGACAGGGGAGGATAAACAGGAGCTAGGTGGTTGCTGGGGATGTTCTGGACCCACTGAATGCTGGCACTGGGTGGGTCTGGAGCTGTGAGTTCACCTGAACATGTGTGGCCATAGGGTGGTGTAAGAGATTGGGGTTTATGTTGGAACAGGCTTGGGATTTTATAGTGTGGATCAGCCTTTTGTTCCTGAGCTGCTGGAGTTTGGTTTTCCAACAGCAGGAGCCGCAGGTTGCCCGGCTGGGTTTGTGCCCCTGTGCCTGTGGTTCTATCACTGCAGGTAGGCTCAGCCTGACAGAGAGGGATCTCAGCCCTCCACAACTCTCCTGAAATCCCACAGAGACTCCATGGGCTGTTTCTCCGTGGTTTGGGCAGTGCAGAGCAGAGGGAGGCAGTGGGGTCAGGCCTGTGACCCCAGGGGCTGTGGTTGGGGTGAGGAGCTCTTTCCCTGTGGGTGCAGTTGTCCTGCCGTGTGCCACGGGGTACAGGGGGGATCCTCCAGCCTTTGGAAAGACCAGAGGGATCCCTTCAGAGACAGCAGGGCAGCTACCTCACTGCTGGGGCACTTCCCACCCCTGCCAGCCTGGGGGCTCCTGGTTCAGGAGGCTCTCCTTCCCGAGCTCCAGCCCTCACGGAGACTCAGATCCGAGGATGTCTGACGAGGAGCAGCAAAACTCTCAGGCTAACAGTGAGACACCACCTTTTCTTTTAAATCCACCATAGGTAGAGCTTGGGAATCTTTCCTGCCTCGCCCAGCCCGATTCCCAGGCAGGTTTGCATTCGATATTTTTCCCCCAAAGAAATTGTTTCCTGTTGTCGTACCGTAAGCAGATGGGGAGGGTTCAGTGGAATTACCTCGGGAGAGGCTGGCAGAGCAGCGGCTCCAGGAAGCAGATCCTCCCCGTAATATTGGCACGGTTTGGTAAGTTCCATCGGAAAAATAAAAAGCTGCTCCCTTTGCTGAGTCACAGCCCCCGGAGCTGGAGCCGTGACAAGCCGGGAGACGCCGCCGCCGGAGTTGAAGCAGAGGTGAGGAAAGGCTGGCCAGGATCCTTCTCGCCGCTTTTCTTGCCTGAAATGGTTTTTTAAATCTCCTTAAAGTGCACTGTAAGTTGAATTCAGCCTGGGGGAGGGTGCAGCTGCATCCCCGGCGTGCGGGGCGGGGGATGCGCGGCTCTGCTGAGGCAAATCCCAGGCACATCCCGGGGGTAGCCCCGTCCCTCTGCGAGGGCAGGGAGCGGTCCTGCGGCGGGATGCGGGCTGTGGGAACTGCTCTGGATGCAGCGCCGCATCTCCCCGTGTCTCTGGCATGGCCATGAGCCCCACGGGGCAGGGAAGCCCCTGCCACAGGATGGGGAGCGGGGGCAGCGCATGGAATGGGTCTGCTGGGAAAGGGCGGCCGGCGTGTCTGCAGAGCTGGTGCCTGGTGGGAAGGGAAGGGCAGTTGTGTTCTGGGCTCTGGCCCGTGTTTCCAGGTGTGGTGATCTCTCTCTGCTTCCCGATCTGCAGTGCCGCGGCTGATGCTCCGTCGGAGCCTTTCTCCCTGTTCCCAGCTTGTCCCGCCGTCCTTGCCCTTATAAATCCCTCTGCAGCCATGGCCTGGGGCTGTCCGAGCAGCTTTATTTGTACCTCTGCACCGTGTTTTAGCGGTTCAGGTTATTTGCTTTCCAAAGCCTTTTCATCTCCTCAAGTCCACAGAACTAGGTGTCAAATCCAGGGGAGTTTATAGAGGGAGGAGTGATTTGGGATTGATGAAGGAAAGCCAGGTGGGTTCCCTTACAGCAGGGAGGCTGCAGGTGGAACAGAGACACAGGAGCATTTGCTGAGCACCATCAAAATGTAGCATTTGACACTTGAAAGTAATTCTGGTTCTGTTGAAATGCTGCCAGGATATGTGTTATCTAGACAGAAAAATGCTCTTGTGCTGCTATTTCAAATGTATTCATGGTCGTTTAAATTGCAGATTTGTTTTTTAAAGCAAATCTGAAGTAGCTATGACTGTATGGATGTTTTCCATGTACTTTTTAATAGGTTTTTAAAGTGTTAGAAAAGCCCAGCAGTATGTTTAGGGGCTGTGATGTTGCTGAGCTGTGGGTGATCAGCCCAGCTCAGCCTGCCTGACCACTGCACAGGGCAATGTGCCCTGAGTTGCTGTCCCTGAGGGATGGAGCAGAATCATGGAATCAAAATAACAAGAGTTGTTAAGGTTGGAAAAGGCCTTTCAAGGTCGTCAAGGCCAATCATCAACCCACATGACCATCATGTTCATCATAATCATGTCCCCAGGTGCAATGTCCACATTTTTTGAACACTTCCAGCGATGGGGACTCCAGCCTGTGGTAGGGCTGGACAACCCTTCCCATGAAGAAATTTTTCCTAATGTCCAGCCTAAACATCCCCTGACGCAACTTTGGGCTGTTTCCTCTCATCCTGAGGAATTCATCTGATCCCATTCCTCCTGATCCCTTGCCCTCATCCCAGGCTGTCTCACTGGGATGTCCCATTCCACCAGCTTTGCACGAAGCAAGGTGAGAGAAGAAACTGTGGCTTCAATGTAGAAGTAAAAGAAGTAAACAAGAAGGGCAAATATTATCCTGAAATGGAAGGGCCAAGACACCTCAGTGTTTCAGTCCTAACACCTGGCCTCACCCTACCCATTCATGGAATCATGGAATGGTTTGGGTTGGGAGGGAAGTGCTGTGATGGTGGTATTGGGGCTGGGTTGGCCCTGCCTCTGTCTCCAGTACCTGGGGATTCACAGCACTAACCTTTTCCCACCCCCAGGGTTTGTCATGTGTGATCCAAAGTGGAAGATTCATCTTTCCACTGAAAAAATCACTTCCTGCCAGGTGTCCCCAGGGTGGTTTCTTGTTCTTGCATTAGTGTGGAAAGTAACTGAAACATCTTTTTTGCCTACACCATATCAATCATTTTATAACTGCCTGTGCAGTGTCTCTTCCAAAAAAAAAAAAAAAAAATCACAGATCCTGCATCTTTTACTACCTGGTCACACCTGTTACATTTCTTTTAGATGAATGTGAGTGGATTAATGAGTACCTACCACTTACCTTTCTGCAGCATCATAATGCTTTTCACCCTGTTTCCAGTCTCGTGCCATTATAATACCTTATTTACCTCGGTGTGGGCACAACAGATGTCCTCAGTGATGACTTGATCTTTCCTCCTAAATCTCTGTGTGCAGGATATGTCAAATTGTATTTTTAAATATAGATTATCTTGTACTTTCCTGGATTGAATTTCATGTTGCTTAGTTACCTATTTTTTTCTAGTTTGAGGTTATTGTTGGGTTTTTTCTCCCTTTTGCTTGCTTTGTAGTCCTCTCTCCTCTTGATTGACCTACATAATCCCCTACTATCAGCAGGTTTTTGTGTCCTGCCCTTTACTCTTTATCAGGTCACCAGAATACCAAACAGTGCCAACCCTGGGCCTTGGAGCTCTCAGCTGGGAATCTCCTCCCTGTAGTAGTATCTCCTCCTTGTAGTAGTAACTCCCCCTTTGTTTTGATTCCCCATCTGTGACTCGTGTTTTCACACACCACATTACTCAGTCTTCACACAGGCACAGGGTGGGGTTGTTGGGATGTCCTGAGCAGGGCCAGGAGTTGGACTCAGTGGTCCCTGTGGGTCCCTTGCAGCTCAGGATGTTCTGTGATTCTTGAGCAGTTTGTTGTGGACGTGTCCAACCCTGGGTGTGCCTGTGAAGCTGAGATCCCGATTTCTGGTCTCATGTCCCTCACCCGTTGCAGTGCCAGGATCCATTGAGGTGCCTCTGCTGCCCCACACACAGCTCACATTTCCAGGCCCCTCTGCCTGGTGGGTCACTGTCTGTCTGGGCAGGGGGGCACAGGAGCACCAGCAGGGTTTCCTGGGCATGGGTTTCTCTGGTGGCTTTAATGAGCCATATGAATTTGCATATTTTTATTGTTAAAACTCACAAACTCTGGTTCCCCCCCGGTCAGAGCAGCCACAGCTGTTGCTGTTCCTCATCCTGCCCCTCTCCAGACTCCCAGAGCTTTGCAGTCCCACAGTTCCACCCTTGCTGCCCTGGAGAATGTGCCTGTCTGTGGTGGCAGGAGCTGGTGGGACTCAGGTCACAGCAGGAAGCATTTCTGGTGCCCTCAGGCATCCTGACTGCAGGCAGAACCCGGTGTTCCTGCTCCAAGAGCAATGATCAGCCAGAAAGTCAGGAGCCAGATGGACACATCCTCTTAGCTGAGGATCAGCACCCTGCAACCCGTGTAAGAAGCTACTTTCCCTGAAGGAGTGAGTGCAGAAGGCTAAAAGATTGGAAAATCCAGAACTCAAATCCCAGATTACCCAGCTGCCACACTAACCCAGTGGCTAAGAAAGACCTCCTCTGGAGCCTCTCCTGCCTGTCAATGGGGATGTTGGAGGGAATGTTTCCCCAGTTACTTTATACAGCATATTTCATTACGAAAAGCAAGGCCAGCAGTTTTCCTGATCATCTGCACAGGTCCTTCAGAGTGAGATTCCTGCACAGGACGGGTTATCTGGAGAGGAGGCATCAGCCAGGAGATGCCATTTGGGAATGAGGGACTTGGCCTCCGAGGTGAACTCCAGCAAGTCAATTTTGGTGACCCAATAGGGAGCACAAGCAGAGGCAGCTGCTGAGGTTCCCCTTTCCCCCTTTCTTTTTATGCTTTTCCCTTTTCTTTCCCCTTCAAAAGATAAATGAGAGACTTTTCCATACACTTACATATCCTGAGATTGCCCCAGCTGTGTCCCTCAGCAGAACCAGCAAACTCACCCAAAATTCAGCTCTGTGAGCAGCAGCTTGTCCTGGTGTTGTCATTCTTGGCCCTGGTAGCAGGCGGCTCTAGAACATGGTGTAACCTCTATTAATTTACTCCTCACATACACACACAGTTTGCATGGTCCACCTTCGAGTTGCTCATTGCAATTATTTTTATATTTAAAAAAATTATTTCTATTGTGTTCGCGTTCAAATGTGAAGCTTATTGCATTTAGTGTAGCATTGGGAGGGTCAGCGCATGTAGGGTTTGTTGGAATGTAGTGACTGGAATATTCAAGATATATCTTGAATGCAATGATGTGCACAAACTGAATGTAGTTCTCCATGGAAATCTTCTCGTTATTAGTCTTGCTGAGAAAAAAAGTTATGGAGCTCTTGTGTTGAAAATAAAATTTTCCTAGAGGAATGGATCATGGAATCACAGAATCACGGTATGGTTTGGGTTGGAAGGGACCTTTAATACAATCCAATCCCACCCCCTGCCATGGGCAGGGACACCTTCCAGTAGCCCAGGTTGCTCCAAGCCCTGTCCAGCCTGGCCTTGGACACTTCCAGGGATGAGGCAGCCACAGCTTCTCTGGGCAACCTTTTGAACCTGGGATCCTTTGATTTTAAATGTTAAAGTGAGGTTGAAACAGCCCTTTCTCTTTTATGTCCTCTGAAGGCCTAAAATATTCCCCTTGGCTCTGGGTTTGCCTTAAGCCCTCTTACTGATCCATTCTGTGAAAGTGCAGGGAAATAGTATCCACATGCCAGGCAAATTGACTCTAAAGGTTGATGCAGCATCTCAAATGAAATCAGCTTTGTCAAATCAGATTATAGCTCTGAACTCCTGGGCTGTGCACATCTGGTCAGTGCTCCCCCCACCCCTGGCAGAGCTCACCTCCCCAAGGGCAGCAGCTCTGAGCCACCTTTGTGTCCCTGGCATGGCCCTGCCTCGGTCACCCCCCAGGCACAGGGCCTGGCTCCTGTCACACCAGTCTTTCTCACTCCTCAGGGACAGCTTTCTCATGTGCCTTCAGCCTTTTCCTTCCCACCTGTTGCCCTGCCTCTCCTTTGGGAAGCACGAGCTTTGGTTAGGGTTTCTCATTCACTGTCTGCAAGGGACAGTTTGATTTTGGGATTTTGTTCAGTGATCGTCCAGGAACTGGTTTTGTTTGAAAAGCATTTTCATAGTGGATCTTTTATGTGTAGTTGTAAATATGTACTTAACTAGTACCTGCGAGGGGGTTTGCAAGAAGGAAGGAGAGGGACTCTCCACAAAGGCATGAAAATGGGACAAGGGGGAATGGCTTCCCACTGCCAGAGGGCAGGGTTAGGTGGGATATTGAAGGAAATCTTCCCTGTAAGGGTGGGGAGGCCCTGGCCCAGGTTGCCCAGAGAAGCTGTGGCTTCCCCATCCCATTTTAAGAGCCCTTCTGTTCCGAACTCCTTTGCCATCTCTACTTTGGATCTGTCCCTTTACCTTCTCTAACAATGTTCCTGCCAGAGGCTGGACCAGGTGAAAGCAGAACGTTGTGTCTCACTTGTTCTAATGCAAAAGATCTCCCTGCCACCAGGATGTAACTAAAGCTCTCTTGGTCTTCCTCAGGGACCATTTTCCCAGCTGAGGCCACGCTGCAGGGCTCACACCTGATTCCATGAGATTTTGGCCCTCCAGCCCCCCCAGGCCTGCCCTGGCCCAGCAGATGTTGGTGGGAGAGGAATGGTGTTAATCCCCAGCGCTACCACCTCCGGTGGGTACCGAGTCCACCCCCCTCACAGCTGACCTCCAGCCAGTCTGGTACTCTGAGCATATTCTTGCTTTCTTTCTAAATCAGTATTTATGTTTATTTATGTTCATTATTATGCTTATTTTGTTTATGAGGCAGGAGGCGTGTTTGCTATTTTTGTCACAGCAACTGTCAAGAAAAGGTTATTTAAATTAGGATATTTAGTAATGAAAAATCAGGTTTGAAATAATCTGATCCTCAGTTTTTGGGACTGAAGGAGCAGCTTTTCACCAGAGCCTGATGGGCATCTGGCAATTAGCAGCTGTTTGCATTTGGGAAATTAATGGACTTTCCTTTCAAAATCTTGTCTGTTGCTGTGAACTGTAAGTTTTTATCTTGGTTTAGAGCTGGGCACTTACCTACTGAGACATAAAACACATTGTCAAATAGACATGTAATTTTTAGATAGCCATGGCTAGCCTAAAGAAAGGTTCCCATCAGAGTCTTTCCCTTCTGCCCAGTTCCTCACAGCTGAATCTGATGATGATGAGTCAGTCTGGAAATTAATCTTAATTCTAAAATCTAAACCACAATGTTTTTGTTGCCACTGTCTAGTCTGTTATTTTCAAGCTCATTTATAAATTGAATAAATCCGAGAACTGAAAATCTTTTATAAGAGTGTAGCAGTTAAATACTGCCTTTTCCACCCTCAAATCCAGCTGTGTTGCATGTTGGTGCCGAAGAGGGTTGGAGAGGTAGCATTAAATAGTTATTTAGGGATGTTAATAACATGCTTAAAATGTTTCCATCAAGTGCTTTTGGATGGTGCGATGCCATCTGTGTTACAGTTGATTTAGTTAATTATACAGGCATGAATTCCTTGGGAAAAGGGATGGCACTGCTCTAACAGTTTGTTTGAGAGCAAGATAACAGAGTGACACAATATTAAACTGATGGCATTAGTGTGAAATATATTCCTCACTAATAATCCTCCCCAAAGCACTGAAATTATGCTGAGCTGCTCCATTTTAACAGAGAATTTGGATAGGTGTGCTATTGCAGTGTTACTGCAATAACTCCAATGGATTTTTGTACCTTAAGTGTTGGGGATTATCTGAGCAAAAAGAAAAATGAGCTTCCTACATACCCGCCTGTGTTTTTAATTAATTATATCTCTTTCTGCAAATTAGCCATAGGAGATGTAAAATTAAACAGGTGTCATGCTTTAAAATGTACCTGCTGGGATTTAGCAGCAATTGTGTCTGTCAGTACTGGAATTCAGAGAATCTCCTGAGCTGGAAGGGATCCACAAGGACAATCCAGCCCAACTCCTGGCCCTGCCCAGGACACTCCAACAATCCCACCCTGTCCCTGAGAGTGTTGTCCAAACACTCCTGGAGCTCTGGCAGCTTTGGGGCTGTGACCACTGCCCTGGGGAGCCTGTTCAGTGCCCAACCACCCTCTGGGGGGAGAACCTTTTCCTGAGATCCACCCTAACCTTGCCCTGACACAGCTCCAGCCCTTCCCTATAAACTATAATTAGTCACATAATTGACACCCAATTGTTGTTTGCATAAAAAACAACAACAAAAACACAACCCAAACAAACAAACCCACAAACAAAAACAAACAAACTACCAAAAAAAACACCAACAAACCAAAAGCCTTTGTAAAACTTATAATGAAAAATCAGAGGATGGGATTTAGACCCATGTGTGTGACCAAACAGGGAACTACAGACACAAGGTGAGCCTGCAGAGAGGAGCCTGTGTGAACTACAAATGTAGATGTTACAAAGGTCAGGGTTTTGCTCAGGGTTTGTAAATATGATTCACCCATCAATGAGTTAAAGCCAACAACGGTTGAAGGATTAATCTTTGAGGAAAAATTCAGGTCAGTCTGGATTTGACATGTGTCTGTTACAGCTGCTGCTGGAATTGATCTAATCCTCGGCAGAACTTTGGCTAGACTTCCATCTGCAAGGGCTCAGTGCTGGATGTCAGGGTTTGGGCGGGAGAGGGGCATTATTTTTAATTTAAAGCAGATATTTCATCAAGGATAGGTTTCAGAGCTTATTTCAGACTGGGAAATGTTGGTTGGTTGTTTTTTTTCCTTATGGAAATGGAGATTTGCTTTAAAGCAGCTGGCTGAGGGTAATGGAGTACGTTACCCTTGCAGTGTGGGGAGCCTGAACCTTTCCCAGAGAAAGCATGAACAAGTCAGATATGGCTCTTTGGAATCTGGGTTGAGTTACCAACACTGGTTGTATTTTTTTTAAAAAGCAGGGTTTTATCAAACTGGTCTCAATTTGATCATTAAACAGCAGAAACAAAAAATCCTTGTAGGATTATCCAGGGAAGGGAGTGGAGCTAGGAAAGGATCTGGAGTACCAGGAGCAGCTGAGGGAGCTGGAGGGGCTCAGCCTGGAGAAGAGGAGGCTCAGGGGGACCTTCTTCCTCTCTTCAACTCCCTGAAAGGAGTGGGGAGCCAGGGGTGGTCGGGCTCTGCTCCCAGAGAACAAGGGACAGGACGAGAGGAAATGGCCTCAAGCTGTGCCAGAGGTGGTTTAGGTTGGACATCAGGAGGAATTTCTTCCTGGAAAGAGTGGTCAGGCATTGGAAGGGGCTGCCCAGGGAGATGGTGGAGTCCCCATCCCTGGAGGTGTCCAAGGAACGACTGGATGTGGCACTCAGTGCTCTGGGCTGGGTGACAAGGAGGGGATTGGGCACAGGGTGGGTTTGATGGGCTGGGAGGGCTTTTCCAACCTCAGTGATTCTGGGATTTTATGAGTCTTTTTGTGCAGGAAATGCACAATATAACCATGAGTGCAGGACAATACAGGCCTTGGCAGTTGTTTCTTGATCTCAGCTACCAGTTTACTCTGTTTTCCATGTAATTTCCAACAGGTTTTCTTCTCATGTTGCTGCTGAGGGAATGATACGCTATTTGTGACAAATGTTTGTACAAAAAAAACCCCAAGACACAAATGCAGCACTGAAGGTGATTGCTTTGGCTTAGCATGAAATTCCTGTTTAGAGGAAAACTCTTTTTCTTGCATTCGGATCTACAGGCTGTTGCAATCCTAAATAGAACATGGAGATTACTCATAGGAGGAAGTGGGAACTCACCCATAGACAATATTACATTTTCTTTCTATCATAATATTTTGAGGTGCACCAGCGGCTCAACAAGGTTTGTCTAAACTAATTAATTAGAACAATTTGTCAAAAACAGAGAACACCAGTGCTCAGGGGCTGTGGCAGACACTGGAAATGTGCAGTGTTTGTAAGAACAGCGTGCTGCTGAAGCTGTGTTTTGTTTAAAATATTGGTAGCCCGGGTAGGGATTTATTCATTTATTGTTAACTGCAGTGAAACATTGATTTCAGAAACTACTACCTAGAAAACACATTTTCCAATTAGCCTTGATGTTTGAATTACAAGTCAGGAGGCAAAGGGAACTCTGAGCCCAGCTCAAGGCAGCTCTGATGCATTATTGATGCTGTTTTCAATATCAAACATTCCAGGAAGAAGATGCATAATCTATTCTCCCAGAATCAAAAATATGAGGACTTTTCTGTTATATTAAGGTGATGTGTCTGATAGATGCCCCTTCTATATAACTCATTGGAAAAATAGGGGGAAAATCCAAAGGCAGGTGACTTTTTCCAGGGAATGACTCCTCTGCCCAGTGCTGTGGTGAGGAGTCCCAGGGAGCTGCTCAGTTCCCTGTAGGGACTGGGCTTTTTGAGGGTCTGGGCTCAGTTTTGGCCCCTTGGCCTCCTGCGCTCCCTGTGTGTCACCTGGAGCCAGAGCAGAGCCTGAGCAAGCAGGGAGCAGCGGGTTTGTGTTCCCTGATAAACCACCTCCTCGCTGCACACACGTATCAGCACAGCGATGGTGGCTCAGAAGTGGTTTTGTGGCATGTTTCCCCCCCAGCATTTGGCAGAAATGTTGTTTTAAGGCTGGCATTTGGGCAGCAGTCTCTGATGGCTCTTCCGCGCGGGGCATCCCCGGCAGACACGGCTGCTCTGGGCCACGGGGCTGGCACTGCTGGGAGTGCAAACAGTGACTGTCGTGGTGCCCAACAATGACACTTGTCCCACTGCACACACAGAAGGCCCTGGGTGGCACTAGAAGCTGTCTGACTTTGTCCAGTCCAATTCTGCATTATTATCCCTGGGAATAACAACCCTGTGAGCATTAAATGGACCGAAGACTCCAGACCGTGCAAACTGCAGAGTCACAGAATGTCCTGAGTTCTCTGGGGAAATCTCATTAAGGCTTCAGCATTCCAGTCTGGAAGATGTTTCCAACATTGGTTCTCCAGAGAAGCTGCGGCTGCCCCATCCCTGGGAGTGCCCAAGGCCAGGTTGGACGGGGCTTGGAGCAGCCTGGGATAGTGGAAGGTGTCCCTGCCCATGGCAGGGGGTGGGACTGGGTGAGCTTTAAGTTCCCTTCCAACCCAAACCAGTCTGGGATTCTATGATCTTCTTGATAATATTTAATTTCTTCTTTGAAGGTTTTAGTGACCTGCTTGGAGCAAACAGGGCTGTACAAACCTTTCTTCTTTGAAATAAGCCAGCCACTTCTACACTTTGTCTTTCAGTAGAGAAGAATCAGGTTTAGGCAGCTGCTTGACATGAACTGTACCAACTCATACAATCAGGCCTTGGTAACATTTAAACAAAATTAAAAAGCTTGAAAACTGGAAGTGAGAGGACATGTGGTTCTACAAATCAACCTCAGACAGGATTCCCACCCAGTGAACTGTGCTCCACAGTATCAGTTCCTCAGTTTTATTCTCTGTAAGCAAGCAAGCAGAAATTCTCATAGCCCTTGTCTGTCAAAAGGAATCCTGATTGCAATTACTCTCACAAATCCCTGTGCCATTCAAACTGTGATTTGTCTTCCATTCAAGTGGAAGCAGTTAAAGCTCGTAGTGCGCTGCTCGTTTCCTCAGGTTGTGAGATAACCTGGCTCACCACTGCCTCTGCCATTACAGGAGATCACTGAAGGAAAGAATTGTAAAGTGCACAAAGGCCTCACTCTTCACAGCAGGTAGAGCCCCGTGCCTGTGGCTATAGGCTGCCCCATTTTTATATCAATAAAGAAAGAGGGTTTAAAGCTCCATTGTAGATCACTGGTGCGTTGTGTCTGCTTCCACAAAGCAGCAAGAATCTTTAAATGCAAAGAACATCTGCTCCTGTTACAGGTTTTTCAGGCAATATCTTTAAAATTTAATTTATTTCTATTTCTTTGCCCAACCAAACGTGTTTCTTTTTATAGACACTTCTAGGCTACAAAGTCAGGTATCAGCCTGAGAAGCAGCAGAACTGGAACTGTACCACTTTGATTTGGACAATTAATATCAGGAATGTTATTTTTTTTTCTTACTTGTTTCTCTTAACTCTCAGCCTTCCCACTGTCCCTCTGACCCAGCAGGGTTAACTGCCTGTCCTATGTGATTTTTCCAGTTCTCAGCAGCTTTGCCCCATTCCCTCCCAAACTCCAGCCCCTCTCCCAGGTGCTCTCAGCCTTCCCCCAGCTCTGGATCCCATTTATATATCCCTGGAACAGCGCCCTTCCTTGGCTCTTTTCTCCATTATAGATTCAGGATTTTGCTCTTAGAATTCAAATTGATGTTGTTGTTATTCTGTTTTGGTACTGTTATTAAGTATTTGCTATTTCACTCTTACCATTGATTGTTATTTTCTCATTACAGCTGCCCTGACCTGTGAAGCCCCTTCACTCGTGCTCAGACAGGGAACAGCGCTGCTCCACTGTGGTTTTGACCATGAGTCATGAGGAATAAACCAAAGCACTGAAGATCATCAACCCAAGGAAATTGTTATCCACATTAACAAGATTAGTATAAAAAAGGTTGGAAACATTCTCCCAAATTTGAGCTGTTTTTTCTGTGGAGTTCTGTAATATAACGATCCTGTGGTTCCGTGGTTTTATGGTTCTATGGAAATAGTTTTCCCAGGGGTTGCTGTCTCCAGACCTTGATGGTGCCAGGGGATGGTGTGTGGACATCCCTCATGAACACTCCAGATCCTTTGCACTGTGTGACTTCCAGTGCAGATGAAGGGATGAGGCACTCCCTGACAGAAGGGTGTAGGGGTTGGGCTCTTCTCCCAGGTAACAAGTGACAGGACAAGAGGAAATCACATCAAGTTGCACCAGAGCAGTTTTAGGTTGGATATTGGGGAAAATTCCATCACCAAAAGGTTTGTCCAGCCCTGGCTCAGCTGTCCAGGGCAGTGGTGGAGTCCCCATCCCTGGAGGGATTTAAAAGCCGTGTGGATGTGGCACTTGGGGACACAGTTAGTGATGGCCTTGGCAGTGCTGGGGCAATGGTTGGACTCGATGGGCTCAGAAGGCTTTTCCAACCTGAACAAACCTGTGATTCCATACTCAATGCAGGGAAGAGCCCCTTCAGCTGGCTGCCCTGTCCCTCATGCATGTAGAAGTGCCTCGTGTGTGTGGTGGTGTCCCATCCCTGCCCACCCCTCTCTGGGGGTGCTGTGTGACCGTGCTCTCCCTTTTCCAGGCACAGGAAGATGTAGTGTTCCGGCGGGAGGCGCAGGAGCCGGAGCGAGTGCTGGGCCGGGGGCTCCAGGCGGGATTTCTCTCCCTGCCACAGCCTCACCATGTCCAAGAAGGGCTCCAGCAGCCGGGCCAGGGGGGACAAGCCGGACGCCTTGGCCGCCCTGCAGGCTGCCAATGAGGAGCTCAGGGCCAAGCTCACTGACATCCAGATAGAGCTCCAGCAGGAAAAGAGTAAGGTGTGCAGCTTCCCTTTCCTTCCCCCGGCGATTTCAGTGGAGTCTGTTATTCCTGACCACTCTCTGCCCCACTCATGGCTGCCTTATACATTTGCATCATTATGAGGCATTGTGGAATATGAATCCAACATATATATATATATATGATATCAAAACAGAAGATCTATTAATCATTTTGATGTGAAGCAGTGTTTGCAGTTTTAAGGCTGAGGACTCTCTTTTCCTTCTTTCTGTTCTCCCCCACCACTTCTGGTCACGGCTTCTTTAGAGTTTATGTCATGGTTTTAAGTTGAAACATCATCTGAGCCCTGTGTGCTCAGGTACAGTCAGTTATTTGCACTGAATATAACTCTTTGCTTAGAAAGCATCTGGTAAAATGCATCTGTTTGGGGTTTCACGGGAGATTTGTGTGTCTCCTCAGTGTACAGGTGCTCTGTGCAGGTTGGGTCTGTGTGCCTGACAAGCCAAAATCCTGGCTTGGCATCTGATTTCTCATGTATTCCTTTGGTGATGTGGTGTGAGAGCTTCTGCACACTAAAGTAAGGACTCAGCCTTACTCACAAGGTGCTGCCTGGTCCCTAAATGTGTATTTATCTCACACATTAATCTGTTTGTAGCACCTGGTATACCCACATCAGCCCAGTTTGTGACCATACACTTCCTCCAGTGTTTGGATGTGGGTGGTTTGGGCACCTGGGTTCTCTCCTTCTTGCATAAATTTGTGCTAATCATTTATATTTTGTACCACATGCTTTCTAGAGCACTGGATTGGGTGAATTGAAGAGCCTGTAAGATTGCAAGGGATAATTTTTTAATTCCGAAGATAGAATAAGATGCTAAAATCAGCGTTGGTACCTGAGCTTTCAGTCTCAGTATCAATAATTTGCAAAATGATAATGATACATTTTGGTTTCCTTTTCTAAATATGCAGATATTTCTGTTTATGCTGGTTTCTAGTGAAAGGGCTTTGCTGTGTAAACACAGACATAGAGCATTGAACTCTGACATTGTAAAGTAACCTGTATAATTTTTAAGTAATATGATGATTTGTACTAATGATTTTGTTGATTGACAATAGAGTAATTCCTGATTTTTCTTTTAGGTCAGCAAGTTGGAAAGAGAGAAAAACCAGGAAGTGAAGCAGATCAAGGAGCACGAACAGCATAAAAGTACCGTGGTGGTCACAGAGCTCAAAGTCAAACTGCACGAGGACAAAATGAAGGAGCTCCAAGCTGTTCGAGAAGCACTTCTGAGACAGCACGAAGCTGAGCTGCTCAGAGTAATAAAAATCAAGGACAATGAAATCCAGAGACTGCAGACCCTGCTCAACGCCGTGCGGGATGGGGGTCCCGACAAGGTGAAAACGGTGCTGCTCTCGGAGGCCAAGGAGGAGGCCAAGAGGGGCTTCGAGGTGGAGAAAATCAAAATGCAGCAGGAAATTTCTGAGCTGAAGGGGGCTAAGAAACAAGTGGAGGAGGCTCTAACTATGGTCATCCAAGCTGACAAAATCAAAGCAGCGGAGATCAGGAGTGTGTATCACCTGCACCAGGAGGAAATCACCAGGATCAAGAGGGAGTGCGAGAGGGAGATTCGTAGACTGGTACGTGTTGCTCTTTGCATCTGTGGTTTAACTTTATTGATAGTCAGGAAATGATCAGTGCTGGACTCAGCTGAGGGGATAAGGATGGGTGATGAAAATTTGGAACTTGCTTCAAACCTGTTCTTCATTTACTAGAAGAGATGTTGAACTGTTTTTTAAAACTATCAGGATGTTTTGTAAGGAACTTCTCTATCTCTGTCAGTGCCTGTTAATGTTGTTCACATTTCAGACATCAGGAGGAGCTCTCAGGTTCCTGACTGCTTAGGGGAATGCTACAGAAGAGTTATGTTTCTGGGTCTAGGCCTTTACTTCCTCACCAAGTGTTCCTTGGTCCCTTGCTTTCCCTGCCTTTGCTAGTTTCTGTGAATATCCCATAATGAGCCCTACACAAACCCAAAATGTTCTTCTTCTGCATCCTTGAGTCCTATACACACAGCAAGGCATTTGGGGGAAATTCCTCTCCATACCCACCTTGGTAGCTTTCCCCTGGACAGGGGCTGGTTCTCCTGCCTGACTCCACAGGCTCCTGATCCCAGCAGGTCCCTGGGATCCTCATGTGTCCCTGCTCCCCTGATTCTCACATACCCTTTGTATGGGGCTGCTCAGCCTGCACTCACCTGATCCAGCTTCTGAGCCTCAGGAGCAACAGCTCCAGTCTCAAAGGCAAGAGCTTCACTCTTGTGCTTTGGAGTGCTCCTCCAGCATGTTTGGAAACTGGCTGGGGAGATTGAAATGGATTATGGTCCTTGGAAAAGGGAGGAACATCTCAGAGGAGGGAGATTCCTCATAGGGAGCCTGTGCACGAGAGCCAGTCAGGCCACCAGCACCTCCTGGAGTTCTGGGTGGTTTATTTTCCACTGTTGTCTCAAACTCTTGCCTTGAGATTCCCATCTTGTGAGTGCTCAGGGAGTGTATCCCTGAACTGCCTCTGCCTTTCCCAAGGACCTGGGAACACAGCCATGCTCCCATCATGTGTATTTTGGGTCTTGTCTCAGTATTTCTATGATGTCACCATCGTTCTGTGTTTGCCACGCAGTGTCCTGGTGCAAACTCATCCATGTTTCTCCTAAGCCATTGATCCTTGGCTGTTATCCAAATCCTAAAAAACAATTAATAATGCCCAAATTTCTTGCAGCCTGGCCCCAAATCAAAGCCTGGCAGTGTGGCCTTGCTGCAGGGACCACCTGGCAGAACCTCCTACCCATCCCAGGGCTGGAACAGCATCACCTGTGTCCTGATGACCCAAAGGGGCTGGCAGGGACTGACACACCATTAGTAGAGTCTGTCCTACCTTTATTTAGCCACCTCTTCTCTCAGACTTATAGGTTGTTAAGTTTTTTTTCATAGGTTATTTTATTTTTGTGAAGAGAGCATGTTAAAATAATTATTTAACCAACTGATCTGTTGATGCTGTTCAAATATCCTGCAGAGTAAGTCCCTTCCTCTTTAACCATTCATCACTGGTGCATTGATTTCATACATCCCAGTGGAAGGGTGGTTAATGGACATCCTAAATAAACTTGCTGCATCACATGGAAAGTCCCCACTAATGGCCCTTAATGTAGAAGCTGTTAAATAAATATGGTCTTACTTATAAGGAATAGAGTGGTTTGATGGTATGTTTTCTAAATTGCCTTTGAAAATCAAACTTTCTTTTTAAATTCCTGCTGGAAAGAATGAGATTAGCTAGACTGCACTAATGAAATTCCCTGATGCCATTGTTTCACCAAGCCCTGAGTGCTTCCTGGATGGCTTCAAGTACTCTCAGCACCACTGACTCCACCAGAAATAATTTTAGTGGGGACTGGTGGCTCCTGGCACCTTGCAGGGAGGGCCCTGATGTTTGGGGGAAAGGCTGGTGCTGCCTCATGTGATAAAAGCTCTCTATGAAAATGAGGCAATTCCCAAAACACTTCAACTATCACTGGGAACCAGCGTTTCCTTCCTTTTCGGAGAGGACCCAGCCATAGAGCTCAGTCCTTGAGCCTCACTGGGGTTGCAGTGAGGCAGAGACACACAGAGGAGCTGGAGATGAGCAGGTCCATCCATCCCACAGAGCCCTGGGATCACACCTGCATCCCATGGCACTGACAGGCAGCCAGCCCTGAGCTGCCCAAGGACTCAGTTCAAGGTTTAAAAGCTCCAAGGCTTGTGCACAATGGATTATTTAGGTATTTTAATTGAGGAGGGAGTAGCCTTTGGGTGAATTTTAATTTCATGCCTAAGAAAAGAGTTATTTTTTAGTTGAGTCAGAGTAGAAAAAGATGAGTCCCATTCATCTGGGTTTGGCTTTGCAATGGTGTGAAGCCCTTTAGCACAAGGTTGTTTTTTAAGTGATTGGTGTCTGATAGGTTCAGTTCTTCATTTCCAAGTCATAGAATCACGGAATATTTAAGGCTGGAAAAGATCTCCAAGATCACCAAGTCCAACCTGTGACCAGTCAGAAAGACCTTCTTGCTCTCTCCAACTCCCTGACAGGAGCGGGAAGCCAGGTGGGGGTAGGGCTCTGCTCCCAGAGAACAAGGGACAGGACAAGAAGAAACAGCCTCAAACTGTGCCAGAGATGGTTCAGGTTGGACATCAGGAGGAATTTCTTCCTGGAAAAGGTGTTCAGACATAGGAAGGGGCTGCCCAGTCCCCATCCCTGGAGGTGTCCAAGGAAGGAGTGGACGTGGCACTCAGTGCTCTGGGCTGAGTGACAAGGTGGGGATTGAGCACAGATTGGTCTCGATGGTCTGGGAGGGCTTTTCCAGCCCAAATGACTCTGTGATTCTGAGTATTTACCAAATAAAATCCCAGCTCTCCACCGTAGTTATTTTCAGGTTCAGGGTGACTATTAGTCGTGGATCCAACAGCTTTGGACCAGTCCCATGCAGGAGGGCTGAGCACCTCTCAACACTGTGGAATAATGTGTTCCTCTGAAACGTGTGTTCAGGCTGCTCTGGGCTCATGTTTTGTGTTTGCACACATGACTCGTGCTGTCTGTGTCTGTGCAGTCTCCCCAGAGACGTTCAACTAACCCAGTTCAGCTGTCCCTGGCTCAGAACCTCCAGCACTGGTGCTGCAAGAGAAGAAATTCCCTTGCAGATGGTAACGAGGAACGTGTGGAACGGCCTCCTTTCGAGAGAGAATTTCTAATTTTAGTAGACCGGTTTTAAATTTCAATTTGAGCATTTTTAAACCAGCCTAAAATACTACGTGGATGTATTTAATTACATTTGTATGGTCAGGAGCACTCCCTGAGTCAGTGTGTGCTCAGCCAGGGGAGGCAGCTTTCAGTCAGGAGGGTTCCCTGAGATCAACTGGCCTTGAAGTTTGCTTGATGGGAACCAGAATCCAATGTGGTGAAGAGCATTTAAATTTTAATTAGCTGTAGATTGGTCAGGAAGGAGAAGTTCTGCATAGCCATGGCCACTGCAGCCTCCTTCCTCCTGGCTCCTTTACCAGGGTACTGAGAAATCAGAAAAACAGAGTGAATTAGATTTATTAGCGGCTGGGTAGTGGTTATTTTCAATTTAGATAAAGTGTAGCTGATGGTGACTACAGAAAGCTTTAATAACCTGCTCCATTACCTCTGTAAGACCATTGGTCATTGAGACCCTCACTGGTTCCTCATGGCAGTGCCATCCCATAGCCAAAGAGAAGATTGAGGTTTTCTGCACCATTCTGAACCTCTGTGTTCTCAGACAGAGACCCTGAGCTCCCTGTCAGACAGTGGCAAATTAGTGAAAATGTCTGATTTAAAGGGTGGGATCAGATGAAAGGGTAGGAAGCTGGCTTTTTAAATATTAATTTTATCAGTGATTGATTTAGTCTTTATTTTCTCCTTTTGATTCCCTCATGTGGTGAGAAATCCCCATATTTGGTATGATAAAGGTGGCTCAGCACTCACCTACACTGAAAGGTGCACACAGCATTCAAGGGGAATCGTTCTTTCTGCCAGCTGGGCATTTTTTAGTCATTTGTGATTTGACTCTCATTTACAACAGTATTTTTTCCAACTAAAACCTGGACTGGAGGATTTTGTTTTATATTAAAAGCCAGACAACATTACTCCTACACTTAACAAGGTCAATAAACCTCCTAGTTCTGAGTCATTCCTTTGGTGTCTCACAGGCCAGGGTTTAAAAAGGATTTTTCTCTGTGGTCCTACTCTCTCTTCAGAGCTGTAACTGTGGTGCTGTGCTACAACACACCTGACACAGGGCTTGGACTGGGGCCTCTGGAACAGCTTGGAAACTGCCGGCACTGGATGTGGGGTTTCTGCCTCCAGAGGGTCTGGGACACCCCACACTTCATTCATGGCTCTGACCAGTGGCACTGGATGGTTCCACCGGGGGTTAGACCAAGATGAACTTTTGGGTCTCTCTAAACCCAAGCCAAGATTCTGAGTGAATCTGGCTGCTGCTGCTGCTGCTGGGTGACAGGTCCCACCAGGACAATGAGGCAGTGGGATTTATCTCTAGGGAGGGAAGGTGGACAAGCAGGGCATTGTGTCCCCTGTGCCCCCTGTGTCTGAACCCCCTCTCTCAGGGGTGTCACCTCCAGGAGCCACTCCATCTCCTCTCACTCCTCATCACCCAGTGACAGGAGCCTGGCAGTCCCATCCGGGCACCAGGCTGGGGACAGGTCTCCTCACGTGTCCCAGCTGCCAGTTCTGACACCATATCCGCTGGGAAATGTGTCTGTCATGGAGCAGCTCCGGCCGGACAGGGATTCCCCTCTGCGTGTGCCCCCTGCCTGGCGGGGCTGGCTTTGATCCCAGGCACTGGGAGCTTCAAAGGCCATTTCTGACAGCGCCTGTCAGTTTGCAAAGGCCCCAGGAACATTGCAGGGAGAAATTCCCCAGCCAGGACCTACAGGCTGGGTTTGAATCAGGATGGAAATGATACATTTGAAAGAGTCACGGCCTGGAGCCATTGGAGGGCCGGGCATAGCTGGGTGTGCACTGGGGAGCACGAGGAAGGAACAGCAGATTTCACCTTGCAGGGGCTGTATTTGTGTAATTGGCATCAGCTGTGCTCACGGCTGGGTATAAATTAGCATAGAGCATAAATATTCATCCCAGCCTCTGGAATAAAGTGGGAATATCCGCGGCGCGGGGTGTCTCGCAGGTGGTTGGATGCTCCTGCACGCTGACGCCCCTTCCCAAGCCCTTCCCGAGCACCCAAGCCATCAGGCAGGGGTGGGAGCAGGGAGAGGAGCCCCAGAGTGTCCCCGCTCCAGCACCAGCGCAGAATGAGGCCGGGCTGGGTGCCCGCCCTGGGCAACCGGCACCAATTCCAGTGAGTTCCGAGGGGTCTCTTGTCTGTACGTGTCCTTAATTTTATTAATGACTGGATGCCGTTTTCCAGGGAGATGCTTCCTTCCATTTGTGCTGTTTCTACAATATTTGTGTTTAGTAACGGGCTGCAAACACCAAACTGTTGTGCATGTTTCACCTGCGGGGAATTTAACGATATGAGGGAAAATGGGAATGCTGATGTTTCCTTGTGGTTTATGGTTTTGTTTAGGGTTTGCTTTTTTTTTTTTCCCCCCCGGAAAACAAACCATTAGTGAAATGCTGTGAAACGTTTTGTGTTTTCTCCAGTTTCTTTGTTCCTCCCAATTTCATGTGTTGCCTTTGTTGTAACGTGTCTTTGTTTTCTATAAAATAGGAATCAACTAGCCAATATTCTGCTTATTTTGCCAAATAATTATTTGATGGTGTGTTCCCTTGTCGTCTGTACATCTATTTAGATTTCTCCCTGACTAGGCATTTAGCAGAAGGACCTTGGGTGCTCAGGAGGCATCTCTTTGTTTCATTCAAAGTTGGCAGGCACTGCCTTCATGGACATTGTTGAAAGCACCTTTAGTCCGTGGCACCCAAAATACATTTCATTTGCTCCATTTGACTCTCCTGATACCTGTGTGACCTGCCAGCACCTGCTTTTTCTCTTGACTGGGCTGTGTTGGTATCCATTGGAAACAAAGTCCTCGGAGTGACTGTTGATCCCCAGTGTAATTTTTTTTCCAGGTTTAGAGACAAAGCAGAGATAAAAGTAGGAACACAGTTCTCCCAGGGCAAAATGTGCTTATTTCAAGCAGGCCAGGTTTAAAAAGGGATCCTTGAAATTAAATGTCTAAAGTTTAAAAAAACCAATGCTAAAAATCTTGTGTTTATGGTGTCTGAAACAAGCTCACAGACACCTGAGGGGATGGAATGTGATTTCTTTCTTTCCAAAGAATCAGTGTCTGTAACACATGTAGTGTGTGAGTGTAATTAATGCCTTACATCCATGTATAATGTACGTGTCTGTGATCCAGCCAGGAAGAGCTGCAGATCCTGCTGCAGTGGGTGCAGCACCACAGGCACCCAAGGCAATTTGGGCTGGGATTAGGGATTTTCCATAATTAGGCAGGGCCCAACCACCCTTCACAAGGGCTGGATCCTGGATGATCCCATGGGATGTGCACAGCCCCTCAGCACAGGCAAACAGGGAAGAAGAGAATTAGAGGTCACTGGACATTTGTCATTTAAGCACTTAATGATTTTGCACAATGTTTATTATCCATAAGCAAAACCTCTCATAGGAAGGGAATTATTAAATTGCTCACATGAGAGACTTTTTGGGAGAAAGATCAAAAATTTACATTCCTTCTATATTTTGCAAAAATAAAAAGATGTTCACTTTTTAATATTTTTCTTTGAAAATTGTGAATTTGAAATTTCCAAAGGCGATGCCCAAGAGAAATGCTGCAAAATCATTAGAATGTTTGAGTGAACCAATCAAATTGTGATGTGAATGTTAAGTTTTCATTTTTTTTTAAGATATTCTGAAACGGTGATAAGACCATGGGGTATGTCCAAATCAATGTAATGACAAAATTCCTGCCAAGAAAGAGATTTCCCTCTGGGTGATCCCAGGATAAGGGCGGTGTTCCTGAAGTGATTGAGCCTGATGTTCACTGTCCAGTGTCCACGTTCTGGCTCCCGGGAGCGCTGCTGTGTTTCCATGGGCAGGGGTTCTCCGGGATGCTGTTGCCGAGCCGCTGCTCCTGTGTGATTGTGTTCTGTTCTCCTTGTAGATGGAGGAGATTAAGTTTAAGGACAGAGCAGTCTTCGTGCTGGAGAGAGAGTTAGGGGTGCGAGCCGGGCATGCTCAGAGACTGCAGCTCCAAAAGGAGGCTTTAGATGAACAACTGTCCCAGCTCAAAGAGTCTGACCGGCATCTGAGCAGCCCCAAGCGGGAACTTCCTTATGCAAGTGGTGCAGGAGACGCTTCAGATCATTCGGGAAGCCCCGTAAGCACTTTCACGTGGTTTCACCTGAACAGCGACCAAAGGGCACCAAGTGACAGAATCTTGATGAGTGCTCCCTGGAGCAAGAGCTTTCCCATGGCCGTGCCGGGGGAGCCTGAGGCACCCGCTCCATGCTCCTGCTTTATCCAAACCATTGATCTCAAATCAAACCCTGTCATGGGAAGAGCCTTTGCTTTCTGTCGCTTTGTTTCCTGGTCGGTTTGGTTTGGTTGTGTCAGCAGGGGGAAATTTCTCTGTTCTTTCTCTCCTTCTCCTCACTGTACCATGCTCAGCCACCCGCCTTAGTTTGACAGTTTGACACGATTCTGCCAACAAACGATGCAAATGCATTTCTCACCAAGTGATGTATGTGTGCAGCTCTGGAACTGCGAGCACGGGGCTCGGGGAGCAGATGGTCGAGGCCAGTTACAGAGGGAATGGGGGAAGGCAGTCAGTGGTGAGAGCATGGAAACCCCACAGCCCCTCGGGATACCTCTGCCGAGTGCTCTCACTGTCAGTGGGCCACAAAGTGAATTAAAGACCTCCTAACCTACTCCTTCCTATTTATTTCCTGCAATATGCAGTTCAATTTTAGTCACCCTTCCACAATGCCTTTTTTCAATGTAACTCTGGCCCCTTTCTGCTTTGGCCTTCCTCTGCTCAGACAAACCCCTCAAGTAACTGACCTCGTACCTCTGACGTGTGCAGGTCGTCCTCATTGCTGATCCTCATCAAGATTTCTTTTGCAAGAGCCTTGATTTTCTCAGTGCAAGTGTAAAATTTTTACCTGAGCAAACCTCCCTATTTCATTCTTTGGCCCAAGCCTCTCCTGCACCTGTTGAATGAGGAACCCTAGACCTCCCAAAAAGTGCCACCCGCACTGTGGGCGCTAATTTGCCTCTTTGAGTTGCACTCAACTTCTGCCAAAGACCAGAACGAGTCCTAGAGAAGGGGAAAAGTCTGTCACGTTTGTCAATAGCTGTAACTTCTCTGAACAAGAACACATCTATCTATATCTCTATTCCTTTCTGATTTGATTTAAGCATTTTCACTCAAGTAAAGTGCTTTACAAGTGACCCTTTAGGACCCCATAAGGGTCACAGCTTTGTGGGAGAAGAGCTTTTTCAATGGCACAATTTCATGGATTTTCCCCATTTGTACTTCAGTAATTTTAATATCATCTTCTTATGGCCAAGACCTCAGTGAGCGATGTGTCTGAAGCTCTCAGTTCAACAGTGGCACCATTGGAACACGGCCTTCAGTTTGGATATTTGCTGTTTCCAAGTTTACCATTCATGACTCTACATATGCATATACATATACATACTTCTGCATTTGCATTCTTTGTTACATTTCCACTCCTGACTTTCCGTTGGTCTCATCCCGCAGCTTTCCATGGTCACTGTGGGTTCCAGGGGTCACACTCTGCCCGATAATGATTTGTAATGTTTGGATTTGGGATGAGAAAAAGTTTGAGCTTTGAAAAACATGCTCTGGCCTGTACACTTATGAACAGTTATTTGCAGTTGATCTTTGTTTTAGGAACAGCAGTTGGATGAAAAGGATGCCCGGCGCTTCCAACTGAAAATCGCGGAGCTGAGCGGCATCATCAGGAAGCTGGAGGACCGGAACGCGCTGCTGTCGGAGGAGAGGAACGAGCTGGTGAGGGCAGCAGGGATGGGGACTGGGGGACGGGCTGCTGGGGATGTGCCTTGTCCCAAAAATACCAGGGTATTTCTCCTGTGCTGTTTGGAAATCCTGGCTGCTCCTCATTAGCTCTCTGTTTGGTGCTGTGCCACGTCACACTCCTCTTGGCTTGTATGACAATGAATTTTTAAGGTGGCATTAGCTGGAATTATTTTTTTATTATTTATTATTATTTATTATTTTTATTCCTTTTAAAAATAAATGCATGCCCCATATGGAGCCCTTGTTGCACAGACTGAATATCTCACAAAGGAGGAATGATCTCAGCCCATAAGAAAACAAGAGTTTTTGATCAGCTTTTCATGAGGAGGAAATACTGCTAATGTGATTCCTAAAGAAAATCATTAATATATTCACTGAAAAAGCTCCAGAGGTGTTAATTCTCTCTTTATCTTCCAGTTAAAACGTCTCAGAGAAGCGGAAAGTCAGTACAAGCCCATTCTGGACAAGAACAAACGCCTTAGTAGGAAGAATGAGGAGTTGTCACATGCCTTACGTCGAATGGAAAATAAACTGAAATTTGTGACACAAGAAAACATCGCGATGGTGAGAGCCTGAGTGCTCCTGGGAGAACTGGGGGGACTGGAACTGATGAGGCTGAGGGGGTCAGGCATCATCCCAAACCTGCTGGTTCCATAGGAAACTGTCCCCACTCCAGCTCCTGCTCAGATGTGCTGTGCTGTGGAGTGATTTGTGCTTTGGACATGTTTGGTTTTACATAAACATATAAAATGTAAAAAACCCCACAATGTAGGATGTACTTTAGCCTCGAAAACAAATAGCTCTGAAGGAAAGGAGTGGTGTGAGCTTTGCACATGTTTATCAGATGACTGTTCCCTTGGGGGCTGCTCAGCCTCCACATGGGCACAGATCTCCCCATTTCATGCCCCATCCCTGGAAGTGTTCCAGGCCAGGCTGGACAGGGCTTGGAGTAACCTGGTCTAGTGGAAGGTGTCCCTGCCCATGGCAGGGGATAGGACTGGATTTTCTTTAAGGTCCCTTCCAATGCAAATCAGTCTGGGATTCTGTGATTCAGCTTTGACTGTCCTGCCAGAATCACCTCATAATGCCTGGGAAATCTGCACTGGTGACTCTGCTCTTTTGTGCAATCAGAGGAGCGGCACATTTGCAGCCTGGATGTGAGACTCAGCAAAAGGGGAGCAGGAGAGCTGCCAGAACAGCCATTAGAGATATGCACCACTCACTGTGCAGGGAAGGGTTAGACAAGTCCTTTGGCAAAGCCTCCTGATCGTTTCCTCATCTGCCCTGTGGTTTTTGGTTTTAGAGGCAAAGAACTGGAGCAATAAGGAGACCAAGCTCCTTAAATGACCTTGACCACAGCCAGGAAGAAAGGGAGGTTGATTTCCTGAGACTACAAGTTATTGAGCAGCAAAACATCATTGATGAACTCTCCAAGGTAAGATGGAACAGTGCTGCTCTCACAGGAGAGTGACCAAGGGCAGGGCAGAGGAAGCCTAAGCAAGGGATGCTCAGGGTCCTGGGAGCCCACGGGCACAGTGGGCAGGCATTTCTGTGTTTAATGGTAATAAAAGTAATCTGTGGTGGGGTGTTTGGAAAAACCCTTTCCATCTGCATTGCACTGGCAGGACAGAACCATGTCTGGGAGATGTGCTGGTGGCCAGATCCAGCACCTGTGAGGGAAAGGGTCCAAGCTCCTTCAGCTGGAGACATCACTGGGGCTAAAGATTCCTGTGTAGGGGGGGTGGTCTGCAATGCTGGCTTAGAGGGTTTGCTTCTTTGTTAACACATTCTCTGTTTCTGGAAACAGGAAACACCAAAATACTAATACTCCTCCAGAAAATAGCTTTTCTTTCCTTTCTTTTTAAGCCTGTCCCCTTACTGACATTCTTTCATTCTTTTTTTCATCAGACCCTGGAGACTGCTGGCTATGTGAAGAGTGTCATGGTAAGAATGGGATTAACTTCATCCCCATGTTTGGACACTTTAAATTGCTGTCTGTGGAAAAGGAGGCAGGGTATAATAATATTTGTTCTCCCTTCCATCTCTGTTCAGCAGTGAGCTGACACACTGTTTTCTCACTGTAGATATTGTATCAGCAGTTGTTCACCAGAGAAAAACACAGTGATAGTAGAGAGGAAAGCTTTAATCTCACCACCTGCCCCAGTGGCCAACAGCCATGTCCAGGACAGCTCTGCCACATGGGAATTGCATTTTTTAACCCAGGTTACCTCTGGCTTTGTGTCACCCACGCTGGCCTGTGCCCAGCCTCTGCCCTTGCCCAACTCATCCCTGTTATGACCAGCAGGGACTTTGTGGAGTTAAACACTAATAGGTATTGATGGGATGTCCTGTTCCCCACTGCCAAGCAATGAGTGTTCGATTGTCCTCTGCCACTGCTGCTGACAGTGGGATTTGCCATCAGGCTCATGGCAGTGGCACATTGTCAGTGTCCCACAATGTCATCACATCCTTCTACCAGGTGGTTAAAATTAAAGATTTAAGGGTTTTCCCTTTGGAACTTCCTCTCTGCAATCCTGGGCTTTGCCTGGATTTGCAGTCCAGAACAGAGACTTTTTTTCCCAGTACTGTAAAATATCGACCTGACTCCACAAAGAGGAAGGAATTCTTCCTTGTGAGGGTGGTGAGGCCCTGGCACAGGTTGCCCAGAGAAGCTGTGGCTGCCCCATCCCTGGAAGTGTCTAAGGCCGGGTTGGACAGGGATTGGAGCAACCTGGGATAGGGGAAGGTGCCCCTGCACATGGCAGGGGGTGGAAAAAGGTGATACTTAAGGTCCCTTCCAACCCAAACCAGTCTGGGATTTGATGATTCCATGACTTCCTCTGATTGGAAAAAATTGTTGCAAGCAGTAAGTGCTCAAACCTTTTCCCAGGGGCACTGGAAACCTGCAGGTCCTTAGAGAAGGAGCTGAGCCTGGAAGTGCTGAGTTCAAACAGCCCCTGAATTCTGTGCAGTGGGGCTGTTAATGTGTGTGCACCTTCCAGAGGAACCAACAGCCACCTGAGCCAAGGGCAGGACCAGTCTCTGCTTTTCTTTCTGGGCAGAGGGAGCAGAGCCTGGGCCTGGGCTGGAGTGCTGCAGTCACCCATGGAGCAGCCCAAGGTGACATCCAAGCTCTCAGTGCATTGTGTTGCTTATAATCAGCTTTATTTTAGCTAGATTTTCATGGACATAAAGAGCAATGTCTACTTGTATGTGCAAACCTGAAAGATACTGGGGTAAACTAACCCATGCCTGGTGACAGTGTCCAGCAGCAACATTCCTGTTTCTTGCTCCCAGTACTGACATGGTTAATTTGAATAGCAGCTCTCTGCAAACAGCTAACACATGTCTCTGGTTCTTGCAGGAACGTGATAAGCTGTTAAGGTTCAGGAAGCAAAGGAAAAAAATGACAAGAATTCCTAAGGTAAAACGAAAAAGCTTGTATAGTGACATGTTGATGGGCAGTGCTGGTTCTGGGGTGCCCCAGGTACCTCGGGGCCACACGGGGGAATGTTCTCCTGAAGGGTATGCAGATGGGTCCTAAGCCTAAATTTGGGTGATGTAGTTCAAGGACAATCACAGACCATTTTGGGATATTTATCAAAAACCTGGGAGGGGCAGGGGACCCCTTTGCATTGCACATTCTGAGCCTTTCCATGCTCTGCACTTACCCTGTGGGACTTCGGTGGGATGTGATTGTCTTAGGAGGAGACAGATTTTATGAATTAACACATCTCAAAATGATCTTCTAATGGCACTGCCTGAAAACATGTGTATGTTGTAAATAATTCATGGTGGTGTTTAGTAACATGCAAAAATTGCCCGTTACGAGAAGCCGTGGTTGGAGCTCGGGGAAAAGGGAATGTTAGTTAATGAGAACTTGGCAGGGTGTTAATGCAAACATTAACTCTGTAATGGCACAGAAAGGTTTAATGCCAGAGACTATGAGCACTCTGTGATCTACAGATGAGAAATTAGGGTGGAGCTGGAGCTAATGAATCTATAAATAACTAATTGAGGTCGATGGGAGATAACTCCTGTCATCCTGCCCATGGCAGGCAGGCCTTCCAGAGAGGGACATGTTTTGTCTCTCTCTGAAAGCTGGGTGGGGCTTTGACCAAGGGCCTGGAGCACCAGGACACAGGGAATGGCTTCCCACTGCCAGAGGGTAGGGTTAGATGGGATATTGGAAAGGAATTCTTGGCTGTGAGGGTGGGGAGGCCCTGGCACAGGTTGCCCAGAGAGGCTGTGGCTGCCCCATCCCTGGAAGTGTCCAAGGCCAGGTTGGACAGGGCTTGGAGCAACCTGGGCTAGTGGAAGGTGTCCCTGCACATGGCAGATGGTTGGAACAAAATGATCTTTAAGGTCCCTTCTAACCCAAACCAGTCTGAGATTCTGGGATTCTCCTTCAAAAGTTACCCACTGCAAATTACAACAAAAATCCAAAATCTAGATATGTTTCTGTAAATCATGAATTAAAAATATTTTTTGATCTGTGAAGTGTTGTCTTTGGCTTTCAAGCATTTACAGTAAATCTTTCTTTACCACCACTCCATTCTTTTAAACAAAAAGCAGCTTTGAATGGAAAACTGGATTTCTTCGAACCATAAACAAATTGCTGTGGTGATTAAATTCACATTTTCAATTAGAATACTTGTTGAAAATCTTAAGTTTTCATGTGACAGTTGTGGTGATGACAGGGGGGATATCATGGTGATGACAATGGATTAAAAGGCATTTCAGTGCACAGGCCCCACCTTATGCTGAGGTGAACACTCAATGAAAAGGGTGCTTGGCCTTAGAGAAACTGGGAGGAAAATACATTTAAAAAGTCAAGGGCTGTGAGGTCACACACAATGATACCTAATGACAAATATGGCAGTTCAGTGATTTAAACCATTTTAGCTGTTGTCACTGGCATGGGGTGAAAACACCTCTGTGTATTCATGTGTAGAGAGCTGCACCAGTTCCCAAAGAGCAGCAGAGTGAGAATCCCCAAGAGCCTGGCACTGAGGTTCCTCCCAGGTGCCCGTGTTCAGATCCCACAGAGGCACAGTTTATCCAGGTGTCCAGGGCCAGCAGTGTCCCCAGCTCAGGGGCTGGCAGGGCCCTTGGCTTGGCCACATTCCCTGACCTTTGTCTCTGCCAGAAGCCGGTTGTGGAGACGTTTTACGGCTACGACGAAGAAGCTTCCCTGGAGTCGGATGGTTCCTCCATCTCCTACCAAACTGACCGGACAGACCAAACCCCCTGCACTCCTGAGGATGACTTGGAAGAGGTACTCATCAAAAATCTGTGTTATTTTGTTTTGCAAACTCACTGCTGATTTTTAATGGAATTCCTGATCTGTTCTCTCATTCCTCTCTCACCTCAGACCAAAAATTTAACCATTTATATTAAATTTGATCCTGTGCTTGTTGATTTGTATCTCTGGAACTCAGGTCTTCAGTAATTTCACAGCTTGTAGCCAGGTTGGAAATATTATATCACAAGAATATTAAATTTACAGCAGGTTTATAGGTTAGAGGTCTATAAAGGCTGAGAAGTCAAACAACCCTTGGGAGGTCTGTTCACTCTGAGCTTGGCTGCATGTTTGGGCAGGTGTAGTTTGGGTCAGATCCTTCTGTTTGCCATTCCAACCTCGGCCCAGAGCAGTGAGGCTTCTGTTTGGGGGAAGGAGCAGGGAGCATTCCCCTAAAGCTCCAGGCTCCAGGGAAAGGCTGGTTCCTCGCTGGGTTATGGAGGTTGAGCTGTTCTGGAGCTCTGAGTGCAGAGTACACAAAGCTAATACAAATCAAAGGGATTGTTATTCCTGGTATTTTACAGGACTTCCCTACAAATGTATTCCTGGCTGTGTGTGTCAGATCACTGGACCATTACACGGTTCTGGGTTTAACAAGAATCTTGTATCAGACAGGAAATTGCCACTGATGAGGTGCAGCCTTTTCACGGTGCACTGGCTGCAGGTTCTCTGCTGCCCGTTCTCCTGTGCTGTGGGATGTAATTAGATCTGTCAGAGGCAACCTGGACAATCCCTGTCTCCATCATGAGAGAGCTGTGATGGTTGCCAGGTGTGTGCTGCACTGCAGGAATCTGAATGCATTTGTAGGATGTCTGAGCCCGTTTGTTTTTCCTTCCTTTATGTTTTCCCCTCTTGAGCTGGTGGGGAGTTGGTGCCTGCACGCAGCAATGTAATTCCATTTCATGTTGAGTGAAATATTCCGGTCAGCCTGACATGAAAGCGTTCCATGCTGGATATTGTAAGGAGGGTGAAGAAGATGAAGGGCTTCTTTCATGTTGCTGTCACCACTCCTACAAGTATTAGCTCTGGATTCGTGTTTTAATAATTGAGTGAGGCTGTCAGGCTTGGCTTCCTCCCCAGGTTGGAAACCTTTTGTTGTTTCAGGAAAGTTATATTTTCACCTTTAACGTGATGGTTTTCCCTGTTACAATAAAAAAGGGTGATGCATCATTAGTGTGTTATGTGGATGGCAAATTTTTATCTTTTCAAGGCAGGGGATTATCTTTTTATTTCTATATTGCATTTTCCGGAAGTGTTTAGGGGAAAGAAGAGAAGTAGTGTGAGGGCACATAAACGAGATCCTTAGTGCTGCGCTTCCCAAATTACGTTTCAAAAGCGATCATGTTGGCACTTTGAAGAGAAAACATAGCTAATCCACTCTGTTTTTTGGTTGCAGGGCATGGCCAAGGAGGAGACAGAGCTGCGGTTCCGGCAGCTGACCATGGAGTACCAGGCCCTGCAACGAGCCTATGCCCTGCTGCAGGAGCAGGTCGGAGGGACCCTGGATGCAGAACGAGAAGTTAAGGTCTACATGGCTTATATTACGTGAACACAAAGGGTTGGCATTGTAAGAGGGGGTGGGGGGCCCAACTGTACCTGCTCAGGTTCTTCTCGAGCATTACCTGCGGCAGCCGGGCTGGGACTCAGCCTGGGGGGCTTGGCTGGGGGTCTCTGGGGTGTCTGACCCTCCCCAGGAAGGGTTTGCTGAGGATCCACCATTGCTGCAGCTGAGTCTTTTCACCTCTAATCAGTTTGAGGGAAATCCAGAGAGAAATTTTTTTATGGGAAATCCTTGAAATTAAGCTCTTTTCCTATTAAGAAGTAGGACAGATAGCCTTAAATGTATAATGCGTGGTGTATAATTCCCTCTGGGATCTGAGAGATTACATGATTCCTCATAAAATGTTTAGAAGGCTTATAGCTGAGATTTTTTTTCTCTTAATTAAATTGCAAAGTGCCCCGTGCTGCTCTGCCTGCCCATGTGCTTAGGCAGCCCCTGAGGCTCCTGACAGCTAGGCTAAACTGCTGCATTTGTTATGAGTTTGTTGTGTGTTATAAGGAGTTAGAAAGGATTTCTTGGCTGTGAGGGTGGTGAGGCCCCAGCACAGGTTGCCCAGAGAAGCTGTGGCTGCCCCTGAATCCCTGGAAGTGTCCAAGGCCGGGTTGGGCAGGGCTTGGAGCAACCTGGGATAGTGGAAGATGTCCCTGCCCATGGCAGGGGGTTGGGACCAAACAGCTGAAGGAGAAAGGCACCTACAGAGCCTTAATTTGGTCCTGCATCTGTTGTGTAAAGGTGTTATCTGGGAACACTTGCAGTAGATCAAGGTGAAAAGCATGAAAATTGACACTCCCAGACATATTCTCAGAACTGATGTCTGCTCTGAGGCGTTAGGGATTGCACTTTGAAAGAAAATCATAGTGAACCAAGACATGCCCAGCTGGAAAAGTGACTAGAATTTAATTTTTCCATAGTGAGCAAAAAGAGAGATTAGTGTAGGTCATGCAAACGATCATTTTCAGTGTAAATCACAGGATAAAGAGCAGAGAAATGGTTTGAAGACAGAGAGTGTTCTGTAAAACTCTTTAATGAATAAGGCAGCTGATAATAACTGCATTTATTCTCCAAACATGTGTAGGAAGGTGGTGTCTATTTAAGTAAGCAGGAAGATAGTAAAGGATACTAAAGTATACTAAACAATGCCACACAGTACAGGAAGACCCTAAATGGATACTAAACAGATAAGGCAGTAAATCATAGATAAGGTGCTAAAGGCACAGCAATCAATGGAATTTGCTGTTCTCCAATGTTATATATGTGGGGTCTGCCCTGAGCTTTTTAACTTGCCCCAAATTTAAGAGAACCAGGTGTGCCCAGAATTGTGCCATAATAATTTTCATTTGTTTTCATAGAGAAGTGGCTTTTTACGCTTGTTGTTCCAGAGCAGGGGGGTTGCTGGCTGCAGCCTGCCACGACCAACTGTGAGGAGCCACTTCTGCCTCACTGTTTTGTTAATCTGGACTTAAATCTCAAAATCATTATCCCACCTCCCAGAATTTATTTGATTCCCAGCTGATGCTGTGTGCTCAAGTTCATTCTGCCAAAGAACTTTAAAAATCACTTGTTAAGTGTTTGGTGTTTTGAGTGTTCTCTGTACCTGCGTTAGCTTTGGTCTTTGGGAGAAATTTGGATTTATTTTTATTTTTGGTGTATTTTTTATTGATTCATTGGGGTTTTTTTCCTTTCTCCCTTGTATCCCACAGACACGTGAGCAGCTCCAAGCAGAAATCCACCGGTCCCAGGCTCAGATAGAAGACCTGGAGAAGGCTCTGGCTGAGCAGGGACAGGTAGTGCCACAAATGACTCCAGCCCTTGTCCCACCTCCTATTAAACCATTTCATATCTGCCTTTGCAGCTTAACCTTCTGTTGTTGTTGCCCTTGCTGATAAATAGTGTTTTGGGCTTTGTGGGTTTTATATATCCCTCAGACTAAGAGATTAATTTAAAAATAAGGTTTATTTCACCTGATCTTCAGAAATATGTCATTTGTATTTAGCAAAACAGAAATATAATAGTAGACATATAGCTGGAAATATCCCTTTCAGTGCAAATTTTTGATCTGAAAAAGCTTTAATCACTGGAATGTTTGCATTGTTTTTGCGTATTACAGACTCTGTTAAAATAAGATGGACGACTTTAGATTAGGAAGTTATTTTAGGAAACAATGAAATTACAGTTTCATGTCCATATTGCTCTGTCCCTGTATATGTGAGATTTAGTGACATAGGTGCTGCTGTGTTGGTGCTAAACATTACCAGCTTCACCTTCTCTGTTGGTCCTTTCCTTCCCAAGGACATGAAGTGGATCGAGGAGAAGCAAGCCCTCTACAGAAGAAATCAGGAACTGGTAGAAAAGGTGTTCAATGCTTCTATTTCTATTATCCCGATAATATTTGTGGCTGAAGGGATGCAGAAAGGGCAAAATTTTAATATGTACTGCACAGCTCTGTAGAAATAATTCATGTGTAACACAAGATCCCTATAAACCTCGGGGAAGAAGTGGGTTTCCAGCATTCCCTGTTGGCCCACACGTGTCTGGTGCGAGGCCATGTGAGGACGGTGGCCCTGGGAGAGAACCCTGTGTCCCCCCATGGCTGGGGTCGTGTGTCCCTCCTCATTGTGATCCTGGGGGGGGCTGGGACCCCCAGTGCTCCCAGTGCCCCCCAGTGCCCCCAGCCCTGTCCCAGCAGGGTCAGTGCACAGCGGATCAGGAGTGGCTCTGCTGACAGTGCTAAGGACAAGTCGCTTCGTTCCTTTTGCAGATCAAACAGATGGAAGCCGAGGAAGCTCGTCTGAAACACGATGTCCAGGACGTGAAGGACCAAAACGAGCTTCTGGAGTTCAGGATCTTGGAGCTGGAAGTGAGCACCTGTGGCAGCCACGGCCCTGCCCTGCACTTTGCGAGCCAGGGATGGAGGCACCGCGGTTTTGGGAACAGGGGGGTCTGGAGAGGGACACACTGCACTGAGCAAGGCCACAGGGCTTGGTACAAAGTGCTAATAAAAGGGGAAAACCCCAAGCAACCAGGGATCAACACTGATATTCACTATCAGTTGTTCTGGCAGTGTTACTGCTTAAGTGGTTTTAAGATCCAGAACATTGGCCCATGCTGTAGATGTACAATCTACTATTCTCCTTCTGTTCTTCTGAAAAGGCAAAGAGGTAAAATCAGAATGGATCAACCCTGGGGAAAAAAAATAAAAAGGAACTTTTCTCCATTGCCAAAAATGATCCAAGTGTTTCACCTCTCGCTAAACCTGCACAGGAAGAATCAGGTGGCCACTGCAGTTACTCCCCTAAGCCTTCTGTTTTCTGTATCCCTACCTGTACAGGCAGAACCTGTGAGCTCTTGGAATCTGGTTCTGAAATTCTCCAAGGAGACATTAACAGAGCAGCCACTTACAAACAAAATTTCAAAACTATCTATATTGTGTATATATGATGGTATGGTTTTGTTGCAATCTGTTGTTGCCCAGAGAAGCTGTGGCTGCCCCATCCCTGGAAGTGTCCAAGGCCAGGTTGGACAGGGCTTGGAGTAACGTGGGAGCGTGGAAGATGTCCCTGCCCACAGCACGGGGTGGGATGGGATGGGCTTTAAGGTCCCTTCCAACCCAAATGCTTCCATGACTCTGTGATGTGAGTGACACACCAGAGGGTGTAACCAAGGAATTACTGTCCTTTCAGGAGAGAGAGAGACGTTCCCCTGCCATCAACTTCCTGCACGGCCCGTTCACGGAGGGGAAGAGCCCCCTCCAGGTGTACTGCGAGGCAGAAGGTGTAACAGTAAGGGATTCTCCTTTCCTATCCTCCTCTCCCTAAACAAAATCAGACACTCTGTGCTGACTCCTGGTTCTCCATTTCTCTCTTGTCAGGACATAGTAGTAGCAGAGCTGATGAAAAAATTGGACATTTTAGGGGATAACGCCGTAAGTGTATGTTCCTTTAATAAATTGTGCATGCTTTGGGGAATACTTGTCCTCGTGTCAAGTGAGCAAGGCCGCCTGGGCTTGGTGCTGCACAGCCTGTCCTGCTCTGGTTTGGGCTGCCAGTGAAGCATTTTCCGGCTTTTTAAGGTTTTGTTCACAGCCTGCTGAAGTGCCACACAGGGGCTCAATGTCACCATTTTGTTCTTAATGTTTCTGTTATTTGGATAATAATGTTGGTGTTCGGTGTTTTCTGGCCACTGGTCACATGGTTTCTTGATTTGCTTGCTCTGCATTTCCTTTGCTTTTTGCATTTCAGCAGCTGTGTGTTTTAATTTTGTTTAATGACCTATAAACCCTTGATAGTAACCAGGATATTAAACAAAAGGTAAGCAGATAATAAGAAATTTGCAAGTGTTTTCCTTCAGCAAGTGGCAGTGACTAATCACACAGTGATGTGCACAGGAGTCCACGTGTCCTTGTGTATCTCCTGCTGTGCTCTCCTCTCTCAGCAGAGCCCCCAGGGCTGTGAGGGGCCAAGGAAAGCAGAGCCCTCTCCAGCCCAGGGTGTCAGAGAGCCCTCATCCACTCTGGGGTCCTCCTGGGGGACCCCACCACCTGCACTGGGGCTGCAGAAAGATCTCCACTGCTCTCACAGCTCTGCACCTGGGCTGCCCCAGCTCTCCCTGTGCCTCTGGACAGGTTGGATACCAGGGAAATGCCATTTCCAGGGCTGAAGGGCAGCCTGGAAGTAACAGAACTATAAGTACCTGAGGGTGGGGAGACCCTGGCACAGGTTGGCCAGAGAAGCTGTGGCTGCCCCATCCCTGGAAGTGTCCAAGGCCAGGTTGGACAGGGCTTGGAGCAACCCGGGCTAGTGGAAGGTGTCCCTGCCCACGGCCGGGGAATTGGAATGAGATGAGTTTTAAGATCCTTTCCAACACAAACCAATCTGGGATTCTACAGTTCTATCCCTGCTGGGCAGCACTGTCACTGTCCCAAGGCTGTGCCTTGAACTGAAGCTCCTCACAGCCACCCTGATCACCACCTTCCCTCTGCCCCATGAGCTCATGCTGCTCTGGGTCTGGACACAAGTGAGACTCAGCCGAGGGGATTCCCTTCTCCTACTGTGTCTGTGCCAAACTGAAGTGTGGGATGAACTGCAAAGCCCAGTTTCACTCCTTTGATTTTATTAAAAAAGCAAAAGAAGATGGATGGAATAGCCAACATCTCAACAAATGCTTCCCAAAATCACGGCTTGGCTGGCAAAGTGAGGATTGTGCATGGGATGGGCACTGTGTCTCTTCTCTCAGTGGCACTTTGTGCTGAGCTTGATCTTGTCCTGTGTAGCTGTGTGTTTACTCCCTTTTGGGTAAAAATAGATCCAGTGTCACCTTTTTTTATTTGGTAAATATGAAAATTTTAGGAGAATTATGTATGATAAGGATTCAGTATGAATATTGCATTACAATACTAATTTTCTCTGCCTTGGTTTATTGTTCCTTGAACATATTTAATTTCAGATTTTTTTTTTTTAATACAGCAGTGGCCTAAGTAGTGGGTTAATAATGAGATGCTGGGATTTGTTGTAATTGTATTTTGTTTTGATGCAGAATCTGACCAACGAAGAGCAAGTGGTCATCATACAAGCAAGGACTGTCCTCACACTGGCTGAAAAGGTAATTACCAGGGCATCACTCCTCAGTACACATGTGCCTCTCAGAATACACACTGGTGATGTAGATGATGGCTCCATCACCAAATGCCACCATGCTTTATGTGGAATTACACTACTTTTTGTCAAAGTAAAGGTAATGTTTTGGCAATGCAGACAGACATTGCTTAATTTAAAATGGTACTGAACTAACAGAGCAATGTCAGATGGTAATGGCCAGGCTTTGAAATACACCTTTTTGCCATCACCAATATATAGATAAGAAAAATATGATTATATAGTTAGTATTGCTTTTATTTGAGTACTTGCTGTGTGCTGGCACACCCTGAGTCCCAGGGAAGCTCAGGCTTGGCTCTGGTCTCTGTCTGTGCAGTGGCTCCAGCAGATCGAGGTGACGGAGTCGGCGCTGCAGCAGAAAATGCTGGACCTGGAAAACGAGAAGGTACCGGGAAAGGAGGAGCAGGGGAGGGGCTGGAAGACTCCTGGTGGGGTGTGGTGGTCACTGACAGCCCCTTCCTTGGTCCCTAGGAGCTGTTCAGCAAGCAAAAGGGCTACCTGGACGATGAGCTGGACTTCAGGAAGCAGTCCCTGGACCAGGCTCACAAGGTGAGGGACATCAGTCTTGACTGAGTTATTAGACCTCAAATAACTCACCTGGTGTGATGTGTGTGGTCTGTTCCCTGTGGACACTCTCTGCTCGTGGAGTGTGACAGGCTGAGTGTTAGCCAGATCCTCTACACCCTGAGCTGACAGTGAGTTCCTCAAGAACAGAATTCCCTGGGCTTGGGTGGCCCTCACAGGTTTAGGAAATACAAGTTTTAATTCACCAGAGGTTTTAGTAAAGGACTGGAAAGGAAATAATGTTTTCAGTAACTTATCTTTTCACTTCAAAATAGATATTTTAACCTAGACATTTCCCTGGATCTTGGATTACAGCCTCTGTAACCAAAGCAGCTGAAGGGATTCTGTGATTTTGTAAATTCGAAATGAAACTACTCTAACATCGGGTTCATCATTAGCTGATCCCAAGGCATTTCACCCATCCCTTCAGTCACCAGCTGTCTTGTTTCTTTCAGTGAGGGAAAAGTTAAATATATTTTCACAAAAGACAGAAATGCATAAATGGTCATCTCTATTCATTTTTCAGTTCTATGCAAACCTTGAGCACAGTTACACTTTCTGAGGAGCAATGAGTATTTAGGGCTGGGTTTGGATCCTGTTATCTATTCATATCTCAAACCATTTGGGGGAGCTTTTACTCCATGCACTCTCTGTCCTGTGAGAGTGATTTTTATGACTGATTTTGCCAGATGCTGATCTGTATCTGGAACCAATGCACAGCGGAATCCCTGGGAACCACACGAGTAACCCCCTTACCTGCGGTCTCAGCCTTAACATCTTACAGGGGAAGTTCCCTGCCTATGGCAGGGGGTGGAATGAAATGTTCTTTAACATCCCTCCCAACCCAAACCAGTCTGGGATTCTGTGATTCCATGATCTATTGCAGCACTGAGCTACCCTGAGAAGTAGTTTGGTGCAGCCAAGTGAGAATTCATCCTCACACTTAAGCCCTCAGAGCAGCGATCTGCTCAGTCTTGGGTGAGTTCTGAACAGAGCCAGAAATCTGTGTGGATAATCACAATAGCAGCAGAGTGGGAAAAGCATATGGCATCACTTGAAACTCCTGGGAATGTCATGGAGTATGCAGGAGAGCTGAAACGCGGAGCCACTGCTGTGGATTCGGGTGTCCCTCAGCATCCATGTGGCTCACAGCCATGAGGTGGATGTCCCAGTCCAGGATCCCAAATTTACCAAAGGGTCCAACAACAATTCAGCTCCTCAGCTCTGCTGCTCATGGGGAAGGAGCGAGTGCAATGACTGTGCAGCCCATGCAGAGGGAGCAGAGGGTTATTTGGTTTTCCTGTATTTTTTGAAGGCATCACATCCCAGGCACAGCGCTGGGCTTTGCTCCCGGGCACAAATGCAGCCTGAAAGCAACAGAAAGCTTTGTTCTGCCCTGCAATTCGAGTGGCAAAAGCTCTTCTGCTTTATAAAATTTGCTTCAGTTCCATGATTCCTTTGTGCCTCAGGAGATGGGGAGCTGCTAATCACCATCCCCCCTGAACTGGAGCCAACAAGATTACCAGCCGGAACCGCTAATCTGCCTGCACGGTTCTCACTCCAGTGGCTGCTGGAGGGGATCCTGCTCCAAGAAACACTTGGCTCACACTGCCGCTGCTCTGGAGACTGGGATTGTGCCCAGGCCCTTCTTCTTTCTCAAGTCAGAGAAGGATGATGGCTGTGTATGTGACGTTTGGGGCCCAGCACCCATCCATGTCTCAAGTAACAGCGTTTTGTTGGGACAAGGTCAGTGAGGCTGTTGGGGTTGCTTTAAAACAGGAAAGCAGAATCTTCTCCTGAGATCTGATGTGATCTTCCCCACAGAGGTGGGTTATCATCAGTGCTGTGACTCCTGCCAGCAGGTCATTGTCCTTGTGAGTGTGTTCTGCTGCCCTGGCTCTGCTAAGCCATAATGAGGAAACACCACAGGCAGTCTCAGGTGGAGAAACACGATTTTGAACTGAGCCAAATTATCACAACAGACCCTGGGGGGCTTTAAAAGCCATGTCCCCAGTGTGGCACTTGAGGACATGGGTTAGTGGTGGCCTTGGTAGTGCTGAGGAAATGGTTGGACTTGATGGCCCTTGAGGACTTTTCCAGCCACAACAATTCTGTGATTCTATAACAGTGGGGTTCTTCTGAGGCCAGGGAAAGCTCTGCAAGACACCACCAGCTCTGGAGAGGGTGTGCAGAGGTGCCACCAGTTGCTGCCTTTTGTCTTGCTCTGGATCAAAATCGCTGAAAAAGATTTCAGCTTGCTCTTGGCTTGTCTGAGGAAATAGCATTTATTTTGGATTCCAAAGCAGAAGACATCTTCTGGCAAGGCCCAGCTATGAGACAGGTTCATTTCCTTGAGCATGGAGCCTCTCAGAGCTGAGAGCTCTGCCAGAGGAAGGGCTAGGAACACCTTCCCACAAAGCATTTCAGCTGGCTGGTACAAAATCTGCACACACACAGCAGGGAGTTGTTCCTTCGTGGCAGGAGTATGGAATGGTCCCGCCGTGTCCTCTGCTGCTGTGAAATGGAGAGCTGGAAAAGGGGAACTGAGGGACTGAAAACTACATGTAAAAAGTATCTGTAACTCACAATATGAGTCTTCTTTGAATGTCCCTTCTCCCTTTTTCCTTCTCCCTTTTCCCTTCTCCCTTTCCCCCTTCCTTTCTTTTTTTTCCCTTTCCCATCTCTCCCCACGGCCATCTCCCATCCCCAGGGAGGATAAGCTGACTCCCACACATATTTGAGAAGCAGACTGGGCTGGGCCCAGAGCTGTTCCAGTTCCAGTGCTACTCAGAACCCCATGGGATCAAGGCAGCCTGAAGTATTTTCCCTCTGGATTGAGTTTTCCATGCTGTCCTGTGCAGGAGGCTCAGCACACAAACCCCTCCACTGCTCCCGCTGCCTTACCTGGATGTTCAGTTCCTCACAAACTCCTCACCCCACCAGGGACAAGGTCGAGCTGACAGCCTTATATTGTTTTTGATTAGCAAATTCTGGAATTAGAAGCCATGCTCTATGATGCCCTGCAGCAAGAAGCTGGAGCCAAAATTTCCGAACTTCTTTCAGAAGAGGAGAAGGAGAAGCTGAAGAGCGCCGTGGAGCAATGGAAGCGGCAGGTGATGAGTGAGCTCCGGGAGAGGGACGCCCAAATCCTGCGGGAAAGGATGGAGCTCATTCAGCACGCACAGCAGGTGGGCACAGGGGGCAGGGCACAGTGGGATCCAGGGTGGGACGGTCCCTGTGAGCACCAGCCTCTCCTCCTAGAGCTGTCCCACCACTGGCTGGTCCTGGGGCAGGTGTTGGTTGGCCTTGGATAACCCTGCACACAGGGCATCTTGGTTTTCCTGACCTCGTCACACACAGGGACATTCCCAGAGGACTCACCTGCAGCTTAATACCCAATGTGTTTTTGGTGGTAGAAGCACAGCCACATCCAGTTTATATCCCCCCGAAACTAATGCATCTTCTGGGTACATCTGTTATTTGGTTGGTTAATAAATATTTTTTTATTTGAAATCTGACAGAGAATTAAAGAGCTAGAAGAAAGAATTGAAGGCCAAAAAAGACAAATAAAAGAGTTAGAGGAAAAGGTAAGGTCATGCAGCTGGGACAGCTGCTGTGTGTGCACATGACCATTATCCATTTCACCTGGGCTAAGGAAATGTCCTTAGAGAGCTCGTGTGTGCAGTGCAGAGAGAAAGTGGGAGAGCTCCAGGAAACCAGTTTGCACTCGCATCAGTCCCTCTGGGAAGGAAAGGTTGACTGCTTAAATTGAATCATTCCTCCTGCTGTCCCTCAGTGAAGTCCATAATACAGCACTTGGCAGGGATGGGGGTCCATCCACCCTGGGAAGGGAGAGAGTTGAGGTCAGCGGGTCAGCTCTGGGGAAGGAGCTGGGATCTTTGCTCCCTCCCTCCCGTCTCCAGCATCTTCCCGTGCAGCTGCATGGACCAGCCTTTCCCAGCAGGAATGAGGGGCATCGCTCTCCTCCCCTCACCTGCAGCCACAGCCATCACTGCCACCGCAGTTCCTGTCATCGGCCCCTCTCCAGTCAGAACTGATGTATTCGACCCCAAAATTGCCCTCAGCTGAACACGCTCATTTCCAGTGGCATGGCCATGGGAGAGCTTGGCCAGGGCCAACAGGGCTGAGCTGGACTTGCACCTGAGAGTGACTGAACCCAAACCTCATCAGGGTTGGGTTTGGGGGGTTTTGAGTTGTCAGGAGAATTCAGATGATGTTTTCCCTCCCTCTTTTCCCTGAGCCCATGGCTGTGACTGGGCTGGGCTCAGGAGACAGGGGATGACTGTGACCAGTCCAAGGGACACAGGGGCTCTGGTGAGCTGAGTCGAGCCCTGAGCCCTTGGACCCAACTTCACACTCCATATTTCCTCTCACCTGGGAGTTTTGTTGCACTCTGTCTGTAACCACAGCTTTTTCTCAGCTAAACACACTGTAAATTCTTAATCTCTTTCTTCTCTTCCATTTTTTCCTCTCTTCCCCCCCCTTTTCAGTTTTTATTTTTGTTTTTATTTTTCTCTTTAGCTTTCATTCTTTGGTCATAGCCCTTCAGGCCACATGCACAAGGTAAGCCCTCGGGTCACCTCTGGTCTCTCCTCTTCTTCTCATAAAGCATCAGAGCCTTCCCCTTGCTGTATTGGCAGGATTGGAGGGTCTCCCAGGCACCCCAGAGAACCTAAAAATGGAAACTCCAAAGCCTTTAAAAACCATAAAATCTGAGCACCAGCAGAAAAAAATCTTGTCAAACAGAATTTCCTTCTCTAGAGGGAAGGACAAGGAAAAGGAAAAATTCAGCAGGCTTAAAAGGGAAACAAGGAAAACACCCATTCTATGATTATTCCTGGCTTCACCAGAGATTGCTCCAACTGATCCTTGTTGGAAATCTGCCTCAGCCCCTCTCCCTGCATGGCTGAGGTCTGACCTGCTCACTGACAGGGAGCTTGTCCTACCTCCAGGACAGCAACCAGAGGGGTCTGGGGACATCATGGCATTTATAAAGGTGTGTTCCTCCAAGCATCATGCCAAAGGGCCCTGGGTACTCCCTAAATCCCCTTTTCCCCATTTAAATAGGGGGTAAATTGCCCTACTTCTGTTTGTGCTGCCAGAAAAGGCCGTGGCATAGACGGCATTGAGGAAAACACTCCCCATGGAAATGGAATATAACACAAATCCTTTTTTATCAGTTGCAGAATTCAAGAGATAACTATAAATAGAACCTTACAGAAGTTTTGTGCCTGTTGTTTTTGCCCAGATGGGCTTTTCTTTGATCCATGTTTTTATGTCTTGTTTCAGCCTACTGAGGGAGACACAGCTGCTCCCGCTGTTATTCCCAGGAAGACAGCCCTGCTTCCCGAGACCGAAACACAGACATTGCCCTTTCCACCCCCCCAAATCTCTCTCATACTTTGCTACTGGCAATGGAAGGTGCAAATCCTTGTGACCCTTTCGACTGGACCAGGGGGTGTGGAGATCCCTGCACAGGCCACATCCACACCACTGAAATCCCTGATGGAGCATTTGAAAAAGACAGAACTGAGCTGACAACGAAAGCCAAAAACTCTCCTCCTCCCTCTCCTACAGCCACAGGCTCCTTCCCTGAGTCCTGGCTCTGCTGCTTGACCTAACCTCCAGTGTAATCCTGGCTCTGCTGCTGGACACAGCTCTTGGCTCTGTCAGGAGCGATAGAACTGATTCAGATACACTGAATTATTTTGGTTCCCTGCTAAGCAGGTGGCAAATTGCTTCTGTGTAGAAGTGCCCATGTCTTGTTTGTATGTCACACATTTATATTTGTTATCCATAGTTCCTTAAAAATCTCTCTTGGAAGAAGACTTTAGGAAGAGTTCCAGAGGAGTAGCTCGTGACAAGATAGGAGTGAAAATGAAGTGGTTTGTTCCAAGGTATTTCTTCATAGCACAGGATTTGTCCCGTGGTTTGCTGGATATCTCAAGAGCCCAGTTTTAGGGAAAAATGTGAAGCTGCATTCAGGAAATCAAGCTGTAATACTTTTTTTGAGTTTTCAGTAAACCATGATGAGCAAAATGACACAATAATTCATGATTTCCTGTCCCTGAGTGATGATAAAAGGCTAAACTTTGTCCCAGCAAAAAGTTCAACCTGTGAAGGAGTGAACTAAAACAATTACCCCTGATCCACACGTGCTGGGCTGGGGGAGGCAGCAAGAGGGAGCAGAAGATGTTGTCAACTGCAAGATGATGTCAGCTGGAAAACGTCCTCACCTTGGGGAAAGGGAACACAAATCCCACAGATCCCAAGCCCAGGAGGCTGGTGCAGGAACCAGGAAGGAAAAGGAATCCTCTAGAAAAACAGCTGAAGAGGGGAAATCCAGAAGAAATTCCAGACTGTGATAGACCACGTGGGATCTGCAGCTGAGCACAGAAACACGGGGCTGTGGGGCAAGGCCAGGAACAACCTCCTGTTCACAGCCACAGCAAAGGTCCCATCCCTGGGAGCATAGGGAAGGAAGGAGACAGAGCTCCGGGCAGGTAAGATGGGCTGATCAACTGGAACCCCCTTATTCTAGGATTCTGTGAGCCCTGAAACTCCCTCACCTGCTAGTCTCTCTCATTTGGGTTAAAATGCATGGTGGTAACAGAGAAAACATTGAATTTGGTATTGTAATTACCGAAGTCCTTATTTAAACATAATTAATTTATCTATCTATCTCTATTTTGCTTCAGTAATTTAGATGTTGAATTTCAGTGCGATATAATCACAAATGCTGACTTTATCAGTGGTCACTCAACACAAAATTACTGGGAGGTTTCAGAGCATGGTCCCAGTGCCCTGTGCCCGTTGGTATCACATCAGACCCCCAGGGGCTGGACTCTCCAGGGCAGTGAGGTCAGTGAGATCTGTGAATTCAGTAACCCAAAAAAGCCTTTAATCCCTCAAAGGAGGAAAATAAAAATGCTTTGGCTTTCTGAAGTGTCTGTTGGACAACCCCTCAACAGAAATTTAGATTTCAAGTAAATGTTTTCTTTATTAAGAATGTGTGTTTTAATATGAAACTCTGAGATCTCCCTGAAGTGAAGAAATAGAAAATCTTTTGGCCTTCTGGGCATGACCCTGTGACGTGTTTTCTCAGGTGACTAACCTTTTTCCTGAGCAGATCCAACCCCTCAGTGCCCACAGTTCTGCCCCAGCCAAGCCCCACACGCACCGGCCTCGGGGCAACATGGTCTGTGGAAGGGCAGGGGGTGGAACTGGATGAGCTTTAAGGTTCCTTCCAATCCAAACTATTCTGAGATTCTCTGAAGTGTGGAATAGGAATCATGGCTGGGTGTGCTCGGGGTGCTGGGGCAGTGTGGGACAGCAGTGTCCAGGGTGACACCGGCAAAGGAGGCCAGGCAGGGCTCAGAGTGCCTTTGGCTGGCTTAGTTTGCAACTGCTTAACTTCTCAGCGTGCTTTTAATAATATTTTGATGTAAGTATTTGTGCTTGTCTAGGTACACAAATATTTGGGTTAGAAAGATGCATAAATACAAATATGAGCATTTGTATAAACACAGATATCTGCAGGCACTGAGGAAGCTGCTTTATGAAAACATTACTTAAACACCAAATTTATGCATTCATTAAGCACCAAGTTTTAATTCCACTACAAGTTTAATCTCTCCTGTGGGTTGAAGGGAACAGCAACCAGGTGGGGGGGGGGGGGGCCAGGGTGTCCCAGTGGTAGAGAACCCATCAGCAGGGACCCCACTGGAGGGTGCTGCAGCCTAAGGAAACTGGGAACTGTGTGTCCTGCAGGATCATAAACTGCTGCTTTAGAGGCTATTTTATTCTTCTAAGCAGTTCTAGGATATTATTTTATTTACTTTCAGTGTGTGTTTAAGGAATTTTGGAGATTCCCAGGGATGGGTAGCACTCACCTATATCCAAGTAAATAAGTTGTCAGTTGCCTAAGAGAAATTTGTATAACTATTAACTCTTACATTTATAGAAGAGGCTTGAGCATCCACATTTTTTTTCTCAATTATCTCAGTTTAATTTAAAATCCAGTATTAATTATAACTCCATTTGATATTTGTTTACTCAAAGGAATAACATCTGGGATGTGCTGGAGCCCAGGCCTGCATCAGGAAAATCTGTGCTTGATGCAGCAGCTTGTACTGGAATGCCTTGTACTGGAATACTTTAGGAATTCAGCTGCACATGCCCAACCACACATACCATCAAATCCGAAATGAACTCTGGGAGTTCCATCCCAGCACTAATATATCCAGCCAAAAGGCTTTCTGGCTCGGAGTGCAAACCCCTGAGAGCCTGCAGGTCATCAGAAGGAGACCTGTCCATCCAGCTGGAATTAGCCAGGACATGATGCTGTTGGGTTTCAGATGGTAATTTTCCCTGTTCCCTGTTTTTTGCTGCCTACAATCCCCCGTCCTGTTGCACCCCCTGGGCTGCCCCAGTCCAGCCACCACTCTGTGAGATGTGAACACTGACCAGGCCATGCCCTTTACAGCTGAATGTGCTTACCAAGGATGATATTCTGTGTGTGTGTGTGAGGGTGCCCACCCTGGGACCGTGGAGAGCACAGAGCCTGGCCCTGACAGTGCCTGTAGATGCTGCATCTGAGGGGAAGGGGTGCTTGCCCATCACTGCCACACAGTGTCTTCTGTAAAGAAATTCCTTCTGATAAATGCACACCAAGTTCTGCCTCTTGCTAACCTGGACTGGCTGACACAGATAGAATTGGAAAGACCAAACTAGACCCTGTGCCCACCCTTAAACACTCTCTGCCTGGAGAAGGGTCACACCTGAATGGGATCCACTTTGACTCGTGGCTGTAAAGGTAACAGAAGATATTGCTGTAATTACAGTTTCATTACTTCAGTCTGAACTAAAGCATTGAAAATATTAAATTATTATTAAAATAATTAAAGTATTAATATGAAATTATTATTTTCAATGTTTTCAGTGACAGAAGGATGGAGAAAAGACCACGGAAGGGGGTTGGAATAAATGATCTTTAAGGGCCCTTCCAGCCCAAGCTAGTCTGTATTCCATGATTTTTACCACAGATATCAGGTGCAGTGGGATGGGGGGCATTTCCCACAGAGGTCAGTCACCTCCTTCAGCGCTGGTGGGGGCTCTATCCCTGTGAGCCTCTGTTTTGTAGAAAATTCCTTTTCTTTAAATCACATAATATATTGATCTGCCAAACAATAATCGAATTGTTCTCTGCTCTTGGTGGACTCCAGCTGTCAGCAGTGGCTGGGGTTTTTTTGAGGTCAGCAGCACATCCTTCCAGAGAGGATCCACAGGGGAGATGAGGAGCTACTGGAGCTGAAATTCCCTGTAAGGCTTCATCAGCAACCCCGTGTGTGTGTGAGCTCCTGCATTCTGGAAGGGGCTGGAAATTACTTCCCTCACAGGGGCCCTAATGAGCAGCATCATTAGAATGCTAATTGGCAAATCTTTGCTGTGCAGGGTGACCCCAAACATCTTTGTTTAAAGTGAAGTGTAGGGGAAATTCAGGCCATCAAGGAGACTCCCACCAAGCAAAGACATTCCTGGAAAGGCACAGAGGAACTGACTCAAAAGCTTTTACTCCCTTTCACTGTGCTGTAAATCCTGTGGATTTCTTGTTCTCGGTGAAGAGCCAGATTGGGCTCAGCAATAATGAAGAGATTTCCAGTGGGTTAATAATTGTCAATTTATATAAAAGCTTAGGGTGTCTTCTTGCCTAGTATTTCTGCTTCGCTGTCTCAGGAGCTGCTCCAGACTGAAATGCACAGAAATGACAATGTCAGTCTGAATTTATGGATGAGATGGGATGAGATGGAGGCCCTGGGGCAGGAGGAATGTTGCTGGTGCTGAAAGATGGCTAAGCCAGGTCTGAGGCAGGGCTGCAGCTCATCCCAGAGCTCTGGGCTGTGCAGAGCCTGCTCCTTGCGGGTTTGCCAAATCCCACAGGAAAACACTTTGTCACTGACTTGCTGAGATTCTTCTTCTAAGCCAAACATCGGGTTTATTACAGCAGGAACTTTTGGTTGTGCTTCCTGGGCAGGTTCAGAGAGGGCAGGACCTGGAACTTGGAACACAGCAGAGAATCACAGACTGGTTTGGGTTGGAAAGGACCTTAGAGTTCATCTCCTTTGATCCCCTGCCATGGGCAGGGACACCTTCCACTAGACCAGATTGCTCCAAGCCCCATCCAACCTGGCCTTGAACCATTCACAGGGTGTTCTTGTGTCTGTGGGATGTAAAGAAGAGCTTTTTCAGAGTGCAAACATCCTGCAAATTTGTGCCCAGCAGCAGCAATTTGGTGTCCTGTCTGCTTCCCCTCAGGACACCAGTGCCTTCCATCCTTAGCTTGCTCTCAGAAAGAAATCTCAACCTAACTCTATACAGAGCTGAGACTGGCAGGGTAAAAGTCTGGTCCTTAAAGCTGATTTAAAGATAATCATTCATTTTATCCTTCATTCCCCAAGCAGAGCAGGTTCAATTCTCATCACTTCTGAAGAGTTCTCCCCCTTAATTTGGGTCTTGCTGAGTTCTCATAAATAATAAGGACACGTATTTTTGTAATGTACCAAACTCAGTGTTAGCCTGAAGAATTAATTAGCTGAAAAATCTATTATAAAGGGAGCTTTTTTAAAAAAAAATGCATGATGTTTGTAAATTTATGTGTTTGTGTACACACACACCCACACCCCCCCCACCCCTCGTGTATTTCGACAGTTACATTTTCATGTGCACAGTGTTAACAGACAAGCAGAGGTCAAAGCCTTTGGGGCAGTTGTTATACTGATATGTAATGTCAAAGGAATTAGAAATATATCTTTCTGAGCATCCCGTAGCAAAAGTTACCAGGAACCTTTTCTTGCCTCCTGTCAGGGACCTCATCCTTTCCCTTCTGATAAAGCCAAAATGCACAACAAAACACCTAAATTTTATCTGGAGGATCAAATGTTGAACAGAAATGCAAATTACCAGATTAAAAAAATTTTTTTTTATGAGTTCACAGTGCTGATGACCCAAATTTTTTTAAATTCATGGTCTTTATTCCTAAAGATTTCATACAATAATTCTAAATTCTAAAATTCTAAAAATGGGGTGCAGCTGGTTGATAGTGTCACATGGATCAGCATCGACTCGATCACCCTTATGGTTCCTTCCAACTTGGGACATTCCATGGTTCTTTGATCTCCTGGATCTGTGATCTGTTTTCTCCCATGCTGCTGTAAGATCATACACAGAAGCATAAAAACCTATTGTGAAGATTTTGGGTTGAGATATATTGGGAAGAGTCCCAAATCTGAAGATTTTTGGTTGGATAATTACGCGAGAATAAGGAATATTTGACTTACTCTTGAGCATTATTGGTTATTGGGATTTTGTGTGGTCAAGTCTTAAACTTCTGTTTTTATGAGTTTGGTCTGGTTTGACAAAAAGACACATAAACACAGAGTGGCTGCTGCCCAGCCCCACCCAAGTAACTGTGCCAAATCCTTCCAGTGAGCTACTAATTCCCATGGAATGAAAAGGGACAGGTGGCAGAGGGACCATGTTCACCTGTGGTTCTCCTGGAGCCACTGTCCAAACGCAATAAAGTGTGAGGCAGATGCTGTAGGTCAGACTGTGTCCTGGGGGGAAAACCTTGCAGCAGCTAATCCTGCTGGGTAGGGGGATCTGGGCCCCCTGGGCTGCTAGCTGGGTGGCAGGGAGGGGACAGCCTGGCTCCATCCTGACCGCACTGGAGAGGTTCATGCACAGGTGGCCGTGTTTGCCACAAACCTGTGCTGTCTGTAGGGTTTGGGTGTCTCTGTGTTCCACTAAAATCCATTTTTCTTCATGGAGCAGCTCCTCAGCGCAGACAGGGAGGGGGGCTGGGGTGCCCAGTGATGTGCCCGCACTACCAGGTCAGCAAAAATCCCGGAGAAAACTCCCCCAGGAAAGGAGAACATGTCCAAGTAACTAAGACTGTCCAGGCCTCGTGCTGATCTGTAGAGGCAGACTGAGGAAATTATGTTCTGTCAATGGCTTTCTGAAGACACATTTCCCCAGGGGGCACTTTCCTCCTTGTTATAAACAGGAATGTTGCAAACAGCCCGGGGACACAGCAAATGGGAAAGAGGAGTGTCAGGACGGCTGTCACAGACAGACCAGCCCGTGTTGGCAGCGCTGGGATGTCATGGAACTAAAGGGATTGTAAAATACTCACCCACCATCAAATCAAAGCCACTTTTCACCCCGTGCCAATTGTACTGAAGGAGTGACTGTAGGATTCTGAGGGCTGTAAATTTATAATGTACCAGATCTCTGAGAGCGTTAATTGCAGCTGCATTTCCGAAACCCTCCACAGTGAGGTCGTCTGGGCAAGAGAAGGATGTTCCGGTGGGATTGAGCAGTGCCATCACCCTGAGGCCTGAGGTTCCTGTTGGGGAACACCCTTGTGTGCCTTTCCCCCGGGAGCAGGTGATGGGGAGGCTGAGGTGTCATCCTGCATTTCCTGCCTTAGTGCTGCATTTTCAGCGTGCCCATCCTGCTGAACTGTCCTGTGCCAGAGCTGCAGCTCCTCCCTCACTGTGCCCAGGGGTCTGTGACAGGAATAATGCTGGGGAGTGACCGTTCTCGGCACAGTGTGATGGTTTATTATTTCTCAGAGATGTTTCTTTATTTGTTTCCGCTGCCCTTCAGAGCTGATGTGCAGAACAGGTGAACCAGGGGGTGGTTTATTCCCTTCTATGCTGTGTAATTATGGCTTCACACTGTAGGGGAGACCTGGATTTAGCATGGGAGCACATGTTCTGGACGAGACCAGAAGTCAGGGGAAGGGCAGTGGTCACAGCCCCAAGGCTGCCAGAGCTCAAAGAGCATGTACACAACACTCTCAAGGGCAGGGTGGGATTGTTAAGGTGTCCTGGCCAGGGCCAGGAGTTGGACTGGATGGTGCTTGTGAGTCCCTTCCAACTCAGGATATTCCATGATGCTGTGATTGTGTGAAACCTGCAAGTGAGCAGGTCTGGACAGGGAGGGCTGCTGGAGGTGAGCCCGGAGAGGTGCCATCCCACCATCCCATTCCCCCTGCCCTGGGAGCACCTGAGCTCCGGCAGCTGCCACCAACCTGCTCCTGTTCCTGCAGGTCCATTGGGAAAGGACAAAAAAATCCATCCCTGTCTGCCCATGCTGAGTGGAGCTGAACGGCTGCTTTGTCTGGAGTTCTCCTGGGAGCCCCTCAAACACCACATTCCTGATCCCAGCTGCTCCTGGAGACAGTCCCAGCCCAAGGATTTATGTCCTCAGGGGCGTTCCAGCCCTTCCAGCTGTGGCAGCAGATGGATGCTGGTGCCAATAAGGGATTCCAGTCATGAACTCACTGCCCGGGCCTTACAAACAGAGATTTCTCTAAGGGTTAACTGACAGTGACATTTATAAAAGCCCCATTACTGCAAATACAGAAGACAAATATTTTAAATTAGAATCCCAGAATGGTTTGTGTTGGAAAAGACCTTAAAACTCATTTCATTCTACCCCCTGTCATCGGCAGGGACACCTTCCCCTATCCCAGATTGCTCCAAGACCTGTCCAACCTGGCCTTGGACACTTTCAGGGATGGGGCAGCTAAAGCTTCTCTTTCTTCTCATACTTTCTTTAATTGGAAAACAAATTGATGCTGTTTTTATGTGTAAAAAATAGTGATATTGCCTAATATTTTATATATTAGACAACATGTAAATATATTTTATAGCCGTTGTATGTTTTCCATCACCAAAATGACTGTCTTCTAAGCGATTTGTCTTTTTAAAAAGAACTTTAATATGATTTACAAATTACATGAAAAGTGTATATAAGTGTATCACATTCACTCATACACACAGTGTACCCAAATGAAATACCCCCAATAATTAGGGGATGATACCAGCAATTAACCTAAGCTAGCTTTCTAAAGGACAAAACTAACTGTTTTCAGTGCAGAATCAGCCATTTTTATAAAAGCAGTGCACAGTCAAAATAGATCCATTTAACCTGTTCTGGTGGGAGCTCAAGAACCAGGGCTGTGTTCACACATGCTGCTTTTTGGGTGGGGTAGCAATCATTAAATAGTTTTAATTATAAATATTCTGGTCATTCTTTGTTACACACTCCTACAAAATCCAACATGAAAAGAAAATGCTGTAGGCATCTGTGCACATATATCTGTGCATGTAAAATGAGTAGTATCAAGATTTTATCACAGACAAATGATTTGTAATGGAAGGAAACAGCCTTTTAAAGCCCTGCTATCAAGCCTCGAGGGACCAGCACTATTTTATCCCATAGCAGAAGCAGTTTGTAGCGTGTCTGGGTCAGAATTCCTCCTGTCTCCATTGGGAAAGGACAGGTAAAGCCTGATTGTGGTGGCAGAGCCTCCGGCATTCTGACTGCAGTGCAGGAGGGCGATGCCAGAAGCCCAGCTCTGCCCTACATGTGGGTTGCTTAGGGCACGAAACTGTGTAGAAAAATGACCAGAAATGGCTCAAACTCAGCTGTGCTGCTTGTTCCTGTTAGTCCTGACGTGGCAGAGCAGTGATGGAGGTGAGGGGCACAGGCTCCAGCAGTGCCTGACATCCCCAGCCCACCTCCAGCCTCCCCCAGGCCCTGGAGATGCTGGAAAGCTTCGGGAGCCCAGGAAGAGCGTTTCAGATTCCAGTCCATAAATATTAATGAGGTGAAGTGCTTTTATGCGTGAGGGCAGTTCCTGCTAAGCTCACAGGGTTTGCCAGCATAAATGGGTCGGGTCAGTAATTTTCCTTCCATTGGTAAATATGACAGTCTTAAGGCACGAAAACCCCACAGTTTTCCAAGTCAGTATGGCCAGGAACAAAGCACACCATTGGATATGTTCACTGGGATGTCCTGCAAAACAGTGCTCTTAGTTCTTAAGTAAAAATTAGGAATTTAGCAACAAAGTGACAAAGAAAGGCTGTTGATTGCTGAGATTCTCGGAGCCAGTAACCCTTCCTCCTGCCACAAAAGCCATGGGAGTGTGGCCTCAAATGCAGTCAGAATCTGAATTTTTGCAGAGACTAATTTTCACTCAGTAGATAATTACCTGAGTGGTCTTCACCCCCTCATCCCACTCACGCAGGCAGCTGTTAGCAAAAATCACATCAGGTACACTCTGTCCAAGCTGGGGTTGCAGCTGTAATTTCTGTAAGTGTGGGAAGATCTGTAACTATTAGTACCCTGATCTTTGTCTGCTGTAAACCCCCATAACTTCATAGGTCCCAAGCTGGATTCCAAATCGGTTTCCAGGCTCCATCACTGCCACCAGCCCCTCGCTGGGGAACACGGGCGGCAAGAGCGTGGAAATGGGATTTCCAGCTCAGGGTGATGTGTTTAAACAAACCCAGCAAATCCCCTTAGCAACACTTATAAAGAAAGAAATGTATATACGTATATTTATATATATATGTCTCCTTCCATTGCAGCCTTGCTAAGAGGCTGTGCTGATGAGGGTGACCATTCTTCATCGGGAACTGTAGTGACAGGACAAGGAGTAATGGGTTCAAACTGAAAGAGGGGAATTTAGGTTGGATGTACAGAAGAAACTCTTCCCCGTGAGGGTGGGGAGGCCCTGGCACAGGTTGCTCAGAGAAGCTGTGGCTGCCCCATCCCTGGAAGCGTCCAAGGCCAGGCTGAACAAGGAGCAAGCTGGGACAGTGGAAGGTGCCCCTGCCCGTGGCAGGGGGTGCAATGAGACGAGTTTTAAGGTCCCTTCCAACTCAAACAAGTCTTTGAGGATTCTGTGATTCCTCTCCCATATGAAATGTGACCCATAATCCTTGAGGAACTGCATTCCTGCATTGCTCTATTCAGCAAAGCTGCCGTTTTCCACACGCTGTGAATGCTCAGATGCACAAATATCAGCGCTCCGTCCATCACCGTTTCTGAAAGGCTTTTGTCCCATTTGTACGGCTTTCTGTTAAAAAAAAAAAAAAAATCCCTATTTGGCAGGAGATTGCGGGGTGAGAGAGTGGTAACTGTGCCTTTTATCTGAGGCACGGCCAGCCCCGGGCAGCCCCGGGTGCACTGAGTGACATTTGAAGTGGCAGCGCGGTCCCAGCGCAGGCACCGTGTCTGCCTTCACCCAAACCCGTTGTGACGGCCCCTCCCCGCCCGGCACTGCCACCCCGGTGCCATGAGCAGCGACAGAGCCGGGCATAAAGCAAAGTGGCATCTGGAAAAGCCGGTGTTAGTTACTCTTGGTTTCTCTTAAGTTCTGTGTCTTTTCAGGAATTGCTTCTGAAAAAAATTTCTTGGGGTGTTACTGTGCCCATGCGAGCTGTGTGTCCCTGCCTAGAGCCTCCTGCGGAGGGACAAAAGGGCCACCTGACCTCCAGAACCTGGTGTGGTGAAAGGTGTCCCTGCCCATGGCAGGGGGTGGAATGAGATGAGCTTTAAGGTCCCCTCCAGCCCAACCTGGTCTTCTGGGATTTGCTGGCTGAGTGGGCAGGGAAGGGTTAAGTCATTCCCACCACAGTGCAGGGGCTGTGCTGGGGAGGGGGATTCAGCTGCTCATGAGGTCTGGGGGTAGAAGAGGCAGGGAAAGGGGGATGGAGAAGGGACAGAGAATGGGGGATTCTCTCCTTTCTAGTCATTGCCTGAACTGTTCTGCTTCCCATGCGTCTGCCCCAGAAATTTCCCTTCCATCTGGCGCTGGTCTCGTAGCTGAGTGTGAAATGGAGAACACGGAGACGGGTCCGAGGAGGTGCACAGGAAGGGTCGGGGCAGCTGCAGGACCACCCTCCCACCTATGGGCACCATGTCCTTTGTGCTGTCTCTGCTCATCAGAGGAGGTGGAATTTGGCTCCATGGTTATCAGCTTGTCATCTCAGAGCTTGTGAAATGAGGAAAACTTTAAATTCGTCATTCATCACTATCATCACAATATTCTGAGTGTTACCCAAAACTGTTAGGGGAGTGTTGCGTAAAGAAAATGAAGGATATGATATGTGGCACAGCCTAGAGAAAACAATACATTTAACATTTAATAAATGACCTCTTTATTTTTTCAGGGAAAATCCAGCAATTGGCTAAGCCTGTGCCAACTTAGACTTAACTGAGAGCTCCTTAACACAACCCAGCATAGCCCATGGAATGGAACGAAAATCCCATGTGGGGCAGAGGAGCCCAGCTGTAGTTAATTCCTGTGTTTATTTTGTTCTGTAGGTACCTGCACTGCTTCCAAAGCTTGGCTGGAGTTTGTAAAGTTATGAAGAGAACCCCTTGATACTGAAATTCTGAACCCTCTCCCTACACCAGTACACTGACCACCTCTTTTAACCCAGCACAGGGAGCTCAGCTTTGGAAATGGAATTAAATTGGTCAGATGTGATATTTGTACTGAATGGATGCAACGTTTTAAGGCAAAGGTTGTGGATTTTTATATCAGCAAATGATTATATTATGGAATTAATTTAACAAACACCAATTCTACCAGATCCTGACACCAGTGCTGGGATTCCAGGATGAGCTGCATTTTCGCTTCTGCATTCTCACCTAAAACAGGTCCATTTTGAGTTCTACTGAAACACTTCATGTCTTAAAAAACAGTATTTACTGGAAGCCTTGCAGGTGATAGTTGAGGTGTGTGCTAGGAAGTGGCTTGGGTCCATCACATGGCTCTTCACTCAGGCTGTGCTCTTGCCTGTTGTGTGTTTCTGTCTCAAGCATCAGTTTTGTTTTCCCATTGACTCGACTTCCTTAATCCTGGGGGTTTTAATTACAAAGCCAACTGTACAGGACAGGTCTGTGTGTAAATAAGGGATTGTGCTTATCTATATGTCAATATAAATATGTAAGAAGTTTTGTACATAGGAAAGAAGAAATGGCTGCAAGAATGTTTTCAGAACTGTTCGCTCCGTATAAATGCACAGAGGGGACTGACATCCATGTGCTCCCTGACCCCACAGGAAGGGATTCTGCTGGGGTCTCGGTCTCTGTCTGTGACCCCTCTGGGCTCTGTGTGATGGGTTTGTTTGATCAGTCCCTGGCCGTGGGTTGGGGCCGAGCTGGAGTCAGTGCTGTCCACGAGATGAGCTGTGTCGGGTCTCGGCTGCTCCCTCCTCACCTCTGGCTCTGGTGCATCTTCTAAAACACGGTCTCCAAGACATAGGACCGCGGCGAGGGGACAGTGCCCTCACCTGGGGGGTTCCTGCAGCCCCTCAGTGCAGAGGTACAGCAGCAGCAGGAGGGGGGGGCCACCCCCTCACCCCAAACCCACCGCCACGTGCGCGTCAGGCCTGGACTTTTTGTTCAAGCTGTTGGAGGATGTGGCTGTTATTTCCAGTATTCTGCTCTATAATATCTGTAGCCTTCAGTGATTCCTTGAGTGCCTTACACGGCTTGTGAACTGAATTCCTGACCGGGAAGAGACAATGCCCCTGGACCGGCGCCGGCTCCTTGGCCCCGGCAGCGTGTGTGTGCCCAGGAACAGGTTTAGCTTCGACTCAGGAAATCGCCTTGTGAATACGTGTATTAAACCCTGTATGATGTGTTGTACAGTTTATAAAAAGGGATTACTGTAAACTTATGCAAAACATTAACGTGGAGAAAATGGACTTTTTTGGCCCCCTGGCCGGCGTGACCTGTGTCCTCTAATCCAACCCCAAAATCATATCCAAAATACAGAATATTGGGTTCAGTGCTGCAACAGCCCGAAACCAGGGGCTGGAGCGATCGAGTACAGAATTTTACACATATTTTTGTATCGTGATTCCTATGATATATATGGAGAGACTTTCTATTCCTTTGTAAAATACATAAATTATTGTCGACTTTTAATAAAAAGATCTGTTTTAAACCTTCAAATTGGATGATTTGGTTTGGGGTTTTGGGGCGATGGGGAAGCTGGACTGCGGCACTGGCGGCCCTGGGGCACCGGGAGATGGCCGGTGGGAGGGTCGGGGGGGCGTTCGGGGGGCCAACCGCGCTGTCTCTGCCGTCACTGGCGCTGGGAGATGTCACCTCCCGGTCGTGCGTGGGGACGGGCACGGGTGGATGGGCACCGGGAGGGGCGGGGGGTCCCTGGGCGGCTCTTAACGCAGCGCTGGGCTCTTCTCCCCAGGGCGAGCCGGCTGCGGGAGCGCAGCGGCACCGGCACCGGGGCAGCGCGGGGGGCCCGGGCCCATGTCGGGGCGGCAGGAGGAAGCTCTGCCCGCCTGCTTTGCGGGGCTGGGTGCGGGCAGCCCGCGGCCGCGGCAGAAGCGCGGCGGGATGTTCTGCAGCGTGGAGGATGCGTTCGACAACAAGACGCTGAACTTCGCCTCGCTCGCTGCCTCCGGAACAGTGACACCCGTCGGGGGCCACCGCCGCGACACCGACCCAAAACCCAGCCCGGACACGGGACCCAGTCCGGACACCGACCCCGGCCCCGTCGCGGCCGCGCCGCCCCCGAGAGCCATCGCCCCGGCGGAGCTGCACGACGGCTGCCGGCAGGTACCTGGGCTGCGCTGGGACAGGGGCTTCGGCACCTCCCAGACCCGCCTCGGCCGAAACCCCGCAGGGAGGGCGAGCGGGAACCCCTTCCCGTCCAGTTCCCTCCTGTCCCGTTCAGCTCCGTCCCGTCCCGTCCCGTCTCTTCCCATCCCATCCCATCCCATCCCATCCCATCCCGTCTCGTCCCGTCTCGTCCGGTCCCGTCCCGTTTCTTCCCATTCCGTTTCTTCTCATCCTATCCCATCCCTTCCCGGCCCGGCCCGTCCCCGATGACCCGCGGGAGCCCCGCGCCGGGACAAGGCGCTGGGACGAGCCCGGCGAGCGGGTTTGTGCAGCGTTCGGTCCGAGGGCGCCGAGCGGCCGATTCTCCCTGGGGTGGGGGACAGAGCTGTCACCGGCCCCGCCAGCCCCAGGCCCGGCTGGGGCTGTGGGACCGGCCTGGCCCCGCTCGGTCCCGCTCGGCCCCCGCAATCCCCGGCTCCGTCGGCAGCTCCGGGAGCGCGGCCGGGGCGGGCGGGGGGGCGCGCACGCAGGCGGGCACGCGCAGCCGCGGGCACGCGCACGAGCCCCGCACACCCTCGGCGGCGGCGGCGGTGGCGGCGGAGATGTCGCACCAGGGCAAGAAGAGCGCGACCCGCACCACGGTGAGGGGCTCCCGTGCGGGGCGCGGGGTGCAGGAACCCCGGGGGCTGCGAGCTGGGGCCGGGGGGCCGCGGGTCCCCCCCGGCCGGCGGGGATGGAGCGGGGCGGGTGGTCCCCGCACCCCGGGCAGCGCTGGGGGTCCCGCTGCCCCCCAGGGTGGGCGCCCGGCGGTCCCGGCTGTCCCGGCCCGTGCCCGGGGTCGCGCCGTGCGGGTCCCCCCACCCCGCCGCTTCTTTGTTGCCGGCCCGGCCGGACCCGGCGCTTTGTCCCGGGGCCGCCCCGGGGGGACAAAGGCGGGCGCGCCCCTCCGTGCGGCCGCGGGGCTGCCCCGCCGCCGACACGGCTTCCCTTCGGCGCTGGGGAGGGAAATGTGCTCGGAAATGCTTTTATCGCGGAACGGGCTTGGGGGCTGTGAGCATCTTTCCGCCGCGTCCCTGCTCCCCGCCCGGATCCCGCCGCCCCAGCCCAGGGGTCCCCGCCTGCACCCCAAGGTCTCTCCGCGGCTCCCCCCGTGCTGCTGCTCATTCGGAGCCTCGGGAGCTCCCCGGCCAGGCTGTGTGGGTGGGAATTCCCTCCTCCCGGCGCCAGCGCTTCCCAGCAGGAGTCGGGAAAAATCCCTCGATAGCGATGCCTTGTTTTGTTTTTTCCACTCCTTGTGCTGGCTCGTGGCAGAGCTCCCTCGGGAGCATCCCGGTGGGTTCGGGAGCCGGGGACCAGCCGCGTTACTGGGCTGGGGAGCAGATCCTGGGTGTGGGGGGCTGGAGCGGGGCTGAAGATGGGGTGAATGTGAGGATGGGGATGGGGGGAGCATAAGGATGTGAATGGGGTGAGGATGAGGATGGAGTGAGGATGAGGAAGGGGGGAGGATGAGGATGGGGGGAGGATGAGGCTGGAGTGAAGATGGGAATGGGGGAGAGGATGAGGGATGGAGTGAGGATGGGGGTGAGCAAGAGGTGAAGATGGGCCCCAGAAGGGGAGGGAGGGGTTGTCAGGCTCTCTGTGGGGCAGCAACACTGAGGCTTCTTTGACTGATGTTATGGGACAAGGGAAAACAATAAAGACGCAATAAATCTTTGATAGTTCAAAAAACACAACATAATTCTTTAATTTATTTTTTTTAATGCCAGCAGCGTGTTTTTAAACAATCCCCAAATGTTTCCACGCAGTTTTTCATCAGCTGTGTGGTGCAGCATCTCCAGGCTGTGCTGCCACGTGCTCGGGATTCCCTCGGCTGGTTTTGTGCCCAGGCCATGCTCTTTGTGTTGCCTGTTTCAGCCTTGTTGATAGTCTTTTTAGCAACACCAGCGAGCAGGAAAGGAATCCTCTGAAATTAGGTTGCAGCTCCACATTGACATCAGTGCTGCTGCTTCCTAAATTTTCTAGTTAAAGATTCTGGGTGAAGATTCTGCAAATCTGACAACTGTGCCAGTGTCTGGCTTTGAAGTGAGGCGAGTCCTCAAGGCTTTATCTGCATCCAACGAGACTGTGAAAACTAATGAATGGCAATAAATTACCAGGTTAATGAGATGCACTGAGAAGTCTCTGTACCCAGAGCTGAGGGTGGAGGCAGGAACATAGCTCAGAGACGTGGCTCAGCCCTTGGAGCTGGGGATACTGGTGCTCCCTGTGCTCCCCTGGCTCCTTGAGGGATCTGTGATCCTCCAAATGACAGTTTTATAGGGTTCCCTTTGGAAATGCACCTGTAGAATAGTCTGGATAGTCATTAAACTGGTGTGGTTGCAGGGAAAATATTAATTCCTAGACTTAATAAAGCTCAGTGGCATCTAAATAAAGGAATCTTTAAAAAAATATGTTTTTTCCCCATTAGAGTGACCAGCTTCTAATCAAAGGAGGAAAAATTGTCAACGATGATCAGTCATTTTATGCAGACATTTACGTGGAGGACGGTTTAATAAAGTAAGTTAAAAATTTATATTTGGTAATGTAATTTCTTAGAATGATACAGTGCCATGGGATTTGAATGAGGTTCTTTCCCATCATTTTTCTCTTGGAAATCTGTCCCCTTTTCAAAAAAAAAGGGCAGCTTTTTAGAGTAGTGTCAAGAAAGACCTACCCTGGTGTAGTTCTGCAGCTGGAAAGACTTCCAAAGCCATCGGCAGCCTGGGGAGAACTCGGCCCTGCAGACAGAGGGGTTTTTTGGCATCTTCTCTTCAAACTTGTTGCCAGTTAACAGGAGAACCTTGATTTCCTTTTCAGACAAATCGGAGAAAACCTGAATGTGCCTGGTGGCACCCGGACAGTGGATGCCCGTGGGCAGCTGGTGATGCCGGGGGGCATCGATGCCCACACGCGGCTGCAGGCGCCGGTGCTGGGGCTGAGCTCGGCCGACGGCTTCTCCCAGGGCACCAAGGCAGCGCTGGCAGGAGGCACCACCATGATCAGTAAGGGGGGGGCACAATTCCATCAGGCTGCTAAGTAGAACGTTGTCCAGCAAAATACACCAGGCCTTGAACCACTGCAGAGATATTTACCCTCGTAGCACAGAAACATTAATTTCTGCTGGAGAAATGAAAGCACTACAGACCTAATTAAAGGTGTTATGTGCCTTGCAGAACCTGCTTCCCTTGCTGCACACATGTGCTATTAATACATGGCTGCTCCTGGCTCACCTCATCAGAGAACAAAACAGAAGAACACTTTAAACACCTTTTAATATGTTTTGAACAGCTTTGCAAGTGCGTTTTTTTGAGTTTCTCAACTCTGAGCATGGGTTCCTTTTTTGTGTTGATGTAAAATAATTTTGACCTCTGTTTTGTTCCAGTTCTGGTCCCAAGAACCACTGTAGTGTGTGACTGCAGGACCAGTCTCAACAGTCCTGACATAGCTCCCCACTGACCCCACAGCCAGTGCTGCAGGGAATGGGAGGAGAGCCGAGGAATGTGATGGGCAGTGGGTGCTGCCCTTGGGAAATGCCCCAGAGCAGAAGTGCGTGAGGACATGGGTTGGTCACCAGCCACTCCCAGTGCTGTGCTGGGCGAAAAGAAGGCAGAATAGCCATAACCTGGCATTTCCTTGTTCTGTTTTTATCACTTCTTCTGGGAAATTCATTACCCCTCATGTTTAACCAGCACCATAAAACGAACTGGTGTTGCAATGGCCCCTCCCCACAGCAGCAGGTCTCCCACAGGGACTTGGTGACCCCAGGTGTCCCCCACCCCTCCCTAACTCTGTGCAGTGTCTTCCCAGTTGACCACGTGTGCCTGGACGCCGGGACCAGCCTCGTGGCCGCCTTCGAGCAGTGGCGCGGCCGCGCCGACGGCCAGGCCTGCTGCGACTACGGCCTGCACGTGGACATCCCGCGCTGGCATGAGAGCCTGAGGGAGGAGATGGAGGCCCTGGTGAAGGACAAGGGTAAGGGCAGGGCGAGCCGTGGGGTGAGTGGTCCCCAGCGGCGGGGGGGACATGGAGCTGGGACCGCCCCGTCCTCGGCCGTCCTGGCACGAGGTTCCTGCTGTCACATCTGCGTGGTGTGCCCTCACCTTCGGGCAGCTGGTCGCGGAAAGGGATTTTGGAAACTAAAGGGATAGGGTCAGGCACCCCAGTCTGGGCTGCCCGACGTACCAAAAAAATATTTAGATAAAAACCTCCGGGATGGGGCTTGGAGAACACAACTCGGGTTCAGGCGTTCCGCAGGGGCTCCGCTGTGCCTGTAATTCCTGCGCATCCTGAAGCGTCCGCAGGACACGGCTTGCTGGAAAGCAGGCCACGCGGCGGGGATTCATGAATTCATTAATGCACGTTGCCGTGTTTGGGACTACATTTTCCTTCAGATATGCTAATGTGGAGCTAAATGACTTCAGTGTAATTTGTAGTCTTGCAAGCAAGGGTTTAATTGGCCAATTACCATAGAAATTCACAGTAAATTTTGTATTAAAATGCAGAGTGGCTGAAGTAATGGAGCTATTCCGAGCTTGGAATACACATGAAATACATTTTATTTGTAATTTGATCGTAGTTTTGTATTGGTTGTTGCCTCAATATAAAATATAGCTGCAATTCGTAGAATCAGAGGATGGTTTGGGCTGGAAGGGACCTTAAATCCCATCTCAGTGCACTCCCTGCCATGGACAGGGACACCTTCCAATATCCCAGGTTGCTCCAAGGCCCATCTAGCCTGGCCTTGAACACTTCCAGGGATGGGGCAGCCACAGCTTCTCTGGGCAACCTGTGCCAGGGCCTCACCACCCTCATAGGGAAGGATTTCTTCCCAATATCCCATCTTACCCTGCCCTCTGGCAGTTGAAAGCCATTCCCCCTTGCCCTGTCACTGCAGGCCCTTGTCCAAAGTTGAGAATAAATCATAAACTGAAGCCACCACTGGAGATAAAACCAGCCTGGGAGCAAGGCAGCTGACTGTGCTTTCTGATAAAGTCACAGAGGGCACCTGAACCCAGATATGGACCATGGGGTTTTCTTTTTTTTTTTGGTTCAGATGCACCCAAAGATGAGGGTTTATTGTCTTTCACAGCTCCCAGGCTTTGGGGTCAGTTCTTGTGGGGGCATTTCCCACTCCATCCCCTGGCCTTGGTTTGCTTCCCATCTAACTCTCTCCAGCACAACCCCTCGACCACCCCTGCTGAGCCCTTACCAGGTCAATTAGTTCTCAGTGGGACCACAACCACGTGTCATTTCCTTTTCTCAAGGTGTGAACTCCTTCCTGGTGTTCATGGCTTACAAGGACAAGCTGCAGTGCACCGATGCCCAGGTAGGACAGCAACATCCAGGGAAAGCCACCACCCTCACCCTGAGCATGGGCAGGGACGGGTCTGACGCTGGGATCCCGCTGTGTCTTGGCAGATGTACGAGATCTTCTGCATCATTCGAGACCTGGGGGCCATTGCCCAAGTGCACGCGGAGAACGGAGACATCATCGAGGAGGTACCGTGTTTGTGTCCACTGAGACTGCGGGGTCACCAGAGCACCAGGGAGGGCAATCCCTGCCCCTGCCCCTACAGAGTGACCTGGTGCCCCAAAGCCTTGGAGGGAAGGGACTGATGGGACCCTGCGTGGCAGCGTGTACAGGCAGAGGAATGTGCAGGAGGATCAGGGTCTCCTGTGGAATCATCAGCGTCCTCATGGATCCTCAGATGAACGTGGGTTCCAGCACAGGAATCTGTATGATTCCCAGCAGGCGGTTTGGGGCTGCCTAAGGGATGACTGACTGCCTTTAGTGATGCTTTGTCACATTCTCTGTGTTGTTCAGAAATCTGGGGCACTTGGGAAGCTCAGGAGGTTTGTATATTTTGCTATAACGCTCATGACACTTGTCAGTGCTTAACCCCACCCCGGCACTCGGGAACTCCTTGGTGTCCCAGCCTCTGTTCATGGGCATTATTTTTCTTTTTAACCCATAGAAAAGACAATCCTGGCTCCAGCCAGCAGTCAGATATACAAGGAGGAGCTGGACTGGCAATTCCTTCAGCTCACAGTCACACCAGCATTCAGTCCGGTGTGGGAGGAAGGTTAAACTGAAAGCTGAATCCAGTCCTTCAAATGGGCTTATTTGGACAAATAGGATAGAGGCTAATTCCCACCTCCCGGGATTTTATCTGAGAAACCTGTTCCCAGCTCACGGTGGAGCATAACATGACCCCAGGCAGTTCAGTAACTGCATCAGAATTTCTGTAAACTGCCAGCCAGTGTGGTGACACTGGAGCCCTGGGGACAAACTCAGAGGAGATCTGTGACAGGAATACAGAGAAATAAACATCCTCTAAGAGGGTCCTTCAGAGGATCCTGTGGGATCTGCTCCATGGTGTCGGATAATGTCCTTGCACTAGTGCCAGCTGAGTGGGAGGTTACATGATACACAACAGCACAGAGGGATGGGGTGAGGGGTGGGCTGGACATCTGCATTCAGGTGCCACATGAGTGACCTGGGACACCCCAGAGCTCATCTCAGCATGTGTCACCACAGGTGCCCTTTCCTCCGTGCCATGTGGTGAAGTGCACAGGGACAGAGAATGCTCGGGAGAGGTGGCACTTGCTGCACCCCACTGACAGGCTCTGTGCCCATCTCTGTCCCCTCAGTGGGCTTCTGAGCTGCTCCAGGCAGGCCCAGGTGTGGGGAAGCCCCTCTCCCTTTGCTGTAGCTGTACATCAGAGCTCTGACAGCCTCGGGGTTAGCAGTGATGGATGTGACTCCCCTTCCTCCAGAACTGTGGGTTTGAGGGCTGAAAAGGTCCAGAGGTGCTGTTGGGACACAGCAGTTCCCATCCAGGAACATCTCCCAGCACAGGACAGGTCTCCGGGGGTGGCGTGTGGGGCATCCCAAGAACATGGAGCCACCTGGACAGATTCATGAATGTCCCTCAGCCCCTCAGGTGCCTTTGTGTCCCCTGGTGCTCTGGATGGGCTGTTCCCATCACTGACTGCTCTTTCCTTTCTCCTCACCCACCCAGGAGCAGAAGAGGCTGCTGGAGCTGGGGATTACGGGGCCAGAGGGGCATGTCCTGAGCCGCCCCGAGGAGGTAACGCTGCCAGCCCTCCCACCGAGCTCCATGTCCCACTGTGCAGAGGCTCTGGGATACCTGTGCCGTGTTCTTGTCCCCACAGGTGGAGGCAGAGGCTGTGTACCGAGCCATCACCATCGCCAGACAGGCCAACTGCCCGCTCTATATCACCAAAGTCATGAGCAAGGGCGCCGCTGATGTCCTGGCCCAGGCAAAGAGGAAAGGTAAACCTGGTCTGTGATAGCTAATTGAGCCTCTAAATCCAGCCAGGAATCTCACTGTAACTTGGAGGGCTGATCACTATTATCACCCAATCTCTCTCGTGCCTGGGGGGCTGAATCTCAGGAGCTGGTTTCCCTGGAAGGATATACCAGAGCTAATTGCTTGGAGCTGGGAAGATTGGAGGGGATGTGCTCCAAACTGTGACAGATGAGAAACACTTGTGAGCGTTTGTCATGAACTGAATGAAAAGCAGATCTGGAGCAAGATTCAAATTCTGACTGGGGGCGGAGTGGGAAGGGCAGGGAGTGATCCTGTGGGGAGCAGGGTGGAAGAGGGGGCACAGCCACCTCTGCTCCCAGCCTGGCAGCTGCCAGAGGGACGTGGGTTTAGTTTAAAGGAAGGCTTGTAGGAACATGTGTCTGGTGTAAGGAGAGAACAGACACATCCAGAACTTGCTTTGACAGCATTTCCCAGTCATCTGAGATAATCTAAAGGATTAATGTGATTCTGAAGTACTGGGAATGCTGAAATAAGTGGAACTGTCGTGTGTCATTACCATATCCGTGTCTGTGCTGGGTGAGGGGCCTGTGGGACATGGTGTGACTGCCCTCGTTCCCGACTGCTCCACAGGCACAGTGGTGTTTGGGGAGCCCATCACTGCCAGCCTGGGCACCGACGGATCCCACTACTGGAGCAAAAACTGGGCCAAAGCCGCTGCCTTTGTCACATCCCCCCCCATCAGCCCTGACCCCACCACACCAGATCATCTCACCACTCTCCTGTCCAGGTGAGTCCCATGTCACTGGTGCCTGAGCATACCTGCCCTGACTGCATCCAGCCTGGATGCATCCTGATGCCTTTTCCAGCAGTGGCATTGCCCGTGGAGCCCAAAAAGCCATGGGTGGCCTCCTCAGTATGCTGGGAGAGGGGGGATATCCTGGCCAGGGAGGTGGCCTTGGCATCAACAGTGCCCCCAGTGACCCTGCCCTGTCCTTCCCCCAGCGGGGACCTGCAGGTCACTGGCAGTGCCCACTGCACCTTCACCACTGCACAGAAGGCCGTGGGCAAGGACAACTTCACCCTCATCCCCGAGGGCACCAACGGCATCGAGGAGCGGATGTCCATCATCTGGGAGAAGTGTGTGGTAGGTGCTGGAAGAATGAAGGTAGGGTGTGAACACACGTGAGCTGTGCCTGCCTCCTGAATCCAGACCAGCCGGGAGGGTGACACTGTCTAGACGCAGCTTCAGAGAGCTGCTGCTTGAGAGACTGTGACACACAGATTCTTCACAGTAAATTTCAGGGAAAAATGAAACATGTCTCTTGTATCCTTTAGCCCACAGGGACAAGGCTCAGCTCCCCTCTTTCCCCTGTAACTACACCCTGAGGCAGTGCAGGCCCTCACTCCACATGGGCACGTGGGTGGGTCCAGCAGTTCCTCCAGCACAGGGCCATCCCCCTCTGTGATCCTTCCTCCTGCTCCTTCCCAGGTCCCTGGGAAGATGGATGAGAATGATTTCGTAGCAGTGACCAGCACCAATGCTGCCAAGATCTTCAACTGCTACCCCAGGAAGGGGCGCATTGCTGTGGGCGCCGACGCAGACTTGGTCGTGTGGAACCCCAAGGCGACTAAAATCATCTCGGCAAAGACCCACAATTTGGTAAAATATTTTTAAAATTATTTCCTGGAGCTGGGTTTAGAATCAGAAGAGAGCTGGAAAGTAATATATGTTCTTAGAAAGGTCAGATCGTTCAGCAAGGGAGGAGATCTCTGTGTGGGTAAAGTGATGAAGGACCTTGCATTTGCTTTTAACATACTTGGAAAATATCCTTTGGTTGCTGTAAAGGGTGGTATTGGTACTGAGTGACCACTCTGAGGCAGTCTGCATCCAGCAGGGAAATCTTAAGCTCAGTATATTCTCTGTGGATTAGAAAAAGGTAAGTGCTGAACTTGGTTTAATTAAAATATTGTTGCAGTTTGAGTGTTTTTAGGGTTTAGTTTCTCCGTTCCAATTTGCTTCAGCTCATCCCACTGAAACTTTTTATTCGGAATATGAAGGGTCAGTTAGTTCCAACTCATGGTGCATGAGGAGTTGTGTACAGAAATGGGGGGATTGTTGGCTGTCACCTCCTCCTCTTAAATCCTGCCAGGACTGAATATCGGGTCTTGGTTTTTCCAGAACGTGGAGTACAACATATTTGAAGGCACCGAGTGCCATGGGGTCCCGACCGTGGTCATCAGTCAGGGAAGAGTTGTCCTTGAAGATGGAAACCTGTGTGTCACCCAGGGGTTGGGTCGCTTCATTCCTAGAAAGACCTTCCCAGATTTTGTTTATAAAAGGATAAAGGCAAGAAACAGGGTAAGGAGAGTTTTATTTCCTGTAATCCTGTATTTTCACCACAATCTCTTTACATTAGTGTGTTTGGGTCGCTGTGATGACAAAGCTGCAACAGCAACAGGAATATTATTGATGTTATTTCTTTCTAGCCTTGGAAGTCTGTTTGTTGTCATGTAACTACTGTGGTGCAGGGCCTGGCACCTCAGCCAATAATTCCTAGTGCAGTATTAGAGCTCATAATGCCAGCATTATTAGTAGCATTTGCCTATTATAATGTTATAAAGCAAAAATACGACTTCTAGCAAAGTTTTTTTTTTCTCTGTTTATTGAGGTAGAGGGAGAAATTCCTCTCCTACTTGTGCTAGAGAAGTTTTTGTTACTGTGTTCCCAGTGTTTGCTCTGCAGCCTTCGGAGAGTGAGGTGTGTAGGTTCTGTAGGTACTGGAAATACAGTAGGATAAATCCTCCTGTGTGCTGGCACAGCTTTTTAAGGAGACACAAAGACATGCAAATATGCAAAAAGCTTCTTATCAGCTCTGCCCTCCTTCCCTTTTTCCTGTGCTATTGCAGGCAGTTCCATGTTGCATCCTAGGTGAAAGCAGAGCAGGACTCAGCTACTTACCACTTACCTGCAGAGGCAGGACCCCCAGCTCCAGGGTGCCTGAGGGTTCTAGGTGGTGTCCAGGGTGCCTGGGGATGCCTGGACTCAGGGCAGGATGGGAATGGGGCTGTGCCAGCTTCCTGCAGAACCGGGATGGGACCCAGAGAAGCACCATCCCTGGAAGTGTCCAGGGCCAGGTTGAAAATCTCTTTAAAACCATCAAGTCCAACCACCCCCCAGCACTGCCAAGACCACCACTAACCCATGTCCCCAGCTGCCACTGCCACATGGGTTTTAAATCCCTTCAGGGATGGAGACTCCACCCCTGCCCTGGGCAGCTGTGCCATGGCTGGACAGTCCTTTCCATCAAGAAATTTTCCCTGGTATCCAACATGAGCCTCCCCTGGCACAGCTTCAGGCCATTCCCTCTTGCCCTGTACCTGTCCCTACTCGTGCCTGACCCCTGTGCTCACTCTCCCCCGCAGCTGGCCGAGGTCCATGGTGTTCCCAGAGGGATGTATGACGGGCCGGTCCATGAGGTGCCAGCGAGTGTCAGGGCCGCAGCGCCCACGGCCACGTCACGGCTCGCGCCCGGCGCCGGCAAAGCCCCGGCTGCCCCCGTGCGCAACCTGCACCAGTCGGGGTTCAGCCTCTCCGGTATGTGGGGGGCCTGGGGGCTGGTCTGGGTGGGTGTGAGTGCCCAGGCAAGGCTGGGAAAAAGAAACTGCGTTTCTGCTCAGTGAAAAGCAATTTGTCCTGTGGCAGCAGCTGGGTGCCTGAGTTCAGCACAGAAATATTTTACAGTACCTGTGTCAAGGCACAAAGCCTGGCAGGGACTGTGAGGTGGCTCCATGGAGGGTGGAAGCTGAATTTTGAGCAGGAGAAAGATGAGGCTGGAGGTGATGGAGTCGCTGCAGCCCTGCCAAGGTCCATGAGACGCTGCCATGGCTGTTGGTGGGTTAGGACTTCAAGCCCAGCTGCAAGTCAGGGATTGGAAGTGGTTGAGTTTGTAAAGATTGGCCAAATAACTCCATCTCCAGGAACCAGAATAGTAATCCCTCTGGTCTTTCTGTGTGAGCAGGCAGTGACTCAGCATTGTTCATCCTGCAGAAACCTGCCCAGCAGCTGTTTGGAGCTTAGAAAGCCAATGCTCTGCCCTAAAATGACTTCTGTAATATTTTTGTAGCTGACTGGATCAGGTGGATCCCATGCTGTTTGGTAAATGCACAAAGCCCCACATTTTATTACATAAAAAGCCATTTATAACATTTTCGAGAAAGACAAAATACAGAATGAAGAAGTTCAGTCAGATACAGCCATTCCTAAGCGTACTGTGATAGCAGAATGTCCAGAGTGATATATGGTGAAATTGCTGGTATTTCCCACTGAGGGAACAGTGTGGTGTGTGCATTTAAAGCAGTGGGACTCCCCCCACCCCCTTTGCCGTCCCCCAGGGTCGCAGGCAGACGACCACATTGCCCGGCGCACGGCGCAGAAGATCATGGCCCCTCCGGGCGGGAGGTCCAACATCACCTCGCTGTCCTGATGCTGCCCCTGTGCCACCGTCATGCCGGTCCCTGCCACCGCCACCACCGGGGTCCCACCGGGGCCAGGCCAGCCGGGAAGGGGACGGTGGGTGCCCTCCATGCAGGATGACAACGAGCGAGCGCTCTGTCAGCTGTCCCAGCCCTTCCCTCGTAGGTAGAGAGTAGAGTGACCCCCGAGGTAGCACTCCCAGCCTGGATTCTCCCGTCGGTGTTCCTTCACTAGCTGCTTGGAAAGCCCTTCCCCGTGCATGTGGCACCATGATGTCCCCAGAGCAGCAGGCTCAGCCCTGCTGGGCTGCCTGGGGGCCGGGGCGGAAATGAAGGCGCATCCTGGCTGGATCACGCTCCTTTCCAGCAGCATCCACTGCCCGTTCTCATCTAAGGACTTCCAACAGATGAGCACTTCCATGGTTTCCATACAGTCAGTCACATCCCACTTGTCCACAGTGCTCCCGAGCAGCCTTGGCCATACTCCTGGAGCCACTGTCACTGCACCTGTGAGCCGCCCTGGTCCGTCTGTCTGTCCCTTGCTGATCACAGCTCCAGGGGCAGGTGCAGGCCCCACATCCTGGGGGCAGAGTAGTACTGGCTCTCTGGGCCTGTGTCCTTCTGTCAGCCTTGTTTTTACAGATTATTTATACAATTTCTCAAGAACTGAGTGTGGGTCCAGTACCCAATACCAGGGCTCGCCTGGAGGCCAGGTGCATATGGCACACTCTTTTATAAAGGCTACTATAACCTAGTTACTGTATTTAAAGGTGTGTACATAGAGTGAACCTCTGGCCACGGAGCCATGCATGTACCTCCAGGAACAGCTCGCCGTTCCTGCCTGCTCCTTGCTTGGAATAAAGTTGGTTGGAAACCGTAAAATGGTGGCATTGGTTGATCCTCCCGAGTCTATTTTTGTGTTTTCTTCCCTTGGGTTTTCCTCTGTGAGGATTGTATGATCCAGTCCTGACTTGGAGGTTACTGTGCTCCCCTTGGACAAGGGGAGAGGCTCCTCATCCGCTGTGTGGGCCTGAGGCAGAATCCCACCCTTCTCCTCAGCCATTCTGCTCGTTCAGGGCGCTCAGCCAGGCTCCAAACCCCTCTGGTTTGGAACCCACAGCACTGGGAGTGGGGGCTGGTTTGTCCCACTAGGTCAACTCTGCTCCCAGTGCCGGTGAGATGCCGGCACACTGAGATGCTGTGACATGTCCATGAGATGCAAATTTCCCTCAGGCAGTGTCAGGCTTTGGTCTCCAACTCTGTCTGAGCAGGGAACAAGAAAGGGGAAAGGATTATGGAAGCACAAGCAAACATCAGCTCCTTGGGTGGGAGCTGGAATTGCCCGTATGGCGGCTCTGGATACACAAATCCATGAGTTAGCTAGGAATGAATGTATTATTACCTGAACCCCCAAATGTAAACCAGGGAGGGATTTTTTTTTTTGGTGGAGTTTTTTTGATTATCTGATCTGACCTAAATCTCACAGCTTAATGCTGCAGTAGGTTCTGCAGCAAACACATGGGAATGCATTTATTCATATGCTTTATATTTAGTTTTAACTTACTTAATTTCATTTGTTTGTTTTCTGATTTTTCCTGCAATTGCACCAAGACAATTAACATCTAGTGGAAGGTGTCCCTGCCTGCGGCAGGGGGTGGGACTAGATGAGCTTTAAAGTCCTTTTCAACCCAAACCATTTATGATTCCTTAATCTATTTTCTTTCTAAATAGAACTTAACATTATGGCAGTAGGAACTCCATAAAGAATAGGAATGATAGAAGTCAGTCTGCTTGCAGTGACCTCCCCACCACCCCAACATCCAGGGGGTGAAAGGGACACCCCAGCACTCTCAGCTTGGTAGCATTTAACAAAAGAAGTTCTGTGGTCTCTGTCCTGGAAATATCCCTTTTCCCATAGTTGGGCTGGTTAGCGCCAGCTCCCAGAGATGCCATCCCCTCTCCCACTATCGCCCAATTTTGTTCCCTCCGCCTTCTGTACCAGTCCAGGACCCAAATCCCACTACCCCTTCCCTTCAGAGGGAGGGTTTGCATTTATTCCCTCTGTCAGGGAGCTGTTGGAGCTGGCACAGCTGCTCCAGCCTACTCCTGATGCAGGGATTGGAGCCAGGAGCATCTCTGCAGCTCTCCCAGTGCCAGGAGATGCTGAGCCGATCCCCACAGCCGCCTGCTAATGGAGCCAGAGCCTCCGGGAAACAAACCCCTCCGTGGCACCAACACGGTCTGGCCCTAATTCCTTTGGACAGCTTTCCTGCAGGCTCTGGGTCAGGGCGCTGGGGAGACGCTCCGTGCCCTTGACCGAGGGCACATCCCCAGCTCTGCGGCACCGCAGCTGCGACGGAGGAGCCCTAAATCTCTGCACTTGTGCCTGGAGTGGGAATGGACCTCTGGATTCCCTGCAGGACAGCAGTGCTCCTAAGGGACAGAATCACCTGGCAGAGGCACGAAACTATTCCTACACTTATCCCAAATTATCTCTGCCTTTCCATGCTCACTGCAGGATTTTTATTTATTTTTATTTTGCATGGAGTGTCAGGACAAGGGGGAATGGCTTCCAACTGACAGACGTCAGGGTTAGATGGGATACTAAGAAGGAAATCTTTGCTGTGAGGATGGTGAGGCCCTGGCACAGGTTGCCCAGACAAGCTGTGGCTGCCCCTGGATCCCTGGAAGTGTCCAAGGCCAGGTTGGCCAGGGCTTGGAGCAACTTGGGATAGTGGAAGCTGTCCCCGCCCATGGCAGGGGGGCGGGACAAGATGCTCATCCCTGGCAAAACCTGGTTCCCACAGTTTAGGCACAGCAATAATGGCACAGGGCAGGCAGACGCTGAGCACTCCTGGCTGCCATGGAAGTTTGAATCCATCAGTTTTCCACCCACTGTATTTCAGGGTTGGGTGTGGGAAGCTGCCCTCACCCTGTGCCCTTCACCTTTTTCCCCCTGCAGTGAATGACCTGGCTTGACGGGTGTCCTTGGGGACACCCATGGACAGCTGGGAATGCCATCCCAGAGGCATCAAAGCGGAGGCGCCGGGCTCTGCAGAGAGGGACGAGCTCAGACTCAGACATCAATTTGTCTCGTTCCTTCACGGCTCCTTTTGAAGTCAGGAGGAGCCTTCATAGCTGCTGCCTGTGCTGTGACCCAGCAGCAGCACGTTGCTGCCGAGAGAGAGAAGTGATTCCTGCCCTGATGAGGCATGAGAGGGAAAAAGTAGAGATCTCCTGACACTCCTGGGGCTGCTTTTAAAGAGTTTAAGATAAAAAATCCAGGGCTGTGCAAGGGGAAATACAAAATCACTGTGAGCCACGGCTACTGTGTCTTCCCTGCCGCAGCAATCCCAGGGTCCCCTCCCATCCCCAGCCCCTCCCAAACCACCCACCTGTCTCCTGCCCCAACCTCTGTCCCCTGAGTACCCCCAGCCCCATCCTGCTGCTCCCAAACCACCTGCCATCCCCACCACTGACAGCAGCAGGGTCGGTTTGGACAGCACTGGCTCAGGCCCGTGGCCATGCCCAGGGCTCTACTCAACCTCACTGACACCCTCCACCCACATGGACAGGGCCCTCAGCCCCACCGTGTGCACATACAGCCTCCTTAGGGAATTACAAACACCTTCTGGCTGACACTGGAAAGTGGGACACTGGAACGCCTGGATCCAGTTGTTCCTCTTTCAGCCCGTTTTTGAGATGTCTCATGGCCATGTTCCCGCAGCTCTCGTCCCACCTGGCTCCACACCAGCAGGGCGTCCCAGCAGCCCTGGGTCTGGCTGGGCTACAGAATTCCAGCATTCAGATGTTTCCATGGTTTCATGGATCTGCAGCTCAATACCCTGGAAATGACACCAAATGCTTGGCAATGTTAAAAATACACATTTATTACTCCACATGTGCAATGGCTTCCGGCAGTATCTGCAAAAACACAAACTCGTTGTAACTTAAATATTCCGTGACGTGGTAAAATTGTCATGCAAGAAAATTACAGGAATGTATTAACATAAAATACAAAGATATATTTACATATATATGCACTGCAATAATTTTTAAAAAATACCCTACCAAGGCAACAGGATTTCAGCACTGTCCAGGGTCAAGTCCATATTATTGGCATTTTTGCTATTATTTTATTACTCTTAGACTCTTTTTGGCAAGCTCTGGAGTAATAAAGAATTGGCAACAGAAGAAACATCAGGACCTGACCTGATACTTGTCTTCTGCACAAATTCCCAGTGAAGGCCGTGGAATTCAATGGAAACACTTAAAAATATGCAACTTTGCAAACTTCGTAACACAACAGAGATAAGAAAACAATCTCTTGTCAAGTGATTAAAGGAGAATACTTTATAGGTGCTGTAGACTTTTCACAGCGGATAATGGCACACGCTGTATAAATCTGTCATACAAAAAATACAGGTATTTAAATATTTATATCCAGAAAATTCCTGTGTTCTGGTTGTAGTGGAGGTGTAACCCATTGCTGCTAGTGATGCCTTCCAGGCTGGGATTTGGGAGCAGGGCTATGTCACAACTTCACTGCGAGGTTTGCTCAATATCCGGCATCAGCCAGGCCTCATCCAGCACCGACAGCAACACTGGCACTGGCACCAGCAATGGTGGGAAACCCCAACACATTCCCAGGAATCCATAGTGGATGGCGTGAGCTGGACATGGGACACCCTGGAAGGAGCCAAAAAGACGTGGGGCCAGAAGGACCACGCTTGGCTCAATCAGCACCAGCTCGTTACTGGGACACAGCGACAGGGACACGACATGACAGGAGACCAGAGTGGGGCCAGCAGGGACGGGAGGGCCCAAGCACTGAAACCCATCACGGGGGTGCTGACAATGAAGCAAACACTCATCTGTTTTTCATCCCTTTTCCAATTGCTCTTCCCTTACCATTTCTCCTCCAGGGACTGGGCAGAAATAGGCATCAATGAAGCCTGGCCCCAGTGGGCTCTGGTGAGGTTATACCCAAGCATTACTTTGGATCAACACTGAGCACTTCAGGGACATGTTCACGGTGTCTCTCCCACTTGGTGCAGAGATCCCAGAGCTCTGTGCCTGGTACTGTTCTCAGGGATTTCAGGATCAGCAATGACTGAGGCAGAAGCAACGTCTCCCCAGCATATTCCTGGGGATGCACTGCTGGATTCCAAGGGTGTTTCCCAGGCAGCCAGGAGCTGTTCCCTGGCTTTTCCCCAGAAGCTCTCCCAGTTTCTGCTGAGTGCTGCTGAGATGTTTTGCACAATTCACCCAGGAGGAGGGGTGCTGCAAAGGGAGCAGATGACTGACACAGAGAGGGTTTGGGCTGAGAAGCCTCAGTTTCAGAAGTGAGCCAGCTCCTCCCCAACACTCATCAATCCCACCTCAGGGGCCCTTGTCCTAAGGAAAGCTATGAAAATGTCAATTAGACATGTGGTGTAACTGCCAACAGCTCTCCTGGCCTGAAAGCTTCTGATTGAATAGGATGTATCTGTACCTCTCATATACAGGATGTTTTGGTCAAAAAAAAATCAGTGACTCTTGTCATCATTCTGATAATCCAAACTTTTGTTGTTATTTACAGAATGTTGCTAAATAGCGCAATGGAATTCACCAAAACCATCCATGCCAGTGGAGTAAATCACCTGTAATTCATAACCTTGGAATAAAGACATGGTTTGATCCTCATCCTCTGCACTGGGATAGAGCCGGGTGCTCCAGCTGAGGGATGTGTGATGAGCGACACGAGGTGTGTGCAGAGAGCCCCAGGGTGAGGAACAGGCTCCTCACCAGGAGAGCAGGGGCTGCTCAGCACACCATGGCCCAGAGCACATGGCCTACCTGCACACACAGGTATGCTCTGATGGGCAGGAGAAGGTAATTAGGCCACCCTGGTATCCAGTAAACAGACTGGAAGTCACTGGGGGTAGAAGGGGCAGGTCCCCTCTGTACAGCCCAGGATCAGAGCTAGGGTAGGTGCCCTCCTGCAACAGTAAAAGGAGCAAGGCAACACACTGATTTCAGCCCTCACTCACTGAACAGCCCAGCCCTCCTGAGCTGTCATTAACACAGCTCCTAACGAGGCACGGGGTGTGCAGCAACCCACGGTGACACCTGGGCCTCCCAGTGTGACCCTGGTCCCTCACTAGGCACGGCGAGGGGGGGATGTTCAGCCCCCCCACGCTCTGACAGCATCTGCCTTGCTCTGTCCTGAAAATAACTGTGCAACTGGACCCAGCACTCCAGCTCCCCTCCTCCTGCACACCTTTAAGGGACTGCCATGAAAGTATGCTTCTGCACAATTTTAGCCACGCAGTAATTCCCACATAAAACTGTGGAAGATGCACGGGCCGTGTCACTGCTCCTGTCAGATGGTTTCATACCATTTAAAGCCTTTCCGGTTTATTTGTGGAAACGAAAACTGCAACAAAAAATTGTCCTGAAAGAATCTGCGCCTGTTAAAAACTTTTCCCATCCCTTTTTACATTAAGAATATTCAGTAAGGATGCAAACACTGCAACCTACCAGTGTCTGGCAGCAAAGAGCTGTTGATGGTTCGGTGGTGCCTGCGGTCTCACCACACCCCTGGGTGCCACAACAGCTGCAGGGCTCGATTTAACAACAGTAACCAAATGCCACTCTATAGCAGATTAAACATGAAGGCTCCCAAAACAAGAAAGGCAACATCCAGAGCTGGAGCAGGGGAAAGAGACCTCCCATCTTATTACATACGCAGTTAAGACAGGTATTGGTAAATTATATACAGTACCTGTACTTTACACTGAAAATAAAGCAAATTGAAGGGTGCAATAAGATATTCCTGTCTTTCATAACCAATCAGCCTTGCAAGGCCACTCATTCTGCCTCCAGCTAAGCCTGAGACCATGATAAACTGCGTTCTCCAAACCCAGGCAGACAGAACCAGACCCTCCAGACCACCCCAGGGCTCCCCACTGCCTGCGGCAGCCACGTGGAGGAAGCAAATATTTTAAATACATTCTGCATCTCAAACACACACTGAACCCATTACACTTTACCCATCCCCTGAAGAATCCACAGAGTGCACAAAAAAACATTTATTTACCCGCAGTCAGGGAAGGAACTGACAGGTGACGCAAGGACAAAGAGGTGCCTGGGACGTCCTCATGCTCCAGGACTCCAACAGCTGGAGGCTCCCAGGAGCTGGTGCCACCCGCCACGGACTGGAGAGGCCTCAGGGCTGCTACGGTTTGCACATGGATTGCTTGTCCCCACACAGCCTTTATGAACAGGGAAAATTCGATCTCAAACCACCTATTCAGCCTTCCTCCCTGCTCTGTGTCTTCCCCTGTGGGACCCAAGGACGCGGCCTCTTTCCTTGTCCACTCGCTGTATTAAAAACGTGCGTTCAGCAACCTGACATTAAAACAAGTAAAGAAGTTGATCTCCCCTTGGCAAGTTGCATAGGCAGTGTCTTCCCCCACGCCGTGCCGGGCTGGCGCTCCACAACCCAGGAGGGCAGTTCTGTATGAACTCTCTGTCTCCAGCTGTGCAGGGCGAGCTGTCGGTGCTCTCGGGTGGCAGCGGGGTCAGCTCGGGTGCTCAGCACACCCGAGGCAGGTGAGCAGCGTGGGCAGAGACCCTGGCCCGGGGCTCCAGCCTAACTGCTGCCCGAGGAGCACACGGAGCTGCACATGTGCAGGTTGGAGGGCTCGGACTCGGCCTCGTCAGTGGTCTCGGAGGCAGACACGGACTCGCTCGGCTGCTCTTGGCTCTTCTTTAGCCTGTGGGAGCGGAGGAACCAGGAATTATCGGGCACCCCCAGACCAAACACCAGAAGGAGTGGGGTGAGGGTGGTCTGCAGCCGTGAGCGCACCCCAGGCTGCCCTCGCACTGCTCGACAGGGGCCTACTGCAGAGCCACGGTGAACAAGAGCAAGCTTCCCAGGGCACACAAAAAGGTGATGAGAGAGGCCAATGTATCAGCAAACCACACTGAACTGCTCTGAAACACCCCAAAATATCCTGAGAGGCTTCAGCCAGCCCAGACCCTGGCCATGAGTACCTGCACTGCAGTCAGGCTCCCACCCCACCTCCATGGAGCCTCCTGCTATGCTTACAGACCAAACGTTTCCCAAACTCAGGGAAGCAGCAGTTTTAATCCAGCACTTTAAGAGCCTGCTTATGCCCTTCAGTGCCTGCTTATGCCCACCAGAGACTTTAACACCTTCACAGAATCATTCAGGTTCAAGATCATCAAGTCCAACCTTCCCCGCCTTCATTTCTCAAAACATCATCTTCTAAAAGCAGGATAGGCAAGGAGATGCCATGGGGGAACTGAAGCAGTGTCACATACATAAGTCCCAGAAGTCTCTCTGCAGCATATTTCATTTAATGGCAGTGATTAATAATCCCTGATCTTGTCTCCCTTTGTGGGAGCTCAGAGCCATTTTTCACACACAGGCAGCACCTGAGCTCCTCAGCTGACAACAGTCACCTGGGGCTAAGCCTGCAGCAAGGTGCTACCAGCTGTCAGGCACCAAACTCGGATTCCTAAGGGAAGTCAGGAAAAAGTATTTTTTCCCTAAAAAAAAAAAAAAGCCACCCAACATACTCACTTCTCTCTGTTGAAGATGACAAAGTCCTGCTGGATAGCTTCAAGGCATTCCTGAAGATAGTCGTTTTCCTGTTGAAGAAAAACGTAAGCAGCCCTATTTGCATCTTACTGCTGCCTGCAGCACCCCAGCACTCCCAGCTGTGTGCAGGAGCCTCCAGATGTGTGCAGGAGACACCCCCACCCCACCCCCCAACCTTAGCCCAACAGCTGGAGGCAGCAGGGCTGGTTGCCACGTGGCTTTCACCAGGGGCTTGTGTCATCCACAGCAGCAGTTTTCCATAAAGCACAGATCACACCGTTCACTACATAAACACAACACATTAATCCACGCATCCTGCATTTTGGGAGGGCTGTTAGCCCAAAGGAAGGACAGCCAGCATGGGGAGAGCCCAGCACACAGCCCACATGTGCGAATCCCTGCAAACACACACAGGGAGCTGCTGCCTTGTCCCCAGGCACACGTGGTCCAGGGCCGTGTGGGGACATGGGGACACTGGCTGCACACACACCTCAGTGCCCAGACCTCCTCTGCTCATTTAATCTTCCAAAGCACAGATTACTGTGACAGACTTCGATCAAACTTCCGTAAAAAGAATGCCTGGTTGTCAGGAAGACTCCAATGGGGAAATGTTTTTATCAAACTAAACCTTCAGCTCCCGCAGTGCAGCAGTAACAGCTGTGACACCCCCAAATCCAGCCCGCTCAGCCTTCTCCCAGCTGGATGCTACCCCACAGAGCACGTACAGACTGGGAGCTGTCTTTGCTGTTATCCCTTGACTTGTTCTTTGCAAGCCTCTTCTTCTTCTTGTGCAGGGGCCTCGACTCCAGAATCATCTCCTCCAGCTCAAAGGTGGGGTCGCAGTGCAGGCGGCCCTTCTGCAACACAACGTGACACACGTCAGGCACAGCAGAGACTCAGAAACCACCTCCCCACAGGAAAACCCTCTACTGTCACAGTGATTCCTTTAAAAGGAGAAGTGGTCCCGATGCAGATCGCTCCCACTCACGTTGGGGACGAAGCCTGGCTCCACGCGCTTCTCGCAGACGTCCTTCCAGACCACACCAGACAGGTACGTCGAGGCCTGGATATCACCCAGGCAGGAGAAGCGATGCTCAGGGTTCACTGTCAGCAGCTGGAGAGGGAAAAACATCAGAGAGAAAAGCATTGGAGGGAAAAGCACTGGAGGGAAAGCATCAGAAATAAAAGCATTGGAGAGAAGAGCATTGGAGATAAGAACATTGGAGGGAAAAGCATTCATGTCAGAGGAAAAAGACAAAGCGCCCAGCACCATCCTGCCTGGGACAACTTGGATGGTTCAGTCATGCAGGAGTGTTTCTGTTATGGGAAATACATAACTTCCTACAGGAAAAAAAATTTAGAAAACATTCTGGAGGTTGTGACACTGGGTACCATGAGCTCCTGGACAGCATGGGTTTGCTCCCCCACATGCATCCCACGATGCACAACCCTTCCCTGCAGCACCCAGCATTCTCCAGAAGCCCCATGTCCCTCTGGGCCACTTCTTGCCATTTTCCCAGAGCACCTAGAATTTGAGACCTGACCCCTCGGCTTGGGCATCTTCAATGGAGCAAGTCTGGTCTTCCAGCTGGCAGGCACCCATAGTGGGACCTCCACAAAATGCCCATCTGGGACTGCTTTTCTTTAAAAAATGCTTTTTAAAGTGCTAAGTACGCTGATTCTAGGTGGTTACAACCTTTTCCCATAAAATAAAGCCAGCACGGGGTGTTTCTCCAACGCTGCAGGTGACGGTGCACGGGGCAGGTGATGGTGGCTGTACTTGCAGCCCCCCCAAGCTCAGGGATGCTGTGAAGGCTGAGTGGGCAGGATGCAGGGCTGGGGCACCCCCAGCGCTTTGGGAGGACATGGGGGTCCTTCCCAGCTGAGGGGGCTGTTGGTGGTTTCCCAGTGAGAGGACTCCCCGGATGCCCAGAAGATGGCAATGCAAACCTGCCGAATGCACCGCCGCCGCCAGAAACTGCTGCTCCTCGTTAAACCGAATCCAATTACACAAATTGCTCGCCCAGCATTAACTCACGCCAGAGGCACTTATTTGCTGCCAGCACCGGGTCTACAGCAAATTCACCAGCTACTTTTCTGAGTTTTCAAGCAAGCCGGAGCTAAACCAACCTCCCCACCTCATCACCAGCTTCCTCCAGCTGCAGCACCAGGGAAGCACCAGGACATTCCACAGGCCTGCAACCACCCAACAGCTCTCACAACCCCACCAGACCCTTCAGCCCTGAAAAACCAGCAAGAGGGAGCAGCCAGTGCTGCAGTGCAGCACACTCTTTATCTTATATGCCACCCTAGCCATCACTGCTGCCTTTATAGGTTACAGAGCTCATGGCGAAGATGGGATGCTGGAAAACACAGTTCTAGCCCAGCTGGAAATCTGACTGTCACATCAAGAAAAGCTGTTTTGCTTCCTTTGCTATCCAACACAATGCATATTATTATAGGGATAATAAACACACAACACATATGATTAACTGTGGAATCCCAGGATGGTTTGGATGGGAAGGGACCTTAAAGATCATCTTGTTCTAACCCTCTGCCATGGGTAGGGACACCTTCCACTATCCCAGGTTGCTTCAAGCCCAATCCAACCTGGCCTGGAACAGCTTCTCTTGGCAACCACTGCCAGGACTTCCCCACCCTCACAGCCAAGAATTCCTTCCCAATATCCCATGTGGGAAGCCATTCCCCCTTGTCCTGTCCCTCCAGGCCATTGTCCCAAGTCCCTCTCCAGCTCTCTTGGAGCCCCTTTAGGCACTGGAAGGGGCTCTAAGGTCTCCCTGAACCCTTCTCCAGGATGAACACCACCAGCTCTCCCAGCCTGCCTTTTTTGACATGACCAGTAGTAGTAGTAGTTTGTTAATATGCTGTTAATTTTCCAGCCAGTCCCATCCACACAGCAAACTAACACCCAACACACCCTCCCCCCAGCGGGAGGATTTACCTTCCGCAGCAGCGCGACCATCTCTTTGGACCAGGCTGAGGAGTACTGAACACTGACAGTGCTGAAGAGCTGCACCAGGGACTCCACGGGGTTGTTGGAGTGGATGTCATACGGCCTCTGGGGGGAAAGAGCAGGCAGATGAGAAGGAATCCCCTCTCCCCCGCATCAGTCAGACGCGCGATCCGAGGGCCGCGTGGCCAGAGCCCTACCCAGCCCCGCAGCAGCTCGAAAGCCATGACTCCAAGAGACCACCAGTCCACCTCGAAGGAATAGCCCGTCCCACCGTTCAGGAAGGAGTGGAAAATCTCTGGGGCTGAACAGAAAGGGTGAAATGCAGCAGGTTATTCATTGTTTCTATTTCAGTATTTCACATAAGTCAGTGAAGAAGCTTGGGGTGACTTTTATTCATAACTGCCCGAGGGGAGGTGTGTGAGGCAGGGAGAGCAGTGACAGCAGCGGTGTGCCTGCCCTCCACGGCAGCTGGGCTATCGGGCACACACAGGGAGAGCCCTCCCAGACCAAGGACAACAGAGAACTGGAGCCCACTGGGGTGCAGCAAGTCCAAGGGTGGGGCCAGCAGAAAGAGAAGGAAGGGATGGGGGTGGCAGGGTGGGATGGAGGGGGGCATGATAGGATAGGGATAGCAGGACTGGCTGGGGAGTGGGGGGGACAGGGCAGGGTGGGATGGGAGGGGGGAAGGGGAGGGAGGGCACACCAACAGTGGTGCCTTCACCCTGGGACTTTCACTTTCCAAACAATCAGGCTCTGCTGAATGTCTTGGGCACGTGCATTAAAGCCCTAAATTAATCCGCTGCCTCTGCCCCTTGGGCAGCGTGTGCTGAGCATTCTCAAAATGCAAAAAACCCCACTCTGAGTCAGAGCAAAGGGGTGAGAGCAGTGATTGTTTCTTACCCATGTAGGGCTTTGTCCCAGCCAACGCAGTCGCTCTTTCACCGTCCCTAATTATTGTTGCAATATTAAAATCTGTTAAATGGGCATGACCTTAAATAAAGACACATTTTAAGAAGGAATTAATGGCAGTGCAGTGGCAATGCAGAGTCAGAATACATTTAATTCATAAGCTTCAGACAGGGTGGCGCAGGCAGGGGCAGGTCAGGGCCAGACCCCATGGAACAGCCAAATCAGATCCCAAAGCTTTCTCAGGACCTGGGCTGGCCAGGTTATTAAAGGTAGCGAGCTTTGGATCTTGATTTTAAAAGCTTAAAACAAGCCAGTAACCCCCAGCAGCTCCAGCATTTGGCCAAATTGCTCTGGCCAGAAGCTCTAGGAGTGAAAAGGACAATGGAGAAACACTATCATAGAACCACAGAATGGTTTGGGTTGAAAAGACATCTAGTTCCAAACCCCTGCCATGGGCAGGGATACCGGTGAGGGAGGAGGCCAAGTGCGGGCAAAGCAAAGGGGTAACCAGGGGAGGGGCTGCCCTTGGGGGATCCTCCCTGGCATTCCAATGCTCAGGGATGTTCAGCGATCAAGTAAAAGAAGGGGTGCTTTTCCCACACTTTCCCCAGGTAAAAAGATGCCCAGTACTCAGGACTGTAAAGGATCTGTTCCTGCAATGAAAAAGGGAGCAAAGAGGGGCAGAGTGATCCTACCTTGCTCATCGAGAAGGATGTTGTCTGGTTTTACATCTCTGGGAAAAGAGGGAAGGTTACAACAGATGGAATCTCAGTCAGACCAAAGATGCAACTCAACAAAAATCCTATAACTTTTTATCTATCAAAAATTAGGAACAAATGAAACAAAAATACACTAACACGAGGTAAGTCCCTTTACAATGGACTAGAAACATGCTTTTCTAAGTAAGTGGGTGAAAAAGTGGGAGCATAGGACTGGTTCAGGCATCATTCCCAAGGAAAATTAGTAACACAATAGCAGGGATATTTGTGTGAAGCCCTGGATGGCTCTGACACCCGCCCTGGAAGGTTCAGCCCCCTGTGAAGCATCAGGCTCCCTCTGAGTGATGGGGGGCAGGACCAGCAGACAGAGGGTGCCCAGGACCAGCAAAGACAGTGTCACCCACCCCAACCCCACCACAGGCAGGTCCCACCAGCTCCCAGCTGCCAGCAGGGCCTGCAGGGTTACCTATGGATGATGTGCTGGCTCCGCAGGTAGTCGAGAGCCAGCGCCATCTCACAGATGTAGAGTTTCACTGTCTCCTCAGTAAACTGAACATTCTGCTGCAGGTGATAGCGCAGATCACCACCCAGAAGCAGGTCCACCACCATGAACATGTCCTCCTCGTCCTGGAAGGAATACCTGTGGGACCAGTGGTGGGTGAGCAGGGCTTACAAACCAAGTCAGGCTTTTCCCCTCTCCTAATTATGCAGCCCCTGTGAGAGCTGCAAACAGTCCCAGCACAGGCACAGAATCAGAGAATCACAGAGTTGTTCAGGCTGGAAAAGCCTCTGAGACCATCAAGTCCAACCATTCCCCCATGACTGCCAAAGCTACCACTAACCCACATCCACACACCTTTTAAATCACTCCAGGGATGGGGACTCCACCACTGTCCTGGGCAGCCTGTGCAGGGCTGGACTAATCTTTCCATGAAGAAATTTTTTCCTAATATCCAATGTAAATGTCCGTTGGTGCAACTTGTGGCCATTTCTGCCCATCCTGTCCCTTGTTCCCTGGGAGCAGAGCTCGACCTGCCCCAGCTCCCCGCTCCTGTCAGGGAGTTGCAGAGAGCAAGGAGGTGCCCCCTGAGCCTCCTTTTTTCCATGCTGAGCCCCTCCAGCTCTCCCAGCCACTCCAGACCCTTCCCCAGCAACATTCCCTTCTGTCGACGTGCTCCAGCCCCTCAATGTCTCTCTTGCCATGAGGGGCGAGAACTGAATATGCTACTTCATCTTTGAATATTTGCACTCTCCCAACTAAGCAAGCCCAGCACAAGACATGGCTCTGTTTTTTAACCCATTGCTACACTAAGCAGCACTTCCTAGGAAGAGGGAAGTATCCCAGATAACGTTTCCCCTCTCTCTGTCACTGTCCTCTCCTGAGCGAGCAGTGCTGTGTCACCCCACCAGCACAGAGCCCAGGCTTTGCCAGCCAGACACTTCAGAGAAACTTCACATTCTCAATTGCAAATAATCTCATAAACCTACTTAAAATACCTCTGCCTATCCTGAAGATGAAATGGAAAACACAACCGCTAATTTAACCAGAAAAACCAGAAAGAGATTTATATTTACTGTGGAGTAAACCGCCTCTCTAAATCTGCTGTGGGTCCCACGGGAGACTGACAGCAGGGGGATACACCAAAACAACGCTCATTGTTATATTTGGTGACTGCAGTTCCAAGGAAAGAGTATGTGGGATTGTATAATACTTATGAATCACTCACTTCTACTCCCATCTTAAATGTAGGTTTATTCTGAAAGTATGAGCCAAAAGGGAAAGATTTGCTAAGAGAGCAGGTTCTCTCCAGAATTTCATTACTTGTTGGAAAAAACATTTGCAATTGCTAAAATGCTGAAAAAAATTGGTATTAACTGGCTGTTCTGGAGCAACAGATCAACAAAATAAATGTAAAGCATTACCCACTTCCATCACTTTGGGTACAAAACTTCCTGAATTTTTGGAAGTCTCCCCTCTGACCAGCCTGCTGTGCATCCAGCACCACTGGAGCAGGAGGGGATGGCAGCGGCTGCCCCAGGCTCAGCAGGTCCAGCCGCACGAGTGTGCAGCTTCCTGGGAAAAACTGCTGCTCCTGCCCCTCTCTGTGGAATCAGGGAAGGCAGTGATTCCAGCCTCCACAACACATCCCAGTAGAAGAGTGATATCAGAGGTTTTCTGTCACCTCTCTCTGCTGTCACTCTTCCCGTGTTCTGGGAACAGAAGCCATGGAATCCTTGTGCCCATCACTGTGGCACATGCCCTTTGTTTGCTTTTGCCCCAGCTCTGTCCCAGCACAGGATCAGCTTGTGTTGTCCTAGTGGACCAGGGGTGAAAAGGATGGATTTACTGATCCCTGCCCAGTGCTGGGCACTGCTTCACCAGGCAGGAAGGCAAGAAAGGACAGATCACTCGGACCAGCCAGCAGTGGATCCCAAGGCTGACTGCCATGGGCTCATCCCAAACTGACCAACAACCCTAGGATACATTGCTCTACATTCTAAAACTTGTAAATTAATTTTTCCTGCATAATTTGATAATGACTTATCTGAACTCTAAAGGAACACATTTTTATTTGGCCAGTGAATGTGCTGCGGAGCACAGTGAGGGTGCTGGTGGGGTGAGGGGTCAGTGGGGCTGTAGGGAAGCCAAGGAGACAGACCTTTTGCAACTACCTGGACAGAATGCATTTCACAAGTATTACCAACCCAAGCTAATTGTTAGATTTCAGACTGATTTGAAGAGGTTTTTTAAACCTTAAACCTGGCCCCTGAGGCTGAGGGGAGGGAGCTGCTCACCAGAGATTCACCAGGAACACATGCTCGATCTCCTGCAGGATCTCCAGCTCTCTGAACACGTTGCGCACCTCGTCCCGCTCGATGCACTGCTGCTTGTTCATGTACTTCATGGCGTACATCTTCTCCGTGTCTCTCTTCTGCACGATGCACACCTGGAAAAAGAGAGTCAGGAACATGTTCTGTACCCTCATTTGCTGCTTATTGGGCTGAGACCCACACGGTCAGCACCTCACCCCTTATCAAATCTCCCTGAGCTGTATCCTGGGAATTAAGGACACACCCAAACTGGGAGAGCACAGGCTCTGCTCCAGCCTGCTTGCATTGGGTAACTGCAGCTGCTCCGGAGAGCTTTCCAAAGGGAATGGTGTCTGGGAGCTGTGGGAGAAAGCTTTGGCCTTGCTGCCTATGGATGGAAATCAACTTTGGGCAATCGCAGGGCTCCCTCCCAGCGTCTCCTCCCCTCTGCTCTCACCTGCTGCTGCCCAGCTCAGCAGGTTGGGTTTAACCTGCTGGGCACATCACTGTGCTCTGAAAGGGCAAAATAATCCCACTGGGGTTGGCAGAAAGTGATTAAAATGCAAATTTGTTACAAGAACAACAAACAACTGGTCCAGAGGAATAACCCCGGCACTCCTGTCCCCTGAGCTCTGCTCTGCCGACAGGCACAGAGCCCCCTGGGCTGGCACAGCTTCCCACAGCATGGCCTTGGGTGCTTCCCTCGGCTCCTCTAATGACACCTTAATTACCAAGATGCCTGTTTTTAAAAGAGCTAATTAGCTATCAAGGTAGCTGTTTTTAAATGAACTAATGGAATGTCTACATCTGCTCTAATTACGTGTGCCCCCTTTTAATTATCAGGTTCATAATTAGGATGAGCTGGATATAATTCCTCTGGCATTTGGGCATTTGGTGGGGAGCAGGCTGACCCGGGCTGGCTCTGGGCAGAGAGCAGGTCATGCTTACACCGTGTGGGATGCAAGTAAAAGTAAAGGGAATTGCTGTGGATGGCAGGAAACCGCAGACAGGTGGGAGCCACGGAACTCTCAGCACCTCTAAAACACTGCCAGTAATGATCATTTGCGAGTGCTAATGGTGCTCAGTGTAATATCATCGAGGACACGGTGCAGCGAGGAGGTGGCAGAATAATAGGTGGTTATCGTTAGCCTGAAAAACCCCCAATTAGCCACGCACAGGAATTAACGGGATTATTTTGCCATTGTCACAACAATTACAGTAAGAGCTGGAAATCAGGTGTTGCAATAACTCCCTGCACACCTCAGACCTCACATTAGGGGCACTTTTGCAGGCGGAGTGGCCTGAGCTTTTCCTTTGGTGCCCGTGGGCGAGCAGCGCCCATCAGCTCCGGCTGCCAGGGACTGTTCAGGCACAAAATCTAAGGAAAAACCTCCTTCGTGCAAAATTAATAGCAATAATGAACGACCTACCACAATGCACACCACCAGCAGGATCCAGCCCATGCCTACAGCAGGACAAACTGGTTGTACATTCAATAAACCAGTGAAAAATATATTTTATATTTTATAAGCTCTTCAAGCAGCAAAGCCCAAACAATATCCCTTTAAAACCCAGTCATTGCTATAGAACTGCTCTGAAAACAAACCTCTGGATAACAGCCATCCAGGCACTGAGCAATGTTCTCTCCTGAAGTCAGTTTATCCCACATTATGGCTGGAGACTCTTTAGTTTCTAGGTGCTTTGCTTTTTAGGTTATGACTTGCTGTATCTTAACATGTATTGCACGTTATATTGCTGTCATTTGCCTCTTGTTTCTCTGCAGGGCAAATGGGAGCCCAGTATAATAAAAGAGAAAATGATGAAAACTCCTTGTACTCTGTAATCATAACAAACAGTATTCTGCAATGCAACAGCACCACTTCCACACAAAGCAACGCCAGCCCCAGGCACACTGGAAATTTTTGTTCTCTGATTTCTGGAAAGGAACACCGATGTGGGTGTTGATGGAGAGGTCCTTCCTGCAGCTGAGCCCTGTGGGATGAGCAGGGGGCTGGCCTGTGCCCGTGGGTGGTGTGGGGTCCCCATAGGGCAGCTCCCAGGGCAGAGGTGCTTCCACAGTGCCCCAGCCATGCTCTGTCTGTACCACAACAGCCACCACAGTCATTAATGGTTCACCATCACACACACTGCTCTTCTAACTCAAGGCAAACCAACACCAGGACTGGTGCTGCCCTGGCTGGGCTCAGTCACTCAAGTTCCCTTTGTAAGGTGCCCCTGCTCATGGAAATGCACCAATGTGTTTGTGTCCCCCCCAAAACATCAGTGCCACAACACCTATCTTTTCCTGTATGTGCTTCTGCATTCATGCATCTGCTCCCCGGGAAGGAATAAACATCTACTTGTTCACAAGCCAAGAGTGGTTTTTTTAATTAATCCATTTTCAGGCAGGTCTACAGTGCAGAGAGTCTACAATGCAAGAAGCAGAAATTACTCTGTCCTCTTTCTGCACAATGGCCCCTTGTCACACAGAGGGAATGTTTAGTGGTTAAATACAGCCATTAGGAAAACGTGCCAGCCCTTCGAGGCAGAAGGCAGGCATCAGCTGGGAGTGGATTGCTCAAGACATGGCACATGAAAGCTTTCATAGAGTCCCAGATACCCCAACCATTCAGCCACTGCCAAAGGGTTTGTGTGCAGCTGCCCCTAACAGCAGAGAAGAGGGCTGGAGCCCACACCCAGGATTCCAGCCAGGAGAGGGGACTGGAACACCTCCCAGATCCACTCCACAGGGACCCAGACAGTGACAAGGCCTGTACTGTCACCTGAGCGGGCAGCTCCCCTGAATCCAGGACATCCTTCACTCAGCAGCACCAACTGCCTCAGTAATTCACCAGTGACGTCGGTGATAGCAAAAAAAAAGCCATATGGGGAAAACTGACTCTGGACTTTGAAACATTCTCTTTAAGGTAAGAGTTAGCATTAAGAAGCTCTGCACATGAATACGTGCTCAGAGCTGCCTCTGCTTCCTGCACAGAGTTTGTTTCATCACCACAAGCAGCCACAGAGTTGGAGTCAGCCTGGCTTCAATCATAGAATCATGAAATGGTTTGGACTGGAAGGGACTTTAAAACTCATCCAGTCCCACCTCCATGCCATGGGCAGGGACACCTTCCACCAGCTGGGAAACCATGAGGAACCCCCACGGCAGGAGTTGGGCATCTCATGGGCATCCTGCAGGATGTCAGGCATGGGCAGCAGGGCTGCACCCCCCCTTTGCACTGGGGGATCCCTCCGTGCTGTGCACCAGCAATGCTGGAGCTCTGGGCACTGGAACAGGCACAGCACAGAAACCCAGCACAGTACCCAAAGTTCACCTGATTGTCCCATAGCATCTGAAAATCAGAGATGGGGACAAAGGGACCAGCTTTAGTTAGAGAAAAACAAATGTGTTTCCCCTGTGGAGTGGGAACAGGCAGCACGGCTCCAAAATGCTGTCCTGGAGTCAGTCTGGTGGAGGCTCTTCAGCAGCTTCCAACTCAGCCAGGGAAAACATTAAGAATTTCAAATATCAGATCACAGTGTAAAGTTTAAAAACCAAAACAAACACAAAAACCCCACTGGGACTAATTAAGAACAGATCTGAGGGACTCACCCTTTTGACTGGTTCATCTTTTACCCACACCCACACCATGACTGTCACTCACAGGGGTGCACCTTGTTCCTTCAGTGGGACACACACACCACTTACACAAACCTGACCTCAGGATAAACCTCAGTCTATAGGACCAGAGCACTCACTGTCACATCACAAACAGTGCACCAAAAGCAGGAAGGGTTCGTAATCCACCAGGAATTCTCTGGCTCCTCCCATCACTCTTTGGACATCGCTTACCGAGCTGCTGCTTACAGGAGTTATTGCTGCTTTCAACCCAGCCATGGTGCCACAGAAATAGAAAACAGGGATTTGGGAGTTTGCTGATGTTAAGGGGACTTGAGGGTTATGTCCTTTTGGGAAGTTTTTTCATTCCAGTGTATTTAGGACACTTTCCCCCATCACCTCAGCTTTTGCTGCTCTGTACATTTCCCTGCCCAGCTCCCTCTCTCAGTCAGTCTTTGCCTTTTCTCTTTTAGAAATCCAATAACTTTTTTCCTGCTGATTCTGAAGGAATTCACCAGCCTGAAATCTCCACTCAAACTCATTATGAAGGGGCAGCACAATTTGCCTGGGCTCAAACAAAAGCCAGCCATTTTCGTTCTGGGCAGGGTCCACAGAGCTAATAAATGCTGGGGATCGATCTCAATCTCAAAGGCTGCACAAAGATGTTTCTCTCTCTGCATATGCAGACCTGAAATGACCCTGTCCTCCGAGAGACATCACCGTCACAGCCGATCACAAACCCACAGCTGACTCGGGGTCCAAACTGGGAGCAGTGGGTTTTCTTCTTGAATTTCTCCTTCTTTGGCTTCTGCCTTTGGAAGACAATGCCCTGTAATCCTTCCACACACAGACACTCTATTGACTTTGGCTCAGAGCCGCCGGGACGCTTTAGTGTACAAAGCTGGATCGCACTTATTTTGTTTTTAGAGCAGAGTCAAGGCTTAGCATCAGCCAGCACTACACACCCACACCAAACACCTTAATCCTGCCTGCTTCTGAACCGAAATCAAACACCACCCTACACTATAAAAATGCTTACTTGCAATGCTTGCACCTTGCCCACATATATTGATTTCTCCTCCACTTCTGCTGACTTCTCTGGGGTATTTATCCTTCACCCTTTTCCCCAACACCTATAGAGCCACTATTTTACCAGAAAAGTTGAAACTTGAAATGTGAAGCGTAAACATACAATTGCCTGTGGCAACCAAAAGCATCTGTAGGCTTCAGGGCTGCCTGGGGAAAACAGCCTCTGCTACGGGAGAAGCACGGCAGCAGCCTCAAGAGGGATGTTGAAATGGGAGATTTGCAGCCTCTGGAGCAGGAACTAAGTCCTTCATTCTGAAGGACCACAAGCAGTGAGGAGGCATTTGCCATGACGTAGAAAGAGCTCAAGCTTTTTTGAGAACTGAGTTCAGCTTTGAGCACTGAATTTTACAGCAGAAATGAAAAGAGAAAAAACACAGTTAACATAAGCACGTGATTGCTGCACCTCTCCTGACACCAGCCTGTCTGCTGGGCTCATGGAGAACATCTGGATAAATACCAGTCACTCCAGTAGAGACAGAGACCACGTGCAGGAAACCACCCCAGCAAGGCTCTGTGACATTGGAGACAGACTGCAAAGGCAGGGACAGGCAGCTCTTCCTTGCAGGGAAGGGCAGGAAGATTGTGATCACTGGTTTCCTGAGCTGCTTGAGCAAAGAGTTAAACAGGGAAGAAATGCTTTACTGTGCCCTGCACTGCTGAAAGAATAATCTCAATATTGACTTTTAACAGTCCATCTCCTTCAGCCAAGCTCTCCTTGGATGGCTTACTCTTGCACCAAGACATCGCTCACTTCTCCCAGAGTTTTCATCCTTTGGAAAGTGGCTGTAGGGAAATTCCTATCACCCAGTGTCCCAGGACCCTTCTGCTTCACTTTGTACCAAGAGATGCAGCCAGAAACTTGCCAATTTTATATATATATAAAAAATTAAATCATTGAAATTCCCAGCTGCTGTCAGGAAAGCAGCAAACAGGGATCAGGCTGTTCTGGACATGGCCATGGTGTCACAGCTGCACAGGACGCTGAGCCACTTCCCCTGGCATTTAAAAGCATCTTTGTATCCATCCTGTATTATGATGACAATGATGGCCACTGAAACACAATCCCTCCCTGGTAATTAACATCTGTGTAATACTGATAATTAAAAAGTTCATATTAACTTGTTCTACAGTTCTCACAAACACTAAAGATAAAACCAGCTAATTTTTTTTTTTTTTTTTTCTAAGCATAGCCAAGGCAGCAGAGCTTAAAGCTGCCTCCAAGGTTTATCTGCAGCAATACAATTACCGTATCAGGGATCCATTAAGCTCGTGAACCATGGGGAGATGAAGCTCTGCTGGAAGCATCTCCCACAGGTACCCCCTGCGAGCAGCTCCCCTACATAAGTAGGCCCAGGAGGGGCATCCAGCACCTCAAGGATGCTGGTCCCTTCAAGGGGCTCCCTCTCCATGGATGCTGACCCAGCTTGGTGCCATGAGCCCAAGGGGCTGGGAACACTTAAGGGCAGCCATGACCTGCAGGAGCCTGTGCAGCCCCTCACTGCCCCTTCAGGGATGGTCCTGGGGGAGGGAGTTCTGGGCAAGGCAGACTGTTTTTATCCTTAGGGGGCATCAGGTCTGGTGGAATTCAGAGGGACTTCATGGAAACACAAAACGTCCTGGGGCAGGGCCGTAGCTGCACACAACCTACCCCGGCACTCACACCACCATCAGCAGGGACACGTAAATGTAACTCTGTCTGATCCTGAACAAAAAAACACTCTGAAACAATCAAAACCCTTCATTGCTTGACTATGCAGCTCATTTAACCAGGACTCTGTCCTGGGAACAGTTGTGACAGAGTGTCTCTGGCAGTGTTTCTCCCAACCATTATCTCCAGCACACAAAGATCCATTTGAAAGAACGGCACATCTGCTGTGCCGATCCCCGCGCGGTTCCCACGGCCACCTTCCTGTTGTGCCACAGGGATGGACCAGCCCGGGTGACACAAATATGTGACAGCTGCTGGCCACGATGACAGTGCCCCTCGGCCTTTCCCCAGCTCATAAAATCATGGAATCATGGAATGGTTTGGATTGGAAGGGACCGGAAAGCCCATCCAGTTCCAACCCCTTGCCACGGGCAGGGACACTTTCCACTATTCCAGGTTGCTCCAACCCCTGTCCAGCCTGGCCTTGGACACTTCCAGGGATGGGGCAGCCACAGCTTCTCTGGGCAACCTGTGCCAGGGCCTCACCACCTCACAGGAAAGAATTTCTTCCCAATATCCCATCTCAAAACTACAGTCACTGGCAAACGAGTGCAACTCTCAGGAGCCATGCTCTAAATACAAGGTTACCAGCTCAACAAATCCGCCTTCACATCTCTAAGTGCTGATTTTGTTTCCTATTCTAAACACCTTGCCACATTTCACTCCTTAAGATATTTTTCATGAAGTCTTACAACTTTACTTTTTCCCTGCTGAAAAGCTGTGCTTTTCCACAAGATTGATGGACTGGCTTGTCAGAACACCATAAATCATTAAAATCTCTTTTATGCAGCACTGCTGTTTGCTGCAGCCAAGTTGTAACAGCAGCTGATGAAACTTTTATTCACAGCAAGCCTGTTGGTGTTTCCAGGTCGTGTCAACACTTCCATTAAAAATCCCTTTCTCAGTTGCTTATGCTAGAGCCAAAATTCTCTTCTGACCCAAAGTAACACCTGCTGTTCACGGTAGCACCTCAGCGTGCCATATATCAGAGAATCACAGAATCCCAGACTGGTTTGGGTGGGAAGAGACCTTAAAGCTCATCCAGTTCCACCCCCTGCCATGGGCAGGGACACCTTCCACTGGACCAGGTTGCTCCAAGCCCCATCCAGCCTGGATGGAAAGTTCAAGAAAAGTTCGTCTCATTGGCACCAGTACACAGCAAACTGGGAGCTGGGATCTCCCAGTTGGTGTCTATTGGGGAATATTTCCTAATTTCCCTGCAAGAACTCATGGGAGGAGGTTGCAGAATGCTATCTACCAGCTCTGAATCCTGTGATTTAATGCAACCTTATGTGGCTCAGAGTAAGCATTTCCCTTTAATGTCACGCTGAGAAAATAAGGTTCCATGAGACATTAAGCAGATGTTTCTGTAATTGAGTTTGGATATGGGGGATTATTTGACTTGCAGCTCCAAAACAGGTGTAGGCTTTTTTACCTCAGGAAAGACACTAATCCAAACAAACAAGGAGAAACCAAAGAAGTGACAGCAGAGAAACCTAAGGAATAAAAAGAAGAGCATTTTTCTTTGCTTTTGCTTGTCCTGGTTTTCCACGTGTCCCCCCTCACGCGCTGGCTGTACGACCTCTTTGCCAAGCCAGACACCCCAAACCTGGTGTCTTTACTCAATGTTAAAATAAAAACTGCTTGCATTTCGGATCATTCTTCGGCCACAGCCTGGAGCACGTCTCCAGTGTGGATTTTCTGACCTCAAGGATATGGAGCAGCAGACCCCCCTGGGAGGGTCCAAAGGGGAAGGGATCTGAGCTTCCCACCGTGTGGACTGCTCTGCTGAGAGCAGGGAGGAGGACAAGCCAGGAGATGTGTTCTGGAGCTGTCACACTTCCTACAGAAAGGCTGTTAGGCATCTACATTTTTGTCTGGCTTTAATCACATGCTCAGAGATCTCTGCTGGGCTTTTTCAATAATTAAAGAAGAATGAGGAAAACTCAGACCAACCTGCAGAGGTCCCTGAAGACACCATGACCCATCTTCTTTTTGCCTTTTGGATGGATCCAAACCTGGATTCACCATTCACTCGAGCCCAGCAGCACTCAACAGATTTACACGAGGACCTGGACCCCACTGCACAGCCACAGCTAACAAGAGTTTTCTGAATAAATTGTGCAATATCTTCCTGTGGGTGACACACACACTGAGTTGTATCTGGAGCCATCTCTCCTTACGGCCATGACAACATTCTGTGATGGCAAAGAGGCATAATGATTTTTATTTTTTTTTACCTGTATATTTGATAAAACTTGGAAGCAGAAAGAAATCTAATTACTTCCAATGAAGAATGGAGGGGTTTATGTAGTGTCTGAACATAAATTGATGTTGAAGCTTTCCCTGATCCCAAGGCAAGAACTCGCTGTGCTGTTTTGAAAAGGCTCACCACTCATCACGATCTGGCGCCGCTGGGCAATGGCACTGAGACCCACGTGGCCCCAGTTTGTGCTCCTACCACAACACACCCCCAGGCACCAAACTTTCCCTTCTATGCTGAAGGAAATAAGCACAGGTCTGACTTTTCAGCCAAGAAAGGCGATACTCGTGTTTCACAGTGCAAAACCTTCAGGAGGAATTAATGCCACCGGCAGAAAAGTGCTGAATTTTCCCTTGGCAGAAGCTTACTCCATTGAGCTGGAGTTTACCACCAAATTGTACAGAGGGATAGACCCTGGAAGAGCAGCTGTAGAGGGTGGGGAGAGGAAGATCCCTTCCAGAGGGGTCACAGGGGCTCTGATGAGCCTGGACACAGACAAATCCCTGGCTCCTCCAGGCTGGTCCATTTCTCTGTCACTGCGTTCACCCCAAGCCTGAGCAGATGCAAGGACCATCAGACAGGGGCTGCCTCCACCCTGTCCCCAGGGAGGCTCCACAGGCTTCACAAGCCTTTCTGTCAAACCTACCAAACAGCACTTAATCATACTGTATTACCAAGATGAAGAAATACGCTTCTTATTTCTCCAGGGATGGGACTCCCACTGGAGGGTTCTGTCCAGAACATCCTGCAAATTGTAGAATCATAGAATCCTGGAATGGTTTGGGTGGAACTTACAGATCATCTCATTGCACCCCCTGCCATGGGCAGGGACACCTTCCACTATCCCAGGTTGCTCCAAGCCCCGTCCAACCTGGCCTTGAACATTTCCAGAGGTGAGGCAGCCACAGCTTCTCTGGGCAACAATCTTAATCTCTCTGACAAGCCTAAGAATAACAGGGGCTAGAATTGCATTTTAAAGCAGGGTTGAGAGGCTGGGGATGTAGCAGCTGCCCAGACCTCTAAGAGGGGCACACATGGGGCACTATCCCAGCATGGGTGAGTGATGACCAGAGCTCCTGCGTCCTGGCAAACAGCATTGTCCTACTGGAGCTGGGAAGAAAGGGTTGGTGTTAGTTCATCTTCAGTGTGGTTTGGCTTAACTGCACCACTTGCTGAGTATGAACAGATAAGTATTTTATACTGCATTGCCCTTTATTGAGAGGAATTTTTAGCACTTACTTTTGAAAAGAATTTTTAGATCAAAAGTAATAACATGGCACAACAATCTTACTGCAACTCCGTGAGAGAACGACAGGAACAGAAGGATTCTCGATGGATTTTGGACATAAATAGTAACTAAACGGGAGGTGAGAGTGGAAAGCAGAGACACAAAAGGCTTCTGTTTAATAAACACTGTTCCTTTTCATGCCTTTCTTTCTTTAAAAAAAAAATCCCATCTACTTACAGTCCAGAGTGTGCTCCGAAGGGAGATACAATTTCTGATCATACAGATAAAACACAGTTCATCACAACTGCGACAGGTCAGTAAGAATAAAATAGTATAGAACATTAGAAAAGCAAATTTGCAAATGTCAAGGCAATCCTTTAGTTACGGTTTTATTTCAGAGAACAAAATGGCCAGTTGGTATGAAAATGGAAAGCACTAAATTTAGAGTTCATCAACATTCCTCTCCTAATATTTTAATTTTATGGAACTATTGAAACTACTATGGATTTTGCTATCCACATCACACAAATGACTATGTCCAGGACCTTTCAGCAGGTGACCCTTACCAGGTTGCACCTGAGGGCCCCTCACCCCACACCCTGGACTTGGCCAACAGCCTCAATGACGGAAAGAGTCAGAGGAAAGAGACCCAAACCCACCAAAATTACACCCTAATACCTCTGCTGCTCACAAACCCTGTTTTGTATTTCCTGGCTGTTTTCTCAGGAGCCCTTTGCAGTGACAGCCTGAGCAGCTCGACTTTTCCATTGGCCTGATCTCCACTGCCCTCTTTCCCCAGTGCCAACAGCAGTATTGAGCAGAGAGACAAAAAAGAGCAGGTACCATGAGAATTAGTAATTTCTGTCTCTTCTCCTCCCCTAAACCCATCCATCTTGGGCAGAGAACGCAATGCAGAGCAGAGCAGTCCCAGGGCACAGCTCAGAGCATTAGGGAGCAGTTCCTGGTTCTGAAGAGCAGGGGGTCTCCAGGCTGCCCTGCCCAGCTCCCAAACAGGGCCTGTCCCAGTGCATAGCCAAGCCTCGTGCTCAGGGACACGAGAGGCTCCATGTAATGGACCCCACCAGCTGGATGAAACACCCAACCCTCCACACAATCTTTCTGATCCACCTCTAAAGGTCTATCCCACAACAGCTCTTCCCACATCCTCTTTTTGCCTGTCTCCAGAGTCCACTAACATCGTTCATGTGGGAAAACAAGGCAAACCACCATGCTATTCTTAGAAGACAGGAAAAGAGGCAATTCCAAAGGAGAAAGTCAGGCAGGAAAACTGGGAGGAATAACAGCACACCACGTGCTCATCACTGGGAAGGACACTTCCTGGTAATCCTGGCTCACACACAGGTTCTGTCCCATGGCTGCCACTGACTCCAGGTGCCCAACACAGGCTGCAGGTCCCTCCGACTACGGCAAAGTTACGTCAAATCCATCATCACAATACTCGTTTCTACTGTTAGCTGTGCACCAGTTGCCCCAGTTTCTATTTGTATTTCTCATGTTCCATCTTTAATTCATTGCTGAGACACAGGAAATCCCAATGGCCTTGTAGTGGCTTGTGGGCAGCTCCTGCCTTCACCACAGAAAAAGCAGAGCAGGACTGTATCCAGCCTCGTGGAGCTGTGTCCGTGCAACCCCCATGAGATTCAAATCTGTTTCTAAGCAGGCCACAGACACTTTAATAGGAAGTCACATGAACTTCAGACCCATGAGAAAAAATACATCATGTGAAGAAAAGGAGAAAGTCTCCTTCCACAAACACCGCTGATCGATGGTGCTGCCCAGAGTGACAACAGGGGTACACCCCATAATGCTCTGGTCAAATGCAGGCAGTATTTACCTTAATAAACTCTATTTGCTGTATCATGCTGATGCATTCATAATTTCATAAGAACAGCGGACGTTGTTCCTTGTCATTTATGACATTAAGTGGTTTGTAATTGTATTGTCCAACCATGAGCATTAACAGAACATCCCAAACACACAATCTGCAGCTTCCAAGGACCTGTAGATGACCTCGATGTCCAACACAGCTTCGATTTTATTGCTGCCAGAAGCTGCATCTGACACTGGAACCTCCCATCTCTCTGTTCCAGTACTGAGCTGGTGGGGGTGTGTGCTGTGATGGCTTGTCAGAACAACACCAAGATCCAAATGCTGGCCACATTTCAGCCACTGAGAAGTTTATAATTATCATTAGCAATTAAGGGTGCTTTTTTTTTTACTTTAAAAGTGAGACTTTCAGTGTTGTCCCTGTGAGAGCCACAGGCTGGCACTGAGGGCAGAACAAGACCCCGCCCATGACAGGGACAGAAAAGGAGGTTCTCCTAAGGGCAGTGCTAACAGAACAATAATCAGATTTCCAATTATTAATCTGATCAATGCCAAAATATTCTGCTCTTTGTCCTCAAGACAGATGATCTTTTATGGAATTCAGTAATGCATTTAGGGCAGGGATGTTCACATCCAGGCCACCTGACCCAGCTCTGTCCTCTCCTGCTCCCACTGCAACTCCTCCTCCTCCAACACCTGCACCTCTCTGTCCCCTTACCCTACCCCGAGGCTGGCCCTTCCGACACAAGGGTCAGGGTTGGATCCAGAGACATCTGCCACTCGACAGGCAGCATATGTTGATCCATAAAAAGGTTTCCTTAATCAAAGACCTCGAAATGAAATCGCATTTGGGCTCAGGCAGGGAGGGGGAGTGGGGATGGTGTGGGCGGATTTTGTTGTAGGATCTAATATTGAAAAAAACTCCCATGTTAGAGCCAGGAAGAACCTGAGCAGACAACAGATACTGAGCCTTGATGCACACACAGGAATTCATGTGAGAAAACGTTCCTGCTGCCACCCGCCACGGCGAGTTCCCACTGTGCCAATGGCAGGAGCCGTCTTGTGGTCCAGCTCCAGACGCCGCTTGTACTTCCAGACTGAGTGGAGCCGCTCCTGGATGCTGAGGATGTGCCCTGCCAAGCCAGGCACCACAGGAACATTCACCAATGTGCCACGGGCAAAGCCAGCCATGGCAGGAACGCCAACCAGTGTGCCACAAGCAAAGCCAGGCACCACTGCATGTACCGCGGGCAAAGCCAGACATCACATCACCTCTTCCCCACCTGCCCCAAGCACTCTGGCCATGCTCCACCTGTCCTGCTCCTGGCAGTGCCAGCCCCTGCACAGAGACCTGCAGGGGTGGCCCAGGACCATCAGGGGGTTTTTGGGTGGAGGATGATGCTTCTGCCCTCCACTCTCTTACCCCTCTTTCCTGTCCACAGGCCCCCAGCTGCTGGCACAAGGGTCCATCCCACCTCCCATCCCACCTCCTGTCCCACGCCAGTGTGACTCATCCACAGGGAATGATGGGGGCTGAAACAAACCCCAGGCAGTTTCTAATGCAAATGTTAATAAGGCACCGGGTGTATAATAATAACAAAAGTGGGCAGCTTGTACGATAAATCAGTCTCTTATGAAGTCTGATCCTTCAGAAACCACAAACAGGTCCTCAGTGGGGACATGCAGGATCACGTCCCAGGCTCCTTCCAGATGAAGTCACTGCTCACTCTGTCTCTCCAGACGATTCAGTGGCACTTTCCACTGTAATTTTCCTGCTGCTGCCCCCACAACCCAAGACACCGAGGTGATGCTGGACCCCATTGCCACTGCGGCTTTCCACGCTCTGCCATTCTCTCTCCTGTGGCTTTACCGATGGACACACTCAGCTTGGTAACACCTCAGAACAAAAACCACTTGGTATTACCCGGGAGTATCAGAGGGAGGATCTCCCTCTGTGTGCTCTGTGCTTTCTCACAGGTCCCTGTGCAGCCTCAGGGGCCGAGCAGGACAGTGCCTGACCAGCACTGGATGGTCCAGCATCAGATGCTCTCCAGCACCCCAGGACACACAGACACCCCTCACCTGGCTGTCCCCTCCTAGCAGCCATGCTGCCCTTTGACAAAGCCAAGGCATCCTTGCCTCTGGAGCCTCCTGATGACACGGCATGCGATCGACTGACAGGGACAATGTCCAGCAGGGACGTGTGTCCCCAGTCCCTGCCCGCAGCTCTGGCAAACCCTCAGCCTCATGTGAGCTCCAGGACAGCAAAGGAAAAATCAAGGGCAAAAAAAAATATCTGTGGCAGTTTAATACCAAGGGATTAAATTTCCAGTCTTTCTTTTGGGGGGAAAAATTCAACATTTATAAAGCTGAAAAAAAAAAAAAAAAAAAGAAAATGGATCAAGCTTGTGTTGATGTCAAATAGGGATTCAGTTGAGAATAGACTTGAAGGGAATTTTATTTATGATGCAGCTACTGGGTGGGCATTTGTGACCTTTAGAAAATGGATTAAAGCCTTTCCATACCCAGCTCTGGGCTGTGTGAATTATTAAAACAACAAAGTCATGAAGTTGAAGTAGCTGCACAAAGCAACCCACAGCACAGCCAGCCTTCCTTGGGAGGGTCGGTGCAGAGCTGGGCACAAGGAGCGAGGACATCCAACCCACTCCAAAGAAAACCAAAAGCCAGGCCTCCAGCCCCTATGGGCCACTGGTACCCATCCCAGGCATATGGTTCCCCCGGAAAATTCCATTTCCTCCTGCTGCTGCAGCTGATTCCATCCCCATCCCTGGTTTAATCCCCTATTTCCAAAGGCACACAAAGACATAAATCAGTGCTGAAAAACTTCAGATGTGTTCTTATTTCTTTACAGCAGTGAAGTGGAAATAATGAATTCCCACAACCCCATCCAGCTCTTTATCCTTTGGAAAAGGCAACTGGGGCTGATCTGCTGGAGAATCGAGAGGGAAGCCCGGGTAGGAGGAAGAGTTCAGGAGTGAACACCCTCAGCTCCCTCATGGTTCAAATGGATGGGGACTGAAGTCAGGAGATGCCAGTTTTTACTTAGGGAGATATCAGGACACTGCAACACCACCACCGCCTTCAGAGATTTCTGGGTCTCATCACATCTTTGGTGAAGCACAATGAACCTGAGAGCATGTTTCCCATTAAAACAGGGTCACAAACTGCACCCTATCCTGGAAACTCAGACCTGGCTGCTGCTACTTGGGAAATGGCACGAGAGCAGCCGAAACCTGAGCGACTGCTGCTGTTTGGAAAGGAGGCTGTGCTACAGGAGGAACACCATGCTGCTGTGAAATCACTAAAAATCAAATCATTTCACCTCTAATATGTGTGGAAAACATTAAACACTTGCTAATTGGAGTAAACATGGAATTGAACATGACCTTGATTTGATTAATGGTATCTTAAAGCTGATTAAACCCATCTCTAGCAAACAGAAATTGGCCGTTTACTGCAGATACACCAGAGCTGCAGCTCAGGGTCTCTCAGGCTCTTCAAAATGGATTTCTGACTTCCTTTTTCCTTCCTTTCCTACAGTTCCTGCACTGACATCCACACAGTCTGTCCTGAGGGGTGCACAAGGTGAGTGTGAAGGAAATGCTGTGCCCAAAGCCCCCACGGGTGCTGGTCCCAGGTCCCGTCACCACGGGATCACACAGCGTCAGATTCCACAGGTCATTCATGCACACTGAGAGTCTGTACCCCCACTTGGAGATGGATGGGACACTGGCTCCTAAATATCTTCCCGAACGTGGGCAGAGAGTGGTTAAATCGACCAGAGCAACTAAATCACTCCTAAATTTCAAACACCACTTTCCAGGTAGGTAGTTCTGTGTTTTCTGCAATTAAATGCAAGTTGTAAATGACTTGGTAAATGCAAAAAGCTTTTCTCAGTGTCAGAGGAAATTCAGCATATTGACATAATTATCCAGAAAGATGACAGATGAATCATTTCAGCATTTTGTTGAAAGTGTATGTACAGTTCTGATGCTTGATAGACTGCTATGTGCTAGACTTAACCTTTCTGCAACGTAAACAGAGGAGTGAGCAGCCACGAGGAGCAGCCTTGGGGAGCAGCTCTCTTCAAAGTCTTCTTATCCTGCCCTGGGACAAGAATTTTTTTTTCTCCATTTCACGTTCTCAGCAGAATTAATTTTCCAAGTGGTTCTGCTCAAAAGAATAACACTTTCTTCTCTGGACAATTATTTTTGGAAATATGAGTCTTCTCATATCAGCACGGGGGGGGGGAAAAAAAAGTGAGCTCCTCTTTTTGAGATTTTGAGTTAGTGTTTGGTCACTCGGTCTCACACAGAGAGTTCCTGTTCTCACCAGGAGTATCTGGGGAGACTTTCCTCTGCTCTTTGCCTTATCCTCACAGTGCTGCTCCATGGAAGGATCTGAGCTGGTATTTAATCATTCACCATCATTTAATAGAAGTTTAGAAATCTGACAGAGCTCTGCTGGCAGCTTTTGCCTCTCCCTGCTTAAGGGACATGGCTGCAAACACGGGTGACTATTTCAAACCACCCCCTCAGTGCCTTACACACTGCTGGCAATCCATTTCCATCAGCCCTGGAAGTCCCATGCGGGCTCACATCGCAGCCCAGCAGGAATTCACGGGGGTGGATTGTGCCAGAGCAGTGTAATAGATACCTCAGTGCTCGTCAGTTCACTGAGGCTGCAATGAAATGACTTTGTTAGCAAGCAGCACTAATGGCAGAGCTGTGACTAACACTGTCCTCGCTCCTGACTCTCAGAAAAGCTGGTCTCTACCCACCCAGACTGTGGCTGGATTTTGTGCTGCTGCTGTTACTCAACACTGGCACTACTTCATACATTTTAAGTATTTTAAAAGAGATTTCCAGTAATCAGTAAAAGTTTGGGCTCTTCTGGCCAAGAAGAGCTGAGAAACTTCCACCTTTGCAAAGTCTCCAGTTTCCAGCCATCTGAGTTCAGCAGGTCGGGCTGTTCCTGAGGCCATGGCCTGGTGAGACGCTGCCTTGTCAGGTTGTATCAGGCAGAGGGAGAAGGCAAAGGACAGGGCAGGTCACCTTCAGAGCCAGGTTCAGATTTTCTCTCTCTCATGACATCAGCTTTTGAACAAACACAATGGGAGAAACCGGCCAAGATGATGCAGCCAGCAGGAAGCATGAGCAGGTACAGCTTTCCCTGACGGCTCAGCTTGTCCTCAGTTTCTTTTACCAGTGTCTGGGGACACTTGTGTCACTCTCTGAGCTGGGCTGGGCTATTCCACAGGTTTGATATCACACATTTCACACAGTTTCCAAGGCCATTTCCCTGCCTGAAGCCTTGGTCCTGCACACAAGCCCTGCACTACACAACCACCCCCTGAGAAGGTGACAACCCAATTCAGTGCCTTCAGGAGCTGATGCTCCCACAGCTCCTGTCCATTGGGCACAGATGACTCAGCTACAGAGGGACACAACCACTGCTGGGTCACAGTAAAACACGGGATAAAACGAGCACAGTGAAGCCTTGACGTGCACACACACACTGAATGTCGTGCTGGCAGTGCAAACTCAGGGTGGAAATGCCATGAGAGACACAGCAAAGTCACCTACACAGGCACCAAGTGAGAGTCAGTGAAAAAGGGAATGAAGAAGGACTAACACTAGGAAACCAAACAGTAACTGATTTCCAGAGCTATCCAGCTTTTTGATCATCACCTCCCACCTCTTCCCACATGCTTGGCAAAAAAAAACTTGGTAAAAATAAACAATAAAACCTCTTCAGCATAACTCATTTCTGTCTGGGAAAACAGCCCAGGACTTCAGAGAACCCCTTTGACCACATTGTGCCAGCTCAGTCTATCACCCAGGACAAATTCCATCACCTTCCTCACTTACTGCCCCCCTCACAATCCAGATACCCCCACAGGAAACAAACTGTAATGAATGTTTGCTGTGAAATGGTCACAATTGTGCTGGTGGTTTAAAACACAACTGCTCCATCAAGACGCCAAAAAATAAAGCAACGCCAAACAGCAACAAGGTATTTTCCTGAACATTTTTCCTGTGTTGATTGAGCAGCCATCATAAAAAAATATTAAAAAATAGCCTATTTCAGTCCTGTTACTGTTTCAATAACCCATAAGTACATAACAGCAGACACCTGATAAACCCCACAAGACCGAGCGCTCAGGCCTACCTTGCCAAAGCTTCCCTTCCCAATCGCCCGGAGAATCTGGAAGTGGTCAAAGTTCACTACAAGGTAAAGAAAAAAGAATTTAAATTTGTAAATGCTTTTCTGCAGTGACCATGCATTTAAAAGAAGACAGGGAGACAACTAAGAGCATTGGCTAAGCTTTTAAAGTCTCAGCCTCTGGGGAAGCCGCAGGACAGGAGTTGTTTTGCCAAGTCTCTTTTCACCTGCTTGAGGGAGCTGGCAGAGGGTTCAATGAGGTTATTACATTAGTGGTTTAGCACAAGTTAAAATACAGCTTGGACCTGTGTGGATAAAGGAGGAGTCTCAGAGCTCATGGGCAAACTCTGAGCGTGGCAGAGCAGGGAGCACAACGAGCCCCTGCCCCACAAAGGGCACTGCTCCGCTCGCCACGACTGCGCTGAGACACCCATGCACGTTCAACACAGCTGAACACCAGGGTGGGCTGCTGGTGGTGCTGCCCAAGGGCAGCATTTGGAGGACAGGGATGGCCTTCCACTCCCTTCATGTGCAAGCCCGTGTGGACGAGATCCATTCTTTTTTCCAGAGCCAGGGTGAGAAGCAATGACAAGAAAGGACCGTGCAGCTGTAACACCTCACCACTGCCTCGATCGGCAGCTGCTGCAAACAAAACTATTTTTATACTAAAGTACTGCTGTCATCTAATTTAGTATCAATTTTAAATAAAGAAGACGAGGTATGGAGGAGCTCGCTGGTGGACTGAGCTGCACCATCTCTGGTACCTCTGTCAGCCCTTGACAGTTGCACCGTGAAACCCTGACCCTGTAGGGGACCCTCAGCATTCCACGCCAGTTCTCTGGAGAAAGAGAAATGCTTAGCATGGGCTTGGGGATTTTCAGTGTGAATGATGCACGAGATGGTCAACAGTGAGCACTGACCCCGTGTTTGACCAACAGTGGAGACCAAAACCACACAGGAAGAGTGGGAGCAAAGCATTCACTATAAATATTACCAGTCCCACTCCCAGATCTCAAATAAATGCACATCTGCCATCTCTGAGTATGAATCAAGAGCCCACGCATGCCCATGGAGTTCCTATTACCCTTTTGTGCTAGGCTTATATCCAAAATATTGTTATTGTCGCTTTTGTGGGACATTTTCTACAGGAGAGCTCAGAAAACTTTGCCAAATGAAATTGAAAACAGAATCTGGGCCAGCTCCTACTCCTTATCTCCCCACACTCCCACCCCGCTCCACCAGCAACACTGAAGGGCAGATGCACCACCAGTTGGTGCATGTTTAGTTGGCTTAGGTGACACTGTGGTGATCGGTCAAAGGTTGGACTCAATGACCTTGGAGGTCTTTTCCAACCTTAATGATTCTATTGAGCTCCTACAGATTGCTCCAGGAGTCTCCATGGAAAACCTCATGGGGACACCAGTGCCCCCCCCCCCATCCTTCTGATGGCTCTGGCTCAGCTGCACAGATGCTGTGTGAGCTCCTCACCACCTCCCTTCTCCTTGGAGTTTTTTTATTTAAGCAGCGGTTTACTGAGGATTTTCCTCCCGCCCCTATTAGAGGGGCTGCAGTGAGCGATGCAAAACTGCAGCTACAGCTTCTTCGTAAATATTCTGTTTGAAATCTTCTGGCTGAAGCATTTGGGGTAACAGATCAAATGTTTTCCACGTGCAATCAAATCCATTGATTGACCTTCTGTCTCTAAGAAGCACTCCAAGAGGACACCCAGCTACAGGGAGCTCCTTTGAAGGGCAGCCTTTCCTTGGCAATTAAACCACATGCAAGTGCTCATGATCTGCCATCGCTCCAGGATAGCTTTTGACAATTCTTTATTATAATGTTTGGAATATTGTGTATAAAAGCATTGCCACTGAGAAAACAAACCCCAAAGTGTCATTTCCATGTATCCATGACTACAACCGCTCTGGGAAGCCTGCTCAAGTCAGCAAGCAGGAAACAAACCTAGATATGAATATTCACCAGGCCCTTGAACCTGTCAGCAGAGATGTCACTTTTAATAAATTAATACACAGTTCTGCTGATGGGAAGTTCAGATGATGTTAGTGAACAGGCACTGACTGGTTTTCCAGTTCCAGTATTTTCTGTAGGATTCAGTCAGCAATCTGACAACTCCATGTGAGTGAGCAATTCTATGATTCCATGATCCTGTTAAAGAAAAAGCAAACCTCAACATTTGAGGAAGAAAATCATAGTAGCAGCGTGTTGCTTTTTGTGCACAGCACACTGGATTTCTAAAAATGACAACTTATCACTACAGAATATGTGATTACCCCTAAAATAGAAATCCTGAACCTGCCTGGAACAGTTGCATGTGCTCCAGAGGCTCCACTCCGAGCTGACAGGAGAAAGCTGTCACTCACCCGCAGCCAGAAGCGCCGATGATTTGGGGGTGACTGGTACGGGCCTGAGTCACAGATGCCGGTGGAGGCTTTTGTGGCAGCAAGCAGGAGGTGGCAGCTGTTGCCTGTTCACAGGCCCTGCTTACCCGCTGCTGTGACTTCACATGGCACGGCTCTGACAGCCACAATCTGGAGGTACAGAAATGGATTTGGCTGGAGGACTAACTGGAGGAACTCACAAGAGTGGGAGAGGGAACCTGAAAACCTGGGATGCTTTAGGAAGCATGTCTTTACTGAGAGGGTGTCCAAACCCTGGAACAGGCCTCCTGGAGACATGGTTGTGCCCCAGTCCCGTCAGTGTTCAGGAGGCATTTGACCTTAACAGTGTGTTTTGGCTTTTGGGCAGCCCTGAAGCATCAGGCACCAAGACTAGATGACCCCTGTAGGTTCCTTATAACTGAAAATAATCTATTCTTCTGTTCCATTCTATTCCAAATCCATCTGCAATGTGCAAATGCGAGGTGCCCCGGAGCCAGGACACTCACTCGCACCCCAGCCCAATGCCATCTGCTGCGCTGTGATGTCCCCAGGGGTTTTGTCTTAGTTCCTCATGAGAACATGACACTAATTGTTCCCAAATTGTAACCATTGACTCCTCCAGCAGCTCATTATCAATGTAGCACCTTCATAAAAGAGTGGAACCGTAGGACATAAGAACAAGAGACACACGTGCCTCTTCCTGGCTCTCCCTGGCACCAAGTGACAAAACCATGAATCACAAATAAAGATGAATACCATGACCTGGCTTTGCTCAGTGTGGCGTGGCTTTGTTCTCCAGCTCCAGGAACACATGACAAGCAGGATGGCAGCGTTCCATGTGCCCGTGGGACCTCCCCAAACCTCACAGAGCCCGGCCCTGCCCACAGCACAACAGAGTGCCAAGTGCTGCACTGACATCTCTGTAATTAAGATCTCATTGTAGTCACAAGATGTACTGTGGGATAAAGCAGCCTGGATGCACAGCTTCCCTTTGCCAATGAAAGAAAGAGAATGAAGAGTACATTTCTCTTTCTTTATATAGAAGAATGAGAGATGCAAAAAAATAAGGGGTTTGTCTTTACTATTTTAAAGTGATGAATTTTTTCATTATTTCTGCTGTTTATCCTTCATTTATTTAGAGGATATCTAAAAGTTTAGCAAGACAAAACTACCATAAAATTTCAGATACACTGTGGACACCCCGTGAGAGTTCATCAGTACCTGGTATTAATGTCCAAGAGTAGAAGTACAAGGTAGAGGGATGCAGCTAGTAAACCCAGTCTCCAATTTCCTCAAATCTGGGGAAACCAGCAAACTAAAAATCACGTTTTAAGGATCAAGTCAGCCTTTCACTTTTTTATGTGCATGTTTTCCAGCCTCATCAACAACAGGGACATTTAACTCCAAGACTGATTCTCTTCAACACTAAAGACTTAAGAAATTACTTTTTGAGTTTTGTGACAGCAAATGTGTCAGTGTAGCATGACATGATCTACTTTCTATCAGTGTATTTCTGTATGTTGGCATAATTAATAGCATTTGTCTACCTATTGTACTGCCGCAACACAGCTTGGAGGAAGCACCCCAGTAATCAATGTACAAACATTAAATTGTGGCCACAGAAACCACAAGTTTGTTGCCACAAAACGCCAAGAGTTTCATCTGGCAGGAAGGAGAGTCCCAGCTTTGATCCAAAGCCATCGCCACCCATGGACTGATGCAGGAAGGTGAGGCCGCCCCTGCGAGCCCCCGGGAGGAGATGGAGGGAGCAGATGTGCAACCCTGCAGCACGGGGGAAGCAGTGGGGAAAGGCAAAGGACAACAAAAAGGAACCCAGCAGGATGAACAGATTAGGAGAAGCTTTGGAACCACAGGGTGGGCCTAAAAATGGAGATGAGGCAGAGAAGGGAAGGATGGCAGAGAGTCCGTAAGGGAAACGGCGGCACCACTGCAAACGGAGACCTCCAAATGTTCCTTAAAAAAGGGTGAGCCTGCCAGGAACAGCATGGGAGAGAGGGGCAGGACAACAGGAAGGATGGGGGGACTCAGTACGAAGAGCTTCCAAACTGGAGGATGAACCTGTGAAGATCGAAAGGGAGATTTGTGGTTAGAGATGAGCTAAAGCACAGAGGGGAAAGCGCAGAGATATGTGATGGAGAGAGGGAGCAAAGGGCAGTGGGGTGTGATAACAGCACTCCTTCACGAGCCTGAAACTCTTAGAACACAAGGCATCCCATTTTCTCTAACCAGAGGGCTCAGCGTGGTGCAGGAAACCACTGCTTTCCTTTCTGTCCCTGGAGAAAGCCAAAGCAGCACGTTCGGTCTACAGCGTCTGGGGCTGATCTGTTTTACCTACTCATATCCACAGAGAAGATTACATGGGTGAGGAAAATGGAAATACAGTGTAATATGACTGTCAGGAACCTCAAGTGAGCATTAACTACCCGGGAATCCAGGGAATGCTGGTAGATAATGAAAGAAATTAAAGGTACAATGCCAGCCCAGTGCTACAAATGAACCCCTTTGAGGCCACGTATTCAAACACACTATTAGAAAACAACTCCAAAGTCATGTAAAAATGGCGAGTTATTCTATAATTAAAAACGAATCCCTCTGACTCCACAAGGAATCAAATGCAACATGCAAAGCAACTGCAAAGTCAGTTTAGGTATAGTGGGTTATTGATACTGGGTACAAAAATGTTTGGATTGGCCAGAAACCATTTCTAATTAGTGAAAAAAATACCATCTTGGCCAGGAGCCCTTCCAAAGGAGTGCGAACACGGTGTGTTCATCTGAATTCCATCAGCGAGCTCAGAAGGCACTAGAAAAGGAAACTCCAGCATGCCATCCCTAGTGCTCTGTGTGCTCCACAAGTGCTATTTCTATTAGAAAAATACATGTTACTGTGCAATAACAACCCAGGGAGGCCACCAGGTCACTCATTAACCACTCAGCAGAGCCCTCGATGGTGCAGATTAACGAGCACTAAATGAGTTCCTGGTGGTCCTGGTCAAAAGCACGGGAGACAGGGATGTGCTTCTGACACACAGGTTGCTGTACAGCCAGGGCTGTTCCACACACACAGCTCTCACAGCACTCAGCCTCCCAGAGCTCGGGGGTGAGGCGTGTTTTCAGGGCTGGCTGTGGGGCAGCCCCACAAACAGTCACCAGAGCCCCCCCAAAACACACCCAACATGAGTAACCAATGCTCCAGGGCCAACTCCAAAGACAGTTCTGTTCCTCTGTGCTCCCACGTGTCCAGCTGGTATTGCCAAAAGGGCACTGCTTCTCAGCAAAAATTCCCTGGTAAATGGTCCATGTTATGGTGGTACTGCTCATTAAACAGCTTCCCAGCAAATTACAGAGTGGTGGTGTTGGAAAAGTAAAGGTGACACAGAAATTCACCCCCACTCATATCAACACTGCCACGTAACCTGTGGGAGGTGGCCACGTGCCTCCAGCTGGGGTCAGGCTTCTCAGACCAGGGTGTCCCCGTCCCCCAACAGGTTCTGTGCTGGCAGGTGACAGGGACACCCACCATCAAACCTTCCTGCCCCTTCCTGCCCCAGGAATGCTCCAGGAGCCGCTGCCCGAACACCAGCACACAGCACACCTGGGCACACTGTTCCATGAGCGGCTTCCTGGGGCAGAACCAGCACCAGCCTGGGATGGAAAACTTCATATGCAGCTGGAATAAAACCCCCCTGGCAAATAATCAAACTCCTCCAGCGCCCTGAGTCTGAAGCAGAGCTGAAGCCGTTTGATCACGGAATCGTGTGATCTGGGCTGAAAGGACTGATAATTAGAGCCCTACCAGGAGCGACAGGAACGCGGTTCCTTGGATGTGCCGCTGTGACAAATCCCGGGCTGTTTCCCGGGGCAGATCCACACCAAGGTGCAGGTGATGCCACAGGAGGACCCACAAGGCAGGGCTGATTTGGCAGGAAGATCAGCTTCTGCCTCACAGCAGCAAACCCAGGGCCAGCCTTTACTTGGGTTTTCGCCCTTTTTTCTCCCAGTTCTACAGCTTAGAAAATTTTATTTCAAGGAACTAAAATTGATTTTCCAAAAAAAAAAAAAAAAAAAAAGCCTTTATAGCACATGTTTATAGTAGCATAACGTTAGCAATAAACAGCTGCTGGATGTTACTTAATGTGTCTGCAACATATGTTAGAAATGATAAATGGGTGAGTTTAGGTGCCTCATGAAAGATTGAGGCTGTACCGCGTTCAGGGACTGCTTGGCTGGGACTGCTAAAACCCCCAAAGTGAACAGAAAACACCTTGGTAAAGCTAAGAAGTTTTAGACACATTAATTCCAACCAGGACTGTAAAGCAGGCTGTATAAGGACACTGAAGTAATTTTCCCAGTTCATTTGTTTACAACATATAAAAGTGTCTCTTTTGGAATGTTTTCAAAACTAGTCATGCTAGCACTTTTTGGCACAATAAGGCCTCTTTGCAGTTTAATTTTAAAAGGTAAATAGAAAAAATAGTTACACCAAATTAAATGTTAGACCCCAAATGAACTTTTCATTTCTCGTCTGAAATATCTGAATTTCAGGTTAAACACCCAAACTAAGATCATCTGTGTGAGTTGGAAAGCAGCTTATGAACTTCTGGGGATTGTGAAATACCCTACTTAGAAAAACACCTAATTTTCAATTCGAATTGTTTATTTTTGTTTTCTAAAATCAGGACTTCTCAGTGTTTCATAGAATTACAGAACTGGCTCGGAAGGTACTTTAAAGCTCATCTCATTGCAACTCCTGCCATGGGCAGGGACACCTTCCAATATCCCAGGTTGCTCCAAGCCCCGTCCAACCTGGCCTTGGACACTTCCAGGGATGGGGCAGCCACAGCTTCTCTGGGCAACCTGTGCCAGGGCCTCACAGGGAACAATTCCTTCCCAATATCTAAATCTAAATCTAACCTCTGTCAGTTTAGTCTTTTAAAATCAAAGAAAGATATTTATTTAGAAATCCTCTTGGTGAAGGTTTTTTTCCCCCTTTTACAGGGTGTGTCCCTCATGGGACCCCAGTTCAACAGCTCATGTCCTTAAACATAACTCCAATAAATGCTTTTTAGTGAGAGGGTTTATGTTACCACAGCCCCTTCACAGAAGTCCTCCCTTAACTACAACCAGTACATCTCTGTATTTTGGTACCAGCCATAACACCCATAATGAGTGGGCACGGAAGGTGCCGAGTCCTCGTGCTCCCCTCCTGGCAGGGGCTCTGTGGAGCCATCCCTGCCGCAGAGGCTGCTCCTTCATCCCAGTTGTCCTCATCAGACCTGCTGACTCATAAAAAATGGATACTGCAGCATTCCTCAGCCTCCCCACTCAAAAAGGAAACCTGCCCTGCACCCTCAAGCTGCAGCTGAACTGTAAAATATTGAAGCCCATCCAGCAATGCTGGATGAACTCTGGAAGCGGGACGCCAGCAGGGTTGGCAGCTGAGCTTATGCAAACCCAGATTTAAGTGGAAGGAGGCCTGTTGGAGAGCCAGAGCCTCTGGATTCTCATCCAGGACACCAGCATGGCCTTTCTCCTCCTGACACGAGAGAGAGGTCCTACAGCCAGGAGGACCAGAACAGGCTGGTCTTACAGTATCCTCTCTAACAGCCATTTTCCTGTTTGGCTTTTCCCATGGCAGCCACTCCAGTGTGATGTGGGAGGGATTCCCCAAGAGAGAAGGGAAAGATCAGCCTCTCCCAGCCTGTGGTGGAGGGGCAAGAACTACAAGAGGGAGCTGCCAGGCAGCAGGTTCAGCTTACCCTGGGTACACATAGCAGGGAGCTCTGCTGGCTTCTCTTACAAAGACAAGGAAGGAAATAATTAATGGCAGGTTTTACGGCTCTGTGGGGAAGCAGTTCCACCAACCAAACTTAATTGCCTTGTTTGACGTTTCCAGAAGGAAAGGCAAGGCAGTGACACAGGCCCCTCTGTCTGTCCGAACCACTGGGCTCTCTGCTACCCTGGGGCAGGTAAAGCTCTGCTTTAGTATTTTATATAAGCTTTAGTACTGTCTGTGACGATGAAACACAAATCACCTGGGCAAGGAGCAGGGTGAGCTGTGCCATTCTGGCTCTGTTTTAAAGCGTTAACCGCAGCTCAGTCCTGTCTAACACAACAAGGTCAGATTCTTTTCACATTTATGCCACAGTAATAGTTCCATTGAGTGTCCCCAACTTGCAGTGCAAGAAATACAGGTTTTATATCAGAAATAATGAGCTTGGCTCACCCTGTGGTCCTGACTGTACACAGGAAACCATGAAACAAGACGTTAATTCTTTGAGTCATTTCAATTCACAATTTAAACAAAAGTTGATCCGTGACAAAGCCACCTCTGAGGGTCTGACACTAAAAACTGCTCCCCCTCCCCAGGTCTTCAGTTCACCTGTGCCCTGAGGATGAGACAAGCCTGAATCCTGGATTTTCTCTCAGTAGGAGCCTCCTTTGAGTGAATTCCCAGGACTTCAAGGATGCGAAGGGTTTGTGTTGCCGTCCTGCCCAGGAGCACATTTCGCTCCAAAAGCACAGTACCTTCCATGCTCCAGCCTCTCCTCTATGTTAATCACTTCAGAGTTGCTAAATTATTCACTGCTCAGAAAATACATTTTCATTTCTTAGAGCTGGCAGCCAAGGATGACTTACAGAAATAGGTCATGTTCATCCCATAGAAGAATTACCATACACTTCATGTGCTCCCCTCCCCAGTTTCCATTTTTAAGCTCTGCTCCACGTGAGGACGGGCCAAATTTAAACCGTCTGCATTTTTCATGCTGCTCCCACAGTCTCCACCATGTGCCCTGACTTTCCATTTTTAATAAATTGCACCCAGTGACAAAATTAACAGACCGGCTTCTGCCTGGTGTTCCCGCAGACCTGAGCAAAGCTTTAATCATAACTGCAAAGGGAACATTCCCAATTTTCCAACACCACTACCTTGGCTAGGGAAAACTCTGTCTGGCCTGGAGCTCAACCTCCACCACCCTTGGCCTAGAAGGGGGGAGCAGGTCATAGTTTTCCTTCTTTTCTGCTTTTTACTTCAATACCTCCAAAATAAACAGATTTTAACGTGACTTTAAAAAAGAAGGACATTTTTTTGCTGGCACATTTAATTTTCTGTTTTTCCACGCTCCCAAATGAAATGCAATTTGCCAAGGCCTTTTCCCAGCAAGCTGTCAGCCAGAATATAGAATATGCCCAGGCTGCTGCTGTCTGTTGGGTCCACAGCAAGTTTTACTCACTGGGAACCACAGAACAAGGGCCATGCTCAAGCGTGGTGCTCCTGCTGTGTTTTGCACTGGCAGAGGTGGCACGTGCCAATGCTGGATTACACACAAACCACATCCTCCAGGCACAGGATTCAACCAAGGGAAAACAAGTGGCACATGAAACCAAAGGACAAAGCAAGAGACCTTTAATAGAATCACAGAATCCCAGACTGGTTTGGGAGGGATCTTAAAGCTCATCTCATTCTGCCCCCTGCCAGGGGGCAGGGACACTTTCCCTAGACCAGGTTGATCCAAGCCCTGTCCAACCCTGCCTTGGAGCACCTCCAGGGACTGGAACTTTCAGTATCATCACCAGAACTGATGAAAAAGAGCAAAATCAAGATCTAAGCCCAGAGTGCAGGCAGAGGAGGGGAAGGACAGGGCAGGTGCAAGGGAGGATGGAGGGGACCACAGCACCTCACCGATGTCACCGAGGACACGGTGCTCTATTCCTGGCACCATCTCTGACCCGGAGTGAATTGCACTGACTGTGTCTTTGTGCTGCTTGTTGAACAGCACATTCTGCAGCCCCAAGCGTCCTCATGCTGTGCCACCCATGGGAGCAGCACAGAGGCCCTTGTTCCCCATGGAAACTGTGCAGAGGTGTCATCCCCAGGCTGGAGAGCTTGCTGGTCGTGGGGCAGCACCTGCAGCTCCCAGGGAAAGAAAGAGCAGGAACAAGGAGGAAGAAAAAAAAAGGTCCATGAACCACTGCTTGGGCATTCTAAGGTTCAAATTCAACTCTACACACAATGGCAGTGGCAGAGCTTGGGGTTATTTTGGCAGAATCCACGGGAGGCTTTTCCGACGGACTCTAATGAGACAAGGATTCTCCCAGAGGTGCCACTCCACTGCACCTGCCTGGTACTTAGTTTGGTTAAGCACCAGAGACCTGTCTAAAGCCAGGTCCAGTGACACAGCTCAGCATCCCTTCAGCAGGGTCCACAGCCCCCCGATGACAAAGTCCCCGGCAAAGCCTGATCCCTCCGTCGTGACTCCGCACTCCGGGATCCTGTTTGTTTGTGATTCACGCCAAGTGAGAGGGATGCTGCTCACGGAATGCAGCTGCCCTGCCATATGCAGCGGATTAATTACTGCATCGTTTGTTCCCATGGCAGGTCGAAGCGATCATTACCAACTCAGGAACACAAGTGCTAATAATAGTATTGCTCCCAATCGTATTCCAGCATTCAGCTCGTTCCAATTGTTCGGCTCAATAACAGCTTACACTAATTCCTACCAACTTTTAACACCCATCTACTGAGAAATACAGAGTTCACACTGAAATGGCACCAATTTTAATTCACAGCAGGATTAACTCTTCATGCTTTAAACTTAATTCTGTGTAGTCAGGTGGCTCGCGATGTTCCTTCCTCCTTAGCTAAACCCAACCACACACATTTAATGATTCCAGTGCACATTCACTGACGGAGTTAATTAGGACTCCTGGGGGGCCGAGTGCAACTTTTTCAGTGTTGTCTAAACTGAAAACAAAATGTTCCAGAAGCCACACTGTGCAGCCCAGGCTCTGAAAGACAACACGCTCCTGTGAGCCTGCAACAACCCCATAACGTTTGCTGGGGAAAAGGAAAATAGCTCAGAAAAGTGTTGCTCACAGAATCAGAGAGTATATAAGGTTTAAAAAGCCCCCTGAGACCACTGAGTCCAACTGTTCCCCAGCACTGCCAAGGCCACCACTAACTCACATCCCCAAGTGCCACATCCACATGGCTTTTAAATCCCTCCAGGGATGGGGACTCCACCGCTGCCCTGGGCAGCTGTGTCGGGGCTGCACAGCCCTTTCTGTGAATAAATTTTCCTGATACACAATCCAAAATCCTCATACTGATGTTAACACCCCACACAATCCAGACTGCAAAAGCTCATGCCTGTTCAGGAGGCACCAGCCTTCTTTTTTTGAAAAACCTCTATTCTTTGTTTCTGTCATTTCTCAAAGCAGAGAATTCATATCATGTGAAATTATCAGATGACGTGACCACAGACTCACACACAAAAGGAGAATATGGGTTATGCTAGATCCAGAAGTTAAACTCTCCCTCCTCATTCCCTACCTGTACTTATTCCTCCTCTCCTGTTTTGTTTCACTTACAAATTCATATTTCTTTCCTCCCACTCAACTACCATAACAAACTGGCACTCAGCTCCTGCTGGAAACATCCTGATGGAGACCTATTAATCCACGTAAACTCCTTTCCACTTTTCTACACCAGCAAGGCAAAGTTGGAAAAGATCCTTTTGCAGCTGGACATAAGTTACTACAGTGTTCTTACAGAAACAGCTCTGCCACACAGCAGGTGCCACATTACTGCAAAGAGCCAGTCAAACTATTCATTATCAAATTAGCCCCTTTCTTGTCTAATAATTATTTAAGGCTCACTCCTGCTTCCCACAAAGGTGTTGGCCTCTGCCAGTGACAGCTGGTCTGGCACAGAATGTGCTCAGAGCTGCTGCCATCACCGCTGGGTCTTACAGGGAAAACCAAGCCGGGGGTATTCGAGCATCTCAGAACAAGTCTGGTACAATGAAATGCCCTGGGAATAATAGTCAATAGGAAAATAGGGATCCTCTTACTGCTCAGAATGTGTATTTGAATAGATATAATACTACCTAATACAGGCATGAATATTAACATTAAATCATCATCGTCTATTCTGAAAGTCTGACTCCAGAAAGCACAAGGACACCTACTATATTCTATAGATTCTACAGCTGACTTAGACCTTAACCCAAACAAATACTGGTGCAATGATGCTGGACCATGTCTGAGGCCTAAGGAAACGTGCCTGTCCACCAGGGGACACATGTATATTCTTGACTGAAATTCATCCAACAAAAATCTTAGTAAATAGAGTTATGCAGTTTTATTTCCAAGGGGGAAAAAAAACGAACTGCTTCTGTGCCCAGGATCGCCACGTCCAGGCAGGAGCACTGACACTGGACACCACATCCCAGGGCAGAGGAGCCAACTCAATGCAGGAGAGTCTGGTCCTGGCAGAGCCCAGAAGGGAGGCTGCTGCCCACCAGAACCCTCTTCCCAGCCACGTGTTAGGGAGGCCACGGCACAGCCAAAATGCGGGTGCGTTAGGAAAGGCCCACGATCGGTGTAACAATGACAGACGAGCAGATCGTGCCATCTGGAGCCGATGGGCTCCCGGGTACATGTCACCACGACTTATCTTCCAGATTATGTGTCTGCTGATGCGCTGGATTTACAGCAGCTCCTCACATGACAATATCCCCGTGTGGCAGCTGCACACTAACAACCTGCACATTGTAATTTAAAGATACTCACAGGAGCCGAGGCAGCCCAGGCAGGGGAAGCCTTACAGCTGGGGACTGCTGGGGACTGATGTCCCTCTCCCAGAACAGGCTGTCCCATCCTCATTTTAAGCAAACCAGACTGATTAAACACAACAACAGTGTAAACTCACGGGTTCTCGCTATCACCCAGCAGCCTCCCCAGCCCTTGCCATGGAGGCAGGAACCACATTTGGCTGCCAGGAGAGTGCACAGTGCAGCCACATTGAGACTCACACCCAAAAATAGGAAAAAACCCCAAACCCAGCATCTAACTGATGACGAAAGCACCTCCAAGTAGACAAAGGACTAATCTCCTATAAAGTGTCATAAATATAACTTTGAAATACCCAAAATGCCAATCAAGTCCTGCCTTTGTTCAAACTAGTGCAATTCCCCCCAAGAAAAAAAAGGAGGGGAAGACAATCTCAACAAGCAGGTGGGGTCAACACACTGGGGGCTATTCCTACTGTTAAGATCTTCTCACCTGTCTGTGACACTGCCACAAATCCCTCCTCCAACTCCTCATACTCCATCTGGTTTCCTTATGGTTTGGCCACATCTTCTGTTGTGCATCTTACTATGAACTTACTATGAACAGCACTGAGAATTGTCAAAATTCAGCAGATTTCTGATAAACTGTACAGCCAATTGAATAAAATCAAAACCTTCCCCTTCTCTCAGCCTCTGTTTTCACACTTGACATCTCAAGCACTTTCCAGTTAGATTTAATGAACAGAAAGTGTTCTCTCCTTATTCCCTAAAGGCAAATACTACTTTTCTATCTCCTGGGGAAAAAAATTGCTCAAAATCTGCTTCCTTTTGATCAAGAAATTGAGAGAGAAAGAGTAAATGTTTCCTAAATTAGCTTAGTAGTATCCAGGAATAGTCAGAAAGTCACTGTAATGGATATATATATCTCTCCATACAATGAAGAATATGTACCTTCTCACCAAAATTGATCACTGAGAGGAAGGGATTTGTTGCCAGGGGAGGGGCCAAATCTCCCACTCATGGTAATGGAGATGCAGTGTCTGACAGGCACGTAGATACACCTTACTGGAAAAGCTATGAGGACACAACCTGCTTTGTCCCTTCCAGCTTTAAACCAGTGTCCTACCACAGCCTCATCCAAGCACAGATGATACTCCTGGGGCCACGGGGGAAAAAAATGGGGGGGAAAAAGTTCTGCATTTCCAAAAATTCCCTGTTTTTTCTTGCCTTTTTCTCCTCTTCATGTGCTGCTTTTCCAGAAGGTATTTAAGCTGTTATCCCTGGAGCTGTGCTTATCTCAGCACAGGATGAAGCCTGTCAGTGCCCAGCACTGGGGATCACAACAACCTGCTGAGCGCTGAGTGAATTATGCTTCTCCCTCCCATCCCTCCCTGTGCTGCACCACTCACCATCCAGCTGCACCATTACACAGCTTAAAAAGTGAGGAGAAGTTCCAAAAGAAACAAAAACACTCTACGAAATCAGGGTCCGATCTCAGCATTGCTCCAAGCAGAGGAGAATCTCGGCACCCTGAGTGCTTCCTCCTCTTCTCGAATACAGCCAAGCACCGCCCGTGCTGACTCCTGACCACACACCTGCCCAGCAAAGAGCTGGCTCATCCACACCAGAGAGGCTCAAATCCCATCCAGCATCCCAGCAAAGCAACATTTCAGCCTTTTTCTGTAAACAGTATGGATGTCTCAGCTACCTGCTTGGAATTCCTACAGAGCATCTCCAAGGGTAACGGAACCAAGTGCTGACACTGACTCATCCCCAGACAGGAACCTCTCCCCAAAAGGCCCTTCCCAGCTGCTCTAAGCAAACCAAGGCTGACTTTGCATGTACGTAGGCATTTGTTTTTCCTTTTAAAATTGCCGTGTTAATTGCTGGCTGACTCCACTGGCTCCGGCAGGAGTGGGGGAACCCAGACGCTGCTGCTGCCACATCCCTGGTGCGGGAGGAGATGCTGGTCCAGTCAGTGCTTGGTTTTTTGGTGGTGGTTTTTTTTTAATAAATATGTAATTTACAATATCGAACAAAATATGGAATAAATACCACTTGTCACCATCCAGTGCTACAACTTCCCTTAAGCCTGTAATTACTTACAAAAGCCTTTCAGTGCTGCACAGATCTCCCACAGATTTTTCGCTCAGTAAATTCAGGCTGAAGCTGATGACTGTCAGCTGTGAGACAGGAGTTGATTTCAGCCTATTTATCCTCCAGTTTGATCTATCCCACGGATGAGGAGAAGAAATGAATTACATGTTACATATGTTTATTGAAGTCCTCCCCAAGCTCCAGCCCTGGTGTGGCTGTGCAGGTCACACTGACCACGGTCCCCCCTGTGAATGACTCTGGAGGGGATGCCAGTGGCCAATGAGGAGAAAGAGATGAAAAGGGTACAGCTCATCTCCCAGGTGAAAAATGGGGAATGGTACCAGAAGCCCCATCCTGCCCAGCCCTGGGGACCCTGTCCCCAGGTGTCCCTGAGAGTCCCCAGACAAACACACCTCACAGCATCAGGAATCCCCCCTCTGGTGGCCCAGTCACTGCCTAAAACACACCCTACATTTAACTGATCACTGCCCAAGGTGTGCAAAGCCCAGACAACACCAGGAGGGGGTTCCAACACCATTCCAGCAGTGCACACCCACACTCCATGTGCCACCAGCTGCGGAGCCTCATGGTGGGACACCAGCTCTGCCACTGCTCGGAACAGGATCCAGTTAGCATCTTCAGACATAAGGTGTTTTTTCATGTCTTTTGGGCAAGAAGTACTCAAAACACATTAATGTCTTGCTCTGTTAACAAAGAAACTATGGCAACACACACAGAGCTGCCAAGAGAATTACTGAAACAAGGTTTAATAGTTAATAAGCAGCCAGATGATGTCAGACTCATCCATTAAGACCAGTTTATATCTGCCTATTAGAACTTAATGTCCCAGAAAGTTGGGTTGGCCAGGATTAAACAGTCTTCCTTTAAGCCTAATTATCAGTAATAAACCCAATTTTCTAAAGAATGGGGTAGAATTATCCAAAATGTGGCCAGACCAAGCCTGCATTTCATAGTAGGACTATAATGTTCCTTTTGTTAAGGAGCAATTTTCTAGATGTCAGAGACGTGAATCAAAATTTAATGTGTGTGTGTGTGTGTGTGTTATGGAAATGGCAATTGCAGCAGTTGCTTGCAGCACACGTCCTGCCAGGCAGCACACGCGGAGGAAACCAAAGGCTTTTATTCCCATTTATGCCAGTGCGTTTCTGAGTGTGCTGAAATTGTTTTCCTTTCTAATTGAGGTGATCAAGAATTCTTAAGAAATAGTTTTTCAGTAAAACTAGTTTCTAAAATGGAAAGAAATAATTTTTCAGTAAAAAATTAGTTTCTAAAATGGAACAACAATTATTTCATAGAAAAGCGCTGAGTGGCAGATACACCTGCAGAGGGTTCTATTTACCTAACTAGGCATGTCCACCACGAGGAAACCCTGTGGTCCTCGCAGCTCAGTGTGGCCAGAAACCTTCCTAATTACAGTTCAGGGGAAGTTAGGGACTGTTGGTGATGTCTCCCGAGCCTGAAGGGAAACACACTGACATGGGGAGTCTGTAACCCAACACCATGGAAGACCTGGAGACATGAAGCCACACACGTCTCACCATCAGCCTACCCCAAGGGCTTTGGCCAGCATCGACTCAAAACCAGTAGAGAATAGTAATGTTTGTATGAAAAGAGTGTGGCATACAGTGAACATAAACTAGTTGGGAAAAACATTAACAGATTGCCAGTCAGTGAAAGCTCGAAAACTGCCATAAATCCGTGTCAGTGCATCCCTTGACTCTATTACCAGGGTATCAGAATAATGGCTATTGGAGTTTCAAAACCAGGTAAGGTTTCTACCAAGCCAGAGATGAAAGGGGTTGAGGCTACAGAGTGAGCTCAGACCCCCCACGGGGGCAGCTGTTCCTCCATGCCCTCCCTGGCACAACAGGCTGGGCACTGCGAGCACCACTCCCCACCCCAGTGGGTCAGCACACACTCTCCAGAGTGCCCAACCTTGTCCCTCAGATGGAAAAAGTGTTCCCTCCCTCCCTCCTTCCCTCTGGCACTGTCCCCTGGTCTCAGACCAAAGGTCAACCTTCATGGGTCAGGTCCTGGGCCCTGGCCAGGGTTCACCTCAGTCCCTCCCCAGGCAGCCACCATGTCAAGGCTTCACTGTGCATCCAACCCCTCCCCAGTTCCAGGCAGAGCTTCTATTCTTGCAGAGCTGCTCCCTAAGCAGTTTCCTCCCAGTCCCCCAGCACTGCCGCTGCTGCCATCACCGGAGACGCCGCACGGGCAGGAGCACCCCCAGACTGCCTGACACTCCGCTCTGTCTCGCTCTATTCTTAGCAACTCCCAGCTCACCGATCCTTTAAACCATCTCATCTCTGACCTACTGCATCTCCTGCAACTTTCCTTCATTTCAGTCTCCAGTGCTGCTTCCCCTGAAATCAATCAGAAACTCTCAGTGCTTTAAGAGGGATAGACGGGATGTTATTTCTGGACAGTTCCTGGCTCTCTCCTGAGTGTGTCTGACTCCTTCCACTCCCCTTAAGCTTAATGCAGAATTAAAGTCTCTGGCAATAAACTCCTCCTCCACTTCCTGAAGCTTTTTGTGCCATCCATCTCTAACCACGGCGTCCGAACTTTAGCCGAGCCCAGAGGAGCTGCCCGACGTTCAGAGCATGGCACGGCCAGCCGGGGAGACACCAGGGAACAGGGGCTGGATCCCCTGGCATTGCCTGGGATCAGCCACCGCCTTCCCAGAGCTGGCACCCACAGGAGGCCGCCTCCACAGCCACCCTGAGCCTGACTGTGCTCACAACGTGATGGTCTGCCCAATTTTGCCCCATTTCAAGACACCTGGCAACTTGCCACTACAACACGGTGAGTGGGAGAGAGGTGTGCTCCTGGTGCTCCTGCTGGAGCTGGCTGGTCACGAGCAGTGGGACAGAGAGCTCATCTGAGCCACCACGGCCCACAGGCAGCGCAGGCAGCTGCATGTGAGCCCCGGCCAGACCCCGTCACCCTGACACACACTGGCAGTCCTGGTGTTTCAGGAACACAGAGTGCGTGATTTCATGGAATTTCTCATGTGTACGCAACCCCTCCGCAAAGAAAAACATTAAACAGCTTTAAAAAGCTCAGCTCTCCGTGTGAACAACACGGGAGAGATACGGAAACGTTCTCTTCTCTGTGAAGTGAACAGCTGAGTAACTCGTACCAGATGGACCATATTTGGATCTCTCTCTCATAAATACAATATTCACCATTTGGAATAAAACGAGCGGAGCAGCTGTCCATTGTCCCCACTTGGAGGAGGTTTGTTCATTAAATAAGCAGAAGCCAAGTGGCTGTGGAAGGAGAATCACAGAGTCATTTAGGCTGAATCCCTCCAGGAACAGGGACTCCACCACCTCCTTGGGCAGCCCCTTCCAATGCCTGACCACCCTTTCCATGAAGAAATTCTTCTAATGTTCAACCTGAACCTCTCCTGGCAGAGGTTGAGGCTGTATCCTCTTGTCCTGTCACACACTACCAGTCAATGCAAGCACAAAAAATGCCATCTATCTGTGTCAGTGAATCCCTGACTCTCTATCACCAAAGTATTGGAATAACTTGGATTATTGCAATTTCAAAACTAGATAAGGTTCCTACTAAGACAAGAGTCCTGTAATTTCCTCCTATGAGCAGTGCCACTGGAGGGGGTACAGCTGTTCCCTTAATCCACTGCGCCAAGGAAGGGTTGGAATTTATGGAAGGTTGCTTTTCCTGTCTATATTTTGCTACACAAACCCCACAACGGCTACAAAAATAAGCAATAATTAAATTGTAACCTAATCTATTGTCTTATTCGTGATAAATTATGAATTACTGTATTATGGACACTCATTAAATGCAGAGGGCTGCTAAATAAAATATATCAATATTCATAACTCCTCGACCCAGTGCCCATATAATTTAATGCCAGACTTGCATGACTCCAGCGAGGCCGGCATCAGGCTGTGCCGGGAGGATTTGGGTCCTGCTGGAGTGGGCGTAGAAGGAGCATAAATCTAAACTAGGGATGAGATGACTCAGCTGAGACCGTTCGAATGAGGCAGACGATAAAAATACCCAAAAGACGTAAGGCAAATCTCAAAAACACTCCTTTGGTTCTAAACCAGCAAGACTGGGCCGTGTTTTCTCGCTCATTGCCAAACCAAGCTCTGCAGCGAGGTGGGATTAAGGCTGGGATGAGCTGTGGACCAGCTGCTGGGGCTCAAACCTGCACGGCTCCCCCAGCTCAGCTCTGCATCCTCCCACCATCACCCTCCTCGCACCACTCTGGTGACACAGCTCGTTTCAAGGCTCATTGGGAAATGTTGGGAAATGCTCTGAATGGCTGGGGATGAACGGCAAACACACAGCAAGGTCTGGAGCACCGGCACCCCCAGAGCACTGACAGGTCCGTCAGCTCCATGCCACGGGGGAGAGAAGCTCCCACAGCACAGTGTGGGAGAAAGACAGTGCCAGTGCCCTTCTCTTGCCAAGGTAAATCTCTCCAAGGACAGACATTCATTCCTTTCAGGCTTCAGTTCTGGAGCAGAATAAGCCATCTTCATCTTATTATTTTAAAAGGCAAATTTTCCTTAGGAAAGTGGAGCTTTGCCTCTCTCAGAAGTGAGGATTTTCTCCCTATAATTGCCATTAAGTAATGGACATTCATTTAATTAAAGGCTCACTGTAATTTGACAAGAATCTCTAGAAATAATTTCTCCCTTGAATTATCTCCTTGAGAGGTTTTCTGACAAGACTTAATTAAGGGAGCAACCTTAACCAGGAGTGGGGGATGCTCACAGAGCCCCAGCTGGGAGCCTTAGGGATGAGGGTTGGTGGAACTGAAACACAGTCAGTGGGTTCTTATGCCCCCTCCCCCCGAATCACCCTGGAGTCCCAAAGCATTTTTCAGGAAGGAATTCAAACCCTTGCCTTAATCCATCCTTGTCCCTGTCAGTGGCCCAGCAGAGTGAGGGGAAACGGGAACTGTCACAGAAGAGCATTTGATGTTCCTATTTTTAATTAACAATGTCAGGCGTGTTCTGCACATTTCAGTGGGGTTTGAGAGACGTGCGCATTGTAAGCGACTCCTTGTTAACTAATTATGAAATGCAAAGTTATTGCCAATTTACCATCGCCAGACAATGCTACAGCTGCTTTCACATGACACAATAGGCTTAGGTTTTAAGACAGATCCTTCAAAAGCAGTAAGTGATGAGCAGGAAAATCGGGCCCTTTTCATGGTGACAATTGAGGATCCCCACTGTTTTGAACAGAGAACTCACTCTGAGACTGAAATATTGTATTCCTGCTATGATACCTGAAGCTGTTGCCTCGAAATAATTGAAGACACGGGTGGCTTTCTCTCTTATTTTTTCCATTTCCTTATTCCACTTCCCCACAGTTCACCCAGTCGCTCTCAGTGACGTGTTTGCTCAGCATCTGCCACATCCTCGCAGGCAGCACATGAACACGAGAATACAGATGCTGGAAGCTGGGCTCCAGCTGACTCTGGTTTCAGAGACGAGGCTGCAGCCTGAGAGTGTGTCTTTAATAACCGTATCTCACATTAGCAGAACATCTTTGTTTACACTGAGCACACCACATGACATTCAGCAGTATACGAGGAAGAAGGAGCGTAATTAAATCTGTACTGTAATTGTCAAAACAAACAAGCAACATTTATTTTGCTCATTTGCTGATATAGATTCGCAGCGGAAACAGAAAAATGAAAGTGGTGGGTGGTGGATGTGGTGGATGGAGAGATGGTGGAGAGGATGGGTGATGAATGGCCAGGTCCTGGGAGCGGCTGCCGGTGTTCCATTAGGGATGGGAGAGGCACGGTGCAGAGAGCAGGGTTACAGGCAGAAAAGGCAGCAAGAGCAACAGAGCAAGCCACCCCACACCCTCACTCGCATCCCTCAGAGCTCTCCTCTTAACTGCTTTTTAATTAACTGCCAGTAATTACTGTCACCCAAGCAGACTCAGCAAAGCACCTCTTAACAGAGTCTCGCTGCCCTACAAACACGGTGTGCTTTAATTAGGGGCAGATCTTGGCCAGGTCGTCAGGTCTGTTCATCCCTCCCACCAAACCCACCTCTCCAGTGCTGACTCACTGGTCACACTGCAGCAGGGTGGCCATTGGGCTCCCAGAGGAAAAAAAAAAAAGAAAAGCAAAACAGGAGGATTTGTGTGTGTCACCCAGCTCGGGGCACACTGATCCCATAACAAAAGTCAACAAATCCATTCAGGGTTTACCTGCAGGCAGGTGTGTACCACACCCTGATGTACCAAACATCCCCCTTGGAAGCACCTGTACGAAGGAATCCAGGTATGTAGGACATGGATCTGACAATTCTGCACAGCTCTGCTTGAGCTCAACACCTACAAACACGGCTGCATTGAGACCTACTTTGCAGCAAACCTTATGCCAAAATTGCACTGCGTTAGGACACAAAGAACTTGCAAGCACTGGGGCTTCCCAGAAAGGCTTTGAAACAATCCTGGGCAATGGAGCTGCCATTTAGGTCACACATAGGAAGTCTGATCTTGGGTCTGTCAGAATAACCCCAATCACACTTCCAACAGCAGGTCCACGTGAGGAACATCAAGCTGAGGAATGTAAGGAGAAGCTGTCCAGAGAGGTTACATCCATGTTACATCCACATCCTAATGGAAAGTATAACTTTTTTTTGTTTTACAGATGTGCCTATAATTATGGCATCATAGATGATTTCTTGCATTTAATGATTATTCTTGATGGCAGTTACAGATCTGACCTTTCCCTGCCCTGTGAGAAGGGTATTGTTGGTGGCAGAGAAGAGGGTCTCTGACAGCACTGGTCAGACAAACAGACAGCTCCAGGCAGAACGACACCTATATCCAGATCTTGCCAAGGCTTTGCAAACTGATCCCAGGAGATTGCTAATGAAACCTGGGGGAGGCCTCCCTGAAACCTGGAAGGGGCTTTTAGCTCCCACCCTGGCTTCCATCCCACCTGCCCATGGAGAGGCCACGTCCCGACCCTGTTGCAAGCTGACTGCACCGCTCTGCTCCCCTTCTTGTTCCTCTGACAAGGTCAGAGCCTGAGTTGGCTGCCAGGCACCCAGAGCAGGGGTACCTGGGGTGCAGACAGCCACACACACAGCAGTGTCCTGACAGCCTTGGGTAGTTAAACAGGGAGAGGAGAAAACACAGAGCACCAGCCACCACGGCATCACTCCTGCATCACTCCCTGCCCAAAAAAATGACAGTTTATTGTTGCTATTTTTCTTTATGCTCTCTGACATTAACAGGGTAAATTTAGAAACAACAGTCTACTTCTTTATATAGCATCAGCCAACCTGTGGAAAGCAGCGCCCCGAGACTGCGGGAGAACGGATTCTCCAGTCAGGTTTTTTTAAGGGTTGTCAGGTTGTGTTACCACTCCCAGGCTGACGAGCTCAGGGAGCAATAGGGACACTCACACTTTGTCAAGGCGTGCACTGACGCTGCCTGGGCTGCCTGGATCCTGTCAGTACCTGCTGGTACCACAACACCTGGAGACAGGGGCTGGGATGGCTCAGGGATCTCATTGAGAGTAGGTGCGGTACAGGAAGTTAAGGAGTGCTGGTAAGGGAAAATGAGAAGAAAATGAGAACAAAATGACTCAGTAGCTTTTCACAAGACGGGCAGAGTTTCTGCTGAGGGAGAGGCCAGTGCTGCTGCCCGTTCAGAGCAGCCCCAGTGCCAGGGCTCCGGTGGCAAAGGGGACCCTGCCCTTGCTCCCACACCAGCAACACACACAGCAGACCCATGTCCGTAACCAGACCTTCCTGTTGCCATGGAAATACAGATAATAACAAGCAGCAAGAGTAATTGTAGAGATGGACCAGTTGCTGCCGTGAAATCCAATGCACTTCATCACACTGTAAGAGTATCCCACCCTCCTGCAACCACACAACTGCATCCTGGAGAGATGGAGCCACTTGGGAGAAGGAAAAACAACAAGGTTTTGTATCAAAAGATAGGGGAAATGGCTTACAAGGGCATTCAAGGTAGACAGACCATGGCTAACCTCAGCACCACATCACTTGGGAAGGCCCTCACATGGTATTTGGAGCATTTTAAACGTTCATTAATAGGAAAGTTAGCAATGCAAAGAATTACCAATGCTTTTCCAAGAAAGAGCCACATGAAATCAAATCATTACAGGTAATTGAAGTCCTCAGACCTGGCGTATTTTTCCTGTGCACCTAAAGAGAGCCACAAAGGCTGCTCAGGGCAGAGAGGAGAAGGAGCTGCCCACTTCTTGTTTAACTTCATGTTCTATGCAGCAACAAACATGGAGGTATTGTGACAAAATTACTGGGCTCACAGTGGCAACTGGCGTGTGACGATCCCACTTGAGCATTTTTAAGCGAGAATCTAAAACCGGCTGAGAACAAGACAGAATTCAGCACTTCCATTTTTATTTTTTTTTTAAATTACATGAGAGCCTTTAAGAGGTCTGAGACTGAAAATTAGGTCTTTTGTGGAAACAACCTTCCTCATTCTCTATAATTTATTTTATGTCTCCTGATTATCCCTGTTTTTCCCAAATCAATCCAGAAGCACTGGAGCTTCCTGCAGGCTCAGTGTGTAACAGCCCTGGGACAAGAACTCTTTGTAACAACGAGGCTTCAGGAATATTTTTTACAATCAGCTGCTTCTGGTTTTCAGTCAAAAGGGGCTTTTACTACTTGCCACACCAGCAAATCCATTGTGGGGCATGAAAGACAGTCTTGTTCCTCCTGCTGAGTCACTGGGGCTGGTGACAACTATCAGAACATTAGGAAAATACACCAAAAAAAGTCATTTGTGCACCAGCCAGATCAGTCTGTCGACTGTTCTACTGCAGTAGTGAATCCATAGGGAGCAGACTATGGCAGGGGCGTTGGAAATGGATAATCCTCAAGGCTCCTTCCAATCCAAAGCAGTCTGGGATTTCTGTGAGCACAAACTATTTGGATCCTACACAAAGGGAAGCCAGCACTAACTCAGCAGTAGCTCAGCAGAGACACTTCTGTCCCTGCTTCTCGTCTGTGGGTGTCACTTTCTAACACTCCACAATTACACTGCTGCACACACGCAATTACAGGAGTGAAAAGTGGTCTCTGCTGCAGCGTTCACCCCGCTGAAGCACCACAAAGAAAATCAAAAAGAATAGAAAAAAAAAAAATCTCCTGAAAAAGGGCTGGACTGGCAGCTATGCTTATTTCTTGGCAACTGGATGGATCAGCACCACGGAAATACAGCGATGTCTGGTTTGGGGTTGGGTTTTTTTTTATCACATGCATTTAATGAACACACGGGCATTGACCATGAACTCCTCGGTGGCTCAGGAGCAGAGCAGTGCTGCTCTGCCCACAGGGAGGGTCCCCTCAGCACAGCCCCCCCAAGCACATCCACAGCCATGATCAATGCCCTCACACACAGGGGGTAACAGCTCTAAGAGGGGGTTGGCACTGAACCACAACAAAAAAAAACCTCATCTTCCCCAACAGGCAGTTGAGGCAGCTCAGCAGCTTTTCTCCCTCAACAAGGCTGCACCTGGGGAGGTTCAGGTTGGACACCAGGAAGAATTTCTTCATGGAGAGGGTGGTCAGGCATTGGAAGGGGCTGCCCAAGGAGGTGGTGGAGTCACTGTCCCTGGAGGTATCCAAGAAGCAACTGGGCGTGGCACTCAGTGCTCTGGGCTGGGTGACAAGTGGGGATCCAAGCACCGGTTGGACTCGATGGTCTTGGAGGTCTTTTCCAACCAGTGATTCTGTGTGATATATCTAGTCAAAAAGCCAACAAGTCCTTTGTTCACTCACACTGGGTGGTGAGCAGTGAGCGCTGTCTGCATGTGCATGCACTGCTCTCGGAGTTAATTCAGACATTCCCAGTTGAGATTGTTTTCCCCGCGACAGCCTTGTCAACACAGCGATGATGACTTGAAAACAAACTCTGGATTTCCCTCCCAAGAGCAGCCACTGGTGGGGTGTGCAGGCTCCAGGGCGCTATTTTGGGCTCATGGTCCTATCTTTGTCCTGGAGGCTCATGAGCAGCAAGCAGACACGCTCCCAAAATACCTTTGGCTGGGATCAATGAATGCGCCGCTTGGCAGAGCTGCTGCTGCAGCATTTTCCCGCCTGTGGGAATGCTGCTTCTCCACTGCCCCTCCCTTCTGTGACAAACTCAGCTGAAGAGGGGAGACATGGGGCCCAGCAGGGCCGTTGGCTCACCGAGGGTTCAGGAGGGAATCCAACTGCCCCAAGCAGGCTGTGCACCGGCAACGTGGTGGCAGCACACGACACCGGGATCCACTGACTCCCAGCCTGGTGAACACCAACACCGAGGCAGCACCCAAAAAGAGGGGGTTTGGTCTCCCTGCAGCTGCCAGTGCTCCTGCCACACATGGCTCTGTGTTCTGCCACACACTGAGTTGGGCAGGCATTTCCCACAGCCCTGGCAATGGAAGGGGCTCTTTCTCACAAGGAAGGGAAAAATTAGGAGCCAGACAGTATAAATGAGTAACACATGCTGGTGATGTCAGTAAATCCAGGAAGGAAAAAAAGGAGACACAAGAGAGCGATGAATACCTGAAGATATTTTTGCTTGACCCCAGGTAGGAGCAGTCACCCCCTCAGTACTCTCTGAAGTCAACAAGAAGCCTGTTCTTTCTTTTGGAAGTGTCAGAACAGATTCACTCAACGGACAGACCACACTGATGCATCCAAGGAACTGAGCATCACGGGATGGCCCACCCAGTACCTGCAGGAGCACGGGATGGATGGCCATAACTGCTAAGAATTGATTTCAACTCCACAAGAAAAGAGCAGTCCCAAATTCACAGCGGGATGTCAAAGAGAATTATTCACCAAGTTCAAATTCTCTGGAGAAAGCAGGCATCCTACTTCTGTGATAAGAAATTCTCTGGAGAACAGTGATGTACCAACTCATGCTGGAAAGAACATCTCCTGACAGAGAACTCCAGCCACAGGGAGGAGGGAAGCCAGGTCTCGCAGTGGCACACTGAGCAGAGGGCATCGCCCTCCCCTCCAGTGGGTACCACTGCGGGCTGCAGGGGTTCTGAGGTGACCCCTGGGAGAGCCACACACACACTGCACAGCACCTCAGGGCACTGCTGCCTGGGCGTGGGTGGTTTGTGAGGACTGAGCACATCCCCAGGGCTCTGCTTTCACTCAGCATCCCCACCACCAACACCTGACACCCCCGGGGGGCACCGGGGCCACCCATCTGCCCACTTCCAGCTGCACTAGAATACTCTGGGGAGCAAATCCACCGGGAATAACCCCCCCCCCATGTGACCTTGATGGGAGAGCAAAAGAAAGGTCAGAAATTGAAAACCCCCAATTTGGCACAGAGCAGAGAAGGAGAGTGGCCTCCAGAGAGAGCATGGGGGGAAGCAGGGCTGCCCTAGGAGATACCAACCTAAGAGCATGGAAAAATCCAAACAAGGCCAGAGGAAACACTAACTAAAGTAATTTCCCAAGTAGTGCTGAGGGGCAACCAGTGACTGAATTGTTTGTTGACGTTACTCAGCATTTTGATAAACAGAAGCAATTTGTTCTACTGAAAAGAAACCTGCTATTTTTTAAATAAATTCACACATTGATCTTTACATCAGAAAGCCATGTAGAGAAACACACAACAGGCTGAAACTATTCATTAATCAATCCCTAAGTTCGCCTCGCTGCAGCTGTGCTTGTTTTGACACCTGCTTGCGATGCTCCTGCTGTGGCATTTAAAGTGGAATAAAACCCAGCGGAGCAGAGGAGCAGTGGCTGCCAGTGCCCCTGGCCCCCTGCATGGCACACACTGCATCAGAGCAGCCACAGAGTTCCTGGCCTGTCACTGCTTTTAAAGGTGTTACCAACAGATCATTGCAAAGCCCCAGTATTCAGGCAGGAACTGGCAGCTTAAGGCAGCTGCCACGTTGCCCCTGGTCTGACTCCCGAAGGAGCCGCAGGCGGAGGATGGGGAGCCATGCCCAGCCAGGATGTCTGAGCAGCACCATACGGCGCTGCCATCATCACCCCGACATGAGCACCTCTTTGCCCTTCAGCTCCACCCAGAATTCCTGCCTGTGTTGTCTGTACAGCTGTGCCCAAACCTCAGCACTACCGAGTTACTCCAAAAATCCCGGGATGAAGCCAACCAGCGGTGCCTGTTGGAGGGGTGAGCCAGGCATGCTGGCACACCAGGGCAGAGACCCCAAGCCAACACCTGCTCCCAGATCCCTGTGATTGCCCACCACTGCTGACATATCCACACCCCTTCCCACAGCACGGGTTCATTCCCTGAACAGGCACTGTCTGCCCTTTGGGGAACTCGGAGCTCTGTGCTGAGCTCACAGCAACAGCTCGGACTCAGGACAGCATTCCCGGGAATGTTTGTACCGGTTACAGGAGCACTGGTGTGTGCAAGTAAACAAAAATGTCAAGGTCAGGGCCAGGAGGAACTCGAGGTGCTGAGCTCTGGACACTGTTGGAGCCAGTCCACCTGAGTGGAGATGATGGGGAAGCTCCCAGCCCTTATGGAGACACACAGCTGGCACCACCGGGAGAAGGGATCATTTCATCCCTGCGCTGCAGGTCCTGCTCAGCTGCGTCTGTGCTGGAGGAGCCACTAATCAGTGCCAGTTCAAAGTTCTGAGCAAATCTAGAATCACATTGAAATATGAAATCATGGGGCCTGTTTGCATGTGTATGAATTATTCATGTGCTTACCACATGCAGCACTGAGCCTTTAAAGTGCAAATTATTTGGGACCAAGCTTTAGCCCTATTTTCTGTGAAGCATAAAGCACGTTTTCCAACAGTGCAAACAATCCAAGCCTAATGTGTATCATTTTCTGTGTTCCTTTCTTGCTGGTCTTGCCTGCCAGTTCCCATTAAGGCTGGAAACCAGTGACACACCAAGCAAATTTGCAGTATGCAGCTTTCCCGTGGATTCCGTGACATTTGTTTCACAAGGCAGTTTAACATGCTACATACCTTTCAGAGGAGATGATCTATATCCTTCTGACAGTGAAATGCACTGAGCTGTGGAGGTAAAGTTGTATCCAGCCAACAGCAAAGACAAGAGGAGATTCACCCAAAGTGTTCCTCCTAATCCTCACCAAGAACTGCCTGTTTAGAAGATGAACCCAAGCTTCAGCCTGAGCCCTTCCCAGCCCTTCCTTCTGACCTTTGTCAGGCATCAGAAGTAAGAACACATGGGAATTCTTCAGGTGACCATCTGAACATCATCCAGTGCCTGCATCTCCTCACCAGTCCCAGTTACTGGAAGAGCCCCTGAACGCCACCTGAGATGTAAATGAGCACATCAACATTCACACACTGTCACGTCTCCTTGCCTGGCAGTGCTCAGAGCCAGCTGTTCCCACACATCCGAAGCACTTTTTATTTTCCATAACTGTCACCTAAAGCAATTTAATTCCTGAAGAACAGTGGGAGAGGGAAAGAGGACACTGACACTTTTCTTCTCTTACATGGAGAAGCTGAGCTGCTCCCGGGCTGTCCTGATGCTCTGTACTATGGGAGATAAACACCAAAGCAGGGCTCAGCCAGCACGGATCCTGTCCCTGGTGCACACCTGAGATGTGCTGGCACACGCCATGTCTCAGGGGTACACCCCATACACCATCCCTCAGAGGCTACCACTGCTCCCTGTGGAAAAGAGTGGGAAAAGTTGAACCTGCTTTTACATCCCAGGCTGCCTGTGAACAACAGGCTCAGCAATGTCCCCTGCCTGACTATGTCCAGCCAGGCCACACTCACGGAGAATCACCTGTGGCCATGGTGAGTGGAAAGCCAAGTCCTGACCTAGAGGCAGAACACCACTGTAGGTGAGCAACACTCAACTTCAAGCATTCCCACAAGAAATAGGGGATTATTTAAATAATATTTAAATTTTTTAAAATATATTTAAATAATCCCTAAATATTTAAAGGGAAACACACAGTGCCCCTTCCCTGAGTGGCCATGGGCACACATCCTTCCTCCTGCCAATGTGCTGCACCGAGAACCCAACCAGCTGTTTAACCAGCACCCCAGCCTCAGATGGTGAAAGTACCAAACTGCAAAAAGAGCAGCTTTTTCCATTTCTGGGAAGGTTTTTCTTGTCAAGTGCCTCTTGCTGACGTTCCACCAGGCACAGCATGAGGTGACCTTGCGCTGCCTCCACAGCCAACACTGACGGCGCAGCTCTCCTGGCAGCCGGTGCTGGTCTCTCGGAGTGGCCTGGCACCATCAGCTCCGTGTCCTGGGACTCGTACCCCAGGAAGCACAGCTGCAGGCGTGGAGGGAATGCCAGCTGAGCCAGCAAGGTCACCATGCCAGCACTGGGAACGTGGTGAGGAAGGTGTGCTTCGCCACCCAACTGTGCTGATCGCCAGCCCCAACTCACACAGCCCATTCCAAGCCCGTTGTGAGGACCGTGGCCTCCACAGAATACACAGTGTATTAATTTGGTCTAACATTTCACTTGAACAGTTCTTCCTGATGACTTTTCCTTGATTGCCTTTGTCCTTCCCTATCTATTAAATGTCCCTCAAATTGCTACCATGTTTGTTAATTTTTTCTTACTTCAACTCGGTAAGAACAGCCCCAGCTTCCCTCTGGGCTCTTTTTACCCTGATCTCCTCTCCTCAGATCTCCCACAGACATATGAGCCCACCAAGAGTGGCTTTTGTTCAGATTTCTGTCAGCACTACTGTGAAGGGACCACAGCCACCAGTGTGGAGAGGGACAGCACAGGTATTCACCAGCACAGGAGAAGGAGCCAGTACTCCCAACAATGGACATGGTAACATACACCTCTGTGACTTGGAACTGCTGAATTGCCAGGATTTAACCTATTTAACCTATTTTTGCATTAGACAACACACTGCAAAGCTTCACACCTTGAAAAGTTTTCCATCCCTGGTCAGAACAAGGGGCATTAGCTCTGCTGGAAGGGGCAGTGATCCCGTGGAGGGAGCGTGTCCCTGGGCAAAGCACAGGCACAACTCCACGGATCTGGGGGCAGCAGAAACAAAGCCCCGCTGACAATACTAAACACAGCTTTGCTGACACCTCCTTGCAATTCCCACTCCCTCCTCCCCCCGCTTACTTACTTAGCTACCACTTTGATAATACAGAAAGGCTTTTTCTCTTGTTTTTAAATAACAGGGAAAGGCATCTGTGCTCCCAACCCACAGCCATGCAAGACTCAGGCTATGGAGAAAGTTCCCCTTGCAATCTGAGCAGGGAGTACTTTAGTCAGTGGTTTGCAGAGCTTGGAAGCTTAACACACCTGTATCTGACCATAAGTAGTATTTGGGATTATACAACCACCTTATGGGGCATTAGTCTGTAGATTTCAAATCAAAAGGGTAATGTTTCCTGCCCAGGGCTTTAAATTCCTGCCCAGAGCTTGAAATCCCTGCCAAGCTGAGGCAATGGAGCTGGGTTCCATGAGGAGCAGCCAAGGCAGGAGGAGCACAGCCAGCAGCAATGGGAACAGGAACGATGCTGAGGGGCTGCCCTGGCCCCCCCCAGGGACCAGGGGAGTAGGCCAGGACATGCTGCTGTCCCAAGAAAGAGCAGCACATGTTTTATGGCATTGATCACCTAAGGAGAGGGAGAGAAACTTTTCCTGGTCCCTGGGTCCATCTCCCAGATCCCTCTCCCGGCACAGCAGGATGCCCCCAGATCTGAGGCAAACCTGGCTGGAAGGGTTTGTGTCACCGCAGAGGTAAAGGGGCACAGGACAAGACAGGTCAGGCTTTGCTTCCTGTCCTTCCACATCCCTGTTGCTCCGACACCTCCAACTGCCCAGCAGCATGCTCTTGTTTCCCTGAAGGTCCCAACCCCTGGAACAAACAATTATGGGGAAGAATCCCACTCCAAAAAATTAACGCCGAGGTCTGTGGAGAAGGCTGGACACGATGCTCCCACTGGAGCGGGACAGAGGAAGTAAAAGGAGGAATGCAAACCACTTGCCAGGCTGTGACAACTGAATCCCTGAATTCCCAGGGATGTAGATGACAAGGGCAGGTGGGTCTAAGAACCTACCCAAAGCTGCAGCCGAAGGCACCCAGCACCCCCTGGCCAGCAGGCTCAGAGGAGGCAGCTGTAGATGCCAGGTGGGAGCCAGAGGCAGGTGGGCTCCGCACCCACAGTTCATTCTCTGTTCACCAACAGCTCCACAAACACAGCGCTCCCACTCCCATTCCCGCTGCCCAGGGTGAGGCAGGAGGGATGCCCACTCCTGCTCCGGGGTGTGTGACCCCACCGCTGCCAACACATGGCTTGAAATGAAAATGGGGATTATTTTAAGCACGTTCCCCCATGTTCTGCAGCTTCTCGCCCGTTTCCATGGGGACGGATGCCATGCACGGCTGCCAAGGCTCTCCGGCCTCCCGTGTCGATCCCTGCCGGGATGAGGAGGCTGGTGGGGAGGCAGAGAGGGGCTTCAGAGCCCTCCGGACCCAGCATGTCCCTAAAGCTGGACCCTTCAACAAACAGCACAGCCGGAGAAGCAGTGATGAGCTGCGTTAAGGGTTTCCTGGTTTTCCACAGAGCCACGTTTTAGAGACCAGTTTCTCCGCTTGGAAGCTCCCGCAGACATGCACAGAGTGACTCCTTGGAACCTTTTAGACCCACATCTACCAATACACACAGCCACAGGCAGACTGATCACAGCACCCTGCACAACCCTCCCCAAACTCTGCCAGCTGCCCCTGCAGTTGGGGTTTCAGCCCCAAACCCCTGCTTGCTGCCTCATCCCAGTATTACCTGAGGCAAAGAATTCCAAAGAGAGCTTGTTCCCTGAGAGGGGACACACCACGGACACTCCACCCAACCCAGACTAACCCCAAGCACACACTTCTCAGAGTCAGGCTGCTTAACTGGGAGAGCTGCACCCATGGGCTGTAAAACTGGAAACTTGTGTTTAAAAAATGATTTTGATGCAAGTAGGATAAACCCAGGAGTCTGCACCTGACCCCCTTAGGAAAAACCATCTGCACGCTGGCAGAGAGAGTCAAGCAAGGGATGGGAAAAAAAGTGACCGAGGCAAAATATTAATCATGGTGAAAGTCACTGAGCTGCAGCATCAAAACCTTGTACATCAGCTGGAAAACTAATTCAGCCTCAGGACACGAGCAGGAACCCTCAGACCACTCGCCTCATGTCAGCGAGGGGAGGCACAGCTCAGCAGGAAGCAGCAGATGGCTTCACAGATTTTCATGTATATTTACACACAGTTTTTTTAGTAAGCCACTTTGATTCAGGAGAAACCATAACCAAAATGCACTATTGAAATTCCTCTTCAGACATAATTGCATGGAGAGATACATCATGCTGTGGTTTTCCCCTCTCTCACACAACACAACTGTGGGCAGTGCTAATAGCACTAAGTGTGCCCTGTATTTCCTCCTGCTCAGCCCGGATGCCCAAGTCCAGCCATTCTGCTAAACATTTTTTAAATATCTGGGTTGAAACATTCCCACTGGCTGCATAATGACAGGTTTTCTTCACTAAGTATAAAAAATTATTTAAAAAAAAAAAAAAGGGGTTTTCAATAAAACTTGTTTCCCCAAATGACAACAGAAAATAATTCCTGCCCACATGACAAACAAGCCTCACAACTGCTGTGCTGTGCCTTCTTGCTTTCTACAACTCCCTGACAGGAGGGTGAAACCAGGCGAGAGTCAGGCTCTGCTCTCAGGGAACAAGGGACAGGACACGAAGAAATTGCCGCAAATTGTGCCAGGGGAGGTTCAGGTTGGATAAGAGGAAGAATTTCTTCATAGAGAGGATGGTCAGTCATTGGAAGGGGCTGCCCAGGGAGGTGGTGCAGTCCCCATCCCTGGCAGTTTCCAAGGAATGTCTGGACGTGGCACTCAGTGCTCTGGGCTGGGTGACAAGGTGGGGATCAGGCACAGGGTGGACTTGATAATCTTGGAGGGCTTTTCCAACCTCAGTGATTCTGTTCCTCTAAGAGACACCCCAGTGCTCCATGCCCTGCGCAGAGAGATGTCTCACATCTGGCAGGCAGGCAGTGACCACCCAGCCTGGGCCTTCTGTGGGGCTGGAGAACAAATCCACTCACGGGGTGAGGAGTTTTTGAAAGATTCTTACAGGTATAAATAACAAACCCTGAACAGCCTCTACAAAGGCTAGTTTTTCCCAACAGAAAACAGCACATGGTGATAACACTGAACCCACAAGCCCACTGTAACTCACTTGAGTTTATTGAGCCCACCATACTCCAGTGCACTGTAACTCCAAGGGCTCAACTCTGCAGCCCCTCCGTTCTTTTGCCTTGTCCTTTTCTTCCCACATTTTCCCTTACTTTGTTTTTCCCCCCTTCCCTTCCTTATTCATTAACTTTCTCTGTTCAGGAACAGGATTCAAAATACCTCACTAAAAACGAGCTGAGGCAGAATCTCCAGCTGGACAGGCTGGAGTTCGAGCCCAGCTGATGCATGTGCAACTTGCCAGATTTTCTGTGGGACTGGAACCAGCTGGAGCCATGGCTCCCACAGCCAGGGAAGCCCATCTCCCTCATACCAGTGTTCCTTGGAAGCAAATACGAACATGCAGGCACTATCCTTTCACAATCAGCTTTTCTATTAGTTGAATCCCCACTTGAAATGCCCAGAGATATTTCCAGGGCCGTATGTGCAAACATGGAGCAGCAGGGTGTACACACTGTGCAGGCTGCAGCCAGGCAGGGCACCCGAAGGGAGTCAGATGCGCTGTCCCCAACACACAGGACCGGGCACACCCAGCTTCACAGCCAGGGGAAGTTACCTCAACTGGGGGAAAACTGAGGGGCTGGGGACACCACAGCGCCCAGGAAGGGAAACAAGGAGGGAGCAGCACAGCTGTTCCTTGGGTATGACTCCCCAAGCACAGCTCCACACTGCCCTGGCCCTAGATGGATGAGGAGCCAGCCCTGCACACTTGGCTGCACCAGCACCGGCCAGCCTGGACCCCAGCCCTGCTGGAGAATGAGCCCTATACCAGCACTAACAAAAGAGATCCTGAAAAACACGGAGAGGGTTAGAGAAGATCCATAGGACAGACTCGGGAATATGAAGTTTTGTCCTTGGAGTAACGGACTCAGAGAGCTCAATCCATGTGTCCCACCAGTGAGGACACCAGGCAGCCACGGCCCTGACAGCAAGAGAGGGGAGTGACACAGGAACTCCTCCGTTTATCCAGGTGAGATCCAGGAGCAGGCAGCTGGGGTTGGACAGATGCAGGCTGGGGAGGAAGGGCAATTTCTGACATTGAGGCTGACAGCAGATAACCCTCCATGGCCAGGTGTTTTACACTGAGACAGAGCAAACATGTTACTGCCCAGCCCCAGGAAACCCCTGCCTGCCAGCCCAGCCACAGGAGGCAGTGAGTCCCCAGCCCCCAGGAAGTCAAGGAAGAAGACTGTAAGGGTTTAGAGTTGGATTTATTTTCAGAGGGAAAATATTGGGCTTTGTGCTAGTACTCACTACAATAAACCTTAACCTTCTATTTACACACACCCTGCCACAATTCCCAGGGATCATCCGATGGATTTTGGCTGAGTCAGACTCATCCGTGAGCAGAGATCCATCACCAGGAACCACCTTTGGGCAAAATTTCACATACCAACCAGTAGTTTTCCTTTTTATTTTTTTGAATTGATTTCACATTAAATTGTCATCACTAGTAACTCTTCCACGTTATGTCACATACAAACCCCAAGTATTAACTGGCTTCTTTATCTAAGGAAGTTATTGGGATGTCTTCAGAGATCACCATAGCAACCATGCTGTGCCAGTAAATATGAGTTCACCAGAACAACACTGTAATTGCTCCAAGCATACACCAACAAGGAATGATGGAAAAGCGGGAGATATCAAGAAAGTAACGTCCCAATAATTAGGACATATTACAAAAGCGCTGCTTGAAAGCACCTGATGAATGAGGCTTCTGTCAGTGGTCATTCACCTGCAGAGCTCAGGCTCCCTGGTTGGTTGCACAAAGGCTCAGGGCACAATGAAAGGCTTCACAGGAAGAAATTTTGCTTTCAGAATGAAATTGCAGTGAAGCCTCCAATTTAAGCATTTTTACTCAGCTCGCTTGCTGTGAACTGCTAATAAAAACGTGTTGGGGAAACCAACCAGCTCCTGCACCAGGAAAAGTTTGCCTGATTTAACCCCCGTCCGCTGCCAGAGCAGCACAGCCAGGTCTGGTCCCCTCAGCAAGGGGATGCCAGCAGACCCTGACCTGCTCATCACTGTATTTAGAGACTCAAATGAACACACCTAATTCCAGGTTTATCCAGAGCACAATTCCAGCACTCCGTGCACACGGGGATTTTTGCCCGTGTTCATTTGGTGCCCCAGGGCCAATGCAGCGCTGGGCTGCCCCGGCCATACAGCACCCATCTGCTGGCCCGACGGCTCTCCAAACTCTTCCTCCACCTGCAAAGTTTCCTTCCTTTGCTCCTCTGCAATTTCACCCTGCACTCGGGAAGTCTAATGCAGCGGTGGTATTTCGTGGTGTATTTCTACAAAAGAAACCCCACAACTTGTATGTTGGGAAAAACCACAAAGCAGCCACTCTGCACTGACAGCAGTGCTTGGGCGCTGATTGCCGGCAGCACTTGGCCCTTCCTCGTTAAAACCGGGGCTGTCCGAGCACAGACCGAAACTTCACTGCTGAACTGTCCCTTCGCCGCCCCTTTCTCAGTGGCCCCGGGTTTTAACCACAACTGCCCCGTGCCCGTGGGGTACCCGCGGGCAGAGTCCCTGTGCCCCAAGAGGAGGCACCGCCCGGCCCGACACCCGCACCCCGGCACCGCTCCCCCGCCGGTAGCGGTGCTGCGGGACCCCCGGGACGGGCGGGGGTCTCAGCGCCCCGGGGCAGGGCACGCCGGGGCTGGGCAGGGCAGAGCATCTCGGGCTGAGCAGGAGAGAGCAGAGCATCCCGGATCAGGGCAGGGCAGAGCATCCCGGGCTGGGCAGGGGAGAGCAGAGCATCCCGGAGCAGGGCAGCGCATCCCGGGCTGGGCAGAGCAGGGCATCCCGGAGCAGGGCAGGTCAGAGCATCCCGGAGCCTCCCGGCCCGCACTCACCGTCCTCCCGCTCGTCGAAGACGGGTCTCTTGGAGGAGGAGGCGCTCGCTCCCATCCTCTTCTTCCACTTGCTCCAGTGAAACATCGGGGCAGGCGGCTGGCATGCCCTGCGGCCGCTCCGCGCCGGCCCGGCGGCTCCCGCGGGCGGCCCCGCCGCCGCCCTCAGCCGCCCCGCTCCCCGGCGCCGCCCGCCCGCATGGCAGCGCCCGCCGCCCCCCGGCCCCTGCCCGCGGCGGCCACAGCGCGGCGGGGCGGGGGGAGCACAGCGGGGCCGGGATGGGGGGCACGGGGGGGATGTGGGAGAAGGGGGACCGGCGGGATGCGGGCGGAGCGGAGCGCGACCGGGGGGATACGGGAAGGGGTCGGACCCGGGGAGATGCGGGCAGCGCGGCGGGGACCGAGCAGAGCGGGGCGCGACTGGGAGCAGGAGCGGGCCGGTGGGATGCGGGCGCTGGGGTGGAGCGGAGCGGGGCCCGGAGCGGGGTAATGTGGGTGGAGCGGGGCCCGGGGGATGCGGGCGGGGCAGGGCGGGACCGAGGGGCGGGAGCGGGGCCGGAGGGATGCGGGCGGTGGGGTGGAGCCGGACCGGGGGGCGGGAGCGGGGCGGGAGCAGGGGGAGCCAGGCGGAGCGGGAGCGGGAGGAGGGACCTGGGGCTCCTCCCGCATCCCACCGAGCACTGGGCTGTGTCCGAGGGGCGTGATCCTGGCTCCCCGCGCTGAACCCGCTGGCTCGGTACCCACGGCCCTGCTCCGCCCCCTCCGTACTCCTCTGCCTCCGGGCGCGTTCACCGCAGCATCTCTCTCGCCCAGCCGCGTTGTTTTTAATCTCGTACATAAAGATCGCCCCGGCAGGACGGGCCACCCGGCTGTGTTACAGCCAGCCTTTCCCGGCGCTCGGCGGTATCTGTGACCGCGCACATCGCACATCTTGCATCGGTCACTAGGGCTCACTGCCGACAGCGGTAGCCACAAGAAGCCATTCCCTCTTGTCCTGGCACTCCAGGTCCTTTCGAATATTCTCTCTCCGTTCTTCTGGTAGGCTCCTTCAGGCACTGGAAGGCCACAATTAGGTCGCTGCAAAGCCTTCTCTTCTCCAGGCTGTACAATCCAAACTCCAATAGGTCTATGTCCTTCCTGTGCTGGGACCCCAGAGCTGGAGGCAGCTCTGCAGGTGGGGTCTCACCTGAGGTGGCGGAATCCCCCCTTCCCCCTGATCCCACACTGGAATCAGCCCAGCACACAAGGGGGTTTCTGGGCTGGGCCATGTCGAGCCTCTCACCCACCAGCACCCCCAAGTCCGTCTCCCAAGGCTGCTCCATCTGCTCATCGCCAGCCTGAATTAACACCAAGGGTTGCCCTGACCCAGGTACAGCACCAGCACTTGTCCTTATTAAACCTCATGGAAATGCTGAGCTGCAACACACTCGTGACACTGGTTTTCACGGCCTGTTGAACTGAAATGTCTTGTGGAATGACTGATGAAATGCATCTCTCAGAAATAACTCACAGTGCCAGCAGTGTCCCGGCAAGGGACAGCCCTGGAGCCAGCAGATCACAGCTGTTACACCAGCACTACCTTCATGGTTCCTGAGATGCTGTTTCCCAAGTTTTCATTTAAAACTGATGCTGTTTTCTTTCACAGCGTGTTTTGAAATGGATACATCAGTTATTGTGCTCCTCACAGGAGGAGGCAATCATTATTTCAAAGAGCCTGGAAGTTGTAAAAGGATTACAATGGAAGGGTGTCATTTAAGAACAGTTTTCCAAAGGCAAAGAATAGTTCTCAAAGAATATTTATTTGAGAAATCAGAAAGAATTTGCTCTCAAATAAAAAGATAGAACAGTTTTATACAAGACAGTAATTTTGGCTTTGTTTAGGGATAGGTTTGTGTTTAAATACACTGCAAACCTCAGAGGTATCAGCTTTCCTCCTTCCTTTTTCCTGCCTTTACGGTCTGTAGGAAAAGTATGAAAGATGCCATTAAAACATCTTCAGTCAGTTGTCATTTCTTTCACTCTCTACTAATATTTGGACAATCAAATCCAGAGCACAGAATCAGAGTCTTTTCCCAATAAATTTTCAAGACGTAGCATAGGAAAAAGTTTGGGACATAAAGATGTGATTGTCTTCATGCCAGAGGACGATTTCATTCCACTTTATCTCCTGATTCCTTTCCCTGTAAAGTGGTAGAAGGTGCAGCAGAGGGTTTGTTCGATTTTTGCTTCATGAGCAGTGTAGTAAATGATTTTACCTCCCCAAAGAGGAGTCGAATAGGAAACGAATGAAAGATCATGGAAGTCGGTTTGTTTGGTTTGTGTTTTTTTTTTTTTTTTCTAGTGCTGTGTTATTTCTGTAGCAGAATTTTACTAAGTTTTTACTTCTAGAATTTGAAAAGGGGCTTCCTTTCTGTTCAATGAGCACTTGTTTCTGACACCACTATTAAACCCAGTGAGTAACATTCAGTGAGATACACTGATCCCCTCAGCAAATACCTGCATATTAGGAGTCTCAGCACAGGTCACCCACCTCAGGGACACAACTACAGTCACCTGAAAAAAAATGCCTCAGTCAGTAATTAATGTTGGTTTTACAGGAGGGGAAAAAAAGAAAGTCCAAAATCTGCTCTATAGGGGTCCAGTGTAGGAAAGGGAAATGGAGAGAAAATTCTGCCTTCTTACATCTCCTGGTCTCCAGGGAAACAGAGAGCCACTTTGTGTTTGAAATGAGGGAGTTTAAATAAAAGCTGACTTTCACGGTAATTTATTCCTCAAACATCTTTGGCTGTAGCTCTGACTGCCCCTCTAAGGGGCAAACATGTGAGCTGGGGGGCCAAAGGGGTCATTGGGAACAGGCTGTTCTTGGGAACTCTAAGAATTCATTACTCCTTTTGGTTCATTTTTTCTTCTTTGTTTTCCAGTCTTCTTTTCATGTTTTATATTTTATGAAGAGACAATCAGGCATTTTACCAGTGGAAGTCTTGGGGATACTCTGTGCATTTCTGTCTGTCCTGAAAACTGTGAACACACAGCAGATTAGATGGTTTGCTTTGATCACAAAAGACAAAAAAGGCCGTGAGAAGGCTCCGGTTTTTTCTAGGGAAAGCAGGAGAAAATCCTTAGGGAAATCAGAAATGCTGTGGTGAGCAGAGTGTGCAGTGCCCCCAGCCCACCCTCCCCATGGGCATGGCCCCATGCCAGGTGCTGCCCTGCAGAGCAGAGTCACCTGCACTCCAGGCTGCTCCCTTGCTGTGGAGATGGGTCCACACCTGAAGACCCCAAGGTATTTGGTGGTGGAAGATCCACTGGCCAAGGTGAGCAGATTGTGGGCCAGGAGCTGCCTGGCAGGCTCTCTGCAGCCTTGGAGGGTGAGTTGGCACCGTGGGGTTTCATCTGCCTGAGAGCAGAGACTTGCAAAGGGCAGAGCCACCACTCAGACCTTGGGAAGAGTCTGTCTTTTCCATTTTATGTTTACATTTGAGTACTCACTCTTTTCTCACGGATTCCGGGAGACTGGAGGGGGTTTTTTTTCCATTTCCCCAGCCATGAAATCCCCTCTGTCCTTAAGGAATTGCATATGATGGACCAAATTCATCGTGTTTTCATCCGTCATGAAAATCCACTGACATTCAACAGGCAAAGCCAACATGCATTCATTTACCTGGCAGAGGCAACACCTGCTCTAATCTAGGACAGGCCAAACAAATTCTTTATTAAATTCCTGATTATTTTAATCAAGGGATTTGTATCAGGAATTATTTCCTCCAACTTTCTCAAACGCCTCAATTCTGCAAGTGAATGAGTCCCCTTTTTGAGGAATGACTGACCATTCTCATTCCCAAGCATCGCGAGCTGCGTATTTTATATCCTGTCAAAATTATCATGAGGGAAACTGAAGATAATATTTAAACTTTTGCTGTTAATCTCACACTTCATTTAGGCACATGGATCTTGCAGTTTACCTCATTATGCTCTACCCTACTGGGAGCTATTATGGTTCCCATCCTGTTGTGTTACTGCTTGTACAGAATGGTGACAATTTTCTTTTTTCATCACTGTAAATCATGATAAGGCTCCCTGGTACCAGCGAAGTTATCCTGTATAAAACCAGTGTAAACAGAAATAAAATTGCCCGAAGCAGCATTACATTCTTCATGGTTATCTGGTCTCAGGCAGCTGATGAAGCGGTTTCTAAACAAAAACACCACCAATTATCACAAAACTGCAAAGGAGGCAAATATTGTAAGACACTCCTAATTTGGGCATAGAAACACAGGGGGCAAGATACCATGATATTAAATTCCTTAAAAAGCACTTTCCTGAATATAAATGGCTGTAATTGCAACGTATTTAAGATGATGAAAGGAATATTACTGTGATTCTTAAAATTCACAAGCCTTCTTCATCGAGAAGAAAAACCTACAGAGAAAAGCCTATGTTTATTTTTGAAAGTTCCTCCAACAGAACACATAATTCTTTCAATAAACATTACATAAGGGGGAAATTTCACATGTTTTCCTATCATTAGTGTTTCTGTAAATACTGCCAATTCTATTTTTAAAGATGCTAATAGTAATGACTCTGAGCCAGCTGTTCCAAGTCTTTAAACACCACCGCGGTTAACTAATAAATCCTGTTAGGAGACAAGGATTTAATGGATGAACACCTCAGTGGATAGGGAATTGTCTAGATGGTCACATGCAAAGAGTTGTGGTCAATGGCTCAATGTCCAAGAGGAGCCCAGTGAGGAGTGGTGTCCTCAGGGGTCGGGATTGGGACCGGAGCTGTTTGACATCTGTGTCTGTGACAGGGACAGTGGGATTGATGCACCTTTGGTCAGTTTGCCAATGCCACCGAGCTGGGTGGTGCAGTCACACGCTCCAGGAAAGAGATGGGACATCCAGAGGGACCTGGAGAGGCTGGAGAGGTGGGGCTGTGCCAAATTCATGAAGTTCAATAAGGCCAAGCAGAAGGTGCTGCCCCTGGGTCAGGGCAATCCCAAGCACAAACACAGGCTGGAAGAAGAATGGATTGAAAGCAGCCCTGGAAAGACAGAGCTGGGAGTGCTGGTGGGTGAGAGGCTGGACATGCCCTGGGCAGGTGCCCTGGCATCCCAGAACCCCGTTGTGTGATCCCACAGCATGAACACCCAGGGAGGGGGGGATTCTGCCCCTCTGCCCTGCTCAGGTGAGACCCCAGCTTTAGAGCTGCCTCCAGCTCTGGGACTCAGCATCAGAAGGATGTGGAAGTGTTAGAGCAAGTCCAGGAGGAGGCCACAGAGATGCTCCAAGGGCTGGAGCCCCTCTGCTCTGGAGCCAGACTGGGAGAGCTGGGGGTGTTCACCTGGAGAAGAGAAGGCTCCAGGGAGACCTGAGAGCCCCTTCTAGAGCCTAAAGAGGCTCCATGAGAGCTGGAGAGGGACTTCGGATAAGGGCCTGGAGTGACAGGACAAGGGGGAAATAGTGGCTTAAAATGACAGAGAACAGGGTTAAATTAAGTATTAGGAAGAAATTCTTGGCTTTGAGGGTGAGAAGGTGCTGGCATAGGTTGCCCAGAGAAGCTGTGACTGCCCCATCTCTGGAAGTGCTCAAAACCAGGGCTTGGAGCAACCTGGGCTAGTGGAAGTTGTCCCTGCCCATGGCAAGGGGTGGACCAGGATGGTCTTTCAGGTCCCTTCCCACCCAAACCATTCCATGATTCTGTGATCACCTGCAGTGGCCCTCAGGAAGCAGCAACAGGCAGGAACAGCTCTCACAAAACCTTAAAGCAAGAAGTGGTCCACTGTGGCAGGGAAAGATCTGTACCTTTCAGGCAGTGCAGGGCTCCTGCCATCCCAGGTGCAGCTGCAGTCCCAGGGGATTCCAGGGTTTTTACCAGCAGGTGCTTGAAATCAAAGAGTTGATAAAACTGCTGCTTCCCTCCCTGCCAGCCTCCTTCTTCCCACGCTGCTGAGGTAAGTATAGCTACTTCAGTTACTTGTTTTGGTTTAGCCTTTTGCAGTATCAAATATGTATCCTGCTTAATATTCTCTATGCTGTAGTGTTTTCTCTTGCCTAATCCTGTGAAAGTGATTGTATTTTGGGTACTATTTGAGCAATTAAGCCCTTTAATTTTTTTTGTGACTGCTGCCTCCTTTAGGGTGTTTGTTTTGGTTTGGTTTTCTTTTCATTTATGTCTGCTTTTCTGCTTGTGTCATTCATTTACTCAGGTTAACCAAATGCTTCACCAAGAAAATAAGAACATATGTTGCTGTATTTTAATAAGGTACATTCTTAGAATTCAGTCATCTAGTTCTTTCAGTTATGTGAGTATTGAAAAATCCATCTAAAGCTATAGAGAGCAGCTTTGTATAGAAAACAATGATTTTTCTTGTATTAGAGGAAGACAAAGGCCCGGGGTGGCAAGGCCTTGGAGGTAAAGCTCAGGAGCAGCTCAGCACCCCAACAGGGTGACTGACCTAATAGCAGTTTGTGCAGAGAAAGACATGTCCTGGCTGCTGCTTTGGGACTGGAGCTTGTAACTCTGGCTTGATGCAAGCCAAATGAAGCCATGGAGGGATGTATTTATTGACTTTCGATCTATTATTTCATTAGGACGAGATCTTCATAGACAGTGTCCTGTTAAAGAAACGGTGTTGTGTTACTGTGCTGATGCTGCACAGAGAACTCGGACTTCAGTAAAGAGGGCCAACTAGATTTGAAAAAGGAACACTCAAAGTCCTGTTTTAAGGTGATTTACCTAAATTAGGGATCTTTCCTAATCCACTTTCTCTCCCTGAAACGTCCATTTCTCCATTACTATTGTGTTGTAGAATTCTAAACATGATGCTGAGATGAAAACTAGCTGAAATAATCCCCTCTTTAATTACTGGAATGGTGTAGTTGCTTTCCATCCTGATGTATTTTCTTATGTAATCTCAAATAAAATTATCCCCAAGTATTTCTTGTTTTGCGTAAACAAATGCAAAGCAATATTTTTTTGAGCACTGCCTTGCCACTGATCCATTTTTAATTGTCAGAAATGTTGCCATCTGGTTTGTAACTATTGCTCATAGTTAGGATTGAATCACCTAAGTAACCTCAAAGAAAGTCTACTCCAGGAAAAAACATAAAACAATGACTAGTCATACTTGCTTTTTCTTAAAATTGGGTAATAGCCTATTTAGTAGCATCTGTCTGTTTGAATTGGAGAGGAATCCAGGCTGGGAACAGGTGCTTTGCCACACTGAGGCCAGGTAACGAGATTTTTCAGGAGCTTGTGGCCCTGTAACTAAATAAATGTGAAGATTTGGGCTGACTTAGTTGTGCATTGAAGGCAATTCTTCTCGTGAAAGAGCAGCATTGAATGTCAGTGCAGGACAACAGGTTGTGTTTTTTGTCTGAGGTCTTTTTTTTTTTTTCAGAATTCAGAGATTTCCTGTAAAACAGAAGTTTCCAGGGTTCAACTTCCTCCAATACACAGCAGGCTCCTGTCTGGGTAGTCTGTGTGGGTCAGGATTCCCAGAGAAGGGGATTGTTCCAGTGAGCCAGGGTGGGAGCAATGAGAGCTGACTGGATCCAAGCACTGCACTAAGGCAGCGTTTTGAGGTGTTCAGGTTCCAGCTGTATGAGCAGGGGATCTGACAAGAACTTTACATGATTGCCCAAAAATGTATTGCCCAGACTGCCTGTTCTGCCACGTGATGGTTCTCATGGTTAGTGAGATGCTCTTTCCTATGGAGATCAATGTGCATTTGAAGTCCAGGCTATAATAAAATATGCCAGTTTCCCTTCTACAAATTAAAAACAAACAAAAAACCCAAACAACAAAAACAATTAAAATTTCTTTTGTAAGGCAATAGCTTTGAGAGGAAAGCCATCAAAATAGCTTTGTTTCCTCATTTAGCTTAATAAACATGGCATAAGTCAACAAGCAAATAAATATGTATCTCAACTCTGAATTAATTTCCTGCATTTTAAACCCTACTAGTGCTACTGATCAAACTTGGTCAGGTCACTGGGAACATAATTATCTGCATTTGCAAGATTAAGTGTCCCAGCAATGGATTTCTAATGTCATGCTAATGAGGAACACTTTATTTCAAACCAGTACAACGCCTCACTGATTTCTGGGTAAGTCATCCCACTGCAGGGAAAAACTTCAACAACAGCTGGTGCCTGTCCCATGGATGGTCTGGCACACTGGGAAGGGATTCCTGCAGGGCTGGGGGGTCCTTCCAAGGCTCTTGCCTCTCACTCTGGGTGCACCCATCCTGTGAGTGTCCCAAACGAGGAAATCTGCAAACAAAACTGATTAATTGCAGTGAGGGATATGATGGACATCAGCCTGGAGGGCAAATAATAACCAATAATAACTGGGAACAGGGGGATGAGGTTTTAAAAGAAGTCCATGAGAGAATCATGGAATGGTGTGGATTGAAAAGGAGCTTAAAGCTCATTCCATTCCACCTGCCTGCCATGTGCAGGGACACCTTCCACTACCCCAGGTTGCTCCAAGCCCCATCCAGCCTGACCTTGGGCACTTCCAGAGATGGGGTGGCCACACCTTCTCTGGGCAACCTACACGTTCTTAGCTATGATCTTCAATCCCTAGGTTTGGGGGTTTTTTTAAGTCCTTAACTACAATTTTCCATGTGTAATTGATAGAGTTGTGTATCCTTTAACCCTCTTGAACAGTGTTCTTCCTATGGAAATGTAGAGCAGCTTATGGTGTTCACATGTGACACTTTACCAAGGGATACCAGCCACTCTTTCAGGGTTTAAAACATGTTTGTGTTTTTCTCTCCCAGCACTTGCATAGGGAAGGAAATGTTCTATCAACAATTCCCAAAGATTTAATTCAGAAGCTGCCACATCTGCTTTGGCTGGATCTCTGATCTAACAAGATTAAAGCTGCCCTCTGGAATCAGTTACCACAGGTAAGATCACTGGTCATACAGGTAATTTAATAACAATTGTATTTGTCTTCCACTTGCCTGACTGTAATTTCATTGCAACAATCAGACTTTGAGATGGGTTTTTTTGGCATTGACCTTAGTGCATGGGAGCAGTAAATAAGCTTAATGTTGTTTACTAAAGCTCAGATGAACTGAAAGGTCCAACTGATATTACAGAGTGAATCTCTAAACTCTTCAACTTCAGAAAAGTAAGACCTGCTGCTCTTTTCAGGTGATATTTTGCACAGTTCTCATTTGGTGTTTATTTTTATGGTGTTGTAGGGGAGGTGGAAACGAGACCCACAGTTACAAACCTCGTGTTTCTCCTCAGTGATAGTGAAGGACAGTTCAGTCAGAGAATGTTATCCATTTATCTGCTTTTGGTGGCAGTCTGACAGGGTATTTATCACCCGTTGGAGGGATAAATTGGCTGTTCCTGGTTGGGATGGAGTGTGCAAGGAGGAAGGTTCATCATGTCCCTGTCACCCTGAGAAGTGTCACTTGCTCTCACTTTGCTGTGATCACCAAAACTTCTCTCCAAGTTTGTTAATGTCCTTGGACAAGTCCTTATTTCTCACTCCAGAAGTGGAAGCCAACAAATCCCGATATATGGTAATTAACTGTAACAAATAAATTATTTTTTTTCTACTGGAAGGAAAGAAAAGACCAGCAGAGGTCAATTTGCTGGCAGTCATGGTGCTAAAATAAACCTTTCTCTGAGGAAGAGTGAGGAGGAAAAGGAGGCAGCCCTTGGTCAGTACATGCTACAGCATTTTCCAAAGTAGAAAAACACAAACAATAACGTCAGAATGCCTTTTTGGGAATCTATTAATGGAAATTCCTCATGGAAATCCTTCCATGAGGGTGGGCAGGCCCTGGTACAGGTTGCCCAAAGAAGCTGTGGCTGCCCCATCCCTGGAGGTGTCCAAGGCCGGGTTGAACGGGGCTTGGAGCAACCTGGGCTAGTGGAAGGTGTCCCTGCCCATGGCAGGGGGTGGGACTGGGTGAGCTTTAATGTCCCTCCCAACCCAACCCAATCTGTGATTCTACCTTGTGACTGAAACAAGGTGCTTAAAGATATTTTGGTATCACTTGTTTGTGAATCATTATATATTCTACTTGTGATTAGAAAAATGTAACAAATGAAGGTTATGCTTCTAAAAATAGATGGAAAATGTCAAGTTTAATGATGTGTTGAAATCTTTTAATTACAGCTCTCACGAAATATTTTTAAATGGAACAGGGCTTAATAGTATTTTAATGTGGTTTGTAAATTGTGTTATCATCATTGTATGAGGGGTTGAAGTCCTTTGAGGCAGACACTTTTTGTGTGCATCTTCCTCAAAACTAATATCAGTTTAGTCCCTCCATGTGTTGTGCTGTATCTTCTTTGTGTTTGTCCACTGACTTCAACCAGCAGCTCAGGAAATGCCCATCAGAAACATCAACTGAATATTCCTTAGTTCCATTTTGTCCTTATTGTCCATATTTGTCCTTATGTACTGGAGCATAGGCTGTATTCCAAGCTGTTTGGAAATTCTGTGGGTATGGTTTTCCCTTCCTCTTTTGCTTTAAAAGCCATTGAATCCTCCTCTTCTAAAACAGCAAATGTGAGCACAGTGCTTTCAGGTTTTGACTGAATTGAAATGTCTTAAAATATTGCCACAAATGTTAATCCTGTGTTGAGCAGCTGCCAAAATGTTTGTTTCTCTTTCCTAGAGGTAAAGAAATATTATGACAGAGACTACCAAGCTTTCTCCACGTTTGTTGTTTTTTGGTTTTTTTTTTTTTTTTTTTAGTTTTAACAGTAAACAAGTCAAATTGCAATGCTTGGAAATTAAACCAGTCCCTTGCCTGTAGAATCTCATTTGAGCTGAACTGCTGCTGGGTATTAAAAGCTGTTTTAAAGAATGTTATTGAAATGGCAAAATGGAAGCAGTGAGAAATTAGGAAATAGGTAAAGTCTGGTTTCTGTCTAGTCTCCGTTTGGTGGGTACTGGGGGCTGTGGGACACAGAGCCCCCCATCCCTGTGCTGGGATGAGGTGTCCCTGTATCCCAAATAAATTGGAGCCCAGAGGTTCCCACCAGAGACGCTCCAAACAGCAGCACATACAGCAACCCTGAGCATTTTACTGCTGAACAGTACCAACTGTTTTCTGAGCCTGGGCATGCTGACGTTTTTCAGAAGCTTAGGGTTTGCCTAAATGTTAACAGGTTTTCAGATAGATCAAAAAATATTATCTTACATGTGACATAAATGTCATATGTGCCTTGTGCTAAGCTTCCAGGCTGCTTCCCAAAACAGTAGCACCAGAGTTTTTCAAAACAAGAAGCTGATGAAACTAAATACAGACAGGGCATATTTCTTTCTAATCTCATTATCAGAAATGGCTGAGCAGTTTCAGCTCAGATTTAGTCCAAGGAACGTGCTCAGCAACCCAAACGGCTGAAGCTCAGCAAAATTATAAACAACAGCAAATGATGTGTTTGTAACGGGGACAGTCAGTATCAGACTTGAAAGTGATAAGCAGGATTTGCAAAGAAAGATCAAATGCTAAATATTGGAGCAGTGCATAATGAATGGGCATAAACGCAAACTCCAGGTTGTCATGCTGGAAAGCTTTTGGGGTGTGCTGTTTTCCAGCACTGATGTCAGCAATAGAGAAGTCTGGATTTGCCTTGTGGAGTCCTTTTTGTCATAGGAAACGAAGGCGAGAAAAAAATTAAGGAGGAAAAATATTCTTGTGTTTCTATTTAATTCGATGAACTTCGCTCTTACAGTTGCTGCTTTCTCTGTTTTATTGAAAAGGCAATTGAAAACTGCTTTCAGAAAGGAATCCTATAAATGAGCTCCAGCAGAGCTTGTTGAGTGCTCACTTCTGGTTTGAAAATATCAAAGACCTTTTTGGCTCTCAGTGTTTAATTCTGTGGTTAGACTTTAAAATGCTTTGATATTTATCTAAAGAACGTTTTCAATTTATCGCCAACATGTGCTATGAGAGAAGGGGAAAAATAATTATGTTATTTGTAATGAGAGAATCCCAGACTGGTTTGGTTGAAAGAGACCTTAAAGTTCATCCTGTTCCACCCCCTGCCATGGGCAGGGACACCTTCCACTATCCCAGGTTGCTCCAAGCCCCTGTTGTCCAGCCTGGGCTTGGGCACTTCCAGGGATGGGGCAGCCACAGCTTCTCTGGGCAACCTGTGCCAGGGCCTCCCCACCCTCACAGGGAAGGATTTCTTCCCAATTATCCCATCTAGCCCTGCCCTCTGGCCTCCCCAGGCTCTGTGCTGGGACCCCTCATATCCAGGGGTGCAGGTGACCTGGGGATGTGTTTGTACCTCCGTGGGGAGGGAACTGACCGGTCCCAATAGTCACGGTGCTGTTTGCTGGGACACACTTCCCACACTCCCAGCTCTGCTGTGCCAGTTGCTCTTGGAGCTTCCTGAAGCAGGGCTCATCCCTGTGGAGTCTGTTTCCTAGAAGCATCCTTTCAAGGAGAGCTTTGAACAGGGGATCAAAGCACATCAGAGAGCTGGGAAGTGGCCTCAGGCTGGAGCTGGCCCTGGTGGCCTCCGCAGTCCTGCTGTTGCCCATCCGGCTGCCGGAGAGGAATGGCCAGTAGCCCAGGCAGGGGAAGGGCAGGACACCAGTCCTTCCATTCCTGCCTCACACGAGCAGCCTGTTCCTGGAATAGCTCTGCTCTTTCTACCCCAAGCTGAGCAGTGACGAATCAAAAATATATTATTTGTGGATTTAAGCATCTTTGTGTCCCTGGAAGTAGAACGAGCTGCAGGTCTGCTGCCCTCCTGCAGTCGCCTTTCTGGCCAGATCCCAGGCCAGGACTTCTTCACTGTAACACTTTGATCATTGCAGGTTTCCCAGGTTGTTACTGAGATGAGGGAATTCCTGCCATATGTGGCATTTGTCCATTTCTCCTGGCTCTGTGGGTGATAGGTACTAAAATAGGATGCCAGCCTTCCTGCTGCGCCGGAGGCTTTGTTCAGGCCACAGCGATGGGTAAGGAGTGCTGCAGGAATTCAGGGCAGGTTTTTGGGCAGCAGTGCCATGGTGACAGATGGCTGCAGGCACTGAGGCTTCCCAAGCCGAGCATGTGCTCCCAGTGCAGCAATTCCTGGCTGTGCAGAGGTGCCCATCCAGTGCTGCCACGGGACTGTCAGCAGCATTTGCCTCGACCCCTCACACACATCCACTTTGGTATTTTAACAGCCACAGGGATCCTGGGAAAGGCTGGTGGGATGGCTGGGCTGGGGTGTTGCTGTCCTACCACATGCCTTGCTTTGGATGATCTGTTCCCTTGGCAGAGCCTGAATGTCCGTGGCATTGCCACCTGGGAGTGGTGCAACCACAGCTGCCACCATGGAATGTGTGTGTGTTTCTGTATTTATACACACATGACATGCAGAGCCCTGTCCCTCTGCCCCATAGCACCTGGGCTGCTTCAGGCTCAACTCCTCCTGTGGTTTTTAGGGTGAGAACTGGACCAGCAGAGTGGTCTGAACCTTGGCTAAAGGATGGGAGATGGAATGCAAGGGTTGGCCTCAATCCACTGAAGGCATTTCCCTGAGGTGGAGATGTGCCTGTCAGGGCTTCTAAGGCCCTGCACATCCCAGGCAGCCCACAGCAGAGTCTACAGTCACAGGGACCTGGCATTACCAGGCTGTGCACCTGTACCTGGGAATTGTGCCTGTGACATTGGGAAGCGTTGACAAAATCTAATGTGCTTTTATGAAACACTCATGTTTTGACAAGACAGCTTTTTCTGACAATCATGTTTCGCGAGCTAATTCCCAGCCCACTCCTCCTCTGTTCCCCATTGCTCCTAGGCTGCACACCTGCCATCAGAAGCACCTGGATGCAGGGACAGAGCAGGAGCTAAAAGTGCAGCAGTGGCACTACCTCAGGTTAGAGTAACAGCCTGCAGGGGCTGGTCTGTGACCTCCTGTCTTCTCTTCTAGTGAGCAGAACACCAGTTTTGTGACACTGGTGCCATCAACACCAAACGAAAAGCCTTTAATGTGAACTGAGGTGAGTTTGGAGGCTGATCCATGACAACTCTGCCTCAGCTCTTAATCTTGGGCACGTTTTCATCTGGACATGGAATGAATTTGCAACGTTCACCTTCATTCTCTGAACTTTCTTTTTTTTTTTTTTTTTTTTTTTTTTTTTGTTCAAAGCTGCCTGTTCAATGAATGTGAAACTTTTGGAAAGGGAGCAGAAGTCTGAACAGTGACAAAGCAGTTTTGTTATTCACCCGTGGCTGTTCCTTGATTTTATACTGGTTCACCTGATTTGTGTAGAATTGTCATTAATTAGCACAGATGAAAAGTTCATTGTCAGCCAACATGTTTCAAAAACAGACCTCAGACTCCAGTGTAGTGGGCACTGGTTGGAGCAATGTCATGGGGAATTTGGGATCCATGCCTTCTGTTCCCAGGACTGCCAGTGGCTTGCAGGAGAAGTCAGGAGAGTTACCTGCCTTTGGATAAGTCACTGGACTGCCCTGGCCTCAGTTTGCTCTGCTATGTAAAGGGGTGAGAACACAGTTATAAACTCCTCAGCCCACTAAAGGAAGCAGAGGAGCTGCACAATTGTGTGGCTGCTTCTACCCAAGAGTTCTGTAGAGTGATTTAGGAACAATTCTAAAGCCTGAAGCTTTTCAGGAGGTGATGGGGTTTAAAATGTGACTGATTCTGTAAGGATGCTGAGAGGTGCCAGTTTGCCTCCCCCAGGTACACCAGTGCAGCCAGAGCTGCAGCTGCATGGCCTGGGCAACTTCCCTATTGCATTCAGATCAGAGTGTTCAAACCTCAGTGGCTTTCAGCAAGATAAAAAGAAATTTTGTTTTTCCAGTAGTGAAGTCATCTGTGACTCATTTTGATCATTTCTGTTTAAAAATAGATCCGGTTTCTTCGTAACAAACTATTTTAAATCTAATTGTATTCCCAAATAGTCCTTTACAAGGTGCATTTTCAAAGCCATTTCTGCTTGTTAATAACGCAAGCCTTCCATCTCCACGTTTGTATTTTATGATTATTTGAAGTAATTTTCTAATTTGTGACTCATGGCTGTATGAAAAGGTGTTCTGGTAATTGTAGCTCTCTTAGCAAACTTTTGTGAGAATAGAGTCAGTTTGCCAAGCCCCCAGAGGGCAAGCATTCCTTATCCCTGGCACATGCTGACAGCATTTGGGGGAAGGTGGGTTAGGGCACGGGGACACTCACTGGTTTGACACTCACAGTCCTGTCCAAGCTCTGTTGATATATTCATTGACAAAACCAGCAGCGGGAATTACACAACAGCATTTTCAGCCTGTGCAATAAACATGGATTTTCAATTTTATCTGCTTATGTCACTCAGTGCCATAAGGACGTGTACGGCACCGCTGGGCTGGTGGATTTTTGGCTTGTAGGCAAATTCTCCCTTTAGGCATTTTTTGGCCAGTTTTCTTCCCTGGGATATTTGCACTGCTGTGTGGTCCTAGGTAATTCTTCTTTCCTGACCTCTTCTCAGAACTCCTGATCTTATTACAAGAGCAATGTAGTGACAGGACAAGGGGAGTGGCTTTCCACTGTCAGAGGGCAGGATATTGGGAAGGAATTGTCCCCTGTGAGGTTGGGGAGGCCCTGGCACAGGTTGCCCAGAGAAGCTGTGGCTGCTCCATCCCTGGATGTGTGCCAGGCCAGGCTGGACGGGGCTTGGAGCAACCTGGGCTAGTGGAAGGTGTCCCTGCCCATGGCAGGGGGTGGAACAGCATGGGCTTTGAAATTCCTTCCAACCCAGGCCATTTTATGATTCTGTGAGACACTGGAGGCTGATTCCACATTGTTTCCTCATAAACTTAATGTACAGTAAAATAAAATGCCTGTTCTGCAGCCAGCATGTGGTACACAGGCAGTGCAGTTAAACTTCGCTCTAAATGTTTCCCCAGACATCTCAACAAGTTATTTTCCAATAGTATTCCTGTTCAGTTTCTCTATATCCCCTCAGTTGCAATTTCAGGATAATGACTCAGACAATTCTAGTTTTTGCTGCCTCTCAGATTGAGTTCAACTTTAGCAGACTTCAAAGTAATAATTCTGATTAAAAATTCAGAGCTCTAGTTTTGGCTATGGCCTGTGAGGGAATAAGTTTTGAACGGATTCAAAATTGGAGATGAATTTTCCGTAGCTCAGGTAAGTAACTTTGTTGGTGCTGTGATGGCAAAACTCAATTTTTCTCACAGCACTGGTGAGTTACCAGTCAGCTCTTCCCCTGGGGCTGATAAAAAAAAAACCAACCACAATTGGTGAACAATGAGAAATCAGAATTTTACTGAAAATAAATGAGTTTTAGGTGCATTTGTTCTCCATTTCAGTGAAACTGCGACAAATCCATGTCCCATGGTGCTAACTGGATATCCCAGTACATTCTTGGCATAGCTGTGGTGTAGCTGTAGGTGCAGCAGGTTGTACGTGCCATCTCCTTGATGTGAGGAATCCTTTTGCACTTGGGTCTCAGGTCTCTCTTCCAAGAGAATAGCCCAGAAGGATCCAGCAGTTGTTCCCACTGGGATGCCTGGAAAAACACCTTCCCACTCTGTTGTCCCAGAGCCCCCCAGTCCCTCGTCAGCTGCTCCTGGCCTGAGGTTCTTCTTACGCTGGGTTTCATTTCTCCTTTCTGAGTGTACCTTGTCAATATTGCTGGAGCTGACATTTCTGGGGAAGTAGTGTCAAATGGAGCTGCTAATCACGCTGTAAGATTTGTTTTGTAACATTCCTTTCAGCTTTAATTACTGGTAATTTAGAACCAAGGAGCTGTGCCATTAGCAATGTATTTGTCATTTCGGCAAGTGAGGTTTTACAGAAACATCCAAAAAGAGCAAATACAGTATTTTACACCTGAATAAGGAGGGCAGGCAGACACAGGCAGGATTTTAAGCAGCCAGCCAGTTGAAGGTGAGGCAGGTAGGAATGTACAGTCAAGCTGAGAATGGAGATTTACAGTGACTCCAGCACTTCAGTAGGGAAAATGTTTCCTAATTAATTGGATTCAGATTGTATGTTTGGCTTTTGGTTCTGTGCTTACAAAATACATCATTATAAACCTTATGCTCATTTAAAATAAATTTCAGAACAAAGTATGATATTACCTATCTCTTAGAGGTTTGGTACATTTATTTTCTTAAAGATTTACCAGCTTTCAGCTGTTGTGCTTTTGTTTGAATCAAAACCGACTTGAAAGTATTATTTAATTCTGCAAATCTAGTTAAGAAGGGGAAAATGCTACTTTTATTTCACTGCTATGAAACATAATTTGTAAATGTTTACAATCAGCAGAAATCTGATTTCTGAAATAGGGGGGGCACCCTTGGCACTGTGCTCCCATCCCACCAGGCAGTGAGCAGGACGTGAGAGGTGACTGCCACCTGACCTGTCACATTCTCTTTACCTAGGTCACCTGTGCTTCTGCCTGTGAGATGCTGGTGGCTCTTTGTTTCCCTGGGCAAGAACAGCTACGGATGATGCTGGGCCTGAGAAGTGACACAGACCCAAGGATTTCAGAAGCAGTACAAAGTCAGAATAATAACCTAGAAAGGGAAAATGGAAAACTTGAATTTAAAGCTTCAGCTCCTTTTCTTTCATATGAAAAAAACTTATTATAGCATAAAAAACTTGATTTATCAACAGATTCCATTCACTTTTGACTGGGGGGGGGGGGGTGCTGATTAGATGATCTGTGGTGACAAATTTAATTTTGTCTGGGCTAAGCTTGAATGGGGCAAATCATTTGCCCAGAGAAACAGTCAAAAATTTTAAAAATCAAACTAAAAAAACCATGTTAAAAGACTCGAGGCCAGGAGAAAGGAGAAAAGATAAACACCCCAATGTTGTGGCAAAAAAATCAATCTGTGAACCTCAAAGCCATAAGTGGAGGAGTGTTTGTGTGAGAGGAAAAAGCTAATTCCACAGAATGTGATTAGAGAGACAGAAGATAAAGTTTTCAGCAGAGGCTGTTCTTTGGAGTCAGAAGAGAAAAAACATGAGCAGAAAGTTGGGCTGGTTTATTGGGATGAGTAATCACTGTGTGCATGGCAGGCACTTGACCCAAACAGCAGAGGGGAATGTGTACAGGTAGGAGACATTTTACAGGGGATATAGGGGAAATAAGGATATTAGGGAGTGAAAGAAGACAATTAGCAGAGGACTGGGGGGGAAAAATGTAAATACAATACCTGGCTGATACATATGGAGGAAATTCCGTCTGCCTGTGCGTCATGGGACATAATCATCACATTTGTGTACAACCTGATGCATAGACCTACTTTAAAAAAATAATTTAGTGCACTATAAATTCACCATAACTAATTTTTATAAACTGCTCAAAACTGTTCATCCACACACCAGAAGCCTGAGAGTTTTCTGTGTTTTCATATGGTGCTTAAGCTCATATTCTTCAGACAAGCACGATTTGCTCTTTCTCACACTTTCTTTTCTCCCCCCACTATTGCAGTTATAAATTTACATTAGGAGGGTAAAATTAAGAAGTTGTCAGCAGAGAGGGAAAGATACATTATTTATGGTCTGATGGATTCCAGAAGTCATTAATAATAGAAATACTGGGCATAGTCCCACCGAATGCCTCTTCTCATAGTTAAGCTTTCCTGTAATGAAGGCTAATTACTGTGGGTACCATTAGCATCAGACTGGAATTAGGGGTGTTAAAATGTGATATCATTAAAGGGAACACAGTAAATTCAGGATATAAACGAGCCGCTTAAAATGCTAAGCAGTATGGTGAAATATTAAAATACAAAAATAACAGCTCAAAATACCATGAGACTGAAAATGAGGTCAAAATACTGATGTACAGATGACTCTTTTTAATAAATCTAAGTTCCATGTGTGGTGTCATTCAAGAGAGCCACATGCATTTGCAGAATGTCACATGATTGTTGTCTCTGTGTTTTAAGCCCTTAGTTTTAATTCTTGTTCTGAGACAAATAATATCCTGGTAATGTTGCTTAATGACCACTATTTACCTTCAAATTTCACCACACTTTGGTGGGACCTGAGAGCGAGCAGTGCATTTTTCTGTGTGTCCATGTTTTATCTTCCTCAGCAGTGCTTCATGTATCTATCATTTTTTTCCGTTTTACTGGACATTTATTTTAGCATGCACAGTACGCAAAAGCCTGCTTACTTGACATTTAGTTTCTCAGGACCTCAAGTGGAATTCCAGGCTGAGATCCCACCTGTATGACCCTCCTGGCTTGGCTTTTTCACTTGTAAGAGCACTACACCTGATGAGATCTGCAGACAGATTCACATGGCGTGTTAGAGATTTAAGTAGCTCAGTGGGTTGGCAAGTTGAACTGTTTTCTCAGACCTAAATCAAGGCTATTTCAGACCAAAAATTCTGTGAGCCCCTCACAGACACTGATACCTCCCTCACCAAGTCTCATGAGAGATGGGAACTGCTGTAGGTCAGACTGGAGTGGACTGGGAGAGGTGGGATGCCAGCCCAGCACTTGGCTGCAGGTTGTTTTTCTCATACCTTCCTCCTGCCACAGCAGAATTAGTGGGAATTCATCATCTGGAAGCACTGGCAGAGTTTCGTAGGAACAAAAGCAGTGATATATTAAATAGACCTTTCAAGATGCACTACTGTGCTTTTAAAGGCATTTTCCTGTTTTAGAAGTCCAGTTATAGTTTAATTTAATTTTTTTTAATGTAGCATTAATGATAGAGCTAGAACTTCAAAGTTCTGTATTTCACAGAATTGTCCATGCTGCAGTGCCCAAAGGAGCTCCAACGGAGCTGGAGAGGGACTTGGGACAACATCCTGGAGGGACAGGACAAGGGGGAATGGCTTCCAACTGCCAGAAGGCAGGATTAGATGGGATATGGGGAAGGAATTCTTGGCTGTGAGGATGGTGAGGCCCTGGCACAGATTGCCCAGAGAATGTGCCCAGAGAATCTGTGGCTGCCCCATCCCTGGAAGTCCATAGAGCAACCTGGGCTAGTGGAAGGTGTCCCTGCCCGTGTCAGGGGATAGAATGAGATAAGCTTTAAGATTCCTTCCAACCCAAACCAGTCCATGATTCTGTGAATCAGCACAGGTCAGTGTTAATCATTACAGATATAAATCAGAGGTTCCTTTCCCTAGGAGGTAGTCAGAGTTTGTGGAGAGGGGGAGTTTCATTAGGTGTTTCAGGGGTGTTGGTAAATATTGGCATTTCAATGCTGGAACACACACAAGTTTTTTAACTTATTTTCCGCTGTACCTTCTGCAGAATCTGTCACATTTCCTGATGCAGCTACTGCCGTGTACAAGGAATGCCAAAACAAAAGGGAAAGAAGCTTTTGGGTTCACTTGTGCCAAACGTAGCTCAGGTTATGTTTGTTTCCCTGGACTTGGCCCTAAAGCCAAGGGTAGCTGTGCCTTCAGTATTTCCAGCAACTGCAGAATAATGGTTAGAATCAAAATAAGAAAAGCACCTGGGAGTGGGAATAAAATGCCAAACATTTAATTTTCAGTGAGAACTCGTGTGGCTCTTGGGTGTTCAAAATTATTCCTTTTAGAGACTCTCAAAGTGTTTTGGTGACAAATCCATATTGTGGAATCTTCAGTCCAATTACACTGAGCTTTTTCTTCCATTCCAGTGGAGTTTTAGTGAGCAAATGATGCAAAGCTGAAGGAAAACTGCACAGCAGAGTACCCATTCCCACTGTGCTTACTGATAGTAATTCTCCACTTTGCTATTAGGAAATTAATTTTATTTTAATATTTTTAATTGTTATATGAAGTAAAAAAATTGGGTAGTAGCAAATGCATGTGTGGTTTATGTTAGAGTGTGGAGGGGGAGTTTGATTTGGAAATGAGCAGAGTAGAATTGACAAGTGTATGTTGTTTGAGTAGTAAAGTGACCTATTACAGCTGTTTTCCCAATCTCCCTTATCATTTGTTGCATCTATCCTTTCCAAATAAACACATAAAATACTTGAAACACTCTAGCTAGTGATTTTAGCTTTTAACTCCCCTTCAGTGGTACACAATCTTGAAAAGGTAGAGGATTTGGTTAATATTCTTCAAAACAGCAAATCAAAAATGTTCCTGCTGAGTTTTGTCTGCATGAGAATGTGAAGTCACGTTCTGTTCTGCTTAACTCAAACCCAGTAGGCTGAAGTGACAAACCAGGTATAAATGATGCTCTGGAGCAGCACTGTAACTTAGTTCTGTGATCACATTTAATGGTAGTTTATTTAATGGTGGTATATTTAAGGAACAATAATCCCATGGTCTTAATATTTAGAATCTGTGGGCACGCACATGAGGTTTGGGAACCTTCTGTAACAGGCAAGAGTTTTCTGCTCCCTCCCACGTGGCCCATCTGTTTGTGTTGGATGGGAGCTGGGTAAGAAGTAGTAGCTACACACAGCGTGCAGAGAGGGTAACGGAATGTGCCTGGGAATGCTGCTCCTGCTCCCAAATGTGAGCAGAGTAAGGAGATGGAATCCAGTACGTGTCTGCTCCAGGATCCAAGGAACCTCCTGAGTCTGTAGTTTCGATAAAGCCAAACCTTTGTGTGCCTTGTGATCTCTGGACAACACGTGGGTGAGCTGAGGCAGGTTCAGCTGTTGGTGGGTGGGGCAGCAGCAGATCTGGGGCACAGACCTACCTGAAAAGTGAGTTCTGTGGTGGTCAACTATTGATGAGCTGGGCCCTGCTGTGGGTACCTGAGTAATTCTGTACACAAACTCAGTTCCCAGGAGGTAAAAGTCAAGCTTTGGAGCATGGTGTAGATGTACCCTAGAATGAATCATCAGCAGGTAAGATATGAAAGATCACAGAGTGAGCTCAGTTGCGTGTGAGCATTAGTACTTACGAAGGTGTAGTTTGAGACAATACTAAGTTTGTTAACCTGAGATGCCAGCTGGGATGAAATGCAAGGTGTGCAAAAGTCATCAGTACCTTGGTTGCCATCATTACATGGCATTACATCACATATTTAGAATCACAGAATGACAGAAGGGTTTGGGTTGGAAGGGACCTCAAAGCTCACCTCATTCCTGCATGGTCAGGGACACCTTCCTTTAGACCAGGTTGCTCCAAGCCCATCCAGCCTGGCCTTGGAATGTAAATTGATCATGTTAAAAGATCTCTCTTGTTTTGACTCACAGATTGCATTTGGGCCCTCATAGTATGTTAATGATTATTGTAGCTGTTTGCTTTGCCTTTTTACTTCGTCTGATACATGGAACTTATTTTTAACTCCTATTCATCATGCAGAGAACTGTCTTTAACTCAGTCATCCACAGCTCATGTAATACTTATTTATACTCCAGTCTGCACTGCCAGGCTATAAAGGCTGCAGGCAAACAAAGTGAGAGAAGTAGTTATGGTTATATACAGACCTAACTCAGTCCTTATATGCACATGCATTATGTCAGTCTTAGCTTCCAGTCTATTTTTAGCTCAAAGTAGAGATCCCAGCACAGAGTTGGGATTTTCTGCTGTCAGTCCTACTCTGTTTCAGAATTCCATCATTTTACAGTGGATGTGACATATTTAAACCTTGCTGGGGGCTGTGGTGGACACAGGTCTAAGAGATTCATTTCTGTAGGGTGTGGAGGACACAGGGCTCTCAGACTTGGCACAAGGCAGAAGGATTAAGCACTTAACAAAAATGATTGTAAGGTGGATTAGCTTCTACATCAAGGGATGGATAAAAATCTAGGTGAAAGGTTTGCAGAATGATGAGATCCATTAATCATGAGATCTGTTAATTATCAGTCAGAAGGAGGGCACTGTTCCACTGACATGCATCAACAGATTGTTGGTTTCTTCCAGAACACAGATTGCTTTGTGAAGAATCCTTGAGATTAAAATAAGTACTAAAAGAAAACAGACCAGTGACTCCCATTTCTCTTGGACTGATTGACACTCTGAACACAGTGTTTTCCTTAAAACCCAATTAATTTAATTGGTCCACAGGACTGCAGCAATCCCCCTTTCATTCCCTGGAAATGCCTCCTGTTGAAAAGCTGAACTTGAGGGAACTGTCACAGTCCAATGTGGATCTGTCAGGAGAGTGGCCTAGGGAAGGCGACAAGCCAAGAGCTCAGGAGCTGAAAGAAGGAATGACAAAATATGAAAAGATGAAAAAGAAGAATTTCTTGCTAATGAACATGTAGGTGCAGCCCAGGATTTTACTGGAATAGGGAAGAACAGCTCTGCTCTGAGGCAGCTCCTCTGTGCATGTGACCAAGCCTCAGTGGTGTGTGATAAGGATTGTGCAAGTGCTGGAAAACTCTGTGTTTCTGCTGAAAAATATAAAAGCAGTTTAATGTGAATTTTTTTTATTCTTTATTTGATTAATAAATGGTATTTTAGACGTAAGTATATGGAATACAAACCAACTTTTGTATCTTCTATTATTGAAAATATTTTTTCTCCAAAATTAAAAAGCACTATCAAGCTTTTATATCTTCTTATTTACTGCCTGTTATATTATTATTTTTTTAAATGTACTCTTGAATGTTCAAATACTTTCTATTGAAGAGCAATAGGGTTTTATAATACAGAATAACAACAGACTGTAGAATCTTGAAGATAACTTAATTTTTCATCTCTAGTATATGCAGTATGATAAATAACTGTATAAATACGTTATATTCCTTTGCATTTGCATACAAAACATGGAAAACATGCTTTGTTTATCATACTTTACAATATGCAAATAATTCAAACCCTATTGGGGACAATTTATTGGCGAATCCTTTCTGAAAGAGGGAAGTACCTGGTTGAGTGAAGGAGAGAATAAACACACTGGAGATGTTCTTAGTTTTATTTTTGGTCATTAATTGCCACGGTATGAAGGTTTTTTTCCCTCCAATATTCATGAACAGTTTTTTGGGTAATCGGGTAATGCCTGTAATTCTACATTTTATAAATCTTGTTCTGTACATCCACTTTTAAAAGTTTTGTGCTGCTCTTTGATACCTGTCTCAATATCCTCATATAGTCACCACTTTCTGTGAGCATCTTCCTTGGGTTTAGGGTGATGGCTTTCCCTGTGTTCCCAAATCCTCTGCAGCTCCCCTGGTTGGATCACCCCGGTGTTCCCCAGCAACGCTCCAGCAAAAGGCAATGCTGTCCTCTGGTGTTTCCCGGCAGGATAACCGGCCTGCCCGCTGCTCGGCAGGGACTGGGAGCACTGGGAGGGGCTGCTATCTTGGACACGGGACGGCATCCCGGGACGTGTCCCCTTGCACGCCTGGGTTAAGGTTGCCTTATGCCCAATAAATACAGGAATTAAGGAGAACTCTGCAACATCTTCGCGTACTTTTATATATTTTTTATACGTGTTTAGTTTTTCTTGTTCTCTGATCATGTCTTAGAAGCAGTTTTCATATGCCTTGGGCGTGACAGGGGATACTCCTTTATTTAACCCCAAAGATTTCTGTTTGCAAATTGTTTTTGAACAGGGGGGAAAAAAACACAAGGCAGCTGACCTTGCTTAATAAAACTTAGAATATTTTTCCTAGAATCATGGGGTTGTCTTGGATTTACAATCCTGGTTTCAGGCAATTGAGCTAAAGGCTCAGGCTAGTACTTGAGGTGCCATCACACACCTTGGCTCTCCCCCAGAGTAAATCCTCTGTGTCTGTGTCCGATGGAGGTGAGTGTGCCCTGTTGTTTCTGCTCTGTTGTCACCCTTAGTGATAACGCCATAAGTGAGAGCTCTGGAAATGGGTTTGTTCCATAGGATTCTCCCTCTGTGAGCTGAGTGACTGCAGCAGCACAGGCACTGCTGTAAAATAGACTTGGCAGCTGTCCCGTGAGCAGCACAGAGGGGAGCTTTGCACAGGGACAAATGAAGTGCCTATGAAATAATTCAAACCTACCACAATAATTTCTCTCAGTGCAAAACCTGGGGATTTATGAACTTGAAGCACAGGTAAGGTGGTTTGTCTGGGAAATAATTTGGCTTCACAGGATAATTTTGAGGTTTTAAAAGACATTCAACCTGGCAGAACAAAGACACCTTTTTTTTTTTTTTTTTTTTTTGGTACCTTAATTTGGAAACTGCTGAGGGAAGGGCCTAACTTGGCAGCACAGTGCCAAGGAGCGGGAGTCTGGGAATGTGAGGAGTGTGGAGGTGGGGCTTTGCCTTGGCTCTGCCACCCATGACCCCACGAGGCTCCTGAGTCAGCACCCATCAGTGTTTCCCAGCAAAGCCATATTCCATAAATAACTGATCTGGGCAGCCAGAGGTCAGAACATCTGGCAGGGGGCCCTGAGGGCAGGCCAGGAACCACTGCCTTCCCCAGGGCAGAGGAAGACATGGCACATGCCCTTCTGTAACCCTGCCATGCTCAGGGAAAGCTGGAGGTCTTCTGTTGGGTTTCCTCAGGACAAGATCAGGGTTTGCTCTGTTTTGCACATCTAAAAATTAGTGTGTCTGTATTTGAGGCTGTATCTCAACTGTCTATACAGGCATGTTCCAGCTGATCCTCTCAGGACATGATTACTGAACAGTGTCTGTAAATCAAGGGGAATTTTCATCATCTCTAAGGGAAAATATGTGACCTTGCACTATCTTCTAATATGGCAGAGAGGTGGTTCCAGATCCCACAGTCGGACAGGTCTGAAGAGCACAGAAAGTGAAACACAGAAAACAAAGCAACAGAAATAATAATTTTGTCGTATTTACTCAGATCCCTCAGAGAAAATCAACTGTAACAGCATGTCAAGCAGCACACGGGAATGATGAAAGCAGGAGAAGGAAAATGCAAAGGAGCATCCCATCAGGGCCAATTCAGTTCACTCTGACAAGGTCTCCTTTGAATGTCTGTAAAGGCGAGGTTATGTCCGTCCACTGTGTCCATACTCGTAGCTGGGCATTGATTTATTCTGTATATTCCAACATGGCCCAGCTGCCCCAGGTACATCCAGAGTCACTGGATTTAGTGGGTGTGTGTGACAGGGGACACTGCCGCGATCTTGGCTGAACCCTCTGATGAGCAGAGACTGCGGGAGCTGGGCATGGTTAGCCCAGAGAAGAGAAGGCTGAGGGGGAATGTCATCAATGCACACAAATATCTCCACAGGGTGTCAGGATCCACACAAATATCTCCACAGGGTGCCAGATGCTGTTCTCTGGTGCCCAGGGACAGGATGAGGAGCAATGGCCATAATCTAAAACACAAGTTCCACCTCAGCATGAAGCAGAACTTCTTTCTATGGAGGTGGCAAAGTCTGGAAAGCTGCCTAGGGTGGGTGTGGAGTCTCCCTCTCCGGAGACATTCCAACCCCACCTGAGCACGTTCCTGTGTCACCTGCTCCAGGTGACCCTGCCTGGGCAGAGGGATGGACTGGGTGATCCCCAGAGGTCTTTTTCCATAAAGGGCGGATATGAAGGTAAGTGGGTGCAACTTTTCAGAGTGTTGGATTCCAAAGGAACCTGGGGGTGTGTGGCGGTGCTCCGAGAGCTGGCACAGCACTGGTTGGCGGGACTGCGCTTGAATCCCTGCTCCGGAATGGGAAGGGGCCCCGCCCCTGTCATGGCACCGCCCCAGTGTGACCCCGCCCTTGCCGTGACCCCGCCCCCGCCTTGGCCCCGCCCTTGCTGTGGCCCCGCCCCCGGATGGTGCCGGTGCTGTGGATCAGCCGCCAGGTGGCGCGAGGCGTCGGCCCCGCCCCTTCCCCGCCCGGTCCCACCCCTTTTCCGCCTGGCCCCGCCCCCGCCCGCGCACGTGCCCCGGCGCGGGGCGGGGGCTGTGACGTCACGCGGGCGGCGGGGCGGTGCCGTGACGTCACGGGCGGTGTCGGCGGGCGGCCCGTGAGGTCACGGCCCGGCCCGGCCCGGCCCGGCGGCCCCGGGCGGCAGCGGCGGCAGCATGGCCGAGCCCCAGCCCCAGCCCCGGGGGGCGCAGGGCGAGCCGGCGGGGGCGCCGCCGCGGGTGGGCGCGTGGGTGCCGGTGCTGGTGGAGCAGATGGTGAACGACACGCTGGTGGTGACGCTGAGCTGCGGCGAGCGGCGCTTCACCGGCGTGCTGCTGGACTGCTCCAAGAGGTACGGCGGGGGCACGGCGGCCGCGGGGCTGGGGCGGCGGGGCCGCGCTGCCCCCGCGCCTTTTGTTCGCCCCGGCGGGGCCGGACCGGTGCGGGGCACCGAACTGGGGGGGAAGGACGGGGGGGACCAGCCCAGGGGGACCGGCCCGGGGCGCACGGGGGGGCGGGGGTGCCCCGGGGCCGATGGGACCGGACCGGCCGCGGCCCCGCACGTGGCGCCGGGAGCGTGTCCCGGAGCGCGGCCGGCTCTGCCCTCCCCGCCCTCCCCCATTAGCCCGGAGCCCCCCTGGTTCCCGCTGGGCTGTGGCCGCAGCAGCAGCAGCCCCCCCGGGCACAGCCCGAGGTCCCGGGGACCCCAGAGGGGCATCTCTCTAAACAGGGGACCCCCAGGCTTTGGGGCTGCGGGACGGGGACCCGCGTTGGATCACCCCAGCCCCGTCCCTCCTGTGTGTCCCCCCCCCCTCCGCCCTGGCTCTCAGAAGTTGTTTCCCCCCGGAGCAGGCCAGGCTGGCCGAGGCTGTGGTCGGGGTTGGTGCTGGGCTGTGGTGCTGCGAGGAGCAGGTTTGGTGCCTGTGTGCTCGGGAAGGGATGTGTCGGGCCGGCACTGCGTGGGAGCACAGCAGCCTCACCTCCCCGATTCTTCCTGGGAGATGTGTGGGGCAGGACTTCTGAGCTTCATTTTTTATCGTTTGTTTAGTTTCACGTGGCTATCTTGGAAGATTGGAGCACTATTTTCAAAAGTATTCAGGCACCAATGGCTGCCGGGAATCTATAAACCAGCCTGGAGTCTGGTCTCAGCCTGAGCCTTTGGTGTCCCTCCAGCCCCTCAGACTAGCTGCTTCTGCCTTCTCGCATTCACATCCTCTGCAGTGACGCTTTTTTAACCTGTATTTTTTCACCCTAACGTTTCTCCATTATTATTTTGCTTTTTTTCTTCCTCTCTCTGCTCCCTGCGGGTCCAAGAAATGACCAGACCGGTGTTTTTCGCAGGCTTGAAGGCGCCTCTGGAGTCTGGTGCTGCCCTAGTAACCCTGGTCTGTGCTGGTGGGAGGGTGACCAGTGGCCACCTAAGCACTGGGGCTGTGGTCCAGGTCTGGAGCTCATTCTGCTGCCATCCCTTGGGGCCACATCCTGCCCACGGGGGTCCCCAGTGCTGCCTGGCCTGTGGTGACTGTGACGTGGCCAGCACGTGGGTGAGAGCCATGGCTTCTGCTTCTGGCAGTGAGCAAGAGGGGAGTGAGAGTGTGTGTGTGGCAGGTGCCTGGCTCCTGGTGAACCCCAGGGACTTGTGGTGAGCACAGGCAGCAGGCTGAAAGCACCCCCCAGGTTTGAGGTGTGGAGAGGAGGAGAGGTCTTGCTCATCCTACAGCAGAGCACATGAGGTGGTCTGGCAGTGGTTGGAAGGTGAAGATCAGGATGTGTCCCAAAGGCAGCAGGAATTTATCAGCTTGGTGCTGAACTTGGAGTGCCCCAAACAGAGATGTGGCAGAGATGTGTCCCTTCCTGCTGTGCCTGGCTGATGGAGCCATGTCCTGTCAGCCTCTCCATGTGTGGGGTCACCGGTGCTCTGCCTGTACCCCCTGGGCAGTGGGACAGGACTGGCAGGAGAGAAGCCACCACAGCAGATTGTTTTACCTGCACAGAAAGAGAATACCCTAAAAGAGAAGGAAGGCCTGTGTGGTGGCTATTCAGCTTTCTTTTGTGGTTTAAAGTGGGTTTAGCGTTACACAGAGGATGAATCTGTTTTACTGAGCTGTGGCTGCCCCATCCCTGGATGTGTTCAAGGTCAGCTTGGATGGGGCTTGGAGCGGTGTGGTCTAGTGGAGGGTGTCCTTGCCCATGGCAGGGGAGTTGGAACTGGATGAGCTTTAAGGTCCCTCCCAACACAAACCATTCTGTAATTCCATTATTATTTCTCCTAAGATGTAGAGAGTGATATGGGGGGCTGAAGAGGCCACCCTGAGCACCCATGGCATCCCTGTCTGTCCAAGTCCTGCTAAATGACTCTGTTATTTTAGCCACAAAAGGCAGGCACAGGTTTGAACCCCAAACCCACCTGCCCGAGTTTGGGGGTCTCAACATGCAGTCAGGTGTGTGGGCAGTGGAACTGCCTGCACCCTGCCTTCTCCCCTGTGCCTTTAGGAGCAGGGGGTGGGGGTGTAGGGAACAGTCATGCCTGACTTTCCAACCGCTGGGGAATTATTTGCAGAAAAAAGTGGCCGTGTCCTTCCTGCGGGCGTCCCTTCCTGCCACAGCCTGGGTGGTGCAGCAGCATCAGGGCCTGCCCGGTGACTGGCAGTTATTTGCTTCTAATAAATTGGCTCTGCTCAAAATGAGCTCCACAGTGTCCATGCTTGAGCGGAGATTTAAATGCATTTTGACTGCAGTTACACTGTTTTTGATAACAAGACTTGGCAGTTTTTTTGCAGCTGAACTTACAATTAGTTGTTTTTCTAATTATGCCCGGGTATAAATCAGAGGACTGCATCTCCTGCTCCAGGCAGAGGCTGGGCTGAGGTAACTGAGTCCATTTGGCTGCAGCTGCCCCAGAAAGGGGGATTACAAGCAGGGTGAAATCCCATCACACAGTATTTCCTGCAGCTTTAATCACGGTATCACAAACTCGTTTGGGTTGGGAGGGACTTTAAATCTCATCCAATCCCACCCCCTGCCATGGGCAGGGACACCTTCCACTCTCCCAGGTTGCTCCAAGCCCCATCCAGCCTGGCTTTGAACATCTGCACAGCATTCCTGCCCCTAACCTTCACCTCTGGCACCTTCACCCTGGCTGGGTGGGCTCAGGTCTGCAGGACCAACAGTGCCAGTGAGCAGACACGAGAAGTACACAAACTACATCCTGGGTTGCACACAAAAGTCTGGGGACGTAGGGAAAGGTGGCGAACTGGGTGTTTCTCCCTGTGGAAAATGTGAGCTTCTCTTAGAAAGACAAGTGTGTTAGGTGGAGCATTCCTTATTCTGCAGTGGGTGGAAAGACACCGGCACTAAATCCTCTTAGAAGGAGCTCTGCCTGCGTGGAAGGCAGCTTCAGGCTGGGGGGGCAGCGCCAGGGGCTGTGGCAGCTGGATCAGCTCTCCAGGGGTAGGACTTATCCACCTGTAGCTGGCCTTCCCAGGGCCAAAGCAGCCCGAGGAGCTTGGTCTGTCAGTCCTTCCCCATCCGAAGTGTGTAGGCTAGAGGGATAAAGAAACCCCTCTAGAGCGTGTAGTGTGGGTGGATAGGGAAACTCCTCCAGAGTGTGTGGGGTGGAGGGACAGAGAAAGCCAAAGCAGCCCTGGGCAGTGGCAGGGGTTCACTCATGCTGAACAGGTGCTGCTGGCACCTGGCAATGTGGTGACAAGATCAGAGGTACCAGTGCACAGCCTCTCTGCAGCTGTTTTCCTTCCCCCTGTGCCTGAGATATAAGGCTGGGACAGATTGTCTCGTGGGCAGGCAGGCAGGCAAGATGGCAGAGCTCATCTTACCTCTGCCTGGACCTGGCATGGAAGGTGTGGAAAAAGCACAGTTCCTTAGCAGAACTGTTCTCTTGGCCTTTGGAGACACTTCCAGTACAGGAGTGGTCCTTCGATATCATGTGCCTCAGTGGGGTTTGCAGAGCTTGTCTGTCCCCATCTGGCCGTGGCCTTCCTGACAGAGCCACTACCTGACCACGTGGAAGTTCCTGCCACTGAAAATTACTCTTAAGCTGCTTTGTTGTCCAGCATGGCAATTTGTGTAATCCCTTGGGCAAGGCAGGTCATATCTTCTCTCAGAGCACTGGCGCTGCTGCATAGACTCATGGAATCATGGAATGACTTGGGTCAGAAGGAACCTTTAAAGGGTCATCCAGTTTCAACCCCCTGCCATGGTGGGGGGTTCCTTCCACTATCCCAGGTTGCTCCTAGCCCCATCCAACCTGGCCTTGAAGACTTCCAGGGATGGGGCAGCCACAGCTTCTCTGGGCAACCTGTGCCAGGGCCTCACCACCCTCGCAGCCAAGAATTCCTTCCTGATACCCCATCTAACACTGCCCTCTGTCAGTGTGAAACTGTCACCCCTTGTCCTATTCCCAACAGGCCCTACCTAGAAGTTTGTCCCCAGGTTTCTTACAGGCCTCCCTGCTGAGCTGGTGCCCTGGCACAGGGTGAGAATTGGGGTGGGCAGTGCCCGGGGCCTGTGGGGTGCGCTCCATGGCACAGAGGCTGTGTCCAACCCAGCAGGGTTACAGGGTGCTGATAGGTTTAATCTTACAGGGGTAAAGCGCCCCATGAGTTACCCTTTGGGTGCTCCACTTGTGCCAAGTGAGGAGCCCTGTGCCAGGCTGGATTCTGGGGCGGGACATGGATTCAGTGACCTGCCTGCTCAGAGCCAGGCTGTGGGAACGGACAGGGGCCAGGCTGGCCTGCAGGAGCAAGGGGAGTGGGCTTCTGTCCACACAAGAAGCAGTGGTGTGGTGTGACCAACTCATGCAACCTTACTGCATAAAATAATCATAAGTTGTAGCCATCATTGCATTTAGAGATGGTCTCACTTTGGATTGTTTTATGAACAGTGCTGACATCTCTCTCTGGCTGTGCAAACTGTACTGGCTTTCTGGGTTGCCGTTTGAAGACACCTACGTTCTCAGTTGTCTTGTTTAAAAAAGCCTCTTAGAACAAAAATATTTTGTTCCAAATTATGTGATTTCAACAGTTTAATCCTTTCCCAGTTAAACTAAACTGTCATTTAACAGCATGTTCTTGCATTCTTTCGGTAATGGGGAAGGACTCTCCGGGCTCCTCTCCATCAGTGAGCACATGGCAGTGGCTTTGTGCTGCTCTTGGTGAGGGGTGTGGGACTGAGTGGATGCCTTCAGCTCCTCTTCAGTGCTCTTCTGCTAACGCTTGCCAAAGTGCCCCCTCTCTGTAACACCACCAAGAAACTTCCCCCTTACTTCCTGGGGGTTGGAAAGAAAGCAGTAGCTGGCAAGGAGGGGAATGGGAACGTAGCATCTTAAACTCAGGGTGGTGTTTGGTTTTTACCTGTTCTCCATCCCTTTGAGTCTCCTTCATGGCTCCCCAATACAGCATTTTGTTCTTATTTAAAAAGCCCCCACACTTCAGTGATGGTGTGTTCTCTACAGAATTGTCTCTGGAAAGCCAAGACAGGAAATGCTGCCTGGTCAGAGTTAATGTTTAAGGCCAGATACCCGTCCCAGTGCTGTGTTAGCACAATATTTCTAATGTCAGGCCAAGGGCATAAATTCATAAATTCTGGAGATGTGAATTGCAGCTGCAAGTTTCAGCATTTCAGAGGATCTGCTTTTGTCAATATCTAGGGAAGATACTGAATCCAGACTTCAGTGGCCTGTAGTGAGGCTTGGCCTTGAACGACAGAACATGATCATTGTTAATCGTGCTGTTCTGAAGCAGTAGTGAATTCCTTATTTGAATAAATACAGTTGTATATGGAGAGACTGTGGGAGAGGAGCAGAGCTGTGTCCTCATGAACCTGCGGCTCGAAAGTGCAAATTATGCACCCAAGTCAAGGTGTTCAGTTTTGGAATGAGAAGCTGGAAAATCAGCCATGCAGGTACAGTGTGAAGAAGTGCAGTTTCATAGCTCCCTGAAGGCTAATCCTGTCACAGCCCTCCTCAGCCTTAGCAGCCTGCTGATGCAATAAACTGCTTTGCAGGATAAAACCTACAACTTCTTAGGGCAAAATTTTGTGCTAAGTGTTCTTGGAGAGAGAGGTTTTGATCTCTGTAGCTTTCCTGGCAGAAGAGTAGGACACCTTGCTGATATTTTTGCACTGCTGTTACTTTTTTCAGTGGCAGAATTGGCTGCCTGGTCTTAAAAGCCAAGGGAGAATGTTGTGTTCTTGATATTGAAGTTGTGGGAGGGTTGGCGTTTTTGGGTTGCCACTTTTCAAATCTCCTGACTGTTTCTTTTCCTCCTTGCCCTTGTCACCCCATTTTAGGTCTGGACTGTTCTGTCTCCCATCCTCCTTCCCGAAGCACGAGGACCCTCCCGCTGGCGCCTGCGCTAACGGCACTGCGGACGGCGGGGATGGAGCACAGGGTGAGCCGGAGGCGCTGCCTGCTGCTGAAAAGCCTCTCAAGGGGAGCAGTGAGGAGCAGGTGCCCCCTCTGCTGCCACCCCCCCCACCAGGCCTGCCCCCCTACTCGCCGTACTTCGAGGGAGCCCCCTTCCCCCGGCCCCTCTGGCTGCGCCACACCTACAACCAGTGGGTCCCGCAGCCGCCACCACGGACTATAAAGAGAACGAGGAGGCGCCTGTCGAGGAACAGAGACCCGGGGAGGCTCATCATGAGCACCATCAGGCTGCGGCCCAGGCAGGTGCTCTGCGAGAAGTGCAAGAACACCCTGAACCCTGAGGACGCGGCGCCGCGGCAGAACACCAAAACCAGGAGGAAGCTGAGCATCCAGGACAAGGAGCAGAAAAAGCACAGCGACTCCGACTACGTGGAAAAAAGGAACAAAAGAGAGAAGAGGGAGGATGACAAGTTTTCTGCAGAGCTGGTACATCGAACGCCAGTTATAAAGATATCCTACAGTACCCCACAAGGGAAAGGGGAAGTGGTAAAAATCCCTTCCCGGGTCCATGGCTCGGTCAAACCGTTCTGTCCAGAGCGAGTATTGCAGAACGGAGCGGGGGACCAAGAGGAAACCAGGGACTCTGAACGGTGTAGAGAAACCAAATGTTTAATGGACAAGTCAGCAGGCAGCCAGCTTGCTTCCATTCCAAAACTGAAGCTCACACGGCCAGTGCATTCCAGTGTGGATGTCCCACCCCCAAAGATACGGCTGAAGCCCCATCGCATCAACGATGGTCAGAGTGTTTCAATTTATAAGGCAGAACTGATTGACGAAATCAATGTCCTTCAGAACAGCAGGGAGCCCAATCCCGGAGCATTTTACAATGATGAATCCACCGACAGAGGTTTGGCTGAGATATCTTCAGGGAGTTCAGGTGAAGATGATGACTTTAAAAGGTTTCCCCAGGGTAAAGATGGACACGATAACTTGGCTTTCCTCATGAATTATCGCAAAAGAAAAGCAGATTCTTCTAGTTTATCGGTGTGTAGCAATGACAGTCTAGACGAATCCAAGTCTTCTAGTTCAGAAGTGACATCACCAGAACTGTGTGACTTTTTGCCTGGTGATGATGCCTCCGTCTCTTCATCTTCAAAAGATGAGCGTAAAATTGTGCCACCACTGACAGTCAGGCTGCACACCCAGAGTGTGTCCAAATGCGTCACAGAAGATGGAAGGACTGTTTCGGTGGGGGATATTGTCTGGGGTAAAATTCACGGGTTTCCATGGTGGCCAGCACGTGTTCTTGACATAAACCTCAGCCAGAAGGAAAACGGGGAACCCTCGTGGCGAGAAGCTAAGGTGTCATGGTTTGGTTCTCCGACGACTTCGTTCTTATCTGTTTCAAAACTGTCTCCTTTCTCGGAATTTTTCAAACTGAGGTTTAATCGCAAGAAGAAAGGGATGTACCGGAAAGCGATCACGGAAGCTGCGAAGGCAGTCGAGCACCTGACTCCAGAAATAAGAGATCTCTTAACACAGTTTGAGACATAACTTTGCCTCCAGTTTCAGGTGAGTGCTTGCTGGACTAATGCTTTCCGTCAAGGCTTCCCTTCCTTAAGCTTTTTAAATCAGTTTTGTTTGCATTTGTTTTTCCATAAAATCTGAGGTTGACAATTGTGAAACACCTGGCTGTTAGTGGTGGTAATTTCAGAGATGGTGAGAAGCTTTAATTGCAGACTTTTGGAGAGACTATGGGAGTTGGAGCCCCTGTTCCCAGAGGGAAGTGCAGGGCAGCTGATCCCATGAGGAAGCAGCACTGCCTGTTCAAAAAGATGATAAACCTGTAGCTCTGTATCAGCACTGTTTGCAGCTGGGACTGAGAACGTGTGGAGTACTGAGGGTGCTTCATTTGCCTGGAGGATTTACAGTGCCTAGGCTTTCAGTTTCTTTGGAATACCTTATGGCTCAAAGAACTAAAACTTCTATTGGATTGAGATGGCGTTTATGACTGCTGATGCCCAGCAGTCACCTGGAATAGTTCAGGCCCTTGAGGGTCCTCTTCTCCCCCTGCTCTGACACCTCTGGTTTTGATTTCTTAGGATGGCCCTTTATGGCTCTTCAAAATGATTGTTCCAAAAATTTTCCTTAACTGGGGAGCAGTATTTCAATATCTCTCACAGCACTTGATGTTTGGCTTGTGCCTAAATTGTCCGTGTGGTGCTGGGGAATGGCCTGGATCAAATTAAATTCCTTTGGGCTTCACCTGCAACCTCTTTGTGTGAGGTCATTAGGTGGGAATGGAAGCATGGGAGCTGATTGTTTGTATTGGAGGAGGATAGGTCTCCCTTTCTCATCAAACAATCAAAACTCTGCCCAGGGTGAAAATTTGCTACCTAAAAATACAGGATGTGGCGTGATTGGAAATAGAAATACCATCTGTCATCGCAGCTGATGTTAGACAAGGGGAGGGATTAACTTTTTGTGAAAAAAGCAGAACTAATCCTTAGGAAGAGCCTTGCTGGCAAAGGTTTTGGTTTATGCAGCACAGTTTGTCATGTTGTCCCCTGAACTCTCTGCTCTTCCATGCTAGAAGGACTCTCTGTGTGCAAGCTGATCCTGTAGACTCTGCTCTTATTCTAAGCTTTCGTAGTGTGGTGGGACTGGGATGGTCAGTGCTCCTGTAATCCTGTTTAGGAAAACAGGATTTTATTTTTTTTTTTTGTACCCTGTGCCATGGGACTTCACCCCTTGCTTGAGTGTGATGAATGACTTGCTTTGCTTGGGTTTGACTCCATCTCAGCAAGCCTGGCTGGAGTAAATAATCAGAGTATGGCATATTTATTCTGTGTGCTTGGGGTGTGTGGACAGCTGGACACTGGAGCTGGTAAAAGCATATAACTGCAGCAGCAGCATTTAAGCTTCATCTGCCCCTTCAAGTGCTGCTTAACTCTGGCTTTCTTATATCAAAAGTGTTTGGATTGGACCCAAATTCCTGTTAGCTTGATCAGGAGTATAAATAAACCTGCTGCCCGGAATACACTGTCCTTGCCAGTGGAAGAGTCCTGGCCAATCCATGGCTCCTCTAGACAGTGCTCTGGTTAAAGGAGCAGCAAACTTCATCCTTCTCTGAGCTGTCTTCACTGCCTGTGTGAGCACTGTGGGACAACTGAAGTGAATGTCACCGTTCCTGACAGCTATCCTTGACCTTGTGGGCTCTGGGTGGGCTGGCCTGGCATGGCTGGAGGAGAAGGGACAGGGTGAGGGGTTGGACTGGATGATCTCCAGAGGTCCCTTTCAACCCTAACAGTTCTGTGATTCTGTGAAGAAGCACCTAATGCTTCAGATCAGACATTGGCCATGCCGGTCAGTCCACAGGGAGTAGGAAAGTGTTGTGTCCAAGAGGAGTTGCAAGTCCAGACCTGGAAGTCAGAATGGGAGGGTGCTTGCCCAGCCACGTCAGCCTGTGAAAAACACTGGCTGTTGGTACCAGTAGAACCTGGGCAGGAGATGCAGAGGGACAGGCTGTAGGGCAGGGCCTCAGGAAGGAGCAGCAGCCCTTGCTCCAGAGGCCAGAGTTATTGCAGACATGGGATTTGAGGTACAGAACAGGTCTTTAAACTAGGGGAAAGAAGAGCATGTTGAGAATGGCAAGAAGATGGTGGCGTGGCCTGGATTAGACCAGATCTTTCCTTCCCTCTGTGCTCTGCAGCCAAACTTCCTCATGCATATATGGGTATATACATATATATCACCATTTTGTTGGCCTCCTTCAGCTGGCTTTCCACTGGTGATTTCCTGCCTTACACATGTCTGAGGTGAGCTGCCAACACAGTGTGCCTAGCTGGAGACAACATGACAGATGAATAAAGAACTTGAGTTGCTCAAAACTAGAAAAGCAGAACCAAGCAACTTCCCATGTTCCATGTGTCATGTTTACGTAGATTCCCCATTAGACCAGCATGTCTGGCATTTTGGTACATCACTTATAAAACTTCTCATTTCAGAGAATTGCCTGTTCCTAATTCTCTCTATTCAGGAGGAGTGAATTTTATTGCTTTCTTTGATTTTCCCTAAGGTAGAACTGAAATGTTTCCTTCAGGTGCTTGTCAATTGTTCTTTCCTGAAGGATGACATAGAATGGGTTGGATTGAAAGAGACCTTAAATCTCTTAAACACCCTGCCATGGACAGGGACACCTTCCACTATCCCAAGTTGCTCCAAGCCCCATCTAACCTGGCCTTAAACACTTAGAGGGATGGGGCAGCCACAGCTTCTCTGGGCAGCCTGGTAATATTGCATGGGACCACTATAAAATCCATCGTGCTGGGATTCACCAGCAGCGGCACAAGGGCTGATTGTCATCAGAACAAGAGTCCAGGAGGTGTCTTCAGCACTGACACCGCTCATGCTAGTTCTGGGCACAACAGAAGTTTGTGACTGGTGATGCTTTCTGTTGAGAAACTTTGTCTTCTGGCATGTGATCTGTTCTGCAGAGGGTAATTACTGGGAAAAAATGTACAAATAATGCAGGTCATTTGTGGATGCATTTAGAACTGGAACAATTGGATTTATTCTTTTTTTAAACTTGGTCTGGGTTGAAGGGAGCTGGTAAGATCACTTCTTGTTATTGCTTTGTCCTTAGGCTTTTTTTTGCAAAGAGAGTACTAGTCAGGTAATGACAGGGTTTTAATGAAGTAAAACAAGTTTCTGGAAAAACAACAGGCAGAGAGCAGCCTGTAGAACTCAGAGTTGTAAGATGCTCTTGGTTTAGAGTAGTGCCAGGGGAGACATGTCTGCTCAGCATCTCCTTGTGCTGCTCTTCCCGTAGCTTCCCTGGTGTGTGACATCAGGGAGCCATCACAAGGCATGAGGAAAGCAGTTGCCAGTAGCCCAGAGTGATGGATGTTTGCCTTTCTGTTAGGGAAGGCCCATCCAAGGGCCTGGATGGGGAGCAAGGACCCTTGAGTTGGTGTCACAAGTGTTTTGTTGGAGGTGAGCGGTGGCTGCAACCACAGCTCCAGCTCTGCCACAGGCTTGGGTGCGGGAGGGAAGGAGACCCGTGTTTCCAAAGGCCACCCTTTCTGCTTCTCCAGGAACACATGATGTGGTGGGGCTGGGCTTTTCCAGGAGCGTGTGTAGCTCCAAGCCCTTTGTGGGGAGGGTTGTCCCTGCAGAAACAGGCCCTTGGCAAGTTCAGCAGGTCCTGCTGTGCCACAGGGCTGGGTCTCGTACTCTGTGATCCTCCTCAGTGGCTCCTCATGGCAGATGCCCCTCCCTACCCACAGCCCTTCCATGCAGTAAAACCTCTAGTAAAAACTGCTTTCATCCACATCTCTGCATGAAACAAGTTTACAAGATACATATTCCTTTGCTTTTTCAGTCTGGAAACTCCTTTATTCTTCCTCTCTTCTCTCTCCCTCTCCTCCCTTCCCCCAGGCTGTGGCTGTGGCACCATCAAACTTGCAAATGCTGAAGGTTTTAATTTTACTGCCGTGAGCTTAATAGACCCTCAGTGTCAGTACATGGAGCCATCCATCACACTGCCACTGTGTGCAGCAGAATCAGAGCTGGTGCACGCTCCCTATCTATAGTAACCACCAATATAAAACCTGGCACGTCGTGTTGTGACTTCACCTTCAAAGACATTCAGGGCTCTGCGTGTCCATGCAGCCAGGGCTGCTGCCAGCGCTTGTGAAGCAGCATAAATCACTCCTCTTTTACCTCTTTTCTTTTGTTCTACTAGTGGCACAAAAAGGTTGTATCTCTTGGTGTAAAGTGGTGGTGGTGATTGCCGTGTGTTTTTTTTTTAACACACCTGCCTAGTCACGTGAAGTATTTCAGTGCAGAAGATGAATGTTTGAGATTTTTGTTGGCCTGCTTTCTAGATGCTTCAGTCCACCAGGCACCCGACTTAATTACTGCTTCTCAGTCTTCCTGCAAACGTCTTGGAGTCAGCGTCTCTGCACGCTAATACAAGGTGGGAGAACGAGTCCAAAATAGACTGTGCTGCATTTTTGTGTGCCCTGCACTGATGGCTGGAGCTGTGTCAGGTGACATCCCGCTGATCTTCCTGTTCCCGAAAGCGCATTGTGCCCACGGCCTGCATTTGGAGACACCCAGATCCGTGCTGCTGCCCTCCATCCTGCTACCCGTGGCCCCTCTCCCTCCACTCTCTGCTCCCAGGCGTGTTTTCTGGAAATGCCACCAGGCCATACATTGTGCTATTTCTAACTGCACCCATGCTGTGCCGATGCCCAGGAATGCGATCGGCTTACCGGAGCTGTAACTTCAGCTGCTGGGGGAGATTGTATCCACCAAGGGCTTAGCAACTCCCTTGGGAGCATAGGGAGCTGCTCCCGGGGCTGGGGGTCTCTGAGCCCCAGCTGGAGCTCTCAGCCCCTGCTGGTTGTGCTGGCCAAGCGTGCCCACAGCGGGCAGGGTGGGTGGGTGCGTGTCCCTCAGCGGTGTCACCAGCCCACAGTGCACTGTAAGGTCCAGGCAGGATTGGGGGCTGTGCCGGGGTTTTGGGGCACTGGGTGGGAGAGATGTCTGGACAAAGAACCTGGAAACTGGTTTCTTTGAAAACTTTTTCAGGTAATGTAAAACCAAAATTTCTGTGCGTTTTCCTGAATTGCATTTATTTACTCATTTGGGTTTTGAACTCAAGTGGAGGTGTCTGAAACTGAGGCTACAATTCCGGTTTTCCCAGCAAGCACAGAGAGCAGCAGGGTGGGAGCTGCAGCTGAGGGGCAGCCTGGGATGGGCAGTGCTGGTCCCCACAGGGGTGAAGCACCCCTAAGGGAATCCTCTTGTCTCCCAGGCAGGGCTCAGAGCTCGTCCTGCCTCTCCAATTTGTACAGTACTGAGCACCTCCAGGATGCACGTACTGAAAGGCTCCTTTGGGCCAAGAAGGAACAGGCGATTTTGGGAAACTCGGCAGTGGCTCTGTGTAGGGAAGGGTTCCTGTGCCCTGCAGGTGAGGAACCAACTCTGCAGGTGAGGATCTTCACACAGTTGCTGTGCATTGCTAATGGTAGCACAATGGGGTGACACAAATTATAGAATCACAGAATGGTTTGGGTCACAAGGGACCTTAAAGATTATCCCGTTCCACCCCCCTGCCAGGGGCAGGGGACACCTTCCGCTAGACCAGGTGCTCCAAGCCCTGTCCAACCTGGCCTTGAACATTTGAATATTTCCCATTTTCATCTTAAGGTGTGCAAGGTAGGACTTTGATCCCAAAAAATGTTGTGAATGTTCTTAAACTTACAAGCTGCTGTTCTTCAGCCCTGCTGTGTTCTGTTTTATCCATAAACCCCCATCGGTGGTGCTGGGATAAAGGTGAACAGGAGTGTGTGGGCTGAGTGACAAACTCTGACTTCTTACTGTAAAAGACTTCAGGAACAGCTTACCTGTACCCTGCAGACTAGATGAGGCTGAGCTGGGGCCTGGTTTAGTTTATTTAAATCTGTTTGCTGCATTTGTTTCGCACTGTGTGTGTATCTGTATGGAACACGTGGGCTCTGCATTAGGCAGATAATGAACTCTGCACATCCTGAGATTACGCACAGCTCAAAGAGGCTTCCCCTGACCGGCGGTGAGGACACAGATGGGGCTTAATACCTCGACTTCTGGAGGGCTTGTGCTCTTCACAACTTCAAATCTCCAGCTCTTCAGTCAGCTGCAGAACACTCTCGCTTCTCCTGGTGCTTTCTCTGCCGGAGCAGGAGCAGCGTGGGACCTGCCACGCACACGGGTGATGATGTCCCTCTGCTGTGTGAGGGCTGTGGCTGTGTCTCCTGCCTGCCCCGAGGTGCCCATGGGCAGCAGAAGTGCTCCCATCCCAGCGGATGCAGCGTGAGGTGAAGGTCCACGTGTGGCTCCTCTGCCCATGCAGGTGAACATGAGTCACCTCACCTTGGAGAGGGTCCCCAGGGGTCCCACAACCCCATGGCTGCCCCACATCAGCTGTGTACATTCCCTGGTCACGATGTGCGTGTCTCTGGAAGGGAGGAGCTGGGCAGGTTTTAATGAAGGCTCTTCTCATTAAGGTGATGAATTTCTGAAGGAGCGAGTGCCTTCACTGACGTACCAGTTCCTGTTTCATCTGTTTTAGGTCCGTGCTAGTGCAGGATCAGCCAGCCTGCATTTCTTTATAAAGCACATTTCCTGCATGCTCTTTGCAGCTGAATAAATGAATTGTAGCAAATTACTAGTTCGACTTCCCTTGTGAGTGATGACTTGCTCTGTTTTGATTCAAGCCAATAACTTGAGCCGTTGTTTCATGCAGAAAGCAGCCCTTTCCAAAAGCCAAAACCCTGGACCACGATGCAGGATTTGTAGTAGGGATGCTCGGATGATGGAGTTTGAGAACTCCAGTGTTGGAGAACGTAATTGCCAGCCTGCTCAAGTCAGCTGGCTTCTGGTGCCTTGAGAGTTGGAGATGGTTCCAAAATGCCATTCAGTGGGCCAGAGATGGGTATCCCAGCTGCCATCCAGTAACCCCCACCCACTCTCTCCCTCCTCCCTCAGGAGGAAGGCATGGGAAGAAAGGACTTTCTCAGTCTGCTGCCAGCAGCAGCCGCTCTGCCCTTCCCCCAAGGGGAGATGGCTGGAGGAAGACTGATTTGTTGATGGTCAATTACAGCCTCTTGTTAATTGCATTATGATTAGAAAATATTCCTCAAAATATGCTTCTTGGGCACACTTGGGGTGCAGCAACCTATAAATTGTCGTCTGCACTCTACTGCTGCTGTTAAATCTGGATTTGTGAATGGCTTTATTTGATCCAAAACTTCGGTTTTTTTAATTATGAACAAGCACTTGGCTTCAGGAGAGCTGCCTTGGCTCTCCTTTGGGCACACAGCTTAGCACCCAGGCTGTCATGAGTCAGCCTGTGTCCTGTTCATTACTCATATGTGGACCGAGGCGGCAGCGATGCCTGGAATGTGGGGCTTCAGCTGCTGCTCCACCTTGGAAGATTTTTTTTTTTTAAACAGAAATCTTTAAAGTTTCCCAGGAGTGAAGTGAGAGCATATGAAGGACTGTCTTGGACACACTGAAAACTCCTGGGTCTGCTCTGCTTGCACAGACACCTGAGCTCTCTCTCTCTCTCTTTGGAGGGTGGCCTCTGTCCCCCACCCAGCCTGGCTGTGGAGCTCTGCTGGGGACAGACACCCACCCCCCTGCAGGCACAGGGTGCTGAGCTGGGTGTTGAGGCTCTGGCATTCCAAGCTGTGGAGCATCCAGCTGTTCTAAAGCAGCTTGCTATATTGCTGGGAGCTCCAACTTTTTGCTCCCACAGGAGAGAGTCCCCAGTAGTTGCCCCAGGTAGCTCCCTGAGCAGCTGTGGTTTGGCCCCAATCCCTGTCCCCATGGAGGGGCAGTGTCTGCCCTGGTACAGGCAGGACCCTTCCCCGGGAGTTGCTTGGCATCCTGCTTCTGGTGTGATGTTTCCTTCCCCCAAGTGAGAAATTCCTAAGAATCCAACCTGCCTGAGGACTTGCTCGGCCAGGAAATGCACTTTTTCCTGTTTAGACCAGATTGTCTCACTCTGTAATCTGTCTCAAAAGGGTCAGTGCTCTCAAAGCCATTTGAGGGATATTATTCCGGGTCAATGGGCCTCATGGAAGGCTTTGGTAGGTGTAACGTGAGAAACCTGCAAGGGAGTTTGTTGTGTTGCTCTTGAAAGTTTCTCTGTTCATCAGAAGGCAAATGAACAGATTGTCCTTCAAGATTAAGTATAGATTTATACTCTTTATAAATCCGTAGGTATATACAGATTTGTACAATATACTCTGTATAAATCTGACTGTAGGTAGTAGAGCCCTGGGGTGAGACCTCCCAGTTTCTCAGGGGTGATTCTGCCAAATACTGAAGGACTGTGTGAAGCCTGACTGCAGCCCTTCTCTGCAGTACAGCTTTTGGGACAGATGTTCCTGGTGTATTGAATCAGCTCTTTGCATTCTCCATTGTGTGGGCACTGCTGAGGATCATTCTGGATGCTGAGTCTGGGTGAATCAGTGTCCCTTTGGGTCCCCTGCCCACAGGAGCGCTGCTGCTGTGTCAGCAGCACTGGGGATGTGATCCTCTTCCTGTGTTTGGTGTTCTTGGTTCACTGTGCTCTGTAAGTCACAAACCTCAGCTGGGGGGGATTTGAAGGTCTTTGATCTGCTTCTTCATAGCATTAATGCTGTTTGTCAGGAACACAGATCCGAGCTGGTGTCTCCTGCAGTTCCCGCTGGACTGGAGTTGATGTGGCACGGACTTGTGTGGGGGCTGGTCAGACTCCTGGGCTGCTCAAGCTGCAGTGATGCAGCTCATCAGTGGGAGTGGAGCTCTCCATGCCATTCTCCCTCTCTGATTCTGTGTCACCGAGTTGTTCCACGTGTCTTTTGATTTCTTCACTTGGTCTTGAAGGCAAATGGATCCTCCCCTTGAGCTTTTCCAATGCTTCCACATCAAAACCTGCCTTACAGGGCCAGTGCAAGTCCCTCCTGCACGCAGGGGTACAGGTGAGGACTTTTCTCTTCCCTAGTTTTTGCCAGGCATGTCCCCCTCCCCAGGTCACCACCCTCAGCCCCAGTGGCTGGTCCCTGGTGCAGGGCCAGTGACAGCAGAGGGACACGGGCTGTCCTGGGAGCTCCATGGTGCCGTGTGCTCCAGTCTGTGGGAAGAGGAGCCCATGGCAGGGGGGCTGTGGGGAAGGGAGGTGTCTTTACCCCCAAGGCAGAACGAGGTGACGTGGCTGCTCTGGCTCTCCATGAACATGTGGCTGGGGCACCACGGCTGCAGTCGATGGCTCGAGCAGTTGCAGGTACTTAGAAAGCTTCTGTAGGGCTGCTCTCGAGGGGAGAATAATCCTATTTTGTAGATTGTGTTTGGAAACTGGAGGCAGATGTTCTTCACGTGGCGCGCTCCATAGGGACTCGTGGTGGATTAACCTACAGTAACCCACCTGAACAGGGACGTAGGAGTCTTTAAGCCACGCTGAAGATTTATTATCATCACTGCAGTTCATATCACGTCACTCTTCTGGAAAATTCCCACTCTTGCTTTGTGTTTGTTAACCTGACAAGTTTCTTCCCAAGCTGCAGCCACTGCTGGTTCTGCCTGCTGGGCCAGCTGGGAGCAGGAGAATTCCTGGCTATATTTAGAGGGAAGCCGGAGCGTGTGCCAGTCCATCACAGTAACCTCTCCCTCTCTCCCTTTTCTTCAAGGTAACAGAAGACGAGCACAGCTGTTCTCCTAGAGGGTCACCGAGTCTGTAACACCCTGACGTGCTCCCCAGGAGAACCCGGAGGCTGCCGGGAGGCGGGAGGACAAGGTTCCTGGTCAGAGTGCTCCGCGTTTCATCCGGGACAGGTGACAGGCACCGGGATGCGGAGTTGGGAGGCTCTTCTGGTGTGAGGCTGGCAGGAAAGGCTTAAGGATATCTTACCCTAGAATGAGAATTTGACCAGTCAGACGACAATGAACTAGGAGAACAGCAAAAACCACAACTCGGAATGTATTTATTACTTAAAATTAGCTATTCTTGATAAAATCCCCCAAATTATTGCTGCTGCTTATTTTACTTACGGATTTCACACACTTGTTAATTTTAAAGCTACCAAACTTTTATTCAATACTGTACTCTGAGAAATGTAATTGGGTCAGGACATGCAATAGAATGAAATCATTGTAGTGTCTTAAGTACAACGGACTCACTTTGTGTCTATTAAACCTTGGAAGATGTGCAACACACAACAGTGTGGCTGTCATTGCGTGTGTTAAAGCTTTTTTGTGTCATTTGCTGCAGAGTGGAGGGAGTCAGTGGTTTCAGGTATGTGAACAAGCAGTGCTGGTGACTTGGATGGCTCTGGGTCCTACCCCGGTACTTCCGAAGTCACCTGGAACAGCAGCACAGCCTGGGCCTGCCCGTGCTGGGTGCATAGGGTGGGTCTGAGCTAATGTCTCCAGCCAGAGAGGGAATCCCTGCTCTGAACTGACTTGTGTGCTCACACCCAGTCAGCAAGTGTGATCTAAGGCCCTGGACACTTGTTGGATAGAAGGGCCTTCCTCCTTACACATGACCAGAGGTGACTTGTGGTCTCTAATCCAGCAAACAGCTTCTGTGACAAATTTGGAGTGTAAATGGTTCACAGATGGAATTGACCTGTGGACAGCGTTCTGGAACTGTATTGGTTAAGTTTTGGGGTTTGCATTAGTCTAGCTTTTCTTTGGATTTCCCCAGTCCAGAAACATTAATTTGTGGTAAGCCGTTGCTTCTGATGCTGGAGAAAACAGTTCAGAGTGTCCCTGCTCAGTGAAATGTTATCTGGCTGTTGGAGATTGCCTTGGAGCTGCAGGATCTCTGCACAGATCCTGCTTCCTGTCTGCTGCAGCAAACACAGGATTGAACTCTCACTGAGTTAGAGCGCGCGGGTCGGAAATCACACAGGCTCGCGTTTTCCTGGTTGGTGCTGCTTCACATTGTGGTCTTTGAACGTCAGCAAGAGAGGTCAGAGCTTCCCCTTTCAGCAATGAAGTGTCACAAGAAGAGCTCAGCTCCAAAACTGTTCTGCTGACTCTCAGTCCAGCACACAGTGAGTCAAATCTGCGTCCCTTAGACCAGCGGGAAGGCTGTGGTGTAAAACATGGAATGCTGAACCAGGACAGCTGTTTCCCTGGGCCCGTTTTGGCCACCTTTGCAAACAAATCAATGAGCTTCCTGTTTTCCCAAAATAAGTGCAAGAAGGACAGCAGTATACAGCGAGGGACGCGTTCCTGCACCTTGTGTGAAGCCTTTGTGCAGCGGGTGTTTACCCAGGCGCCCGCTGGGCCCATCCCAGGCTGGCAGAGGTGCCCCTGTGCTGGGAGTGCTCCTGCTCCGGGAGGAACAGCTCTGCCTTTCTTAGCCCCCGTCTGTCCGGCCTCAGGGGCTCTTTGTGAGGGTTTTTTTCTAGCATCTTCTCGAGCTAGGCCTGGGCTGAGCTGATGGCTGTGAGGTGGTTTTTGTGTTTTCTGCTCACACAGTTCTGCATTGTACAGAATCCCTGCCCCGAAGTGCTGCCAAGCATTTGGCTGTATCATTACAGTAGTGAGCTGCAGGGAGGTACAAGCAGCCTTCTGTTCACTTAAAGGATTTTTTAAAAATGCAAAGCAAAAATAACCAAGCCCCCACTCCCCCCTGCTCCCAGGAAAAGCACGTGTCTGCTCCCATCTCTAGTGAAGGGCTGCTCCTGCCCACACACCGAAAGGCTGCTCGGAAGCTGAAGGAGATGCCAAGAACAATAGGTGAGTGCTGGCCACATTCCTGAGCAGGCAGCCAGTGGCACTCAGTAGCAGGCAGGAGCATCCTTCAGACCAGGTGTTCAGTCTCTGCTGGGTGTGAGGGGGAACTGAGATACCTCACACACGGAGCCAGGGACTTTCTCTAGGCTTGGGGCATGAGATGGGTTGAGAAGGTTTGCTCAGGTCTGGTGTTCATTCTCTAACACTGGAGTGGTCCTCAGGATGGAGTTGTTTAAGAGGATGTCCAGGTTTTCCCCACAGTGGTTTGTCTCTGCAGTAAAGCCCCTGGTGCACGCCAGCCCTGCCAGGTGTGTAATGGCACAGTGAGACCTGCTGGCCCCGGCCCCTGCCCTGCTCAGCACTGGCAGCTCGTGCCCTCCCAGCACTGGTTCTGCAACTCAGGGCTGATGGAAGAGCAAGTGCCTGTGTCCCTGAGGGAAACTCTCCCCTGCTGTGTCCAGGCACAGCTCCTGCTGTCCTTACACCTGGGTGTGTGACATTCCTGGCATTGCTGGGCCCTGTGGAAAGCAAACAATGAGCTGTTACTGCCGAGGCTCTGCTGCTGCAGAGGTGAGTGGAAATGTCAGTGTTGTTCAGGGGAAAATGTCAGTGTTAGGGCTCCTGGGCCCTGTGTCAGTAGGCAGGAGGTTCCAAGAGCTGCTTTGCTGCCCTTTGTGCCAGGGGCTGGGCAAGGACCCTCCTCTAGAGAGCACTGGAAGGTTGGTGTGTCAGGACCCTTGTTTTCCCTGTGTCCCTTGTGATGCCAGTTGGTCTGTCTGTCTGTCCCAACACCAACTTAGAGAAGAAGCAGACGAGTGACATTTCAGCACTGCAGGTGAGTCACTGGATTTTTGCCACTTTACTGAGAACTGCCACAGAGAGTTCCAGTAAAAATGTCTTAACAGGGAAAATGGTGCTTGAGAGGCAGGTGAGGTCCTGCTCAAAAGCAGCAGCTCAGTGCTAGAGGTGGGTTAAACCCCAGCCTTACACAGCACCAAACCACAGACCAGCCATGGGTCTGTGTGGCAGCTGCCCCACTGCTCCTTGGTGAAAAAATGACTCTTGGGTTTTGGCAAGGCTTAAAGCAAAGCTGCTTCTTTGCCTTGGCCATTATGCAGATAAATGAAAATAATTTCTCAGCAAATGCAAAAGAATAAACCAAGAACACAATGATGGTTTGTTTCTTAACTGGTTTAAAGAAGCTAATGGGGAATATTCTAAATGTCACTTTTAATAATGTGAGGTTGGAATTGCTTAATTCAGTCTTTTATTCTGTCAGAGGAAAAGCTGGATTGGGTTGAAAACCTAAATGTAACATTCAGGAATAGTGAGGAGTCTTTCAATGTTCTGTGTGCTGCCCATCAAGTGTTGTTCACAGACTCCTCTATGCTGTGAAATTTCACTTTCTGTTCCCTTTTTAAGGTTTCCCTCCTTACACTTTTAAAACTTGTGCAGGACTTCAGGAACTGGTGGGCCTTTCTCAGTCCAGTTCAGTTCTTGTCACACTGAAGGCTTTATTACAGTCTCCAGGGCTCTGCACTGGGGTTTCACACTGGGGCGGGCACCGCTGCCCACAGCAGGGCTCCCCCTGACCTTCCTCCTGCCGTGCCAGCACTGCAGTTTCCCAGGATTTCCCACTGACCTGACATAAACGCTCCTCATGGCCTGAGTTTGTGACGTTTCAGCTTTCTTCCTGCCCCAGTGCTGAACTGGGGAAGAGGCATCTTAAAGTGAACAGGATGAGAATCCGTTTCCCCAAGAGCTCTTTGCCTTTGCTGCTTGCGAGGCTGCGACTGGGGAGAGGTGGGTCAGTGGTGAGTATCTGCATTCATCAGTTCTGACTGTTCCTCACTTCTTTCCCAACTGGGCCATGGCCAGTAACAGTGTCAACACCTCACACACGCTACCTGTGGGCCTCAGGCCATGTCCTCCAATACATCCTGTGCTGCGGGAGCAAGGGCAGGCGGGTTGTGTGAGGACAAACAAAGTGAGTTCCTGCTGGTTCAGTCCCAGTGCTGGGAACTGATGGAAAGGCAGGGTAGCCCCGTTGGGTCATCCAGAACACCAAACAAAGCTCCTTCTGCCATCAGGCACAGCCTAGGACAGCAGCATCACCACGTGTCCCTCCTGATGCACCTCAGTCACTGCTGGCCCCCTCAGGTTTCCATGAGGTTTCCAATCACTGCCTTTAGGAAAAGCTGTCCTCATGAGTAAACAGGCTGGATTTTAGCAGCAGTTTTACCTTGATCTGTCCTCCTAGCCTGGCTGCAGCCTCTCTGCAATAATCCTTCCTGAGGCTGCAGTGTCCCTTTGTAGGTAAGAGAAAAAGGGAAGTTGAGCTTTAAAGGTGGAAGCAGCTTCATCCTGCCAAAAGAGATACCTATCCTTCTGGAATGTGGGAATTTTCTTGTTTTGCTAGATCTTCAGGTTAATATACTGTCCGTTTTTCATTCTTGTTCGTAGTAGATGACGTCCAAGCAGCCTCAGTGTGTGTATTTTCTGTGTCTACAGATTCATGGCTCTGCTGTGAGACCAGGGAGCGAGCTCAAGCAACGGTAGCCAGGTGGGATCTGGGGTCCCCCTGCCCCATCCCTCAGCAGGGACCCCCCAGTGGGGCTGCTGGATCATCACAACGACTGCCTCTGCTCCCCACATCCCGGCGTGTCCATCCATCCCTGCCTGCATCCTGGCAGGGGGTCGGACCAAAGGCCTCCAGGGAGTCCAGCTCTTACTGGGCACTGATCTGCATTCCTGTGCCTCCAGGAGGCACCAGCCTGGGCACAGGAAATGGGGTTGGCCAAGCATTGTGGGGAATTAGGCTCCAGCAAGCCCCCTTAAAGGGAAGCTTGCTTTAATCCAATCAAATGTCTGTTGTATGAGGAAAATATTTCCTTTCCCCTAAACTCAATTTTTTTTTTTTAAGTGTATCTTATAAAACATGAAGTTGGACAAGTTGTTTTTAAAGCTGATTTCTGAGGAGAAGCACATAAACTGCAAGCTGGTTTGCATTATCCACCAAAACCTGGAGCATTTGGCTTTGATAACCAAGGCCCAACGTGGCTTTTAGCAGAACGTAGCTGAAACAGGGAATGCTGAGGGCAGCTGAACGGCCTGTGGAGCAGCCCCCGCCGCTGGCTCCAGGCAGGGAAAGGGCTGATTTTCCTTGCTCCAAGTCCTGGGTGCCAGCAGAATAATACTGAAGGCTCACCTCCAGTGGCTGGAGGTGACACAGGGGACAAAGCGCTGGCTCTGAGGGGTGCAGGTGTCCTGTTCTGAGGGAGGTGCAGGGCCTGGCTGTGCCAAGGCTGGAGCTGCTGCCGGGGGCTCAACCTGATCTCCCTGTGCTGGGTTTCCCAATGCCCAGCCTGGAACAGGGAAACCATCTGGGGCCAAATCCCCTGAAATACAGCATCTCTCCTGCATGCTTATGCCCCCCCATTTGGTGGAGGGGTGCCCCAGGGGCTCGCCAGGCAAGGTGGGGAAGCACTGGCGTGTGCTCGGCTAGAATGGGGCCCTGCTGCTGCTGCTGGCAAACCTGGGATGGGATGAGGACACGGGGTCACTCGGGCCACCTGTGATGGCTGTTGAAGGCAAAGGTGGCTCTCCTGGTGGAGAGGCTTGGGCTGGGCAGTGGGGCTGGCAGGGAAGAGAGTGGAGGGAGTGGGCAGGGGGTCACCAGCCCTGTGGGGACCGCAGTGATGGGTGTCCCAGCCCTGGGGGCCCACACAAGCACATGGGACTGGGGTCTGGAGCAGATGTTCGCTCTGGAGTGGAAACTCAGTCTGGTTTTGTGGCCCGTGGCTGGCGTGGGGGTGGGGATCCTGCCTGCTTTGATTCTGCTTGTGACTCTCCCCCACCCCATCGTTTTCCTCCACGGCGGCGGCGTTCACAGGAGCTGCAGTGGTTCTGCATGTTTTTAATTTGCTGATGGGCGTGAGCTAATGAGCGGTTGGGGATCAGGCTCTGCTGGTCGGAGCACTGTCGCCGTGTGCTCCCTCCCGTCCGGACCCACTCCCATCCAGACCCGCTCCCAGCCGGCACCACAGCTCTGCCACGGAACTGCCGGACACAGTCCTGGCTATGGCAAGTGATCAGTGATGCCGTTGGCACAGGGGCATCACAGGCACCAGTACCTGTATCAGTGAAGCTTAAATAAGAATCCTCATATTACTGTGGCCTCTCCAAACCCTAATTATTTATAATTTCCACAGCTGAAGCTCTGTTGCTAAAGAAAAATTGAATTTTCCCAGCGGCGCGGAGGCTTGGCCGATGAGTCACAGCGTTTTGTTAGCTAATCTTAGACCTGCTGTGAATTACTCACTGGTGCTGATACAGAGTGGGCTGAGAAAATGCTCGTTTGGAGTGGATAATTTTAGAATTTGGGTCTCTTCCCTGGCAGGGGAGGGTGCGAGCGCGCGGGGGTTTGGAGCCCTTGTGTAGGTGCGTGCTGCTCACCTGAGTGGGTCTTCATATGTAAAGACACTCAGAGCCTGTGTTGCTTTCTTCAGATCCATGAGTGAATTTCAGTGTGTGAGGATGCTTTAAATTTGGGAATAAGTGTGTGAGTCTGTGCTGAATTAGATGGATCATGTAGTAGCTGGGGTAACAGCCTGAGTGAGAGGGGGTTGAGGAGGACAGGGTTTATTTTTACAACATTAAGTGTTGAAGTTCATAATGCGAGAGCACAAAAGTGGGTTTGGGGTGGGATTCTTGGGAGTGTCTTTTGCAGGGCCAGGAGTTGGACTCCATGATCCTTCTGGGTCCCTTCCAACTCAGGAGATTCTGTGATTCCGTGAATTCTGTAGTTCTCAGCTTTTACTCTGGAGGTAATGTTTTCTTTTGAAGTCCCTCAAAGGTGACTGAGGAAGCAAGATCACTGTGAAACGTCCGTGTTCCCCCAGAAAACTCGAAGGGATCACGAACCCCAAATCCCTGAGTGCTCCCTGGCCAGGCACATATCCCTGTGGGGTCCCTGGGCAACACCCACCGGGCTCCAGCAACCACAGGGCAACACCCGTGGGTGGCTGCCAAACCACAGGACCTCGTGGGAGCTTTTGGGGAGGTGGGAGGCATTTCCATGGGGAGCAGCTGGGAATTATTCCTGCTGCTATAATGCTTTTTATCTTCCTTTTTATTATGGCTTGCAAGTGTGTGCACCAAAAATTTCATCAGCAGTTTCCCAAGAGGCCATTCCCGCCGTGGCTTGAACTAAGGAAGTTTATTACAATATCCAGGTAATTTTTCTCCCTGGTGCCAGACGCTGTCAGCCTGCTGATCTGTGCTGCCGGCTCAGCCCTGGGGGATGGTCCCTGACACATGAAACAGCTCTTGGTATGATAATTGCAGCAATTTCAAGAAACAGGAGTAGGGGTCTGGGCAGGAATTGCCTTTGGGAACATCTGTTTCACCTTTCTGTCTATGGCCTCTTTCTGCAAACATCTTTTAAATTAAAAAAAAAAAAAAAAAAAAAAAAAAAAAAAAAAAAAAAAGCTTGTTCAGTATAACACAGTCCCTGGAGTGACTCAGAAATGGCTGCAAGCTGCACGAGTGCAACTTCTCCCCTACAAATGGATACCTGGTCGGAAAAGGGTGTTCAGGCATTGGAAGGGGCTGCCCAGGGAGGTGGTGGAGTCCCCCATCCCTGGAGGTGCTCAAGGAATGACTGGACATGGCATTCAGTGCTCTGGGCTGGGTGACAAGGAGGGGATTGGGCACAGATTGGACTCGATGGGCTGGGAGGGCTTTTCCAACCTCAGTGATTCTGGGATTCTAGAAGAACTCCCCGGCCACCCTCTGCTCACGGAGAACTGAGCTGGTGATGCCAATTTTTGAGTTTCATGGTGTTCTGGCTGCACCAGCTTTGTTGTATTTAGAGACCTGAAATCCGTGACTTTCCAGAGGGAAGGCTGTGTTGGGTGGGAAGGGCCTGACTCCAAGCTGCCCTGCTCTGCAGCCCCCGGCTGGCTCTGTGTCAGGCTGCTGTGCCAGGCAGAGTCAGCACAGAGCTGGCCAACAGAGCTAAATTTGGCTGTGTGGCGCAGTGGGGAGGGGCAGTGAGACATGGGAATCCCTCGTGCCCCTGGTCCCTGCAGGGGGACAGCCATGCTGCATCCCCAGGGGCTGCACTTGCTCTGCTGCCACGGGCACTGCCACGGGCACCGTGGCACGGGGAGAAAAACAGCAGCTCTCAGACACACAAATGATGTCCCCTCCTTCAGAAAGGCTGCAGAAGGCCCTGGAGGAAAGCTGGTGCTTGGCTGAATTAAACCTGCTTGCTCCATAACATTGTTCCCTGTGCTGTGCCTGATCCCAGCCCCACCGCCGGGGCAGGATCTGTGCCAGGGTTCTGCTCTCACCAGGGAATCTTTGCACCTCCATTTAATTCAGCCTTTGTCCAAGGTTAAACTGTTCTTCCCATCACAGATTTTAATTATCAGCTGTAATTAATGGGTTTCCCAGCCCCCATTACTGGGGCTGAGTTATGGCCAGCAGTTTGGATCAGCTCCTGGCATGGTGGTGATGGATGCTCTTTTTTAGGTGGTGCCACCAGCGTTTCCTCTATTAGAAACCACCGATGTCTCTCTGGGAAGTGTGGAGCAGCAGGTCTGTTTAGAAAAGCCTTTTTTGTTTAGGGCTTTGGGTTTTTCCCTTTGCTACGAGTGTTTACTAGGACCTGTCATACTCTGTGTGGGTGGATGAGTGGCTGTGACCAGGATTCGGGGCCTCCATCTTCTGGGAATTTATGGGTGCAGTAATCATTCCTTCTAGAAGTACTTTGCTGCAGTAAAAATCCCAGACACGTTTCACCCTGAAATGGGTCACCCAGACTGCTGTCCCTGCTGGTTTTGGTTGGAGCTGGATGGGGAAGGTTCTGCTGGGCAGGGCTCCAAGCAGGGGACACACAGCCATAGCTGTGTCTCTGAATCAGCTGACCTTCCCAGCCCTGTCCCTCTGCTCAGTGCCACAGGAGCCATCAGAGCTGGTGGATGGAGCGAGCCCAGCAGGGGAGGGACGTGGCACCAGCTGGGAAGTGCAGCAGCGCCAGTGCCAGAAGGGGAAGGGCTGGGACTGACGGTAACTAAAGGTGCAGCCTGGTCTGCAGAATCCGACCATGAAGAGAAGTGAGGTCATGCTGAGACACATCCCTGTCCAATTGTGCTGCTTTCCTGTGTAGAAAATATGTTCTTACTGCTTGCATCCGCTGTGGGGGCTGGCAAGAGCCTTGGCCCCAGTGCCAGCACAGCCCTGGCTGTGCCCTCTGTGCCATCCGTGCCCAGCTCAGGGCTTCAGTTCTTCTCACCAGAGAGCCCACAGCAGTTCTGAGGCTGTGTCATATCACACCTCCAGCAAAAAAACATTGACAAACCTTGGAAAGGATCTTTTAGAAACTAACTTGTCCCTGTGAGATTGAAAACAACTCTGCAATATCGCAAATATTAATGTCTGTGGTAGCAATGTACCCTCCTCTCACTGAATTGCTTTGAAATACAGCAATGAGCCATTACATCGCTAATGCTTTGTGGAGGAAGTGCCACTCAGGTCAATAAACATTTGTTTGCAGCAGAACGGAAAAGCCAGACAAACACAGGGAGCCTGTTATTCCAGTGACTCGGATCTTTGATTAAAAGGTGATAAATGAACTGTTTATCTACTAGAAATCGGGCATTTCAGGCATTTTGTTTTGGCATTTCAATTGCATTTATTAGGCCTTGCTAACTGAATCCAAGCACCGGCAATAATTTGTTGCTGTTGTTTGCAGTTGTCTCGGGCAGAGCATTCCTGATGGATCCGGCTGTGGAGGAGGCACAGCCCCCTGTCCCGGGGAAACCCCGGCACCATCAGCTTGGATCTCACCCCAGAGGAGATCCTGGGAGGTGGAGGGGGGAAAGAAGGCGGATGAAGGGGATGTAGCAGTACAAGGGAATGAGTCTCCACTTCTCTGGGGAGGAGACTGAATGGTGGGGTGTCCTCAGAGCTGTCCCCCTCTCCGAGAGCTGGGCAGGGGCGCAGGGAGGGTGACGGGTTTGGGCAGGCAAAGGGCAGCACCCGGTGGCCCGAGGCAGGGGGTGGCAGGAGGCTGGATCCATGTTTTCCGTGGCAACATCCAGCTCCCGACCCCGCGGGACCCAAGTGCAGTAGGAGGCCAGGGAGAAGCTCTGTTGTGTCTTTTCATGGAGCTGATGGATGTTCCCCCCCCCCCCCCCCCCCCCCCCCCCGGCACGGTGCGGGTGGATGCGGCAGCGCGGGATGGTGGGAGGAATCCTGGCTGTGTTGTTCTCAGCAAGGTGACGGTGCTGTGACCTGGGGGCCTTTCATGTGCTGCATCCAACACGAGCCCAGCCCCGGGTCCACACTGCTGTTGCTGTTCTGTTCTTCCTTAGCTGCTGGTAATTATAATATATTTATCAGGCAGCTATTCCTGCCTTGTTCAAGACTCCTTGTGTACCAAAGACAGCAGGCTTGAAGGCAGAGCAGCAAATCGATGCATTGTAGTGAAGACCTTTCGAAATAAATCAAGTTCCCAGGCCCAGCCCCCTCAGAAGAGCCCTTGGGAGCTGAAATTCCCCCTCTCCATGGGTGGGTGAGCACGGCTGGCTCTGGGAGGGGCCTTACTCAATGTGCCTTTGCTTTTCTAGTCTGAACAAACCCAAAGAGATGGGAACCAAATCCAGAACAGATTCTATTCCTCTAGACCTTTAACACCATGTCACTGCGATGGGCAGTGCCTCTGATAAAGACAGGCATGTTGCCCACTCTTGCTGGGGGTGGAACACAGCTGGGAGCTGGGACTCTCACTGAGAGGATGCTCATGGCCTGTTCTCTCAGCTCCTGTGCCAGTTCCCATCCCAGTTTATCGGGATGGGACATTACTCTGGGGTCATAAGAACTGCTTCCTATGGGGATGCACCTGCAGATATTTAGGATTTACAGTGCTGCATGGAGAACTTTGCTTTGTTACCTCAGGAAGCTGAAATGGGTTGAAGGGCTGATGCCCTGGCTGGGGTGCAATGGGCCCCTGCCACAGTTCCACTCCTGGTGGCTCAGTCCCATCTCCCCATGGAACAACCTCCGGCAGGGGCCAAGGGTGCTGCCATCCCAGGCCCTCTGCTCGAAGCTGCCTGCAGGTGAGACGTCCTCCAGAGCTGCCACCCCTTTTTTCCAGTAGCAGGGTGCACAGACAACCTCAGCTGTGCTGCCAAAAGACAAGTGAGCTTTAACACCACGAGCTCCTGGGATTTGGTGATTAAATAATGTGCATTTGCCTTTTATGTGCCCTTTGAGCTACCCTTTGACTGGCTCTAGTCTCTCTCCCTTCTCCTCAGACATGAAGATGGGAAGTGAGCATCTCTTTGAGGCAAAGATTTGTGCTGGGTGGTTTTGCTGTGGATCTGAGACTGAGGGAAAGAATTCAGTGAGATGTTGGAATTCTGAGCATCAGCATCAGCAGTGCTGTTCTCCCTGTGACATGTTTCAAGGGGTGGGTGGGGAGGGAGCTCCCCCATAATGCAGCAATGCAGAAGGGAGCTGTGCTGCAGAAATCCCTGTCCACGTTTGCTGCTGAAGCTCCCCCGTGTGCAGGGAGGGCAGGGGGTCCCTCGGGGCACTGAGGTGGGCTCCTCTCAACCTTCTGATCTTTTTGTGAGATCCAAGCAATGGCACCAGCAAACCCCCTTCCTGGGGGGCTGTAGGTGAGATCCCCAAATACGGAGTGCTGGTGCAGGGGGTCAGGTGCACTGCAGTCAGGCACCGACCGAGCCACCAGCCGCTGGCAACCTGCAGCCAGTGGAAAACTGACACTTCCTCCAGAGAAGGGATTAGGTGGAGAACTAAATTTAGATGCTGTTGCTTGGGGAGCGTGGTAAATGGATGGCTGTGAGCTGCTGCTCCACGTGCAGCCTGTGCCGGTTCCTCCCCAGGCCAGCAGCAGGGAAACCCCGCTGGAACCACCCAGGGGTGACGAGAGCAGCAGCACATATGGGGTTTTCATAAATCACAGGGTTTGAAGTCACGGTTCCTGAGAACAGTCGCCTTCAATAAATCACTAACAGAAACAAGCTGGAAGGCAGCTGCTGCCAGGCCCTCCTGCACATGGTTACCAGCCATGATCCATGGGCACTCCGTGGGCAGGCATGGCACCGTGACTGGGCTTTGGGGGGATTCTTCTGTAACCTGGAACATGGACAATATATACCTGTGTAGTTTTGGGAGTTAACAAATGAGGCTGGCAGCTTACTGTGCACCGGGCCGGCCTGGAGCTCTACCTTGGTCCCAAAACTTTCAGAGGTCCCAACCAGAAAACCTTGTTACCTTGAACAAAATATCCACAGAATCACTGAATATTCTTAGTTGGAAGGGACCCACAAGGATCACTGAGTGCAGCTCTTCAGGGAATGGCCCATATGGGGATCAAACCCACAGCCTTAGTGTTATGAGCACCGTGCTCTGACCAGCTGAGCTAATCTCAGTGTCAGCTTAGCTTCTTGTGCTTCTGTTTCTTTTTGTCCTATTTGGCACTTGCCAGGAAGGCTGATTGCAGCTGGACAGGGTCTGGGGGTTGTGAATCAGCCAGTAACTCAGCTGAAGGCCACACAGGATCATTTTTGTGACCAGGTCATCCTTTCTAGTTAGTTTTCTGGTCAGAAGGGCTGTGCCACAGCCAGCAGTGTGGGGGATCAGTAGTGTGGCTCTCCTGGACTGACCTGGGAGGCTCCTGCAGGAATGGCTCCCAATCCCCATGTAAACACAAAGTCCATGGCAGAGTCAGTGATGGCAGGTGGTGCAAGTTGATTCATGGGTGTCTATTGGAAGGGAAAAGAAAATCTCTCCCACTCCTGCCCACCGTGGGACTGCCCTGGCTGTATTGAGCTGGGATGTGCTGAGAGCCGGGCTGATCAAAGCTGCTGGCAGAACATCCTTTGGGATGTACCTTGATTGGAAATCCTCTTGCTCTGGTGTAATCTGGCTTTGCAGGATCCCAAGGGCCCTTCTGAGAGCCACACAAGGAGCTCTGTAAGCAAGTGCTGGGGACAGCCTGGGAATCTGGTCCCTGGGATGGTCCCAGGGGATGCTCTGTGGTTTATAGGGGTTTGGTCTTTGCTTTACTTTAAAGGTTTGTGTTGGTTTACCTTGATGTAAGTGCTCTATGCACCTGCTCTTGGTGATCTGTGGGAAAGTGGGGATCCCTGGACAGGTTAAGCATCACCCCGCAGCCACCCCTTGTAAAGGCTGGCATCACCCTGCATCCATACCTGGACAGGTTGGCATCACCCTGCATCTATCCCTGACAGGTCAGCATCACCCTGCAGCCAGCCCTGGAAAGGCTGGCATCCCCCTGCAGCCGTGTGTGCTCTTTGTGCAGTGACCAGGGGCACGTGAGCTCCCTAATGAGCTCTGGTAGCAGTTTAATGAGCACAGAGCCACTGAGCTGGATGTAGCTGAGGAATGAGCTATTCATGGCCTTTAGAAATTTGCAGGGGGACAGAGAATGATTCCCAGCAGCTCAGCACAGCTCAGCACACCGAGCTGGGCCTGCACTGGCTGCAGGGCGGTCACCCCAAGCAGAATTGTCTAGCAGGGACAGGTTTTCTGACACTGGCCTTGGTTTTCAGCTCGAAGCCATTGGAATGAGTGGGGGTTTCTGATCAGCCATAGCTGTCCATCATGTTTCCACATGGATCCAGAGACACTCTTCTTGTCTTCTGTCAGTCCAAGCCCCTCCAGGGCAGTGGTTGGTGACACCCCAGGACACCTCCACGCTTTAAACACCCCTGGTGACACGTGGGGCTCCACGTGAGGACAGAGTGGCCCTGCTCACACCCAGCCTGCGTGGCCACAGAGGCTCCACTGAGTCACACCAGGTGCAGCCCTCTTCCCTCCCAGAGCAATCAAACCTCACCCAGCAGGAGCAGAGTTCCTCTGCCACTGGTCTTAACCTCTTCAGGTACTGCAGAAGCACAGACAAGCCTTGTTGTTCTGACTGGAGTGAGGTCAAAAAAACGTAGAGATGGGCAGGGGAAGAGTCGGTCAGTCTGGAGGCAGCTGAGTGGTGCCTGTGGGAACGGGGACTGGGACACTTGCCCCAGGCTGGGTGGAAAGATGCATCCCAGGGGCTGTGGCAGAGACCTCCCAGGTGTGGGTCTTGAGGCAGGTGGCCTCAGGATGCTGCAGGGCTGTGGGAGGTGGTGTATGGGAAGAGCCCTGGGAATGCTTCACTGGGGATTGTGTGTACACAAAGTCAATGGCACAGCCGAGCTAAGACAGGGCTCAGCAGAGTCAGGGCTAGTCTGGAAAGGGAAGCTGTGGTTACAAATGGGATAGTCATGGCTAACATTGAAAACATCGATTGTGTGTGATGTGAAATTCAGGGATGAGCCACCTGCACTAAATGCAGCACAAAGCAGCAGCCAAGAACACAGGATCCACCAAGGACTGTGCTCCTGCTTGGGACTTGGCCCGGGAAACCCGGAAATGTTGGCTGTGATATTTCCAAGGGGGGAAGTGTTACGGTCTCTTTAGTTCCTTGAGTCAATAGAGAAGAATTTCATGAAGTTTAGGACCACATGTGAGGATTGGTCTCTGCTGGAGCTGAATCTCAGGGGCAGTGTGTGCCTGGCCCCGAGTGCACTGCATGGCTGTGTTATCCTCCATGCCAGCCCTGGGAAGTACAGGTCTTAGGCTGTCTCAGACACCCTGTCAGATCTTAGGCTTAAAAAATTAATTGAGGAGGGGAAAAAAAAGACATTTCTGTGTAACAGCAACATGAAGATTTCCTTTGAAAGAATCAAAGTGGTGGCCTGTCATCTGCCTTGAAAGGGAAGTTTTCCTTCCTCAAGCAAGCAGTGGATCCCATGGTTCCAGCTGATTCCCAAGGATGGGATGCCGTGTCTGGGCTGGCTGAAAGTCTCGGGCTCTCCCCTTGATGGCCACACTGCTGGTCCCAGCTGAGATCTCCAGGACTGACCCTCACACATGGAATTGGCTGCTGGAATGGGAAGCCCTTTATTTACTTGCCAGTGTTCTTATCTTGGGCTGTCTCCCAGCACGGTGTGTGCTTTGGGCTGACTCATGGCTTCACTTCAATAGACAAAGGAATTAAAAGGACAAACAGGAGGTGGGAACCAATCTGTGAGTGAGGAGAGGAGGAAAGGAGAGCCCTGCTTGGGCTTGAGCACTTTGCTGACCGGGCAGGGTGAGGGGAGCGGGCCTGTGCTTGTTCTGCTTCTGGATGAGGCAGCTCGAGAATTCAAGGATTTTTTTAATTTTCCGCTGCCCTTTTTTTTCCCCTCTGCTTGTTTTTTTCCATGAAATGTTGAGGTTTCATCTGTCCAGGAACTCAGTGTGGAAATATATAAATAGTTGTGACAGGGGCTGAAAGCTGAGTGAGTGAAAGCAGAAGAGATTTATGGCCAGGCTGGTTAAACCCTGTTTGTGAGCACAGACTATACCGAGGCACAGTAAACCCATGAGAGGAGCCACATTTGTGCAGCTCCAGAGGTGCAGTACAGGGAGAAACCACCCACTGGCACTTAAGCTCATTCCTTCTCCACTCAGGAAAATGGAGGGACAAGCCACGTTCCCAATACTCCTAACATCCAGAGGACGGGAGGAGGCTTTACCATCTCATTTGACCTGTTTGTGATAAGCTTTGTGGTTACTGTGTGTGCTCAGCCTGCTGCACACGCAGTGCTTTATTTCCCAAAGTGGGATGGATGGGGGGCCTGAGTGCCTGTGGGGACCCTGGGATCATCCTCATGCCTGGGCAGGGGTCTTGGGGTTCAGGCCAAGCCTGCAGAGCCATTCTCCCTGCAGCAAAGCCGGCATGACGGGATGGGAGCAGCCACGTGGGATAGCAAAGCACAGTGCTCAGGTGTGGCTCACCCACCTCTGCAGAACAGGGGCCTTAAAACCTGATTTATTTTTCCTGCAAAATCATCAGTCAAGCACAGCAATGTCTGTTTCAAAACAGTCTGTGGGCACTTGGAAAGGGAAGGGGCTGCCTTTTATTTACTTGTTTATTTACTTATGGGCGAGGTTTATTTGTCTCCTGGGTTTATCCCAGGCCTTAACCACCCTGTTTGTTGCTGTTTGCCATCAGGTGTTATATTTAGCCATGTGTATGTGATGGCAGATGCACTGTGGGTTCTATTTTCAGTGGTGGCAACAACTATTTCTAAATATCGCAGATCCCTGACATGTACAAGAGTATTGAAAATACTCTCTTTGGGGGGAAAGCTGCAGCTCTGGGTTTCAATAGTGAGTTTCCAGGTGTTTCTTGCTCAAAGCTCAGCACTCTGCAATGGCAGCTCCTTGTGCAGCCTGAAACAGGCCCTGACGTTGCCCAGCTGTTGGGAGTGTGAGCCAGCAGCGGCGTTAGCGAAACGCTGGAGTTCAAAGGACACGCTTTGCAAGGGACATCAAAAGAAAGATTTTTCTAGCAACAAAAGCCAGAGTAACCATCCCTCTCAGCAGTGCTGGGAATGTGAGGCTGGAGTGTTTGCTTTCCCTAGGATTAATTTTCTGTGCTGGTTAAGATGTGTAAACAGACATTTCGGGCACCTGGGCCCAAACGCTGCACGTGTGTGACCGTCCTGCTGTGTAGCACACATGTGCTGTACCTGCTCAGCGTGGGAGCTGCTTCACACCAACCTACGGGTGTGCATGGCCTCATGGAATAATCCAAAAATAATGGGAAGTTGGTACTTTTGAGCCTTGAAGATGCTCACCCGCATGTGACAGTGGCTGCACTACAGAGTTTGTGGCGCAGAACTTGCTGTGCCCTGGACCCTCCTGCCTGGCCAGAGACCCAGTTCTGGGGCAGGAGCAGGGAGCAGCCTGTGCCAGCACAGCCCCCTTGTGCCACAGGGCTGTGCCAGGGATAATAATAATAATAATAATAATAATAACACCAGTTTTTCTCAAGAGGCCACGTACAAATGGAAAGGTTGGTACATTTGGAACCAAGAGAAGAAATGTTCCTCTCGTAGAGTATTGTATCCCTCCGGAATTCACGTATGGGGAAGATCTAAACACACAGCTTGGCTAGAATAAAAAGAAGAACTTTGGCAAGATCCTTGTGTGTCTGTTTATAATATCTGGGGCTGAGCAGGCTCTGGCCAGTTGTATCTGCATAATCAAACAGCCCGCTCCAGGACAAGGAAGATGTGACGAGCAGGACAGACAGAGAACAGGAGCAGGATGGGCAGGGAATGGGAGCAGGAGGACCGGGGGATGGGCCCAGGACGCGCAGGGATGGGAGCGGGATGGGCAGGGAGCCAAATCCGACTGCCCTGGCTCAGGCTGCTCAGGTCACAGGCTCACTTGGAAAACGCAGACAATCCTCGAGGAAGGCAAAGGTTAAAAACCAGGGATATGGTTGGGACGCTGTTTTTGAATGTGGGTGAAGAAAGAAAAAGGAAAAAAAAAAAAACAAAACTCCAGCTGAGTTATTTCTGGCCGCTCACCTCTGTGGTATTTACTGTCTGGGAAGCGCCGAGCGCATCCCGGCGCAGCCTCTGCACCCGCCCGAGGGAACATCCTCCTCCTCCTCCTCCTCCCTCCCGAGCCGCTCCTGAGCCGGGCACGCCGAGTGTCGCGGCTCGGGAAGGAGCTGGAGCCTGACTGGTGCTTTCCCACGGAGGAAAAGATGGCGGGTTGTACTTTCAGTGAAGTAATTGTTTTTGTTACCAAAAAAAAAAAAAAAAAAAAAAAAAAAAAAAAAAAAAAAAGAGAATGACTTTTCTATCTTTCGTCCGCAGTCCATCCCATAAAAATATCCGACTGGTATATAGGAAAATATAGCTTAGTATGTGCAAAGCTCTGAAACACATCAAATCCCCTTTGGGAAAGGAGGGGTTATTCAAAGGGCTTCCTGCAGCCCTGTCAGCTCCTTGGCCTCTCTGGTTTCTTTAGCGCTGGTGTGAGGGGGGACGGGCACCCAGGAGGCACCCGGAGAAGTTCCGGCTCACTGTAAAGTTTGGAGAAATGTTGGTAAACGAAAGGGAGGCTTGGGAATTCCACAGGCTCCCCGGGGTGGCCAGCTCAGCCCTGCCCAAGAGCCAGGATGAACTCACCAGGACTAAGCACGTGCTGTCCCTACCCCCGGTGACACCCCAAACACATGGCCTGACACTGTCCCTGCTGCAGATCGGGGTGACTGTCATGAAACTTCTGAAATGAAACGAAACACACTTTGGGCTTCAAATGGTGAAATGCTCCTTGTGCCTCCAGCCTGGAGCGCTCCCGGCATTCAGTGGAAGGGACGTAGCGTGGCCCCTGCGGGGTCCCCGGTGCTGCCTCTGCCCCACGGCACAGACAGACCCCATACCCATCTCCCCAGACCTGCTGCAAGAGCCTAGGGGTGCTGAGGTTCATTGTCAGCCTTCAGCTTCCCACCGGGAGCGTCCCTCACTTTTTCAGTCCACGGGACTCCTTGTGTAATTATTTTCTCAGCCACCCCTCGCTGTTCACAGTTTTTCTTATGAGTCACTAAATAATATGTGATTTATACAGCTGTGTTTGGGGTTTGCAATAAGCATCCAGCTGAAGGCCTAAACCTGGATTTCTGTGGAGTCAGGGAGTCCAAAAACTGCTCACAGGCCACGTGGAAAGGGCAGGACGGACTCAGTGCCCATGAGATTAGATTGAAGGATTGGCTTTGTACTCTTCAGGAGCACTTTGTTTCTTCCTGGCCTTCTTCCTCCTCCTCCAATCCAGGACATAAAATACTTTGAATAAGGAAAAAATGGTCCAGTTCACCTAATCTGAGTGCAGTTGTCATTTACAGGTACAGAGACAAAACGACTACATGGAAGGGTCCCAAAACTCCAGTTCTGTGCAATAAAAATAGAATTTAGGGAACTCACTCTATAAAGTTGTTTTTCATAGCTATAAAAAGAAAATGGAAACGTTTCCCTTTGGTACATCTACATCCTTCCCACTAAATAAGCGATTTCCTTTTCTCCTTGCTGATTAGGAAGCTCTCCTCTGGAGGTTGGCTTTGATGTCTCAGGGAAAGAAAAATCAAATTAGCAAATCTACAGGAAAGATTTAGCACGGCCCAGTTCCCTGGGCCTGGAATGAGGGATTAACCCTCTGACTGATTCCTGCTGGCTTCGAGTGGGCCGAGGAAAGAGGAGCTGAGTTGGCTTAGAGCTCCCAAAGGGCAGAACAATGGAGTGATTGGGATTGTGGAGGTGGGGGAGGTGGAGGGCTCAGGGATGTTCAGAGAGCCTCATATGCTACTGGGACGGGCACTGAGCATCCTGTCCTCCCCCATGGCTGGTCCCACACACACACCACCTTGGGGTATCCCAGGAGGTGCTGTGGGACAGGCACTGGGCATCCCGCCATCCCCCATGGCTGGCCCCTGCCATGCACCACCTCAGCCCTGCCACTGCAGGCCCTGAGCCCAGCTGGGCCCCTTCAGTGCAAAACTGGGGTACAACGACCAACCTGAGCTGCCGTGACAAGGGCTGAGGGCACAGGAGCTGAGGAAAAGCTCCGGTTAAGACAGAGCTGTGTATCCCTCCTCACTGGAAATCTCAGCTGGATTAGTCCTATCTAATGCATTTTGGGTTGTTCAAAGTCAATGTGACACAGAGCTGAGCTCTATGTTTCACTTTTTGGATAAACTCTGCTGTTCCAAGCAGTGCCCTGAGCATTCCCCTCCAGTCCCTGCCAAGGGCAGACTGGGATCCTTGTCCAGGAGCCACAGCACCCACCCACTCTTCATGGGCTGAGACAGGGCATTGCTCTCCACTCCCAGCCATGTTTTAGGGCCAGAAACAGAATTCCCACTCATATTTGTGTGAAACCAGAATTGCCCTTGGCTGGCAAGCCCCTGGCTGGTGCCCAGCAGTGGCTGCACCATGTCCCTATCCCCAGCCCCACTGCCAGGACCTGGTCCCCATCCCTGTCCCCATCCCTGTGGGCTGGCAGGGACAACAGAAGCCCGGCCACCCTCCTGAGCCAGGCAAGGGCAGCACATTCAAGGTCTAGGTTGGAGCACTGTGCTTCCATTTCCTCTCATTAAGCAAAGCCTCTGCCTTGTTTATCTGAGCTATAAATAGTTTCCCTGTGTCTGCGCTTGCTCTCACTGTGGTCACTGGCAGGCAGAGTTGGGGTTTGAGGATGGGGTTTGAAACCTGATGGTGTTTTTGCCTATCACTGGTGTCAGGAGGGAGTGCAAAACCAGATTAAACACAGAGAGATTAAAGGGAGAGATGTATAAATGCTTCTAAAAATAACCCCGGGGCTCTGCAGGGCAACAGGGGCCTGCTGTGCACAGGGCAGCACAGTGCTGTGACAGGAACAATTCCTGTGGTTCCCACCAGTGGCAGATGGGACATGCATGGCAGGGAGCTCACACTGCTGGCCCGGCCAGGCAGGACCTGCATCCAGGATAGGGACCACACTGCTCACTGGCAGCTCTGCAGTGCAAAATCAAACCTGGGTTTCTCCCCTTCTCTATGCGGGGAACACTGGGGTGCTGGAAAAACCCCCCTAAGCAGGGAGTGGAGCTGGTGCCCACGTGAAACCCAGGTGGTGTGGCTTTGGGGGGTCTTGGTCTGCATTTTCTGCCTTCCTGGCCGGAGAGGGCTCCAGCAGGGGACACCGGCAGCTCCTGTGGCGGCAGGAGAGGATTCCCTGCTCCAAGGGCTCTGCCTGCAGTCACCTGGAAGGGCTCAGACAGTGCAGGTCCTGTCACAGACAGAGCCACTGCAGGGCCACGGGACAAGAGCTGCCGTGAGGAAATGGAAAATCCCAGACCAGGGGAGACCGAAGCTGATTCCTGCACATGCCCCATGCCTGACTAGTGCAGAGGAATTTTGGCTGATTTGTGCTGCCGGGCGGGGGGAGCTGCTCCGACAGGCCCGGGTGTGGAATTAGCGTGTGGGTAATTCCCTATCAGGCATTAGAAATACGTAAGGGTGGAGTCATGGAAAATGTGGAGAGCTGGCACACTGGCTCGAAAACCTGCTCAACAAGAAATAACCTTGGGCTGCTGGAGGTGGATCGTTGAGAAGTGTCTCTTGTGGAAGGGGGCACACAAGAGGATTAGTGTGCTGCGAACAGGCTCCTTTGTCTGAGAACTGACTGTTGATAGCTGAGATATTCCCCTCCCTCTCCGGTGTGTGTGTGTGTGAGTAAGCACCCTCACTGTGTTTGCATTGCCTGCTCCCTCCTGGAAATAGAGACCTGTGCTCAGTATGTGTGTCCTGGCACTGCCAGGCTTTAACTGCTTCACCACTGGCACCTCGCTGCCACCTCGCTGCTTCTGTGACTCAAAAACCATTTTGCAAATCCCAGCAGCAGGAGGGAGGAGAAAACCCCAGGGCCCATCTGTGGGCCCACCTATTCCCTCACCTGTCATTGAACACACAGTGTCAAACACACCTACCATGAGTCACCCTGAAAAACTTTCAATTCCCCCACTCTTTTTCCCAGGGGAAAAAAAAAAAGGTGATCAGTTTGGCACAGCCTTGGCACAAATCTCTTGCCAATAAAGGCTTTTGGCATTTACTCACATCCAGGGGTTTGTTCAGGGACACAGTGTTTGACACATCAGGGAGTGGAGACTTTTAAATGTGGTGAGTCTTAGGAAAACTAAGGAAGTGTTTGTTGAGGGAAATTTCAGGTTGCTCTCCAGGTCTCTTGGAGCCCCATCAGGCACTGGAAGGGGCTCTAAGGTCTCCTTGAGTCTTCTGTTCTCCAAACTGAACACACCCAGCTCTCTCAGTCTTTCTGGTGTCTCTGCATTGTCTGATGACACCTTGAGTTTTTCTTTAATAATTTAATTCATCCCTTCAGATTTGCCCAGTTTCTACTCACAACCAACCAGGGTTTCTCAGGCACCCTGCCTTTCGGAGTGCTGGGTTATCTCTGGCATTGCTTCCTGTGCAGCCACAGAGCAGATGAAATCACGCTGATCAACATGACTTCCCGTAATGGCACCAAATGCTCACCACGTTCCTGCACAGCATGGTGACAAACTCCAGCCTTTTACGACAGGGTTGTTATCAGTGACTTGTCATGATCTGGAATTTATTCTCTGAGCATGATGGGCACAGGTGGGCATCGGGAGCAGCCTGTTCCCAAGCACTGGGAACCTGCTTGAATCCTGATGGGGGCCGGTGGGCACCGCAGCCATCCTGATTCCCAATGTTCCTGTTGCTGACTGAGGGAATTAGGACCTGTGTTTACAAATACTTAGTCTTGAGTTTCAGCCTCTTTGATGCATGTTCCTCTAAATATTTATATTCCATCAAACTGCTCTGATTGTTACATTTTCTTGGATTGGATTTGATTTAATTTAATCCCAGCGTTTAGCTTTGTGTTTTCTAGTGATCTTACACGAAGGAGGAAGGCTGGGAGAGGGCAATGCCTGGAGGAGAGACACAGCATCCAGGAGCAGGAGACACATCTCTGCCCAGGCACAGCATCCCCACAGTGTCCCAGCAATGGCCACTGGCAGTGCCCTGGGACAGAGGAGAAAGTTAGGCCAAGCCTCAGGTTTTTCTGCAAGCTAAAAGCAGACAGAGATTAACAACATCTGCAGAGAGAGGAGGAAAAAAAAAAAAAAAAAAGGAGCTCCCTAACGTATAATTCAGGGATGAAGTTTCAAAGCCTAGATTTGGAAATCAGAGCCGAGGGCTCTGAGGGGTTCATCTGTCACTGAAACCCTGACGGTGACTAAGGAAAATGTCTGACTCGAGAATGTAAAAATCATGAATCATTCCTGAAAGTCAGAAAATGTTTCATAACTTTCATGACTTCAGACCGGCCCTCAGCATCCTGTTTGCTGCTGGCCTTTGTTCCAGGGCTGTGACTCAGGATCCATTGGGAGGCTCACCCTGAGGGAATGGACGCACGACACTTAGCTTCGAAAAACTGAATAAAGGGAGATGCAGTTTTGTCCAAAATGTACGTGCGTATGTGTATTGCTGCTCCCCTGTCACTCCTCTAGGGTAGGGAGCAACATCAAATCCCTAATTTCCCAGGGCCCTGGCACATGGCTGTTGAGATTTGCACAGGTACTTGCTGGGCACACCTGAATGTGATCCCTGCCACTTGCTGGGGTAGCTTCCTTGTTTATTTCTTTTATGTGTATATACCTATATATGTATAAACACAGCTGTGTTTGTGTGTGTGTGTGTATGCATATATCTATATTTATATATAGCTTGCTGTGGTTTTACAGAGAAATATGAGAGTTCCTGGCCATGGTTACTTTGCAGTTTTAAATAAACCTATTCAGAGGTGGAGGAAATAACTTACGGCTGATTTGGTGGGAGCAGAACGGGACTTCAGTTCCCTGCAGGAGTTCTGGCAGTCAGGAATGGCTCAGTGGATCTGTTCCTCCCCCAGCAATATCCTACCACAGTGGTTCAGACCCAGAAAAGAGAAATCACTGGTGGGAACTTTGGCACCAGCCCAGTGTCTCTCCCCTTGACAAGGCCACGGTCTGCAGGGTCAAATAACCCCTAAAGCAAAGGCACCTCCTCTGCTGTTGGCATTCAGTATTTCTTTCCTCATGCAGATCCTTAAAAATTCTCCATTGGAGCCAAGAAATTTCAGGCTGCTGAGAAAACTCCTGCTTTTTGGTGTCCCATTTTGTAGGCCCCTTTGACCTGGAGGGTCTGGGAACCCCAGGCCAGAACCCAGTAGCTGCTCATCCACTGGGTAAAATCTCGTGTATCATGAAGACCCCAGTGAGGGGAACCTTGGGCTGCTTCAGGGTCCCCATTTTCAGATGTCCTGATTTTACAAATGCCAAGGAGCAAATATTAACCATGGGCCTGTGCTTTAGGAGGGACGGGAGGGGCTGCAATTCCAGCTTTGCCTTTCAGGCTGAGAAATAATTGCTTCACAAAGCAGATCCTCCCCCGGGGATTCCCTTATGCACTTCCATTTGGTGCAGCTGCAGGAAAATCACCGGTTCCACGGCCATCCCTCCCCCTCAGCGGTTCTGCACAGCGCTGGGGATCAGCACACAGGGAGCTCTCACTGCAGTGCTGGTGGCAGCACTCAGTGGCACAGCTGTCCTCTTAATTAGCTTTCACCAGCCTAAAAATGATCATTTTTCTCCCGCTCCTCTCCAAGCCCCTGGGTTTTAGCTAAGAAAGCCTTGCCCAGGTTTTTAGCTAAAATCTGTGGATTTTAGCTGCTACCCTGCTGCTACAGATGACTCCAGGGACCGGTGGGTATCGCTTGGTGATGGACCTGCCAGGTCAGGTGTGAGCTGATAATAAATGTCCCTGTGTGCAAGGGAGGAGCAGGCACAGAGTCCCCAATGCAGAACCACATTTGGGGGAGTGAGATGCCCAATCCCCTCTTTGCCACTGCTGGGTACAGGCCTGGGCACCCCGGACCCCACAGGGACACGAGCCTCCTCTGTGATAAACATGAGCACAACTTATCACCATGCAGCCAACAGGGCAAAGCCTCCTCCTGGGGAATTAATTAGAGGCAATGTGGAGGCAGTGACCATGATATGCAAATCAGGATGAATTACAGTTACCGAAAAGAGATGAGTTTTGCTCTGCTGGGGTGCAGGGAGCAGAGGGGCAGGGTGCTGGGGTCGGGGTGCTGGGGTCGGGCAGGACGGAGCAAGTCAGGGTCACCAGAAGTGTTCTTTCATCAGCTCCATAAAGCTGAAGATATCAGCTCTGTCCTTTGTGTCAGGACTGGAGGGTTCCTGCCTTCCCACCGGATTTTACCTGATGGTTTATTGTCATGCAAGGAGCCATTGCTCCAAGTGGGCTTCCACACTGAGAAATGCAAATTTCATTTCTTGTGGAAGACAGTTAATAAATGCTCCTCAACAGTTACCCTTGTTAATAGCTCTTTAATTCTCTAATGAATATTTATGAGCAGTGGCCTGAAAGCAGTGAACCTTGGACTGTATGGACTGATATTGATTGTGTTTGAAATTAAAAGAAGACTGATTCTTTTCTCCTTTGGTGGAAAAGCTGAACAAGAGGAAGACAGCCACCAGTTCAGGGTGGGGGGTTAAAATCTGTAGAAGTTAATAGATTATTGAAACATGCCTTGCCAGAGAAATGTCTTTGGGAGGGTGATTTGGTGGCACATCAGCAGCAGCTGCCCATTTTGGGGACCCAGGTGTGTCCCTGCCCACTGGGGCAGTGGCACCCCCAGGCAGCCCCGCTGTCCCTGGGCACAGACCCTGCTCCCTGTCAGAGCCCCGTCCTGGTGAGCTCTCAGGGCTGCTGCCACCAGGGCTTCCAGGATCCCTTGTGACAGGCCATAAAACCTGAGGGTTTGGGCACCGGGGCCCTGTTCTTGGCTGGTGTGCTGCGACTTCTTACACAGACTCCAGGCATTCTCACAGTGCCGTGTTCCCAGATGGATTGTGTTCTCGTACGACTGCATATCCAATGGACTGTGGAAATCTCCTTATTAGTATGACAGTGGCATATCCCCATAGCTGTGATTCCTGCCTGCCGAGTTCCCGGACCGAGGCCTTGCTGGGAGCCCAGCGCGGAACAGCTGCGCTTCCGCTCAGGAAAAATGACTCAGCTCCAGCCACGTACCCACGGATTGGGTCTGACAAAGGCTGTTTTCCCCCTGCAAAGAGGGAGCTGAAGGCAACAGGCTCTGGGCATCGCTGCGACTGCGGTGCAGATTGTGGTTATTGGTTTGTCTGGGAACCCTCTCGTTCTGATTTTTCTTGTTTCTTCTGGGTTTGAGCATAAAGAAAGCAAATAACCGTGGATTTGAGGAGCGGAACATCAAACACTGGTAATGCTGTTTTCCGAGGGATGCCAGATGAGCTCACATGCAGGAAGACTTCCAGCAACTTGCCCTGCTGGTTGCAAACCAGTTGGGTGGGAGAGCCAAGCCCCGGCTTGCCCAAGAGCGGTGGCAGCAGTGGCACCGACAGGGGCTGCAGCTCCGTCAGGCAGCATTTCCCTGGCACAGGGGTCGGTCCCTACAGCCCCCACAGCCCTGTGCCCACCCCACTGCCCCCAATACGTGGCTGTCAGCCTGCTCATCCCAGCACGCTCTAGGCGTTTCTAACACTCCATCCCAGGGCTTCTGTTACTAGCTGGGCACTCCCTGGCTGATGTGGAGACCCTAAGGCAGAGTTTTGTCACCAGATCTTTAATAAAATGGTAGAAAAGCTGATGTGAGCTGTTATTGGCCTCCTGGCTGGATTAGCTTTAAAAGATTAGTCATTTAAACCACTAGAAAATGCTTGTTTTGGTTGCTCACTAAGAAAGCAAGCCAAGAGGGTTGCAGAGAGTCTATTTGCTCTAGTACTTTATTCTAGAATATTCTGGAATATCCCGGAATATCCCATTTATCAGAATACTTTATTGCCAGATATTCTTTTACCCTCGAGGACATGAAAATCCAGCGGTTTCTAAGTGCAAGGTGGCTGTTTGCAAACAGGAGCAGCGCAGTTGGTCACCACTGGCTGAAACCATGTTCATGTGCAGCACAAATGAAGTTTGTAATAGGAACTGATTAAAAGGGACACAGTCAGTGTTTGGGAGCATCCATCTTAGTTTCAAATGGGGTTTTTCTGAGAGCATCCATCCATCCATACATATTTCCATAAAATTTACTTTTCCTACACAGGACTTCACGGAAGAGAGATGAGAAATAGCTGCTCTTCAAATGCAGGATAGCACACACGGGCACAGTCACACTGGTTGTTACATATTAAGCTCCTGCATGTTCAGTATTAAAGTCAGTTGAAACATTTCTCCCCGGAATAGTTTCAGCGGGGAGGGTGCAGCTTTCCCTAAATTGCGCTTCTAAAATGGTATTTTGAAATGAAAGATTTCAAATCAGAGTTTCACGCTGAGATTTCCAACGGCTGGGACAGCTCGTTTAGCTGTTGTTGAGCTGAAATCTTGTGAAACTACTCCATGTCTCCACTTCTTGGTCTCATTTTGGGTAAAATAAAATGTCAAAATGACAGCGTTTCCCACAGCAGATTCCTCTGTGGGTGATTTAATTCCTTGCCATGTGTTAGCTGCTGCCCAAGGCCAGTCACCACATGCCAGTGGAGAAGATGACAGTAACCCTTCCCAGGCTGCAGAGGGAAACTGAGGCAGCAGCAGGGCCATCAGCACATCGTGCTGGCCATGGCAGCACCCACCTCACTCTGTACCTCCAGTGCTTCCAACACCTCCAACTCCTCCAGCACTTCCAGCTGGCCTCTCAAGAGCTTGTTTGCATGGACTTGGGTAGCCCTGGGTGCCCAATAAGGTGGTACCTCTGCTGTGACACCTCCTGTCATACAGCACATGGGACACCCCCCTGTCCCTGCCCAGCTGGCACCACAGCACAGCACGGCACTCACTGCTGGCTGATTTCACAGAAATAAATAGGAAGTAAAACAGTCTCTCCAAGCTGCCTGACCTTGGGCACTGAGCACTAATGAGCCCTAACAGCCTGGACCAGCCCCACCTGGGCTCCCCTCCACCCATGCCCAGGAGCCCATTTCAGCCCAGCCCAGGGTTGCTGCAGAGTGTTGGGCTCTGGTTGTGTCTAAGGCTGGGGAAAGTGTGACTGACCCAGCTCAGTCACCAGAGGGTTTCTGTGGTGAGGTGTGCACATCTGTGTTCACTGGGGTAAGTCAAGCACAGCACTGCTGCACTTTGGGGTTTGCCATCTGCATTCTGCTGTGCCCAGCTGGGGATCCAAATGTTTCCAGGCTGGTTTGGCTGTCCCAAGCTGTCTCAGTTCTTGCTGCATGCAGGCAGGCATCCCTGGCTGCTGGAGAATGACTCCTGGCTTTAAAATGTAGGTCAGACAGAGCGCTGCAGGTCCTTGCGCTGCAGGTCTGTAAATCCGGGGGTTTATGCTTTAGGAAACCTGGGCTGCAGGAGGCAATGCTGCTGGCAGGTTATTCTTTATCTACAGTCAAATTAAATAATAATAAAAATAACGAATCCAGAAATGCAAGTGCAGGAGTCACAGGTTCTATGGAACCTTACGAGGAAAATCTCCTTCTGCTTTCAGGCTGCAATGGATGCCAGCACCTTCTGGAATGTTACAGGGATGTCCTTGTGCAGCAGATTTCTGGTCAGAAATTGTGAAGGCTTCCAGGGAGGCATCTCAGGGGTTGGGGGGGAAGGGGCAGAAATCGAGGCCATCTCTGACAACAGGGCTCAAACTCCAATAAGGTGTGTGTTCTGGGTTTGGGATGAACCTGTACCTTGGGATCTCAACTGTAGGTGAATTTTGAAGCTGAGAAGGGTCATTACTGGTTTTCCTCTGTCTGGTTTATTTATTAACACACTGAACCTTCATATGAACAGCTGTCTTAAGCTCCAGCAAAGCTGTCTCAATAGCTCTCGGTGTCACTGCTCATTGTAAGCACTGGCAAGGACAGGCAGGATCCCCTCTCACCCTGCCCAGTGTTCCACTGTCTTTCCCTGTCCCCAGAAGGGCCATCCCAGGAGTGTCGGAGAGTGACCACGCTGTGCTGGAGGCAGCACAGGACCTGCAGATGGAAACAAGGCCGAGAGCTGATCTGCCAGAGGCAAGTGGTGAAGGAGAGGTCAGTGATCCGCAGAGCTGTCTGGGCACTGTGCCACCCTCGTGTCGCTGCTGACGCACAGCCCTGACCGTCCCCTGGGCTGGACGGGCACAGCTCTGAGCGTGTCCCTCATCCTCATCCCCACCAAGTCAGAGCCCAGACTGTCAGGTCTCAGGGTGAGAATCCCCCTGTGGGGCTGAGATTGTTGCCCAGGCAGTGAGCCCAGGGCTGGGGCTCAATTAACTCATGGGCTGGAGTTACAGCCATGAAACATCCCCGGAGGAGGGAACAGCAGTAGGGGCCTGTCCCTCAGCAATGCCTGGTCTCTGTTGCTGTGTGCAGGAGCAGCAGGATGGGAGTGGAGGGCACCCCCTCCACATCTGAAGTTGTGTCAGGGCAGGTTTAGGTTGGATCTCAGGAAAGGGTGGTTGGGCACTGAACCCCCCAGGGCAGTGGGCACAGCACCAAGGATGACAGAGCTCAAGGAGCGTTTGGATGGTGCTCTCAGGCACATGGTGTGACTCCTGGGGAGTCTGTGCAGGGCTCTGAATTGGACTCCAAGATCCTTGTGGGTCCCTTCCAACTCAGCCTATGCTGCGATTCTGTGATCTCGGTGCTGCTGCAGTGGGTGCTGGTGCTGCATTCACTGCTCAGCTCATGTTGCAGCAGCACATGCTGCTCTCTGCACATCCTTCCTGTGGAGAATAATCCAAAAGTGCTGATGAACTAGAAAGTGCTGGATTGGGAGGTCTGGCTGGTGTCCCAGCAAGAGGCTGTGTGTCATCCATGGCACCCAATGTCCCCATGTCAGATCCTGCCTCCCAGGCAGCAAACCCTGTCTCCCCTCAGCACAGGGGTGACCCCCCCCTCCCCTGTGAAACACTGTTAATGACCACTGGTGGAAAAAATATTCCTTGGATTTCAGGGATACCTTTCTGAAGCACGCATTAGTGTTTTAAGCACACAGTTTGTACCTTCACCAGTGGCCAATTTCACTTGCCTGTGTCCTGACCCTGTTTGGGGCTCCTGGCGTTTTAGCTCTCAGGAGGAGGAGGCACACTGGGGAGAGGAAAACAGATGAAAAATCAAAACACCTCGGAATTTCTGAGCAGCTGTTGGTAACTTAGTGCTGGCATTTTACAATCTGTTTTGTAAAGGAAGTAAGACAAGGACCCCAGGCTCTATTTCTGTGGCAGAGTGAGGAACCTGCCTCTTCCCTATGTTTTCTGGGGACATTCAACTTTTGAGTACGTCTGAAACCACAGGGCTGTGGCAAAGAGACAAGGCTGGTTGCTACAGGTTTTTAACACTACCAGAAAGATCTGTAGAGGGAGAACTTGTCTCACAAAATTCAGGGCAGTGTTTGCTGGGGAAGGAAGGGTCAGCCCTCAGGATGAAAGCCTGGATCAAAATGTGTTCCTGCTACATTTGGCATAGTAAACCACTAAATATACAAACAGGTCCTTTATCATGGAATACATGGCAAACCCCTTCAGTCCCATCAGCCACTCCATCACTGTCACCATTTATTTCCCAGAGCTCAGTTTGGGTCAGTCAGAGATTTCTGGCACAGACAAACATCCTGTTTTTCCTTTCAGCTGGATCACCAGAGGGTTTCCAGCCTGCCTGGGAGCTGAATGGGGTGTGAAATGGTGGGTTTGCGCTGCTTTGGCTCTTTCTTGGTGTTGGACCTGGTGGGAGGATGCTTAGTTCCAGGCTTGCTTTGGTGTGTCCTGAAGGCTTAAATCAGAGTGTTCCAGGTGCCTGGCTGCTGGAATGGCTCTGTTAGGCTGCAGATAACCTGCCTGAATCCACTTTTCCTCAGGAACCACTGAGGAGGGATACAAAGCTGCCACCTGAGCACTGTAGCTCTCACAGGGAGTCTTCACTGGTCTCTGCAATCTTAGTTTTGATTCCTTGGCAAGTGCTGGACGTCCATCCTGCTGGCCTCAGTCTGTGCCTGGTAATGTCTGGAGAAATTCAGTTCTGCTCCAGAGACTCTTTAGAAACAAACTGCGAGAGGCTGATGGTCTGGAACTTTCTCTGTGCTCAAAACTGTGCTATTCTGAGAGCTGTGGTTCCTCACAAGGTGGTTATAAACCACCTCAAACCTCTGCACTGACCTGCTCCCAGCAGTGAGTCAGAATGTCAAGGACTTTGGCTTAAGAACTGTTCCACATGTGATGGTTCTGTGCCAGTGCAGAGGGAAGAGGATGGGAGAATAGCACAGACAGGGCAAACAGTGAGATAGTGAGCCTGGGATCCATAGAGCAGATCCTGGGATCTGCTCGTGCTGTGAGCTCTGGGATTTCAGCCAGGGCAGTGCTTTGAAGCGATGTCAGTGTGACCTTGTGTGAGACAGCATCGGCCCCGGGCAGGGGGAAGGCACTGAGGCACAGCCCCACATCAGGGGTCCCTCCCCAGCCCCAGGAACCCTCCTCAGGGACGCAGGGGTGGATGCTGGTGATGCTCCATCGTGGCTGTGTCCCATTCCCCTGGTCTTTGCTGTGCCAGAGGAGTCAGGCTCTCCCTGCTTCAACAGAATTCCATTATCCAAAGAATTTTTGTTTAACCTTGTCACTGTTCAGTGTGTTTTCCCTTGGTCCCACTGGTCCACCCCCACCCCGGTGACAGCAGCCACCCCTGCCCTGGGCTGCGGATGGAGCAGGATGGCAAAGGCACCTGCAGTACCTCCCACCATGAGAACATTCTCCTGGGACATCCCTCACAGCTGTGGGGCCTTGTTTTGCTAATTTTGCTGGTTTTGCTGCTGCTCCAGTGCACAGTGCTGATTCCAGACCAGCAGACACAGCCTGCATTAATTTTGCTGCAGTCTGGTGCATTAATACACTAATTATTAACCATTATAAATCCCTTTTATGAGATTCTGAGTAATAACATCTCCTGTTCTAAAAATAGACCAGGAAGGTAAGAAGACACATAAGTGCCAAAGAAGCTACTTTAATTTCCTAATATATTTCATGCTGTTAATTTACAAGAAAACTGCTTGCTGTGGGGACTGAGGAATTAAATTGCAGCTGCAGGAGGTAAATTTGAAAGGAGGTAACATTTTTCTTCAAATGGCCACTCCTTGTTTGGAGCAGAACCTGTGCTGGCTCTCCTGGGGGGTTGCATTCCACTTGTAAAACGAGTGTGTAGAGAGGAGCCTTTCAGCCCTAGCTGTGTCATTCACCCTCTGAGAATCAGGTTTGCATTGGCTGAATCTGACGAGTCCAAGGGACAGTGGGGAGCAGGGACAGGGTTAGGGGAGCCCCATGAAGAGGGACAGTGACAGAGGGCTGTGCAGCTCCTGGGAAGCCGCAGTGCGTGTGCCTGCAGCGCTGCTCCTGTGCGGGTGAGCAGGAACTGCTCCATCATAAAATCACAGAATGGTTTGGGTTGGAAAAGCCCCCTGAGAGCATGGAGTCCAACCCTTCCTCCAGCACTGCCAAGGCCACCACTAACCCACATCCCCAAGTGCCACATCCACGTGGCTTTTAAATCCCTCCACGGACAGGGACTCGATCACTGCCCTGGGAAGCTGTGCCAGGGATGGACAGCCCTTTCTGTGAGGAAATTTTCCCTACTAGCTTTCTGTGGCACAAGTTGAGGCTGTTTCCTCTTGTCCTGTTGCCTGTTCCTTTGGGAGAAGAGGCCCAAGAGATCCAGAGGTTTCTCATGAAACCCACAGTGACCCCAGCTCGCTGTTAAACCAGAGGCAAATCAGGCAGTGAGAGAAAACTTAGAGGAGAGGGGTTTTTTTAACATCTCAGGGATGTTGGATAGGGTTGATTTGAGCTGCTGCACAAAATCCTTGTTTTCTGCCCAGTAATTGAACCTGACTCAGAACAAATGGCTGTTTGGAGCCCCCGGGATTGGTGAGGGTGTGGAACTGCATTGGTGTTAAAGCTCAGCGCTCTCAGCAGTTCGAACACAAGTCGCTAATTCCAGCAAAGACCAGGAAAATGCTGCCCGTGGCTTGGCTGACGGCTGCGGCTCCTGAGCCCCGTGACAGCCCCGGGGGGAGCTCACGGAGCCTCAGCCCGGCCGGGGGTTCCCGCGCCGCGCATCCCATCTCCTGGCCGCAGCCTGGAACAGCAAGCGGGAGAGCTCGGGAGCGGCAGGAAAGCTGTGGCAATGCAGCAGGAGAGCAGAGTCAACTTTTTTTTTTCTTTCATTCGCCCAGAATGTTAATCCTTTGGGAAATGCTGGTTTCCCAACGGTGATTTTGCAGAGAGGGGAAGGGCGGTTTTGCCTCCTCATCTGACTCACGGATCCTGGTGAAGAGTTCGGGAGGTGTTAGAACGCGTCCCTCTGGTCTGTCGAAGCTGCAGAGCTCAGCCAGGGCGCTGCACAGGGATTTCTGCCCTGGGGGTTTGCTTACAATAACCAAACTGCAGCTAAAATTCAGCTCATCCAAGCATAGCAGGCGATGGGGAACCCAGGCCCAGACCAGAGTGTTTCCCCCAGAGGTGCTCCAGGGGCTCCTGAGGGGGACCAGGGGACCTTTTGCCTTGCAGTGCTGCCAAGTACCCCACTTCTTCCCCTTCAGCTTTGCCGCTGGTCTGAGCTTTTGGCTGCAGGTACATGGCTGGCAGCTGTGGCCAGCAGATGACATGTGGCTGTGGCCATGCAGGTGCCTGATGTCACACTGTGCCACCCCGGGGCTCTGCCCACTCCCCCTCGCCTGCAGAACATTCTTGGTGACTGTAGTGCCACCCCCTTGAGCGGAGGCACGTCCTGGCTCAGGAGAAATGTTATTTTCAGGCAAAATTTTGAAAGAAGATTTCAATATTTGGTGAGCCTCCAAGTGGGAAATACCGCCTGCATCTCATCTTGTCCTGAGAGGATTTGTTACGCTTGAATGTGACAGGACACACCGGATGCATCCGTGAAGACAGGGGCTGGATGCACGGCTGTCCAATGTGGGGGACCAGGGAACCCTCACATCTCATTGTCTGAGCTACTCAGCCAGAGCTGGGCAGCAGCAGCGCTGCCTCTTATTGACATCATCTGGCTCTTGTTCACCTCATCAAACATCCTACACAACCTGGTGAATTAAAACAAAACTCCAGCCAGCCCTCAGAGCCTGCCTGGGACTTGAGTGACTCCCCAGGACTGACAAAGCACTGGTTCACCGGTGGCTCAGAACTTGCAGTGTTGACTCAGGGGTTGCTCCCAACCAAACCCTCTGGCTGTCCTTCCTTGGCAGCTACTGACTGGTGGCTTCTCTGAGCACACGGGACCGACTGCTCAGAGCCTACATGCTTGGTGAGTCACACCCAGAAGGACTAAGCTAGAGATGATGCATGTTCTTTACAAAGCGCTTGTCCCTCCTTGTAGCAGCTCTTGGTACATGAAGCCAACAAACTTTTCTCTCAGAAGGACAGGGCTGGGTGTAGGGGACACGGGCATGGAGCCCCCTGGCAGCGAGAGGCAGGGAGGTGCTGTGAGGATACGAGCACTCAGTGTACAACACTGCAGCTCCACTGGCTGGGATAATGCTGGAGAGCTTTTTAAAAGCCCAGTAGAACATGTACAGAAAGGGAAGTCATGCTGCTTAGATAAGCACACCTCGACCTTCAGAGCCGCAGGCAAAGCTGTCTGTGGCTGTCTGCTGCCCCGTTCCCCAGGCAGCACAGGGCCCTCCAGGCTGGTGCCTGCCCTGTCTGTGGGCACGGTGGGGGCTCACACGGGCTGCTCCAAGACCTCCAGAACACATGTGAAATACTGGGGCAGATGGGGCTTCACCCACACACCGGCTGCTTCTGCACGAGGATGGATGTGTATGTGCAGGCCAGGGCTGGTCCCCATGGCACAACGTGGGGTGACAGGGCTGTTCTGCTGGCTGGGCACATCTAAGTTTTCCAGCAGAGAGATCAAGAAGGAGAAGAACACTAGGTATTCTGGGCTTTCAGTATTTTAAGGCTTGTTTTCATAGTCCTAAAATAGCGTTTTTCCTTGTAATAAAACACCACAATTGCTTGACAGTGCCCAAAGTAATCCGTTTCCTACTCCACATTCTAGAACTGAGTAAGCAGCTGAGCCACAGAGGGATAAAGCCTGCTGTGTAAATCGTGATGGGCTTGGGATATTGGGACCCACATGCATGCACATATGTGGGGAGAGAAATACTCGAGGTACCAGAGTAGGCCAGGGCTGCAGTGATGGCTCCAGTGCCAATGGCTCCAGTGGTGATGGCTCTGGTGAAGGTGGCTCTGGTAACAATGTACCCCCCGATGATTGCTCCAGTGCCACGGCTCTGGGGGTGATGAGACTGGTGCTCTTGCCCACTCACCACCTATGGGAAGTGGGAGAGCAAGACATGGAAAAGCTCAAGGCTGGGACTTGCCTTGGTTCTGCCTGGAGCTGGTTTAGGCCACACTACAAGCTGGTCAGCAGTGTTTGGAAAGTGCTGGGATGGAAGAGGTGCCTACAGCTGCATCTGCCAACTCAGCACTTTCTCCATGCAAACACTCATCAAAGCCTCTGGGGGCTGCAGCTCATCTGGAATATCCAGCCTAGACCTAGGGGTAAAACTGGAATAAAACATGAGCATCTTCATAGACACTATTTGCTCTGATCTATGAAGTAGAGCAGAATGAGTCCTGCTGGAGACCCCCCTTTCCTATTCTTCAGGCATGAGTCTCATAGCCACAGGGCAGAACAGATAATTAAACATGAGCTTCTGCAGGCAAATGAGAGACTGAATCCCACTAATTATGTATCTCCACCCAACCCCTGCCATGGCCTGCAGCCAAGTTACGCTGGGCAGCTCAGGACAGACAGTTCGTGGCACAGACCCTTCCCAGCCACACCCCCACAGCCAGGGCTGTAACTGCTGGGTCGTTTTGGGAAACCCAGAGATACAAAAATACTCTTGAAAGCATTTGTGAGCAGGAATAGGGAGGTTTGAATCCACAGCGGTTTCTGCTGCAAGGGCACTGCTGGGGGGAGGCTGGTGATGGCACAGGGCACTGCCTACCCATGGCACCACACGTGTTCCCTCGCCTTCTGATCCCAGGGCCCTTGGTGTTAAAAACATGTGTGTTGTTTTATGTTCCTCTGACTTGCAGGACGGCAGAATTTTAAGGAAATTCCACATGGCATTTCAAATGAAAACAAGGAATGCAGATGTCTGCTTATACACAAGGTTTGGTAGTCAGCAGAGCACTTGTGGAGCTCTAACAGCAGCTCTGGGTTCACAGAGAGCTTGCTGACCACACCAGTAACGCTGACACCAGCAGGTCCCAGGTGGTAAAAGAGACGTCCACACAGCTGGCTGGGGGTCACTGACTTTTACAAGTGGGATTCCTGTGATGCCATTACTGATGCAAAGGATGCAGATGGGCAATCCTGGGAGCAGGCCGTGCCGTGCCCATCAGGGTACAGCCTTCCAGGAAGATCTGCCTGCACGAAAATGTAGCTTATTAAAATAACTCTGCCTGCTCACAGGTGGAAACAGCCAACCTGTCCCTCAGTGCCTCTGCCCAACAAAACAAGCATCCAGGGCGAGGGACAGGGCTCCTGAGAGGATGTGGGAAGCTTGCTCCAGGGACTGCACAGATTGAAAAGAGAAGCAGCAGAAAGGAGGGCTCACCTGCACGCCACTGTGCTATTTGGCCATGGTTCAGGAGCTGGAGCGTTTCTGATGATGACAAATTCCTCCCCTGAAGCAATGCAGGTCACTGCTCCCCAGTCCGTTCTCACTTCTTCCACATCATCCCTCATGGGCTTCCAGCAGCCACAGCACCATATCCTGGGGGCAGGAGCTGCCATCTGAGCCAGCAGCTGTTCCCTGTGTGCACTGAGGAACAGCCCCTGCTTGTGTTAATTGTGGGTATGGAAAATGGGTCTGTACGTGGTGAAACCCATCCTCACAGACAAAACTCTCCACTTAACATACCAGGCTTGGGACTCAAACAGCTGGACTAGATTATTTCGCCAAACCCCTTCCCTATCATTTTATATGACACACCTCTGTAATTCCCTCATTTCCCATGTGAATTGGGAAGCAGATGATGTCCAGGCTGCCCTGCAGCCCCCCATGGGTCTGTGGGAATTCCAGCCGGGAACTCGGTGGGGCTGGGCCACGTTTGCTGTGCCCCTCTGCCACACTGTGCCACCCCCAGCTTTGGCCCCCACTAGCACAGCTCATGCTCAGAAACAGAGCTGCCCCTCGGCCCCCCAGCCCCCTGGCCCAGCCCTGAGTCAGGCAGCTCTGGCAACTGCGGGTCTGGCTCCCTCCCACCCACCACAGCGGCCCTTTCTTGTGGCTGGTGAGGCAATTGCTTGCACATCACAAAACAATTTTGGGACAGAGCTACGTGCTCGTAAGCCGTGGTTGATATAATCAGTGTTGACCGCCTCTATTTTAGAAAATAATTTATCACGCTGTTCCGCTGACTTTTCCTTTAATCTCCTTCCACAGCCGATCAATTTGGAAACATCTGTTTGAGCAGAATCACCTCCAGTTCCTGTTAGATGTGATCTCTCCATCCGTTATCGTGTTATTTCTCACTTACAGGATCACCGAACGCAGATGTTTGTCAGTAGCACGTGGTAAAGCAGCTGTGAATCTAAATCTCTCTGTGAAATGTGGTTCAGCCTTGGTTCCTGGATGCAGAATGCTGGCAGAAATGTGGATTGCTCACAGATGTGTGGAGCACACACACCTCAGGGCTGCTGCACCACACCACAAATAAAATGCACCATGTGCTGAAAGAGCTGTGAATTCAACTGGGAAAAATGGACTAGCCAGAGCCAGTGAATAACCAGATGGATCAGGAGTGAAGTAGATGCTTCCCTAGCTGGGATGTGATGTCTGTGTGTATATACATACATACATACAAATATAAGTAGCCCTATAAGAGCCCCCTGTGATTTATCAACATGGACTAATAAATCCCATTCCTTTGGCTCCCAAGCAGGGCATGTGGTTGGGGAAGCTGTAAAAGTTAACTCCCATGAAATAAGACCCCATAAAGGACATTTCCCAAGCGAGCACAGAGCTGTTTCCTGGGGAAGCAGTGATGGAGAGCTCACACTCTGCTGAGCTGAGGCTGCTGGGTATTTTGGAGGGTGCAGGTGACTGGGATAAAGGAGAAGCCATAGGAGCCATATCCTGGGAAGGGGCAATGGGAGAAGCAGCAGCTCCCTTCTTCAATACATAAATAACACTTTGGAAAAGGCCTCTGCCTTGAGATGCAGCTCAAACAGTGAACATTTTAAATGGTTTTCTTCTTAATAATGGCTTTCTAAAACTCATGTGAACATGGGGCTGGTACTCTGACTCCAGCATAAAAAGGATCAAATGAATAAGCATTTTAATAAGAATTTTATCCAGTGGCATTAAAAGGACTTGCACAAAACCCCCACTGGTCTTGGTGGTTTATGTGCAAGTACAGTATTTACTATGGGCAATTGAAGAAGAAATAAAATTCAACTTCAGCCTCATTTTGATTTGCAAGTTATAAGAAATGTTTCTGGAAGGAGCTAATAAACGTGATGGATGCACCCAGCAGTAATTGATCATTTATATAAAAAATCCTGGCAAACATTTAATTCCACTATTCATTAAAATGTTGCCCTTGCGAGACATAATCCATAAAAATGATCTATCTAATAACCATGATGTCAGGCAACTGATGTGGAGGGTGAAGGTAACCTGGGATTCCAGAAGGCAAATTACAAATGCTGATTCTCCTGTGGCTTAATGCAGTGGTCTCTGTGTCCGCCCAGCCCAGCGTAATATACGAGGAGCAGCCTTTCTCCCCTTTGTTTGAGTACATTATTTTTAAATACTTGCATACAATTTAAGGTTTCTGGTGTCAGGAAGAGCAAACATGAGTGCTGGACACGTTGTTCCTGCTTGGCTGCTGGGCTGCATTGTGAGGAGCAGCGTGTCCTGCCACAGCTCTGGGCTTGGCCCTGAGCCCCCACTTCATCCCCGTGTGACCTGACCCCCCCCCAAAATCACTGGGGCATTTGTCTTGCCACATTCCGTCTTTCTCCTGGGAAGGTGTGTTTGGCTTATGGGTGGTATGGGCAGTACGGAGGGTGTGGATGGCGTGGGATGTATGAATGGCATGGATGCTATGAGTGGGATGGCAGGATGGATGGGATGGGCAGGATGGGTGGGCAGGCATTTCTGGTGTCAGTGCACAGCCTTGGGGTGGCACTGGCTGATGCTCAGGTAGAGTTTCTCATCTCGGGCTGTTCCCATCATCCCGGCGTGGAGTTCCTCCATCCCATACAAGTGGGCAGCAGAGCAGTTTGGGACTGTTTTGGATGAGACATTTGCTCTGTGAAGGAGAAAGACCAGTGCCAAGCGTGCCCTCCATCACCATTGCCACTCCTTTTGAGCCCTGTGAGTGAAGCACAGTTTATATTCCACTTTTTCCTTTTTCTTGGCTTTGGGGTTGCAGGGACAGAGGGCAGCAAGGGAAGCAGGAGCATAGGCAGAGCAGAGCCCACCCCTGTGCTGTGGCAGGGGGAAGGGGTGGAGCAGCTGGGCAGAAAGTATTGTCACTCATGGGAAATGCTGAGAGGTGTTCATTGATTTCTGAGTTTGGATAAAGAACAAACATAGTCATCAGCACTGCCCTGCCTGTGACAAACCTACTTTTCCCCCAATGAAAGCAGACAGAGAAACACAGACAAACAGCTCAATTGCTGAAATGAAAGTGCTGGTGAGAGTCAGACTAGCTGGGATTGTTCAAGGAAGTTGGGCATGGGAAGCATATGAGGAATTGTTGGGTGAAAGCAGCCTGGGCCAGGTGCTGTGCCAGGGCAGGGGATCCTCCCAGCCAGGCTCCTGAGACCACACATCACTGCTTGGCCTACAGGATGACACATCAGAGCACAGCTTCCATGTTTGACCTCATTCTATATTTCATCCTCCAGACCATCTGCACCCCTGGCCGCTGCCTGCTCTGCACTGTGTCTGTCTGCAGCCTCGCCTCAGGTGTGACAGTGGCCCCTCCTGCCCAGCGCAGGGCACAGCTCACGTCACAGCTGTCCCAGTGCAACCCCAGGAGTGGAGGTGGAGGGAGAAGGGATGTGGGGCCATGAGGTTCAGTGTTGGGGGGCACAGGGTGCACGAGGCCCCAGACCCACCCCATGCCCCAGAGCCAGGGGAGCCCCGGGGTGCATCAGATGCACATGTCGATGGGCTCTCACGCTTGCTGCCCTCACCTAAATCAAACCCCTCGTTAAAGTGAGCAAGAGAGACATTGCCAGGTAATTCTAATTAGTTTGAATGGCAGGAAAAAAATAAACCCAATTAAGGACTAATTGCAGAGTTGCCCTAATTTAGGGGATGGTGATCTGTTAATGAGCAGATAAACAAAGGCAAAGGGTTTATCCTTGCTGGGAGCTGCAGCGTTTTGGGGTGGCACAGACCCAGTGGTCACATTGGGGAGGAAATGCATCCTTTCAACATGAGTTTTTGGCATCTTGTTTGTCCTTGTTCCCCAGTTTTTGTTCCTAGTAAACATAAAAGCTGTGTAAATGTGGCACTTGGGGACATGGGTTAGTGGTGGCCTTGGCAGCGCTGGGGAAAGGTTGGACAGTTGGACTCGATGGCCTTAGAGGGCTTTTTCAATCTAAGATTCCGTGATTTCCTACAGCATGCCAGTGCCAAACAGCGGGCTTCCCCCACATTAGATCTTCCCAGGGAAAGGTGTCACCAGGCACAGGCTCGTTGTTCACGGAGCAGACCTCACCAGGCACTCCCAGGGTGGCACCGATGGACGCTGTCTCTGCTCTCTGCTCTGAGGCTCTGACACTGCAGGTCCCTCTGCAAAGAGAGGACAGGCCCAGGCAGCACAGTGACCTGTGCATGCAGGTGTGTGTCAGTGTGACCCTCTGCTTTTAGTTCGTGTTCTAATTGTCACAGAGTCACATTGAGAGAGCAGAGGAGCAGGAGCCTGGACACGGGCAGAGGAGGGTCATGATCCCAGCAGGACTCCAGGCTGCACAGGAGAGGTAATTAGCTCATTCCACCATGTAGAAATGTCCTCCGGAGTATTGATTTCAATAAGTTTTTGCTCAATTAGTGTCTGTCTCAGGGCAGATATTGTTACCCTTCAACTTCCCAGGGCGCTGGAAACCGTCTTCCCTGGCACAGGTCTTGCTGCACCAATCTGTCTCTCGTGGCTCCCGGTGCCCCTCGGGCTCGTGACAACACAACCAACCTGTCAGTCACACTTGGGAGGTAACAGCCTGAAAAAAGGGAGGAAAGGTGGATGATTGCTGGGTTTGTTGTCTTTCACTTAGCACAGTACCCTGCTCTTACCCAGCGTGGGAGCAGAGAGCAGACAGAGAGAGGTGACACAGCCTGAGGCAGGGATGGGGGCCACCCTCCCAAAAGCCAAGGATGCTCTTGGGGGGAATGAGCTGAGGAGTTTGAAGGAGCCAGGGGGGAAGCTTTGGGAGCCAGGATGGGATAGGCAGGCAGCGGGAGGGCAGTGGTGCTGAGGGGTGCTCAACAGTGCTATGGGGTGCTCAGGGATGCTCAAGGGTGCTCAGGGATGCTCAGGGATGCTCAAGGGTGCTCAGGGGTGCTCAGCAGTGGTCAGAGGAAAGGACTCTGGGCTTGCCCTTGTGGCTGCAAAGGAATAGGGTCAGCACGAGCTGCTGTGGGGGAGTCAGTGGGTGATGGGAATCAAGGAATCATAGAATATCCTGATCTGGAAGGGACCCACAAGGACCACTGAGTCCAACTCCTGGCCCTGCCCAGGACACCCCGAGAATCCCACCATGTCCCTGAGAGCATTGTCCAAACACTCCTCGAGCTCTGGCATGTTTGGAGCTATGACTACTTCTGTCCTCATTTCTCATTAAGTGAGAGGGCAGGTTTATTTTGACAATATTGTTTTTTCTTAGTTAATTTCTGTTATTGCAGAGCTTTATGAAAAGCAAACACAACTGGCCTTTTGGAACTACAATTTATATCACTATGCAACTGTACTGCACAGTTCTGTTACAGAGATTTTACGGTTTTCAGGACAAATCCTTCCATACATACCTTCTTGCATTCCTGAGAAATGTATTTGTTTAAGTCACAGCACCTTCTGGAAAACCTCAAGTCAGTTATGAGGATTAAGTGAACCATAATAATTTTTAAGTACTATGTGGGAACAAGGCGTGTAAAAGACCCTCTCCAAAGAAAGCTTATTGCTGGGGTATTTCAGGACGAGATTGCAATGGAAGTTGGCCTAATTAGACAATTTATAGATACTCAGTTACCTAATTTAAATTGACTGCAGTGTAAGTGCCAAAAAAAATTCCTTTTTACCTCCCCTCTGCCAAGTCTTCTTTTTTGAGATTTATTATGTTTTAAAACACCATTGGAGCAGGATTCCAACTTTACTTTTCAAGGTTCTTTCATTTTAGAGTCATCACAGTGCACTGCAAGCAAGGTGGAATCAGTCTCACAGAGGTATTTCCAGGAGATGCTGCTGCAGCTCATCCTGTGTCCAGTGAAACACCCAAAGGGACAGTGAGGGCTCCCAGGGGATTGATTGCCTTAACCTGTCCATCCAGGGGTTCTGTGGAATCACACAACAGTTGGAAGGGATCTTAAAGGCCATCTAGTTCCAACCCTCTGCCATGGGCCTTCCAACACCTTCCACTAGGCCAGGTTGCTCCAAGCAACAAGAAGGTCCCTCCAAGTCCCCCTTTCTCCAGGCTGAGCCCCCCCAGCTCCCTCAGCCACTCCTCATCAGACTTGTGCTCCAAAACCTTCTCCAACTCCGATGTCCTCCTCTGGACACAGGTCTGACTACTTGCAGGTTGGGATCATCTCAGCCCCAGGGTCCTCTTCCAGCTCTGCAGCTGGTCCATTAAATTCTTCAGTTCCCCTTCCCAGTTCCTTTGTGTTCATTTGTGGTTTAAGGGAAGTGAGCTTGGAAGTCAGGCTGGAAATGGGCATTAGATACAGAGTAGTTTAATTTGGGAGTCCTGGTGGATATACTCGATATTGGGAACTTAATGTGGTTTTATATTTAGCACTGGCACCGCGACTATTCTAAACCCTCTCCGGCAAAGTGTGTACAAAAGGGCACGATCCACGTAATGAGGTGGAACAGGTGGTCTCACTGGGGGAACAGCCTGATGCAGATGTAAGTTATGGGCCTCTCACTAGTCTAGTGAATGACCCTGTTTCAAATCCAGCCTTTTTCTCAGCAGAAGGAGCTCTGGTTGCGGGAGCTGCTGAGCAGCTTCAACAGCAAATGCTGCCTGGGACCTTTCTGATAAGCAGCTATTCTGTAACATAATCTCTACCATTTAAACGCTGCTAAAGCAGCAGCTGACAGCCCAGATTAACCCAGCATTTGAGGAATGAGCATTATTTCCTCTGCACTGCACCTCCGTGGGGAGCCAGGGCCGAGCCCTCTCGTGGGTGTCAGCCCAGGATGCTTGGATCCACGTCCAGTTTGGCTGGCCAGGGAGGAAAAGAAAAGAAATTCTGGCTGATGTTTTACTCCAGTTCTCCCAGAGTGAGGTGGCTGGTGGGAATGCAGTGAAACAACAAAGGGCAGCCAAGCAAAGGGCTTTGGCTTGAAGTGAGATGGAAGAGCTACAGCCTTGAGGCTGCAGGAGCTCCTGACAAAGGCTCCTCTGAGGGAGAACAGACATGAGTAGGGGAGACCCCATGGGCCTCTGGCTCAGTGTCACTGCTGAGCAGCCCCAGGGGCTCCCAGCCTGGCACTGCTCCGGGTTGGGGTGTCAGCAGCACCTTGTGAAAAACGTAACTGGTGCTGTGGCTGCTCCTCATACCCAGACTCCAGGGTGCCCGGGGCCAGGTTTGGGATAGGAGTGCAAGGGTAGCTGGAGGCAGGAGGATGCAGGATGCTGGCAGTGAGGAGCCAAGCCAGGAGCGTTGATTTGCTGAGGCTGCCCAGCATCTTGTACAGAATCTGCCTTGTTTGGAGGCATTCTGTAAACAGTCAGTTCTAATTTGTCTGATTTTAGGAAGATACTTTAAAATTAGATTTTGTATTTGACAGCTGTAATGGTTGTGCAGTTTACAAAGGAAATATCCCTTTTATTCTGAAAAGTGCCTTCCTAGCTTTGATTTGAGAGCTTGGTGCATGGCAGCTCCTGTGGAAGACCTAGATTTACAAAAGACCTGGAAATTTTGGCTCTGTTCTTCAGCCCCCAAAGGAGGTGCCTGTCTGAGGGGGCTGAGGCCTGTGGGATTGGCACCCACCCAGCCAGAATAATAGGACACAGCAAGCAGGAACTAAAAGCAGGCTTAGTGCTGAAATATCCAACTGCTGTTTCTAATCTGCAGTGTATTATATTGATCCCCTGAACAGAGCGTGTGGGGCTGGAAAGCCCTTTATGTAACTCCTGGGGAGGAAGCAATTACCCCTGAGTGGAGAAGAGGGGGCAGCAGGAAGGGGTTATTAGCTGATACCAGGTGGGTGATGTGGTGGGAAAGAAGTGGCTGGGAATTGTAGAAGGAAACTATTCCCTGTAAGTCTATTGAGGTCTCTGAAAGGGTCAGCAGGAGAGAGGGGGTGCTCTGTTCGACAGTGTGCACCTGGATTACAAAGAGCTCTTAGTGGTTCTGCAGCCAACGCCTGTGGCTGACGTCAGCTGCAGTTCCCAGTGGGAAGAGAGAGTTGGTGTGAAAAGAAAAAAAGGTAAACCCGAAAAAAAAAGCTGTAAAAGAGTAGGAGTGAGGTGCCACTGCCTGCTGACCATAACACGGTCATATGGGCAGTCAAACAAATATTGCAGGACTGCTCAAAGTGGGCAAAAAAAAGTCAGCAGGGTACAGGAGGACAAACATGTGAGAGGAGTTGAGAGTGCTGGGCTGTGGGGTGGCTGTGGCCACATGTGGAAGAGGTGTTGGCATCGCTGGGAATGCTCCTTCAAACATCAGCATGATCCTGACCCATCATTGCAACAGCTGGCAAAACTCTAGGGAAACACTGGACTGCCTCTTCCCTCTGTGCTCCAGGATATCATATGATCACAAAGCCATAGAACTGTTTTACCAGTCTGGCCTTCAAAATGCCATATTTTATCCCAAAGCCCCAGTCCTGAGGGCACAGCTTTCTGTCCCATGGTCCAGCCAGGGGTTCCATGCTGTGTGCAGGTGCTGTCACATCTCCTCTTGTCTCCTGGCACCACGAGTTTGTGCCATCTCTCCCCATGTGATCATGCTGAGCATTTCTCATAGAATCCCCCACATATCCCATTTGCACATTTGTTTTTAAGCCATTAGAAAACTTCGTCAGACTGCTAACAACAATTTTGCTCCTTGTGTAATCATGTCCCAAGCCTTTCACTTCCTAAAAGCCTTGGAGAGGACAAGGTCAAACATTCACAGTAATGTGAGTCATCACAACAAACATCACATAAACATCACAATAACGTTGTCATGATCCAAGACGAGGCTCTGGCAGACCGTGGTCCTTTGGTTTCTGGAGATCGTTTCTGGAACACTTTACACCGACGCCCTGTGCAGGGACCTGCAGGGGGGCAGCGTTATCGCATCCTGTAGGATCGGACAGTCCGGATCACAGAGCTGCTGGGAACAGGCAGCAGGCGGGGGCGAAATGGTCTTTTCTACGAGAAACTGTTTGTGTTTCTGCAGGCAGAGGGAGTCTGAGCCCGAACAGCCACAGCCTTCACCGGGCTGACTTGCTGCATTGTTTTGCCCTGGTTTCCAAAGACTTGTGTAGGTGGTAGAAGAGGTTTATGAAAACAAACACGGACCAGAAGAGCCCCTTGCTGTGTTCACTCCCAGCCGCTGCAGCGCCCGGAGGAGCAGTGAGGGTGGCTTGGAGAGCCCCGCGTTCCCCTCCGGCACTGCCCGCGGTGCCCGGGATGGTCTCCCTGGCTCGGATCCCCCCCTGCTCAGCCCCACATGCCCGTGCCAGCCGGGGCTGGAACGGGTGACCTGCCCTCCTCCCCGTCCCGCTCCGTGCCCCCTCTCCCCCAAACCCTCGCGGTCGCTGTATCTTTTAGCCTCCTTTTGTGCTGCTTTTCCCCTGTGGGAAGTGGGGCATTCAGTAAATCACCCTAAACCGATGGAAGGTCTGATTCCACCCTTCAGCAGAGAAGGAATCGGGAGCAGCGTCCCATCCCGCTGGAGGATGGAGCTGGTGGGAGGATGCCGAGAGATGTCTCCGCAAACAGAGCATGACCCTCCACCCTCCCCAGCACACACACCCTTGTCCATGGGAAAAATTGCCAAATCAGTATGTCCTCAAGCTTCTTTTTTTCCTGAAGTTAACTGCATCCAAGTTTTATCTCCAAGGATTTTGTTAGACGACGTGCAGGTACTGCTGAGCTGCCAGCAGCAGGTTTGAGGAGTAAGTGTTAAACTCTTCCAACTCTCTGAAATAGGATGTTCACAGCACTGTTCTGGGCACAAATGGGCACACCAACAGCTGAGGACAAACCATGTCAGGGGTTTATGTGCCACAAACAAAGAACAGGCTCTAAATTGCCGGTCACAGCAGTTCAGCTGTCACTGCAATACCTTCCGCAATCAGGATTTTCTTCTTTTTTTGAAAGGAACTGCAGCTAAATTTTACCTCCAAGGATTTACCTTCCAGGCACCAGCAATGTGCAGAGTGTAAAGGAGAGAAGAGACAGGGGAAATTGCTCACTCCCACCCTGAACTCTCACCCAGCCTCTCACACTGGCTGTGTGAGAAGAGAGAAAGTGGGGGACAGAACAAATCTCAGATTTCTCCCCAGATCTGTGGCTGGGGACAGGCCTCTTGTTCATATCCTGTGACATCCCAGTGACTCAAAGGAAGTTGTGACTGAGTTTTCACTCACTCGATGTTTTTTTGTGTGACTGTAAAATGTAGCAAAAAGCATAAGTAACACCGTGAGAAACTCTAAGGGTGGGCCATTAGTCATCAAAAAGTGTTCTCCTGTTTGCAGTGCAGTGCAGATTGTCTAAGCAGAACATTTTGAAGTGATACAAACAATGATGCAGATTCTTAGGATGCAAACATTGATAAAATACCATTTTTCTCTCAATATTGATAAAAGTGTTCTTGAAAAGCTGTAGTACTAAAGGTTAAAAAATAAAATTAACTTGCACCTATAAAATTCATCTCTTTTAATTTATATTTATTCTTTAAAGACAACCATAAAAAGCTTCTTGTCATAATTTATTCTTGAAATGAGTCTTGCCTCAAGAGTTTCCATAGTTACAGATGTTTCTGGGTTTGTAATGTTTGCACAATTGACATTTGCTGCACGGTGAAAACCCTTAATTGATTTTTCTGCCTGGAGAGGAGAACACAAGCACTGGGCAATACGTGTGGTGCCCAACTGGCAGCCGTGCCCGAAGGGCTGCAGGGGTGGGACAGCACAGGGCAATCCTCACAGATAATGTGACAAGCCACGAGGTAAGTTTAGAAGTGGAGAGCAGCGGTGCAGGGGGCAGCTGGTGCCACCCTGCCGAGCCCCAGGTCTACTGGAACTGTCCCTGGGGGCAGCTCCCACCTGGCAGTGGTGTGGCCCTGCAGGGAGTACCCAGCACCAAACACCCAGCACTCAGCACTCAGCACCCAGCACCCCTCACTCAGGACCCCACACCCGGCACCGTGCCAGCCACTGTGCTCCAGACATGAGGGTGCGAAGCTTGACTCACGTGAAGTGTTCTCAGACTAAGAAATCTGAACCTGAAATAGAGGAAACAGTGCAGGGAGAAAGGAAAGAACGGGAAGAGGCCCAGAGAAACCCTGGAAGGTGCCTGCAGCTCTGCTGCAGTTCAGTGAACTCAAACATAGCCTGGGTGTCCTGATTCCCATCCCACTCACACTGCAGGCTCTTTGGGACAGTTGAGTAATCCTTTCCACACTGTTTACTCAGCATGGCTGGGTGTTTGCAAGGCTGACAGGTAAAGTGATGGTCCAAAGTAGTGATCCAAAACCAGTCTGCCCAGCCCACTCCTGACACCAGGCACAGCCCCCCATCACTGTCTGTCCCCCAGTCCCTGCCTGTCGCTGTGCCCTCTCTGCTCTCCCACAGCCAGACAGCCCTCTCTGGTCACCCACACACACTCCTTGTAGGGGCTTCAAATGACCGAAAACACTATCTAAGAAAAAAGTATTTTTGCTCTTAATTTTTTTTAAATGGTACTTTCAAATGTTTGCATTAAGTTAGCTATATATTGACAGCAGTATTAAAGTCCTCAAAGGGAAGATCTGGATATACAGTGCATTATAGTTCACAGTTGCCTTGTTCCATCTTCATAATAATGGGAAATGATGACTCATGTTGGGGAGAAACAGCCTCAGTTTATACTGAGAAAAGTAAATCCATTCTCCGCTGCTGTAACTCATGGGACTGTCACTTCAGTTAAATGTGTGAACTCCTTTTCAGATGTAATCCCATTTTCTGAAATAACCTCTCACTAGGACATTCTTTTTCCTTCTTTGCTGGCTGTTTGATTATTTTCCACTACTTTTAATCAGGCAACAATGGGATCAGGAGAGAAGTATCTGAGGAGAAAACAGGGTGGATTTAAAGCATTAGAGCTGTAGCAAATCAAGAAAGATCAGGAATTTCAATTTATAGTCCCAGAGGCTAATGCTGCTGAGATCTGCAAGAGCAGTTTAATGGGCTGATGAGAACAACATCAGGCTAAACTTCTTGTCTCCTTAAATCCATTTTCATCTTCTCTTGCTGTTACCCAGATATTACTTTTTTCTGCTGTTTCAAGGAGCCATGAGATAAAAGCAAATTATGTAAAGACACCTATGGTGCGATTTGTATTGACAGGCTGCTCGGGATCGTTCTGGGCTCCAGTGACCAGGCACTGGGGCTGTCAGGGGCTGCTGTCTGTGAGGGGGTGCATTTCAGCCAGCCTTTTCCATAAATCTTATTCCGATGTAAAGCGTTAATGATAGCAAAAATTCTTTAGGAAAACTGGAATTTCTTTTAAAAAGTATTAAATGTGGCTGGAAAAGTGCACTAACTTGAGCTGGACTTGAGGGTACTTTCAGAATTAAAAGACATTTTTCATGGAGTGGTGACAGGAGCTTGTTTCCTGCATGGAGAGTTGCCTGGGAGCCCACAGGGCTCATAAACTCAGTGGAGTTGGACATTAACCACGACTGTACAGCCTAACAGAGGGAATGGGGGAACTGGAGCTGGAGTAAAGGTGTTCCTGTAGAGAGCCCTGGCTGAAAGTGAAAAAAACCAACACAAAACACAGAAGGTGCCAGGGACTGATGCCATGTGCTGTATCCTGATGATGGACAGGTCCTGACAGGCAGTGTGAGAGCTGTGGAGAGCATCAGCAGAGTGAGCAGCACTCGAGTTCAATGTGGGAAAAGAACAGAGAGACACACAAAGCGAGGGGATGGGAAAACTGCTGTCATGCAGTGTCCTGGGAGGCTGCAGTGGGGCTTTTGCCAGTGCCAGCTGCTGCCATGCTGCTGTATTTTAGACCCCTGCTCAAACTCTTAATTGTGTATCTCAAAATTCAAGCTCCTGAGGAATCAGCTGCAATATTGCCAATAGCAGCGAGGGCTAATGAGGGTTTTCCTTTTCTATTAATTTCTGTTGTTCACCTTCCATGCTTCAATTATAGCTGACAATAAGGCAGACCAGGGGGTTATTACACGGGAGGAACAAGCCCAGGTGAGCTGAGAGAAGCCCTATCTTGCCCCAGAGCTGCCGAGGAACACGCAGCAGTGACCACCCTGGCAGGAGGACCTTAAGCCAAGAAGAGCTTTGGAGCGGCCCCCCAACAGAGCCCAGCTGGAAGCACACTGCAGGTGAGCAGCAGGAATCAAGTCACCTGCTGGCAAGAAAAGGACAGCAGCGGCTGTTGGACCCAGTGCTGGTCCAGTGACACTCACTGCTCCATCTCCCACCCTCATCCCTCCTCACCCTGGGCTGTGCTCCAGGCAGGGCTCGGGGCACCACCACCCCAGCAAACAACAGCTGGAGCATTTCCAGTCCCACTTTCCTCACTGCTTCATGCCTCAGATTTCAACCAGGGTTTATTTAAATTGGTTGGTCATAGCACAGTTACTTTGTTTGAAGGCTGAGCCAAAAACATTTGGCAGCTGGACAAGAAAATCTCAAACAAACAAACAAACTCTCCTTAAACCATAGGCATTGCTTAATTCTTCAGCCTTAAGCACAAAACACCTTGGAGAAATCATCAATTCTGTACGAGTGACGAGACCAGAACTGTTTCGTTCCAAGCTACAGCCTTTGGGTTTTTGGTGATTGTTGCTGTGGCTGCAGCACTGAGCTGGACTCACTGGCATCGAGTGCCACAGAGCCCTGGGCACCTTCCCCACGGGATGGGGCACAAGTCAGGGTGGCCAAGCAGAAGCACGGACTGACTTTTTCACTGCAAGAGTAACAAGGCAAGAAAAAGCCTGACCAGTGCTTTCCTGTCTGTTCTCCAGGAGCACGGCCCCATTCTGGCGACGGATGTGAGTCCGTGCACACACAGAATTGAAATGGGGCATAAGAGAAACTGGCTGGAAAAAAAAACATTTAATGATCCCCTTCAGGATGCAAATACCCAGGTTGTGGATTTCAGGCTGATTTGGTTACTGATGCAGACTGAGACTGACACACTCTGATTTTACACCGAGGTACCAAGAAAGTGCTACAATAGCCAGCAAGTCAGAGGAGCTTCTTGCTCTTCAGGATCCCCATCTCTGCCGGCACTGGGAGAACCCCATGTGGCACTGGGGGCTCTGATGGGCTCCATCAGCTGACACAGGCTTGAGCAATGGCTGTGTCACAGGGAAGATGACAGTGTAGTGTGGGGGGAATCTTCCAGACTGTGCTTCCCCTCCAGGCCAGGACCAGCTCTGTTTTCCCTGGCACATGCTTGTTGAATGTGCACTTGGGAATCTCCAATGATACGGACACTGCAGAGTCCCTGGAAAGTTGGTTCTGACATCAGCTGAACTTACCACTAACATGTTTCCTTGTGCCTAAACCAAACCTTTCCTGCCCCAAGTTAGGCACACTGGGTTTGTTCTGTTTGCTACAGGGAGTAGCCTGTCCCCTGCCCCTTTCCAACATCTCTGCAAGCTCTGCTGGCGATCCTGCTCCCCAGACACCTCAGGGGAAAAAACTGCTGATGGTGAAAAAACCTCGCAACGCTCAGTGGTGCAGATAAACATCTGTCAGGATCCAGACCGAGAATCCCAGTCTGGTTTTACCTCTGTCCCAAGAAACTCGAACAGAGTTTTCAGAAGGAGAAGACTAATAAATCAAGACCATACTTCTCCGGGCCCCGCTCGAGGGAGATGGTTAAAATTAGCAAGGAATGTGGGCCGGAGGAGCCCTGCCTCACGTCGCAGCGCCCAAGCTGCGGCGCCGCACTGAGCCCATCCTGGCGCTTCCAAAAAAGGCCATAACCAGCTCTGGGAGATTGGTCCCCGCATTCCCCACACGCCCCAGGGCACGCGGAGCAAGGTGCTGGCCTTCCGACTGAGAAATGAGGTCCTAGCAAGGAAAGGGGAGGTCAAGGTCTGAACTTCAAACTCCAATTTAAGTACTGGGGAAGGAATGAAACGAGGCATCCCTGGGTCCTTGTGGGTTTCAGGGTTTTTTCCACACATGGCTGAATATTAATAGATCGCTCTGCCCAAACAGTTGAAGGGAGGCTGCTGAGTCATGGACTGGAGAGAGCTCACTGCATCCCAGAGGGGAGGGTGATGGAGGGAGCACCTTGGCTGTCGCAGCAGCCACAGCATGCAGCGAGGTTAAGGAAACGTCCTCTGGACATTCCAGAGGAAGATCCTACAGTCCCAAGCACGCAGTAAAAATCAGGGGAAAAGATCTGTTACTGCAATCCCAGAGGAGTCAACAGTAGGTTTTGGGGAGGCAGGGACAGGCCTGGCATTGCGGTGCCCAGACAGGCAGCCTGCTCCGGTGCAGGGAGGGCAGGAAGGGTTCCCAAAGACTTCCCAGAATTCACTTTTGCTGGTTGGAAATTGAGCATGAAAAGGGATGTCTGGCTGCTGCTCCACAGGCAGCATCAAGGCCCCTGCCAGCACATCCTCCTCGGCACAGGACAAAGCCCCCACGAAGGGTCAAACGTCACATGGGAGCAGATCGTTGCTGCTGAGAAGATGCCCGTTTCAAAAATTGCATGCTAGGTTTTCCTGGTTGTTTCCAGGCAACAAATAATCTGCACTTCTTAGAACAACCCTTCATCTTTCTTAAGAAAAGATGGTGATGGCGGAACATCCACCAGGAACAGTGTTGAAGGCCAAGTTGAACAGGGCTTGGAGCAACCTGGTCTAGGGGAAAGTGCAGGGGGTGTAACGAGATGAGCTTTAAGCTCCCTTCCAACCCCAACCAGTCTGTGACTCCATGATTAATTCTATGCCAGCCCCCGTGGCCAGGCGGCAGTGCCAGCTCCTCTCTGTCTGCCTGCCACCTCACACAACCCACCAAGACACAGAGAAAGGGGAAGAACCATGTTGAGAGGTGAACAAGCTCAGGATTATCTGCCAAATCGCCTCATTCTCCTCTTCTCCTGCTGTGTCTCTCGTTGGGTCATCCATGAGCTGTCCAGGAGGTGGGACTGTTCCCCATCTGTAATGGCAGCACAGTGGGATAATGTGGTTTAACAACAGGCTCCTGCAGGAACTTCTCAGGTTTGGGGTTTTGCTGCAGCCTGTGTTTCTCTCCTCTGGGAGTTCAAATCAGGAGCACTGGAGCAAGCAGTGCCCAGCAGTGTGCGGAACCCCAGGGCTCTCTTCACTATTGCCTTTCTATTTTAAGAACAGGGGATTATTGTTAATATATTTCTTATGTTTGGTTTCTATCAGAGTCAGTTTGTTTAACTAATAGGCAGATTTATTTACTGGAAGGAGGAGGAAAGCAGCAGTTAAAAGGATACAGCAAATCCAACAAACATTAATCTTGTCCCCAGCAAAACCAATGGCAGCACCTTGGAATTTTTTCAACTTTTCTGCAAGGTCTTTAGATTGTAGTCAAAATAATGCCTTAATCTGCACATTCCCAACTCCAAGGTCTGGAACAGGAAGGGCTTGTGCTGCGGAACAGTGTTTGCTGTAAAATGCAATGGAACTCATTGGGCAACTCAGGAACTGATGCCAAAAAATGTAATTCCCATTTATCTCAGCAGGAGACTCCTTATGGCTTTTCAGGGCCTACGGTATAGGCACTTTTCCAATTTAAAAGATAAAATCACAAGCAGGACAGGACAATAATTCCAATTTAATTTTGTCTCCTCACGTTTACAAAACAGTTCCGTTCTGTTTCTGGGAGACCACTAATATTACAATTTGCTTTTTCTGAGAAGTGAGACAAACTTTATATTTCCATGAAAATGAAATTTTGCTAAAAAACAAACAAACACACAAAAAACCCCAAAAAACACAAACACAACCCCCTCCAAACTAAGAAACAAAAAACCCATACAACCCCTTCCTGCCCCCCCAAAATAAACCAACAAGAAATGCCCTTGAAAACTCAGGGTGTTTTTTTTTTCACTTGGATATTCCCATCTCTCTCTAAAGAAAGTGCTTCAGACCAAACATTCCATGTGAAATATTCTTGGAGGAAGCAACTCCCAGTGAAGCATTTTCACTTTGAACATCATATTTTGGTGAAATGCCACTTCCTTGAAAATGTGCCACATGGTGATGATGATCCTGCCCTGGCCCTGAGTTCACCCCATGGTCTGTCCCACCCCAGAAGGGGCTGTGTTGGTGCTGCTGGTGAGGGGACCCTTTGCTGTCACCAGGGATGTGCCTGAGCCCAAGGAGAGACAAAGCCAACCAGGGGGGACAGAGCTGTGGTGCCCCAGCACAAATCAGGGCTCTAAAGGCCACTCTGGATTCTTGGAAAGCGCACTGAGTGGGAGATTAATCTCTAGATTTTGGTACCTGTTCCCAGAAAAAGCACAAGTTATCTGTGAATGACAGTGATGCCTTACAAAAAGCAGACTGTAATTTTTGAGTTCTTGGTGGCCCATTGCCATTTCTCTCCATGTTTTTATCAGTGCAGAAAAATGTTTGATTTTTTTGTCCAGGTAAATTCCTTGAGGCTTCCTGGGGTTAAAAATGAAAGTGAAGTCTGATTTTTTTTTTTTTTTTTAAATTAAATACTGTCAATCTGAACATCAGCTGGCTGGACATACTGGCAGTAATTTACTTTTAACTCCAACACCCACAGTTCTTACTCTGAAGCTAAAATTGACACTGACAACCTTTGACCACCCAGACAGTCCCACTAAAATCAGTCAGACTGTTGACGTGAGCGATAACACGCTATTCCTGCAGTTTGTTTGGGGTTAATGATTCACAGAATCACAGATTCCCAGAATGGCTTGGGTTGGAAGGGACCTTAAAGATCATCTCATTCCATCCCCTGCCATGGGCAGGGACATCCTCCACTGGACCAGGTTGCTCAGCAGTAACAGGACAGAAAAGTGCAGAATGTTTATCTGCCCTTTGTGAAGCTGTGTTAGGGCACAGGTTTGAGCATCACAAAACATCCCTTGTCTCTGGGCTCACACACCCAGAGAGGGGACGCTCGCTCACTTTCTCCTTCATTTACTTCACAAAATATTAATTTTCTTAACAGCCAACACACAGCATTTTGTCAAAGAAAACCATTTTGTTCTCATTACAGTGTTTATGTAAAGAGGAAGAATGAGCAGCTTTGTGGCAAGAAAACATCTGAGTTTTCCAACGAAGAGGAGCAAGCTGGTTGTCACGTATTGTTTTGCCATCGTCCTACTTGCATGTCAGCGTGATCTTTGTCAAAGGTTTGCAAATGAGACTCTCGAGATCCCTTTTTATCCTCCCACTGAGGGCAAGAAGCACCAGCCAGGGATGCCACAAAAACAGGAGGACACAGTCCCATTCCCGCTCCTGTGCTGTGGGCAGTGCCAGGCTGGCACTCACCGAACTCCCTGCAGCTGCCCACGTCTGAAGGAACATGGATTTGCCCACAGCCTTGTTTTGGATGTGGAGCTGAACAGCATGGTATCATCTGCTATAACCTGCTCTCAATATCCCTGCTCTGGCTTCCTGGAGGTTTTCTGTCAGCTGTGTGAGCTGCTCTGCTCCCTCCACACAGGGACGATGTTTTTCTGATGGATGCTTGTGCTCAGCCCTGACAGGTCACCCTGTGCTCCCCATTCCAACAGGATCTCTGTTCCAAAGGAACAAGATCGATGATTCCTCCTGCCACCTACAGCAGTCCTCTCCTCCTACAGCTCCAGCCACACCAGCCAATATAAGACCCTGTCCAGTGAATCAGGATTAGGCCTTGCTCTTCCTTGAACAGGCTGATCATTAAAGGAGACTTTTCTAGTCAAGACATGCTACTGATTTGAGAGGTGAAACATTTCCTCTTTTAAGTACAGAACAGCACCTGGGATGGCATCCATCTGAAAAGTGATGGTGCACTGATTCACTGAAACACAGTGAATTCTCTTGATAATCCTGATTACGTGCTTATTTGAGCTGCATTTTTCTGCTCTCTTCTACCCTCCATTATCTTCTTGCACCCTTTGCAGTTTCTCTCCATCCATTATGTTCCTCTCCCAGGAAGGCTGTGCTGGAAGAGCAGATTAAACCTTTACATGAGTAGCTGTGAATAAATGTCTGTGAGAATTCATTACCCACCATCAGTTTTAGCACCTCTCTTGGAAAGCGCTGTCTGTGTGTGAAATACAACAGGCACCATCACAGCTGATCCGGCAAGCCCCGTCCATGGAGAAGTCATCTCCTTTCTATAAGTATACCGAGTCTTCTTGGTGCTGATTTTGTTTGCTTCTCTTATTATTTGCTGTTTGAGAAGGCTGATGATTCTGAAAATCGTGGAGGGCTGGTTTGGGAGGGCACTTGTCTCTGACAGAGCCGCAGCACCCAGACATCAGCCACGGTTCTAGCAGTCACTGACACTGCTCTGGGGAAAGGCATCTCTCACACCACTCTGCTTTAGTATCCTTTTCAGCAGAACTAATGAAGGCATCTCTGCAAAGTTTTTTTAGGCCTCGTTCCCAGTAGCTCTTTGAAGGAAAATCCTAGAGCAGCTGAGCAGCGACTGGATACAGAGGCATGTAAACCAGGCTCTGAGAGTGCCAAAACAAATGAGCTCGTAAAGTGGGAAAGCTCAGGGCTGCATCCCAGGAGTGAGTCCTTCCCTCCACACATCCCTGCCAAGAGGCACATGTTCACTGCAACACATACTTTGGTTTGCATTCACTTCACTGGATGCTGTGAAAAGCCAAATTACTGGATGTTCAAGTGCAGTTTTCTCCCCTCTTGCTTATCCCCTTGTCCCTGTCCACTGGCTGCTTCCTGTAAGAACACAAGGCTGAAGAGAAAGGAATGAGGTAAGGGTGGATATATGTTTATGCATTAAAAAAAAAAAAAGGCACAGTAAAAAGAAACAACATGAGTCAATGGTAAAGTAGTTGCAGAAAAGAGCACAAAAAATAATCTCCATGACAGCGCCAACATCAAAGGCTGTCTGTGATGGGAGGGCACAGAAAGTACTGTTAGACACAGATGAAAGCCTGGGGAGGGGAGAGAAGGGAAAGCAGGAGAGCTCAATCACAGCAGGTGTGGAGGTGATTCCTCAGGGGCTGAAAAGCCCCACGAGAGGAAAAAAAGCAAGGCTGAACTGCCCCCTTCTCTCTGTAAAGGGGTTGGCTGAGGAGTAAGGCAGGCTCTGTAAAGTCCTTCTCTCTGTCACAGCCTTGATGAGCATTTTGGTTCTGATGATATATTTTTTGACACTTGCCTGTCTCCTGTGGAAAACCCCAATGAAACACAGGCAGGAGCCCAGGGCTCCCATGCTCTGCTGGGCACCTGTCTGGAGCTCCATTTCTCTGAAGCCAATAACTCAAGCCCCAAACCTTGTGCACTACATGAGGACAGTGCTGGGGCTCACAGCAGCACAGGCTTCGAGCAGAACTAGAATTATTCAAAGAATATCTGGTTTATATAAGTCAGAATTTTAAAAAAGCAGCAGAAGATTAGTTATATTTGTCAATATCAGCATAGAGGTAAGGAAAGAAATGAGTGGGGTCACAGTATGTAAGGACTCAAGGGGAAGGTAGGAGGGGCACAATATAGGAATATGTGGATCTTTTTTGCCAGAACTGTGGGTTGAACATTCCTATTTAAATATGCTGTTAATGTCTTTATATAAATAATTTCTAAGATGGTCACCATAGCAGCAATGGCAGACTCACATAAATGAAAATAGACTTCAGTATAGATGAAACTAGAGAGTAGCTGGATGTTGTTTTTGCCATCTCTGTTGGTCTTGGATCCACCAGCTCCCAAGAGACTGAGCTCCCCTACAGAGAGCTGATTCCTTTGCCAAGATGCAGGGAGCTGGGCACCCTCTGACTGCTTGGGATCATCTCCTGGGAAGGCAGAGAGCTCTTTTCCATCACACTGAACTTAGGAGCCAGACCCATCTTTATTGCCATCTTCCCAGGTTTCTTTCTGCTGCTGACCACCAAAGACAAATTTGCTTCCAAGGTAACACAAAACACTTGCTTTGTTTGTTTAGCTGGCACCTGTGCAAGGAGTAAGCAAACCCTCATACTCTGTCCTCCTAAATCCAGAAAAATATAGAATCCCACTGGGCTCTGGAAGCAGAGGGCTGGTCAGTTCCCAGGAACATTGCCCAGCACTCAATACATAGTTTCCAAATCCTTTTGCTGGGGCTCTCAGAGGAGAACAAGGCAGGACAAAGCTGCTGATGGCATGGGGCTGCCGCCCCAGCTCTGACACTGTTCTCTGACCCCCTCACCATCCCTCCTCACCAGCTGGGGCCATCCTGCTTTCAAGGACAGAATATTCACAGCTGGAGAGGGGAAAGAGTGGATGTCCTGTGGAACAGCTGAGTTCCTTAATGTGGACATTAATTAAAACAAATCTAAGGAAATTAAATTAAATTATCTGTGAGTGGCTAATAACACTGCAGAAAGTTCTCCAGTGCAAGAACAATAATGTTGCCATGGACTTGTGGCACTGGCAAGGACTGCAAGGACAGCAAGGATAGATGTGGATACCAGGCTGCTTCTCACACAGACAGAAGGCCCCAAATGGTTCCCAGTGTCCTGCAGGAAAGTGTCCACCTGCAATGCCAGAACCATCACATTCCCTCTTTGCTGACACCATCTGAACGGCACGATGGGAACCGAGCTTCCTCTCACTCCATGCCTTGACTTTCTCCTTGAAGGAAATCTCTGATGGAAGATTTACACATGTCTAGGTTAACATAAACAGAGAGTGGAAAAGGAAGTTTACACCAAATGGAAAGAGAGAGAGTTTTCCAAACAGGCTTTTTGCTGAGCCTTATCTAAGTGAACCAGCCACTTCTGGACATCCAGGGAAGGTCTGGGAGAGAGTCCTGTGCTGGGGGGGTTGCTCATGGACACAAAACACTGGGGATTTTAGTCCTGCACTCCAAGAAAACTGATTGAGATCAGAGTCATCGGGGATTAGGTAAATAAACTGCTTTCCTGCTATAGAGACAGGCTGGATGTTCCAGTCATTAGCCTGAAGAGAAAAAAACAGCTAAAAAGGAAGGTGATGTCAGCCCTTCATCCATTCCTGATCCACGGGTATCAAGCAGCAGCAGTGTTTCTGGACTGCCAAGGATGTTCTGTGAGAGAGATGATCTCAGGGCAACTTCTTGCCAGGCTCAGTGCCTTGTTCCTGGGCTGGGTTGGGCACCTGAGGGCGCGGGGGCGGCTGGTCCAGGGAGCACACGGCTGATTTCAGCTCACTTGTGTGCCCAAAGCTGCTGGTGTGGGGGGCAGGGCCCCCATGGCAGGGCTGGGAGGCTCCCTCGGGGTGCACTGCAGTGGGGTGAAGGGCAGGCACTCCCCATACCCAGTCGGGCCCCGAGCCCCTCCAGTGCAGGCTCTGTGCTCGTTCCCTCCAGCCTCCTGTGGTCTCATGGCTGGGGGTTTTCTCCCTGCCCGGTACCATGGCAGTGCTGCACACACCGAGTCCCCAGACAGCTGGTTACAGGGCCAGGCAGGGGGCAGAAAACCAATATTGGTTCGTTTCACTTTTTTTTTACTTGTTTCTAGGAAATAGAAGCACGATTTTTATCAGAGATGAGTTTGCTTCCATGACCATCAAGGTTTCCGCCAGAGGCAAGTGCTGTCTCTCTAGGAAGGAAGGTTCAGCCAAAGGCTCTCTTTGGCTTGGTTTGTTTGCCAGATCCACTGTATTAGTTTTCCAGCCTTTTGACCAATTTCCATGTCATTTGTTAGGGATTAAGGCCTATTAACCAGCTGCAGGTCTCACTGAGGAAGGGAGGCAGGAGATCCCACTGAGAGGAGCACAACTGGAGGGACCCTGGACACTGGTGCAGTGGGCACCGCTCTGGACAGACAGATGGACACTGCTCCAGACGCATGGACCTTGCTCCAGACAGATGGACAGACAGACAGCGCTCTCCAGCCCAGGCTCAGTCCTTGGGGAGGGAACCGCCTGGTCTAGACCTGCTTCTCATTCTGCAGTCTGCTGAAGGGTTTGGGATTAACGAGGTGATAACTTGGACTCCCCAGTAACGCATCCAGGCCACATCCCAACAAGCAAAGTGAAGCACTGAAGTATTTATGTTCCAGTTCCTACAGCTATTTTTAATAGAGCTTCGGAGACTTGCTGTATTATCCTGCCTTTTTAGTGTCTGCCTCTTTTCTTAATCTCATTTTCCCTGCCCTTTCTTTATCTTTAGATCAATTTATACCATCCTTTTTATCATGGTCTAATCAGAACACACTTTATGATTTCAGATAAATGTAGTCATGGTAATTTTCCACTCCATTTAGGTCAAGTCAGGATGAAACAATTTTTTTAAATCTTATCTAGTAACCACCAGAAATGGCTCCTTGTTAAACTATCTGTCCCCTTGCTTTTCTAACTTTATTAGATTTTAATGTCAACTGTCAGTCTCCTTTTTTGGGTTCTTCAGGAAATTGGTTCTGTGCTGCAAACCAACCTGTCAACCCTGGGAAGAAAGGCAGGGTGGCCCTTTTTCCATCAGTGGGTGGCTGATGGAGCCCTTCCATCCCACCAGTCCCACAAGCACAGCTATCCCATGATCCCCCTCAGGCTGTGACAGCTGTGTGGCCTCAGCCACATGCCACACATGGGGCTGGGTGTGTCATGGGGCTGTGTGTGGCTCTTCACCATCCAAAACTGGCCTCTCAGAGCAGGGCTCATGGGCACCCACACTCATGGGCAGCGGCTGGAGAGTGGGTTTACCAATACGGGCACACAGGAGCCACCCTGATAACCTGCACTAGTGCCCAGGGGCTTGGTACCAGCCCCCCACATTCTCCCCTCTGACATGGCCATGTCTGAAATTTATCTGTTTGGGGATGCCTGGGAGAACACTGCAGCAGGTTTGGGAGTGGCAGCGGAGGCAGGGGAGAAATCCCATGCCCAATCTCTGTTCCCGCTGCACAAGCCTGGACTCCAGTCTTGTCACACCAGTGACAGGTCTGTGGGCACGTCCTGTGACCCTACCTAAGTCTTGGTGCTGTCACACTGGCAACAGAGCTGTGGGCACATCCTGTCACCCTGCCTGGGTTTTGGTGCTGTCACACTGGCAATGGAGCTGTGGGCAGATCCTGTGACCCTTCAGGGGGTTTTGGTGTGATGGGGCTGAGGGCACCTCCTGTGATCTCTTCCAGGGCTCCACTTACTCTCCACAGCCAGCAGAAATCTGCCTCGCTCTTCTGAAGCACTTGGACCAGGGCTCTGTTGGCTTTGGGTGACACACACTGTCTGAGGTTTAATAATATCACCAGGAATAATATTATTCAGCTTCAAGCAAGCAAGCTGGCAGAATGTTAACAATCTTTTCATTTGACATTGCATGATTTCAAAAGCATTTATGTGCCAGATTGCCACACTTCTTCTCTATTCTGTCCTCTCTCTGAGGATGGCATTGGTTCCAGCTCTGAAGTGCAAATACCAGTCCCAGAGCTCCCGCTTCCCTGCAAAGGTTAAGAACACACTGATCTGCTGTTCCAGCCTGAAAAGGGCAGAGATGAGGACTGGGATGAGGGCTCTGGCACAGCACAGGCACAGCACAGTCCCAGCTTGGCCACAGAGGGCTCCGTAGCCCTGCTGGGTTATATTGGCCTCTTGAATTCACTTCATATTCTGTTTATATTTGAGGGGTTGTTTTATTGACTGTTGGCAAAGGTGTATGCTCAAGACTTCTGAGGATGTGTGGAGTGAGGGCAAAAGTGTTTGGGGCAAACATTATTTTTAAACTTCAGTGTATTTAGGGTAGTTAAACATTTTAATTTAATTTTAAAATCATAATGCGCCTGTTGGCCGGGTTGCTCTGAGGCTGGGCAGCAGAGTGCCGGGACCCTCTGTGGAGGAGGAGTTGTTTGGACAGAGTTCAGGACACCAGCGGGGCTTTGGACAGGGCAAACCCGGCTCGGTTCAGCCCGATGAGCACAAGGGGAGGGGAAGGAGACTCCACGTTCCCGAGCAGCGCTGAGCTCCCAGGGCGAGCCTGGAGGATGCCCAGTGCCCTGCTGCGGGATCCAATAACGGGATGTGCCACAGCACAGCTCTCCACCGCCTGTGCCAAGCTGTCTCCTGTCTGCCAGCACTCCCTCCCGCGCCTGCTGGAAGGGCACAGCATTCCTTCGCCAATAACCCTGGGGTTTTTTTACAGCACGTACAACTTGTTTTCGGCTGGTCTCACGTCCCCTCCCCGCAGCCCGGCCGGCGTGTCCCGCTGGCAGCGAGGTCCCCGCCCGTGTCCATCCCCGGATGGGACCCGGGGGTGGCTCCCGGAGGGTCCGGGGAGCTGCCGACAGCGAGGTGCCAGCTGGGGACAGCAGGGTCTGCTGCCCGGGCCACACGGACAGCGCAGGGACAGAGCAGGGACACAGGAGAGCTGGAGCAAGCCCACCTGCCGAGGGAAGGTGTGCGAACTTGGCACAGCCCGCCCTGCCCTGCCCTGCCCTGCCCTGCCCTGCCCTGCCCTGCCCAGCCAGCACGTCAGGGCATTGCACTGAGGTGGATCTGCAGCTGCCCCAACACAGGGCTGGGCTGAAACTGCCCTGAATGTGTGAGATGCTGAAATTTTGAGATGGTGTCCAAAGGGCTCAGCATATTCAGTCTCAGCATCTCTCTGCCGTGAAGGATAAACATGTATGTGAACTCCTCTAGAATAAAATAAAATCTTGGCTGCCCAGTAGCCTGCAGAGTTTAAATTCTGGATTACACTACAGATACTGCTGCTTAATAATTAAAGGTGGCAGCACTATGACTAAGTGCTAAAATCAAAGGGAAGCAAAAGGGAAATTACTTGGTGATGCTTTTATTGGGTTTTAACTGCAACATAAAAAGCTTAATATGTAATTTCTACTTTCAAAATGAAATTGAAGTGGAAAAGAACAGACTCCCTAGGCATTAATCTCTTGTCTTTCACTGAGTTCCCTTAGATACCTCAGGACCCCTCAGTGCCCCAAAACATTCTTTCTAAGAGCTGTCAGCCCCTGGAGGGGCAGCGAGATGCAATGACCTCATTTAATTTGGAAAAAAACCTCTAACATCGTCGAGTCCAACCTTTCCAATCAGCACCGCCAAGGCCACCGCTAGCCCATGTCCCCAAGTGCCACATCCACATGTCCATTAAATCCCTCCAGGGATGGGGACTCCACCACTGCTCTGGGCAGCTGTGCCAGGGCTGGAAAACCCTTTTCAGGAAGGAATTTTCCCCGATATCCTGGGGAAAAAAAAAAAAACCTTGAGACTATTTCCTCCTGTCCTGCTGCTTGTTCCTTGGGAGAAGAGACCAACACCCAGCTCTTTGCTGGTCTGGGGGTGGGGGGCAGGTTGTTCATTTTAAAGACATTTGTGACTTACCCAGGGAAGGCAGCTGAGTTATAAGGGGACTGATGCATCCAGTGCTTGCCAAATTTCACGTGTCCTGCTTTTACAGAGAGAGGAAGATAACGCCCCATGCCCTTACGGCTCTCAGCTCCTCTCAGCCCAGGGAAACGCTGACACTTTAAGGTCGGAAACGCCCCATGTCCAGCCCTCCCGGCCGGCCGCGGTTACGGCAGCAGCAGCGCTATGGAAACAGCTCTCGTGAGAGCTGCTTTAATAAGTTTGGAGCAACTGGCTGTTTGTTTTGGTCTGCACTGTAATGGGGAAGAGGGGAACTCTTCGTTTGAGGGGGTTTTAGATTTCTTCTAGGTACGAGTGAGGAAGTAAACAGCCTGAAGACACGAAGTGAATGTTATCAGGAGTAGGGTGCTCTAATTATAATTACATAACTCGTATTTCAATTTTATGGGAATATTAAAAGGATTCCTGGGAGAGTTTTGAACTGTCTAAAAGTGCAATAGCACAAATCCCAATAAACCTTGCCTTCGTTTGGAGGACATTTCCTTAAAGGGCCCAGCTCAGCTGCCAGGGCTGCAGTCTGTGCAGAACTGAAATTTCCTCAAACTCCCTAAAAAATAAACTGCTTCCACACTAGAATTTTCTCCCATCCATGAGATGGAGTAATGATAGCTTTTGCTGCTGTCAGGGCTGGAATCCAGAGGACTGTGTGAGTGGATGCAATGCATAAATATTTTCAGTGCATGCCTGATTTGTATAGAATACAAGATGTATTTATAGCCCTCATGAATACAAGATGAATGTGAGTCGAGAGGGAACTGTGTCTGAGTGGGGAGGAACACTTGCTGACCTCCTCAGAGGGTTCAGGGGAGTTTTGGGGGGCAGGGAACATCAAGAGGTTTCTACCCCTTTGCAGTCCTGGGGCTGCTGGCAGGTCCAGCTCCCACCGGCAGAGCCAGGGACACAAGAGAAAGCATTGTGTGAAACTGCCTCTCCCTGGAGCTGTGCTTGCACCTGTGGGGAGAACATGGGCCCCCTTCATGTGCTTCATACCCCAAGCAGACGACACGTTGCTCCTGAGGGCAGGAGGAGAGCGCCCTGGACTCTTCCACAGGCACCTGAAATTCTCATGGCACTGCCCAGTGTGTCCCAGAGGCCACACGTCCTCATTCTGGGGCAGAGGAGGAGAGCAGGTCATTCTCTGTACCTCTGTGCCCAATGGCAGCTGACACAGGAGCCCGGAAGCAGAGGCTGGATGGATGCAGATGGGCACAGGGGGATGTGCCCATGGTGGTGTGGGAGCAAGGGGAATGTCTGGCAGCTCCACCTGCACCTGGACCAGGCACCTCGGGTGGCCTCTGGGCAGCAAGTGGAGGGAGGGGAGTTTGTCTAGGGCATAGGGGAGGATGTTGGTGTCCAGGGTGGCCTGTGAGGGTGAGAACAGGTCCCAGGAGCACCATTTCTGCTGCAGCCCTGATGGACGCTCCCAGCACAAACAGGGATGGAAACAGCCTGGAATGCCTGACAGGAATGTCGGGTCTGGGTGCACAGGTCTGGAGTCAGCAGGCAGCAAGGGGCCATTCAGCTCTGCCCTGCACAGGATCCTGTCAGGGGATGGGGGGCACAGGGCTGCAGGGTGCACAGTGCCCTGGGGTGATGGGGAGCACTGCTGCTGCTCACAGGGAGCAGATGTCAAAATAATACCACCCCCATCTCAAATCCCTCTGTTGATTCAGAAGCCTTAAGCAGACGTTTCCCAGCCTTTGTCCCCTCTGAGCTCCAAAAACAGGCTGTAGGAAAAACTGCCTGCTCTCCTTGGGGTGGGAGTGAGGGGGAAGGGGGATAGGTCCCTGTGGTAGGCAGCTCCAACACCCAGAGCTCAGCAGCAAAAGAGCTGCAGCCCCTTTGATCCCCTCAGCCCCTGGTCCCCACGGCCCCCTCAGCCCCTCAGCTTCCACAGCTCCTCAGCCCTCCCCCCAAACCCCCGACTTCCTTGGGCTTAGCAGAGTGAGAAAGAAAAAATGTTGAAGCTGTCTCATTCCCACTAGGAAATAAAAAATGCCCTTAATATTCAGGCTGTCATCATCTTTTAGGTCTTCAGACGCTGCCATTTCATGGCTTGGGTATTTGTGGTTTAACTGCTTCACACCCTGGAGCACTATCTGAAAGGAATTCATTTGGGAATCTGACTTCTCACAAGCGGGGTCCACTAGCACAAGCGTGGGAGGAGACCAAGAAACCTGAGCACATTTCCTCACAGCTTCACATTGCCTTTTAGTTTTCAGGGTTAAGTAATTTTCTGAATCTCCAGTCATTGGTCTGATGAAACTGCAACATACTTACCGGGTTATTCATCTTATTCTCCACGTATTCTCAATCCTGATTCAGTCATAGTGACAGTTCCTGCCTGGGAATACAAACTCGATCAAAAGTCATGCTCTGAGGTTGTAAGGCTTCCCAGGAAAATGTTGCCACAAGCAAAATTACATGGAATATTAACAGGTGTTGGTTCTATCATGATAAATTTTAAACAAAATGAAGCTCAATTAATCATATTGTGTAATACAGTGCAGAGCTCAGTGTTATATCTTGAGAATCAGAGGATTAATTGGGAACTGGAAACCAATCTGAAATGTGCACTTGTGTGTAAATGTATGCACTAAATATGGACATGGATTTGGGCATATGAAAACGTTCCTGGGACTTTTCCTGTTCAGCCAGAGACACCGTCCCTGTGTGCGGCTCTGGGCTCCAGGCACAGCAAGAGGGCTGGTAGCACGGAGGGGCAAATCCTGAGAGCTGAAGAGCACTTCTGCCTGAGAGAATGTGATTTAGATTAACTATTTTTAGCTGTATCTAGTGGGAGTTGAAGAAAGAGAGTGTCTTCCAGGAGATGCAGAATACCACGCTATATCGGGCGCCAAAATCGGAGCAGATGCTTCCAATTACACTTAATTCACCTCAATTATAGAAAGAGTCAAAAAAATTTATAGTTACGCTAAGAATATCTTTTTATGAAGTTACAAGTGTTTGCCACTGCAGACTGTCCATGTTACAGAGCAGGGACACTGCGACACAACCAGCCTGGGAGCATTTTGGGACTGTTGGCAGAGCTCTGCTGCTGCTGCTGCCCAGGGAACACAGGTGTGGCTGTGCAAGGAGTTCACACTCCATCTTTGGGACAATTTACCCAGTGTCTGTTTCCTGACATCAGCCAGTTCTGTGCTGTATTAGTACATCCCAGGAAAAAGTATTTTGTTAGAATTCACAGAGGAATGTGGTCTGGTGCTCGTCCTGAATCAGGCAGTGTCACAAAGACAACACCAGGTCACCCTGTCCAGAGGCTGGGACTAATCCCTGTCTTACTAGAAATCATAGCCCAGCTGGACTCACCACAGTGACAGCAAACAGCAACAGTCTGTGACACACTTGGAGAGTGGGAGACGTTTCAGAGTGCCCATGTTTCACACATCCATGCCCCTGTTGGAGAAGAAGAGCTCTCCCAGCTTCCTGGTGAGGCAGGGAGGCAAAGGAGCTCATGTTGGCACTGCTGCGACTGGTTCTGCAGGGAGACGAAGGGCTCGGATGGCACTTCCTCAGTGCCAAGTCATGAGTCACTCTTTCCTTTGGCTCTTCTCTCTGACAAACTCTTTCCTACAGTTACGCTGCCTCTTTATCAGCTGCAGACAGACATCAAAGCCCGGGGTTTCCACTGTCTCCTGCTCAGGGCACCGTGGTGCCCCTGTTTAGCTCCTCGCTCAGCAGCAGCTGAGGCTGCCAAGCACAAGGGGTCTGTGTCCCAGCCCTGTGTCCCAGCAGACATTCAGTCATTCAGTAAGTGCTGATTTCCTAATTCAGTGTAACCTTTTCATATCCAGGCTAAGGACAGCTCGACATTTCCTCTTCTTCCCAGGGAGAGGCTACAAAGCCTCAGCTCCCAATGGTGCTGCACATCTCTGGGACACATTGTGCATTGTCAAACATTTGGAAAATGTTAAACTAGTTTTTAAAGCCTTTGTTCACCCAATTGAGTAATTGCTGTGGAAAACCTGCAGTATATGCCACTCTGCTCTGCCTGCTCCCCCCAAAATTCTACAACTTACAGCTTCCCTGTGAGGGTGGTGAGGCAATGACACAGGTTGCCCAGAGAAGCTGTGGTTGCCCCATCCCTGGAAGTGTCCAAGGCCAGGTTGGATGGGGCTTGGAGCAACCTGGGCTAGTGGAAGGTGTCCCTGCCCATGGCAGGGGGTGGAACAAGAGGATCTTTAAGGACTCTCCCATCCCAAACCATTCTGGAATTCTGTGATTTTCTCTAAAACATCAACATAACCTTTCTAAGACAGAAAGCAGAGAAGATGTGTATTAACCTTGGAGCAAGCACCAAGAGGAGGTCAGGTCCACCTATATATCACTGTGCAAGCTCTGCAGGAGAAGGGGAAGGGAGAGTTGTCTTTCAGACAAGGAAAACCATCAATCTTGGCTGCCTTTTCCAGCTTTCAGTGTGTCCATGCTCTGCTGTCTGAGCACCCTCCAGCAACTTAACACACAGCCAGTAGCTGTTCTTTGTCCTTCCCTATTGCTCTGCTCAAAGGGAAATATTATTTAACACGGCAGAGAAGCCCTTGAAAATAACATCTTGGATAAAGTAACGTTTCCTCTCTATGCTTAATTTGCCATCCCCAGATAATGTAACTGGAACAAGGTCTTGCCAGGCTCTCTCATGTACCCTTAAGTATTGCCAGTGCTTTAAGGGATCCTGGGAACTTTTAAAGCCTTCCTCCATCTGAACATTTTGCAAGTAACAATTCTCCAAAAACCAAAGGAATCTTTCACCTTGAATTAAATCACCATGTAAGAGATTAAAAGGGCTACTTTCCTTTAATTCTTCTGACATCCCTTTGTGTTCCTGAATCAGCCTGCATCCTGTTCCCTATTGATTAAGTGGATCTTTTTCCAGACCCTACACTTAGCAGAGAAACTTTGTAGGCTGCATTGTCCCTCAGACTGGCTGAGTTGTTTCTCTTTTAATAACCATTTTTCAAGCTGCCAGCAGCTCTTAAAAGTAGTTTTGGATTAAAAAGGAAGGAAGACATCCCAGGATTTTATGTTTCTAATTATGCTCCCAGAGAGCCTTGAAATGACTTTCATGAATCTATACCCAAAGCAGCCAAGTCTCTTGCTGCTCACACTGTTTCTATCCTGATACAAATCTATTCCCTTTAATGGGGCTATTACTGTTTTTAACAGGCTTACATAAGGGCAGAATGGGGGCCAGTAGGTGGTCTCCAGCTCACACTTTTTTCTTGGTTTCAAACAGTTTCTGAAGGAAGAAAGCCACCTTAGTAAAAACAAGGCCACAAAGTCACACATGTGGGAAAAAAGGCAGCAGATGCCCACTCATTGTTTATTCCTCAGTCCCCAAGGCAAGATGAGCCCCCAGAGCACTGAGGGTGCTGAGCTTTCCAAAACCAAACACTCCTGGTGGGCCCGAAATGCCCATCCTCTGCAGGTCCTGGGTCCATCTACTGCCTGGAAAGGGAAGCAGAATCACCTCAGCCATGCTAGGCTGGAGCCCAGCACTCCTGAGCAATCCCATGGGAGCCAGCTGGGACAGCTCGGAGAAGAAGTTACTCCTAAATAATTGTCTGTATTTACAATTAAGGGAATTGTGTCCTTATAACAACCTTTCTATTGAAGGTTGAATTTAGCAAAAGGCACTTGGAACTTAACTGCATCCAGATCTTGTCCATTCCTGTATTTCTCCGTGGCACTCGCCAGTAATGTGGGAAGTACGGTTAGTCCTTGTTGAAGGCTGATGCCAGCTCACCACTTAGCCTACAAATGCAGTGTCTTGTAGACTTTTCACACTGGGGGAAGCATTGGACATTATTCTCAGATTAACTTTCATCTACAAGGTTTCTTGGCAAAAGTAGAAACAGGATCATGAGAATATCTTTCATCTGGTTATCTGTCTCTTAACAGCTACTGAAAAGGAAAAATATGGCTGTTTCTTTAAAAATGCAAACAATATCAGCTACAAGAGGGGCAGTAAGCAATAACTGTTCATAAAGGAATTGAAATACAGCTCTGCAAATAAACTCATGGTGAGGTGTCTCTGTGGATGGCTTCTGGAGAGCAGGGAGGAGTAAGGAAATATTCACTGAAAATAACCTTGCCTTGGAGTTACTCCAGTTCCTGTTCCTAGTTTCCTGCTTCCATGTCTTAGAGCAGAGGGAAGGGAAGAGCAATGCCTGCATCTCTGGCCATCCCTGCCCCTCTCCGTGCAGTCCCTCTCCATGAGTCCTGGAAGCCGTCAGAGCCGGAGGGAGCTACTCTGCTGCCCACGCTCTCCTCCAGGCACTTTGTGAGCAAGTAATGTGCTCTGCTCCTACTTTAGGGGAGGAATAAACTTCTAAAAGCCATTTACAAGGGTTTATGTGTGTCAGTTTTATTGCTGCTGCAGTCTCTGAGGCAGTTTGAGGTGGAAAGTCCTGTTGGCAGGGAGCTGCTGCTGCAGTCCCACCTCACCAAAGAGCTGTGCTCTGGCATCCAAGAAGTGCAGTATATAAAACACCCATAAAATACACGTTTCTTGTTTTGAGCCACAGAGATAAGCAATGCTTTTGAATTTGGCATTGAAAAACAAGCCACAAACCAGGGGTACCAGCTCTGTGGCACTGTGTTGTGATGGAATGACTGCTCCTGGACCCTGGGTGCAGACCCCTCCGGCCACAGCGTGGCAAAAGTAGCATTTGCTGAGGGAACTTGGCATTTCCAAAACTGTCACTGCCCCCGGGCAGCCCAAAGGCTGTGAGGTCCATTCCTCAGACTTCTGCCTCACAGGTGCAAAGCAACACAGGTCGTACAGCACACGCTGTCCTTTTTGTGGCTGGAAAATGCCACAGAACAGCCCAGGTGCCATGGCCAGGACCAGGGGCAATACTGTGCCATGGTAGTGCCCTGCACAGCCTCTGGAGCAGGGCTGCTGCCTCGGCTCTTCCGGGAGCTCCAGGCAGGACTTGGCTGGATTGGCAGAACATTCACACTCCAGGCCTTCCAGAGCACAGGGGCCTTTCCTTCTGAAACAGCCAATCGTGCTAATGGCCTGTGAGATCACTCCAGAAACAAGCATCTGCAGTGGGTGTGCAGAGATGTGATGTGAATGCAACAGAAGCGAAATCTCTGACAAACTAATTTCTCACCCTGGAACATTAATAAGAAAACACTTTGGCTAAAATTCCAGCCCAGACTGCCAGGGTAGAACACCCCTGGCAAACCCCCGTGCTGTGCTCCGTAGGTTAAGATGCTGAGTGTGCTTTCAGGGGGCTGCTCTGCCCCCAGACCCCATAACTGGTGATGGTAGAGCTGTGCTGGCTGTTGCTGTGGGAACCCCACAGGCTGTGGGCTGTGGCCCCACATGGCCCTCCCTGGCTCGGGTGTCCCATGGCAGCAGAGATGGCACATGGAGGACAGCTAGCCTCATCCCAGTCATCACCACGGCTGGGGAAAGTGGCAGCCCCTCAAACACAGAGTGGGAGCTGTGGGAGCTGTGGGGCAGTGCTGTGACTGACCTGACCAATCACTGCATGGGAACCAAACATTCCACGTTTGGATCAGCTCCAGGGCTCTCTCTGGTGAAGCGTGGCAGCCATCGAGATCCACTGGTGAGGTTCCTGCCCTCTGATGAGTTATATTCTTTGGCTGGAAAAATCTAAAATATTAAACACAACATTTACTTGACATAGGTGCACAAACGTTAAGCTTGCACAGCTGCGCAGGTGTAGGGTGAATAAAACCCTCACCTGGTGTGAATGTTTACACAAAGGGAATCATAAGGAAAACCCCAGGCTGACTAATGATTCAGGCATTCAGGACTAGAGCAAACAACTGTGAATGCTGATTGAAGCAATCCATTGTCTCCACCACGGGCTGAATAAACAGTTCATCATTGGCTCACTGTGAAGCTGCAGCACTTTAAATAAAGTGGCCCAACTGAACCCTAACAATTCATTGGCATTTGCTGTCAGGATCACTGTAATTCTCTCTCTCTCTCTTTTTTTTTTTTTTTTTAGGGAATACTTTATGCCCAGCTGTGGTTCCCTGCATAAGCTGGCAAGCAGCAAGGTCTGTAATCTTGTTGGGAGAAGTTTCTGGGTATAGAACAGCAGCTGCCATCAACTAGGAGTTTCTCTGGTGGGTCTCCTTCAGGGCACGGGTCAGTGCCCTGGCCATGGGAGATCCTCCCGTGGCTTGGACGGGCTGTTTGCTCTTCCATGGAGTCCAACACACGTGAGCCCCGCACACGCCACACACGCCTGCCCTCGGCATCGTCCTCGGCTTCACCCTCGGCCTCAGCTTCATCCTCAGCCTTGTCCTCAGCTTCATCTCCGTCCTCAGATTCATCCTCAGCTTCATCCTTGTCCTTGGTTTCATCCTCGGCCTCATCCTCAGCTTCATCCTCGGCTGCGCGTTCGGCTCGGCCGTTTCCCAAAGACCTGCTTCCCCCTGGCTGCCCAGCCCCCCTGCTATTAACAGGATTTAGCTAATTAGCTGCAAGCAGTGCTGTTCTCCCTCACCAATGTAAAGGGTTTACTATTTTTATCTGACTCTGGATGGTTTTGGTTCCTAGGGGATTAAGGTCATAGGGCACATATTTATTCAGATGCTGGAATTATTACATCGTTTTTCCATTACTCAGTTGGGAAGGAGGAGCCTCAACTTTCAACTCCCTCTTCCTCCCCTCTGGCTGCGCCAGTGCCTGCTCGACCTCCCTCCCTCTCTCCCTCCCTCCCTCTCTCCCTGCTGAGCGTGGGGAGCCTTCTCCTCCGAAATGAGGGCGTTCTTTACTTTCACTAGTGGTACAGAAACCAAAGAGCTTATTTTTAAACACAAGTGGTGTCCAAGAGAGCGACAGAGACACGCAGCTACTCCATACAGTGCCCTGTTGTTTATCTGCAGCAGGAGAGTTTTTTCCAACGCAATTTTGAAGCTATTGCTTCCATATGTTGCTTGAAAACAAGGATTCCGCCTTGCAGGACAATGTTATTTTAATTCAGAAACACTTTCCCTGGGTGCAACCCCCAAAACCCTCCACAACCTGAACTCACTATGCTTAGGGCATTAAGTAATCCAAATGCTGTATGCAGGTAGAGCCTGAAAACATTCCTGATACACACATCTCTGGCTAACTGAATCCCACTAGACACACTGCCCTTAAGATGGACTGCTGAAAAGGAAGAAAGTTTTCATCAGTAGTTTTAAAACCAGGGCAAACAAAACGTCATTTCAAGATATATGGCCACTACTGTTTCAGGACTGGCCCACCAATGGTGCTTTACTGCAGTTCATGAGGGATTGGCTGCTGTCACTTTGTTTGCTTTCTGGTGCAGAAATCATGCATGTTATGAGGCACTTTCTTCTGGTGTGCAGCATTTTTAACATCCACGTGGGACATGACAGCACCCAGGTGAGCAGGGCTCCCCTTTAGAACTGCACCTCCTGCAGAAAGACACTGAGATTCGTGATGAGCCTCAGATCCTGTAGGAATTTCTGCAAGAGTCTCGAGATGGTGCTCGCAGTTCTGCTTTCTGCTCTTAAGTTAAAGCTTTACACACATTACCTTCTATTTTCCAGAGGAGCAAAGCCACTGATCATGACCTTCACCCCACATCCATTGATCTGCTGCTGTGCAGGCTCTTGGCAGTGGAGGGCCTTGCAAGGAGCCTGGAGATTTGGAGCTTGGCTACCCAAAGGCTGTGGAGTGTGAGGGATGGACGGGCCATGCTCCTGCACCGTAGTCAGACTTGCCACAGAACTCAGCTCCAGGTGAAATTTCCTGCAGGCTGATGGCTCGGGGGTCAGGAAAGTTGTGCTGCTGTAGCTCAGGTGAGATGTTTGTCTTTTGTAACAGAACTTTGGCTGAGGATCCAAAACCTCACCAGGTTTAGTCCTGGTTTTCTGTTCACGTTGAAGTAATCTTTCACCCTAAAATAATTTATAAATTATGGCCCTTCTCCTCCCATCTCCCTACATAGTAAAGCACACAGGTCATTGATCTTTAAAGCCTGCTTCAGTTCTGAGTCTTCTTTCTATCTTCTCCACACTGTAAAATATACTACAAAATAAAAATGATTGAGCAAAGAAGGCAGAGAAATATGGTACACATTTAACAATAATATTTCTATATAGAATTCCATAGAGTATTAAATCTATTTAATGAGTTTTCTAGATTAAGCTGAAGTCTAGGGAATTTTTATTATAATGCCATATCCCGTAAAAATATCTATGGTCCTGGGAGAACAGACACCATGTTGATCTATTTCTTTAATGTTAGGTGATTAGGTAATAGCCTTTCTGCAGGAATGATATTGACACTGTTACTCCTTGTGTAATTCAGTTAAAATGTTCTGTTCCTCAAGGCCTTCTCTATCCCAACCCCAGGACAGAATAAAAAGAGTGGAAGTGCCAGTGGCTGTGTAACCTACGGGGTATAGAACAAATACAATCCCCATTTTTAACTACACCGGGATATTCATATTTTTATATATTTTACATATGGGCAATTAGTGAAGGAATGGAGAAGACCAGCCTCGTGAGGAATAGCTCGTGTCTTGCTGTGAAGGGCCCAGACTCTGTGGCTCTCTCAGGAGCTGTGGGGTAGCACATCCCAGAACCTGGCCCTGCTCCAGCGCATTTCCAGACACAAGGAGGACCCACAGCCTGCCACTGTGTCCTTACCTCGATGTCCCACCACTGTGCTTTACCACCCAGTGTCTGAGGTTTGCTTAACAGATTTTAAGGAAACCAAGTTTCTAGAAAAATGGGGCACAGAAAAAGAAGAGGATTCACTATGCCAGGTTAGGAGCCCTATGGAGACAGCAGGATTGGCCTAATCACACAGACACACACCAAATTACATCATAGTTCTTGTTTAAAAGAAATCAAATTCTGAGAAACATTAAGTGTCTTAAATTATAAATGAGTTGCCTCCGTGTGTGAGATCCGTGTGCGAATGGTTTGCTTATGAAACTGGTAAAGCCGCAATTTCCTTCTAATTACCTTCTGAAAGCCTAGGGAAGGGGCTGGGGCAGCCCCACAGATCCCTCACCAACCGCTGCTGCCACCAGCAGCACCAAACCGTGTCCCTGTGCCCCTGAGGGAGCCCGACCCCAATATTCCTGCTCGTGGGATTGGCCGGACCTTCCGGGCGGTGGGACCCCCCCTTGGCCCTAAACCCTCCGGGGTGGTGGGACCCCGCTTTTCCCCAGACCCTCCCACCTCAGTTATCCCAGTTCAGAGTGCAATGGCATCACAAAGTGGCCACACCCCGTGAGAGCTGTGCCCAAAGGTAAAGACTCCTGGCAGTCCTGGGCAGACATACAAAAACAATGCAGTCATCTGGAATGGCCAGAGGATGGGTAATTCTTCTTACCATGAAAATCGCCAGCCCTGTGGGAAGAGAGTTTAAAATTTTTTCATTAGCAAATTGCTCTGCATAAGTCCTTAATTCCCTCAGTGGGCCACCACACAGCTCACAGCCCCCCCGTGGTTTTCCAGTTTTTCTCTTTGTCTTTAGGGAATTGATTGTTCTACCAGGCATAAATTGGAAATAAAATAAATCCAACTTTTTGAAACTAGTGTATAGATAGTGTGATACCAGCGGTGTGGATATATTCATGTTCAATAAGCTCTGCTTTCTCCTATGACTGTTTTCCACACTAATCCTATGACACTCTGGTCTCTGTGGGTTTTTTTCTTACTGTTTGATATGAAAAGGAGGAATTGATACCACAGAGCAGAGCTGGGAATTTCTTAACATCCCCTAAACCCCCTTTTTGTCTGCTTTTCTGGTAGAATCATCTGAAAGTCCTCAACTTTTGTTTTTATTCTCTACAAGAGCTGGAGGAAATGGTGCAGTTCACGGTGGTTACTGGGCTCTGGGAGATTGTTATGCAGGAAAGTGACCAGTGGTTTGCTGTTTATATCCTGCTTTCTCTAATCTGTTCCATATATTTATAAAACTTTCCATTTCACCCCTTTGTATACAAACAACTTGTTGCAAAGAGCAAACAGGCCCAGCTCGTCTCCAGCCTGTAAAGACTCAAATCCATGAGTTTTCTCGAGTCTGGTCAGGTTCAGACTGGGGACACCTGAAGCAAACCTCGGGCAGTCAGGAGAGCATCGTGGTCATTCCCTAATGCTCTGTGCTGACGTGAAGCCCCAGTATCATGGCAGTGCAGCCCGATGGTTGCTGGTGAAATTCCACACACACACGACTGTCCCTGCTGTCCCAGGGGGAAAGCTGAGCTTGGAGCACTCAGAGGAACCAAAACCCACCATGGGAGCACCGCATTTATGACTGCACTGGAATAAATTACCATTCAAGCTGTATTTCTACTGACTAATAAATGGTGTTGCAGCTTTGCAATGCCACAGGCCCAACCTTTCCCAATATCTACTGTTTGGAACATGGCTTCCTGCTCCTGATGGGGAACAGTGCTGGGAATAGTACGTGTGATTTCCTGGGCACTGTCCTCCTACCTGGCACTGCTCATAAAAGGCTGAGGCCACGTGGAGAGCAGTCACTGTGCCCTTCTCCGGGAGCAGCTACACCTCATTTATAGATGAAACACCCCAAACACAAAGTCTGCACAATGCTTTAGGATTTCTGAAGATGTGTTTGCAAGGTGTGACTGTTTATGAGCTGTGAAAGTAAATATTTGGATGTCCTTTAGCAGACCAGACGGATCTATCTGGGGCTAAATCCTCATAAGGGGAAGAACTGCAGGAAGAGAATAAATATGAGAAACTCAAAGAGGTGGAAAAATATACGAAAAAAAATCTTTTACTCAGCAAAAAGGTTAAGAACAGTAGTTGCAAACACACAGTTTGGGGTGAGGGTGGTTGTTTGGCTTCTACAATAATACTTTGTTTGGCTGAAGTTTATAGGGACAAAACCCTCTGCTAATCTTTATTTGGCAAGTGACAAACACTGAAAGAACCATCTTAAACACTTGTAGGTTCAGTTTCACCTGGATTGTTAGAGGAATTCAGGGAAGTTTCACTTGGAAATGATGTGTGACAACACTACAAAGGCAGCCAGAGATTGAGTATTCACCAGCAACTGATGACAGCCCTTAGACTGCGTAGGGAACAGCAGTATAATGGCAGAGCTAAGCTCCCCTGAATTACATGGTTAGTCAGCAGCGTGAGAGACCTTATGTGAGGATCCAGGAGATACAGGAACAGACATGTCACTGCCCCTGTCCCACTGTTCAGCTCCAGATCCCACTGTGGGCAACTCCCTGTGCCAGTAACCTCCCAGTGCTCATCCAGCAAGTGCTTTGTTGGAAAGATATTTTGAAAGATAAAAAAACACTTATTCACCCCGTCCCCCTCACCCACATTAGCTGCTTGCAAAGTCTCCAGAGCATCCATGTGCCTCGGAGCACCTGTGTCCAGTGACAGCAGTCCTGGCAAGGCAGGGCAGTGAGAAATGCCCCACAGGGACAGAGGGTGCAGCTCCGTAAGTGAGGAATCACGTGGAACAAGAATAAAACCATCCCCAGCCCTAACTGGCAATGGGCTTTTGGCAGCTTCTTTGCAACTGCCTGGACTTGAGAGTGTCACAGTTACTGTGCAAATACCACACACCCCCAGGTAGAGGGGACAAGACAGCTTGTGGCTGTACCTGCACTATGCCGACACACTCAGAAGGGAAGAATGGGGAGGATACTATTAACTCTCCCTGTTGTGTATCAAATCTTCATTGAAAGGGTTGTCAGGCATTGGAGGGGGCTGTCAAGGGAGGTGGTGGAGTCCCCATCCCTGGAGGTGTTCAAGGAAGGACTGAGCTCAGTGCTCTGGTCTGGGTGACAAAAGTGGGAATCAGTCACAGGTAGGACTTGATGGTCTTGGAGGCTTTTCCAACCTCAGTGATTCTGTGATTCTATGAAATACAGCTGGCATAGCTGAAGACAATTATCAGCATGAACTGTTCATGTTCAAGAGACTTTGGACACATGCTCTTTTACAAGCTCTTTGTTGCTAACAAAAGCCACCCCACTGCACCTCGCTGAGAGTCCCTGGGTTATTGCTGGGTATCTGGATTGGTCCCTTACCTTAATATAAAGATGCTCACAAGCTGTCTGGGCGTCATCTTCTTGGGGCTCACATTTCAGTTCTCCCAAAGTGTCCAGTGATAGTTTATACAGGGCACTGGACTCCCAAGAGACTGCAGAGGTGCTGCAGAAGTAGCACAGTTGCCTGCTGTTACAGGTGGGGATTTATGAGCCCTCAGTTTTATTCCCATGTCTACCAGTCCTGTTTTTTTAAGATCCCTTAGCATGTGGATCTTGTCACTACAGGGTGACAAACACTGACATGGCTGCCCAGGGCACTGAAGGTGCAAACTTCACCGTTTGCCCTTTCCCCAGGGGACCAAACGTCACCAGCGGCAAAACGAGCGCTGCTCCCCGGCCTCACCTCACTGTGGGAGCTGCACGAGGTGTCTGCTTGGCTGCCCAAGACAAGGAACAGCAGCAGCATCTCACCTCTGCAGCCCTGAGCAGCTGGAAGAAATAGAGTCTTGCTGAAGATACCAGCCTGTGCTGTCCCTTCTGCTCTGATTCACTCCTGTGTGCTCGGTGTAAAATAAATCCCATCCTACCCACTGCAAAAGTCACAGAATCATGGAATCACAGAATGGTCTTGAGGGACCATAAAAACTTTGAATTCCAACCCCCTGCCTGGGGGGGGTGAGACCTTCACCAGATCAGGCTGCTCCAAGCCCCATCCAACCTGGCCTTCAACATTTACAGGGATGGGGCAGCTACAACCTGTTCCAGTGACTCACCATCCTCAAAGTGCGCATTCCCCTTCCTGCAAAAACACCCTGTCTGCAAACACAGGAGAACAGCAACATCCAAATAGTTTCAAGCACATTGGGAAGCATCCTGCTGCACCTGGAAATTATTTTTGAATAACAAAATCAGGAAGTACATTTAATTTATTTATTTTTAAAGGCTGTTTTCAGGGCATAGCATGAACGCCACAGTGCTTGTTGGGGTAAGGGACAATACAATCCAATGAATACAAAGAATCTTCTCATCTGTGTCACAGGTCAAAGACCCCCAATCAAGTGACAGCATTGTAAAAGAGAATTTTAAATAAAAGAAATGGTATTTGTAACTATTATAGCAAATAGTCCATGTCTGTCAGAAGTTACGTTTGTCCTTGTCTCCCTCCCAGCCGAGTGTGAGCAGAGCTGCTGGTCTGTGCCCTCCACAGGCAGCACCTGTGTGCCTGGCTGTGAACAGCTCAGGTGTGAATCACCTCTAATTTCAGTCATAACCTGATCAGCTGGGGCTGCCCATAATCACAGCAAAAGCCTTTTAAATACAAATAGCACTGCAGGTGTGGGACACTGAGATGAGAGTTTCACGCTCAGGGAAAAATATTTCTGGCTTATAGGGCCAATCCTTAGCAATGCTGAAAGATACTGAGGCCCCATGTCTAACCAAAACCTGCAGACTCTGGGCTCTGCCCTGCTGCCTCCAGCCCCTGGGGGAGCCCCCAGCCTGCTGGGGCACTCACAGTGTTCCCATATTCAAATCCAAACATCCAAGGTCTGAAAAACTAGTAGGAACATCTGTGCTGAGATTACTGCACAGCTCTTCCCTGTTGAGCTGTTTCTGGCTTGATATGGGCTCCCCACAAAACCACCCCTGTTATGGACCCAGGTAAGCACTTATACCCACAAATAACTTTAAGAACACGTGTGACTAACTTGGGGATTTTGAAGTTTGGATTTTGAATCTTGGAGGCATCTTTCCTGAGAGCCCAAGTCTGCAAGCCCAAAATCCAGCAGTGCAAGTGAAGGTGGGGAGAAGCTGGCACTCTCAGCTGGAAAGCTTACTACCTGGCCTGTAAACAAGGTACAGGGATGATCAGTGCTCACCTGGATGGATTTCAGACACTGCAGGTTCTACACTTCTCAGCCAGCTGTCCTGGACAGTTATTGCAGCAGCTAAAGACTGTGAATTTTAATTTTCACACAGAAAATATCTCGTTGTGGACAACAATAAACTTCCATTGGGAAATATAAGTGGGGCTGTGCCCAGTTCAGAAATAGTTTGGAAGAATCTCAAAGGACTTAAACATAACTGAAGGACCTGTAGCAGCTCTGAGAGCTGCAGGACTCAGTTTGGTGCTCACACTTGACATTGGCAACCTGTGGTCTGAGCTACAGATTTGACACCAAGCACCAGATATGAGGTTTTCTACTCTGGTTTCTGTGGCTCCAGAACAAAATCAATGTGTGGAGCAGCCACTAGTGTGGCCCTTCCTCTTTCCCAAATTGTAAATAAAAAAAACAACAGTGGAAATTCTGTGGCCATTTCCTTCATCTGTGTTTTGCAGCCTGCCATACAAAATAACCCATTTAACCAACTTCTGGTATGTCTCACAAAACCCACTAAGATCCCTCTCTGAGAGAGTGGAGTTCATCCCTTGAGGTCAGACAAGATCACACATTGCATTTGAGTAAAACACAACATTGTATTTGAAGGGTTTATTCTGATATAGTTTGAGGGTTTTTGTTGTTTTTTTCCTGCCAGTATAGAAAGCCCCTCATAAAGGTCTTTCTAATAAAAGTGTAAGCTCTGAGCACTGGCCCAGCACCGCTGCACCCCTGCTTTGTTCCAGTAGAAAAAGCTGTGAAAATACTGGAACTTGGGTCAAAAACCCAGTAGCCCAAACCTACCAGACAACTCTCCATGGCACCTGTGCAAGTGGTGACATTGCTTTCCAAGCTGCACAGTGAAAATCCACGGGGACGGTGATGTCAGGCACTTACCTGACCCTCAGTCTGACTTGGGAAATTCAGCCTCCAGACCATTTTTCCTCATAGTCACAAAGCTACTTAGTAAAAACTAACTTGATTCTTGAGCCTTCTTGCTCAATCTTAACATTCAAGGCAGGCACCAAGACTGGAAATAGTCAGACTACACTGTCTGGGTTTCAAGTGCTGGAAAACCAGGAGCTGTGATAGGAAACATGAGGCAACCTTAGCCAGGAGCGATACTTTCCCTGCAGTTGCACACCAATCAGATTCCACCAGCCTTCCAGCTCTGTGCAGAGAGAAAGAGAAATATCTGACCTGCATCTGCCCCTTCAGCCCCTGGGCCTCAGCTCAGGGTCAGAGCTGGGAATGCTGGAGCTGGTGAAGCTCCTGCTCACTGGATGGATGCAAAGCAGCACTTTCATACTTATTCTTCTTTTCCTACCATTACACCGAACGTCCCGACTTGCAAGTTATCCTTTGCAACATGTGGAGGAAAGCTCCAGCTCTACAGCCCACACTGAAGTTTAACATTCACATCAGGATGTGTAACTCAGTCCTCACTGTGCGTTTACCCATTGCTCTTTCCCCATTGCCGCTGGCAAACTTTTATACTTGGACACAGATTTGCCCCTTTTCTTTTTCTCCACATAGCACAGCTACAGATCTTGTTCACCTGAATTTACCAGGTACCAAGGTATCAGCACAGCACCACTGCCTTTGCAAACCAGCTCATGTCCCTTTATGCCTTCCCTGTGTCTTCCATCATGTTTGTACTGGGCTCCTGCAGCAGCCCAGAGTATGGCTTCAATCATTCCTTGCTTTTTTAAATTGGGAACATCTATTTCGGATTGGATGTTCCCAGCTGATGGGATGAACAAATTCTGGCTGTGGAGGGAACAGCAGGACAGTGGCTGTGGTTGGGACCCATAGCCTGGAAGGGAGTGCCTGGACAGGCACTGCCCCAGGTCACCCTCAGGTCTGCCCGGGCTGTGCACCCACACTGGGCTGGGCCCATCCCCTTCACTCTGCTGTGGGATTTTCTGGCTGGCCTGTGCTGCCCCACACACAGCCACTGCTCTCAGGTACCACCGCACTTGGCTCTGTGTGCAGCGTTCTTGCTTTTGGAAACAGCTGCCATGATAATCCCTCACCAGGCGAGCCGGCTCTTGGGAATCCTTTTGAAAATGCTTTATACATGCTGCAGTACTTTATGTTCCTGTTTTCCAAGGTTTTACCCACTCCTTTCCCTCCAGAAGACGTGGGATTCACAGCCATCAGCCCAGGCACTGCTCAGACACTTGTCTAACTATGCACAGCTGTGATGCTCTTGCACTGTAAAACTTCCTCCACCAAAGCAATGGGCAAAGTCCCTCCACATCACACAGGCAATTCCTGCCCAGGCTCTTTACAGGGAACTTCTTGTGGTCTGCAGCCACTTCCCATTCTAGTTTCCTGTTCTTGAGAACTGCCAGACTTTTCACCTGGATGCCATATGGCTTGGGATCCCTTTCCAGCTGGGTGTAATCTGACACAGCTTCCTCCAGCATACGCTGGCTTTGATGTAATTGCTGTTGGCCAAAAGCTGTAAGACTGTGCCAAAAACACAGCAGAGAATGTTCCTCCCCCCTTTTATTTTCTTTTTCTCCATGTGTGAACATGCCAAGGTATACCAGTGTGGTATGTTGGATCAGCTCACCTTTGACAGCATGTGGCTGCATCCAGGTAAGATCAGAGTGTCTACAGTGCAACTTTATGCAACAATTATCTCAGAAGCTGCACAAAACCTTAGAAGAAATTGTCCAGAGGAGTCCAGCAGAGTTCTGTTTCTCTGCACTGCATCAAACTGTGTGCCACACATTGTTGGAGGCCAGCAAGTATCCCACGGATGAGGCAGGACTCCACAATTTCAACTTGTTTTACATTTAATTCTATATTTAATTTGTACCTTCTGACAAGGAAGGCCAGCAGAGATTTGCCATTCGAGTTGCATCCCTGCCTGAGAAACTTTGCCACAGAGGAGACTCTCAAGGACCGACCCATCAGTCACGCCCCGTGCCCAACAGGTTGCCCAGCTCTGATCCCCGGAGAGCCCCTGCCAGCCCGGGCACGGGGGTTCTGCGCCTTGTGCCCCTGCTCCGATCAGCCGTGAGACACGGACCATGCCAGGGGCTGTTTCGCACAAAGCAGCAAGGGCTGATCTGTAATTTCGGGGGTTTCTTCAGCAGACACACCGAGCGGGTTCCCCCCGCAGCGGGGACTGCCGTGCGCTGGGGCGGCTCCGGGGCACGCCGGGCCCCGCACGGACCCCGCATCCCACCCCTCATCCCACCCCTCCTGAGCCCCGCTCGCGGGTGGCACCGCCGGAGGCGACCCCGGGGACACCGCCGGCTGCGCGGAGGGACCGCGGGCCCGGGGGTGCGAGACCCCCGCGAATGGCAGTCCCCGCCCCGGCCCGGCCCGGCCCGGCCGGGCAGCGCCGGGTGCTCCGCGCAGCTGGGGGACCGACGGCCCCGCCCGGCGCTCGCGGACCGGCCGCAGTGCCGAGCCGAGCCGTGTCCCGCCGTGTCCCCCCGTGTCGTGTCGTGTCCCGCCCCGCGGGGACAGCCGGGCCACGGGACAGCGCCGCCGGCTGTGTGTGTAGGTGTGTATGTGTTCTGTCTGTGTGTCCCCCACCCTCCCCCGCGGGTGGCGTTGCCCTTTTAAGAGCGGCGCGGGGCGGCCGTGACGTCGCGCGCGCAGAGCGCTATCCCGGCGCGCCCGCCCGCCCGCACAGCCGGAGCGGCGGCGGCCCCGCGGAGCGCCCGGACCCGCCCGGCACCGGCACCGCCAGCGGCACCGCCGAGCCCGCACGGCCCGCACCGCCCCGCCGGCACCGCCGCCCTGCCATGCGCCGCGGCCCGGCGCTAGCCTCCGCCGGCGGGAGCCGTCCCGGCAGCAGCAGCAGCGCGGCGGCGGCGGCAGCAGCGGCGGCGGGCGAGCGCTGAGCCGCGGCCCCGCGGGGCGCGGATGTCCGCGGGCTGCCCGCGCCGGGAGCTCTCGCCGCGCTGACGGGGCGGGCCCGGCGCCCCGCTCGCCGCAGCGCCCCGCGCCCGCCCCCGGGCTCCCCGCAGCGCCGCCGCTCCCGGCCGCGCTTCCGCCCGCGCCATGGCGGGGAAGGCGGCGGCGGCCGGCGCTGGGGTGCTCCTGGTCACCGCCAACGTCGGCTCCCTCTTTGACGACGTGAGTACCGTGGGGGCCGGGGGGAGCGGGGGCTCCGCGGGCCGCCCGGCCCCGCGCTGGGGGTCCCGGCAGCCGTTCCGGCCGTGCCCCGGCGCTGCCCGCGGGTGGGAGGCTGTGCCGGAGCCCGGGGCGGGGGGCGCGGGGCGGCGGCACAGCCATGGGAGCGTCCGGGGCGGCGGGAGCGCCCGTGCCCTGTGCCCGTCGCCGGGGGAGCCGCGGGGTGACACTGCCCGCGAGGTCCAGGGTCTCCGCCGCGCCCTGCCCGCCTCTGGGCGCTCCTCCCCGGCTACCGGCGGCGGTGTGACACCGAAACGCAGCGTAATTTCTGTTCCGCGTAGTGTTTTCGGGCAAAACCTCCGGAGCGTTTCTCCCCGCTGCAAGTAAGGCGGGAGCACAGCTGAGCGCAGGGAGGAACGCTCGCTTGTGTACAGAGGCAGATGTTGAGGGGTATCTCCGGGCTCCCGAATCCCCGGGGCTGCTCCCCGGGAGCTAAAGGCGAAGTCCCTGGGCCCGAGCGATGCTGACGTCCCACAGCGCGAGGGGAGCGTTTCCAGGGGGTTGCTGGTTGTAAAGTCGCGCACATCTGGCGGAGGATTAGGTCCAGACTGGTGCTGTGTGTTACTGTTGCCGTGCGTTAGGACAGGCTTTGCTCCCAGCCAGCCCGATGCACAGGGTGTTAAGGTACAGTAACCCAAGGGTGTTTGTTTTTTGTGTGTGTTCTTCAAAGTCTGCATTGCTTTTACGTTGCTCTAAAGGCTGCCCTGGAGTTTGCACTTTGATTGAAACAGCTGTGGTCGAAGGATGCAGATCATCTTTTTTTCTGAGTTCAGTAAACTTTTACAGTTATCACCACAGTTGTGCAGTTAAATGTGTCCCCTCGTATTAAGTGAACGCTGTGAAAATGTTCATTCCATGGTAATTGTCGTGGTTGTGGCTTTGGATGTGTGCAGTGTCTGTGTGTAAGTGACGCCGTGTGGGTTAGGTGGGGTTTTGGCAGGTGATTCCTGCCGTGTGTCCTGCTCTGTATCGCCGTCCCCGCCGTCGGGAAGAATGCTGCTGTTCAAAGTGCTCTGGTGCCGTGACAGAGCCGGCAGCTCCAAGTACTGTCGCTGCAGGGATCCCGGGCTGTCAGACCGAGCCATTTCCTGGTTGTTCCTGGTTGGTATTCGAGGCTCCCTGCGTTCCTCGAGTGTGCGAGCTCTGCACTGTTCGCTGTTCAGGAGGGAACACTTCTCAGCTCCAGCCAGCCCTTGCCTTGCCGTGGAAAAAATTAGTTTTTCACAGCAACAAAACCGGGCTCATTTGGATCAATTCCACTGCAGGGTGGGGAATTGGAAGGCTGATCTGAAGGTCTGTGATTATGCTCCTGGTGTGTGGCTGTTGGAGTTGGGACTGGAGGCTGCCTGGCCTGGCTTCTGAAGTTTATTGGTGCAGTTCAGGCACAGGAAAGGTGACATTAGCTGGGCTTGGGGACTTGGCTCTTGAGTTGTGTGTTGGGGCTTCAAGTGGCTGCTTCTCCTTGCTGGGCCTTTCCTGTGCAGTCGAGGAATACGTTTCTCTGCTGTGACCTGGAGTGATTTCAGTCGTGAATAAGGACTCCCGCTTTGATAGACTCCACCTGAGCTGGGTCATTCCTTTAACCCATGTTTTCCATTTCCAGTTTAAAATTTTGGTTGGTGATACATATTTTAATTAAACACTGCACTTCTAGTCCAGTGTTGCCCGATCTCGAGGCAGTGCAAGGGTGTGAGCTGCCACGAGGTAGTGCAGGGAGGCTGAGCAGGGATGGCTGGTCCAGGTGTCCCACACTAACACTATCTTGCCAGCTCATGCTCCAGGATCCCATCCACTGCTGACCAGAGTCCTCTGGGAAGCATTCCCACCCAGAGTTCTAGGCCAGGTGACCCTGTAAAGGGCTGCAGTCAGCAAGCAGGCTGGGTCTGGGCAGGGGGCTTTGATGATAGGGGTGGCCCTGCACAGTGGGAATTCTGCACCCCTTCCACCCAGTGAACCCTCGCTGGTTCTGCTCTGACCCATCTCTGTATGCTCAAAGCAGCCTGAGCAGGGCTATGAGGCAGCAAGGTGATTTGCATTTCAGGTGTGTTTTGTGTGAGCACTGTTTGAGATCAGCATTTTATAGAACAACTTAAAACACACAGGTCTGTCTGGATGGGACAGTCTTTCCTAAATCACTACTGTTGCTGATCTGTCTGTACTTCTGCAAAGAGGGGAAAATTGCCTTTTTTTTTTTTTTTTTTTTTTTTTTTTTCCCCTCTAGTTGCCAGAAGCAGGTTATGATAACACACCGGTTTGCTTCTTCCAGCTATCCATTATCCACTAATTACCTGTTGCAGTGGTGACCTGGGAGCTCATGAATAAACATGAACAGTGAAGAGGGACTGCACTGCGTTCCTTTCATTCTGCTGCTTCTTTAAAAATATTAATGCTGTATTAGATCTATAAACTCTTTCAAGTTCCATGAACACGTGCATCTCATGAATATGAATGTGTATGATTTTTGGTACATTCATATTTACTTAAGCATTTAATGCTTTCTAGCTATGGAAACATTTCTTGTTTTTAATCACAGTATATGCAGTAACAACAGATGAAGTTCAGGTTACACCTGAGTTCCGTTCTCTACTCACCCTCCTCTGGTCCCTTTCTCTACTCACCCTCCTCTGGTCCCTTTCTCTACTCACCTTCCTCTGATGCCCCTGCCCATGGCAGGGGAATTCAAATGGATGATCTTTAAAGATCCCTTCCAACCCAAACCTGTGATTCCAGCCTCTCCCTCTTTCTCTCCCTTCCTGTTTCCTTGCTTCCTTTGTCTGTACTGACAAAATTTCGCACGCAGCTTGTGATGAGCTGAGTGCTGTAGTGGGCACAGCATTCACCTGCCTGGCACTGCACTGCTTTTGCTCTACTGGGGTTTAATTACTTTAATGTCCTGGGCTTTTTTACAATCTGCTGTACCCCCTTCATTCTCTTCAGTTACTTTAAATGGCTTAATGTTGCTTTTTTTTTTTTTTTTCCCCTGGGACAAACACCTGGGAAAGAGGTGTGAGCAGCTGGTGTGGGGAGGCTGTGGGACAGTATTTTCTGTGTCAGAATCTCATATAAACAATTTTATTACAGTTTCTGCTATGCTCACATCTATGCTGTATTTCAGGAGACCCTTGTTTTACTCCATTCTAAACCCCCTGTGCAAGAGGTGAAATTTTGAGGTAGACCAGAACTTGGGACTACCTGGAACTTCTTGAGCTATATGAAGGTGATGATGGGGAGATGGAAGCTATTTTATTACCTTGAAAAAAAAATTAATAATGAAGACATCCGAATCTGTTTTATCTTGAGCATGATGTTGTTGATATAGCCTTTCCAGCAGGATATGGCTGTTGACCTAGATGTGCAACCTGACAAAGCTGAGTGGTGGCACCTGGCTGTGGAACAGCCTGGGCTTTGCACGCCCTTCTTCATCTGCTGCTGTGAAAAGGGGTTTTGGTTTGAAAATCCTCCACTGCTGCTTGTCTTCTGCCCTGGGGGATGAGCTGAGGGGGATATGTGGGGGCAGCTGGTGGGATCGGGCCGTACGATGGAGCTGCACCAGCAGCAGTGCCTGAGCTGGCCTGTTACTGAGGTGCCTTTCCAGGTGTCATGGTACAACAAGCAGCTGCTGGTACCTGTGCTTTTGAAAGAGCTGTTGGCTGGTACCTGTTTGTAGCTCTTGCTGTTTGGTCTGTAGGTGGGTGATAGTGTCCGACGTGGACAGCAAAGGATGCGCTCGCAATTGCACAGTTTGACAAGTTCAGTCGAACTCTGAGCCCTGCTCAGAGTGGATCTAAATGCTCATCCTGATTTATAGCTCCCTGGGTGTCAGCTGCCAAATAATCCAGCTCTTGGCATCCCCAGCGTGGGCTAAGGGCACACACCAGCCATGGGCTGGTGGAGTTTCTCGCAACCGGCACCCTTACTGAGAGCTCCGTGACTGGAGCAGCAACAGCACAGGCAGCACAGAGGGTGGGGGTTTGCTCCAAGATGGGGTTGTATGCTTAAAAAAACCCACTTTTCTTTAACAAAAAACCCAGCATTTTTTTTGTCTCAGCAGATAGTTTTACAATGCTCTGAGCAAAAGAGTTTCCATTAGGAGCTGGTACAGTATTTAGCCTCCCTTAAGGATGCTCAGGGGATTATCTTGTAGCCCATCTTCTTCTCCTTTTGATTAGGTGATATCACTAACAGCAAGAGCATACAGAACATGAGGAAGTAATAGTGGCAAAGTGCATTATATAATTACAGCTTTCTGTTAATGTGGTTTTATAATCGGTAGAGTTGGCATTTTACAGGTTGCTGGGTTTCCATGAATTGCCAGTGTATCAGTGTGATGGTTTAAAAGGAATTATTTCCTATTTTATTTCATATTCAAATATGAAATTATGCAATGTGAGTAAGATACCATAGGAAGAAAGCCTTGCATGAGGATCTGGTAGTTTATTAACTTGGGTGAGCAGTAGACCATATTTTAAAGGTTTTATTCCTGTTCCAAAGTTCTCATCATTAGTTTTCTTACTATAGAATTTGACTTCAAAGACATAGAATAACACCAGTCAAGCTTTCAGATTTCATGATTTTTCATAAAAGGCTGATCTGTTTTTTAGTTACTTTTTCTCTTTTCCTTTTTCTGTTATTTGTTTCAACATACATCTTCCACACCCCACAGATGTATTTCCTCTTTTACCTCAAATGCTTTCTTTCCCTTTCTGGTACCATGCATACTCAGCCCCTCCTGAAAGCTCTCCCCTTACTCCTCATTTATGATTTAAATTGAGGGTATCACAATAAAAAGGAGCCTTTTTATTTGGGGTTTTGCGTGTGCCTCAGGCAACCATCAGGAAGGTGAGTGTGGCTGCCCTGAATGCACCTTCTTTGCTGTGGAGGAGGAGATTCCAGCGGGTTAAACTCCAAAGTTTCCTCTCCCCCAGGGCAGACCAGCACACTGTGCCTTGGCATCTGTGTGAGAAGAGGAAAGCAAATGACTGAAGTACCTTGGAAGACAAACCTTAGGGATGTGTCTCCTCCACCCCTGCAGAAGACAGGCCATTCTGGCTGTAGCTTTGCCTTGTCCTCTGCCTCTAAACTCTTAGCTTAAATTGGGGGAAAAAGGGAAGAAGGCAGGCAGGTGTGACTGCAAGCCAGTGACGTGATTTTAGTGTGTGGAAGTTCTCAAAATACATCTGTGTTAGAGTAGGTTAATACTTTATTCTCTAACCATCTTCTTTCACTCTCTTGGTGAAGAACAGGAAGTGGTCACAGAAAAACAGGACTCTGTGCTTTTGGTGGCTGCTTGAATGGCCTCTCAGAGTAGTTTAGCATCCTTTTGGCATCTTTATTACTGAAGTGGCATCTTCCCCTGATGAAACTTCCAGGGAAATGTGTTATTTCATGTTTTGGGAAAGGTCACATTAAGCACAAAAATCATTGTTCTGGGGGAGAGTGAGTATTTAAAGGAAAATGTTACTTTTGCTGCTTTTCTTTCAATGGTGTGTAGTAGTTATTCGACACTCTTAGCCCTACTACCATTATTTGTACGTCACTTTTAAATGTAAATGTTCTATTTAATCGCTTTAATTTTTAACACTTTCCCTGTTATTGGCAAAGATTGAAATTAAAGCAGTTATTGACAGCAAACAAAAGTGATCATTGCTCCTATATGATATTTGAAGTCAGATATAATTGATGGTTTTCATTAATGTCTTTAAGTTGTTAAGCACTTGTCGTCGTGAGTCAGTCAGCTGTAACAGATAATATTCTTGAAAGCAGAACATTAGAGCTAAGGGAAGCAATTAAAGCCCCGTGACAGCACTGAAGTTTCTCTTGTGGTGCAGGTACCTCACAGGGGCATTCAGCAGCTCCCAGGGGGTGTTTATTGGCACTGACACTGGGTGTTTGCCAGCCTGGAGCACTGAGACCTCTGGGCTGTAATTTGAGGTGGGACTTGCAGCCCAGGGATGTTGTTACAAGTGCTCATCTCCAACACGGAGAGCTTTCCTTTCACTCGTGCCTTGTGACTGGAAGGACTTTCCCTTCAGGTTTTGGTTTATCCTCAGTGAAACAGCTTCTGATCTTTCCTTGTGCTGTTTTCTAAGTCAGTGAAAAGCTCCCCTGCCTATAATTCCTTGCCAAATCCTGCTGTCCCTGCCTTTTCCATCTCCTCGATTTCCTATGGTTTCACCTCTGTTGCTTTTCTAATAGAGTTCAGTCAGAAACTCTAGTCAGGAGAGGCTTTAATGTCACATACAATTGTAGCAGGGACAGAAAAGCCCAGGAGTTGAAAGGAGGCGGTGGGTGGCACAGAAGTGTCCAGGGCTCCGTGCTGTGTCTGCCTGGGCTGAGCAGGGACTGGCCATCCTAGGCAGGGGGTTCTGCTCAGCCAAAGCTTTTGGATAAGGTGCTGCTGAAGGAGGAGAAACCCTGATCTCTCTTGCACACACACGTGCTCTTGTTTCTAAGACAAAACACGTGGTTTTGTGTTTGCCCGCTTCCCGTGTCTGTGCTTGAGGCCACAGCTGGCCGGCCAGCTTTCCACTGTCTACAATCTGGGATTGTCTTCTGCTTGCAGATCGCTGACAGCTCCAGAAGTGTTGGGAGCGTGGCATTTGGTCACATCATGTGTTTGCTCAGTCTTTGAGAGCCAGAACTAAAAAATGTTGGTTTGGGCTGGTTTGCCGATGCGCGTACGGAAGAGCTGTGCGCTGCTCCTTCCAGGCATGCCCGGGGACAGTGCACTGAATGGTGCTGGAACCAGGGGGTTTGGGTTTTTTTCTTTGCAACACAAAACACATTGTGTTAAATTAGGCTCAAATTTGGAACACAATGTTGGATTGCAGAACTTGTGGCTGCAGATCGCTGTACAGGACACCAGTAAACACAGCTCAGAGAGGGACTTCGTGCCTGTGCTGTACAGCGCCATCCATCCCTCAAAAACAGCCTGGAGAGAAAAATAACTGCTTCAGGGCAAAAGGTGTGTTCCAGGAGGAATGGCAGTTAAGGTGGGAATGCTGTGCTGGGCTCTGGAAATGGGGCTCGGTTTGTGTTCAGCCACAGGCATCCTGTGTGACCCCAAGCAAGCGGCAGCAGATTCCTCAGACAGCTGCCCTTCCGATTGCCACCTGAGGCATTCCTGTGCTCGGGGCAGGCTGCAGACACGGTGTCCAGTTTCTCCTGCCGAAAGTGGGAGGATTTTGAGAGGATGCTATGGAGGTTCTGAAGCTGGTGTGGTGGGCAGCTGTGGTGGCAGGCGAGCTGGGAGTGCAGCTCTGCAGCCGGATCAGGCTGTGTGATGGGGGAGAGCTGTCGGGGCATGGATCGTGCTGGCTGTGGGTGAGAGCCAGGGTGAGGGCTCATTCTTTCCCCTTCGGCTCGAGGAAGGCAGAGGAGCACCATGTGCAGTCTGCAGCACGAGCCTGTAAGGACATGCACCACATTTGGTTATGGAGAAGTTCCTGGCTAAACAAAGGCTCAGTTAATCTGAGCTCTCTGAGCCTCCTGCTCAGCAAGAGGCTCCTTGGCTGGTGTGGGCTCAAATGAATGGCAAAACCAGCTCTTCAGACAGGCTTTACAAGTCTCTCTTCAGTTAGGGGAGTAGGTAAAAGCAGGGAAGGATGCTCCTGTGGCTCTGTGCTTTGGTGAGGCTTGCAGAGACTGTTTACAGGATGTGGATAACGTCACCTTCTCTAGAACGTTCAGCTCTGGGTAAGAGCCTTCACTCGTGCGGCACAGGAGCGGCCGATCACAGGCATTGGGTACCATGGGAACACACCATATCCAAAACCTGTTTGTTTTACTTTGCTGAGGTAGAGCTGCCTCTACATGTTTGCTCCTCATTTTCCAGTTTCCACCGTGTTCTTGAAAAGAGATTTATTTTTTTTTTATCGTCCTTGAATGTGTCATCAAGGCACAGTGTGTTAATAATGGCTGGGCTCCTTGGAGCAGCTCCATGCTGGGCTGGTGGCACTCCTGGCACTGCAGTGGGTGAGCAGTGAGTGGCACCATGGGCTTTGGGAGCAGGACCCAACTCTGAGTTCTTTCGTCAAAGCTTTTTAAGTGATGACATGGGAGCTTGTTTTGAAGGTTTTTGTTTTTCCTGGTGTGGCAAACTCTCTAATTTTAGAGACTTTACCAGTCCCAGTGGGGAAAGCAAAAGTACTTTTCCCATAGGAACAGCTCAGAAGTGTATGCTGGACTCCATGGCAAGTCAGTATTTGTTTGCGTGTCAAGCAAACATGCAGAAAAATTGTACAAAAATCACTTGAGCGAAATCTGTATTTATTAAATATCATCAGCCAGCATTGGCTCTGCTGTAATTACTTCAGAATTCTTACTTTTTTAGGGAGAGGATTTGTGCTTTTCTTGGACTGTCTGAGCAGTGAAGACCTTTCTGTGCACTCTGGGGCAGACAGCTGTCGTTTGGTCCAGCACTGCAACAGATTTGCACAAAGGAGATTCCCTTTGACAAAAGCATTGGCTGTTTGTGTCCCTGACCTCTCCATTCAAAATGGTTTTTAAAACCAGCTGTTCAAAGTGAAAGTGTTGGTCTAGAATTCCTGTTGTGCTTTTTATTGGAGGAAGAAATTGAAGAACTGTTTGGGGTTTTTTTGTTTGTTTTTGTTTTTTTTTTGTTTGTTTTGTTTGTTGGTTTGGTTTTTGTTTGGTTTTTTGTTTGTTTATTTTGTTTGGGTTTTTTTTAATTTATTTTTAACCTCAAATGCTGCCAGGCACATGAAGGAGTCAAGAACTGGGTGGAACAATATGATAGGACAAACCCACTCACTTCAGAGAACTGGATGTGACCCAAAAATCTTCTGCTAAAGCTGGTTTGTTTTCATGAACTGGCAGGGCTGTTTTTCTGGGCTGGGAGGACAGGCCTGATCCCAGCTTGGCTGCTCACAGGGCTCTGCAGCCAGTTCTCATTTGTCTTTTGGGACAGAGTTTTAGCAAAAAGGAAGCAAAGCCTTTTCCCTTCAGCTGTCCTTACTAAATATTAAAGTATTTGTGATTTATGACCACTATGCACCTTTTACTTATCTCAACAAATGAAAATCTGCAGTTCCTTTCCCACTTTTTCCTGAATTATATTAATGTTGTGTGGATCTACTTGTTCTTGTAGACAGGGCTGTCAGCCAGGTGAAGGGAGATACCCTTGATAAGTATGTAAATGTTGGTACAAGACTTGCTTGTGTTGCTTAAAAATAATGAACTTCTGTGAACATTCAATGTTGTATAATGAAAATCCATATTAAACAGATAAAGGATTTGTTATATTCAGAGCAGTGCAAGGAAGGTCCCTAAGGAAAGGCTAGAGAGTTTATGGTATGTTCATCCTCGGAGGTGCTTGGAAGCTGTCTGGATGTGGTCCTGGGCAGCTGACTGGGTGACCTTGCTTGAGCAGGGGTCAGACCTCCAGGGCTCCCTCCCAACCTCAGCCAGACTTTGTGACAGACAGACATTATAAATTTTTTCCTTGTTGTTGTTTTTGTTGTTTTTTTGTTTGTTTTTATTGCTGATACCATTGCCCACTGCTTTCCAGCACTTGCTGAGGCTGACTGCCTACTTCTGTGTTCAACTTCTTTTGGCAAATCCTCATTCCCTTTTTATCTGCTCTTTTGTTACAGACATAGACCATTTCCAGATGCTTTGAGAGTGACTGTGGTCTAGGAGCTGGAACCATGTGCATGGCTTTCCTGAAAACTTGAGGAAAAACATGCATGTTGTCTGTCAGCTTATAAAAAGTCGCTAAATCTTGTGAAAGCTTCCTCATGTCCTATTAGTGTGTGGGAATTGGAGTCTCCAAGTCAGGCTTACAGTTCTGACGGGTCTTGTTTGTTTGCTTTTCTGCTGACATTTCAGTAGCAAATAAATAGGCTGTTCCCGGTTACTTCAGAAGTGGGAAGGAGCCAGAAGACCATTCCAAGTGCCTGAGACAGTAAGGGCAGTGGATCCTCAGGGTCCACTGGCAGCTAATGAATGTAGTATTTACCCCAAATGAAGCAGCACCAGAGGCACGTGATGGGAAGTGATTCAATAGCAGAGCAGCTGCTTCACTTGCATGTTTCTGTTTTATCTCCTACTGTGTTTGCAGTATTGCTGTTCGTTCCTCGAAGCACGATTGGTCCAAAGAACTGCACTGAGAACTGGGAAGAGATGTTGTCATAGTGCAAAAGACAAAAAAATAAACAAAGGCATTCCTCTTCTGTAGGTTTTGTTCAATCCCCTGGTCACGTACAGCACGGTTACCTGCCATTGACATTTGCAATCGTTCACCTGGCACGGTCAGAGCTTCTGCCAGCACTGTAAAGCTCTCCTGGGTCGAGTGTCTGAGGAGCTGTGGATCCGAGGGGCTGTGTCCAGAGCTGCAGATTCGTGGGACAGGGCTCAGCTCCATTCCCTCAGCAGGACCAGGCTCGCCTGGTGCCGTTGCCTCCAGCAGCAGGGCAGGTTCAGACCCTTCCCTCTGCAGACAATTCCAGACTTGGCTCAGTAGATAGAGTTGGCAACCTGCATCTGTGCCCTGGGGCTGGCTGGCTCCTTTCTCCCTGCTGAGGTGAGGTACTGGGTGTGGGTGCTCTGGGGAGGGGCACAGCCCTCTGGGGAGGGGGTTTGTTCTGAAAGCCCCTGTGTGGGGCCGTGTCCTGAACATGGAACGATGGAGGCACCCTGTTGTGCTACACACCATAAATGCACATGAGCATTGGTTCTGAATAGTTTCTGACTCTTATGTTCACCCTTGCAATGAGACCCAGAAGCAGGGACAGGGACTGGAGCAGAGGAGGATGGACAGGGTTCCTATCCAGAGCTGCAGCCATCTCTCTGGGATGTCACAAATTCTGAAGTATTAATGAATATCCTGGATAATAGACAGTTGTTTAAAAAAAAATTAAAACCAACCAACAAACAAAACACAACCAAGAAACAAACACAAACAAACCCCAAAAGTCCCAAATCCCCAAACAGTTAAAACTAAATGTTAAGTAGCCTCATACTTGGCAGGAATGTTGTTACTGTTTTCTCTTCCAAATACAAGAATAAACCAATAGTGAATCTCCCTCAGCCTTGGTGAAAAGCTGGCTTTGCTCAGGAGTCTGGAGATGCTTGGGTCATGTTCCTTAGAGCTCTTTAGAGCTTCTCTGCTGAGAACTGGAGAATATATTAGACAGCACTTTAACTGTGTTTGCTAGAATTGTGCAGATACTGATGCTTCATGCGTTCTAGAGGGAGATTCCTGCAGCTGCTCTGCATTTTCAGAAGGTTTAGTGGTATCTTAATTTGTTGAAAAATGTGAGGACATTATCTGGAGATCTCAGCAGAACTGAAACTCTTACTTTGTCTTCACAGCACTTCTTCCAAAACCTCTTAATCAAATCCATGAACCGACTGTTTGTGTTAAATGAGTATATAAAGAAGTGGGAAAACTTCTGAAGTTGTTTGTTAATGTAGGAATTTCCAGTAACATTTCTGAAATGTGACATTCACAGAGACAGCTTATTAGGCTATTCCATGTGTTTTGCTTCGTTTTTCATGCTTTTCCTTGCTTAAAAAGGATATTTTTCCCTTAGTACATATTTTAAGATAGAAAAAGGCAAGTGTACAGTGTTAGTGCTCAAAGATGAGGGGTATTCATGGCCTTCCTATGCTGTTTAGGGCAGTGTATCCCTTTCATTTGTGTGCCCAACCTGATGTGTATCAGTGTAAGTATAATCCTATATCCTATAAAATAACTGTGGGATTGTGCAAGTCTATCTTCTGTAGAGGGAAAATACAGTAGGTAAATTTGCTAAAACCACATTTGGAATTGAGGAGTTTACTTCAGGTGACTTTTCCATGTCTCTCTAAAGCACTAGCTATGACCTACCACGAGAGACAAATCTGTGCTTTTTCCAAATAACTTAAGTAACCATGAATTCAGATGGCATTCTCTATTTGATTTTGGAAATAGATGTTGTTCAGACCTCTGCAAAGAGAGGGTAGAAGCTGTTTTTCCTCCCAAAGTACTTGGTTTTTCATCTGCTGCTTTGAAAGTGCTGATTTGAGTACTGCGTTTGCAGTACTAAGACTTTTGGATCAAAGCTCTGCTCACAGCTCAGCCTACTCTGGAGTCATTTGCCTTTTCATGGAACAGTGGCCCTGGCCTGTTCCTGGGAAGGTGGAGGGTGAGCTGCATGGATGAGGGGGAAGTATGTCTGCTTTGTTCCTGTGGTGCTGCCTTTGACCAAGTTCTGTGAGTCTGTAACATCTTCCCTCTGGTCCCTGAACCAAGTGATCTGCAGGCAAACTGGCCTTTATAATAGACCAAGCAGGCTATGGGAAGTCATAAAAAGTAGCTAGAGGGGCTGTTTGTATCTTATGTGATTGGTAGAGCTGTTGAAACGCTGCCTCGACTAAATCCTACAGACCTCTCTGTTCGGAAAACGCTCGGAGTTGCAGGTTTCTTTGGTCACGGTTCCTGTCGGGCCAAGTGGGGCTGGGGCTGATGGTGGGGGGTGCTGCAGTGGTCTGACATGTGCAGAAATAGCCCTGACCCCAGCACTGCTGCCTGCCTTGGAACCCAGAATTTGTCCATCAGAGCCTTTTGCTGGGGCATCTCACCCACAGCTTCGGGTGGCTCCGGCTGCCCCGAGGGACTGGTGCCAGGAGGTCATGCTATGAGGTGTCTTCTCCGTGTGCATCGGTGAGCAGGGTGTTGGGAGTTTATCTCCAGAGTTTGGAAATGCAGCTTGGTTGTGGTTAGTTGTGTAAGGGTTGTTTTTTGGGTTTGGTTTTGGGTTTTTCTGCAGAGGTGTTTTTTTTCTGGGGGGGGGTTAGGTTGTGGGGGTTTTTATATTTTGAAAGGGACTGGCTCCTGACAGTGAACTTGAAGAAACTGATATGAACAGGTCACAATAAATATTGCCCTGGTGAGCTGTGTTTCATGTGTGTTACTAGAGAGGTGGTGAAGCTCTTCAATCTTTCTAACCCTCATCTATGTTGGAAGGGTAACCCAGACTCCGAGGCAGTGAGATTTTTTTGGAGCAGTGCTCTTCTGTCTGTCTTACACCATCTCTCCTCCTTTTATCATTGCCTGTGCTTCAGAGATGGATAAAATGGAAGTTCTCGTGTCTGAAGCCACGTTGCATAAATATTTCTATGGTACATTTTAGGATGTACTGGATGCTTAGAGATGGCAAAATAGGAGCAGCAACTGAACTGAGCTAAGTTAGTATTTGTGATTAATTAAGCTTGCGGTGCCTGAAGAGCCCCATGATAAGTACACTTTGCAGTATAAATGCAGTGTAAATTATAATGCATACTGTGGAGACAAGGTCTCAGTATGGGCAAACAAACTGACTGTAAAACCTTCCTAAAATCCAGTGCCTGATACTGAACCTGGAGTATAGCAAGTGTTGTACCTTGTGGAAAACGTGCAAAGCAAATACCAAAGGACGTGGCGTTAAAAGAGCTCATTTAATTGTCCGGGCACCTGACAAGTGGGTAACTGCTGTATGCTGGCTGAGCAGAGCTGTAGGTGCTGGGAATGTGTGTGCTGGATTTGGAGAGCCTGCTCTACAGTTTTGCTGCGCGGTCTAATAACGTAATAGGTTTTGCTTAAATTATTGAAGTGGGAATAGAAGTGTGATTACTTCAGGGGGTGCTGCACCATCAGCAGAGTGACCACGCTGTGCACGTGGTTTGTTTGGCACATTAATTATTGTGCAGACCTTCCCGTTAGTTCCCCTGCTGTTGGGTGCATGGGTCCAATGGATCACCTCCTGTCACCTGCCCTGACTCTGGACCAGAGGGGCTGCTCGGAGGTGAGCGTGGTCTGAAGAGGAGCCCAGCATGTGGTTGTGTTTGTTTGTGGGCATTAAGGATGGCGAGAACCAGTTCTCCAGCCCATGTTCCTCGTGGGGCTCTGGAAATGGCTGTGGGAGGGCTCTGGCCACAGACACTGAGTGCTGTGCTGTTTGGGAAGTGGCTCAGCAGATGTGCTGATAAAATTGAGGGGCACCGTTCTCTGAAGCATCCTCCCTCCAGACTGCCTGATACTTACGCCTTGGATAAACTGCAGAGCAGAAACGAAGGCAGGGGGCAAAACTGCCCTGCTTTCCTTGAATGGTGCTTCAGACTTTCACTGGAATTCATTGCTGCATCTTGTTTACTTCTTTGAGTGTTCTTTGCAAACATTGGCAGCATCAGACTTGGCCTTAAAAAAAAAAAAAAAAAAAAGGAGAAAGTGTGCTATTTCTGTTCTACCTCACTTTTATTTAATTGAATATTTTTGAAATATGTCTGCCATCCTCACTTGGCAAGGCCCCTTGAAATCTCTAGCCATGAGAAGCTCTGCTTGCCATCTGTGAACTGGAGTTTCTTTTGGTTTTCTTTCTCAAGTTGCTGTTCTTTTTTAAAACTCAGCACAGACGTTCCCGGCAGTTACAGAAGAGTGACTTAGTTTCTGACAATAGCCATGCTTTGCTGACCTTTGATAGGCTCTGTGAGTGGCTTGTCCCTGTGAGCGAGAGCTCGTTTGGGTGACGAGAGTTGAGCTCCGTCATGGAGCGCTGGAGATAATAGGGAAATGAGAACATGCCAGTTTCTGGATTTGTACCAAGTAACTGCTAATTTTGGTAGTTCAACAACATCTAGGACTAGTATGTCTGGAGCAGACCTTTTTGTAATTTGTCAAATAGAACCAACTGGTTTTAAGACATTACTTAAAACAAGTTTAATACTCCACTAGTTTTTAAACCTTGGCAGATAGATAAAGGTAATTGCTGTGCTGTCTTCCTTCAGAATGATTTTTATTACTTGGTGTGTTGCAGCAGTATGTCTCTCATACTGATTTGCATCCTTCCTATCCATGAGGGAAATGAACTTTGTCGCACCCTTCTATTTAATAAGCAAAAAGTTTAAAGTGCACTTTGTTTTTGAATTCATGGGTTTCATGTTTTCATGTTTCACGTTTTGAACCTGGTCTTCAGTGGTGCTGTCTCATAATTGTACACATGGCTGTATCCAGTTGTTGGGAGGGAAGCAGGAGATGTATGTTTTTCCCGTGTTCCTGGTTGGATTCTCACCAGTGGGTGGAAGGAGCGTTGGGCTGAGCCGCTGGGACAAACCTGCGAGTGACCGTGTAACAATGGCAGCAGCACTTTGCAGCAGGGGCTGTGGTTGGAGTTGGAGGGGTAGGGGTCTCCAGATGTGGGTCTGGGTGCTTACCTGACTGATTCCTGAGAGCACCCAAGTTGTGGCCTGAACATAGTCACTCTATTTCTGGCACAGTTTCGTGTGTTTTCATGTAATACCACAGAAACTCTGTAACTGTGTACAAGGGAAGACAGTAATGGAAAAATGACAGGACTTTTTTTTTTAAACTTGTCTGATTAGCATGAGACTGTTCTGTTCAACACTAGTTTGCCAAATGCTAATTTGTTTGTTTTGCTGGGAGACTTCATAAGGTAAAATCTTTATCTATGTAAGTAACTTCAGTGAACCCTTGAGCCTCTTGATGTGAGTAAAACGAACAGGATTTTCCACAGGTATAAGTAGTGAAGCCAGAACAGCTGTTTTCAAAGAGAAACAGCTCAGGATCTGGTTGGAGGATAAGAAGGTGTGTATTATTCAGGAAGGAAGTAGGAAGCATTGGAGTGAGGCTGTGTGTGAATTTCTCTCACTCTTCTGTATAAGGATAACCCCACAAAGGTGATGTTTTCCTATATCTGCAAATATTTATTACATTAGATGGACTGATGTTTTAAACAAAGTAAAGCTCTTGATGAAATTTGGTGTAAGTTTCCATATGGAAACTATGTCAAATATAATCAAAGCAGACATGCAAAGTATTAACAATTGTGCTTAGCAAATCCTTTAAGGTTTTGAGAAGACCTTTATGTGTTAGGGATTATTATGCTGTTTTTCAGATGATGAAATGGGACTTTTTCTTCTCAAACTGTAGTAATTGCTGGAAGTAGTCTGTGAAAATAATCTCACTGCGTCACTGCTGTAAAGGGCTGGCCATGTGTGTTTCGGACTCTGCCATTCCATTCCCACGCTCCTTGGGAGCCTCTCTCACGATGTTCTGTGTTACGGTGCAAACAACGTGGATTTCAGCTGCTCCTCGAGCAGGGGTGCTCTGACTGCAGTTAACGCTGCCTGCGAGGGTTACTGGATTTTTTGGTTATTTTCCGAACCATCTCCTTGGACAACTTTTTAAAAACTATGCACCAAGTCTTACCCTGTAGTGTAGTGTTTTTCCTGTGTTTTGTTTGCCTTCCTCAAGTGTTGTGCATGGGTGTGTACAGACTGAGGGCACTGTGTCTTCAGGTCAAGGTTGTAACAATAAAAATATGGGAGCAAGGCAGCTCTTGAACAGTCACTATTTCACACGTTGTGTATGGGAGTGTGTGCATGTGCCTCTTAGGTAAAAGAGATGCAAATACTAACTAGGAGGCTGCATTTTGAGTGATAGGCTGCAGTGTTTACTAACACAGTGGAATATTGTTTGGACTTGTGTACTGTAATTAAAGTGTTTTCAGTGCAGGGGATAACTGGCAGGATAAAAACTAGGGGGTTTTTTTGGGTTTTTTTTGGTTATGTCGTCTTCAAAGGTCCTTTTATGCCAAAGTGCTGAAATTCTGAAAAATCTTTCTCTTTGGAAAGTGGCTTCAGCTGCCTCTTACAGACGAATTCTGCGGTGAAATCGTGCAAAGCAAAGATCCAGGCAAAGGCTTTGTGGCTGGGTACACTGCTGTATGTTTGAGGTGCTCCTCTTGGGATAGAGTTTTGTTGGGCAGGAAACAGCCTCATTCAGCCAGTTTGTCTTCATTCTGCTGATTTGGAGGTAACCTGATTCTTGCTTTTTTTCCCCCTTCCAACCTTTCTCCTGCTTTTCCCTGCTCTTAATAGCTTTGCAAACACAGATTAGGGCTGTGCTTTGCAAGTCAGTTCTTTCCTTTTCCCTTGTCACGACATGTTGTCCAAGCAGGACAGCCAAAGCAGTACAACAGAAATGGGTCCAGCAGGATTGTCCAGGGTCTTCCCAAACTTTGTCCTAAGATGCAGATTTCCATTGCAGTAAAGCAGGAGATGGGACCAGAGCCATTCTCGAGGCTCTGAATAAGTGGCTGGAGAGGTAGTTGTATTGCTCTTTACAAGCCCTAAGCCACGGAAAAGATCCTGCTGAGGAGCCTTCTCTGTGCCTATGAAGGGAAAAGCAGATTCAACTTGTCCTACGAGCCATTCCCAGCGCTCCTCTTGTGCCTGTCTCTCAGATGCCTGGCCAGCATGTTTTATTCATGTATTTTGAGGTTAAGCTTGATTTCAGGTATGCCCACAGACAGGCTTTGCAAAGGTCTTCAGTGTTTCTCTCCTTCATCCTCAGCAAAACCTGTGGATTGCTTTATACCATCATCTTCCTTCTTATCTCACCTAATTAATTCCCAGGCATTGCAGGAGCCTTGGCAGTGATGATGCTTCCAGCTCTTCTGGCATCTGTTTTCTCTCAACAGTCTAATCTGCTGAGAATAGAAATATTTAATTTATAAGTTCTGCAGCAAATGTATGGGAAGTCAGGTGAAATTTTTAATATCCATCTGTGATCTCGTGGTTCCTTTTGAACTCTGTGAAAGGTGTCACAGAAGCTTCATATGTACTGACAGGAATGAGAAATGCTTTTTAAAAAAAAAAGGAAAAAGAAGGGAGAGAGAGAGAGACAGAGACTGCCTGTTTAAATTATTCAAGGATGAGAACCTAACAGAAACAGAGCTGCTGGATTTGTAGAGTCTACAGAAACGCAGAAACCTGTTAAATTCCATGCAGCAAGCTTGTGTTACTTGGTATCATGTATGAGATTAAATAGAGATTTCCATTAAGAATGGATTTAATGACGGGTTCTGGGTGCTTGTCTCTACCTCTTGGGACTAGTGGCACTGTTGCTGTGAGCAGTGTGGGAACCACTGGGAAGCCAAGCAAAGAAATGATACAAGTGTGCCCTGTGTGTGCTAACAATTCCCCTGTGCAGAGTGAACAGGTTTCAGGAGGCAGGTGTGACCCAGCTTTGAATTGTCAGTCTGGTTTGCACCTTTGTATTCATTGTTTCATAGAATCACAGAATGGTTAAGATTGGAAGGGACCATAAAGCTCATGTCATTCCACCCCTTGCTATGGGCAGGGACACCTTCCACTATATGCTCCAAGCCCCAGCCAACCTGGCCTTGGACACTTCCAGGGATGAGGCAGCCACAGCTTCTCTGGACAACCAGGGCCTCACCACCCTCACAGGGAAGAATTCCTTCCCAAAAGCCCACCTAGCCTGGCCCTCGCGCAGTGGGAAACCATTGCCCCTCATCCTGTCCCTCCAGGCCCTTGTTCCAAGTCCCTGTCCAGCTCTCCTGGAGCCCCTTTACGTACTAAAAGGGGCTCTAAGCTCTCCCTGGAGCCTTCTCTTCTCCAGGTGAACACTCCAGCCTGATGTTCCAGAGAGGCTCCAGTCCTGTACTGACTTAGTGGTCTCCTCTGGACTTGTCCCAATGTTTGTCAACACTGACTTTTTAAGTGCAATGGGAAGATTTATGCTCATTTTCTTATGCATAAAATATCCAGTCATGTATCTGTAGACTTCTCAATAATTCATCAGATGATTGTGTGTTTATTTTTTTTTCCTCCTTTTCCCTCTGGATGAAGAAAGGTGAGTAAATAAGGAAATGTGAGCTTTTTATGCTGAAGGAATTAATTAAAATTATTTCCACTATTGCTATTGATTTACCTCCCTAAAATTGGACTGATTAAAATTCTCTTGAAATCAATGAATCTTTTAAAACTAGGTCCATTAAATGGAGATGCTGTTCTTCCCTCTAAAAATTCAGGGCTTGGATGGAGGGTGTCCCTGTTACTGGCTGTGTGAGGACATGCAGAGGGATCTGACCTTGTAGATCCAGCACTCTGCAGCTGAGTGTCATGGATTTGGGGAAGGGGGTTTGACTTTGTATTCATTAGCTTTTTATACTGAGGATGTAACTTGGGAAATCTGGTGGTTTATTATTTTAAAACCACCGTGTTGCCTGGTGTTTTAATATCTCTTACTGATGATGGCTGGAACATCAAACTTTCTGTGAGGCTGTGGAGGGAATGTATTATCGTTATCATTTTTTGGTAAGTCTTCTATGCAGGGATATTTTTTCTTTTTCCTCCTTTCTCTAGGTATCTTCTTTTGTAGGTACCCTCATTTTTACACCGTACCATCCTTTCTCTTCGCATTTTTCCTACTGCTCACATATCAATAGAGTGATAGGACCTGTAATTTTCAATCCCTTGTACAAAAATAGGACAGATCTTTCAGAAACGCACCAATGACATTTTCTTCTTGGACTTTGAAGAATTCAAAGGCTCAGCTTTGTACTGTGAGGAACACCAGAGCCTGTTGGATTTGTTAGGAGCCTGGAGGTGCTGCCAGGAGGGCTGTGTACCTGCAGTGTTACCTGCTTTGAAGGTGTTTAACAGTAAGATAGGAGATGAAATGGATTCTGAATGGTTGCTCTGTCCACGAGGATTGATCATTTATAAGCAAGATCATGTGTGAATGAATTGACACTCAAATGATGCTTTATGGATCACTTTAGGAAATAAAGCAGTGGTTTCTGTGGGTGTTTGCTGTAGAAAGAGAGTGTCAGTTCTCTTCTCCTGGTGCTGTAAGGCAGCTGGGCTGATAGTCCCTGGTGGTGGTCTCTGATCCCTCTTGGAGCAGCTCCAGCAGTGGTGTTGACTGTGAAGGTGAGCCTGGCCACAGCTGTGCTCTTGTCTCCATCAAAAAGTTATTTCAGGTTATCCAGTCACAGTGAGGCAGAGCAACCTCCCTCTCCATGGGGATTGTGTGGTGCCATCTCTGTGGTAACCATAGCTCTGCCTTATATGGAAAAGGGATTTTTAGAAAGTAGAGTATTTTTAGCTTCCCTAACTGAGTTGCAGCAGCTGGGAAGGTGGAGGGGACAAAGCAGCATCACCAAAATCTTTCCAGGAGTTACCTGTCCATGATTTGAGTATGCTGGATCCCAGCCTTGCCTCTACCTTGCATCCCTCCCTGTATATCTGCAGGAGCCCTCCCTACCCGAGCTTTGGGCATAGCGGGCCCAGTGGCACTGGGGTGGCTGTGCCCGTGGCCACTCATGTCCCTGCCATCCTCAGTGCTGTCCCTGCCACACAGCTGTGGCTCAGGGGACACAGCCACGCCAGTTCAGAGCAGCCCAGGACCTTCTGTGTTGTTGGTGCTCCCTGCACGGATGGTGCCCGCTGTGTCCTGGCACTGGCAGTGGGTGTTCCGGAGAGGAGCCTGCCCTGGGCCTGGCCATGCATGAAGGATGGGCTGCTCCTCCTTGTTTTAAGTAACCTCTCAGCTGTACCTGTTGTGATTGCTTATTAACACTCAAACAGGTACACTTTGGGATGTTCTCAAGGTGAGGGGTCCTTTGTAACACAAGGGTTATTCTCGCTAATCCAAGGGATTGCTTTTAGGATTAATTCTCAGTAGTACCTAGAAGCTAAAGCTGGGTCCTAGCAAGTAAGTTTAGAAAGGATGCTTCTGAGAGGGCTTTTCCAACCTAAGGGTTTCTGTGATTCAGATCTGGCACAGGAAGTAAGACAGGAGATCAAAGGACAGTGAAACTGAAAGTTCCCATTGGGACTGGCACAGCTGGAGCACCTTTGGGGAATTCTCTGAGTGCATCCCTGTGCAGGATGTCAGGCTTTGTGCTGGCTTGAGCTGTGGTAGAGCTCAGGTTTATGTACAGCAGAATCAGAAACTGTTTGGGCATGAGCTGCCTGCTGGGTGTTGACATCGCAGGGCTGATTCTCTGCTGTTAACACAGCTGAGGAAAAGACATTTTAACCTTAAGCTCAGGCTCTTAATGTAGTAATAAACCCCAGATCTGTCACTGTTATGTTTGTCTTGCTCTTCTACCAAAGCTCAGTGAGGGAGATGCTGCTACACGTCCCAGGGAGCTAATAAATCATCCCTAACAAGAGGGTATGACAGCGCCCAGCCCCGAAGGCTGGGACAGAACAGCGGACAGCGTGCGAGGGAATGGCCTTCTGCAGGAGGTGCCCGGGCTCATCCAGTGGCACCTGGATGTTGGTCTTGGCAGCCCAGCTGAAATCGTGCTCCTGCAAGGAGGGGTCTCTGCGGGATGTTGGCCTGCTCTGCCCGTCAGGCAGCTCTGTGTCCCACGGTGTCCAGGGCTGGGGTGGCTGCATGTCCCGGCACAGGGAGTCAGCTCCCTGTGGGAATCCCTGTCAGCAGCCCTGTGGTAGATCTGGGTGGCTCTACTCAGTGTGCAGGTGGTCACGTGGGGAGTGCCTGGACGAACCAGTCCAAAGCATCAGAACTTCGGAGCGTTTTCACAGTTAGGAAGGCCAGGCAGATGTTTTCCTTCAGACACGTGTCTGTGTCGATTAATGCACTGTTGAGGATCTCTTTTGTTCTGATTTTGTTTCTAATACCGTGACAGAAATGGGACTTCCTCTAGAGGAGGACATTGGGCAAACTGGGGGGATTTTAGGCATCATCAGCTCATGAAGTATTTCGTGAGACCTAAAGTAAGTGAGGGAAGTGTTTGGTGATTAATGCTCTTTAAGTAAAAACGTAAGCCGGATCTGGGGACCTTTTGTGGCTCACATTTCCTGTCTTGCTGGGTGAAGTGTGCTGGAATTCCCTGCTCTGCTCTCCTGCTGGTGCCACTACAGCCTGACAAAGCTGTTTGCTTGGGAATGGCAAATGCCCAAAAAACAGTTCAAGGCCTGACCTGTGAGCTGAATGCCTATTCCAGCTTTGCCTTGGGCACTGTTAAGATTTGTGTTAAGTGCTTTGTGTCTCTGTGGAAAATAATGTATATTGGGTAATGCAGGGTGAAGTGCAGGTTAAAGTGCTTGGAAAGCACCAAAATGGACTTGGAGCCCAAGTCTTTGATCTTTTTATTATTTAATTGCTATATTTGCTGTGGTGGCAGTATCTGTGTAATGCATTAAGTGAGACTTCCAACATATTACAGAGTCTTCAGTTTAAAATGCTGTGTCTTTGCACTGTTATACAGTATTAACCAGCAACATAGTTTGGGAGCAGTGGTTTTGGAAAGAATCAGTTGATCTTGAAGATGCATTGTTCAGAGTGGCTCTAGTTTGATCTTGCAGGCTAAATAGTTGTTTTAAGGCTGGAGTGCATCTTGCCTGGTGGTGTCCTTCAGAGAAGATCCTGCAGGCTCACTCCTATCAACAGTAAGGGGAAATAATCTGGATTTTGTTCCTGTTTTGTCAATAAGAAATTGATAAGAAGGAATGTTTTTGGACGCGAGAGCCTTCTGAAAGGGAAGTAAAACCGTAATGAGATATTTGCATATCTCCAGAAGACAAAAAGGCTACACCTCCTCTGTGCTGGGCTGTTAAATGTTTGTTATCATATTTACAGTAGATTCAAGATTTGGTCAGTGTGGGAACAATGATGCTTTTCTTCCTCACTGCTCCTTTCTGATACTAGTTGGTGTACTTAACAGCCCCACTGAAGAGCTCTGAATAGCAGGCTCTTGCCTTTAACAATATCCTTCTGTTCTGGAAGTGTAGGGCTGCTTCCAGGATCATCTCTGCTGGAATTAGAGGATGTTTCCTGAGTAACCTTGACCTTGTGTTTTAAGGCTGCTGAGTGAAGTGGTTTTGTCCTTGGTTGTGTTGGAACTGTGAATGAAGCATTAAAAAAAAAAACACAAACCACCAAAAAACACATAATACATAGTTTATTCAAGTTTTCTAGGAAACTCAACTTTTTAAAAATACTAATGAAGTATTTTTCTTTTCCTTAAAAAATTGAAAATATTTCCTTTTGGAAATGTGGAATGGGGCTCTTAGACCATTGCTGCTCATACTTTTAACTGTATACAAATCCAATCTAGAATGAGAGATAATTGGATGTAAAATTGATTTAATCAACTTTTGACCCTATCACTTACTTACCTTTTAGAGGTTAGTGAAATCTTCACCTTAGAGTTGGCAGTGCTAGTTCTAGTGTACTCTTGTTTCCACTGCTATTCCCTGTAAACTGTTTGGTCTCAGAGTCTCCCCACTCTGTAATTAACTCCAGCAGCACTGCAGGTCATCTTGCTGTTACATCAAGAAGTGCCACCCAAAACTCTGCCAGTGCCAGAGTCACACATCAAGGATTTTTAATTCCTCAGAGGAGACAGATCCAGAGATATATGCATATACACCCCCTGTACATATAGGCATAGCATTCCTTGGGGGTGAGTGAATCTGCAGCCTGTAATTGGAATCCAGCTTGGCTTGATCCAGTGGCTGCCCTGGGCACCGTTTCTATCAGTCTGTAGCTAAGCCTTCATGGTTAGTTTTGTGTGTGCTGTGGCTCTGTCTAGGGTTTGGGAACCTGCCTGTACACACTCCTGTCATCAGGCTGTAAATATAATTATAGCTTAAAAGTCATAGCTGAAGCGGAGAACCAAGTTGAGCACGTGCAGTCTGGGCCACCTCATTAATAGCTTGTCTGCATGGGATGTGCCGAGGAGAAGCCCAGTCTGATGGATGGTCAGGGAACCCCGACTGGGATTTGGCTGTGAATCTGTTGTTTTCATCCTGAATTATTTTCTGACTGTAAAGCTGCACAAAGGGTGTGTCTAAAGACACCCATCAGAGCTGCTGCTGCCCTGGTTAAAATGGGGCCCCATGAAGTGCCCCCCTTGGCTGCAGACCCCGTGTCTGGCTGGAGCGTGGCCTGGCCATGCCCTGACCTGCTGATGGCCCATCCGGGCTGTGCTGCAGCTCTGAGAACAAATCAGGGCCAGCCAGGCTCTGGGGTGCAGGGTGGCTTAATGAAGAGGCTGGAAATAGCCAAGTTACTGCTCTGAGGGGAAATTAATTGCTCCATAATGATATTCTCGTCTCTCCGAGCCTGGTGGGATTCCTTGTCTCATGCCCTAATTCTGGTTGGAGGCTGTGGCTGTTGGCTCTGAAGCAGCACACAGCATCTTCATGCATCACTCAGGGGAGAAGATTCAAAACCAAGGGGGCCTGCGGCTTCCAGAGCCCTCCTGAGCCCTCAGGATTGGTCACAGCTTCATCATTGTACTGTCATTTGCACTTTATATGTACTATGAAATGATCATCATCATCATATCCTTACTTGAGACTGGAAATTGGAGGGTGTGGGGGGGAAAATTCTGGAGTTTTAATGCTGTTCATGCATTTGGTGTGCCTTTAAGGATCTCTGACAGGCCAGTTATGGTTGAAAACAAGTAGATCTGTTTTGGACGTATTAAGCTGTACTCTGTCACTTCAAGCTGTCTGCTCTCAAAATAAGTGGCAAAGCAGGTGAGCTGACACCGAGCTCCAGTGCCAGCACCTTCGTGATGTACTTGTTGCACGAGGACACCTGTGCTGGCACATCTGGTGGAAAATTGTGCTGCTGATCTCCAGAAAAGGCAGTGTGAAAAAAAAAAAAAAAAAAAGATGTTTTGCTTTGGGATTTGGGAGGAAGCTTGAGACTTCTGCTTTGATGGGACTGTGGTTGACCTTTGAAGTTGGACAGTGTACCGGGATGGATGTAGCCACTCTGAGTGTACCAGAACTTTGCTTTTCAGCAGAGATGATAGGTGATATACCAGGTACTAACTACAAGTACATTAATAAATATTTACACTTAGTTTTATTAACCCGTAACTGCAATTAGTGATAAATTTTGTGTAACCATGGAAAATATTTGTGTGAAAACTTCAGGGAAACAAAAGCCAGTTGGGCACATAAGAAGGCTGTAACAACAGGGTGGAAAAAAGATTTTCACTTGTTCAGTTGTTTTTTTACAATCCTGAGTGTAGTGCCCTCACTTGTATTTGGCTTTATGGGTAAAAAAATATTCTGGCAGTCAAGTGCAGGTCTTAACGTTTTTGGGGGAGAAAATTCCATTTCTCCTGAGGATCTGATATCTGGGTCAGCATTCGGGTCACCTGTTAAAGCTCCTCCTTGTCCCTCTGTGTGTCAGTGGCTGTGTAGTTTTTGGAAGGAGGCTGAGCATGGCTGGGCTCTGCTCCACACAGGACACCGGTGACCCAGGACAGGGCTGCTGGGGTGGGTGGCTCTGGGGGTGTTGGGAAATGTCCACTGCTGGGTGCTTTTAGCAGGGCTGGAATTGTTGAGAGACCAAGTTTTTAGTGCTGAGCTCACTCTGAAAACTGAAATCTGTTTCAAGGATAGAAACAGTTGCTACTGCATGAACAAAATTAATGCGATGGTGAATTATTTGCTGTAGCATTTGACAGTTTCCATAACTCTTTTCCTCTGGAATGGACTATAGATTGTGTTGGTGCCCTGAGGTAGAGAACAGGCTGTCAGTGTAGAAAAGTGGCACAGTGAAAAATCTCAATATAGCCTGATGTTGCCACTTCTCTGGGTGAATGGAATATGATATTGCAGGAGATGGTGAGCATCTTGTGTTGTCTAAAACAATACTTGTGATCTGTGGGGGGGGATGCCAGCTTGGAGGGGAGTCCAGCATATGCAGTGCTCTTGGGAAATCTGAAAACAAACATTTTTCTGCTGTGTCTGTGCCACAAGGAGGGCAGCACCGTGCCCATCTCTAGGGAAACTCCTGGAGGAGGGCAAGGCAGAGGAATAGGCTGTTTGCCATGGCTGTCCTGTCTCCTCATGTGCCTGGACATGATGTCCCAGTCTAGCAGTATGGACTGGCTCGTGTCCGTGCTCTCCAGCACCTGAATATCATTCCTGATCTGCTTCATTCTTGAACTCTGCCATGGGATCAGCGGGGATGAGAAAGAGAGAGACAGGTGAATAAAGTCAGTTCAGACCTGCTTTGTTGCAGTGGAGTTGCTGTAAAGGCTCTCTCTCTTTGAGCCTGCAACTGTTGGGAGAGATTCAGCAGAGTAAGTTTAAAATGCCTGAAGCTGTAGTGAAGTGGTGTATTTGTTTCACACATCTGCCTTCCCACTGTTCTCTGTGATGGTTCTGTGATTTTGAATTGTTCATGCTAATTTGCAGGAATGTTTTCCCTCTAGAAAAAAAAAAAAAGAGAGTTGTCCTTGATTATCCAGGGGCTGAGTCCCAGGAGTTCATCCCTGGCCTCCCAGTCCTGTTCAGCACCTGTGTCCCTGCAGGGGCTGCTTGAGAATGGTGGTTCCTGAGGTGCAGCCTCTGTTCTTCCCCCTCTCTGGGCCCTCTCCATGTCAGGAGGCATCAGCTCCAGCTTGAGGGATGTGGGGCAGTTTCCAGGCCAAGGGAATGGCAACTGTGTTGATAGTCTTAATTTTCAAACCTGAATTTAAGGAGTTTTACTCCTTCTTTCTTTACAAAATTGATACATTACAACATAAATATGTGTTTCCAGAGCCCTCCAAGAGAAACATTTAAAAACATGTACAGTTGTCCTTGTGAGTGTGTCCCCAGATCTGCAGCCATGTCCTGAAGTGCATCCTTGTGCTGTGGTACCCAGTGAGTCCATCACAGTTTCGTCTTGCTGAGGTGGTCAGAGAGAACTCGAGGTGGCTTTTCCCAGTGTAAACCATAACTTAATTGGAATGTTTCAAAAATATGAGGAAAATTTCGGGCAGGGGGAAAAGTCAAAGTTGTCTTTACATTTTGTCAGAGCCTAATTGGAGCCCTGAAGCCCATTTTCCTAAACAGGAAAAGAGCCATTCCAGCGCGGAGAGGAATGTTGATACTAGGTGAAGTGCACTTCCTTGTGACAGAGAAAAATAGAGGTGTTACCTCACTGCAAACAGGATATCTCTGAATAGTTAGGTTTAAATATACAACATTTTCCATGGTGGCTTTGAGTTTCTGTGGCCACGGACACAGAATGGATCCTGGCTGCAGCAGTGTTGTTGCTGGCTGGCTGGCGGGAGGTTTCCATTGGTACCTCGCAATTCTGCGTGTTTGGGTGGAACTGGCTTGAATAAATGTGCCCACAGGACGTTAGTGGAAATTGGGTTTTTGTGCTTGGTCTTGTTAATTTTCTTGTACTCAGAGCAGGGTTATCTGACCCCGTAGCAGTTGCAGTGTGAGCTCCGGACTGCCCTGGGGGGTGTGAGCTGCCCCCCCGGCATGGAGTCACCTCCCTGCCTGAGGTCCATTCCTGTGGTGGGTGCACCCTTGCTTCTGATATAGGAGTTTTTTGAGATGAAAAATGAATTTTCCAACTGAAGATGTCTTCCCTCTGTTCCCCTCAGAGTCTATCGTGTCAGCAGCAGTGGGTGGTGAATGTTGTGTTACAAAAAGGAGTGATTTTCTCCAAAACATGATGGATAAGCAGGACCCAGAGTTCGTGTTCTTGCAGTACTTGACTTGCATTTTAATTTTCAAGCATGTGATTATTCCAGTCCAGTGTGCCAGACTGTGTATGTCTAGTAGGTTGGGAAGATCAGTAATTCTGGGGAAATGTATGCAGTATCAGTTCTCTTGGCTGCAGTCTTGTCTCTTATCTGAGTGAGAAATAGTTAGAGTAAGGAAGAAACTTCTGGAGATGTAACTTCTCAATAGGAAGTCTCTGTCCCTGGCCATGTCTTGGAATAATTCTGTAGATGAGTGTAGAAGGCAAAGTGCTATTTAATGAGTTAAGGGGAAAACTTCTAAGTGTTTTGCAGGTATGTTTTTTTGTCCCTCTTCCTGTAAGTTTGTATATTGCTAAACCTGGTCATTTTTGTTCCTCTCCGTACGTGGGAAGCTTTCTGCCAGTGGCACTTTCTCCATGGGCTTGAGAATCTCTCCAGGAGTCCCATAGGAGTGGTTCTACCAACCCCAGAGCAGATGGTGTTTTTCTGGCTCCTCGAGTTCAGATTCAATCATGACTGTGCTAATACTCTGCCCAGGCCTATGGTCAGTGCTGCTGCCTGACTTGCTCAGGTTGTTGGTTTCCACCTGGTCCCTGTAAAAGGCTTTGCCCATCTTGTGTGTTGTGTTTGTCCACGCTGTACTCACATAAGTCACTTCAATCTGACGCAGATCACTCCTTGTCTTATCTCTTCATTTATTACACATTCTGTTATTTTGAGGATAAAGCTGCCTGACTTCACATAAACTCCCCCTGGTTTCCTCAACCTTCCCAAGATGTTTTGTGTCAATAGTGAGAGGTTGGCTCCTAGTTGCTTGGTTTGTTTGTTTGTTTTTGGCCAAAGCTTCCTCTCTTGATTGCTTTCACACTGGATTTTCCAGGAGATGTTTTTGCTCTATCCCAGGGTAGAGCCTTGTAAAAATCTACTAGAATTTCGTGGGGACACTAAAAATTTGAGAGGCGTTGAACAGCATGTATACTGAAACAACAGCCTTCCATGCTGGCTTCAAGCCTGCTGAGCTCCCTGTAATCTTACATTTTTCAGAGTTAATATTATAATAAATATATATTTGCATATATTAAAAAAATATACATAGCTTTACAGTTAAGGAATTATGTGGGGCATAGGCTGCAGTGCCTGTGCTGGGCATAGTGCCTGGCATGGTGGGTACCAGTGAGGGGCTGGCACCCTCCTTGCTGTAATTTGGGATTCCACAGGGACCGGGGAGCTGAGAGATGAAACCTGCAACAGATGATGCAAACGGGGAGCGAAGCTGCCGAGCCTTTACCTGGGAGATGTGACATGAGACTCTGAGTCACGCTGCAGGTGGATGGAGGAGTGCACGCAGATTGGAAGCAGATCCAGGAGCCCTGGAGGAAAGGTGCCCAGGGCAGTAAGTTGGGTGGCAAAACTTGCTCGCCTTCTGAGTGAGTAGCGAAGCTCTTTGTTGTCTCAACTGTGGTGGTGCTTCACATCTGCCATTGTTGATGTAACTTCTGCAGTTTGTTCCTGATCCAGCTCAGTGCCCTGCTTTAACCCTTTATGATTTCATCTGTGTGAAATTAGCGCTACTGAATATCAAGCACGTGTCCGAAAGATGTGTTATGAAGTGTGGTAAATAAATTGGGTTTGGTTGTTTTTTTTTTAAAAAAAGACATCTTGAAAAGTAGCTTTGCAGCAGTAATGCCCCTGAGCCTCTTGGAGCTCATTGCAGCCTGTCAGACAGCTGCTCACACTGTGAACAGGGTTTTCTTTCTACACATGGGGCTGCAGTTCGAGAAGTTTCTGTCCTTGCCATAGGGTGGTTGGGGCAGCACTGGGTGAGCTGCCAACCTCCAGCCTGGTACTATAACTGCTGCAACCTGAAATCAGGAGATTTAGGGGAGAGGCCTATTTGTTTGTTTTCTGGCTGTTAAATATTGGAGAATGCTTCACATCATGTTTTTGAGTTTTGCTGCACTCACCAGTGGGAAGTTAAATTTTTCATAGGAATAACAGCTGAGGTACTGACACTCTGGAGGTGTTTTTTTTAAATAATTAAAAAGGGTCTAAATCACAAACACAAAGCAAAACTTTGAGTGCTGAGGCAGTCGATGCAGCTGTAGGAACTGAGGGCACAGGCTATACCAAATAAATGCCTAGGAGGGGTTTGCCAGTGCCCTGGGGAGGGTTGCATTGCAGGAACCTTAATTCCTTGGATGAACTCCTGCTTTGCAGGCACTCAGTTATGCTCAGCAGGTGTATTGTGAAAATGTGCTCTCATTTCTGTACTGTTTGCTTGCTGCCTGATGTGATCCTTCCCTGGCATTTGCTGAAAATCTACAGAAAGGTGATTTGGATCATAATTCTGCCAAAAATGAGCAAGAGCTCTGCAGTAGGACAGGGACACCTTAGCTCAATGACCATTTTTGATTGACAGAGTTACACTGAAAATTGCAAAAATAGCATGCTATTACCCTCTGTTAAAATCTGTCCCTGTTTTCAGTGAGTTTCAAACAAAAACCTTCTCACCTAAAGCATGTGAAATTGTGCTGGAAATGCAGATGGGAAGCGATGGAAGCGCAGTAGCTCTGCCAAAATTTGCTATGGCAGCTTTTCTCTTTGAAACACCGCTTTGGTTCTCAGTAGCCCCATTGCAGCTGAGAGATTTTAGATGTTAAATACCTTATGTACCAATAACCACTGATCACACTGGTTTGAAAATAACTTAATTAATTGATTAATCTCTCCCCACCTGCAGATGCAGAGTCAGCCTAGTAGTTTTCTTTGAAGTATTCCTTTATTCAGGTGGAGCTGAGACTGTGTGTACCCCAAGAGCCATGAGTGCCTTGGTGTTCCCCTCTAGGGATAGTCACAGCACTCTGAGCTGTGTGTCCGCAGTGATGCTGGGGGAAAACTGATCCTTATGGAACATACTCTGTCCTGCTGGGTGTAAAAGGTTTTGAAGACCCTGGTTGGGAGACAAATGGAAATTAGACAGATACGTATTAACACTTAACATGAAAAGAAGGAAAAATAAAATAGCTGTCTGTGAAGACAGGAAGAAGCAAGTGTGGCATTTGGAGTACGGGGCTGGAGCAGCAGGTCTGGGATGAGCAGGTCCCAGAACAGGGAGGGGGAGTGCTGCCCCACATATGGACCTACCCTGTATTCCTGAGCACCGGGGGCTCACTTATCCATATACAGCAGGACCAGGGAACAGATTAAGCTTGGCTTTTTTGACCTCTGGTTGTAGTTGGATAACCTTTATTGTACTTGTTTGGGCCAAAGCAAAGACTTCGGACTGGATCTTCAGTTTGAGTCTAACTAGCTATTTGTTTTACACAAGAAATGCACTGTTAGCTGTGTTTTCCTTGTTGGGGGACCTTGGCACATATGGCTGGAGGTGTGGGAGCTTGGGAGGTATCTGCAGTGAAAGGCTGGAGGGAGTTTGCATGAGAGCGGAGGTCTCTGGGAGCAGCAGTGGGGATGGTTCCTGATGGGAAGCCCCAACACAGTAGCTGGTGCACTGGATAACTCCATTATTCTCCTTTCCCAGCCAGGTGTTTGGGGGGGAATGACCAAAGTGCTCACAGGTTGGGTTATGCTGCTGCTTGCTGATCCCTTGACCAAAGCTGGTTTGAAGACAGGACTGGAATTAGACATCATTGTTCGTCTTATTGGTTGACACGAGGTTGGACACACAAACTGCCAAGGTTGTGTGTGGTTGTTACAAACAAGGTTTCACTTTCTCAGGGAGATCTGGGAGTGCCTGGGCTGAGGAGCTCTGGGGCTGGGGCTGTGGGGGGGTTGGCAGGGAAAGGGGCACCGGGTGCTGATGTGCTGGGTTCTGTGCAGGGTGGGAGACTTCCCAGAGTAAAGGTCTGGGCTGTACAGAGTGGGGCAAAGTCTGTGTGCTTAAAAACATAAAATGCACCAAGTGAATGTAACCACTAACATGAGGAAGAACAGTCAGAGGGCCCCGTGGGGCTGGGGTGCTGGCAGAGTGTGTTTCTGATCTGTGCATGCTTTTGTTTCTTTGGAGGTTTTTTAGAATTTATTTTCAGCAATGGTGGGGTTTTTTTCCTCAAACCTGAGAGAAGCTGTGATCTCACTGTTGGTTGTTCTGCAGGTTCTGTGTTAGCAGAGCGTGTGTTCTCGTAGCCAGGCGCCATCCGACACTGGGCGCGCTGACGCTCCTGGCTGCTGTTGTCTGCCTGATGTTTCCTTCCTTCAGAATCTATATTTAGTGTTAAACAGTATTCACTGTGGCACAGGGCTGGAGGCAGTTGCCTTTCCAGCCAAAGGAAGCGGTTCTCTTTAGGGATAAGAGTGAACGAGGGGCAGGATTTCCTGTGGATACGCACCCACAGGAGAGTTGACTTTTACTTTGAACTTAATGGAGAAAGAGGCGAAATGAAAAGCCTGGACGGTTTATTCCATAGGAAAGATTGTTTTTCTCCCCTGTAACCACCTCCTCTGTGCTTCTGGACACGAATTGAAACTTCTCTTGGGAGGTGGGAACAGGACCGTTTCAGAGCCATGTTTCAGTGCTTGTCCAGAACCCACAGGTTGTGCAGCTCTGCTGAGGAGGGAAAATTTGGTTTTTTTCCACACAGCAGGGCTGTGGCGGTGGGATGAGCCCTGCAGCAGCAGATGTGTTCCCTGGGGAACGGGATCTGTTTTCCTCTCCCTTGTTAGGGCTCTATAAATAGACGGTCTGTGGGGACAGAGCCGCGAAGGGCCGAGCCTGTCCCTCTGTGGACAAGGGGACAGACCCCAGAGCCGTGCGCTCTGCCAAGTCCTGAGGAGCCCCAGCTGTCACTGTGGGGTTCCAGAGTGACACCTGGACATGTGCCCTACCTACATGGGGACAGGAGCTCCATTTAGGTGTGTGGGCAACTTGTTTACACAGCAGGTTTGGTTGTGTTTTCATCCCTCCAGTATCTGTGCGTGCCCCTGTACGGGTGTGTGTGGCTAGAGCCCCCGGTGGGTGTTTGTTGTCTGGGGAAGACAGGCCGTCCCTGCCCTCCCACGCACTGCAGCGTGCTTCCTCCCACAGCCCTGTGAACCTTCCACAGCACTGATCGTGTGTCTGACATGTACGGTGAAAACCTCTGTTGATTTCCTCAGAAAGTGTCCTCTCACTGTTTCCTACAGTCATTCTTGTCCGTGTGGCAGGATGATGGAGCAGCTGCTCCATTGGCCATCTCTGGTCTGAGTTGGGGTTTTTGAACTCCTGCAGCTCCTTTAAAGGCTCTGGAGGAAAAAAAAGAAAAAAAATCAAACGTGAGCTCCTCAGCATGTAGCAGAGCAGCGTGTGCTCCATTTAGGAGTTGTTAAGCGTTACATGAGGGCAGGTGTGAGATGGCAGCCCTGGTGGGACACAGCACTGCAATCCCCAGGGTGGGCCAGGGGATGTGTGGGCAGCGGTGCTGCGGGGGCAGATCTCTCCCTCCCCGTGTCCCAAGGGGATCTGTGTCTCCTGCTTGTCAGAAGTGGTGTTGCAACAGCAGTGGCACATCGAGCCGCCTCCACTTACATCACTGCCTGATGTGGGGATCACGTTTAGAAAGGGGAATGTTTCAATAATGCATTTCTGTACAAAATGTTCCAGCTCTCCTGAGTAACATTTTGTCCCGTCTCAGTAAACTGCAGTGATGTCTTTAAAACCAGAGAAAAGCTCAGTTCCGTGCTGTATCACCTGAACTTTCCCCGGTTGTGTTAAGGCTGTTGGTTTTGTTCCAGTTCTCCCAAGTTCTTGGGGCCTTCCTCCTGCTCTGCCTTCTGTGGGGGCTGAAATTTGCAAAGGAAATGGGAAGGGAAGGATTGCTGCAGTGACAGCAGCGAGTTTCACTTCTGCCTCTCTCCCACAGCAGGAGGAGAGTTTGTATAGAAAGCTCTCTGCAAATACCCCCTTAACTAGAGGATTTTGGCATTGAGAACTGATTTTTGTCGTTGTCCCTTTCCCTTACACCTGGGCACAGGTAGGAGGTTTTCAGGGGTGCTGCCTGCCCTGCTCCTGTGCAGTGTTGGACTGGTGTCCTCCATGGGAGCGCTGAGGTCCTGCCTGTCAGTGCTCACTGCAGGGAAGGGGTTGCTGGAATTCCAGAATTGCCATCAGCGCTGCCTTTTTGACACTGTAGTAACCTCATAAATTAACATAACATTGCACAATCCAGAGTTTGGAGTATTTTTTTTTTTTTGTTTTAGCTGATGTGATCATTCTTTATTTTCTTCTTTCATAAAAGCTGCTAAAATTCCATTTTATTCCACAAAGTGTGGCTTTTTTTCTTTGGGGGTGGGGGAACAGGAAAACATTCACTTTCAAAACATACTGTGTTTGGGGTTTTTTTTTGCTTGTTTTTCCACTGTAACATGAGGACTGAGCCCTGGTGTGTTTTTGAAGGTGTATTCTGACTGAGACCAGAAACACTGACTGTACATTCAGTTTTTATGTGTAGAAGCCCATGAGCCTTACGACTGTGAATGGATCTATATAGCAGCTGGGGCCCAAACACAGTCCCTAAGATTTATATGCTCAAATAAAAATCTGAAGGAATCAGCATTCTAGGCATCTAAGATCACTGTTTCAATATTGCTTGATATTTAGGTTTGCAAATGAATATCAATGCCAGATTTAAATGTACATCTGTTTTAAAAGCAGCAGGGAAATATTCATGTATTTCGTTTGAGAGTTTGCTTCTGCTGGAGCTGGCTGGATGAAACACTTTGTGAAGGGCTATGCACGTCTCTGCCAATTTATGTCTTTCTAAGCTTTCCTCTCTGCCAGACGCCTAATGGTCTTTTGTGGAAACTTAAGGGAATACTGAGGATATTATTTCTAATTGCACATATCAGTTCTGCTGCTTTGACTTCCTTAAAACTGCATCAGCAATGTTGTATTAATTGAGCAGAACTGTTTTCCTTTTAGGACTTTGTTTCTCTAAATGGTTTCTTTTGAGTTGTCCATGGCTTTGAAGATTTATTTCTCTTTGTATACTTTATTTTTACCATAAAGCATCACCTAGATACTTTCTTTGTAAATTTTTCCTCTTAGAGTAACTGCATTTTAAGGGCAGTTGTACTACCTAAACCTTGTTCTGGGGTATCCTAAGGGTGCAGGAGGAAAGAGGATTGGGCTCCTGAACAGCCAAGATGTCAGTAATAATATATACAGGACAACTTGTGCTTCCTGTATTCAGTTGGCTTGTTGTTTGGGTGTTTTCCCCCCATCCTTCCTGTATAAAGCAAATGCCAAATGTTGACTTTTGCTCAAGGACACCTGGTTATGACATAACAGTGGAAGAGATTGCTCCAGTGTCACCTGTTAGGAGAAGACTCTTCAGGTTCCTTCACCTAAGCTAAGCAACAGATGGGCCCAAATGGCTTTTCTGGTCCCTGCTGCTCTCTGGAGCTGCTGCCCTGGCCATGCACTGCTCATGTGTCCAGCCCTCCCTCGGGCACCCAGAGCTGTCTGGCATCAGTCTCCTGCCAGGATTTGGCCAGGGCAGGATTTGGCAGAGACTCCTGAGCCCCAGTATCACCAGGTGCTTTCCCTTGGGGCTCCAGTGCTGGGAACTGTGTGCCATGGAGCCCTTGGGCACTGGGTGCTGTTGGACTCCGGTGCTGTGCGTGGCACACCAAGCTGCCAGGTGGGTTTGGGGGCTGTGCCTGTGCCATTTGTCTCAGGTCACTCCTGAGGCACGTTGCTCATTCTGGAGCTCCTTCCTGTCACAAGACAATTTGTCCCAGCCAAGCATTTGGCTCTTTGCGGGAGCACCGTGTCTGTGTGGGGGAGCCTTGTGGGAGGAGGGCATTATCAGTTCTAAACCACCTCTGCCAGGCTCCCCCTCACCATTGCTAAAACAAGGCTGGCATTTCCATGTGGTGGCTCTGAATAAAGGTGAGAATAAACTTTGTGGACCCTTGGGCCATCGATCAGAGAGGTATTTATTACAGAAACCTGCGCAGCATCAAGGAGAAGAGAAAACAATCATAAAAACCTACTCTCTAGATCAAATTGAAATTAATTTCTAAATATCTCCCTCGGCACTTTATTTCTAAAATGGGATGTAAACAACTCTCATGTGTCTCCTCTGGTATCAGATACTTACATTAAATCACTATGTACTTATTAGGATGACAAATTGTATTTTGGCATCCCCAGGGTCTGCTTGGTGGTAAATTCACAGCCAGTCTTGGAACTGTGGTATTTTGGTATGAAAGCTCTTTCTTCTGGTGAAACAGGGTGTGTTGGAGCCACCTCGCTGACAGCTTGCATGCTGCTGGCATGAATCTCCTGGGACTGACTCTGCAGCGATTCTGGGAAAGGCTTGGAATTCCATCCCTGGCAGAGCAGTGCCCTGTCTTACAGTGTGTGACTCGTAAATGTGGATATATCTTCTTAAGGAAAGAACATTTATTGCTTAGAGGAATTGCTAGACAGTGCTGGACACCAACGCGTGTGGCTCATGAGCTTTAGGTCAGAAATGTTACTGTCTGCAAGTGTGAGCTCTTACATCATGTTATTATTATTTTTCCATGGAACATGGATCTTATTAATTTAAGGCAATATTTATGCTGGTCTTCTGCTATGCAGTTATTCCCAGAGTTGTTTGGCTCAGGTGTCCCAGGGCTGTGGGTGTACCAGGGTGGGTGCAGTGTGTCTGTATGGAATGACTGGCCAGGGATGCTCCCACCAGTCTGTTTATTTCTTGTGGAGAAGGCACTGGGAGTCTGTGGGACGTTCTGCTTCACGACGCCAGCACAGCGTGGCTGTGAAAAGGCCTGCAGCTGTCACAGCCCACAGGATTAATAAAACATGTGGGATATTTTCAAGCCTCCATAAAATCCAGCCTACAGGAAGAACTGTTTGGATCATTGGCTTTAGTGGCTGCCGTCACTGCTGGGTCTCTGTTGACTCACAGGGGCTCTGCAACTAAAAGTTTCCTGAATTTTTTAGCTGTGTCCCTGTTGTAGCTTGGACAAGTGAAAATTGTAATGATGTGGTAGCAGCCACAGCAACAGGGTGGATGCACAGCTGGAATACACTGGTGTACAGCTGGAATACACTGGTGTACAGCTGGAATACACTGGTGTACAGCTGGAATACACTGGTGTACAGCTCTCAACACATCTCACTTTGACTTGGCTCAGAGAGACAAATTACTAACCAGGCTTTTGTCAGCGATGGACAAGGATTTTCCTTTTCCTTTCTGCTAGTCCATGTGTAAGTTCTCTTGCTTGTCTTGCCTGCCAGGCAGGCCTCAGCTTGCTGGGCTCCTCAGAGGGTGGCAGAGGTCACTTGCAGCGGGCAGATCCAGTGTCCACTGAGTGATGAGCCGTTCATTGCTTGTGGCTTGATGGTCTGGGCCCACCACCCGCATGGGAGACATAAGGACGATGCTACTCCCCTGGGCACGTTTCCACACCACATAGATCTAAAAGAACAGTTGTAGATATCCCCATGTTCAACCTGGGGGAAGTTCATAAAGGTTTGATTTCAAACAAAACCAGAAAGAGACCCCGCAAATACACAGGACAGACCACGGTGGTGGGTGTGAGCGTGAATGTTGCCAGAGCTCTGTTTTATCTATCTATGTGCAAGAGCACATATGTGTGATTTACCCTCTTTTTCAGTTTTTCCCATGCCATTCCAAAATCAGGATACAAAGCAATGGAGAACTCGAGTGTATTAATGTGGTTAATCCCTGCTATTTGCTTACAATTATAGTTTGTGTGGTGTTGGATTAACTCTTGTTAATGCTCTTAACACGCTGGTTATTCAAATATCCAGGAGCCTTTAAGCTTTCAATAAGATGTTGGTAATAGAAGTTAAATTTGAAGCACATGGGGAGTTCACTGGGGTCAGGAGAGTTAAGATTCCGGGCCCCTCTTATTCCAGTTTTAGCAATTACTTGTAAATCATTATTCAGCAGTAGTTACCACCCTGTGCTGGTGCCTGGCTGGGTGTATCCTGTGCATGGGCTGTGGAATGGGATCAGCCCAACAGGACCGTGCCCTGGCCCCACTCCTGGTGTGGTGTGTGCCCAGGGACAGCCCAGGCTGAGCCCCCCAAGTGACAGGGCATAAACAGTATCTGTGTGCTGCTTCCCTGCAGCAAACATGGTGATTAAAAATGGTTTAACTTCATGTTTTAAGGGTGTATCTGGATCTGTGTTAGACCTGTGTAAGCCTGGTCATGTTGCCATCAGGTCTATTATATTATTTTCTACACAAACGATTCTAGAAGTCTGGAAGTCTTGTTGCTCCATCTCAGTGTAATGTAATGCAATCCTTAAGAAAATTACTGGTTATCTAACTCTACTAAAAATGTGTATCTTAAATTAATTGTAGTGTGGGAATGTTATAACTGAAAGCTGAGCTTCATTAGTGCTGAGGGAAGTCTTTCTCTTTTGTTCTGTCACAATGGATTAGCTGAGGAAAGAATAGGCTTGGGACAGATATTAATACTTTTGACTGGAATATCAAAGAATCACACAATGGTTTGGGCTGGAAGGGACCTTAAACCTCATTCTATCCCCTTACCATAGGCAGGGATACCTTCCACTATCCCAGGTTGCTCCAAGCCCCATCCAACCTGGCCTTGGACACTTGTAGGGATGGGGCAGCCACAGCTTCTCTGGGCAACCTGTGCCAGGGCCTCCCCACCCTCACAGCCAAGAATTCCTTCCCCATATTCCATCTATCCCTGCCCTCTGGCAGAGGGAACCCATTCCCCCTTGTCGTGTCCCTCCAGGCCCTTTTCCCAAGTCCCTCTCCAGCTCTTCTGGAGCAGCACTGGAAGGGGCTCTAAGCTCTCTCTGTGTGTATGTGTGCACTGATGGACAACCACATGCACCTTTCCCAAGTCCACTGCTTTACTTGACTTTCATTCATCTGTACATATGGATAGTGTGGCGTTATGAGAGAACAGAGGAACTGTTTATCTTTCCTTCTTTTTTTTTTTTTTTTTACCTTGTTTACAACCCAAGACAAGAGGGACTTAGGGATCACCATTGCCTATTTAAGATGTTATTTGACATAAACGATACAGCAGAGGAAAGAGGATCCACCTCTGTGAATGCTGCTGGCTTACAGATTATCAAGCAGCTTGTATTTTATAAAAATAGAGTTGCATCAATTATTAAGGCTGTGTTGGTTAATTGTCTGTCTCTCAGTCAAGGCACCCATGAAAAGCAAGGGGCTGGAGCAGTGTGGGAGTATCTGCTGGGTATTTTCCCTCACACTCCCATCAGTGACCGGGATGAGCTTCCCAGTGCTTGTCAGAAAGTGCCTGTGGCAAGCTCAGCTGTGGCCAAGGGCCCTGGACAGGCAGCAGTGGGACAAATATCCCTGCCACCTCCTACCTGCCTGCCCCTCATCTCCTCAGGGCAAGCAGCTGCCCCTCTGGGATGGAAAAGGCAGCCCATCATATTGCTGTGCTTCCTTCCCACAGACTAGCTGCTGATCGAGGTTCTCAGTGTCACGCAGGTGTCCGGGGAAACCACATGGAGGCATGGCCCCAAACTTCACTCTTTCCATTGGTGTTGACTGATTTTCTTTTTTCATTTTATTTTTTCCTTTCCTATTTTCTTTGAGAGATATTCTTGAGTGGACTTTCTGTTCTTTTACGCCCACAGAGTTCAGGAGGTGCTCTTGAATATCCCCATTGAGAACCTGAGACAGAACTGCTCTTTAGGGCAGGAAGGAAAATTCCTTGTCCTGTTGAACAAGCAGCATGTTCATGGTGTTCTCCCCTCGCTTTCGTGCCCTGTCTGCAGGGAGCTGCTGGTCACCCTCCTGACGCCCTCTGGTCACTCTCTCCTGGCACTTTTGCCCACGAGGCACAAGGCTTTGGGAGGCTTTGTACATGCCAGTCCCCAAATTAAACTGAATTGGGGGCGCTTTTACTAACAGATGTTCTTTAATAAAAAGCATTCATAGTTCTATTTAGTTTTTTCACTTGACCCTTCCGTGTGCAGAGGAGGTTTGACTGCAGGTGCTGCACTGCTGTTCAGTGCCTGTGCTGGGCCTCTGTCCTACCCAGGGGCTGCCCCAAGGCTCCTTGGCAGGGGCTTCTCTGTGCTAGCAGAGTTCTGGCACTAAATTTTTTATGAGCACTATTATGGCATTGACCCCATGAGCTGAAGCTGCTGAAGATCTGTAGCTTGTTTCAGCTGCCGCTCGGGAGGTGCCCTCTCCCAACCTTGCTTTTGGGGTTATCTGTATGATTCTTTGTTTATTTTAGGATCTTCTCATAATAGGTTAGGTTGGTTTCACAGTCAGTGAGGTCCTCAAGGGTTTGGAACATCTTGTCCAGGTTAGAGTCCTGACAGCATGTGTTTCTGTTACTTTATGAGTTAAAGGCAGATGGATCTTACCCTTCCCCTGCCTTGTGTTGTTTAAGATGAGACTAATTCTGCTCTTGGTGTGAACTGTAATATATATTATGTTGTGTTTGTCTTTACATGCAGCCCCTTTGAAGAGGTAGGGACTTGCTCCATCACTCTTGCTTCAGTTAGGTCATTCTCGACATTTCCCTCAGATGTGGCCAGAACAGTTAATTAACAGGTCACCTTTTGCTGTTACTGTTTTAGGCTGCATTTCCTATGCTTAAGAGAGTTGTGCTGTGTTCGGAATGCAGCATCTCTGTCCGGGAAGGGCCATCCCTTGGTGTCTCTCACAGTCTGTGTACAGATGGTTGTGGTTGTTTCAAGAGGTGCTGGTTTCTCCTGCATACACAGACACCAGTTCATAGACAGCTCTAGTTATTTAGAAATTCAGAGCCTTCAGAGCAGGCAGTAGATGTTCAGTATCTTTCTTTCAGCTTGTGATGTGTTTTGACAGGTTTTCCTGCCATTCCTACTGGATCCAGTGCAGGCCCTGGGCCGTGTCCATGTCCCTGCCCCACTCCCAAGGAGCTGCTCGCTCCTGCCCATGTGTTCTTCCCTGTGGAGCTGCTTTCGACATTATTCCACAGGAAGCTGGGACTGCCTTGGTTTCTGTTAGTATTCCCACCATGTATTGTGTCTTGATTTAGAGCCACTCACAGGAAAGGAGATCAGCCGAGAAGGTCAACAAATAGGCTTTCCTGGGTTTTTGGTAGCTCCTGGACTGTCAGTGGTGGAAAGCAGGGACAAAGAGGTGGTTCCCAGAGCCCCTTGGGCAGCTGGGGGACCCCGGTCCTGACACACCAACCCAACACCACAGGCAGCCTGGGGCTGGCACAGCTCTGTCCCCTCAGGGCAGTGTGTCCTGGGTGTGCCACAGTGACACTCCCCTGTCCCTGAGCACTGTCAACCCCCTCCCCAAGAGGGACAGAGGCTTTGGGTCGGTCCCCGTGCCTCAGACATCGACTGTCTTTGCTGCTCGTGCTCTCCTTCCTCATCATGTGTGTCTCCCGTGGCGCTGTGTCCCGTGGGCAGCCGGTGTCCCCTGTCACAGGAAGGGTGGGCACAGGCCCTTCCTCTCCCCTCAGGCTCCGCTTTACCCCAGCTCTGCCTCTGCCTTTATTCCTCCATTTCTCCTGGTTCAGCACCCACGAGCCTCTGCTTTGCTGAGCTGGGAGTAAAACAGTCTTAAACTCCACGATGACAGACACGTGTGTCCAACCCTGTTTTTCAGTTTGTGGTAATTGGTTTTGTGTCCCTTCTGCCCTGCACCTGAACTTTGTGCCTGTCACCGTGGGTTGTGACAGCAGCAGGGTGGCACTCTCTTCTTTTTCTGCTGCTCCCTGGGAAAGCTGTGGGCTTTCAGAAGCAGAATCACAGGATCATCCAGGTTGGAAAAGACACTTGACATCGAGTCATTGGCCTTCTTGGCCACCTGGGCACACTGCTGGCTCATGTTCAGCATCCTGCTGATTAGAATCCCCAGGTCCCTCTCCAGCCACTCTGTCCCCAGCCTGTAGCGCTGCAGGGGGTTGTTGTGGCCAAAGTGCAGGACATGACACTTGGTCTTGTTAAACATCATACCATTGGAACTAAGGGACACTGAATTTGCATTTGGAAGTTGTTTGTGCAAATGTAAGTAGTGAAAGCACCGCATTTAAGTAAAAGCTTGGATTTTGAAGAATCTGCACTCTTCCTTTAAGTGTTTTTTCTTAAAATCATGTGTTACTCTAGTTTTCCTCATTGGTTTGTCTACGTTGGCTTTGAAATGTGGTGGACAAATAATGTGAACAGAATGTGTGGGTTATCTTTTTTTTGTTTGTTAGCTGCGAGTGTAAAGTTGGTACAAAACACCACAAATAAGCAGTACCCAGCTGAAGGAGAGTTTTATTAGCATTGTCTGTTTAGTCTGATAGAGCACGGCAACAGAGAGGGTTGCAAGTCTATGTGAGGATAAGAAAAGATTTAAATCCAACAGATCTTGGAATGTAGGTGTCTAGAGGATGCCAGTAAACTTTTGAAGACAATACAGGAGATCAAAAATTTTGATAAAAAAAATCTTAATTATGTTGAAACATCTGTGATAGTCATGTTGATGAACCTGAAAGCAGTTTTTGAATAAGACTATTACTGGTTAAACAGAACTTGATCAAAGGTTTTGCTTTTCATTAAATAACTAGAAAACCAAGTACAATAAAGGGAGGGGAAAATAGCCTGTATTTCATATTTTTGTCTGAATGTAGCTTGAGGGAAGAGATGAAAAGTCCTGCCCAGGACTGCTCTTTAAGAGACTGTAACAGCAGCAGGGCCAACATGGTGCTGTGGGATGCCAGGAGACCTTTGGAGCTCAGCGTTCAGGGATCCCTCAGCCCACATGGGGCTCTTGGAGCTGTTTAAGTCAGGCACTCAGACGTTTGGGTTGGTTGTGCCTTGTGCTCACTCAGCGTGCAGAGTCCAACTTGCCAGTTCTCCTCTGGTTCGTTTTGGAGCTCAGTGAGTTTTCACAAAGTGAGTCAAGAATTTTTTCCTTTAAGCTAAAAAAATGAGCCTATTCTTTGCTAAAAATAACCTTCACAAAATAGAACCTGCTTTCTATAATTCATCGGCATTCTTCCATTTCCCTCTGAATGAAACTAAAAAGAAATTTTCCAGGCTGTTAATTTGGTTTCATTTAGTTCTTTCCCCTTTTTTTTTTTTCCTTTGAATGAAAGGCTCCTTACCCTGTCTAAATATATTTTCTCTTTCTCCTTCTTTTTGAAAAGACTCCTTCCCCATCTGAATATATTTTTACAACAGGCTTAAAGCTTTTCTTTTGGCTGTTGGGTGTAATTTTGTAGGAAATGGAAACACCGAGGAGAAGAGAGACTACTTGTGTGTTGTATTTGAAAAGCTGCTTGTTTTCGGGCTATTACCAGCTCATGTGGTGTCCATGTGTTCACGAGCTGGCTGGTTTTTCATATAAGCCTGACCAATACAGTGACCAGCATGACATAAATAGACTTCAAGTGGAAACTTGTTATGAAAAGAGATGGTTTTAGTGGGATTTGGAATTCCAGGAAAAGGTCAAAACTGCTTTTAATTGAAGGGAGCAGCGCACACAGGACACATGTCCTGTTATTTTAACATGGATCCCACGTGGTGCTGCCGTCTGGAAGGCGGCGTGCATGTTTGGGAGGAAAGGGTTTCTTTTTGGGAAGGGTTTCTATTTGTGGCCCTACGGAGTCAAAATGTGTGCCTGATGGGAAGGTAGGATGAAACCAGAGCCATGTTCCCCTGGGCTTTGGGGTGTTTGCAGAGCTCAGGGAATGTCAGAATTTGGTGCCTGTTTGAGGAGCAGCCTGAGCTTAAAGCGGGCAAAGAACCCTGAGGAATCCATGCTTGACCAGGGATATGGGCACAGGGCAGAGTGACCTGGGGCCTGAGTCATGAGGGCAAGGGAGAGTGGTGGGAAAGAAGAGCACTGAGTGCTTGAGAGAGAGCCCTGGAGCAGACAAGGCTCTGGGGAGGCCTTCGAGCCCCTTCCAGTGCCTAAAGGGGCTCCAGGAGAGCTGGAGAGGGACTTGGGACAAGGGCCTGGAGGGACACAACAAGGGGAACTGGGTTCCCTCTGCCAGAGGGCAGGGATAGATGGGATATTGGGAAGGAATTCTTGGCTGTGAGGGTGGGGAGGCCCTGGCACAGGTTGCCCAGAGAAGCTGTGGCTGCCCCATCCCTGGAAGTGTCCAAGGCCAGGTTGGATGGGGCTTGGAGCAACCTGGTTTAGTGGAAGATGTCCCTGCCCAGGGCAGGGGGTTGGAATGAGGTGAGGTTTAAGGTCCCTTCCAACCCAAACCATTCTGGGATTCCATGATAATCCAAACAAATTGTTAGTATCTGTCCCAGGCATTTTGCTTTCCTGCCATTCCTCAAGCTGTGTTGCTCTTTGGCTGATCCCCCAAGGGCATGAGCTGAGGCTGCGGTGTGGACAGGGGAGAAGGACCTGGAGCAACCAGCTGGCACAGAGCTGGAGGTGGGGGAAGCCAGAAAGGAGGCTGATAAGGTAGGGTTGGGATTAGTGAGTGGGGAGATACTGGTCCATCGGTGAATGGTATGAAAGCATTTAGCATTGAAGAGGACAGGGAAAAGATTAATTTCCGTTACGTTACAAAAAGAATGAGATAATTTAATGAAGGACAGAGTGTGGAGAGAAAGGATGGGAAGAAGGCCAGAGTCCGTGGAAGACATGAAATATAATGTGTCTATTTTTAGGCAGAAAAATAAGAGGATGATAAATTATCTTTCTACTTGATTGTTATCTCCAGTCCTTCAAAACTTCAAATTGTTTCATTTATAGGAGGTGACCGGGGAGGAGTCTGAGGCAGAGGGTTTGGTTGCAGAATTGTACCACTCAGTGGTAAAAATGGAAGGAAAGGAAGTGGTTGTGCTGTAGGAGGGACTGCTGGAGGAGGGCGTGGCAGTGGGGAGCTGGGCAGCGGAGTGTTGAGGTGACAGCCCAAGCTGTGGGCAGCTGGGGGAATCACAGCAGCCACAGGACTCACCAAAACCCAGCCTGGGCAGAGGAGTCCGTGTTGGCAGCCCTGGAGACCTCGTTAGCACCTTCTCTGTCGGAACTGCCTGCTCATGGACTTAACGGGTACCTTCCAGTGCTGCTTCTTTCTCCTACTCTAATTTGTATTTCTGTCATCACCTCTTCAAACCTTCCTGTGTCTGTGGGATCCCAGAAGGAATGAATCTGCACGCGACAGACAGCCTTGTTCAGCACCTCTTCACGTTATTTCACTGGGCTTTTGCCACCTGCTGTTCCCGTGTCAAGGAATCTCTGTTCTGAGAGCTGTGATGTTCACTCGACCCCTCACTTCTCACCCGGGATGGCACAGTTTAACAACCCTTCATGGGATTGACTTGTTTAAATCCGACCCCTTGGAGCTGGGCATGCAGCTGCAGCCCGTGTTCAGTTCCACATCTCCGTGCTTCTGCCTCGGGGACAGGACAGGACACAGGGATGGTGCCTGACCCCACAGATGGCCCAGGGATGGCCCTTTTTTGTTGTGTGTCTTAAAAGGGGAGACAAGGAGGAAAAGGGGAAGGTCCTGCAGCTTTTGGTGACTTGCATCATCTCATTGTGCCTGGCTTGGTTCTGCAATCATTTCCATAAATCCATTCCCCCTGAGCCTTTGTTCTTTTCGTTGGTTAGTTTGTTGGGTCTCACAGGAGTCAGGTGTGGGTTTTCCAGGCCATTGGTGAGACAGAGGCCATTCTTCCAGAGCTGAAGGTCTCGATGCACCTGGGGACAGTGCACAGCAGCTCTGTGGGGGACATCTGCCATGGGCTTCTAGGTACTGACTCCTGGGGTTAAAAATAAGAAGAAAATAAAGACTTTTTAAAAACAAACAAAACCCAAACACTCAAAGCACTGTTCTTCCCTATTTGCATGCTGCCCCTGCTTTTTCACTAATCCAGGAGCACGTAGAGACTGTAGCAGTGAAACGTGGCAGCAGGAGTGCCATTGGCAGCTTTGATTTTTCACTTGTGGCTGAGTGCTGCTCACGCTGAAAATCCATTCCTGATCTGCCTTCAAATGTAGCTCTTGTGGGTTTTTTTCACGTAGGTTTGAGATTGGAATTTTCTTGGGAGCTCTGGGTATTACATATGAATTTATATCTCCTCCAGTGGGAGGTGGGGATGGGTACAGCGGTGCTCTGTTTATAGTCTCTGTTGTGCGAGGATCTTGTGCTCGGGGGACCTCCTTGCTCTCTGTAACTTCTTGAAACAAGGTTGGAGCCAGGTGAGGATTGGGCTCTTCTCCTGGGTCACAAGTGACAGGATGAAAGGAAACAGCCTCAAGTTGCACCAGGGGAGGTTTAGGTTGGATATTGAGGAAACTTCCATCACCAAAAGGCTTGTCTGGCCACAGCACAGTGAGGCTCCACTCTGGTTTGGACATCAGTGCCTGGTGCTGTCAGAGCTGCGCCAGAGCCCCATGCTGGGCTTTAGTGGGAAGTATCACAATCCCCAGAGTCTTGTTTATTTGATGGTTTGAGTCTGGCCTTTTGGTTTAGACCAAAAACAAATCATATACAAAGCATGTTCTCAGGTCATACCCATTTTGTAGAGGGATTAAAAAAACCAAACCATCAATAAGTCCTGTGCCCCCTTCATAACTTCATCCTGAAGTCGTCTTGAAATTGCTGCAGCTCCTGATTTGCTTGGTTTCTCTTTGGCTGTTATAAGAGCAGCAATCCTTACTGTTCCTCAGTGGGTTGTCTCACTGTGTTCAGAATGAAGGGGAGAAGAGTTAAGCTGGTAAACAAGCAGTTCCTGGTGGGCATTTCTTGCAGGTCAGTTTTACCGCCTGCCTGATGGACACAAGGTTTATCTGTGCTGGCCCAGGGGAAGGGCACAGGAGGGAGAAGGGGATGTTGTGTTCTCTCTGGTATTAATTTAGGCTGACCCTGAGCTTGGGCCAGAGTTCAAGCTCTGCACCCAGAGTGAGGGCTTCCCTAGGGAATATGGAGAGTGTTCATCACTGGGGGAAAATAATTGTTCCTAAGGAGAGGAAATTTCACCTTCTTGACCAGTAATGTCTCAATTCTAGAATTGTCAAAGGGTGAATAACAAAGGGGAGGTGATGGGTAGCATGGGACAAACGTGGTGCCTTTTCCCCTCAGCTTTCATTTGAGGCTCACAGGATGTTTCAGCCTTACAAATCATTACAGTACCTGTGGGCAAACCTTCGTGCAACAAGCAGGCAGGATAGAGTAGTAAATTCAAAGTTGTATCCAACCACATGAAAATAACACACTTCATGGGAGAGTAGAGCAAAACAGGGGTTTCATGCCTCTGTGTTTGAGCTGTTTGTAAGGGATGATGTTGAGGCATCTCTCTGGCTTTGTTTGATATGTTCTGCTGACTCCCACAAATACTGCATGGTCCTGCCCCTGCTGTGACAGGAAAGCCTCATCAGAGTTCTTATTCCCCACCAGGATGTAAAAATTATCCAGAAGTCTAGTTGTTGAAGATAAAGCTCAACAAATCAATTCTCTCCCTCTGTGAGCATGTCGATGCCGGGCTCTAATGCTGAAAAGGACAGAACTTTGCACCTACTGTGGTTTTGCTGCTTTGGTTTTCATAACTTCTGTAGCAATCTGGAAATGCTTCTGCCAGTTTGTCCTTGGCAGGAGCTCTAATGGACTCGAGCATCCCACAGAAGCACTGTCATCCCTCTGACCCAGTTTGTTAGAAGGAAATTCAGGTCCCTTGCAGTTCAGGTGGCTGGGTGTGGGCGGGTCGGTGAAGTTCCTTATCCCCAGGTGATGAATGTGCCCCTGTAACAGCACATATTTCAACACAAATCAAGTCTGCTGATTTAATTGCCTGATAAACCTGTGTGGGTGCAAATGCTGTGCAGTCCTATACAAAAATGCGCCTTCTTGGTGATAATCAGAGGAGATTTGGAAACGGAAGGTGTTGTCCATTGGCATCATGGAGGAGCATCCTCATGTTTGTACTTCTTGTTTTAATTGTGAAAAAAAAAATAAAATAAATCTGCACTTGAAGGTACTGAAGAAAGCAATTTAGTATTGGGATATTATTATAAAAATACATTACTCCTGTTCCTAATTAATTTTTGTCTTTTGTTTTTCAGCCAGAAAATTTGCAGAAGAATTGGCTTCGGGAATTTTATCAGGTAAGGTAAAGCTTATTTTCTTATGGAGTTTTGTGCACACTTGCTTATTGGCGTAATTTGCAATGTCAGGATCTTTTGCTTTGTGAAGTGTAATCCCTAACTAAGGTAAAAAACAACCCTGAAAAATGTGTTTTTCTGGATTTCTAAGTAATCATTATAAAAATACAGCGTATGAACACTGTTCTCATTGACGATACTCTGCCTTAAAAAAAGGATTGATGTTTTATAAAATTCACTTTAGTTTGGCATTGGTCTTTCAGATCTTCGAGTAAAAGAGGTATTTGAGTATTTAATAAAAAAAAAGAAATCTGTTGGGAAGTCTAGCTTACCATAATATTGAAATATGACAATTTCTGGCATTGGTTCGTAATAGATCAGTCCTGTGTCTCTCTGAAAATTTCTGAATTTTCTTTCTGAAAATTTTCTTGTTTGGGCAATGTGATACTGAACCCACGTTATAGAGTGCTCTGTAAACTTTGGGTGTGAGGTTTATTTTAAAAGTATAAAAGGTCCTCTGACACACTGTGTTGATGTAGCAGAGACTTGTTTAACTAGCAGACATGCAGAAACATGGAAATAAGCAACAGGAAATGAGCACTGGTGGGGCTCGAAGGTGTCATCCTTGGGAGGCAGCACAAGCGCTGGGTCACTCCAAGAGCTGGTGCCACAGCTGCCACAACTGAGAGTCAGAGTCACAGACTCACAGAATGGTTTGAGTTGGGAAGGGCTGTAAAGCCCATCTGTTTCCACCTGCTGCCGTGGGCAGGGGCACCTTCCACTAGACCAGGTTGTTCCAAGCCTTGTCCAGCCTGGCCACTGAAAGGAACTGAACGTGGTACTGAAGGGCCACAAGATTTCTTTATTCAGTCCTACTTCTCTCATAGAAAAATGCTTAAAGCGACAAAATTGTGGTTTTCAAGTTTTAAACTGAAACTGCGTGCAGCAAAGATCATTAGCAGTATTTTATCTTTTGCTTTTAGTAACTGAACACGCCCTGTACTTCTTTACACTCTCCAGTTACTGGTGCAACATGGGACCCTTACTGCGCTGTGTAAAATACTGCAGTTTGCTTTTTCTGGCAAACTTAAAGGATTTGCAGAAATCCGAGGTGCACTAATCAATCCTACATTCTTCAGTATCTGCCAAGTTCTGATTAGTCTGTTTATTTTTCTTCTTCCGTCTTGGTTGATCAATGCTGTATGTGCATGGTGCTTGCACTGCACAGGCATCTCAGCCAGCTTTGATTCCAACCCTCCACGGCTTCAGGAAAAACTCCTCCTAAAGAGAAATACAAATAAACAGAACTCTTTTAATTTAATTTTCTTTTTTTTTTTTTTTTCAGATCAGTCTGCATTATCAGGCTGCATATTTTTCAGCATCACATGACTTATTTATATATCTTTATCGAGGAGACTCTTTCCCTGTTCCCTTGTTTACCGAAGCAGGATGAGCGCTATGGAAGTGCTTCTGAATAGTTTGTGGAAAACAGGAAGAGGAGGGGAGTAGAATGAGCTGCTGCTATCTTAAGGCAGGGACCACTGACGTGTGACTGGATGTGGTCTGTCTTTGGTCCAGTGAATATTGTGTTTAGAGAATTCCAAACAGGAAGGTGGTGATCCATTAACTCTCCACGAGGCCAGTCAAGGGCAGAGTCTCGACCAGGGAAAGTGTCACTGAGGCAGATCCAAGCCTGTCCCTCAGCTATGGGGGCTCTGCAACATTCTCTCTCCCTTTCCACGTCTCTGCCCTCTGTCCCTGCAGTCTGAGAGCTGTATTTTAAAAAGAGAGGAAGAGTAACCAGGACAAGGCCAATAGTGCTGTGTGTGGTCAGAGCCAGCCATGCCCTGTGGGCCCTCATCCTACTTCCCCTCTCGTCCCTGCACAGGGTGGCTGCTCACACCGCGCTCTCCCGTGCAGCAGGAAGTGGAACAAAACTCAATAAAAAGCTCCTTAGGGAAGAGACGAACGTGGCTGTACCAAAAAGTCGCTCAGCACCATCCTAGCTCAGGCTGCAGAGCGACCCAGTGAATGTGCAGCTTCAGGGGGGATTGCTGTGTTCAATTCCACACGCTCTGTGCACAAACCCTGCGAACTGAGGTTCAGCATCATCACTGGAAAATGACTCTTCGTGTTTCTTCGTAAACTTGAAACCAGATAAACCGCAGACCACAGTTTTTTCCATTCTTCTGAGGAATTCAATTTGCATATGTAGTTGTGTCAGGGCAGTTTGCATAACTTCAGAGGACGAGGTCCTTGTGTAAGTAGTCAAAATGTTCTCCACAGAAAAGGAAGCACCATTACCACCCTTAGTTTAAAATGTTTCTAGAATTTAAATCTGTGATGTCTTTTCAGTTGATGTCAGAGAGTGTATCGGTTACAGAGCATTTTGGGGGCTTGTTTTTAAGTTCCAGTAAATTAAAATAAGGGATTTTAATTGCTGTAATGGGTAAATACAAGTCATGTATTATCATTGATTGACATGTCATATGCATTTCTGAGGACGTGGCAGCATATGGAGGGCTAAAATAATATTAAAATGTCACATGCTAAATTTTTTAAACTTCTGCCATCGATCTACAAATATCCTACGTTATTAATATGAAAAATATGGAAGATCTAATGCTGTTAAATTAAAGTTTGTCCAAGAAATACAAACAGGAAAAAAAAATATTTCAAAGACCATTTCAGAGCTGGTTTTAGCAGCAACTCCCAGCCCAGAGAGCCACCAGCTGACAGCACAGTGGATGTAGCTGAGAAGTGTTGCCCTCTCTGATCTGGTGGCCTTGAATTCATCCACCTGCAGTCCTATAGAAGTGGAGCCTTCATTTGGGTGACAGCTGACTGGGTAGTTTAAAAAGGTGTAATTTTCTACCAGTTTGCTATTAATTGTTGCTTTTCCCCCAAGGAAGAGTAAAACTAAATGAAACAGGAGTTCAGCTGAGCCCAGTCCCAGATATTTCATAGAATCATAGAATGTTAAGGGTTGGAAAGGAGCTTAAAGGAGGAGAACAAACACCAAGCTTCTGTTTTGCCAAACATCACCTCAGTATCAGGTAGAGGTGAGCAGAGAAGGCACTTTGCCTGCCAGGAGTGTCCTTGCTTTGGATGTTTTCTCCTGTGACTGGTGGCCTGCAAGAGGTGTCAGACTTGGGTGTGAAATAGTTTAATTTGGACTCTGATCCTCTTTCCAGTAAAAATTCTCTTACCCCAAGAACCTGTCTTGGAAACAAGGACGCAAAGGGGCTGCTGGGGGAGAGTGGAAAATGCCTGAGAAAAGTGATGTGGAGCATTTTATTTGTGATGGAGAAGAGTTTGGTGCTTATGAAGAAATGGGATGATTTGATGAACTACCTGCTGTGGAAATGAGAATATTCACAGAACGTGCATGTCAGAATTTTGTCCCAGTCATGCAGAGTGCCTGTGCCCCGGCTCACAGCCTCTGTGTCAGTGCACAGGAAAAAGTACAGGGGAACAAGAAGCTTCAAGAGCATGGAGGAAGCTGTTTGCAGGGGAGGGGGGTTGTAGGAGCACAGAGAAAGGACTTTTATTGACTTATTTATTTACTTAGGGCTTTTTTTTTTTTTCCTTTTCACCCCCTCCTTCCCCATACCTTGTCCTTTCTCCAGCTGCACTGGGCAGGAAGAGTTCAGGAGCCGGAGCGATTGCAAACCCTCACTAATTTTAGTAACAGTCTTTTGTGTTGCGTTCGTGGCAGATGGTCATTTTAGATGAAAGCCTGGAGGCAGAGGGCTTTATTCCCCTAGTGCAATTTTCCATGTTGCCTGATGTGTTTGAGAGTATTTTGAGCGTTTACTTGTAGTTACACAGAAGTGAAAAGTTTACCTAAAAGCTAAAGGTCATCTTGGTATTGTTGTGTGGGAACTTGGTGTGTTACTTTGGAAAGAAAGAAGAAGGAAGAAAATAACAAACAAAAAGCCCTCAAACCAACCAAACAAAAAACCCCAAAATACAACAAAAACCAACCCAACCACTCAGAGGTTGTTGCTTAATTATTTTAGTGGACTTAATGCTGTTTGTTTTATTAGAGAAGGTGATTAACCAGAAAGCTCTGCTGCAGCCCCCAGCAGCTCCTGGGAGCTGAGGTCTTGGCCCTTTCTCAGAGGGCTGGAAGTTGTGGATGTTTCTCTTTCTTCTTTCCTGAAGCTTTTTCTCAGGTGGGGCTATCTGAGGGTTTTCTGGTTGGTTTGAATCCATGGCCTGTGTCCAGGATAGGGATGGGGGCCTGAGCTGCTGGGGCAGCGCCACAGGGCTCTGGGTGTGCAGTCCCTGGGAGGTGCCTTTTTTTATTTCTTCAGACTTACAGAAATTGTAAAGACTTGGATTGCTTTGAGGCCACGCACGATATATTGACTTGTTCATATTTCACAGCTCACAAGGAAGCCAAAGCTCATACTTTCTTTTTGAGCAGTCCTGTGGATGGGCAATGAAGGCTCAGGCTCCTCTCGTGCCTTGCTTGAATGGGGTCTGAGCCTGGTGCCCTTGCTCCAGGGAGGCTTGGCTGGCAGCTCCTGCCCCAGCTCCAGGAGACCCTGACCCACCCTGGCCTGTGGCACTCTGGGCCCAGGGCACCCCCACTGCCAGGGTCCCCTCCCCGTCCCCTCTCCAAAACAGGCAAAGGCGTGTAGCAGTGGGAAGGTGTCAGGTTTGTACTTTTCACCAGTTTTATATTCATTGAGCTATACTGGAGCATCTTGCTCAGTTACCCACGTTCCCCAAAATAACTCCTGATTGTGGCTTCCTTTATGCTATTTTTGTGTATCCAGAAACTGAGAATAATGCCCAACTTGGTAAAAACGTTGTGCTGCTGCGAATGCAAATTATGTGTTTATGTTGGTCTCGTGTATGATCTTTAACCTCTGGCAACTGGGAGTTTTCTGCTCTGAAGTATTCATTACTCATTATTATGTACTGTTTGTTCTCCATAAGAGTAGAAAACTAGTAAAAGGTAATGAAGCGGAACCAATTTGCTCTTAGTTGGAGGAGTTTTATTATATGAGAAGACATAACTAATATTCAGGTATGTTTTAGTGGTTTAACCTGCAAGGAATGCCATGACAACCTATACTAAGCCAGTGCTATTTCCCCATGGATATATCCTCATCAATATAATTTTTTTTTCCTTTGGATTTTTTTAATACCCACTGTGATTTCAAGTTCTCAAGGATTTAAATGCAAACCAAAAAAACCTGTGTTCTGTGTCTCAGTTCAGAGTTCTGTTGCTGCTGCAGCACAGTGGAATTGCTCTGCAGTGTTTTCCCAAGGCAGGACTTCCCTATTCAGGGCTCCCTGTGACTGATGATGAATGCAAGATAGTTTATGCCTAGGCCTTACATGAAGTTGTTTATTTTACTTTTATCTTACCACTTCATTAGTTTCATTAGCTATGTAAGAAGAGCTTGTACTGAAGCAAACTTGTTGTAGTTAAAATGAGTAACACGGGGCTGGTTCTGCTGTGCCCACCACAGTCAGTGTTACTGGGTGCATTGCCCTGGAACAGTGAGAGTGGATGGGCTACAAGATTAAATAATTACAACTGCTTTCTGATGATGGTAACTTCATAGAACTGTCCAAGTAGATGAGATCAGGATGGAGAGTCCAGAACTGATTTGGAGCAATAAAGCAGATGGAGAACTGGGGTGGCATTGTGTTGGGGACCACAGATGAGCTCTGTTCTGGAGTTCCACTCCGTGGGCTGTGTTTGGTTAGTATTTCTCTCCAGGTAGTGAACAAAATGAACCAACCAGGTAAAGTAAGGATGCTCCATAGTCCTTCACTGCTGCTGCACTCTGTGATGACAGGCTGCTGTCTGTGGTCCCTTGGGCAGCACCCTGGGAAGAAAGGAGGGAGCATCTGTACAGGGATGCTTTCTCAGCAGCTTTCTCTTAGCTGTTTGTAAACCTGTAAAATCAACTAGTATTACTTTAGGCTTTCATAGTTATGGGAAGTATCTCCCAGTTGGGTATCATTTCTTGTGGTTGAGGGATTTTTTTTTTGTTGTTTTTTAGCCAGCTGGTCTGTCCACCTGCATGCTGGTTTTGGTTTTTTCAATTGGACTTTCCTCTGGGTCCTGCTCTGGCTCATTCTTGGTCCCTACTAATGATGGTCTATTTTAAAGCAAGATTTCTGTTATCCTTGTTTGCAGAGACCGGCATTAATGAGATAATGAAAGTGCTCAAACACCTAAGTGGGAGTATTTGCTTTTTGCCTTTATATTGTAACACTGACAGCAGCTCCTCTGAGTGCTTCAGTGCCAAGATGTGTTTCAATGCAGGGAAGCTGAGGTACAGAGGAGGAAGTAACTGAAGTCACTCAAGGCCCACAGCAGGACATTCCCTCCATCCTTGAGGCTGACCCAGTGTAGGTTGGCAGTGCTGTAATTCCCTGGGACCTGGACACAGCGGTACTCCGAGTTCCTCTTGGCTTTGGTGTGCTTGAGCCACTGCCATGGAGTGTGTGCTCCGAGGGGACTGGCGCTGTCTCCTGCCCGTGCCAGTGGGCCCTCCCTGCCACAGCTCATCCCCGAGCAGGGCTGCTCTGCTGCTGCCATGGGAAGGTGCCAGCTCAGAGCAGGGCCCTGTGACTGCTTCTGGCTGAGTGCTAAGCTGCTGTGGTTTGGATTTTGCCGATCTTGAGTTCATTGTCTTTGAGCTTGATTGTCTGATGAGATTATTTGTGCAGTTGGGAATGAGGGATTTTGTGCTCTGTCATCGGATCAAGTGGCAGTTTCTCTCCACTGTGGTTTAAAAGAAACATCCACAAGTTCCAGTTCGAGTGTCCCATCCTCAGAAGTGTTCCAGGCCAGTTTGGATGTGGCTTGGAGCAGCCTGGTCTAGTGGAAGGAGTCCCTGCCCATGGCAGGGGCATGGAACAAGAAAAGACCTTTTAGCAGTAACATTAGTCACTTCTGATTTACATCATTAAGACTGCAGTGGTTTACTGTGTCTGTGCCATTTCAGAGTTGTAGGGTAGGCAATGAGTACAAAGGGAAAGCAATCCCTTTGTTTTTTCAGCTGTCCTTCCCTGGGGGGTGCTGAGGGGAGAGTTCTCCAGTCCTCGTGCCCACCTCCCACACAGCTCTGCCCCAGCAGGAGTGGGAGAGGTGCTGTGCCCCCCACATGTGGAGCACCCGAGCCTGCAGCCAAGGCCTGCACAGGGCAGCTGGTCCATGATTCTGCTGGGAGCAGCTGTTGGGAACCAGCCATTCCTCCTCCCAGTGGCTGCAGGGACAGTGTGGGGCTGTGCTGGCTGGGGCTGCCCAGGGCCACCCGTCAGAAATAAGGGAATCCTATTTCGGATTTTAGTTTGTTCTCTCCTCATGTGCTTGCATCATTTATCTTTTCAGACTGTTCCCTTTTAGAATGGAAGTAGTTCTGCAGCTTGTTTCTGTTAATTCACAGTAAGACATGGAATACAAGTTGTAGAGACTCAGTATCAACACAGAGACACTTTGGATGTGGTGTTTAAAGTGCTGAATAGAGACAGCACAGAGAGAATTCCACAGGACAGATTAACGTAGAATGTGTGTTCAAAGCAGCAGCAAATTTATAAACACTGCATATTTGATTTGATGCACGATGAAAGACAGAAGCATTCTAGGTTTTTGTATGGTAATTGCATCCTAGTGCTGACTGTTCAGTATCTAAGATGTTTGCAGCATACGAGACTAACACCTGGAATAGCGTGATGGATTTCTGTGCCTCCTGTGTTAGATGTATGTGAGTACCATAGTGTGCGTGGTATTTAAATACTTTTGTAAAAAGATACTCCGTAAATAAAAATGTCAAACACAGCAGCTAATCAGCGTTCGGAAATTTTGTAAAAGTGGAAAGAAACAGTTTAATTGAGGTGTTAGAACTCTACCACCTCCCAGACAAGGAGAGGTTTTGATCATCTTAATAACGTCAGCTCCTCTTTGAGGGGAGTTGAACGAGTTTATTTGTATTTTAAATCCCTAGGAACTAATTTAAAGAGGAAAATATTAACTTGGAACACTTGAGATAATTACTGTGTATTAAGACCTTTTTATGTGGAAGGAAATGATGCTCCCCTTGCTGCTTATTGCTGTTGTGCCAGTTACCTCTCAGGTAGCAGCTGCCAGCCCTCCCCGTCCAGGGGACACACCCGGATGGGTGTCGTTCATGCTGTGTTAAAACCGGCTCTTCTCTCTGTTCCAGGTCGTCCATGCACACAAACCCCACTTCATGGCTTTACACTGTCAAGAATTCGGAGGGAAAAACTATGAAGCTTCCATGTCTCACGTGGACAAGTTCGTGAAGTAAGTGTCGGGGGGGTCGTGGCCGGGCGCCCCCGGGGCCGGGGACAAGGGCGGGAGCGATCAGTCACCGGCGGAGCCGCGGAGCTCCCCCGGGAATGTTTTGATTGATCGCTTCCGAATCCCCGGGAGATGGGAATGAACCGGGCGCGTGCGGGGATGAGCCGGGACCGCGCGCGCCCTCTGCGGGCGGCGGGCGGCGCTGCAGCCGCGGGCCCGGGGCTGGCAGGGGGTGACGCTGAGACCCTGGGGTCTCCAGCACAAAATCGCCCAAATCCGCCCAGTTTCGTGGGCATCGGTGGCCCCCGTCCTGCCCAGCCGCGTCCAAACGGCCCTGGGGAACTCACTCCCTTTACGTGTTCAATCTCCTCTTTCTCTTTCAGAGAATTGTTATCAAGTGATGCAATGAAAGACTACAACAGAGCTCGAGTTTACCTGGATGAGAACTACAAGTCACAGGAACATTTCACGGTAAATTTCTTTATTTCACAAGTTTAGTTCAACCAGAGGTGAATTTCTTCAATTATGGGGTTTTGACCCATGGGGGCTATGAGCTGTTTCCATCCTGACAATGATTACATCTTTACTAAGAGTGTTGGAACACCACTCCATGGAATGTGTACGTGCTGGTCTCACAGAAGGGCATCCACCTAAAATGAGTAGAACATCACATGCGCAGTCTTTTGTTTAAAATGATTGTCAAAGGCCTTTCTTCCTCCAAAAACTAACCTTGGTGGCTCAGAGTCACCTCCCATTCCAGAGTTTGGCAGTGTCTGGCAGTGTGAGGTGGTGCCAGCGATGACCTGGTGACGAGTGGTGTTTAGGTACATGTAAATCTGTGCGTGCAGGGCTGCCTTCCCTGCAGAGCAGAAGGGCTTGCGTGGCCATTGCCAGGGCTGTGTGTTGTGCCAGCACGTCTGCTCTTTGTCCAAGTGGTCACTGCTGGGTTGCACAGGAAAGAACAGCCCCTTGGAGGTGAATAGAGACATCTGCCTTCTCCCCAGGGCAGCAACTTCCTTCTCCCCCAGGATGCTCCTTAGAGGAGCCTGGCTCCCCGGTGCCTCTGGGCTCTCTCTGGCGTTGAAGGTGGTGCTGCCCAGCAGCCAAAGACAGTGCCTGAGACACAGCTGGGACAAGGAACAACCAACCCACAAAAACCCCAGCTTGGAGGCATATAAGTTTGGGGAATAAGAACCTGGTTCTTATTTATTCCTTTTTTTTAATTACTCTGGCTAGAGGCCTAGCTAGCGTGGAACTGGAGGAGTGACATCAGTGTTTGTTTTCTCTTGCTCATCAAAGAAGAGAGAAACAAGATTATCAGCTTTACTGAGCCTTAGTGGGACAAGCCTCAGCCAGTAACGTGGAAACTGTCCTCTGAAGGTTTTAGAAAGTGCCAGTAGGTGAAGGGCAGTAGGTCAGAGCTGCATCCAAATAAACCCACGCTCCAGCAGAGACCCTGCAGGGTCCTGCAGCAGGTGCCTCCTGGTGTGAGCAGGGGAGCTGCCAGGGGCTCTGCATTACCTGATCAACCTTCAGTCAGGGGAGGTCCAGAAGTCCCTTCCAGCTGAGACTTTTCTGTGTTCCTAATTTGGGAAACAGCATAGAAAACTAATGCAATCTATAAAAAACTGCAACTTTATTTTTTAAAGATGATCTCAGTACTTCATAGTATTGAAGTTATTTTATTTAGCATGATACATTTATTTTTGATGCCACTACGGTGGATAAAAAGGCTGTTACAGAAGCTGACAGGAATACCTGTCATAGAGTATATGCTGTTTGTGTCTCTGTGAAGATCTCTGAATTTTGCAAAGTTCCCAGTTCAAGAAATAATGTGTTTTCTTCTTTCACATACCAGCATTATTTTCTAGGCACTGTGTTTTCTTGCAGTATTCCCCAACCACCTTAATATTTCTCTTTTTCCTGTCATAAGTGCTACTTTGCAAATTTTTTTTCTTCTAATTATTCGTTTATTAAAGCTGAGCCTTCCTGGAAAAAAAATTCTGTCGATATATTCAATAAAGGGGGAAGGGAAGACTGCTTCTACCAATATTATTTTCCGTGGAAAGCAATGTAACCAAACACCTGTTGTTATTATTATTTGTTTAAATTCCCCTTGGATGAACTGCTGGGGAGGGAGCACTCTAGAAAGGATTTACAGGTTGTGGTGACAGACTCAAACAAGCTCCCGGTGCAGTGCTGTCATTCAAGGAGGAATGTGACCCCCTGAAGGCAGAGCTAGTGGAGAAGGAGTGTAGGAAACACAGTGATTTTGTATCTGTGCAGACAAGGCAAAGCAGCACAGGTATTCTGGGATCTGATTAGGCAGCATGGATGGTCTGGGATCTAAGTCTTGCATCATCATTTTTAAAAGCACAGTGAAAAGATCATAGATCATAGAATAATGTTTTTGTTTTTTTCTGTCTGTTGTTTTCAACCTGTAAGAACCTTTTAGAGCTGAATCAGCTCGGTGAGGAAAAGGGAAAACCTAAAAGATGAATATACAATGATGTTTTGTGTTACTATCACTGAGAGGAGTATAAAACACTCTCCTGTGTGCTAGGGGAGTGTTTTATACCTTCCATGCTAGACTGTAGTAGTAGTGGCTTGGAACGAAAACCCAAAAACCTAGAAAGGAGAGAGGATGCACCTTCATACCGAGCTCCTTGAAATTCTGACTTCTCGGAGGCTGCTCTTTGGCACTGAATGCTGACAGTCCTCCTACACAGTTCCTGCAACTGCTGTCAGGAATCAAAGATTCATAGAAGGGGTGTTTGACACACGTGCTTTGGGCTGGCAGTTCTCCAGCTCCTCTGCTCAGCGTGTGTAGCATACACACAGGGTGACTGTCTGAGTGGGGGTTTCACATGTGGTGTGTCCATTTAGGGTAAAGTTTTGGTCTTATCTCCAGTGTGGTTTGGCTTGCACGATGTCATGCATCTACTTGTTTCCTCATTAGTTGTGTTTGCAAAGTTCTGTAACTTCTGTAGGCTTTTTTTCCATCCCTTCTAAGGCGTAGACTTGGCAGCAGATGGTGGCTCTGTTGTTATTATATTATTACCTCTCTGTCTCTGAAATACAAACATTTATCACGTATATTGTTGTACAATGCTATTTTCTTGAGAAAGGGAGAATCCCAAGCAGTTGCAGTTTGGTTAACCTTTAGCTCTGCTGCTCTCACATCCCCTTTTCTAGAAGTTTTGGCATCACTTCCTCTGTAAGGCTTTCCTTGGCTTGGCTCCTGCAAAGCTAAACTAGACTTTGCTGCCCACAGTTACTCAGTTTGCCTGTCTCTTCAGCACAAAGCTTCTGTCTCTGGCTCACGGCAGCATAGGGGGTGAGTTCCACACGAGAAATAACAACCCAGTGTGGTAAGGAGGTGTCTCTAGTGGAGTGATTTGGTTTTAAAAACTTTGATAACTCAGGGCATATTAAGGATCAAAATGGTTCGTTTGGCATAATCCCAGACGTAAAGCTGAATATCAGGATTTGTCATTTATGGTCACATATGCCAAATCTGGTGTAGGAGTGACTGGTTTGGGGTTTTGGATTTGTGGGAAGAGGAGGAGGAGTTGTGACGAGGGAGAGAAGTGAGCTTTGGTGGGTTGGGTTTGTTCTGCTGGGAAGGGCAGTAGGATGCAGCTGTGCGGGATTTTGTTCCACTCAAACCTTATTTAAACTCATGCACAAAGTACCCTCCAGGCTGAGCGGTGAGTGCGTGGCCAAGGAAGGTACTGGGATGGCAAGACTGTCCCAGGGATAAGCTCAGCTCGCAGGCTCTGAGGGTCGGGCTGGGGTGGGAGGCAGCTTTGGGGACAGCAACTCCTGCCCCAAGACTTTGGTTAAGGCCAGGCTTTGGGAGCAGCTGAGGTGTCACGGGAGCGCAGGGATGAAGCAGATTGTGTCACGCTTCGGAGACACGCAGCTTTATCAGATTTAAAAATGACCTGAAGATTAATCTCTTGGCTGCAGTAGAGCTGATGCCTGTCAGCTCTGGGAAGGTGGCAGTGCTGGAGAGCTCCCAGCAGTTACGGGTGAGCCTGGTGGGTGACAGCCCCTGCAGGCCTAACGAGGGCTTCCCAGAAATTTCAGATTAACTGAACCGGCAGCTCTGCTGCTGTCCCAGTTCTGACTGGAAATACTGATGGCAAACGAATGTGGATGGATGATACTTCCTTTTGTCATATATAATTTACCTAGGAGGTAGATCTTGGTTGCTACCAGAGAACGTACAGTTAGTGAAGAGGGAAGACAGAAATAAGAAGAGTGAAACAAGGCTGAGAAGCTGAGAAATTCAGTACATTGCTTTTATTTGTTTGTGACTGCAGCCAATGGACTTCACTCTTAATAAAGCAGATCTTTGCAGTTGTATTGATTTTTTTTTTCCCAACATCTCATAATTTACATTCTCTGTTAATTTTATTGTACTTGGTATATTTCATGTAAGGGGTAAATTATAAATCTTGACGCTTTTCTGTGTGAAGAGTTACTCAAAAATAGTTGGGTTTGTTGAACTTGTACTTTTCGATAATTCTGAAATAGGCCAAGTTAATGGGAAATAAGGGGGTTTTATTCTGGAATAAGAACATTCATACTGAAGCTGAATAGCAGCCAGAAGTATGTTGATGTTTTCATCAAATCCATAACTGTTTTTGTATGAAAACATTATCAGTATAATCGGTGACATTTTTACTGCAATTAGATAAAATCTAGTTTGGTTGGTGCCCCATATTTATTGATTTCTGGAGTACTCAGTTAAGGTTTTATATTGCTTAGGAATGCCTTTTTTTCGTTTTCATGGTTCTGAGAAAGCAGAGCAACCCCCTGTGTAGCTTAAACCTCCTTGCTGTGTGGAACACAGCAGGTATTTCCATAGGTAGAGAGAGAATCTTCAGTGCATCAAGTCAGTCCTTAGCTGATGTCTAGGAGCATCAGCCCAGTGGGGTAATGGCTTTTCTTCCCAATATAGTTTTTTTTTTAAGAAATAAGCAGAATCCTTCATTGCCTGTCTGCCTGCTCAGCCCCACAGGTGACCTTGCAATGATCAAAGAGCCATTGGGCTCTACCTATGTGTGATGTGCTGAAGTTCCAGCTTCCTCCTCTTAGTCAGGGTGCAGTGCACTGCAATTAGCTCACTGCATAGCAGAGTTTTATTGAAATTAAACCAGAAGACATTTTTTGAAACCATCATTTCTGACGTTTTTGGATTTTATACTTCTGGTACCAGTGGATTGAAGGCAGAGAGGCTGCTGTGCTCACACAGCTCCCTGCTTCCAAAGGACAGGTTTGGCAAGATAGTGACTGAAATGAAACTTCTCTTCAATAACCGCCTTGGAGGTGGACAAAGATGGGATACAAATAGAGAATACAGCAGAAACAGGCCTTTTTCTGCCAGGCTTTCTGTCCCCACCCCTGCCAAACCTGCGCTCGGGTTACGGAGGCCGAGAGGGTTTTGGGTGCTGAAGGTGGTAGAGAGAGGCACCAGTCAGTCAGTGTGGGTGTCCTGCCATCACAGATCCTTGGGGGCTGCACATCCCTCAGGCCCCATGCTGCACTTTGGGGTGCTCCCATCCAACCCATGTCCCTGCTCCAGGTGGCATCCTGTCCCCAGGCAGGATGGGGGCTGGGAGCTGAGCAGTGCCCGATGCTCCTCTGCGGGGGCAGGAGACACCATCCTGTGGGAGCAGTGAACATAAAGAGAGTCTGGGCACTGCCAGAGTGTGTAGGAAAAGGTTGTGCTTTTTTGGTTTTTTTTCCCTTGATTGTTTTGACTTCACACACTCTGTACCAGTAGTTTTGTTTTAACGTAAAACATCTCTTCAACTGAGGTGGATAAAGCTCTGGTGGCCTGCGGCGGCATCTAGGACAGAGCTTTGCTCCAGTTGTTATGCTTAATAGCAGTGACCTGAGCCAGTACGATGGGGGGCTCTGGTGGGGAGCAGTGGTCCTAAAAATACACATGGACAACATGCTCTTCAAGTGTGTTATTTTACCTTAAAATTATATCTGCTCATTACTGAGAGAATAGTAAAGTTAATTTTTGTTAGATTAATGATACTTGAGTAATATTTTTGGTTGAGCCGAGTTCGAATAATTGGCCATTAATTGAAAAAGGAAATTGAAATGAATTTATCTTGTACATAAATCATGTCATAGTTATTAATGGGTCCTAGAAAATATCGGCCTGTTCCCAGAAATGGATGGTGTACAGTGATTCTCCCAAGCTTATTAGCTCTGGCAATTTCGAGTTTGGTTAAGTAAAAAAGATGATTTAGGAAGAGAGATGTAATTGAATTGAATATTGGGGGAATTCACATGCCTGATGAGTTCTCAGCCTGCTTCTTCATTAACAGTTTTACAGAATGTTCAGGCTTTGCAGAAAGGCAGGATTTCCCCAGGAGATGGAGCTGGAGCACCAGACTGCAGTGCTGGGGTGCCCGTGGCAGCCAGGTGGGCACTGGACCCTCCAGGGCAGCCTGCTGGGATCCCACACTGCAGCTGGGAGGGCACAGTGGGACACGTGGTGCCACTGGAGTGTGAGGGCACAGTGGGATACACAGTGCCACTGGAGTGTAAGAGCACGTTTGGGCACTTGCTGCTGATGGGCTGTCGGGGCACGTGTGGACACTCAAACACACAGAGTGTGTCCTTCCCCTCAGCCCCCACTGGGACACGGGCAGCTCTGGTTCTGGGGAGGCCAGGGAAGGGCTCTGCTGCCACTGGGATGTCGATCACAGATGTGTCACTGTCTGTCACTGTGACTTCCTGCTGAACAGGAGGCTTTGGAGTGTGTTTTCTTGCTTTTCTGTTTACTGTAGTCTTCATTTGAATTTTCCTCTGCTATGCACAGGAGCCTGTTTCCACCTTCTCCTTTTTCCTTCCTCTCTTTTCCATGGAATTATCTTTTGTACATTTTATAATATCTGTGAAAATTATGCCATCCAGTGAAGTAGGAATTTGTCTGAGTGGGTGGCAGTAGCAGTGCCTAGCAGAAAAGAGATGGGGTCAGGGCTGTCCTGCAGGGGAAAGTGATGCCACAGAAGGAGCCAGGAATCTCTCTCAGACTCTTCTCAAATTAGCTCCTGTGGGGTTCATCCAGTGAACAATCTTCTGGAATGGAGAAAAGTGCAGACTCCTTTCTAAGGCACATGTGAGAAACCTGCAAGTGTTCTGTCATCACCAGCCTCCCACATCACTCCTGAGCAAACACTTCCCTCTTCCTCACTGTTGTTTTGTGGTTTTTTTCCCCTAAGAAATGAGTTAGTGTAAATATTTTTAAACAAATCTTACTCTGCCAGTTTTTTGGTAGTTTTTTTGTTGGTACTCCGGCGTGTGGGAGCTGTGTAAGGCTGGTGGCAGTGAGAGGGTTCCTGGGTGGAGGGCTGGCAGCAGAGCACTCAGGTATCTGCTTCTTGGGTATTTGTGTAATCTTTACTTTCTGCTAACTCCACTCCTAGGTAGAAGAAAAAGAATAAAACTGTTTGAAAAACATGCTATTCTTCCTCATAAAGGCCCCTAAAATTCCAAAAGCAGAGCTACAGCCATGCAGAGAAGTGCTTCTGGTGAGGTGTATGTGTTAGCAAAAGGGAAATGGAAAAATGAGAGTTTAAAGGCCATTTGTAGGAAATACAGGCAATGCAAAGCACGATAGAGCCTCGTGGTGGCAGTGCCTGTCAGGAATCGGGGCTGGTACCACTCGGTGGAGACTTCACTGCTTCTGCACATCTTCCAGCAGCTCTTGCCTCATCATGCTCATCCTCGTCTTGTTCATTATAACCCAGAATCTCTTCCTGTTACAGCCTCCTGCTTTTTGAGGGGTTTTGATGAAATACACGGTTGGGAGCTTTTTGAAATGTGCATCATGAGGTTTGACCTCTTCATTAGCTTTTATCTTTTTTAATTGAAAAAACCGAGTTCATGAAGGGAGCTGGTGAATGTTGAAGTTAATCCTACAGCTTCTGACAAAGTCCAGGAAAAATGGTTGTAGAAGTATTGTCATTCTGTGACAGGGACATGTATTTACAACCACCTGAAATGAAATCTCCCACTTAATTTCTTAGGGAAGGAACTAAGTTGTCTGTCAGGTAATCGCTTCCAATCTCCTCTGGATGGGAAATAGGATCTGAAAGGTGTTTCCAAAGTAAAACCTTCTTCTGGCTTTGACTTGTCTTTTCTATGCATTTTTAAAACAAATCTTTTAAGACGGTGACAAGAGTTCTTGCTGGGAGGAATTTCATGGCTTATCTTCCACCTATTTTCTGACACTTCTATATAATTGGAAGAGGAGGAATAATTACAAAACAGTGAGGGATTTCACAGATCAGTAGCCCAATAATGCAGCCTTGGGTCAATCTCTGTTGTTTACAAATGTGCTGCTGCTGCGGAAATTGGCGATAAAGCAGCTTCTTTATCCACAGAATCGTTATTCTGTTTGTATCAACTATGGATTTACAGTCTATATGGAATTGTATTTTCTATGGGCTGTGGGTTTGATATTCAGAATTTCACCCTGCAGTTGTGCAACAGGCTGCATGGTTAGGAAAAAGGTGAGATGATTTATAAAGGAATAACTATAACCTGGTTTTGTAGAAACCCATCCATCTACAAAGCAGCTGAAATGCTTGAAATGGGCAGCTCCCAGTGCTGGGTGGCAGGTGAACTTGAGCACTGCTGTGGGCCGTGGATGGAGCAGAGCTGCTCTTGTTCCAGTGCAGGAGTGTTTGGCATTTTTGTTTGCTTCTGCCTCGTTGCCTATTTAATTATTGTATGTTCTTAAAGTAATTTGTCCAAAGATATATAAAACAGTTATTAGTTGGCTCAACACATACCTCAAACAGTAAATCTTCTCAATCATCTGCCATTTGTTTGACAGCTCTGCTTTTGACAGTCCAGTGATACTGCAGAGATATTCTCAAGGCTTCAACTTGGAGTCCTTGGCAGCTTAGGGCTTGTTGCCTGCTTTTTGCATGACAGTTCTTAAGTTTTATTTAGCTATTTTCCTATTTTATAGTACCTAATACTGAAATTTATTCTTCTTAATCCACTCTTGAAGAATAAATATAGTTCAGTTTAATACATAAATCTGTTGCTTGCAAACAGTAAACAATTTTGAGGGAAAACGTGGTTAATAGACATTTTCACATACTGTGAATGGAACTCGAGTCCTGTTTTCAGACCTTTCAGTTTAGCAAAGTTTCTTTGCAGTCCAAGAGCACAGCAAATCTTCCGGAGGTGAAAGGGAGAAAACCTCCTCAGCAGAGGAGCTGGGAGCGGGCTCTGCATGGGAGAGGCTGTCCTGGTACAGGCACGAGACTCACAGCTTTGATCATGGCATCCATCCCCTCCCTGAGTGCAGGGATTCCCTTCCCTTCTGAGACACAGGGTGTCCTCCCAGCCCTCTCCTTGGGCTGTGGGGCTCTGTTCAGCACCCCTGCCCGTTTCCCCCAGTGCCAATCAGGACTGTGCCCATGGCAGGTGCCCAGCCCCTTGCTGACCACAGGCCAGCAAGGCCAGGAACATGTGAGCTCCTCGCAAGGGCTGAGAGTGTTTTGCATAAAGGTTTGCCAGGTGCTCAAGAGGATGTTGAGTATTTAATAGAACAGAAGGAATGGTAATGAAAAATGGTGTTACCTGCTGAAATAACTGAGGATCTGACACAAATAATATAGTAAATGCTTTAATTTGAAGTTTGCAAAGCCCCATGTGGATCCCTTTTTAGACATTTCTGGGCTTAGTTGCTAAGTTTTGTCTTTGCACAATTAAAAAAAAAAAAAAGGCCTGAGGTATAGGGCAGTCAGAAATCTTGTTTGCATTTGTACGTGGTTGGGCAAAGGGCAGGGCCGGTTACACATTGCTCGAGCAGAGCCATAATGTTAATAACAACTCTTTTCAAGTAATGCATGTGAGGAATTTGGTTTGTCTGACAAAATGTTTGATTTGGAACAGTTCTGGCTTTCAAGAAAAGATGTGAGATTGGAAAATGTGAAAATAATTGCTTAAGAAATTATGAAATGCTGCTTAAGGCACTTGCTAATGTGTTTGTCTGAGGCACTGAATTAATTCTTAAATAACAGCAGCATGACTACAGAAAAATCAGATGTATTGTGTTTATTGATAGAAACTAATGGGTTTATTAGTGTTTGAAATTATGTTATAATGCAGCATTTGTAGCCAAAAAAGAAAGCAATCCATGAGGCTTTTCACTCCCTGTCTGTGAACATCTTGTGCCAGTCGGGTTTTACTGCGCAGCTCACCAGCCGTGCCTGGTGGAAAGGCTGGGAATGCATGTGTTATTTCACAGTTAAACACAAATGAGCAGGAGCAAGAGGTGGAATTGTGTTATAGCCAACCTGCTCATATCTCAGGATATGGCTGCTGATGTGAAAGGCAGCAAGCAGCCCAGCTTCCGAGGGAAAAATGGTGAATAAGGACCTGCGCAGCTCTGAGTGAGGTGGAGCTGGGCTGAAGCCTCAGGCTGTGCTGGCAGGAGCAGATGGATTTCAGCAGTGGAGCCATTCCCAGGGAGAGAAGCCAGTGACAGAGGCCCAGTGAGCACCAAGCAGCACCTCCAGTGAGCTGTGAGCGCTGGGAGGTTTGGATGGGAGCGGGGAAATGCCTCAGACACGCTCACTGCTCTGTCACACTTAGCACTGTTCACAGCATACAGACCCAAACTAGAGCCCTCTGACACTGAGGAAGTGTTTCCACTTAGTTTTAGAGGGCTTTCCAAGTGTCTATTGATCAGTGTTCCCTAACAGCACAGAAATAATGTGTCTAATTTAACTGGCCACATGGAAGAGTATAGAAAAAACATTAGTTATGCCTTGAAAGGCTTGGAACATCGATAGGAGGACATAACATTAATGACTTTCCTATACACGAGCTTCAAAAATGGCTAAATGAGGAAGAAATTACAAATTTATTTTCCTATAATTTCAGCAGTTGTCTTGTTTTACTGCACCAGTAAAGCATTAAGCAATGAAATGTCACACAAGGAGTATTTTGCTGATAATTTGTCTGACATGCAAAGCATATGAAACAAAAGAGGAAAAGATGGAAATGTGGGGTTTAGTCATTTTGACAAATTTAGTGATTTTTGCTTGTGAAGCCTGGCTGAGAGTCTGCTGCCTCTGTCCAAACAATTCCAAATATTGCTGTTTGCAGTGGCTCACTGTACAGGAATAGCTTTGTGTCTCAATTATGGCCTTTACCCTGAATCCAGGTTGCTAATTTTCCAGTAATTTATTAACATAAATAAATATGTAGCAAACCAAAAGCCTCCTGATCATAGCCATTTTTTTTTTTTTAATAAACAGGATAAATACCAGGTCTCCCGAGGTTTGTGGTAGCAGTTGTGGTTGGGAAGAAAGGATTGTTGTCCATTGCCTTCCTTTGGTTGTGTAGTATCTAAGTGCAAAAGAGTTTGGGGTTGGTTTCATTCTATTCCACCTTTTCCAGATAAAAGAGAGAGATGTAAAATCTGATTTCTGAATTAAGCAAAATCGCCCTGAACGTTATCAGAGCAGGATATTACTCCTGGATTACCTGCAAACCCTTCCCAGCCCAGTACCTGTGTCCTGTGCAAGATTCCTCCCTGCCAGAAGTGTCGTGGGGGTAAAGTGCCCTTGGCTGTTGGGGAGAGCAGGTTTGCCTGTGGTGTTGGGATGAGCTTGTGCAACTGGTGTCCTTCCAGTCTGGCTGTTCAGGTTGTGCCTCTTTCACCTTGCAGGTGTAGTGGAGATGGATTGTGTCTGGATACAATCCTGTGCAATGTGCCCTGGGATGACCCTGCTTTGAGCAGGGAGATTGGGCCAAATGGCTCAACTGTGGTGCTTTCCAACCTGCCCCATCCTGTGATTCTGTGTAGCATTTATCCTAACATTTGGAAAAGACTCCCTATCTCTCACAAGGAGGTGTGTTTTTCTTTGCTGAAATTGTTACTCTTACCAGGGTTCTGAGACATCCCTGTTCTCTGTCTTCAAACTACTAGGTCTCTCTTACACCTGCTTTTAATAAGCATTGGAAAATTGTGCTATAAACAGGAATCAGCATCTGAAAAGCAGATTCAGGTTATTCCAAATAACCAGGGCAGTGAAAGGGCAAAGGTTTGTTTGGGTCACTGACAGGGAGGGGCATCAGCTTCTCCAAGAGGGAACATCAGATGGTATAAACACCATGGCAGGTGTAAATCTGTCTTGTACAGTGTTGGAGCTCATCATGAGTGTGTCTGTAACAAGTGCAGGTACTCTGTGTGACAGTGGTGAGCTGGTCCATGAACCCTGGAGCAGGCTGGGACAGCACGAGTTTGTAGGTACTGCTCACTGTCCTGGACATTATGGGAAATAGGGCTGCCCAGAGACTGGGCCAGAATTTGGGTGACCTTCATATTAAAGGTTCACAGTGTAAAGAAAGGAAGTTTGAATGGGTGGGTAACATGTGGGAATGTCTGGAACAAAGTCCTAATGATCAGGAAATGTGCGGGCCCTGGAGGGTAGGAGAAGACAAAGTAAATCATAATTTTATTATAAAAAAACCCAAATCAAACAACACAGAGAAAAAAAACCAAACAACAAAACAAAAACAAGCCCCCAACAAAAACACAGACACCACCCTCCCCCCCCAAGACTCCCTAACTTGTTTTGCAAGAATTTGTGTCTCTCTTAACTAATTACAGTAATGGCTTACTAAGCTCAGGCTCAGAAGGCTGCTGCCTAAGCTGCCTTGCATTCCTGAAAAGGTCTCCAAAAAAGATGGAGTATTCCTATATTGACTCATTTCTTTGTGAAAGCAGCTGCAGTTATAAATCCCACATTTAAATGTTACTGTTACTTACGGTCCTCTCTTATGCAAATTGTGTTTTTAAATAATAGTTGCTATAAGGTCAGATATTTGTAAAAGTTCCTGTCCCTTTGGTGCCCAGGTAGCAGGTAGGACTGAAAACCCCTCAGTTCCAGGGCAGGAACCGACTGCACCAGCTTTGGGTCCTGAGACAGATGATGTGTGTGACACAGATGAGGAGAAAAACACCCCAGTGCCTTGTCACCTTTCACTGCCAGACACACCCAGCCTGGTGGTTTGGTGTTCATGCTGGTGCTGGCACCTAAATCCTCTGCTGAGACACATGCACGGACACAGGTGCTCCCAGGTTACAGGAGTGTTCACTTCTGACACACTCAGGGAAAGCTGCAGTTGGATCCCCAGGTTGATACAGTATATGGGAACAGATCCTTAGGGGATGGACTGTTACGTGCAGGGAGGTGTGGGTTTAAGGCATGGAGAGGACACAGCGTGAGTAACGTTTGGAAGATGTTATTATATTTCGGATTCTGTAATTATACTTTTAGAGTTGAAAAACACCATTTCCTCCAAGACCAGCAGAAGAATCTTAATACAATACAGAACTAAAGTTTCAAGATTGGGGTAAGGGAGGGGAGTTATGTACCACTGTTTCAGATGTTGCTTTACCATATTTCCAGTTGCTTGTCCCAGAACTTAAATACTGTTGAAGCATTAATGGCTTTAAAGCTGGAGTTAGCACAGCTTATCAGTGATAGTGACTTTGCAGTTCACCAACCACCCTGCACTTGCTTCCCTAAGGGCAGAGAGTGTAAATCTCTGCACTGGGACCCTTAGTCCCAGAATCAGAGCTGGATCTGCTGCTCATGCTTTGGACCTTCACCTGAGGGGTACGTTTTCCTGGGCTCACCCTCTAGGCAGGAGCAAGGACCCCTTTCTGGTGGTACCTTTATTAGCTTTTGGGCTGTAGTGGAAGAACACTGCCTGTGTGCCCAGGGCTTCAAAGCTGTATGGGGAAGGAAGGGATGAAAAAATAATTTAGAGGCTGCTATTTTGTGTGAAAGTGCAGAGCAGCTGCTTTGTTGTAAATTCATATTGAGTAATAATTTCTCCATGTAGACAAGGGTTATTCTGCTATACATGAACATAATTTTTTGAGGGACAAAAAAAACCCCCAAACCTCAGTGGGTTTCAAAGTGAGAAAAATCTGTGCTAAAAATAATTAGAAAATTCAAACTTAAATAAACGTAAATGAAGCAATCCTGAACCAGGGTGTGGAGATGGAGGCAGTCACTTGGCAGACATTCCTTAGGATTTCTAGTGCACCAGAACTCTGCTTCTTTTTTTTTTTTTTTTTTTTTTTTTTTTTTTTTTTTTTTTTTTGCCTTTAACCATGAGCCTACAAAATACCTCTTGCGGAGTGTCTGTAAATCTTCAGGGTTGCAGTGGGTATTTACAGGCTGGCAAAATGCTGTGTCTCTATCCTGGCTGAGCTGGAAGGATGTGTTCCTTAGCAAGGATGATGGAGTGGAGAAGTCTGAAGAGTGTTATCCGAGGTGTGTGTCTCCCTCAAAGCATATCCAGTGATGAATGTTTCCCAGGGGCCTTGGACCTGTCCTCAGTCTTCAGCCTTTCTCCCAGGTGAGGGATACCAGCTCACGAACTCGTTCCCTGCCAGGCTTCCAAAGAGCACCCAGGAGTGCCAGGATCCTAGGGTTAATCTCAGCCAGGTTTTGGTGTTTGTTTTCTAATCTCTTAATGTAAGAGTTGAAAATGTCATTCTTTGACCTGAATCCCTTTGGTTTCTGATTGACAAAAACTGACAAACCAAAAATGTTTACTGAGTTGCCGAGATATAATTGGAAAATTAGGTGCTTTGCAGCGAAATCCAAGGGCTGTTCCTTCTGAGCAGTGTCACAAAAGCACAGGCTCAGGTGTTTGGATCATTTGTCAGTCACTGCAGTTCTCTGCTGTTATCCTTCAGGAGCTGACTGTATAAGTGGGTGTCAGTCCCTCTCTGTGCAGAAGAGGTGTGTGGAGGGGACGGTGTGCGCGAGTGCCGCACGTGTCCCTGCGAGTCCCGGGAAGTCTCCTTACCCTGACTTTGCAGTGCTGCTGACAGTAAGCCAGAAGCTGCTTGGCTTTCAGTTAATGTCATTACATAATGCTGCTCCTTTAATACGACCTTTAGCTCAGATACATAATTTGGAGAAATAGTCCTGCATTTACTTTTCAGTTAGTATTCTGGAGCACACCCCAGGAGGATGACTGTCATTTATTACTCTTCCAGGCATAGGCAATTTTTTAAAGAGCATGAGCTATTAATTATGGCGAGAAAAGAATGTGTTCCTTGGAGCAGCCCATCCACAGAGATGCATTTCCTCCTTGTCTTTGCTGCTTTGTTTTCTAGGATACATTAAGAAGAAAGTGTGAGATTTCCCCATAAATACTTACTGGTAGATGCTTTTGCCATTTTGGTATCCACCTGGTTTCAAGTGAGCTGTGCTTTCAAGGAGCTGATTACTGCACTAAATGACAACAGTTATGTTACAGAATCACCAGTGACTTCTTGGAGGTAGACATCACCATATTGTTATGAAATCGCTCAGGGGTGTGCAGTTAATCCTTGGGTTTGAGTTGTGGTTCCATGGCCATGAGAGTATTTGGTCTGTCCATAGACCATCGTCTGCCTGCAGCAGTTGCCTGTGCAGCACATGCATGCTCAGGTAAGCTTGAGCCTTCCAAGGCCTGCCATCCATGGGTCCCCCAGACCTGTCCACGTGCCACACACATCCCAACTCTGACCTGCATACCTTAAAACCCGACTTAATGCTCTTCTCAGAATCTAGAAGTAGTCTTCCTTTTTCTGAAGCAGTACATTAGTGTTTGTGTGGTATCTCAGCTCTTACCCTGGAAGGATGGTGCTATTGAGAAAGGGAGTCTTGGAGCCCCAAGACTGTCTGTAAAAGACGCCCTTGAAGCTGGCACATCACAGTGGAAAGGAGGCAGCCAGATTGAGGCCGGAGTAGAGTCAGCTGTGACAGCGCAGTGGGCAGCCCACTGTGCCGTTTGCTTTGGCTCCTGGAGCAGCAGTGTGTCCTGAAGGGCTGCGGGAAGGAGCTGTCAGGCAGGGCCGCTGCAGGGTCTGTGCCTCCCCCGGCCCCGCAGCGCTGATCGATAGAGCCACCGGAGCCCCCGAGCGACGCGTCGCGCCGCAGGGATCCTCCCTCCTGCTTTCCCCGTGCCCGACTCCTTCCAGCCATCAGAACAATATTTTGAAATTTATGGAAAATTAATTATCGATTACAGATGTGCCCCGGTTCAAGGAAGGTAAAAATGAATGGATGCATTTACGATGAGGGACGTAATCCGCTTTGTGAAAGTGATTGTCTTTTGCTCTGCTCCTGCCCTCCCTCTCTTCCCCTTCTCTCTCCTCCTGCCCCCTCCCCCTTCCCGTATGCCGGGTAAGAGACAGGCCTGATAAAGTGGGAGAAGCAAGATTGGTTTTCTAAGGGCACCAGGCCCTTCATGACCAGGTAAATCATGGGCTGTCTGGCGCTGGGGCTGGGTGATGACCTGCTCCCTGTGCCGCGGCACCGCACCCCCCTGCGGGACGTGATGATGTGCACCCGGGCGGCTGCGGGGGGCTGCAGTGAAGGTGAAACTGTCATATCGATCTTTTTAGCACTAAAATATGAGCCACTTTACTCCGCTCCCCGATGCTGTGATGTGAAAAATAATAACTCGGATCCAAATTAAAAATATTGATCTCTGGAAGGTGTTGAAAGTAAATAAACACCTTCCGAAGTTTTCGGGTCAGCCAAGAAATGGTATTCAGCAATAAATGTGTCGGCATGTCAGAATCCAGGGTTCTTGATCTGTTTTTCCTTTCGAATTGATTTTTCATTACTTACTTCCTAAAAGTGTTGGAATTTGGTCCTCTACTGTTAAATCCCAGTGTTTGGGCAAATTATTTCTTTGGGGCTTATGAGGTGCTCCTAATCCACTCGCTCATTGATTGATTGATTTTTGACTCAATAAACTTGCATTACCCATGCTTTATTTTAAGGCTTCCATCATAATTTTTTGTACATTTAGGCTTGACTTTTTTATTTCCTTCTAACAGATGAGCTGACATTGGTCTATCAAACATGTGGGAAAACAATTGCCACAAGGTTAATTTTATTGCTAGCTCCATGCATTTTAAGTAGGTGCCAGGTATTTTCCACTCCAGGCTGATAAATTGCAGTTGAACCACTAAAGCATAAGAATGAACAGAAGCACTGTAACAACAACAACAGAAACCCCATAGAAATGCATCACAGAGCATAAGCATTAAATGGATTATTTTTGCTTCATTGGTTTAACTTCATTTTACATCCGACCAGCAATAGGTGCGTGGCAGTGTAATGAGCTCTTTAAGTGAGACTCGCTGCGGCGTTGTGAACTCTGGGGGTGGAGGTATTTATGTATTTTTGGTGAATGGAAACAGTAAAATGCAGTCACCTGCACTTTCAAAAAGTCATTCTCTCTTACACAGCAGCCGGTTGAGCTTTAGATGTCAAAACCTCAGCTCTGTTGATGTTGCTGTTCTCTGGCAGCGCTCATGAACCTGCCTTTGAAGGCTGTTCCAGCGATTGGCAGGGTGCCGGCTCGGCGCTGGAAGGTGGCAGGAGGGGAAAGCTGCGATGGGCACAGGAGGAACTCCTTCCATGGGCAGAGAGAGGAGTTTGGTCAGTGCTGAAAAAGCCACTGAAGCACTTCAGTGTGCCCTGCAGGACCTTTGCTGCACTCCAGCTGTCCCGAGCCAGGGCTCACACCTTCACCCATTTCTGTGCCTGGGAGTTCCCATTTTGTGTTCCTTTCCTGGATTTGCTAGCCGGGGCCTGACAGTTCAAATATAGTTAAACTCGTGTGTTTATTCTGTTTAATTCAAGGAGACACGATCAATTAAGAGGAACAAAACTAGAGCTCCATAAATTACTTGATGGAGCTGATGGTTGTTTGGTCACTGTCCACTTGCTACCGTAACTGCGTCTCATCAGCCAGGTTTGGCCTTTGTTCACATGCTGGAGTTTGATTTAAATTCTAGGAGTTCATACTATTTTTTTTGACTTTTGTTTTTAAAGCCTGTGTCTGTTTGTCTGGTATCCCTGTGCTGTGGCACGTTAAGAGTGCTCGTGGGGCTGCAAGGCTTGCACTTAGGAATCTGGAGGTATCACCAGCCCACAGATGTTCGCCATATCCTGGGAAAACCGTGACTATATGTTTTATGTACTTTCAGATCACTTGTGGGGAGAGCAAAGGGGAAAAAAAAAAAGAGATTTTTACTAATGTGAGTGTTGTAAATGCAGTTTGTAGCCCGGCAGTTCTTCTCTTTATGTGTGCTAAGTAACAAAGATCCTGTGTTTATTTTCAGGGATGTTTTTTGACTGCAGGTTAATGAATATTCTTAGAGTTTGTTCATAAAATGTCCAGTTCAATAATCAAAAAAATGGAAAGGTAGCAGTTCTCTAAGAATGTAGGCCAAGAGAACAGTAAATTCGTAAAAAACCCGCAGGTTCATGTGCTATAGAGATGGAGAGCAGGAAAGAATTCCTAACAGTCTTTAAATGTTCTCTCCCTCCTTCATAACTTTGCAGTCATCGTGCTGTGGGCATCTTTGACAGCTGTGTTTAGCACAGCAGCACTTTTCTCCTTTCCTGCTCAGGAGTATTTCCAAGCAGAAAAACAGTATTAGGTTCTGTTTTATCTTGGAAACTAAAGACAGTCCAGTCTCACTATGTATTTGGGTATTTTTCTCTATTTCATTGGCAAAAAGGAGAACATGGAACATCATCCTCCTGGCACCTGATGATACCGGTGCCTGGGTTAAGAGATTCCAGGGCAGGAGCATCCAGAGCTGCTGCAATGCTGTGGCAGTACCTTGGTTACCTCATGCTGTCCTTAGCAAACTTCCCCTGGTTGTGATATTTAAAAAAAAAAAGTCAGTAGCTGTTCAGGGATTGCTGGTTGTGTTCAATTTGTCTGTTTAAGTTAAGATCAGTGTTTTGCCCAGATTGTCTTTTAATTCAATCACTTGTCACTAGACTTTCCTAAAGAGTAAGAAAAATATGTAACTGACAGGCTGGCAAAGGTTTGACCAAGTGTATTGTGGTTGGACCATATATCAGGGGAGAAGACAAATATGATTGAGTGCTGTGTCACAGCACCACGCGTGGGAAACAAATACTCTGCACGAAATCTATTGGTGAGCAAACTGAAAAATTGTTAAGCTCTTAAAGAGCTTAAAGGCTTGTTAGCATTTTCTGACAGAAACCCACTGAAGCAGAGAACAGGAAAAAGAAAGAGCCAAAGAGTCACAAATGGCTGATTGGGAATTCGGATTTGTGGTTCTGTTCAGCATCGTGCTCCGTATGGGCCCTTGTGCTGAGACTGGGGCAGGGACAGGAACAGCAACATCTCCTGGCACCTGGGGAGCCTCTTCACTCCATGGTCTGAGACGCACTACACCTGCACAACTGTCACCTGTGCTCAGAGAATTCATCACATTCTCATTTTTAAATTGTAGGAAAGTCTCGGTAATTTTTTATAAAGTACTGCTGTCTTTGGCAGTTTGGATGTGTTCTGATGAAGGGGCTGAACCCACAGTGTTTGGGTCTAACACAGCCATGTGCTGCCTTACCAGAAAGGGTTTATTTGCCCAAGACTGGTACCTGATGTTAACAGCTTTTCATGGAGCCACAAGCTTAGGACAAAGACCCTCCATCACCCAGATGAAGCTCCTCCTTACTTCAGGTGCTAAATGAAGCAAATATGCATAGGAGATATAAAAATCAGGTGAGATTTATAATCTGTTGTTGCACTTGCTTTTCCTTGCCTTCTCATGGGTTAATTAAAGCCCAGTAGAAAAAAAATCAGCTCATACTAGACACAGTATTAAAAGGAAAAGATGCTTTCAAATAGAACAGAGATGAGGATAAACAAATACTGATGGACTCCCAGTAATGTTGGAATTTGCTCCTGCTGACCAACATTATTTCTTTAAAACCTTGCTGGTGCAATTTGAAGAGCAAAGTGAGGTTGAACACCTTTTATACCTTCAATAGCAAAGGTATGTTTAACAATTCTGAATGAATCTGTCACTTGGGGTGAATTTTACCAATGCTTCCTCCGTTCTTAGGCACTGAGATCAGTGATAATTAATAAGCTTTGTAAAGCCAACACGGGTCAACATGTGCATGATAAATGGAGCTATTATTGTACATAGGGAAACAATTAATGTGTTGTTCCATATGGTGGGATGTCGACTAACACGCCCTCCTAGTAATGCAACCCAGAAAAGCTTTAGTAGCGTGTACACAGATTTTAAGTGAGGTACAAAGGGAAGCGTTCTCTTAATGTATTGAATCATTCATTAGAAAGTTGTATTTTCCTTTCTTTCCTTCCAGCCAGCAGGCAATGAGCTCTGCTCTGACCAGAGGGGTGAGGGAGCTGTCCTCATCCATACCCTCCCCAAGCTGTGCTCCCTGCTCTACCTCGCGGGAGCAGCTGGGTGCTTGAGGAGAAATGTCTCATTCAATTCTCTCAGCATGTTACTCCTCTTTAGTATATGGTCTATGAATTCAACTAGATGTAGAATGCATGTAGTACCACATGGTCAGCACTCACATCTGGATTCATTTTTGGTGCTGCATGACAGGGAGATATTTGAAGAAATATTTGAAGCTGTCGGTGCAGACACTGCATAACATTGTCAGTGGTGATAATTTCGCTGTGGTATGAGAAAAGTGTTACTTCATATTTCCTAATTCAATTTGAAGCAAACAAAGAAACAAAAACCCCCCCAGAACGTATCTGTTTAATTTCCTCTTGCACGTTTCTTGAAGAAGAGAACCCCCCTGCCTACCAGATCCGTGCTTCCGTACACTCTGGCAGCAGCCACGTCTTTCTGCCTGTCACTGACTCGAGAAGAGAAAGAGTAAAGCAGTGGTTGAAGGTACCAGGGGAATCCCACAGCAACAGTGGCCTCCTCGCTCCTTTGATGTGCTTTCTGGGCGTTTTTTTTTTTGAAGATAGCAGTTTGATTCTGTTTTGCTGCAGAAGCTTTATAATTTAAAGTTTTCATAATTATCACAGTAAAATGTAATTACCTCGCAGTAGTGTTCCTGTAGCCTTCCACTTCTGAATGTTGTCTTCCCAGTTTTGAATCTGCAGCTGTTCCTGCAAGAGGAAGCTATTTTTCGTTACAGCGAATGGCACTGGGGACTTGGGTTTGAGCTCTGCCACAGCAGCAGTTCCTGTGTGCAAGGAGTGACCAAACCTACAGCACGCCACTCCCTTAATTTTAATTTAAGAAGTCTGATTGTGCTACAGTTAATGCATTTAATTTAAAAACTTAAACTTGTTTTTAAAGCTCAGTTGTTTCTTTTTATTTTCATCACTATTGTGAAAAAATTTTCCTAGTCTTTGGTTACTCTCTCAGGTTTCTTCTTTAGACAGTTCATCTAAGAAAATCTGTGAGTTGATAGATTTTCTGATTAAATACTGGAGACACAGTAGATGTTTTAATTGTCCTGAGATCCATTTTTCTTGAGAGTCTGTGGCAATGTGCAGTCTGCTTTTTAGAAACACTGATTGATGAATTCTGCTGTAATTTAAACTAAAAGTTAATAAGACAGGCCTACATGGATCTGATGCAAGTTATTAGACCTGTAAGGCACTTTAATATATGCCATTTATTATTCAAAGAAGTGCAAGCCAAAAATGTTTCATGTGCACTAATAAAAATTCAATATAATTATTTCAGAGAACTTCAGGAAATGCAAGTGGTCAGATAAACTGAATTTATTAAACAATATCCAGTGACAGGAATGCTGATGGACCTCTCAGGCACCTCTGGGGGCTGGTGGTACCTTTACAGTAGGAATTTGGTACTGCTGAAACTTCCCTTGCCAGCAGAACTTTTCTGCAGTTCTCTATCATTGAGTTAAATCCATGACATACAGTGTTTCACTTCTGCTATCTGCTTGAAAATATCAAATATTGATGGCTGTGTCCAGGGTTTTGCCTAAATTGCTGTGGATTTCTGTATCCCGGAGTTAGAGATGAGCTCGGGTAACAATAGCTCGGCTGCGCTTTCAGCTGGTCAGACGTGAAATCCAAACCCACTCCTATGGCTGTCTCATAAAGTTTAAGGTTTTCTATTATTAAAATCTTGCTCTGAAATAATAAATGACTACAGGCTGTCACGGCAGGGTCTGGAAAGGCCAGCACGTAGAATGGGCTGAGATTTCATCTGAGCGTAGTTGAGTTTTATAGATCTATTTATGAGATCCAATACTGTAATGATGTAATTTTACTTGTCTAATAAATGTAGCTGTACAACGACGGATAGCAAACATTTCTATTGTGACCAAAATCCTTTAAACTGCAGCCACTTTGATCTCAGAGCTCATGCTATTTAATAAATGCTGGCCATTCTTCTAACAATCACAATTATTTAAAGGGTTTTCAAAAGGGATAGAGCAAATCAAATAAAACAATTACTGTTGTATCTCATTCTGAAGTTAAGTGTATTTTTTATGTGGGTCTTGTTTAGTGTCTCCTCCCAGTTTTCATCCATTATCACAATAATTGAGTTTGTAGCTGGAATTAAATTTATCAAATTGTGTTATCCTCTTTTGAAATTGGATAGGTATCCTGGCAGTGGGAGCTAGAAGTTAATCTGCTTTGCTAAAGCCTCCAGTGGCACAGCGGCAACAGGATTGAGAAGGCTCAAACATTTTCCTGTCACCCTGGACACGATGTAATTTCTCCTCAATCCCTTGTGCAAATAATGACATTTGAATCGAGCATTAACAGGCTTAATTACTTTAAAATTGTCATTTTAATTTACACTGATATAGTATTGATCATACAAGCAGAGATTAAGCTGTTCACTGGAGCAGATGATGGGGAATTAAACATTAAAGGGTCCTCGTGGGGCTGAGAGGCCGCCCAGAGAGTGCCAGGAGAGGAATGATATTTCTCCGTAATGAACTGGCGGCATGCAGGGACATGAATCTTTGGCCTACTGGAAAAAGGGAAATAATGGGGTTTGGGAAGCATTTGCAGGTTATTCATTCGCTGCCATGCACCAATTCTCCAGTGATTCATCCACCTCACCAACATTTATTTATCTAGCAAATTCAGGAGCTCTGACCTTTCTGCTAAGTACATTTAACATAAGACAGAGTGGAATATTTCAGGTGTAACTTTTTACAAATATTAGTTATTGTTTCTTATTTTTGACTAATATTAAGCAGAGTTATTTAATCTGCCATCCATACTTGCGCCCATTTGCGCGACTCATGATGAGCAGATGGACTTCATAAAGAGATCCAGGTATTGTGGGACTCGATGAGGTCCTCAAAGTCCTTGACCTCATTTAGTTACAGCCTGATTTTCTTCTTTGGCAAACCTGAATTAAAGTTAATTTAAGACAAGCTGACATGAGTTTACGTGGGTGACTATACAGCGTGTAATAGTGAAAATGACAACTAATCCTTGTAAAGCCTCTAACCTAAAAGTGTCACCACCCTGGGAGGGAGCATGCTTTAAAAGTCCTAGTAGATGTGTATATATGGAATACTTTAAGGCCAAAAATTTCATTTTGGTGAGATGAGTTTGTCTACTAATTTGTTTGAAATCCGGTTAGGAAACAAGTATTGTTATTTTGATAATTTGCAGTATAAAAATTCAAAATCAAATGTGGATGCTAAATTGTACAATATTGATGTTGTGTTTTCAGATATAGAAGCAAGTTTACTTTTTTCCCTGTCCTGAGCTAGCAAGCTGGGTTTCCTTATGCCTTATGTTTTAGTTTTATCAGACAAAACCATAATCAGTAGTGTAACAATGTAGGATAGAGGGTGAATCAGGGTACTTGCAGTCATTGCAATCCAAAAACAAGTGTCTCCTTTCTGAAAATGGACATTTTGCCGTTTGATAGAACATAGGGCCAGATCACACCCTTTGACTTGAAGTGTTAAATTCTTTTCAGTTGGTAACTCTGTAAATTCCCAAGGAAGTCCATTGACTTTAATAGCATCTGTGGGTTTGTTAGTGTAGCTTACTTAGGATGTCGTTTCTCTTGCCTGTAACCAAGGGACTGGCCCTTAAGAGTGAGGAAGGTGATGCAAGGTGGGAAGTTGACTTTTCTTACTGCTTACATTTGTTCACCTAAAGGAGGACGATGCATTGAATAAAAATGTAGTCTCTTGCAAGATCCAAAAGGCATGGATTCCGAAATACATGTCTTTGAAAACTAAGGAAAATTTGTGTATGTCTTTTTTATCAGAAAGGATGTTCTGACTGGCATTTGGAAGAAGGTCTCTGGGTTCGGTTTTCTATAATTACAGACTTAGGAACATACTTGTTTGCTCTGACTTCCTTGTGGGTTTGGGTGCTGTTATAGGTCTAGGAGCTTTTGCTTAAAAGCATTCCTTTTCTCAGTGAAGGCTGAAGTGCTGGAACCTGCACTGCAGGTGAGGAAGGGTGTGCATGGCGAACTGGAGCGTGGCTTCCCTCAGAGGCAATTGCAAAGACAGGGCAGTGAGTGGCTGAGGAGGAGGAGGAGGAGGATGTGCAAGCACACAGCTGCTCCCAGCAGAGAGTTCCATCCAAGAGCTCCCGCCACCACCTGGGGTCTGTTCCCGTGTCCTCCCAGGATCCGTCCCTGTGTCCCGGAGCGCGGCCGAGCTTGGGCGGCTCTCCGGTCTTTCTGCTTCTGAAGCAGGAAGGAACAGTCTATCTCCAGTCCTTTGTAGGCTAATGTATCGCTGCAGACACTGGTATAGACATCTGAAATATAATTAAATGGCAGGAATGCTCTATTTGTCTAAACAAGACAAAGCATGGAATGGGTTCATTTGACTTGAAACACGTAATTAGCATAACCCTTCTGGATGCTTGTTTTATCATTTGCAATATAGTCAAAGATTGATTATCGTACTGTACCTTTTGAATGTCATTAATAGAATTGTTTTGTCCACTTGATTAATATGTTGCCTCAACCTCAGAATAATCAGATTAAACTAGGTTGCCTTGTTCCTTCGGACTTGGAACATTCCTATTTCCATGCACCAACTTCTCACGAAGGCCCCACATAAATTGTCTTTGTTGCATTTTGTCATCGCAAATATTTCAGCATACATCCAGCAGGGAATCTCTCCTGATGGTGTGGAATGAGTGTTGCTATAAAAATGGATTTTATTAGCTAATTAACTACGCTTTTCTCAGTTTATACAGTGGAGGGTGAAATTGGGGTGTTTTCACTACAGTGAAAGTCAACAAATTGAGCCACTGGTGTCCATATATTTTAAAATATTTCAGATATTTTAGGTATTATTTCACATCAGGGATTTTCAATTTTGAATGTGTGAGCCATAAGGCATTAAGGGTTTGTTTTAATATTTGTCTTATTTTCTAAACCAAACCACATTACACAAAACCCTGAGCCTCGCTTTTCACGGGAGTCAAAGGTTTTCATTTGTGTGATGATGTGTAACATTCCTGTTTGTGGTCCATCAGTTGTTGGCTGCGTTAAGTCAGTGACATCCCAGCAGCTGAGTGGGGTTTGGTGCACTGATATTGTCTCATCCCAGTTAAAGGAACATTTCTATTCACTGAACACATGTGTTTCAACATATTTAGGAGTGAAGTCTGTTTATCAGATCTTTCCTAAGTCCAGAAGAAATGAACTAGGTTGAAGGTAGGGCCAGTCACTGCAAGGCAAAGGCCAGAGCCTGGGTAAGACGTGTACCTTAGTGCTAGTTCTGGGAGAAGCTGCATCTCCTGAGCTGGCCAGAGAGGATGGTGGGGCACAAAACCTTCCCTCTCTTTATGGAAACTGTGCTGCATGTATGGGGTGTGTGTGTACACACACATTTGCTGTAAGAGATGTAAAAACACATGAAGATTCAAAATGTCTTAGCAACAAAATGTGAATGAAGCACAAACTTATGCTCCAGAATTAAGATTTAAGTTTATGTCTACCTGGGTCAATGCTTGAGGTTACTAAGTGTTTGAGTCATTGAACTTTAAGACTGCATTCATCACAGCTTCCTAGACTAATATAAATTTCTTCCCATTAAGTCAATAAGCGTGGTTACATCAGACAGCAGTTCTGTCTAGAAACTAAGATTAATGTCCATCATAAAAGTGACATGAAGAGACAACTTGTTTGATTTATACAGACTATTTTTGTCTTCTCAGTTTTAAAATAAAATTCGAGTTATCACTTCTAGCAATATAGAGCTTTTCTTTCTCTTTTCCACTGTTACTGAAACATTCAGATGGTGGCTTTTGGTAATCAAGGTGTGAGCCCGTAGGATGAAAAGCCCTTCCTGTAGGTGGACTAACAGCACAACTGACTGATAACAGCACAACTGTGATAGCTTCCACTTCTTTGAAAGAGCCTTATCTTTAGGCCTTTTAATTAATCTGTTTTAGTGAGAAAACATTTTCCAGTTTAGGAATGGAAAATGCTTTCTATTTGTTTTTGCTCCAGTTGAGATGTAAAAGGGCAGTAGTTCTGGTAGTGCAGCAGCCCAGCATGGCTCTTGAGCCCCACTGTAATTCCAGGCTGGAATTCTGTCTTTGGGGTTGTTGTTGAGAGCAACCAGAGCCCACAGTGCCCTGCTCAGCATCAGTTCATGCCGGAGCATTGACATCATCCTGAGCAGGAACAGATCTTCAGTTAATTCCATTGGAAATTTTAGTGAAGTCAGGCCTCGTTTGCAGGTTTGGAGGCTTTTAGTCCTCATCTCCCATTTTCCCTTTTATCAAATTCCACGTGATCAAGGAGCATGAGCTTTATTTGTACAGTGGACTTTTTGCTATTGATGGATCAGCCTCACAGAGTGCTTTACGATGCTCTACTTCTCTTGAAATGCTTAAATATATTTTCTTTACTATTTAATAGCTCAAAGCTAGAAAATAATGGTAATATGGTGATGGTAACAAGGCCAAAAATAGGGTTTGAGCAAGGTAGTGGTGACAGACTGGTAAATTAAGCAATCTCAACTCACTTTTCATATGCTCTATAGAGTCTTTTAGTTTTGTTTTTCTTTTTTAATTTATGTTTGAAAGTCAGGGATGGGTATTGAAATGCTGCCCTTGTAGGCCAGGACCCCACCATGTAGGTGGTAAAGCCTTTGGGTGCAGCTGTATTGTTGCTTCTGGCTCAGCACTGAATTCCCTTATGGCAGTTCAACAGATGAAGTTTCTCCTGAGACTTCCAAAGGTAAAGCATTAATGGAACGATGAATTGCAGTTCCAAGCAAGATATGGCAAACATATTTCTAACAGGTTCTTCCTAAAGTGTTTGTTGTGTTTCCTTTGTGAGAGGAGCTCTTCCAGCAGGGAGGGTGGCATCCTTCCAAGGTGCCCCTACCATTGAACCTGGATTTCTGCTTCAGGATAAATCCGGGCTGGTGTGCCCGGGCAGGTGTGGGCCTGTCCATCCTGGTGTGCCATTCATCTCCAGGCTCTCACCAGGATAAGCAGGTCAGGAGATGTGAGCCAGCATTTGTGCTCACCGTTTATCTGACGTCTGTCACACAGGGGCAGCTTCACAAAATGAGTTCCCTGCACATCAGCATCCGCTGCATCCGCATTCCTGCATCCACAGCATTGCTGGAGTTTCTGTTCCTACCATAACACAATGTCCTTGGAGTTCCACGGTGAGAAGATGCCTTTGCTTGGTCTTTCCTTCTCACAGCCAGTGCTCTGGGACTTGTCAGGTCTCCCCACAATGAAACGAAGAGGGGACAGTAGAAACAGGCCATAGCAAACCTTCTGTTTCAGACTTTGTAGGATGTTCTGTTTGCTGTGTTACCAGTGAGTCAGAGAGTGACAGTTTCTAGTTTGTTCTTGGGTAGCCAGTTGGGTAGCCAGAATTTTCAGAGAACAGTGTTCTTGTCTGTCATCAGAGCAGTGGAACCTTCCTGTCTGTAACCAACTTCAAGTGAGTGTGCTAAATACCTTTTAATTCTAATTAGTCAGGAATGTGTTCTTTTAAAATATGATTATGTTAAAACATGATACCATGTAAAACAGATATTTGAGTTGAGATGCAGGCCTGGCTGTTTTGGGGTGCACAAGGAATGTCGCCATTGCACTGAGCTTCAAGTCCGGGCTCCACGCTGTCCCTGTATTTCCCCTAATGCTAGAAATCAGAGCTCAGGCAGAGTACTTATGAATGTACAAAATGTACCATATTATTGAAATTTTAAAAATCAATTAAAGCTTCTCTGTAATTGTCCGCATGCTCTGGTTGAGTGGCCCATAGGTAATTTGTAAACTGGTTAGGTTCATTGTTGGCCATCTCTTAGAACTGATTGTCCTTTAATTAACTTATCTCTATCATGCATGTAATGTGATTCCCAATAAAAATTACAGGATTTTAATTGAAATTGAAAAGTTCTGAAAGGTAGAAGTATAAATATTATGTATTATATAAGTGCATGCTCAAACTCTCATGGACATTCTGAAAAGATTTTAATAACAGGGCAGGTTTTCCACGTGATTTAATTATCAATTGACTTGACTGAGTATTTAGATTAGAAGAGTATAATTTGGTTTATTTCATAAAGAAAAGCTTTACATCTTTATGTCCTTATTGATTTGCCAATACCATTTAATGAGTTGCAGTTCAAAAAAAGTTACATTAGTTGAAATGCATCTTTGGGATTGGTCCATGCAGCCCTACTTTGGAAATAAAACCACTTGAAGAAAATGCTGAGTGTAGTTCAAAGTTAATTATGTCAGAGTATTGCTCTGAAGTGTACATGAAGAAATGCAAAGTGGCAGCAGGCATTTGGTTATTCTACATATAATTATTGTATATAATTCCAGGAAAAGTAGTTTCTTTTCATTAATCCTGATGTTTTCTTACGTTTGCTAAACTAGGTATGCTGCGCATGTTTTCATTTATGCACTTATTTTTAGTTTGCATGTACTGAAATTTTTTTTAGGATTCTTCCTAACCCAGTTTTCAGTATTTTTACTGAACTTTGACAGAGTAAATTTAAATTATCGCTTTTTTTAATATCACTGCACCTCTATGGAATTAGTGCATCAATTGGTGCAAAAAGGGCACAAGGACTTAAAATACCTAATCACATAAACCATGTTGCTCTTCATTTCAGCGAAGTGAAGCCTGTTAGGAAATATCAGGTTTGGCCTCTTGTTAGTGATAATAATTAAAACCCTCATACAATCTACACTTAGTAACTGAAGTGGCAGCGTGTGGAGCAAGGCAGTGCAGTCACTATGCTGGGTCGGATCTGTCTGCTCAGGGTCAGTGCAGGGACGTGTCTGGTGTTTACCACCAACTCTGCATCGACAGCATCAGATAAAAGACAAAGAAAAGCTGGGAGAGAAACTTCCTATTTTTTACTCTAAGATATTTTGTAGTAAGTTGGAAAAAGTCGGTAGAGATTGCTTGTCAGATATGGGCAATTCTCATTGTACTTGTGATTCAGTACATAATGGTAGTGATACAAATAAGGCACTGAAAACCATAGTTTTTGGTGATGTTTTTAGAGATATCAGGCTTTTTCTGCATGTTGCATGAAAGACTAAGAACACCAGGTGTAGGGAGGATGTTCAGAAGGGGGTTACAAGCACATTGCCCTTGGCCCGGGTACCTCTGCCTTCATGCTCTGTGCTAAGGGACTCCAGGTTTCTCCTGATCGTGTCAGGCAGCTGGTGTTGCTGTCCTAGGTTTGAATTTCCAGTTTGGTGCACTGAACAAAGAGCAGGACGGTGTGGGTGCTGCACACGTTTCTGGAACCACCTTTGGGGAGGTTTGGCTGCGATGGCAATGCCTGAGGCAACACATCCCCACAGCCTGGCTGGGGGGCTGGCCCCAAGGGAGCAGAGTGGTGACAATGGTGTGGCTGAGGGAGCAGTGCAGTGACAATAGTGTGGGTGTGTCACATGGGACCTGGTTAGAGCCAGCTCAGGCTCATCTCTGGGAGCGAACCCTGTGCTGCCGGGATGTGTCAGCTCCAGCACGGCCGTATCTGGGCAGCACCAGGTAGAATCACAGAACACCACACTGGTTTGAATTGGAAGGGACCATCCAGTTCAACCTTGTGCCACAGGCAGGAAACCTTCTCACTAGTCCAGCTTGCTCAGAGCAAGGACTGAGGTGAGACAGACTGTGTCTCCTGGGACATCAGCCTTGGAAGACACCTCCGTGCTGAATATGGAAGAGAGTATCCTGCAGTGGGACTCTGTGCAGGACAGTGTGCTGAGGGGTCCTGCTCACCCTCATGGTTGTTTTCTGTCGCACGGTGTGTAGGCTTTGTGCTGGATTCCGGCTTTGGCTGATGGTGGCATCAGCACTGTCCCCAGCAGTGTTCCGGGATGGCAGGGCTGCTGTTGTGGGTCCTGGATTTGCAGCTGTGTTACACTTCTGGCTGTGTGGCTGCTCAGGAGGAGTCTTGCTCAGGTACCAGGTTGGTATAGCTGGGCCAAAAGCACCAGAGGGATACAGTTACAATTAATAATCCCAGCTTGTCCAGCAGATTGCCATAGCATTGTGCTTGCCTTCTCCATCTCAAGCTAGAACGAAAATCAATGATTTCAGTGTCCTCGAGGTTGATGCCCTTGCAAGAAGCTGTTCTGTCCCTCAAGTCTGTGACCCTCTTTTGAGTCTGTCTCGTTCCACTGCAGTTCATCTTTGTTATGGTAATTTAAAAATTTAACAGGTTTATTAATCCTGCAGAATTTATTATAGTCAAACATGAGATATTATTAAGTTGCTATTGTACGGAGCATTTACCCTCGCTGTTGGAATGACTTGTCCTCTGCATTGGCAGACACAGAAACATTCATTTTGTTTCCTAATTAGGAGAGCTGCAATCAGGAACCATGACAGGGTTCAGCTCCTCGGTGTACAGCATGCCAGGTTCCATAGTGCAGGCTTTATAAAATTCTCTTTAATTCAGGAACAGAATATCATTAACTTTGTAAGTGGATGAATACAATGGACAAGCAATTTAATTAACTTCTAACATTGGATGTTGGACAGGAGACAAAATGAAATTATGCACATATTTCTTATGCAGGCAGTCAACCTTGAAAGGGGCTTGATTGTGATGGGTCAGACAGGGGGACAGCTTTGTCCAATTATTTGATGTTTAGCCCTAGAATATGAAATTTGAAATTTGGTACTTTGTAAATCAATCATCTCTTATTTTGAGGCAGCTACAAAGGTTCTCTGAGATACAAAACAACCACCAGTGACTGTGACACGCTAAATACAACCTTTTACCACATGGTACTTTCCTATTTGGAGATGACCTGTATAATGCTAAATGAAATGGGCATTAATGCCCCCTCATCAAATTGAATTTGCCATCTTGAGTGTATTATGTAAGAATATATCAGTGAAACACTGATCTAAAGTTTTTAAAATTAAGATTATTTAGAATCAAGTTAATGTGGTAGGAGTCACCCAGCCTACCAGTTTCCCCCAAAATAAAGCACCTTCTTTTTTTTCACTAGAAGAGAACTTGGTAAAACTTTAAGCATCCAGCAGTGTCTCCCATCTGCTCAGAAGCCATCCAGGTTGGGTCCAAGTTCCAAGATCAGCCACTGTCCAGTGCCCAGCAGGAAAGGACTTTCCATTGAGCTGCTCTTCCTGCTGGCCAGGCCCAGCTGCAAAAATCCATGGGACATAGAATATAGAATGTAGCTGAAAAAGAGTATTCTGCTCTTCTGTATTATCTTCTGCAACCTGAGACTCAAGCTCTTTTTCTTGAAGTTCAAGAACTGTTGCCACTATCCGTGGGATAAAACTGGCTCTTTGGACAATTTTTTGATCTTGTTTGTTGGGAACTATTAACTGTCCAGAAAATGTTTTAGGCTCTCCACGAGGCTTAACACTGAAATAACCATGAAGTATTTAGTATTTACCTGTGTGTCTTTTGAGAAGCACTTATGCTTATCCTTTCTGCTGTGCTCACTGATGGAAGTTAGACTTTCTTTCTGTCCTTTCCCATCCCGAGGAGCCAGTGAATATTCTGAGCAGGGCAAGGTGCTTTGCTCTGGCTTTGAATGTCCTCAGCGGAGATTTTGGCTCTCTGATCACACTCTCTCCCTGCTGTCAGGCCCCTTAAAACTTGCTGGGGCCGAATCCAGAGCGTGGCCCTGAACTGCAGCTCTGCATCCTGTATTCCGACTGCCTCCTTTCCGCACTGGTGCGGAGCCAGGCTGGGTGCCTCTTATCCTGATTGGGGCCTCCAGAGTGCTTGTGTAATAGAAATATTAAATAACAGCGTGATTAATGACTTTGTGAGAGCTCTACTTTGCGTTTAGGAATATTGATAAGTGGCCTTTTTTGTAACTGCCCAGCACACGTACACTTCCCTTAGCTCAGGTTGGCTCCTTGGTCTGTCACTAATCTTGGTTTTCAGAAAAAGAACCTCTGTCTGACTTTTAATTAAAAATAAATTCAATTTTAAAAAAATTATATATTTTTTAAATATATCAGTATTAAATGTGGTATTAAATATTCCTTGTCATTGTGGTAGGTTACATATGGGTTATTCATTTACTCAGCAGATGTGTTAATACACAGCTCAGAGGTTTTGTTTCTTAATTTTTCTCTTCTAAATTAACTGGTCTCAAATAATCTTCTAAAATTGAATATGATTTTTCGTTTGTTGTAACAAAATTAAAAAGAGAAGGTGGTAGAGATGGATCATGTTAGCTGAAGATCTGTCATTTTGTTAGTCTTCAAAACAGGAACATGAAAGCTCCTGGGACTTGGTCTTTATTCCAGAAAATGTACCATTGCTCACTGCTGTTAGCAGAGACCTCTCTGAGGTATCTGTAATGACCAGGATGGCAAACAAGTTGGTTTTTTTTAACGTTGATCTCTTGATTAAGAATTTAAATGACTTGGGATTTAGATATCTTGGATTTTTAAAACAGTTACTCCAGTCTGTCATGTAGACAAGTCTCAACCTTTACAAAAACCTGAACAGATAAGCCTGTTTGAAAATATCTAAACATTGGTAATTAGACTAGGAATAAACATTACAAGCTATAAAACTCTATATGAACACATGTGCATCAGTTATTTCCTGAATTATGTTTAATTCAACTATTATAAAAACAAAAAGAAATCATAACTTATTTTTTGATTATTTAGATTTTTTAGTGGTAAATTTATAGTGGTTATCCTCCTTGGTAGTTGCATTGTTATTGGTCCTGCACTTTGAAAGGGCTGCTCTGAAGAAGTAAGAAGGAAGAGAGAGCAGTACTAGATATTACAGGTATGTCTGGGGATGCTCAACTTTGACTCGACAGCAAAGATTGTGGCACTAAAGTGAGTTGAGGATGGCTGGAAACCACACTGTGTGTTCTGACAGCTGGGAACACAGGCAGTGTGAGGTGATTCACCTGGCACGGAGAAGTTGGAGGTCAACTTCCCAGCCTGGTGCAGCCATATGGCTGGAAGAGTTGGTCTGAAAAATCGGCAGGTCCATGAAATAAGTGAATTATAAACAAATTAGATTCTTTTAAGACAAAACAATTCTTGAAGTCAAAACCAGCATGTGGAAATTAATGTAGAAATGCAGAAGGGTCTTTGCAGGTACGAATCTAATATAGTTAAGAAATTCCCAGGATTTAGGGACTCCTAGTGCTGGACACTTTTTTTTATCCCCACCAGCTGCACCTGCTGCTTCTGCTTCCAGAAGTCTCTAGTGCTGCAGCAGCACTAACTTAACTGGGAAATGAGCATTAGAGACCCCGTAAGATAAAAGTGCAGGTGGCTTCTTTACAACATGGGTATTGTAAATAAACAAATATATCTCTTATTTATGTATAAACATTGTATGTTTATGTTATGATGCATAACATTGGGTTAGGTTTTATGGAGTAGGAGAGTCTGCGGTGCCAGTCCTGCCACTGGTTTTACTCTTTCCAAGTGGACAATTCCATTTGCTCTAATGGGAATGTCACGTGGAACTGAACTGTTGTTTTTAATACAGGCCGAGTTCCGGTGCGTCGAGAGAGTTTTTGAAGTTTGTCACTGAGCATTTGGAGCCCACTCACTTTGACACTTTATTAAAGATGTAATTATTCAAATACTGTTGAACTGAAGCCGATACCTGTGTTTGTGATACGGAGCTGCGGGAGTGGTGTGTAATTGTTTGGAATGGTCGGATCGGGCTCCGGCCGTCTGCACGTCAGGTGGAGCAGGGCTGTCCGGGCAGGCTCAATGGCACTTTAATTGTATGTGCTTTAGCTGATAAGTCTAATTCAGGAAATGATAAATTGCTGGACACCTAATTTGTTTGCAAATAAAAAGTGACAGAGTATTTTATAATGAGTTGATCTGTGTACCCAGCCTGGTTTTTAACCTTGAATGGGCAATAGACGGTTGGTGTTATTTGGCTGTAGTGAATCGAGCGTGGCAGAGCTGCGGGCAGACCCTGCACTGTGGCTCGTGGTGTCGATGCTTCATCAGTCACTGTTCAGGTGTGTGGGAACCAGCCTGTCCTGCAGCTCCCCTTCCCCCGTTTTTGGGAAAGGGGCAGCCGTATCAAAACTAACTTTTTTATGGCAAACCAAAGGTGGGTGTTTTCACAAAGTGTTTCTAAAGTGCCACAGAAACCCAAGGTAGCCAGCGGCTTGTTCCCTGGCAGAATTCTGGAGTTGTTTCGCTGTTGCTGTACCCTGTGGCAGGGCACCCCTTCACACCAGGTGCCCCCACAGTCCCTGGGTATCGAGGTCTGGCCTGGGGGCAGCTGGGCAGCCGCAGCCCTACCAGCTCTCAGCATCCCCCAGACGTGCAGGGAAGGTCAGGCCCTGCCGTTTCCCATCTCAGGTTTGTCTCTTTGAAGTCTCTTAAACTTCACTGCGACATAAATAAGCCCAGATAAAGTGTCCCCGTGCCATGCCCGGAACATCTCCTGTGTGACATTGCTGTGGGCCCTTCTGGGGCCGCTGCAGCTCCCAGTGCTGTGCCCAGCTTGCCCTGACTGAGATGTGGCTGCTCGCAGACTCCATCTCACTAATGGGAAAGTAATACCCGCTCTTGATGTTCGGGTTTATAAACATGTGAAATACTTTTTTAATTGTTCGTAGCAAAGCAGGCGGGCAATCAATAGTGTCAGGCCTGCCAAACTCGCTGTTGACATTCAGCAGAGCCAAAAAGGCTGGTAGGAGATAAGGGCTTCCTGTCAGCAGTGCCTGTGCTAATTCATATTCAGACATTGTCATGTTCTATGATAAATGAATTCCTTGAACTATATTGATATAGTAGGTTAAACATTGAAAAAGTTGGGCTGAACTTTGACTTTAAATATTCATTAAAGCTAATTATGGATTTTATGACTACATGAATTACAGTTTCTATGTCATCATGGGCAATTTGTTTTAAATATATTTAAAGCAATCTTTATATATTAACTATCACATTTAGTGAGGTAATGCAGTAAATGTTTACTCTGTACAGTAATTAAACGTTTATTCAGCTATTTCCTTTATGCATTAAATCTCCACAGTTGCAGTGGTCTACTTTAAAAAGAAATTATGCCAATTAACTGTTTAAAAAATTATAGCTGTTTAAATCTTCAAACTTTTGTGGCAAAATTTCTGTATAATCAAAGGAATAGTGTCTGTAATTATGCCAGATGTGTAATCCATCACAACCAATTTGTTTATCTTGCCATCAGTACCAGTTTTCCCAGATGAGTCTTTTGGTATGGAATAATGAAAGAAATGTCCAATACCATAATGAGTGTCATTCTGGAAGCTGATTAAACACAGTGGACATTTAACTTCAGTCTGCTAGCAGAGAGAAGATGCCTGTTTTTTTCTCCATAATACATTTTTGGGGGAGATGCAAAGCTCTTCTAATGAACAGGCCCGGTGTATGGTAAATGTTGCTCTGTGTCTACAGCTACAGTAAAGGTCCCCACACAGACGTGGTAGGAACAGTCAGGTACTTCTGTCAGTCCGGAAAAAGCAGTTGTTAATAGCAGCATTGCCTGAGATAATGCCTGGCCTCTCCCTGAGCTCCTGAGCATTTCCGGAGGGGCCGTTCTTACAAAAGCCAGGATATGTTTGCCTGTGTACTCTGCAGTTAGTGACTGTGATATTGAAAGAGGTCCTAGGAGTTTACAAAAGAAATTTTCCCTGCTCTACTTGCAGGATTTTGTGTGCTGGTTTGACTCTTTGATTTTTAAGGGTGTTAAATTCAAGGTGTTTAGTTATAGTGATCAGGGGAGACAGCAGAACAATCAGTTTTACCATCTTGTGTGTTTCTAAGGAACTTGGCCAAGCTAAAACTGAGTATTGCTCATGACTGTGCCATCTGCCTTTCTGCTTTGATGCTCTCTGCTGGTTTTGTTGGATATATATATATGTATATTCTTGCCTATTTACAATGTTTAAACTCCTCTGGGAAGCAAAATGTGAATAAATTTCAGTACAGCCACTGGCAGTGACTGTGTGGCATTTCCCTGTGGGCATGTGTGTTATTCTGAATTGTGGATGTACTTCTGGGAGTAACTGGGCACCTCAGGCTCTGATGTAGCCGTTTGTGTCTTGTCAGCCCCTGGCTTTAATAGTAGAGTAGAAAACATAGAATCATGGAATGGCCACACTTCTGGGGATTGGGCAGCCACAGCTTCTCTGGGCAACCTGTGCCAGGGTCTCACCACCATCACAGGGAAGTATTCCTTCTTAATTCACCTGGTTGATCAGTCCCAGGAATTACATGTGCTGTCCGTGTGACCATCTGAGGTCAAGAGGTTGGGCTGGTCTCCCTGAACTTCTAGAAACTTCTGGTATTCTAGAATGTGGTGATTTTGGTAGTTACTGGCCCAGGAGCAGGCAGGTTGGCCTGACAAGTTAAGAACTTTCTGATCTGAACCTAACTATGAGCTGTCCATTCATCACTCTGCCTTGAGGCTACTGAAACAGATTCCATGACTAGTTTGTGTTTGCAGACTGCTTGGGAAGTCAAGCAGACAAGCCCTTGGCTGCTCCCTGCACTTCACTCTGGTGAGACTTCACACATGGCAGAGTGTGCGCCATGCCCTGTTCATCCCCTGGGGCAGGAGTGCTCTGTTCAGGATCTGAGCAGCTGATGAGGTCTGCTGCACTGTGTCTGAGCCCTGCCCTCAGAAATTAGGGTGCTCTGAATGCTGGAGAGGAAAGGCTACAGACTGATCCCTTCAGGGGTGACGCTGTCTGGAGGGGCACAGAGACAACACGCATCGTATCTGATGTGTGGTGAAGTCAACCTCAGCAGCCCTCAGTGCACGCTGTTTTCCGGGTTTGTGCTCTGGAAGGGCTGTTGTGATGAAGGCTGCAGTATTCCCAGAAGAAGGAATGAAAAGGGCTGCAGTATTCCCAGATCTGCTGCTTTGTGCTGGAGAAGACTCTGTAACTGAGCAAGGAAGGGACGATGCACAGCATAACCACTGAGATTCCATTTGAGTAGAAGCACCTATTTACAGGTGGTGTAGAACTTGTGCTAACAGCAGAAGTCATCCATTTCAACAACCCTTGAAGTGGAAAAAATAACAGCTTGCTTTCTTTGCGTTTGAGATGTTTAAAAGTTGAGCTTTTGGGGTGGTTTATAATCTATAACGTGTTCCTGTGTTGTATCACTTAGATACTGTATGTCCTGCTGCTACTGTATGTGCCACTGCTGCTTTTTCCAAAGGACATTAAAATTGTAAATAAGAAAATAAAGCAAGGTTCTATTCTTTAAATTAATCTCATTTAACTGTATTGTTAAACTGGCATTTTACGATAAATAAATTGAATTAACATAATCGTCTCAACAAAAGGGCCTAAGCATGAGGCCCTGGAAGGTTTTTTTCCGTATATTTCATTGCGTTAGGGCAGGGAATTATAAGTGCACTCCATCATTTTTACAAGTTCACATTTATGTACCTAAACCTGATTAAGTCCATAACAATGCGGAAGATAGCGATAGCTGTAATTTCCATTCCATTATAGTTTTGATTCTTTTCAGTGGAGTGTTTGGAATTGCACGGCCCAAGGCTGTCTTAATGTTACTGGTATCAGTTCCTGAAAATCAACGGAGTTACTTCATCAATGTCACAGATTCATTGTGCACGAGTAGTTGACACTCTGTGCTACAAATGCAGACTATCAAACCGAACTTTTGCTGCATAAATCTTCAAAATTAGTTTTTAAAATTGAGATTAAAACTGTAAGAAGTCAAGCAGTGAGCGAATCGTGACACTCAGAAAGGAAGTTGTAGCTTGAGGATGAGTGGCAGTACTGTTTTTAATAGAATTATGGCACCTAAATAAAACAGGTTTTAGAGCATCTGGATTCTTCTTGGTTTACTTGTTGATATGTTACATGAGAAGCTTCAGGGTTCTTAATTCTGTCACCCAGATTTAACATTATTTGTACCTGATTTGGACAGATCACTATTTCCAAATACTTTTTTTTTTTTTTTTTTTATTTAGTCTTTTTTACTTAGGCATAGGGAATTCTGATGAGAATAAAGGGAAAAGTTTGCCATGAAGGTGGTGAGAGGCTGAAGCAGCAGCTCAGGAGGGGAGGGAGGCTCCAGCCCAGGAGAGTTCTGAGTCTCCTCTGAGGAGACTGTGTGGGGCAGGGCATGGACTGGAGGTACTTTGCATGATCCTGCTGTCCTGCTTTGTGGGACTCCCTTAAAAACAACACTGAGATGTCACAGGTAGGCTGGCTTGGACACACATTACTGGCATAGCCCAAGAGTTCCCATTCCAAGATCCCTTTTTCATTTGCTATGAATGCCTCAGACTCGAGGCATTTGGGATGATACTTTCCAGGTGCTTGCCGAGGCTCCTTTTTTTTTCTTCTGAAGGCCATGTTAGAAGCTGAAATAAAGCTGTGTCTTTATACTGAGTTCTTAAAGAGTATTATTATTTAGCAAAGTGTTATCTTCATATATGTCAGACTTTGCCCTGTGCATAGAAGAAAGAGATGGACCAACTGGGAATATCAGGTGGCAGTGCTTTTATCTTGTACCAGGATTTATTTTTTCATGGCAGTGTGTCCTTGTTGCAGCACAGTTAACCTTGAGTCCTTCACAGTAGTGTCTCCTGCAGTTGCCTGTTCGCCTCCTCCATGTTATGAAAGAGAAGCCCAAAGGCCCGAAGGAATCTGCCTGGGTCGCAGGGACGTATACTCATCAATTAAACGTGTGACAGTGTTTTCTGTTGGATGGACTAATATGTCAAGGAGATGGGCAGGACCTCATGTTTGTGCTTTTGACAAATCAGCAAATGTTTAATCTCTGGATGTGCAGCGTCTTATAAATAATGCAGCAGTCCCCGAGCCGAAGTGGAATGAAACTAAATCATCCTTTTTGGTTAATGCGTTGCTTCTTTTATTCTTCTCAGTAAGAGTTTATCTAGTGGCAGGCTGCTTTTTTTTCAGCTTCTGTTGAGTGCATCAAATGTATTTAAAGGCTTATCAAGTTCTCATTTAAAATTTCTAAATTTTTTCATATTCCGACGTCTACTTACAAGTGCTTTTTTGTTTCTCACTTGATTTTCATTTGCTCTCTTCTAACATGTCATTTTCCTCTCATTAACTGGAGGGAAGCACTGTATAACATGACTGAGGAGAAGGCAAAGCAAGCAGCAAGCTCACAGTACCTGCAAGTCTCATCATGGCAAAGCTCCCATGGCACAAACGGAGCCAGGAAGGGACTGCTGGCCTAAACACCCTGGGTTGGCAGCCCTGGAGGGTCTTGGGAAAAGCAGTGTTGTCCCTGTTGAGGAACTTTTTCAGTGTCAGGCTGTTGAGAGCTCGTGGAGCCCCTTCTACAGAAGCTTGAGGTGCAGGTTAGAAAATCGCAAACTTTCCCTTGTTCCTGTACAACAAGCTCCAAAAGCTTTGTTTTTGCTCTGAAAGGGAAGGACATATTGTCAGGTTTTTGTGACAGACCTTGGGGGGCTGTGTTTGGGGCCTAGAAGGGCACCAGTTGGTGTCACCCATCATGTCCATCCATTTGGTGTTTAAATGTACACTGGCTGTGGTGCCCTTTCCATGGTCAGTACCAGATCCAGGTAAGGATCTTCTTTATAATGGTTGATGAAACTTCAGAGAAACAACAAAAGAAATTAATATTTTTAAAGATCTTAGAAAATGTAAACATGAATAAATTTATTCTGGTTTTCTTTGGGGTTTTTTTTTGCCTTTTTTTTTTTTCTAATTGAAAACCATGATATTCTTTTGATTTTAGTTAGCCAAAGTGGATATTTTTATAATTTCCTTTTTTATTATTGTTGTATTACAGGCTCTAGGAAGTTTTTACTTTCTTCATGAATCTTTGAAAAACATCTACCAGTTTGATTTTAAAGGTAAGCGAAGGAATTAAATGTTTTTAAAGGACAATTGGGTTTATACATCAAGGCAGCTTTTCCACCCTCTTTTCTGATGTGTTTTCTGATGTGTTTCCGTGTTACACAGACTCCGTTTGCATGCAGGTCCCTTGGTGACAGGCGTTGCTTTTCTTACCTTTTATAGACCTCTTAGGAGAAGTCAATGGACTGGCCACAGGTTGCAAGCTGGAGCATTAATCATTCCCAGGGACCCTTGAGTCCATAGCGATCCCTATGGATTTCAGAACGCTGAATGGCCACAAGGTTCTTCCATGTAGATCAGATACGGGACCAAGACCTTAACTGTCCAACAGCAATGGTCATTTTACAAAGCAGCTGAGGTAGATTTATGGCTTAAATTACTCAGGAGCAGAGCAGGTCAGTAGGAGGGTGGCATTGTTTTAACCCACATTGATCCTTCAGGTTGGAGGTCTTGCTACATCTCACGAGTTTAAAAGTAATGCAAGGTTATGTACATTGAATATTAAAAATATGATAGAAAATTATTGAATGCTTCCAGAGGTGAATATAGAAAGGATTATGTAAAATTAATGTTATTTCAGTTGAGAACTGTGTATATTTAATATAAAAAATCCCCTGAGCTTAATTTAGCTCACTGAGCTGAGCCACATTAATACTCCATCTAGCATCTCATTAATTTGAGAGACTGTTGAAATGATGGTAACTACAGAGTGAACTAATTGTCTTAATTATACAGATTCATTATTTTTGTTCTCAGAAGAGACAGATTCTTTCTGCTCATGTAATTGAGGGTACAGGGTCTTCCTGCCCTGAAATATTTGCACGGTAGTTCTGCATGTATAGCTATTCAAGATTTAGCCGACATAAGTCGTCCTGTCACCACTGGTTTCAGTGCTGAAGGAACATTTTCATTACAACATCACAGGCAGAGTGATTTTATCTCTGACAGACCATATGGGAACACTCCTAGAAGTGCTGGCACTCCTAAGAGGGGCTGTACCTGGGCTTTCTCCCAGACCAGAGCCGTTCTGCAGACACTCAGTAACAAACTGTGCACACGGGGGACTGAACTGTGGACAGTGGGGAATGCAGAGGGTCCCAGGTGTTGCCCAGGCCCTGGGTGGAACAGTCTGCTCTCCCCTGCTGTGGCTATTCATTCATTCTGCTGCATGAATGACTTTGTGTGCCAATAATCTGTGAACTGTCTCTGCACACCTGAGCCCACAGCTTCATCCCACCGGCACTGGGGGAGCAGCAGTTTCACTCTGAACTCCACTTGGAGGTTCCTCCTGCTGGTCACAGACAGGAGGTGTCCTGTTCCAGCCACACCTGACAGGGAAATGGCAGCTGCTTTAGGAAAAGAGGAGCTTTTGGGATTTATTAATCATTCCTTGGCAACATATTCTCTACTGTACTCTAAGCTTTTAAAAGGAAGCGTAAGAATTAAAAAAGGAAGTGAGAAAATGGAAGGAAAAAATGTAAGGGAAAACAATCAATAGGGAAGCAGTGATCAGGTACTTGTTCCAGAAAATAAATGCTTTAAATGGTCAGTGCTCTGTTTTGCTTTGTAAAACCTTAGCAGAGCCATCTGGGATGTGAACCATTCACATAAAGATGTCTTTGGCCCAGGTATCATTTGGAAGGAAAAAACTCCTAATAAAAATCCAAGAAAATGGGTGAATCACTGTTGTAAGTCACCCACTGTTCTCATAATGTAGAGCAGAATCTGTCTCCCAGTGTAGGGTTTGTAAAATATGACCCTGAAGGCTCCCATCTTTCAGGAGAAATGTAAAACTTGCCTCTTCTCTTCATGACTGTTGACGTTTTCACAGTGTATTAAGCCCTTAAATCAGAAGAAAAATCCGAATGGATACAAACATTCTCTGCACAAAAATCATTATGAAATTCTGGTTCTGCTCAAAAGCGTGCAAAAAATAGATGTTAATACACAATTCAGTATTCCTAGAACATCGCTGTGGCTTTTCAAAATTCACTGCACAATTGGATGTGACTGAATACAGACATCGGAGAAAAAAAAGATTGTCTCTGTTTTTCAGATCTCAGGAAGACATACCTGAGTTTTAAAATGAGAACATCTTTCTCCTACAGCCTCACGTATTATTTGCTACAGCACAGAGGTGTTGGACTGTTTTCACAGTGGTCAGAGGCCCAAAAGTTTGCTTACAATTTAAACTACTGCCAAGCTGAAGGGTCATCCTCCAGAGAGGAGTTTTAGCCAGTTCCAGTCGACCACTTTGATTTACAAAAGGAATCTTATTCTCTGGTGTGAAGTCAGAAATGAGCAGAGCTGTTTTTAGCTGGGGACAGGCTGTGTTCCCCTGGCATTCACTGCTCAGCAGTCGTGTCAACAAGCCACTGACTCACACATAGTGTCAGTACCAGTGTGGATGAGGGGGAAGTGCCTCCCTTTGCCAGGAGCTCCCTTTGCCTTTTACTGAGGTTCTCCCAGCAGAAGCCTTCAGTCTTTACAACTCTGCCAGGTCTTCTCTGTATCCCAGATGACATCGGGATCTCTGCTGACACTGTTAAACTTGCTGGAAGAGGCACATCCATCCATGATCCACTCAGAATGATGCCTCGTCAGTTTATCGGGATATTTGTTTAGTTTTCCTGTGGGAGCCAGACCTCAGAGTGATTGGCACATAAAGAATGATACTTTTTTTCCCCCTGAAGACATAGTGCTACATTGCAGTAAATGCTTCCTCAGATTATATAAAATACTTTATCCAGACAACTTCAACTGACATGTTTTTGTACCGCTTGTTGTTTTCACCAGATATCAAGTAGAACTGGACAATTTAGGGTTTTTGATAATAGTTGGTTTGGAGTTCTTTTCCTATGCATTCCCAGTCAAACTCCAATACAGTTGGGTAGCTCCAGTGTAATGGCAGCTGTACGACAGCTGCCCAGACTCCTGAGTCAGAGGAGTTTGTAAAATAAGTCAGGTTCTCACCTTAGACACAACCAGTACATTGTCCTGATCGGGAGAGAGACCAAGTATGAAGTGGATCAAGAAGCAGAACCTCTCATTCATGAGCTGAGTAGATCCACAGGAATCTGTGCTGGTTTTGTCTGTGATGAAGCCATTCATTAGAGATGTTGGAAAGAGATGTGCATCACCACTGAATCTCTTGTACAAAGCCAGCACCCGTTCCAGCTGTAAATCCCCATGCCAGCCTCACGTGCTGATGGCCAGAAGGGCATGATCTGAAGGAGATGGGGGCTGCAGGGTCACAGAGCAGCTGAGGAGGGTTAAAGTGCAAGGGTGTGCAGAGACCAGGGTCATGGTTAGGAGCTCCAGCACTTTATAGGGCTGTCTATAGTAGAGATGACAATACCCATAACTCTGTAGCTTCAAGGTGTCTTTTATAAGCAGGTGTTTTTATACCTGGTTTAGTGGTCTCTGATTTTCCCCCAGAACAGTTCAGTGCTTGCACACTTTTGATTTGCCAGCTGTTTTGCAGATGTCACTGCTCTGCCAGTGAGTGCGGGAAGTTGCTCAAAATGTTGAGGTAATGTATGTTAATTTTGTTTTATCTCTCTTCCTAGCTAAGAAGTATAAAAAGGTTACTGGGAAAGAAATCTACTCTGACACTTTAGAAAGCACGCCCATGCTGGAAAAAGAGAAGTTTCCACAGGATTATTTCCCTGAGGTACGTCCAGTCCTGCGGAGCATTCCCAAGTGCTGGGTTTGATTGTGATTTGCTTTGATAACTTGAGCAGCTCCTCTCACTGACGTGAATAAGGATATAATTATAATGGAGTCTTGGAATTTTGTTTGCCAGTCGGTTTCTTGACATGATTTAAGGCATGGCATGGATGTACCAAATTCCAGTGGAATTCTTTGTATAGTAGAAAATCCCTGTGAAGGGTAGAGACAGTGACGAAAAGACTCATCTGTGCATTTAAACCCCTAAAGATGGCACACCATGGCTCTGTGCAGGTGGATTGGGACTGGGGAGAGGGAGCTGCTGTTGGAGCACGACTGTGTGTGACATGGACACACACTGATGGTGTCCTCTGAGGCTGCCCTCAGACTCCCTCTTGTTCTCAGAAGAACTGGGGAGTGCTGCAGGTTTGAGGTTGAAGGTGTTGTCAAAACCAGAAACACAAGCAGAGCTGAGGGATTTCTTCCACTGCACCTGCAAGTGCAGACTTTGCCTGTAGTTTTCTTTGACATTTGCTTTAATTTTCTCAATTTAAATTTCTTAAGAACATCTAGAACATGAGTATTTAATGGTTAATGTCTTCCTCAAGCCAAGTGAATAGATTTGTTGAATTCCATAACATTTGTGGATCAAACAGGCATGTTATTACTTTAGTAGAAGGAAGAACTAAATAAACTTTTAAAATTAATTTAGAATTTGTCAATATACACAGACATATTTCACAGTGCTTGTGGGCTTGGCAGAGCATTGAATAAATAGTTACCAGGTTGATGGGGTGAAGATTGTTCTTTTTCTTGACTTTGATACTGAATTATTTATCTTTATATCTCTGTACTGGAAGGGAAACTACCTTTGACATAACTTTGCTAAGCTTTTATCTCCTGTGAAAAAACACCTTAAATACTTCTTTGAAGTTAAGTGTTACATCATTTTGAGAGTCCCTGAGGTGCAGTGTCCAAGACTGGCAGTGTGAGCAGGAACCGAGTAGGGCTGAGAGTGAGGTGAGAACACTTCACGAGGTGGTCAGTGCTGCCACCCCACCTCACAGCACTGGACAAGTTATGGATTGCTCACTGATACCCAGAGAGAGCTATTTACTCCCTTGTTTCACTGCTCTTGTTTCATCGTGAGACTGGCAAAGCTGAGACTTGTTCAGCATCGTTTCTTACCCCTTTTACATCGACAATTCTTCACAGTCTCTTGGAGCAATAGTGGAGTCTCAGGGCTTTCCCACACGTTTTTGTGGAGCAGGGATTGTGTTCATTCCTTGTGGGTGCTCAGGAATCAGATGTTCCCACATTTGCCTGAGCAGCAGCAGCTTCTCCATTTGATACACCCTCCAGTGCTGCTTTTGGGGCAGAACCCAATGAGCAGCTAAATCCCTTTGGAGGCTCTGACACCTTCACACTGGTCCCATTGTTCCAGTACCTTAAATGACTATTCTGAGCAGAAAGCACCATATTCTGTTTTTCAGGGATAGTGCTTACGTGGAGGGGGAATAAACAGGAAAAGAGACAATCCACCAATATGTGCTATTAAGACATGAACAAATCCCTGAAGCACCATGAACATGCAGTTCTGTTCCTGCCCTCAGCACAGTTCCTGGGAATGGTGTTATAGCCAGACCCATGGAACAGGCTGGGGGATTCACCTGAGCTTTGCAGAGCTTTGCACAGAGGGAGAGGAAAGGAATCCAGGCTCTCCAGGACTGCAGTGATGGGGACAACAGCAGATCCCTCCTGCAGCTCTGCAGCTCGCTGTGCTCACCTGGCTGCCCCTGGCATGGGCCAGCCCACTGTATTTCCCTGAGACCTGCACATCTAGAAAATAATTGCAGTGATTTTCAGCCTAATCTGTTTCTGTTGGGGACTGGAGACCAAAGAGCCTCTCAAACACAGACGCAGCAACAGCAAAAACCAACAGGGACATAGTTTTGGTTCTCATACACATTTCTGTTTCTAAAGCTAAAATGAATCTTATCACCCATTTTTTCCTAGGCAAATGTTGATAATAACAATGCCAATTAAAAGGCCACTAAAAAATGTGTATTTTGGAAATTTGGGTTGACCCAGCAGAAGGCACGAGCAGCTTATCTGCCTGAATTTTTCTGTTGACATGTTTTTGTGTGTTTTAGCCAGACCTCTCATATCACATTTGCAATTTTTTGTGTGAGAAATGGTTTAAGACTGATTTCTTTTCTTTTTATTACTGCTGCTTAAAGATGATCTAAAAGTAATTACAATGATTGAGGCATAATGCAATTCAAAATAATTACAGCCCACTGCATATAAAACTAACAAAACTTTCTGCCTTGATTTATGGGTCCTCTTGGCGAGGCATAAGCCTCAAATGATGCCTCTGGGAGCAACACTCCAGATAATGTTAGGCCATTTTAAAAAAAGCAGATTTGTGTAGTCTATCAGGCCAGAGTAATTTTTTTTTCCCATAGTGAGAAATTGGTTGTTATCATAGATCACAGATACTGCTCAAAGCTCTTATGAAAGATGAATTAATTTCACTAATGCTTTAATGCAAACCTTTCATGGAGGAGGCTGTATGGTGATAACCTTACTGCGGTCTCTCCTTTCTCAATGATGATTTATGTTGTCTTTTAGTAGATGAAACTGCCTGTATTCACAATCCATCTGCTGGCTAAAGGAATCCTATTAACAGAGGATCTGAGAAGAGACTTAATACTCTAAGGTGAAAGATGTGGTATCCCCTTTCTGGGACACGAAGTAGGAATTTTTTTCCTATTTTAAAATGTAGATCCCTCTCTGAGAGCATACAGATGACCTCTGTCATTTCCACCTGGTTTTATGCTGGCTTACAGATGGTGGAGCAGGTAGTGACTATTTGTTAAAGTAAAAATAAAGGTTGTTGCTTTGAAATCTGCAATAGGAAGCAAATTTCTCTTTCCTCCTTCCCAAGCTATTCATAGAATCATAGAATTAACTGGGTTTTGTTCTTCTATACATTCTGTTTCCAAAACTTTCTTCTTTCCAAATACTGTATTTGGAAATATTAAAGCACATTAGTGATCCAGAAATAGGAAAGGCCTGTTGTTCAGCTTCAGTTCACATCTAAGGCTGAGGATGACATTTTTATATGGGAGATGTTAAAAGGTGCTCCAGCTCTTGGGCTGCATTGGGCCCAAAGCCTACAAACCTCTGGGTTCCTCGTGTTAAATAGACAAGTCATTAATAAGTGAATTATTTATAGAAGTTAAAGGAATTAAATAAGTGTGTTCAATTTATATCTAAAGGCATTTTGGAGGTTGAGGTGGGGGAATATGCTAGTTACACAGTAAAAGAAGTGTCATTTGATGGTACAGAGGCACAGGTGATGTTCTCCAGTGGGAGCTAAAGCTCCTCCCCTGTCTCTCATGCTGGCTTCTCCTCAGGCCAGGTAAAAGGCACAAACCCTCATGGTTCTGTCCACCACCTGTTGCTTTTTGGTAATGGTGCAGACTGGAGCATTACACGGAGCCGCTGACTTCCAATAGTTACAGAAGCAACTGATCTAAGGAAAGAAAGGAAGTAATTTTGGGGTAGGAACTACATCCTGCATTGTTTTTATCTTTTTCCTGACTAGTTGAACACTGAGCATGTTGAGAGCAGATGGAACACGGGTCCTGCATGATGCCATGAAAGCCTGTCAGTGCTGAGCATCGCTCGGTGCTGTCAGTGTCTGGCTGATTCCTGCCCCAGCTTTCCCCTGGAGCTGTGGTGTTCCTTTAAGGAGCTGCAATTACACCACAGTCATCGCCACTTTAATATGTCTTTCCTTCATGCCCTGCTTTGTATGGTTGAATAAACCCTTGCTGGGTCACTATTTAATTTGATATGTTCCCTCTCAGTAAAATGATGGAGAAAAGATGAATTAAGGCTCTGTGCTGGTCATTATCAATCATGGTTTGTGTGCATTACTTATTGCTCACAGTGCTTTTTGACATTAGCCCTCTCTAACCTCTCTCTTCATGTTAATGCTGTCTGGAGGTCCTTTCCCCCAATGTAGCAGGGGTTATTTATGTAGGTGGTGGTTCTGGGGGGTTTTAAAAGGTCAGCACGATCTCCTCAGAGACTCTATTCACAAAGAAAAGGCTGGCAGAATGGAACTACCAGTTTTCAAATGGTGATTTTAAAAAATATATATTTTTTTTTGGTGAGGACTTCTGATAGGTGTCAGAGCTTCCTTTACACTGGTTATAATACAATAATAAACAATAATAAAAATTGTTGGCAAAGTGGCCTCTCAGGTGTACCACTGTCCTTATACCCATATTCACAGCATGTGTGTGAGGAAACGCCGTGCTCTGGGGAGAAATTCTGTATTTTACCATGTCACGAAATACAAATTGTGTTGCAAATACCTTTTCACTGGCTTGTGCCAGCACAGGCTTGTGTTAAACAGCCCAGCAGCGGTGCCAAGGGCTGGGCACACTGTGTGCTGGTACCACTTGTCTTGGTGAGGTGTCAGGGGCAGAACCAGAGTGGGGTCCTGTGGGTGCCTGGAATCAGATTTCACTTTCCAGTCAGATTCCAGACACCACTGGAGAAGTGGATTAGGATTGACAACAGGACTCTGGGTCTCAGACACTTTGGTTACACGAAACCATAAAGTAGTTGTAGTGCATGAGCCTGTGGCAGCAGGCAGGGCACATCCAAGGGAGAAGGGATCTGCCTGATGTCAGTGAGGCTCCTCCTGCCCTTCTGAAGGGCTGGGAAAACACATGTCACAGCCATTTTCAGGAAGTGTCCCAGGTGGCATCTCCTCAAGCATGGGAAGCTGATGGAGCAGGTCTTCCTGGATGACCAGTTGCATGGAGAGGAGGCATGCTGTGGATATGGTAGGCATTGACTCTAGCAAGGACTTCAAATGCAGTCTGTCACAGTGTTCTGGAAGCCCAGTTGGTGACACCTGTACTGGGAGAGTTGGCCAGCCCCCAGGGTGATGGGGTGGTGACAAAATGCAGCTGGCAGCTTGTTGCCAGGAACACCTCATGGTGTTCCTCAGGGGTCGATGCTGGAATTGGGACTATCCATCTCCTCTGTTCGGAGCTGGGACTGCAGGATGGAGCACACACTCAGCTTGGCCATGCTCAGTCTGGGGAGCTGTCAGTGTGCTGGGGGGCAGGGATGCTGTGACAGGGACTCCAGCAGGCTGAAGAGGACCTCATGGAGTTCAGCAAAGATTAATGCCAAGCCGTGTCCCTGGGGTGGGATAGCCTCACAAAGTGCTGCAGGCTGGAGGTGACTATCCAGGAAACACAGAAGGGCACAGATCTGATTAAACAGCAAGTTGAAGATGTGCTTGGATGGAAGGCCAGCAGCATCCCAGGGTGTGTTAGGTCCCAGGAATGGACTCCTCCATCAATTTGGCACTCCAAGGCTGTATCACATCTACAGTGTCTTATTTGGGAACCCCATACCAGGCAAACATGAGCAGAGGGGAGCAAGTGTAGCTGAGGCACCTCTGGGCTGGAGCAGGGGATGTGGAAGGAGATGCCAGAGAACCTGTCTGTGCCACCAGGAGAGGGAGGGGACAGGCTGTGCAGGAACAGGACAAGGAGCAGCAGCCAGCAGTTGCAGTAAGGGAAGAGCTGACTAAATCTGGGAAAAGCTTTCACCATGAGAATCAACAGCAGAAGACAGGCCCAGACAGGCTATGAAATCACTGTCCTTGGAGATGCTCAAAACGCAAGTGGATGTGGCTCTAAGCAACATGGTCTGGTTGGCCCTGTTTTGGTGTTGCATCTTTTGAAGTACCTGTCCTGTTGCCAAAGAGGAAAATAGCAAATGAAAAATGTCAGCTTGATCGAAGACATTATCTTGGGCCACATCATAGGCTTGGACTACTTGATTTTTAGTTCTGTGTATTTTTCTTCAGTATTTAAAAGTTCAGTGTAGTTATTTTTAAGAAAGAAATTACAGAGCTCCCTTTTATCGATTTAGATTAAATTTGAGCCAATTTTCAATGCTTTTAGCATTTAGCTTTCTTCATTGGTTTGCTCTTGAATAAGTGTTGGCATCTCAACTTGTAACTGTGCCTTCGTGATCATCACAGAAGAGACCTTACTGTGAAGAGACCTTACTGGATTGTGGGATTTGTGGTTCAGACATGGATCCTGTTAGGAAGGTTTGGAGTGTTTGCCTTCCAGTCCCCTGGTTGACCAGAGCGAATGCAGGACCTGCAGAAGAGGCTGTTTTTCACTGTTTAAAAGAAAATATTTGCAATAAAGTAGATAATTATTCAAAATATAATTATTATTGTGGTGTATCTGGTTGGCCTTGGCTGCAGACATTGTGCTTGTGCCTGAGGAGAGCCGGGGAGAGGGAGATGGATCCCTGTTCACTGAGGGGTGGTCAGGCCAGGCTGGATGGGGCTCTGAGCAACCTGGTCTAGTGGAAGGTGTCCCTGCCCGTGGCAGGGGGTAGAATGAGATAATCTTTAAGGTCCCTTCCAACTCAAACCATTCTGTGATTCTGTTGCTCATTCTAAGACAGCCTGGTTTGGGTTGGTGAGGCCCCTCGCTGTCTCAGCAGTGTCTGAGACTGAGGATTGACTGTCAGTTCACAGAGGGGGAGAAAATACACCTGGCCAGTGCCTCGGGAGTGGCACCTCTGCCAGGGTGGGCTCTGCTGGGACTGGCACTTTATTCGCAATAAGGAGTTGCAGTCACTTGCTACAAAATCATTGGCACCATTGTTCAGGCCTGTGTGGTGCACTGTTTATTCCCAGAGCACGTTAGCCTAGCCCAACATGCGTTGTTTACAGAGAATAAATAGGACTCAGAATCATGTCTTCTTGTGGGAGGCTGTAATTTGTGGCAGTGGCTCAGGAGTGGTGCTGAAAAACCCCTTTTGCTGTATCATAAGTGCCATGGGCGGGCATGAGCTGATTTGTGGCTTTGTCACTGACGGTGCAGTTTTGATGAATGTAATGTTTTACCATTATTTAAATTCCCCTTAACTTTTATAGAAATATAGGGTGGGTTGGCTCAGCAGGAGAAATAGCTTTCTAGCAGATCTCATTCATTTTAATTTGATGTAAATCTCTGATGACATTTTACAGTTCAGGTAAAATTGCAAAGAGGACATTTGTGCACAGAATTTGCTGGTTTAGGCTAAGCATAAATACAGTCGTAAAGCTTTCCTGCTTGGTTATCTTTCATCTATAAACAAGTGCCGTGGCTTGTAATAATTTTATACATAAGTTTATAACTGCTGCAGGACCAAAAATATAAATGATTCCAGGATTTATAAAAGACACAATGTCTGTTTTCAAGGTACTTCAGTTTGTGTTCAGTGGTTCTTGGTTATGGTGTATGGATGAGCTCTGTTTTATTTTGTTCTCTGTGTCAGTATGTTTCACAGTAATCCTTTTCCTAAGGTGACTGGCTCTTCTTTGCATGTTTTTCAGTGCAAGTGGTCCAGAAAAGGTTTCATTCGAACAAGATGGTGTATTACTGACTGGTAAGTTGCATCTTTAAGTTGTTTCTGATTACATGTGTATTATGTGTGGGTTTGTTAACAGCTGTTTCAAAGGAGGTATTTCCATGTGTAGATTGGTCTGTCCATAGAGCAGGTTGGTTCCAAACAGTTGCTTTATGATCAGTTGGACATAGAGTGTTCAGGAATGCTGGAACAGGCTCCCCAGAGCAGTGGTCACAGCACCAAGCCTGACAGAGCTCAAGGAGCATTTGGATGATACTCTGGAGCACGTGATGTGACTCTTGGGGATGGGACTTGATCATCCTTGTGGGTCTCTTCCATCCAACTCAGCAGATTCTGATTCCGTAAGTTGTTAAGGTGCATAACCAGCTGTGGTGTCCCTGCTCACACAGAGCATTAGGGTGGGACCATTCGAGTCAGGAGGGCAGGTCAGACAGGTTGGTGCCTGTGAGCAGAGCCAGGAGTCAGTCCCAGCATGGCCCCAGTGTCCCTCACTGTGCTCCCACCGTACCTGGTGCTGCCCAAGGTTGGCAGCATCTCACCTGTGCCAGGGGTTGTGCAGTCCTCACCTCTGGATCCCTGAGGAAAGAGCTCTTTAGGCCCTGTCCAGTTCCCCCTGAAGTCAGCGGAGGGACCCAACCCTTAAGAAATGCAGCATCTTAAAACCAGTTCCTGCTGAATTATTTTTACAGGAGCAGAACTTTTTATTTGTTGTGTTCAGGTCAGGATTCCCCTTTTAAGCCCAAAGTATGGCCTGTTCTGTGTGAGGTTGCTTGTTTTCATCCTAGAGTGGAGTGAAGCAGCTGGCAGCCCAGTGCTCCCTGGTGGGGCTGGATGGAGAGGCACAGAGGGCAGGCAGCACCTCTTACCTGTGCGCTCAGGTGCTCAGCGACCGCCCCAGCGAGCCAGACTTGGTTATATGTGATGTCAGCTGGCTGCTGTCAGAGCAGAGAATTCCTCATCAGGTGCTGTGCAAATCTACAGAAGGAACAAACGTTTTGTTGTAGGGATCAGGTGACATCCTGGAGAGGTGGGGCTGAGGGGAGCAAAGAACCAGCAGAAGCAGAACAGCACTATGGTGTTAGGGGCTGATTGCTGCCTTTGGAGGAGCAGTGCACCAGGGTGTTTACAAGGGGTATATCTCGGAGGCTGTTTGCCATCTGTGTTTGAAATCGCTGTCTTTAATACCAGTAAGAGTAGTAACAGTAATAATGTATATTGAGGGGGCAGCTGATTTTCAAAACACAGTCACCTGAGGGAACCTGGGAGTGTTCCTTAAACTAAGGAGAGCTCAGTAGACTCACACGTATTTATTGATGTTACAGTCACATACATTTATGTGAACTTTCAACACTTTTCCTTCCTCCTGTGGTTGTTTCATGCCTTAAAATTGTAAGTTTGTGTAAATATTCACACAGGCTGAATTTTGAGTGCTGAACAGTGTTCTTGCTTGCTGGCATAAGCATGTTTGTTAGATTAAGCAGCTTGTGCAAACTGAAAAAGCAGCAGGTTTTCTCCTTTCGTTGTCTTTTGATCCTGAAGTTGGGCAGGCTAGGGACGACCTAGGTTCATGTTAATTTTTCAGATCTGAACCCATGGCATGTGATTCCAGCAGTAGAGTTGTGCAGAAATGGGTATTTAGTCTGGCCTTTGCTCTTGTATGGTGACTTGTCCAGGTTCTGTCTCTCCTGTCCTCTGGAATTTCCTCTTTGCTGAAAAATAATGTGAATCTATCTTTAGACCTTTCCAAGAAAAAAGTGTCCTTCAGAGACAGATTTAAAGGCAGTGTTTTCTTGTAGGGGATACTAAAAACGGACAGTCCTTGGGAAGAGCAGTCTGTAAGGGATTGTTTGAATTGTAAGGGATGTTTGAATCAGATCATACACTGTGCTGGTGCCTGCCAAGGATGTGGGGCAGTGAGGGTTTTCCTGTTCTGTGATGAGCTGAGCCATGGTGGTAGTTCTGTGTCTGGAATAGTCTGTGATTATGATCCACAGGACCTAATGAGAAGTTCCTAATGAGAAGTTGTGAAACTGTGAACAATTTCTGGAGAATGAAAGTCAAATGCTATAGAAAACACAAGGGGTTAGAAAATACATCTAATGCGATCTGAGCACATAATATGGATTATTATGTGTGTGGTGAGTGTTTGCACCCAGTCTCTGTGCATATGAACAAAGTTTTGGCCATTTTCATAATCATGACTTTTGATTAATACATTTCTGCATTCTAATAGGTCAATAGAAATGTAGCCCAAACACTTGTTAGTACTTCTGTGTGAGTCCTTGAGGGGAACTGTTTCATTTTCCCTGCCTAGGAAAATGTCATTACAGAATGTACCTCATGCCAAAAACCCTGGGCTCCCAAAGATCTGGAAAAGTGACCTTAACAGACTTCAGGGAACTGTCCTTTTCCCTCCTCAGTGATTCATTGAGCTGCCCCAGTTGAGTTTCTCTGTGAATCAAGATTTTCGCCTCCATTATTCTTCATTAACTGATCTTTAGTGTGGACAAAGAACTAAAGAATCTTGAGGCACTCCCAAGTTTTCACATTAATGAAAAAGGAAAGAGAACTACTTAACTATGTGCACTTTCATTTTGACTTTTTTTTTTTATTATTATCTTGACTATAAGAAGAAGGTATTTGTTTCTATGCCAGTAATTCTCAGTGGTTTAATAGGTGCAAGACAGTGTCCTGAATGCATTGCAGTCTTAAATACAGTTTGTATACATAGTTCATATTTGGTAGGGAGAATGGAGTAGAGAATACACTTATAAAATTTAGGTAGGGCACCAACCTTGGGAATGTTTGCAACTGTATCAGAGGTCAGAATCAGCAAGCACAATTGTTTTGATATTTTTGAGGAGGTAGTATTGGAAGATGAATGTCAGGGAAGTGCAAAGCCTTGCACTTTGAGAGGAGAATTCAAAAGCAGCAATACAATTTGGGGAATAACTGACTCATTACCCCTGCTGTAGAAAAGGATCAAGGGAGAAAGAATTTAATATGGCTCATTATTATCTTACTGAGATGTGTTAATAGATGGATCCTGTGAAGGACACGAAGGGGAAAGACATGGTAATTATTTACCTGAGTGCTGCTCAGGTCTGTGATAGAGTGCTCTGCTCTGTCTGGCTTTGAGTGCTGTGCTTTAGGTATGCTTGGAAAAAGGGTAGGAGAGTCAGGAATGGTGGGAGTATTTGAGTAGGGAGTGAGAGCACTTGGCTGGACACCTCAGGTAGACTGGATGCTGTCTGTCAGCCCTGTAGAAGGGGCAGAAATCAGTTTAATTTGCAGGAAAATAGCTAATATGATCAAAGTTTGAGTTTAAGGACAGGGAAATGGTAGGTGGAAGACCCATCATCAGTTCTAAGAACAAGCCAGCTTTAGGCACATGGAGATGAGTTATAGATACCTTCACACATGAGTTGAGCTGGTGACATGGGACCCTCCCTGTCCTTCAGGGATTCTTCCTGTTCATCCTTCAGCCAACAGGAATGGACATCTCAAGCCGTCATGTTGTGTAATTGTGTATTTTGGTAGAGGTTTAGTGGTTCTGCTTCCTCCTCAGTGTGAGTTCAGTGGTGCATGTGCTGTTCCCTGGAGCCAGGTACCTCCCCCAGTATCTCTGCTAGAGCCCTTCATGCTGGGTGACCTGTGTGTCTGACCATGCTCGCTGTTCTCACTGCCATCATTGCTGTGTCCAGATCCATTCCCAGCTCCATCGTGGTCTGGGAACCTCCCTGAGCACAGCTTGAGATTTCTGCTTATGCCTCTCTGGGCCAAAGCCTGTCCATGTTCTCACTGCCAGGCTGCAGGTTGGCTTAGGGGACTTGTCTGGCCTAACAAGTCTGTGAATCAGGGTCCCACCAGGCACAGCCCGAGGGAAGCAGCCTGGGTCCTCTTCCTAGCTGGAAATGGTGTGTCATCTTGACATTCTCCACTCTGGAACACATAAGGAGCTGCAGTGATACAATTTAGCCTTTAACATCATTAACATTGTCCTGTCAGTAGCTTTTGCTGTTGTTTATTGCAAAGCCACAGTCCTACTGGGCATTTAGCTGCAGCTTTGTAAACTGGAAGTTGCTTGTTTACACGTTCAGTTGTGGTTTAAAGAGATGTTAGTGAGAGGGTGCTGCCTGATTTTTGGAACTGGAACTGACAAATACCTTTTTCATTTCTGATGGAGTCTTACCCATGGATGAGCTGTCATTAGCTTGATGCTAGTCTTTGACAATTTTGTGATGATGATAGCTTAACCTGCTAAGTTTGTGTGAGTAAATATTAAGGTAACATTAGAACGAATACAGTAAGTGTTGTTATGTTGAATGCTTTGCTGATGCAACAAATGTTTTTTTTTTTCTTTTTATCCTGAATCATTTTATTTTTTTTCCTTTTTTTGTCATAGTGCCTTTGACTTGGTAAACATTCATCTTTTCCATGATGCTTCCAATTTAATTGCTTGGGAAACAAGCCCATCGGTTTACTCAGGAATACGACATAAGGCTCTTGGCTATGTACTTGATAGGTATGTATTAGCCTTTCCTGGCCTCTCTCAATCTCTGTGTTCGTAAGCAGCTATGAAAGATGTTTCAAATGGCACACTCAGAAATGTAGAGGTTTTTATTCTGTCACCTAAAAATGGTTACTGCTTGCCAGAGTTTTTTCTAGACAGTGCCAACTGGAGATCGCTTTATGACACTCATTCTTTAAAGCCAAATTACTGATCTGGGAGAACCGCTCTGAAGGCACCAGAAGTTGCAGAGTAGAAAGCAGGTTTATTTTTTTAATGTGCTAGTTAGATTAGCTTCTTTTTAGACTGTGTGGAGTCTAATAAAGCTGCCATTCAAGTGTTTTTTCAGTTACAGAATAACAGAATAATTCCAGTTGGACAGGACCTCTGGGAGTCCCTTGTTCATCTCCCTGCTCAGAGCAGGGCTGGCTTCAACAGCAGATCAGGATGTTCAGGGCTTGTCCAGCTGAGCTTTGAGCAGCTCCACACATTTTGCTTTGAAGCTCCTCTGGGCCATCCATTGCTGTGTTTGACTACCCTCACTGAGGAACTTTCCGTCCCTATTATCCAGCCAGAATTTTCCTCAAAGCGATTTGTGTCCATCGCCCCCATCTTTTGGCATGCACTGCTGAACAAAGTCTGGCTCTGTCTTTTCTCTAACTACCAAATAGATAAAGCCAGCAACAGAGTCCTCTGCAGACATCTTTTCTGTAACCTGAACAAACCTGGCTCTTTCAGCCTCTCCTCCTGGCTCCCTGCACATGGAGCTGGTGGCTCTTTAATCTCCACACGGGCTGGGTGCAGCAGGTAGCTCATCTCAGCATCCATGCAGCATTTGTGTGCAGCCACCACTGGTATTAATTAAATTACCACATGGGTTATAATGGTATTACAGAGTGGTTCATCTGATGAGTGCTACAATACAGAGGAGAGTCCCAAAAATACCCGGACACTTACAGCTGTCCTAATTATAAAGTCAGAAAAAAGGTAGCTTTCTCTTGAGTAAGAAAAAAAATGTTTCTGTGTGGGCATTGTTGTGTTGGCAGAATAAGCAGGTATTTCTCTTAGGAGGTGTCGCTCAGCTTCATGTTTGCCTTGGAAGTAGAGCTTTAACTTGTCTCTTCAGAGCAGCAGTGGCATTCACTGCGATCCCTGGTGTAATGGGGTGCTTAAAACAAACTGCTGAGGCTGGAAGGAATAGAACCAGGGCACTTCCTGTGCTGTTTCCTTGCCCTGATCCCTGCTGTCTGTTGTGCCATAGGGTGCTGGGTTTGAAGGACTCTGCAACAAGACCCCAACGAGCACAGGGCCGCTGCTGCCTTTTCCTTCCCTGGAGCGAGGGCTGGGCTGGTGTCACCTCTCCCTTCCCCAGAGTGAGCCCTGGGGGTCCCAGCCCCACCAGGGATCCTGAGCCCCATCAGCTGGGGCCATATGGGTGACAGGAGCCAATCCCTTGGTGGCTGAGGGGAGGGAGCACCTGCCCAGGACCCGAGGGCGAGTGCTGCCCAACACGATCTGCTGCACCTCTGCCTTCTGGCAACTGCTCCCAGCCTCCCTGCGCCCGGCAGAGGCGGGAAGGATCCCCTTCCACAAGCAGCTGTCAGCTCTCCTGGCTCTCCCTGGCACCAGCCTGGAAGTTTCAGACACTCCTGAGCCAAACCAGGTTATGTGTTGGGAAATATCTCATCGTGATTTTTTTTCCCTGTGTAGCTTTTCACTGAAAAAGGTTCTGAAACGTGGAGTCTGAATGCCTTTCCAAACACATTCCCTCCCAAGTTTCCTCCCTCTCAGAGGTTTTTTCTTCTGGGAGGGCCAGCAGGTGGGATAGCAGAGCCTGCCTTTCCCCCAGCAGGGGGCTGAGCAGGAATTGCTCTAAACAGGAATTTACCAGCACCCTTGGGGTGATCCAAGGATGAGCAGGAAAAAGCCAATGTGCCTTCTCTTGCATCACTTGCAAACTGCTCAAAGCATCAGAAAACGGTAGAGGCACTTGGAAATTTTGCGAATACGTAGCATATATATATATAAACATAAATACATAAAAGATCCCCGATTAGGGGACAGGGGCACAGGAAGATCAGGATCTACCTCTTGGTGCAGTCTGAGATGCAGATTCTTGAGTTCTATTACAAAGAGCAGTGTGGGAAAGGCCTATTTTTGTTTCATTTTTCCTTGGATCCGTTGGTCTCCTCTGATTGTCTTATGCTTTGCACGAGGGAAACCTGTGCAACCCCTTTGCATTATTTATTGCACAGTTGTTTGCAGCATACAGTGTGCTTCATTAGCTAATTTTGGCTTTGGACCTCCCACGATGCCCTGGCAAGGGTAAGGTAATAGACTGCAGTATTAGTGTCAGCTGTGGGTCAGGGATGTCACGACGGTATATCATTAAAATGTGACACTGCCAAAAACTGCCCCGACTCCCCTGTCCTTAGAAAAGGAGCCCTTGGATTTTGGGTTGCCCAGTGGCACAGCGAGCTCGCCGTGGATGAATTGTCCATTCTGAGGGAGCAGCCAGCCGCAGATCCGGACCTCCACAGAGCAGTGATGGGCTGGCGGGCACAAAGGGGGAGTTCTGTAGCGCAGTGAATAATGGGAAGCCCCTTTCATCGGCAGGGGTAACCTTTTGGCAGCCACCAGCACACTCTATTCTGATCTGCTGATTGGGGAGGACAATACACTGAAGCTCACTTTGAATGAATGCTGCCACCAACAGTGTCCCCATTCAGGGGCTTTGGGAACCATCTTTGGCCATTGTCCACCAGCACTCCCTCAGACAGCAGGAAAAGGGAAAGTGAGAACAGCTATAGGGGAAAAGTACTTCTTTTCTTGGCTTTAATCTCTCTTTAAAGCTTCATAGATCTACATTTCCAGCTGAGCTACTGGAACTATGCAGTGTCAGATAAATACAGAAGAGAGAGGTTTCAAGCTGAGCTTTCAAATCCCCTTATCTGCATGAACTAATAATGCAGATTTAGTGCTGTTAAAAACAGAGACTGATAAGTCTTTTCCTTTAAAGCCTTTAAACTGCTAAAGAGCATTTAACAGCGATTCAGTTCAAACCCAGTGAACAATGCTGAGAAGGAAAACAGTTTAATGAGCTAAACCTTCACTGAATGAAACAGAAACACCTTCTCACAGTTGATTTAGGTCACTGTGGGAGTCAGTGAAAGCGCAGTTGTGTTCGCGCTGCATCTTCATAAACATGAGTTACGTACAGCCTTTCATCTGGGCAACAGCTACCACAGGAGTTTGGGATGCAAACCAGAAAAGGCTTTGCAAACTGACTCATTTTGAGCTAAAAAGCTCAAATGAGTCAGTTTAACTGTTCAGATTGCCAGGGAAATAGGTTTCCCAAAAATTATTTTAACATAGGGTTTTCACACATAGGCACGGAGCTGCACGACATCCCAGCATTGCTGAGCAGGGGAGGGGTTGGGGGGGAAACAAAGGAAAAAGCGTCGAGTGAATGATTTAAAGTTGCACTAAAACTTTTCTCCGGAGGGAATCTATTAATAATCCATTTAATAGCATGTTTGGGGAGTAGAAGGGTTTGTTCTTTTAGCTTTGAAGAGCTTTATTAAAGCTAAATCTGCAGTGATTTAGCTTTAATAGCTTAAAAATGAATTAAATAGAAAGAACATTGTTAAAGACACTGAAATGTGCTGAGGCAGAATGAGTTTGATATTTGCCATTTAGCAAGGGAGAAGAAGATATGGTGTCAGATAGATGCTTTAAAGACCAGAAGAGTTGGAATCACACTGGTGTTAAACAAATATTTGCTTGTATCTTTACAAATACAGTGTGTATGTAGAAAATTGAGGTGTGTAATGAGTCTCTGTCAGCACCAATGTAAATCCCAGCTGAGCTCCCACAAGTCAGTTAGGCTGTTCCAGGTAGACATAGGTACAATAAAAACTGAATTTGCTTTAAAATGAGAATAAGAACATCTGATTTATATTTTGGGGGATGGGGATTCTTCTGGGCCCATTTTGGATAATTCCCATGTACAATTAGCCCTATTTGCATAATACTTGCTTTTTTTTGTATTTTCTGAAGTTAGAGGATGGAAGCTGTAAGTGATAGTAAGAGAGGATATGTAGTTTCATGCATCTGCTGTAATTAAATCATGTGCTATGTCATATTAATTAATTATATTGGCATATTAGTCATGTCCTGTGGCCACTTGCTGGGGAAAAGTGTCCGAATGCAAGAGCCAGGCTGGGGAATGAGGAGAAGCTGCAGGCTGGGGCCCTTTAACAGTGTGAAGGAGAGTTTGGGAAGGGCAGGACGTGAGGTGTTAGCCTGATCTGAGGCTCTTGGCGTGCCAGCCATCTAAACTTCCTGAAATTATCTCGAGCATTCAGATCCATAAAATGAATGTGGTTTTTTTTTAAAGAAAGTGACAGTGCTCTTCTGTTTTCCTATTGAAATGTTCCCTGGCCTAGTTCAACAGAAACATTTTTACATTACAACTGTGAAATCTTGGCATAAAGCTCCCCTTTGTGCCCTTCATTATTTTCTCACAAATATAGTCCATTGTCACATAGCTGAAGTTAATTTGATCAACATTGGGACATTTAACTTTTATGTCTGGTCAAAGGAGCTGTTTCATGCTCATTTTGGGTATTCAAAAGAAATGATTGCCAGAAAAATAATGTTACTATTAACAATTCAGAGCAATTAGTTTCCCAGGGAGAGGCGATGTGATGCACCGGCTCCACACAACTATTCTTTGTCATTTTATGGATGCTCATCAGTCAACTGTCACCTCTTCTCAAAGACCCATCCAATCTAAATGTTTCTCTTTGGGCTTTTCCCAGAACTAGCAGCTGAATGAGCAAAAGAAAAGCCACTTAGTTTCTAGGCAAAGGAAAACTTCACTCTAAAGATCTGGGTCATTTGGGAAGATCCTTGGAACAGCTCGCTTTCCAAGAGTTTGGGATGGTTTTTTGATTTGTTTTGGTTTTTTGGCTTTTTTTTTTTCTTTTACTTTATTTGGTTTTTTTTGCAACAGTGATTTTAACATGTGCCTTTAAATGTTTAGTGAAATTTCTGTGTATTCAGATAGAGAGCACTCCCAGGGCAAATAAACCTTCCAGCCAAATGTCTTCTAACAAAGGTTTAAACCCCTGGATCACATTCAAATCGACAGCTTTTCATTAAACACCCGAGGCTCAGCTCATTAATATTCGGTCATCCCCCCCTTAAACGAAGGTTAAGTGCTCTCAAAATTAGCGTGTTTGAATAATATGCTCTTTAAAGAGTAAATCCAGCAAAATTGTGTTGTTACTTCAGCCTGTCAAATACAGCCAAAGACACTTTTCCTCACTCCTTGCTTTTCTGCTGGCTTGAGCTTTTGCATCTTTGATGCAGTTGTCAAAAATTGAACTCTTGTGTCTTTCCTGTTTGCACAGACATATTGTGAATTTTATTTACATGTTATATTTAGCAGAAAAATAATTTTGTATTTTTATGCATTATAATGGAAAGTATACACGAGTATAATTTTAAGGACACAATATATACACTTCCATATTAAGTGAATATGATGATTTCTGGTCATCCTAGTCAGTATTTTTGCCTTTAATATGTCATTTTCAGGATTTCCTTTTTGGTATTAATGAATTAATTGGTATTAATTAATAGTACCCACAATGTATTCTAAATAGAAGGGAATCGTACTCATCTTAATATCAAGTTTTCTTCATTCTTTCTGTTTTAAAAGCTACTTTCACTAAAACTCAACAAGTTTAAGACAAGAGAAAAGAGAACACTCTAAGTTGTGATGTTCTGTAACTTTTGTCTTGCCTACACATGTATTTTATTTACAATAATCATGCATACTACGGGGATATGAGAACTATTTGAAAAAGAAAAAAAGAAAAGTTGCCATGACAATGGTAACAATTTTTTGTTTGTTGGTTTTCTTTTTGGCATTAATAATAACTGTCCAGGTTGTTAATAAATTTTCATCATTTATTATTCAGATGGGAAAGCTCTGGTTTTTTTCGCTCATGGTAAATCTGTGTAAACAATAGCATGTTTGGAAGCAAAGATCTGACATTTAAATTCCAGAACTTTAGACACTTGCAGGTGTCACACAGAAAGGTGTCACTTAAATAAAAAATAGGGTAGATACAATAAGCAAATCTTCTCTTTGCCTGCCCAGTGTGGATAGAATTGTGGCTCTTTTGGGAGGAATGCTGCAGGTAAAGCTCTGAGGGTTCCTGAAGGGGTTTCCAGTTGTTTTCCCACCCAGTCCCTGTGCATCAGGGTGGGTGTGGGTGTTGGAGTCAGGGATTGCCTGGTCTGGGGCCGCTCTTGCAGCACTCAGAGCCTCCACCTCATTCTCCCTAAGGCCTCTGCTCCTTTTTGCCTGTTTTCCAGTAACAGGATGTCCTGGAGCTGCCCTGCTGGCTGCTGTGTCTCTCTAGTGGAGGTCGGGTGTGCTGTAACGCAGTCCCACTCCCAGGAGCACGAGTGCAATTAAACACTCCATGGAAGAAAAGAGAATGCCTTTTAAAAAAGAAATGGCTGCAAATAACTTGTTGCCTGCTTGATTTTGCTGAGAAAATGGCTTTATATGAGAATGTGCAGAGTGTGCCACATTCTCATTGAGTTATATTTTCTCTTTACTGTAATTTATTCCTTAGAGAGCCTGCAGCTGGATGAAGAGCAGTCATTAGTGTCCAGCTAAAGGTGACACTGACATAGCATCCATTGTGGTTTGTGCCTTTTCAAATCTCCTATCCTATAGCCGTATAATCTTCCAGGATAGCTATGATTCAATTAAGAAGAATCTATATGGGCTGTTGATCCAATTCTTATTCATTTGCAGAGAAATGAAAATAAATTGCTATTGTGATTTTATTTACAATGCTGTGTGTGAGCTGATGCTATGAGCTGGAGAAATGGTTGAAAGAGCCCCATTCTGCTCCCTTTGGAGCCTGTGGGCACCAGGCCAGTAGCCACCTTGGACATTTTGACTGCTATAGAGAGGTGGGAGCACCATGGGAGGAGGCTGTGGGCTCTGCATCCTACACTTGATATCCTGGAAAGATTCAGATCCTCCCTAACGGGGAAGTACCCAGATGTGAGGTACAGAACTTCCAGCCACTTGTCTGCCTGTACACAAGCTGGAGAGGTTGTAGCTGGCTGGGAAGATGTTGTTTGTGGCTGGACAGGTCAGTGGCTGTGGCTGCCTCACCTGTTATGAAGCTTCTCAAACTTCGTTCCGTCGGTGCCGGGTTTAAGGCTCAGCCAAGATGATTCAGTTTCTCATTCCAACAAGGAAACAGGTCCTGCTGCTTCTCTACCACTAGAATTTGCTTTGTGCAAACCTAGTGTTGACAGCTCTAACTTATTTGATCACTGTGCTCTTTGGAAAGAAGGTTGCTCCCTTCTCTTTAGCACTTCAAATGTTTCTGTCACGTCACCCCTGGTTTTTCCCCTCCCTTAGCTCAGTGCTCCACTGTAGTGCGATTTTCAAAGGGACAGTGTATAAGTGGTTGCTCGTGAGCTTTTCTCAGCATTGAGCATTGTTTAGTCCTTTGCAAGTGAAGTCTCTCTGGGTTGAGTCATTTGTATTGCCCTTCCCTAGAAGCAGTTGGGTTTATTTTCAATTCACAATCCCCCTGAGCCCAGCTGTTCCCCAGGCCAGGCGGGTGGGAGCCTGCAGGTCTCCGTCGCTGGCAGTGCTCCATGGATGACATGGTCAGTGTTGTCACCATCCACTTCCCACACAGCCATCACAGGAGGTGGGGCTGGGAAACATGCTTGTTGCAGGTCTGGCAAGACCCAAATCTGGCAAAATTCCTTAACTACCCCACTGCCATTCCCATACAGGAGCAGCTCAGGACAGACAGTGCCTCTGGTCTGAGTTTTTCTAGGTTTGTCACAAAAAATACTTCTCCCAGCCTTAAGAAGTTAATGGATTAGTATCTCATTGCTGCACACCCTGGTTATTTCTGGCTCTCTATTTGCACTTTTGACACTAAGCACGGGATTTTGGCTCTGCTCTCCCCATCCAAGCCCTGTGAGAATTGTGATGTCTCTGCTTAGTGTAGATGAGGATCCAGCAGTTACCTGCTGCCTGCTGAGCACCCAGTGTCACCAAAACTGAACAGCTCAGAAGCTGTGTAGAAGGATGTTAATCTTCCATGATAAAGTAAAGGAAGATTCAAAAAGATGTACAGTTTCCCCAGTTTCTTCTTGTAGTTTCTCTTACATCAGCTGAAGAGCACAAAATATCTTTGTGCGATAACGCCGGTGCCGGAGCGCTGTGTTGTTCTGTAGCAGAATTGACAAGTCCTTACATCATTATCCAGGGCTGCTATTTCATTAGGCGAATGTCAGTGTCAGGTAAGATCATGGGTTTGTCAATATAATGAAAATACCAGTCAAGTGAGGAAAAAGTCACAATTTTCCAGCTCTAAAAATTGATTTTTATTGCTCTTCTTGTAATCCTTTCTTTGGATTAAGTATTTATTATTGATGTGGTCTTTCTTTTAATCTTAATAGCTGCTGACATTGTAATTAATTAAAAAATACAACATTTTTGCCCAAATGGCACTATATTGAAATTAAAAGTGAACATCACATATTAGTTAAACAGCCCTGGCAAATGTCTTGAGTGCTAAGATGATTGCCTAAGCTTCTTGACAATTCCCTTCATCTTGCTGTATGGTGCTTGACCTTTTAAGATGTTTTGGTGTTATTAATAGGTTTTAGCCATTATATCAGAAAGAACAAGGCACAAAAATATTATAAACTTTATCTTTTTAATGACAGTGCTACACCATCTTGGGCATGCCAATGAAGGCACTTCCCATGAAGGCTTTTGAGGCACACTTAGACAGTCAGTCACAGGTAACTTGTACTCAGAACTGATGGGGATTTTTCTGGAATTTGTCCCCAAATGTGTATCTGAAATTGCAAATGGGTGCATGCTGAGCACCTTTGGGGCTGCAGGAGGGGGTGATACACAGGAGAGGATGGGGTTCTGTTTCAAAGCTGTTTCTGAAACCTCTGCCAAAGGTGAACACCCCAGGGACCAGCTCTCGAGGTGCAGGTGTGCAAGCTGATCTCCAAGTAAAACTTAGAAAGGGAAAACCAATGGAGATAGGAAGGGCAGAAATCTGAACAGCCACACAGTAGTCCTGTGTCTGGGTTGGTGTAAGCCAAAACCTAGTATTTCTGTCTTCTTGGTCTTCAGTTCCTAGACATGGCTGTGGCAGGAGACAGGTTTCATTGTTGTTGTTCCATGACATTCCACCAGAAGTCACTGCAGGAGCTGTTACTACCCCTGGCATTACAGCTCAGTGGAAAAGAAGGTGTGTGTGACCTTCTTATCTGTAAGTCACCTGCCGACTCCAAAGCAGCCCTTTGCTCCCGCCAACAGGAGGGCCAAGTCACTTTCTGCCTTTTTTTTTTCTTTTCCCCCTTTCCAAACATTCCCCGTTGGGGTAAGACCCTCACTGGCCAAGAAAGGTGAGTTGATCGTGCCTTTGGCACTGTGACTCCTGCCATGGATGGGCCCAGACTCTGACACTGAGGGCATGAGTGGCCCCACGTGTTCCCTGAACACTTCACCCAATGTGAGAGGGTTTGTGCAGCCCCTGCAGGGATGGAGCCCTGTGCTGCTTCTGCTGGCTCAGCCCCACACAGAACCTGTGGTTCCAAGCTCTGCTCAGCTCAGCAGTAAACAAGGTGAGCAGGTTCACCAGAGAAACGATGGCCACAACCAGAGCGAGCTGTCCTCTTGTCTCCACGTGCTGTTGGTGATCTTCATATTCCTTTCCTTAGGAGAGGACATTTTATACAGGCAGTCACATGCTAAGGTCCCTTCCAACCCAAACTATGTCCTTTCTAAAAACTTCTATTCTGTGTCCTTTGTAAAAGCTTTTGTGCCTGAAACTCCCATGTGTGGATAATGCGCAGAAAAAAGAGATCGTGGAGATAGATATGGCATCTTACCCCAGAAGTTGCACGAGGCTCATATTAGCTGGTATTTAGCTTAAACACATTTAGTTATTATAAAAATTTGCTCACTGAATGAAATATGGCTTGACCTCTGGATTGTTCCTTCCCGAGAAACGTGACAGTGTCCCTCCTTCTCCCCCATTCAGCCTGCCTGGCAGAGCTGCACGGTTTTTGTTTTGTTTTGTTATGTTATTGTTGTGTTTAAAAAACCCAAAACCCTCAAGGCCCTCTTTTCAGTGGTGTCAAGTTAGGATGAATTGGCCAGGGAGGCATGTTTATAGACTGTGTGAAGAACTTTGTCTTTGTGTGGGAATGCTGGTGACACTGGTATGGCTTGCCTGAATGAACTGCGGTGACGCGGCTAATAAGGTGTCCTGCTGAGCGCTGCCACAGCCTTTCTCAGACCTCCCACCTAATGCCATTCAGCTCCAGCTCAGTGTAGCTAATTTTTCCCATTCCCTCAATTCTTTAGGCCTCCTTACAAACAGAAAAGTCAACTTTCACACCGAGGAGAAGATAAGTGCTTTAGGAAATAATCGTGTAAACAGAATGTTACCTTCTGACCTGATGCTGATACCTTGGTCTGAGACAAAACCCAGCTGGCTATTGCATTAGACATGGCTATTAAAAGAATAATGCTGCTGATCCTCCTTACAAAGTGCCCTGAGAAATGGTTTAGCCAAATCACAGTGCCTCCTGTCACACTGAATCATGTTCAGCTGCTCTCTTCCATGACCAAATTGCTGATATTTATCCACTTCCATGTCTTTTCCGTTCTTGCCACAATATGGGAGGGGGAGAAGTATGAAAGCAAGGGAAGTCAGTCATGTTCCTGATTGTCCTGTTATTTTCTGGCTGAATTTCAGTCCTTTGAAGTGTATATACAGTGCTCCATACAGTGTTTATAGAAGAGGTGCCTTTCATCAAGCAACTTTAATTGTAAACTACTTTAATGAGTACTTCAAAATAAAGTAAATTACAGAAGGATTTCAGTGATTCCAGTAACACAGAATTGTTCATTTTAGGATTGTGCTGATTTCTGTTCTGTGCAGCAACTGAAATTAATAAATAGACCCAGATTCCCAGTTGTATTGAGGAGAAAGAGGGACCTCTGCTTCTTCCTTGTTTTAGTCTTGGTAGGGATTTGGCATTTCCTGAGTGGCTTTGAGAAAACTTCCCCTCAGAGTCCGTGTACCTGACACTGCCATCTGGGCTGAGAGCTGTGTCCCTACAGCAGAGTAATTTGGGGTACCCAGGCTCCAGAGCAGATGCTGAGCACGTCCTTCTACCGTGACATTTGTGTGACCTCTTCCTCGGTCACCTGTGCTCGGTCCCACCCCGCTCCCGTCCCAGCCAGGCTGGTCAGCCCAGGATGAAGCTGCTCAGTGGCACAGCTCAGGGAGGTTGGAGCTTTCTCATAATTCTCCCGATGCCCCCAGAATAACAGATGGTTTTGTCACAGGATAGGGTATCAGGGTGTGCCATGCCAAAAGCTCTGCAAGGACATCTCCAGTGCAGACGCAGGAGCTTCTTTCTGGACCTGTAAAGCTCTTGCTGATGCCCAGCATGAGCCAAATTGCAGCTGTTAGACCAAAATAAGAATTATATGTCCTTATTTTGCAGCAAAACAATTGCTGTAGTAATTCAGCATTAATTTGCACTCTTAGAAGTGACAGTCAAGTTTACTTCTTTAAAGAAGTGTGAACCGTGGATTTGACTTATCAAAACATTTCAGCATGTGACTAACTTGGACTGTAAACTCTACTTGAAGTTACAATTGCTCAAGTGTTTCCTTCTCTTACTGCCCTGTCATAGCTAAAAAGCTCTTCAGCTCTTTCTTTCAACTCATCTTCCTCTTCTCAAAATACAGTAAAATGTGAAAAGAAACAGAGACAAACCCAGCTAGTCTAGAAGATGTTCAGGGTAGAGCTATCACTTAAAAAAGTAGAAATGGTTTGAAACTGGGAAAATAATCAAAATAACGTGTTCCAGGTGTGAAGAATCTTACCTGTTATAGAGAACTCCTTGTGCAAATTACAAGTTCTGTGTTTGTGGAACTGGTAGAAGAGAAATAATCTGTGGTGTTTATAGCTGTATGCTCTTAAGTTTACCAGAGACATCAGTAAGCCCAGAGAGGAACATGCTTTCTTCCCGGTGTCGCTGATTTGCCAGACTGAATTTGTTGCATTGATTTCCAAAATGCACAGAAGTAAAAGATCTTTCTTTGGTATGTTCTAAGTGCAAACAAACTCTTTTCCCAATAGCGATTATTTCTTGAACAAGGGCAAAGATTGAGAAGAGTGAACATGTTCTTCCAGCCTTTTCAAGGTGCAGACTTCTGGGCTGTCATCTGTTGGAAAAGTTTTCGGTTTCATTTGCATTCAGCTTTGGATCCACCCTGAATGCTTGTCCCTCCTGATGTCCCTGCACAGGTCACAACCAGCAGCACGGCCAGTGAAGGCATCAATGATCTGTTGTGTTTATTGGCACAAGAGCTGTGGGAGGGAAATATTTGTGGCTTCTGTACAGTCATGAACAGAGTCACCTGTTGTGTCATAAGCTATGTAATGTTGTGCAGGAACACGGCCTTCAGTCATCCCTTTGGGATGCTCTGGTAAAAGTTGTTAAAGGAAATGGCACTGGGTACCTCCCACTAAAACCATATTTATGCTGGTGACATGGATTGGCCGCTTACTTTTTATATGATTCACATTTATCACTCCATTGAGTGATTCAGGGCAACATTTTTGAAGGACTATTTGATTCATGGTTAAAGGAAGGGTATTTTTATAGAAACAAATAGCAAAGGAGAGTAACACAGATGTGGAAGCCTTCCTTGCTCATCTGCAAGCACTCGTTCTTGTTAAAAAACATTTTCTTCTGAGTTCCCTGTGCCTGTACACGTGCTGAACTATGCATATTGTAGCTTAGAACACAGAAACACGAGGAACAGAGCACTTTTATTTAGCTTTCACCCCAGTTGTGACACCTGCCCTGTGTGTCCCTGGCCAGACTGGCCCTGTTTCTGTCCCAGTTCCCTCTGTGCCAGTCCCCTAAGTGCCAGGATATTGCCATCTTCCTTATTGCCATCTCTAGGAAAAGTCAGACTCCAGGTTCTTGTGCCATTGATTCAGGGCAGCTGTAGGCACCAGGGAATGTTTTGTCACAGAGTCATCACAGTCCCAAACTGCAGAAAGAGGTCTGAGATCTTGGAACTCTTGAACTAATAGTAAGTTCCAAGACAAGGACAGTAGGTTACATACCTGTACTGAGTCGAGTCATTTAAAGGATATTTCATTGTTAGGTACAACAGATCACTTTAATAAGTACATAAATGTGTGTATCCCTGGCTGTGTCACTGTTGGGAATTTTCTTGTACACCTGAATTCCACCACCAGTGAAAAGAGACGAGTCAGAAACCATTTGGAGCATTATTGTGGATAAGTAAGATTTGGAGTCTTACTTCAGTCTAGCATGAGACACTCTTTCTAAAATATCCAACAAGACAAGCTACAAGGGGAGAAACTGGATAAAATTATCCGCTGTAAAGCTGGCATTGATTTGTACACAAGTCATGTTTAAATCAGGTAATGTGCAGGATTATGAAATGACTGAGTTTTAATTAATTGGTCAGAAGCAGACTAATCAGCTGCTTTGTTCAGTTTGGAGACATTTTCACAGGCTATTTTTGGAATAGTCTGTTTATTTGGAAAATATGTCTTTGCATAATACAATCACAGGCATGGCTCTCATAATCCCAGTTTGTTTTAAGAGGCCTTCAATGGACCTTGATGTCATTCCTACAGTATCTGTCATTCCTCTGTCAGCAGTAAATGGCAATGAGCAGAGTCAAAGCTGAAATATGAATCAGGACAGTTGGTAAAGCAAAATCAGTTGTTCTGATGTTTAAGTGTGGATCCAATTTTGCAATGATAGTGTTAGCAAACTGTGACACAATGGTTTAAGTTTTAAGTTCTTATTTTCCTTCAGTATGCCATGGGGGCACTAATCAAACTAATGTTTTGTGCAGGTCAGGAGTGACAGGTTTGTCTCAGAGCTCCCTGGGAGCTGACAGTGGGCAGTATTTATTAGCAGTGCCTGCAATAATCTGTCAGCTGAATGGAGGACTGGAGATTTTCATACCAGAAAAGTCTTTGCAAAAGATTTTCTTCGAATGATCACTGTCTTAGGCCCGATGCACATTATGTTTCCCATAGAACAATATTCCTTACATAATAGATTACTGCTGACAAAAGCTGAGATGTTTTCAGAGGAGCAGCAGTATCTCACTGCAGATCCAGTGCTGTATCTTTAAAGCTTTGAGAAGTCTAAATGGGTGTAATTCATCTGGACTTGTAAAGGCATCTGAAACAAGTGCCTCCTCTCCGGGCAGTGTGTTCTTGGGAGCCTCCTGCCCAGCACTGCTGGATAACCCTGTGCCTGTCCGTGTGGGCCCTGCCCTGGGCTCACCTGGGCTTTCTGGCACTGTAACACATGTTCACATATCCCAGAATGTTCACTGCCTATTGCCTGCATTTGTTCCTTAGTTCTCACACCTTGCACACCCAGGGTTCTGACATTTTGTCTGTGTAAATTCCTTGTGGCTGTGGCAGTTGAATTTTGGGTGTTTCGTATCTTCCTCAGCCACTGATAGGAGATGAATTGTATTGATTGCTGGTTTGAAAATAAGCGTGATTCAGTGGATTCCAAATGCCAAGAGCCCCAGAAGCTGTAAAATCGCACATTGCTGTGACTGCCAGGCAACTGTTGTTAACAATAGAACAGCTAATAATATAATGACAGTTTTTAAGAACACAAAATTTGAAAGATGGACAGTAATGCCATGTCTCTCTGGGCAGGACTGAGCAAAGGCTTGAGGAAAAAGTCGGTGTTCACTGCACAGCTGGAGGGATCACCTGTTAAGTGTTAGCTACAGCCTCAGTAAAAATCTGCTGTGCACAGCTCAGAGAGCTGTCTTTGGGGAACTGCAGCTGAAATGGGAACCAGGGATGCTCTATGGGATGATGGATGTTTAGCCCTGCCACATCACTCCTCATGGGGCTCTTAGAGTAGTCACAGACACTGGTAAACATTACTTAGACACCACTAAACTCGAACATACTCTGAATCCACTGCTAATTTGGGGTTCCTGATTCTTACATAAGCCCAAAAACATATCCTTAAACTTTCCAAGGTGTGGAGGACTTCCACGATGCCCTCAGGATTTCCATGACATCCCAAATGCTGCTTCTGTGTGATTTGTACAAACTGCTACAAACGTGCTTTCCCCCAGTCTGCTCTGTCAGCCAGGAAGGGAAATTGTTGTGCAGGGACTGGTGACAGAATTGCCTAAACAAAGAAAATCAACTGAAAAACAGGGTTAATGTATTGGTCCAGTATAAACTGGTAGTTTTGATGGTTCCAATAATTATTTCTGAGACTGTGCTTAAAGACAACATATGTGTGTTTGTGCATCCTTGCATGTATGTAAAGAATGACAGGTTTGTTCTGTTTTCTTTTTGTTTTTTTCCAGAATTATAGATCAGCGGTTTGAGAAAGTTTCGTATTTTGTCTTTGGAGATTTCAACTTTAGACTGGATGCCAAAGCAGTAGTTGAGGTAGGACTTCTCTTTTTCCTCTGTTGTGGACACTACCAGGTTTGATCTCTCAAATATTTTTTTCCTGTGGAAAGCTACATGTGACTTTAAAAAGTAATGTTAATATTGATATCAGACTTTTCGAGACTACTTCTAATGGAAACATCTGACAAGTAACTAACTGTGACTTGTGCCATCTCTGTAGAGCTCACAGTGTTCTGCAGGCAGAAGTGCTGGGTTACATTTCTACTCTGGGGAAAAAATGAGAGGCATTTCCTAAATGTCCATGATAGAACTCCACACTTGAAAGTACAAGCAGCCATCAGTGCAGACCTTTGTGCCAGTAGCATCTCGGCATGGAAGGTGACTGGGACATTTGTATTAAAAAAGAATGTCCTAAACCTTTTTCATTATGAGTTGAGATCACCTTGACTTGACTGCTGAAGCTCAGCTCCAGGTAATGTGGGGTCGGGTATAATGCCCAGGTTGAAAACCAGTTTAATCTCCTGGTTTTCACACTTGAATTCTCACAGGTTACTGAGGTGTCTTTTTGGTGTCCTTGCAGGCAGTAACGTATCTTTTAAGCTAAAAGTTATAATTTTGTAAATCAAACAGTGGGAAGTAAGTGTCGCTGTGTGTCAAAGGCTGGCTCCCCCCATCCAGGGGTGGTGCTTTTCTCCTTCCTTACAGGATGATTATTCCTTCATCTGTTGAAAAACAGGAGTTTGACTTTACAGCACTGCATATGGAACAAATAACTTCCTTCTTGAACTCCTTGATGCAGTGCAGTCATTTAACCAACAAGCTTAAAGCATAATTGAAACAAAAGTCAAGTCACTAATTCAGAATATACAACTTCATACTGTGTATTTTAAGGGCTAAATCCTGCTCTGCTATGCTACAGCTGCCATGGTTATCATTCATGTTCAGAGATCACTTGGTTTTGAACTATTATGCTTGTTTTTTTCCTCAGTAGTGGTGTGATGGTGTTCCTGAGGATGTTCCTGTCTGAGAACACCTGTCAGTCACTCTGTAGCAGGGTTATCTCCTGCACCCAGTATTGATGAAGGGTGCTTCAAGTTTCTCCTGACTCACTCACTGCCAGCACTCTGCAGGACTGAAACTGCAAAGGGTGTTTGCTTTGGTACCAGTTGATTAAGATTTCTCCACTTTTATCTGCGAGTTTCAAAATGAACCACATCAAACAAAATACTGACCTCAGAGGATGCAAACTGAGCAAGCTGCACAGCTGAGCACAGGAGGTTCTTAGCCTGGCACAGAACTCTCCATCTTGGGAATGTTTTACGCCTGCTGGGTAATGTTGCTGCATTTGAGTACACAAGGTGTAACTGGGAGATGAATCAAATTAATCTCCTTATTCTTCCTAGCTGAGGTGTGTGCCTATGTGAGTGCACAAAGCAGTAGAGTAATACAGATTTTCTTTTGCTCTTTTGGAGAAGCAGCATAGTCCATTAACCAGAACTTCACACAGCTACTCTGCAACATTATTTAAGCGTAATTAAAGGTGATCTAGAAACTTCCATGTTTCATGCACAGGTAAAGTCACATTAAGTTTGTTTTGCAGTGTTCTGTACTCAGTTGTGATAGTTTGGACTTTGGCTCCCTGCCAAATGCCCAAACTTCCAGTTAGCGGGCCCCCCTCCCCTTCCCCCTTCCTTCTTCCCTTAGGGTAAAGAAAGTAAAGAAAAAAAAACTATAAAAAAATTAAAGAACCCAAAGTCAAGCAGCTTATATAAATATATATATATACGTAGATTACAGTTATATACAGTTAAGATGCTATATACACAGTAAAGGGAATCAACCCCCCGAAGGGATAGGGAAAGGGGAGAAAGGGACAAGAGGGAACAAAAAGGGACACCGAATAGATATGCACAATCAAACCCGAGAACTAGTAAAATAACTAGTAAAACAAATCTTACCACGTCCCTTAAAACAGCAGGGTTGGCAGACACGGCCAGCACTCTCCAAACCTCCCCGTGGCAGGACAGTGGATTCTGCAGGCCTCAGCCTTAGATAAGCGAGACCAGCGCAGGGACCCACTGTTCCCAAACCTCGCCGGAAGAAAAGAGAGCGAGACCTCTAATCTCCAACTCATTTATACTCCGGTTTACGTAAAAATCGTATGGAATACTGGGTACTTGGCCACTTCCTTGGTTACAAACTGGTCACCAGGAAGGCCTAGACTAAAACCATCACATCAGTGCAGTTTATAAATTCGTATGTCACAGATCCAAAAGCTTCAGGAAATGGTTGTCTCGTGCAGTTTACTCTACAGAAGTGAGTGTACATCACCATGCCTTGGACAGCTCTGGGCACTGGGACAGTCCTGAGGGAGTCAGCAGTCACTGCACTGTTCAGCTCTTGGGAGACACATCAGTTCCTAAAGTATAGATTGGAAGGGGCAGAGCTGCAGGCCATCTCTACTGGGAATTGTACTAGATATGGCCTGGTTGTGTGTAAGATCTATACAGTCCAGTCCCAAATCCCTTCACAGCATGGTTTGTAGATGGTGTGACTTGGCTGTGCCATTTCCCCAGATCCAGCCAGGGCCTGGCACAGCTGCAGTGGCAGAGCAGCAATAAGAATGGCCAGAGGTGCTCATGTCCCCAGCACGCCGTGCCAGCCCAAGTGTGAGCCTGTGCTCAGCTGGGAACATCCCACTCCAAAGGACATCCCAGTCCCTTCTGACATTTGAACATGTGCCTGTGCAAATGGATATTAACCACTCTCTGGACTATTCAGCAGTGTACTTAATACTGGGAATTTTAAGGGTTAATCCATTGACCTGTCATCTTTGTATATATTACTAAATTTATCTCTGCTTTCCTTGCTGACTTTTTGAGTTCCCTCTTGAGACCACAGTGTGCTGAACACTTGGACACTGAGATACTACGAGCAATAAGTGTGGAAATGCAGTGTTGTAGAGCAAACACTAAGAATAAAGTGTATTTCTAAGGGATTTCCCAATTACGCCATATAAAGGTAGAATCTGAGAGCTGCTCAAAATGTGGAGTCCAGACCCCGAAGTGCAGTGTCCTAAATCACATGCCAAAAATGTCACGCTTATTAATTAATCATTAATAGACAATAAATCATTAATATATAATTTATTGAACATTTATGGGAACCTTAATCTTAAGTCACATTGATTTCCTTGCTAGGAAAATCTGGTTTCCTGTTGCTGGAGTAATGGGGGGGGTTGTTACCGGCACATGGGCAGTGCCAGGTGCTGTTGCTGAGGTGGCTCCTGTGAATTTCGTGTGTTTGCTGTGTCAGTTCCTGACCTGTTCCAGCAGCACCGACAGGGCCAGATCCCGGCACATCCTGCTGGGACTGTGCAGCCGAGCTGGGGGGCTGGTTCCTCTCCATAAAGGAGCAGAACACCAGTGCTTTGCCTTCCATTAGAGTCCACCCTCATGGAAGGAACCTCCCTGTTCTGGTCTGCAAAGCACAGGCAGCTGGTGCTGCTGCCAGCCGGCCATGCCTTCAGGGAGTGCCCGAGGACATCCTCTGCTCCTCGCCTTTCATGCCATGAGGGTTTCCAAAAGTAACCCTTGGAGGTAGGAAGTGTATTTAGTGAGGCAGTAACTGCAAAAGAAAGATCGACATTTCCCTGGGTTTGGATCTCCAACACCTGACTGTTCTGTCTGATGGCCAGATAACTTCAATTAATCCTGCATAGGCAAAGGTGGCCAAGGATTTTGCTTTGCCTGCTGAATTTTTTTTTTTAAATGCTAGACCTTTTTGGGTGGTGCAGCATTCTCATTATTTGCCCACTGCTTAAAGGCATCTTCCAGCACCTCTGTTCCCAGCATATATGGAAGTGTTTACAACATAAAAAATTATATGGTCTTTTATATTAGTTTGCCTGTGAATTCTAGTCTATTACAGCTTCTCTGCAGTGTCTCTAGCACAACTACTGTCACATCATTTCATAGAAACAAGAATTGATGTTTCTTTAAGTACAAGATGATTCTCTTAACTTTTCCGGAAGTTCTGTTCTCACAGTTTTATAGCTAACACAGACAGGTCTGTGTAATCTTTGCACTTTTCAGAAATACATTGCAAATTTATAGTAGCATGCACGACAAAGTACCTTTTCTACTTCAGGAAAATTGTCTTCTAAAGTTGAGTTAAAAGGAGGTTTGATGAGGTGACTTAAATTTGCAGCAGCAGTGAGACATGCTTTAGGCTGAGCTTGAAGAATATTCCAGAAATTTAAAAATTATTATGAGTTAGTGCTTTGGTTTTTAAAAAGGTAATAGGGTACAGTCTTGTAAGATCTGAAATTAAATTACTTCTACTACTTAGCTATCACCTGAATAAAACCAGTATAATAAAATCCCTGAACATGTTAAGGTTAAGGGGGGAACGGGAGGTTGTAGAGGGATGATTGAGGAGGTTTATTTCAAAGAACTGGGGAGGATGGGTTCTATTTGGTTTTGGTGAGAAATTAAAGAAGCAAAGTGACTGTGAGTGACCATGTGGAGGAAGTAAGTTAATTCTCTGCTGTCAGTCCTGGGGAGCAGGTTGCTCTCTCCCGTGGTGGCTGCTGCAAAGCTCACAAGATTTCATACTATGACTGGCTCCATGGCCATTCTGATCTCTACTTTTACTTCTCTATTTTTAACTGAAACAACTTATTAGCATCTAATATTTTCTGTAAACTCCACAAACACTTGCTGGTGTAAGTGTGGAAGCAGAATTGTTCCCATTAATCTCTCCTTGACTCCTCGTTCACGTGGATCCATGAAGTGCCAGTGGGAGGGTTGTGATCCCCATCAGTACACGTGTGGGGCTGCCAATGCACTGTGTCCACACGGGCTGGCATTTTGGGCCTGTCACATGCAGAGCTGCCCTTTCCCCTTCTTTGTTAGAGAAGGTGTTAGAAAAGAGAGATTTCCCCTTCCTACTGGCCCAGGAACTCCTGTGCTGGAGCCTGGGGGGACCTGCAGCGTGTCTGTCCAGAGCCGCCTTCTCTCCTGTTCCCTGCCCAGCCTGGAGCTTCCCATCACAGTCTCAGCTGTGCTCATCGAGAGAAGCATTTTTCCTTACCAGTCCTGCTCTATTTAAGTCACCGTTCAAGTGTTTTAGGTGGGTCTGGAACAAGGAAGAGTATTTTTTTGGTCAGCTGGACATAATAACAGGCTATATTAATCTTTGAGAATTACTATATTTTCATATTTAAAAAAATGACACAGAAATTCTTTACCTATAAGTTTTCCTAATCCAGTATGTCCATTTTAGTAAAGTACAAACAGGCTTAAGAAACCAAGCTTATTTTGACTGTTTGGGAATGAGACACTGTTTCTGTTTGAGACTACTGATTCAAAAGTCTGTCAAAGTTTCTTGTACTCCCAGGGAAAAAAGAAATGTAATGGTGTGTTCCTCAGTCCCAAGAACTGCAGCTCGGTAACACAAAACTCAGTTTGCAAACCATCTGGCTTTAGTGGAAAGCCACATTAATCACGAAATCCATTTGCTCTAGGTAAACCACATCCTTACCTCATATCCAGGGAAAAACGGTTTTCATTTTTACCTCCCCTAAAGGACATTTTGTTTTAGGGTTAGTGATAGGTGAGCTGGAGAGCGATTAAGTGTGCCTTATATGAAGATTTATAAAGGTAGCAACAGAAGGGGTGTTTCAGGCTTCCAGTTGTTTTGGCCCTCAAAAAGCTTTCAAGCTCTACCTGCAGAACAAAAAGAAAAGTTCTCCTCTTAAAACTCGGAGTTCACCTTGTCCACCCACTCTGTCTGCTCCATGGTTACACTCAATCAGGATATTTCCTTTCTAGATTTCTGCCAAGTAGCCCTTTGGTAAGCCATGACTGGAATTGCTGATTAAATGTTTTTTAAAAGGTAATAACTGCTCATAAGAAGCTGCATATCTGGGTCCATCATTCATTTGCACTGTTCCTCTCTGCCACCTCTGACCATGTGATTTTATATTATCCAGTATAATAGGAACTACTTCATTCTGGCATGACTTTTTAGCTCCCACTGTATTGCTGATGGCTACAGTGAATCACATCATTTCCATTTGATCACACAGTCTTGGCACAAAATGATCTTTTCGTTCAGTGGTGGTATTGTACGCCTTTACTCAGCGAACTTGTGCTAGCAGAATTTGGAGGAGCAATCCTGTCACTGCCACGATGTGTGTCTGCAAAACCTCCTCCTGTGAGACACCTCTCACTCTCTTTTGAACAAACATCTCTTGTTCAAAGCAAAAGCTGCTGAACAGCTTTTCATGTCTGATTAATTGGTTTAGATCTTACTCAAATCTGAAGAAATATTTTAAGTTGAACTTGTTTCATCCCATGCTTTGGGCACCAACGAGGATCTCCAGCCAGCAACTGACCCGTTAGTAATTGTCATTAAAAAGATTAATAGTTAATTAGGGAATTAGCACTGATCTGGAAAGCTGATTCCCAGTGAGGTGGTCAAGTGGATGTGGATACTTGATTATCTCCTCGTTGTTACAGGTGGGCTTCCCTGGACAAAACAGGTCACCTGGCAGGACTCTTGCAGTACCAGAGCCATCACCAACCACCTGGCTGTCTTGTCAGGTGCAAATATTTATGTGTGTGTGTTTTTATCTAAGTAGTATTTGCAGAAGATGCTTTGAATACATCAGGAAAAGGGCACGTTAGAATTGCACGTTCTTATTGTTACAAACACAGAAGTAATTTTTTTTTTTTTTAAACTCTGACTTTTTCTCCTTTGACAAGTGAGCAGTCAGGAGAAACCAGTAAAGTGTGATTGCATTAAAAATACTAACACAGCATAAAGAGTAGGTATATGCAATTGTGGGCATATGCAACTGTGCTTCTCTGTCCCAAACCACACCAGGCACTGTTACTTTTCCTGGGCAGTGATGATGTGCAGGTGTCTACACATGTCCATTTAGGATCTCAAGTACATCCATTTAATTCATGGCCAGGTAGTAAAAGCTCCTGTAGGTCCTGCTCCATAGTGGCTGGTAGTTTAAAACTGTAATATGGTTCCCTTCTTCCTGCAGTAAGGTGATACTAATCCATCACTGTAAAAGAAAAACCACAGTGCTTTATTTCTGAGATAAACCTGCACACCGTGAAATAAATAAATAAATAAAACTTACAAGCTTCAGATCATATTTTCATTCCAGTTAGAAAAGCACAGAAGATCCTGGATTGTTTTTATCTTCTCAGACAGTTCATCATAAACACCTTCATCTCACAGAGATTTTAATGTTCTTTACAAGCTCAAAGAAATGCTGGGAAAAAAATCCTGTGTAAAATGAAAGTGTAATAAAGATTTGTTAAATTAAAATGCATACAATTTCAGGTCTAATAAGGAGAGTTTTATTAATGAATGTAAATGGCAACAACACATCTGAGCCACCTGCTAAATGTTCATTATAAATTACTCTCATAGACATTGTGATGAGTTTCATATTGTAGCCAGACTTATAAAAGCATGCAGATTGCTTCCCCAAGGGACTGTATATTTACTTAACAGTGTAGTTAATTGCAATTATTTATTTTCTAGTGATTGCAAATGGCTTCTGCATTAAAGATATATGTGGCTATTAGGAATTATTCAATTACCTCTCTTTTTCTCAGTAGTCTAAAGCAAACCTGAGCTCGGATTCCCAGAGGTCAGTCAGTAGTGTATTAACTCAATCTGCTCCTCAGCTTTCTGCTGGGGCCAAGCTCTGTAGCCATGAGGCCTCTCAGCAGAGCAAGCTAGAGAAATGCTCATTACCCAGCCCTGCAGCTGATTTTTTGACATCTTCCGTTCCATCCTGATGCTGCCACAGTTATTGGCAAGATTCATAGGAGGTTAATTAAATCTATCTTCAAAACAACGAGGGGCCAATGAGCCATATCCTCGTTGCAATAGTAAATTAAATGATGCAATTGTTTCTACTTCCATCACAGATAAGGGGAGAGATGAGTGAATGGATTGTTCTCTGGCTGCCTCCTCTGGGGCCCCAGAGGGTCTCGGAGCATGTGGTCAACCTGCTTTTAATTTGTGGCCAGGGGAAGGGATGACACTGCTCTCAGCAGGCAGAGGTCCCGCCCGGCGTCACCGTGTGAAGGATGACACTGTAAAAACTAACAGGGCCTCTTTGAGCGGGGCTGAGCAGCCCCTCCTGCTCCAGATGCAGATTAATACAAACACGGTGACAGAGCAGAACGGAGAAGACGATACGTTCATCAAACTTGGCACTGCCTGGGCTGTAATTAAAACGTACACAAATTAAATACAATTATCTCGTGCTTTCTAGTAGGGCAGAGCGTCATTAAGCTAATTAATGCCGCGGTCTGTAAGCTGGGCCCACGGCCGTGGCTGTCGCCGTGGCTGTGGGCGGCAGCTGTGCCCTCAGCTGCAGTGACGGCGGGTGACAGTGGTGCCAGCAGCGCCTGTCCCCAGCACCCACACCTGCCATCCATCCATCCATCCATCCATCCATCCATCCATCCATCCATCCATCCATCCATCCATCCATCCATCCATCCATCCCTTCTGGCGTGGGAACAGTCCCAGTGCTTCCCACTGCCAGGGATGTGCCCGTGGGCCAGCGCTGAGGGCAGGGGATCCTGAGAGCACGTGGCATCTCCGAGTGTGTGGTTCAGACACCGTCCCCAGACTCTGAATGAGCAGAGAAAGCTCCTGGAGCACGGGGGTGTGTGGGTACCTGTGAGCTCCCTACAAAGCAGCCAGAGTTATCTGCCGGGAGCTGGCAGCTTCCCCCAGGTTGGCAGGTCCAGAGGCTGAAACTTCAGGCACATGGAAAAATGGCCTGGACAGTGGCTCCTGGTTGATAAGGTGCTGATGCCAGATCTAGGTATCAACTACAGCCTGCCTAACAGTGCTCATCTGTCTGAGGGAGGCAGGTTCATCTCTGCTGGCCAACGTGCTCATTAACAAACAGACCAAGATGTGTTTGCCAAACTTTTTTACGTGGCCGGGGTTTTGCACCTGTAAGATGGGAAACGGTGGAGTCAGAATATGAGGGGCATTTCATTCCACACTCCACCTTTAAGCTCTGGCAAGCAACTGTTCTCAGTCAGGGTAACAGTGCTTATGATACAGCAGGGACTGGGGCTAGGAAAACACACATATAACCAACTGGTAATAACATCTGGACTTCAAAGTTATCAAAGCAGGTGTAGTTTTAATAATTCAATAGAATATTGTAATGCATAGTGTAAGTCTGTAATAACTACTTAAGTAAAGCCACCTGTTGATTGTGTTTTTGCTTATATCTAGCATAGAAACTCGTCAGCTTAACGGAGGCAAAATATCACCTGAGTAGATGCTGTAAAATACCTCTTTTAAGAATTATTTCATTTTAGAAGAACTGCAAAACATGCATTCTTTTTGCATTTCAGTTTATTCCTGGGTGTTACTGTGATGCAAAATTTTACCATCTATGGATGAATTATGCACTGGTATTTGAAAGGTGCCAACTGATGGTATAAAAGAAAAGGAGAGTGGGGGAAGGAAAGGCTTGCACTCTGCATATGTGCACTATGTCAATAGAATGTGTATACCTATTTTCATTTCCATAAATGGAAGTCTAGAAGGAATTAAACCAAACAAACACCATGTATTAAAGAATGATATTTTGCTTGCTTATCAAAAGCAAAATTGGAAAGAAAGAATTTGATATCTAGCTGAAAATCAAGGAACGGGATCATACGTACCTCTGTCAGCAACTCTTGTTGCAATGGCAAGTTTTATTCCTGAGTTAGAGTCAGAAATACAGTGAGAGTGGATGAAATGAATGCACAAAATCTCTGAATGTGTGTGCAGCTATGTTAAAGCATCTAAAAAATTCCTCTAACTGATTATTACCTGAAAATATTTATTCTCAAAAGTCATAGAAAAGGGCACTAAGGTACCAAGATCGACATTTTGTTAAAAAAGAGCAACCTTATTTTTGTTTAGATTTGGACACATATTTAGTGTTGCTGGAAGAAAAGCTCTGTCATTACTGGGAAGTTTGCAGTGGCACCTCCTGAGCACTGACCAGTGGTAAACGGGGTCGGCCTCAGGGAGAGTGGACAAATTGTGATGCTTCAAGTGTGTAAAACTCATTTGTAGTGGGACTTGTGCAGTGTAGGACAGAAAGACATACTGTTATCAGGGATGGAGTAGCTTTTTGGCCTGTTACAAACTTTATTCATTCTTGCTTTTCAAGGGGTTCTAAATAAAGTAAGGTATTAGTACAGTTTAATGGTGGCTTGACAAAGAGTAAATAAAATGTGCAGTCTTTAGTCAAAGAAATCCTCCAATTTAGGTTTTTAAAGAAAGCACATACCAGAACAAATTCTCTTGCCAGACTGAATTTTTCAACTCTAGTAGTTGAACCAAATTCTTTTAACACTGCAAACTCCTGCTAACTTCAGTGTACTTTGTAGCTCTCAGGTCCCTGCCTGTCCCATTTCTTTCTTTTTCTTTAACACATTCCTTGGTATGTAACTATCACTCAGTAAATCCACTTTTATATTATTTCTGCTTGATTCCATCCCACTCAAACATACATAAAAATTACAAAAATGCTTATTTCCACATTGAATGCTTACTCATCAGCCAGTTATTGGATTGGCCCTTGCAAAAAGAATTTAAATGTTTGGTTCTTCATGGGATTTCTGCCATGGAGCTGTCAGGATAAAGGTGTCCAGAACGTTTTTGTATTGTACCTCTCAGTGCAGGCCTGCACATACAGACATGCACAACTCCTTGGCGGATTTGATTCTCTTTCTTCCAGCTTCTTCAGCCCTCTCAGCACTAATATTGCCTCACAGGCAAATGGATCTGGTCTGAAAGTCCCTATTTCCCTGTAAATCAGCATAGATATCAGTATTCATTTTAAGAAGGTTCAGAAAACACACCCTGAACTGCTCAGCACTGTGGAATAAGCATGGGCAGCTCGCTGCTTTTATGTCCTTCATGGTTCTTCCTTTGTTATTTCTGTAGCAAAGAGCTAATGAACAGGCCAGCAGATCCTGCTCTTGGCTCCTCTGAGGAGGAGTCACACAGTGGTAATTTCTAAAAAATTTGTGTTCAGTGCAGATTTTCACTGCATTTTATAATTGTGTGTGTTATTAAAGGAAATGCTGATTTTCCAGTCCATGTGCTGTAGCCACAAATCTATCTTTATTAGTATTGATAATTCAAACAGCAATTTTACCTTTCTCAGAATACAATTTCCCATAATGTATCATTTTTCCGGGTCCCAATTTGAGATGAGAATTTGACACTTCAAAATATGCAAGATTGCAGCCCGGGAATCTGAAATCCACTGTAATAGCTGCTATAACATTTAGGTTGCTCCTTCTCCAAGGAAAGAAGGATTGTGTTTTAAAAAATCCAGAAAAGCTTCCTGGCCCTTTATGCAGTCATGCAGCATCAGTTCAGTGGAGACCTTTAAAGATTTTCTCTTCCTCCTGTGAGTGAAGCAGCAGCTGGAAGGAGGAGCCAACATGTTGAATTCCACCCTTTCTCCCTCAGGTGTTCCAAGGTCAGGCTTTGGCCTCTGGCAGAGAGCAGGGGAGCTCAAGAGCAGTCATTCCCCCCCCCCCCCCCAGCATCTCGGTTACACTCAGTGTGAATTGTGTGCAATTTTTATGTAGACACTTTGTAATTGGGGATTTTCTTAGATGGAGGGTAGGCTGTAGGAGTTTAAATGATCAGGGAATGAGGTGATGGTGGGACCGTTCTCCTGCTTAAGGACTGAAGGGTCGCTGGGAGAACACCTTGCATGTGTCACCTCTGTGAAATGGGGCACCTTTGGTACCACATGGCCAGAGAGGTTCCCCATGTCCTGCAGTGCTTGAAACATTTCTTCAGTCTGCAGCCTGACCAGGGAGATCAGGTTGGTTCCTTCTCACACAGAGACCAAGAGAGTGGGAAGGGAGTTGGATTCTCGTTCTGGTAGTGACTGAGACCTTATCTCTTGAGAAAATTTTAGCCTCTAATCTCCACATTATTTAAAATGTAATCCTCAATCCTTGCATTATTGCTTACACAAGAACTCTGTTAGGATGTCATTTACAGCTCTTATGGGGTTTCACAAGGCTCATTAATGTGGAATATTTAAATATGCAAAGCCTTTAAGGGGTTAAAACCAATTGTATGAAAAGAGATTATAGGATCTTTATCACATGTTGTTTATCTGATCAACAGTTAACAATTTAAGACAGTATTATCCTAGTAAAAAGAAGGTTTGTTTCTGATACTGACATAAACATCCCCTCATAATAGTGGCTTTTCATTTACTGTGTTGCAATGTACCATAAGCTTAAAGGCACAACAGCTTCTTTGTGTGTCTCAATAGTGCCTGTCCAGAGTGATGTCAGTCAATTTTTGACCTATACAGTCTGATGTTATTCTCAACAATCATGGAATAGATTTTCTTTTTCTTTAATGGGTTAAGAGTGTGCCAATAAAATCCTTGAAAATTATCGTATTCCTTCATGGTGTCTTCCTCTGGAAGAACAAGGTATGTTACCCATGTGGACCTTTCTGCGAAGTCATGTCTCATGTGGCTTCTGCTGGCTTTCGTTGTTTCCTTTGTGCCTGACTTTCCACACTCTTGTGTAACTTGCCCTTTCAGTGGGACAGATAAACACTAACAGTCAAATAGCACTTTCTGGTAGAGATTGAGAAATACACAGTACACATGGAACAGCCTCCTGGTAGGAGCAGATTCGGAGTTCAGCCTCTGGGATGGCACTCTTGGAGCCCACATAAAAACTGATTGAGGGGTCAGCTCCCTTGTACTGCTTGGAAACTGTTCCTCCGAGGTGAGAAAAAAGACTGTGGAGTAGGGCCATGGTTCTTTCAGGGCACACAGAATGCCTCAAAGTGGGGGCCCCCCTTCCTGGCACACACTGCTGCAGGTGGTGCTCCCCATCCCAACACTCCCAATCCCAGTGCTCCCCATCCCACACACAGGCAGTGGGAAGAGGCAGCACGCTGACACACCTCAGTGTCACAGAAGGATGGGCTCAGCCTCCACTGCTTTCCTGCCAGAAAAGGGTGTGGAAATCAGCCTCCTGGAGGGAAGACCTCTCCCTGAGCCTTTAGGGAAGCACAGTTTCTTGGCCCCTGTCAGGCAGAGCTGTCAGGAACATCGGCCTCGGCACTCAGCCTGCCCACGCAGTTCAGCACAGGGGGGCTGCTCAGGGGCTCTGAGACAATTCCCATCATCTCCTGTCCAGCCTTCACACAGCCTGTGTGCTCTGGAGCACAGCAAATAGCTCTCAGGTGGGCAGAGGCTGTTAGTTTGCTCTCCAGCCTCAAGAAGGGATTACAGAACCTTGCTGCTGGTTCCAGCCAGCTCCGATCCTCATCCTGTTGTGGCACTTGGATCCTCCTGCTCCCTTAGGGACAGTAAAAAAATGGATACACTGAGTGAATTCTTTATGGAAATCACGTGTTTCTAAAATGTTATTTCTAGATTACTTTTATTCTTATAGCCCTAATGCTTCCCTGAAAATTAAACCAGATTTAATTTTGTTTGTTTTCTGCTGAATGCAGTGTAACTGTAGTATTGTCCTTAAACTTGCAGAACACAAACATAACCTGGATTGAGCTGGACTTTGGTGTGGATCCCGTATTTCTCCCTTATTGTCATTTAGGTTTTTTTTAATTTAGAAGTCCCCTCAGCGCAGCCCCTGAGCTGCCATTGGAGAAGCATCTCGAGAGTGAAGCTGCACTGCTCTCTGTGCCTTCCTTCCCTTCCGTGGGAAACCACAGGAGGTGGCTCTGTGCAATCCCATCCTTGGAGCAGAGTGCAGTGTGTGCTAAATGCGTGAGTGGCAACAGCTGAACTTCAGCAAGCCAAAGGTCCAGAGTATACAAGAGATTTAAATTAAAGATTGCCAAAGTGGGATGGAAATTTGTTTTTCTTCTGTCTGCCAGGTATTTTACATTATATAAAAGGAATACTAGATGATAATTGCCAATATGGTGTCTTGTATTGATTTAATTCAATAAGCAGCTTCACCTCCACCTTTTGCATGCACTTGCCTTAAAATATATGCATTATGAAGGCAGTGATTCAAAGTCTTTAGGAAATCGATATCCAGACAGGATTCTGTTCTTCAAATATTGACAGCAGAATAACTCTAAGAAACAATGACAAACAATAAAAGCAGGGGTAGACAAAATTAAGGCTGTAATTCTATTGTAGTCAGACTCTGCAGAAGACTCAAACCTCTGCCTGATGCTGCATATTGTGTGTGCTCCAGCAAACAGCCAGCGTTGGCCCCTTCCTGTCAGAATTTCTGGTAAAAGCTGAGACCACTGAAATGAAGGGCAATTTCTGCCAGTGATTTCTATGCAGTTGGCTGTTTCAGTTGATTTTTTGCCAGTAACTTGCACAGACTTTTTTTCAGCCATGAGCGTGTACTGGGAAGTACAGATGGATATAGGTAGGCTGTTACCATTAACATTGTTCTCACCTTTGATAATTTCTCTAGAACTAAATGGAACTTGAATCAAAGCCTGTGAATTACAGTTTTTTAACTGAGCAGCTCTGTGTACTAATTTATTGTGGTTTTGTAATGGTAATTTTAAAATCCTTTAATACTGGCAGCTGAATTTCTTGCACAGCAAGTATAGTTCTGAGAAGTTAAAGGATGTTTACTCCATGTGGAGTAAACACGTCACAGTTAGTGCAAACCACATTGGCTGCTTAGTTCATACAGTTCTGAAATCACGTTGTTATGGATAGTTCAGTACTGCAATTACAAGTAACACCACAACATTAGCAATCATGCAGAAAAAGCATTCTTTCAGTGCCATTCAGAAGCCTGGTCTGTCTTGGTTTTCTCACTCTGAAATACCTGATGACAGTCCAGAAGTCCAGATAATGGGTAGTGAGTGAGTATCCACTACATAGATATGAGAACCTCTTTTCAGTAGGTGTGGAGGGCTTATCAAGGGTAAGCTTTCTTTCCAGTATTACCCCACTTGTAAATGCCATTGGTGAGTTAGCAAGATGTATTTTTCATTTCTATCCTTTATTTTTGCAGTTTTAACAAGTGCTGAATTGACAAGGTATCAGTATTATAACCGAGTGAAACATTCTAGAGCTCTACTTACATCTGGTAGTAGAAAAATCATTGATGTTTTCCCAGAATGTACTGGAAATCTCTTTACCTTGACATATTGGTGTATAATTTAAAATAGAAGGAAAGCTTTGAGCCACCAATGCCTGGGTGATGTTTTGTGACCCTTAGATCAGTCACAGTCAGAAGGAGTTCAAGCAGTAAGACCAGCCAATTGTAATGGCTCGTCTGTAGCCAACAGACTTTAAAGATGGTTTAGAACAAACTGAAGTACCTGGGACATTGCAGAGTGCTGGAAGAGTGATAGATTTCTTCCCGTAGTTGAGGGGAAAGAAAGGAGGGAAGCACTGAGCAAGATTCTCTTTAGCTGAAGGCTCGTTAGCTTAGACATTCATTTCAGGCAAACTAATGGAAGAGTTGGTAGTCAGAAAAAAAATTGAAGGATAAAATGCAGCCACAAAACTTGCTTGCATGAGGCAGTTTGTTGTGAGATTAATAGTTTGGATGAAAGTGGTGAAGGGAAATCAAATGATCCTATGGCAAGAGAGGTTCTGAAAACATCATGTTTAAGTTTGTGCTGGGCTGTGTTGCACAGGCAGGAGCACTGGCAGAGCAGTAGGAGACAGGGCAAACAGCTCAAGCTCAGCTCCCATGGCATAATCACTCAGCATCTTTAGGTGCGTTTTTTTAATTGGGAATTTGGTTTTGCATGTGGCTGCCGAGCTGGTGTACTGAAATCCATCGCATACCTCCACCACATGTACTGCAAAGGCATCATTTGGTGTGACAGGAGAGACAGCAAAGCCCTGTGTCCTCTTACCCAGACCCTAGGCCAGGTCTGGGTGCCAAGGAGGAGTCTTCTTTCAGAGCTCGTAGGTTTTCCAGGAGTCAGAACGCTGCGATCTCACACTCTGCTGTGTCTTAAAGCTTTCTGAGCAGACTCAGATAACTTTGGTCTCAGCTTTGCTTGTCATTAAAATAATTTCTACTGAGTTTGATGCTGGTAAAGGAAGATACCACTTCTTTATTTCTTCACCATGTGCATTTCACTGATGCTAATCACCAAGTTAAATCTGCACCTGACCACAAGCAGCTGATGGAACATTCCTTTCAGCCATCCACTGTATCCCTGATAGAGACAATCAATAGGTAAAATCTGTGCAAATGAGCGGAGTTCAAGTGAGGGCTACCCTAAACAGGACTTAAGCTATGCACCCGCCTTTGTGCCAAATTTTTCAGGGTTTTTTTTTTCTCCTGTAATGAATCCATGTATTTTGTGCATTGGAGCATGGCACGGGGCCTTTTGGATGGCAGGCTCTTCAAGAGAGAGGAAGAAAGTTTTAATCACAAAAGCAGAAACTTCAGTCGGAGAAGTGATTCCGCACTTTGTTTCGTTTGTAAATGGCGCGTTTTGGCTTTTGTGAAACAGAACCCGGGTCCAATTCAGGACAGCGCTTCAGGGATTCTTTCCATGGAGCTTTTGAGTCTGAAATAGTGCACATGAAAAGAGCAGGAGATTGAACATAATTTGTTCCAACAGCTAGTCTAAGATTTTTTCCAATCAAGATTCTTTCAGCATATTCCTCTTTGTTGAGCTATAAGCAGCTTTTAAAATAATGGCATTAGCCTATATTTCAGGGCTTCACTGGGTGTTCCCAGCTCTGGTGATTAGTTACGAGAAATAGAAATGCCTGTATTGTAATCTTTTAATGGCTATGGGAGACTTGTAAACTAAGTTGAGATTTGAGCAATTTGGAGATTTCAAAATGAGCTGTAGAGTTCAGTGAGAAAGAAAAATGCATCATTGAAATTCATGGTGCCACTTTGGTTTTCTTTGCTGAGATTTATCAGTGAAAGCCATATTGCTTTCCCTTTGCCTTTATTTAAAGCTCTTCAATACATTGTTTTTAAGGTCCATTTCTTTTACAAGCTTTTCCTTTCAGCTTGCTCAGGGTATTGGGTCCTATGAACATCTGTTTGTGCCTAAAATCAGTGAGGACCTGGACTGTATCCTGCCTCCCTCCTCCCCTTTGTTTCCAGAGGCTATTGTTTCCGATTTCATGCTATCAGAGGGGCTGCATGTTTTCCTGTGTGAAGTTGTCAGAGAGATAAAAGCACAGGAGCAGGGTCACATTTCGAGGGATGGGCATGAAAAATTGGTAAAATGTATCTTGAGGGCCACCCACAAGACTTGATTGAAGAAATTCAGAAGTAGGGAGTAGAATTGTCATTTTAAAATCGTGCAGATTCTGGGCTGGAATAAGTAGTGGTGAAATAAGTGTTTAAATGGCAGAGATCTCTTAGTCAGATTTACACTTAGTTGACTTATTCCTGTTGGGTAGCTTGAGAGCTTTGTTACACAGAAAATACCATCATCTTCACTGTGATGCCTGCCCATGTCCCTCCAGTACAAGAGAGATTTAAGTGTACAAAAAGATTTAAGGCTTGTTTTACACCTTTCATCTGTCATAATGCACTGGGGAAAAGAGAAGCAGTACTGGAGGTGTCTGCCTGGCCAAAAGTTAGTATAGAATCACAGAATCATTAGGTTGTATGACACGAGACCTGCAAGGAGTACAGTGAGGAGGATGATGATAAAAAGACAAATAGTGCATGTTAATTAACCCAATGAAAGACGTTTTCCAGGAAGGAAGCACAGTACTATCCGTGTAACTGTGGCTGTGGTTTATAGTGCTGCAGGCCGTGGTCAGCCCAAACACTCTTATCCTTTTGTCTGACACGAGTTCCAGAAGTGGCCCCCTGGTTTGAAAGGAGGCAGAGCAGTTCAGGTGCAGCAGGGGGGAAGAGCTGTGCTCACACACAGATGTCTCGGGCAGCTCAGCACCGTCCTCCCCTCCTGCATCGACGCAGCAGGAAGAGCCACAGGTGTCTTAAAGGTGTTCTCTGAAAGGACTAAGCAGCCAGGGAAAAGCTGAGCCTGTCCCTGACTTAGTGTCAGCAGAGCCAAGGCAGTGCCTTGCTGGTCTGTCTGGTTTATCTTAACATTTCACTTAGGTCTCTACGAGCTATGAAATTAAGTCTAACAATGCTGGTATGGGTCAGGGATTCACTGAGATGGTTGCTTTTATTTTAGAAGCTTGCAATGAGGATTTTGTTAAAGCACATAAGAAGACAGCAAATGAAATATGTAAGTTGTACTTTTTCCAAGGCAACTGATAGGTAAGAGATGCCAAGCAAGGTGTTCTCTTGCTGCCGAGTTACTAAATGATATATGTGATACAAATCAGCCTAATGCTGGAATTTTAAGGAGATGTGTTTTTTTCTATAGCTTTTTTCCAAAGAGAAGTCAATTATTTTTCTTAAATGCATAAATTATTTGCAATTTAATATGAGAAACCGAGTATACATTCTGAGTTTTGCTGAATTTATCAGCATTTTTGGCTATGGAAATTCAGGGCAGGGCACTAATATGCAGACTTATTTCCACCTTGGTAATGTAGCGGGAAAAATTGCTAAGCATGTTTTAAAGGCACAATAATTATTGAATTTATATCCTATATGGTAATACTTCTGGATAATAATTTGTTTATAAATAGAAAAAGGAGAAAGCTGCAAATTGTGTAGCAGTTGTGTAGGTGAGTTTAAAGAAGAGCACTCCGTGAGTATTTTTAAATAGGAATATCATTTATGAGCACTCCTGGTTAACTTGCAGTGACCTTGGTCAGGGTTCTGGATCCCACTGCAGGAGTGGCTGTGGAGGTGACATTCCCTGGCAGCCCATGTGTGGTGGCACAGGATGGTCCTGCCAGCCCCCAGCCCCAGGGCTGCCGTGTGTCCCTGTGCTCCTGCTCCAGGCAGGCAGCAGAGCACATCTCAGACCGGGTGTGAGGAGACACCTGGGCACAAAGTCACACCAGCACAGTTCCAGTCTGGGGGGCAAAGGGATGATCTGTGTCTTTCTCAGCATGACCACCACGTCTTCATGTCTTGCACTGCTTCGAGTATTATGGAGAGGAACTTTACCACTGCTGATAATGCCCATTTCTGGTCTTAATGGGTATAAATTCTTTTTGAAATCACAGCTTTTTTATACCAGCAGTTTTCATTGGCATACCTGTCTGGTTTTGGAAGGGTAAAAGAATCTACTTTGTTTGTCTCAAAAGGGAAAAGAGCAAAGCCTAGAGTAAAAATTAATAGCACATCTTAAAATCCATTACAACATCTCCCTTTTTTCTGACTAAAAGTGAGTGAAAAAGGCCTCTCTAGAGGAAATAAAGAAGAAGTTATTACAGCTTTCACTTTTTTGTAGAGTATGAAAAAGCTTTCTGTATGTTAAACAGTCTTGTGGACATCTGGCATGATTGGTTTTAATCTGCTGACTAAAAAGTCAGGATTAAATCTTGCTTTACACCTCTTTGTATTGCGGTCAGTAAAGTGACAGAGCTGCCCTGAAACAATGGCACTACTTATTCCACCCAATATGCCATGTGGTAGATCACCCCCTTTTTCAGCACCACTTCTCTGCAAAGACAATGAAGCATCTGGTGGGGTTTTCCTGTGTCCAAGATATTTTTTGTCAGTAATTTCACTCAGCCGCTCTGCTTAGCTCTCCCTCGGTGCTACTTTTTGAGACGGGGTTTGCCAAATCCAGTGGCAAGGGGTCAGGAGGCCAAAGTGATGAATTTTTATGTGCCTGTTCCTTGTGTTTCTGCTCAGTCATGATTCTTTGCGCGCTGTGCTGCCTCTGAAAGGGAGCCACAGTGAGCAATTTGTCCTCCCGGGCTGTGGAGAATGGGGAGGCAGATGAGTTAAAGTGGCGTGTACGACTGCGGACAGAGCCGCGCACAAATGTTTCCTGACGGCCGAACAGAATCCTCCTGTCACTATTCAGCGCGAGAGGGGCTTGGGAGATTTGTAGCCTGTTGGCTTTCGATCAAGTGACAAATGAATTTAACAGCACTTAAAGATACAGCAGAAAGAATAGCACTTCAGCAGCCAGCCCCAGCTGTGAGTTCTGAGCGATGCTGCGTTAACACTTCTGAACTCGCATTTTTCCCTCTCTTAGCACACTTGGGAGCTCTCTGTTTTCTCTGTGTTCCTCAGCATGTTTGAATCCTGGTTTGCTTGAAGGAAAAATATTCATCTGTGTTTCAGAAACTCTTTAGAATGGGCTTTCTGGTTGCTGGCCCAGTTGGGTCCCATCCCCTCCAGAGGGTCACTGGTCCTTACCAGCAGGAGGGCCCTGGTAGCCGAGCTTCTGGCACAGCTTTCTGTCCTCACTCAGCAGTGCTCTCTGACACCCACCAGGGTCAGGTGAGATCAGCATCCATTGCAGGGTTAAATCCGTCTGGATCCCCAGCCAACTGTGAAGTTGCTGGTCCTCCAAGTCTTTCTCTCTCCAACCAGCTGTGCCTTAATAGTTGGTTGAGGGCTGTTGTTGGTCAGCAGCTGAGCTTTGGACCTCTCAGTGGAGGCCATGTCCTAGGGAGTCCTGAACACTGCAGTGCTGCACAACCCATCCTTCTCACACCATCCCAAACCACACCCAAAGGGATGCAGAGCTGCCTTACCAGGATTGTGAATAGAGGTGGCACATGGAATATGCCACCTTGTTTCCTCTCTCCACACAGTTTTACCCCACAGCTGTTTCTGTGTGTTGCCCGTTGTTGTTGGGTGTGGGGTGTGTACACAGGCTGATCTGTCTGTCTGTTTTATCCTTCATCAGGGAGAATACAGCAAACCTTGAGTCCACACCTAGCACAGTATTTTACAAAGATATCTTTTATTCATTTTATACAAAAACATTTACTTTAATGTGTGAATAAGGGCTCCTGGGAATGGGAGAACTCCATGATGGTTTGGGTCTTGTTGAAGAAGTGTCAGCCTGCTGGTGGGCAACGTGCCTGGGGACAGCCCTGCTGCTCACAGGGGTCAGGGTGCTGCCACAGCCAGGTACTTGGCACCTGCATGACCACAGTGATGGGAGAGGCACAATTCAGCAATCCCACCTCATGGCTCTCCGAGCTATTTGAACATAACTAGCTGAAAAGGATTATTTGAACTTACAGGCTGCTGGACTCATATTCCATTTGAAACGTGAATAAAGGAGCAAATGATGTGGAACCAGACAGGGAGTACATTGATGAGAAATGAATGAGATATGGCAGGATGAGAAGTAGTTGACTCAGAGAGGCTGGACAAACGGGGAAAAAAAGGGGGAAAATACAGTAAGGAAATGGTCCACATGCTGCACCAGCAGGGCATCACCTGGTCAGCCAGGTTTTAGTCTCACTGTAACACCACACAGCATGTTTCAGTTATCAACACAGTGAATTTTGCATTCCCAACTTGTTCAGGTCCAGAAAACAGAGTGAGATGGAAATTATTTTCCTGTCATGTTTGTTTCCTTAAAAAGTAAAGTTAACTTGGAGGGAGGGTGGGTTTTTTCCCATAGACAGGAAACAGTAGAAGAAACATGGGCATCTCTCCCACTTTGCTGTACGTGGTTGTGACCAGCTGACCTGGATGGCACACATCCATCCTGGAGGGCACCTGTCCTTCCCACAGTTGTGCTCAGGCTTAGCAAGAGCCCAGGCCTCAGCTGCTGGCAGCCCACAGTGCACTCATGCCTCATGCAAGTCGCTTTCCTATTCTGCGTCTCAATTCTGTCTTTGTTTAAGGGTCTGATTTAATTTTTTTTTTTGGTGTTTTGCATAACGGGAAGAAGAAACAAGTTTTTTACTTCTTCATATTTCTAATTTTGTCATTAAAAGTGGCTGCATAAAGGCATCTAGATTTTAAGTACATATATGGTTTGATTTCAGAATTGCCCAACATTTCATGTTTTAAAAGTCAGCTCCTGATGACAGCTACTGCTGGGAGTCTACTTTGTGGGAGCCAAAGGCTCACACACTCTAGAGGTAAAGCCTTGATCTTGAGCTGTGTCACACCACTGATCTTGTACAAAACACTCCATTAATTTAAGGGACAAACTCCTGAATTTACTCCTTTTGGCAGTGCTGGTTGGGAGTGTTTCTGATGCTGTGCTGAGGGCAGATGGAAGCAAAGGGCTGGCTGTACCCGCAGTCCCAGCACGCTGGGTCAGGACTCCCTGCAAAGGGTTCAGGAGGATGAGGCTGACAGACTCCAGTTACCTGGAAACCTGCAGTGTCCAGTGCTGGAAGGGAGTCAAGAAGCACCAAAGAAATTTCTTAGGTGTTGGCTTAAATTTTTGCTACTCACTATTGGTGCTCCCGTGTTTCATTTCTTAGGGCTATAAGAAACCATGACATTTGGAGGCAGCAGAAACACAAACACCATCAGCACAAACACAGGCAAATGTTACTGCTCAAAACAAAGGCAGTTGCAAGGCACATGGGAGCAGATGGGGTTCACAAACTGTTTTGCTTTTAAAATGAAAAGAAATAGAGGTTTTTAGTCTGCAAGTTAGATAAAAGCAAGCTTAGCTATAAGGAGAGAAGCTGCCTCATATTTCATTTCCCCTGAATTCAAGACAATAGAGGATTTTACATTTTTCTACAGAAATAGACTTACATCACAGATTCTGTGAGCTTCATCAAAGTCTTTGCTGAACAGAAACAATACATGCAGTCCTCTGCTTGGTCAGCTGGAGTGAAAAAATGAAAGTGCTCTGAATGTTTCCAACAAGGAATTTTTCAAGCTGGTATTGCTGCTTGGCCAAAGCAGAAAAAAGGATGGAAGAGAAATAACAGAATGTCTGAGTAAATCTGAAGAGGTTCACACCTTATGGGACAAGACAGCATATATTGCATATATGCAGAGGATTTCCCTAGGAACAGTTGGACTGTTCCAGTTCCTGTAATATGAAAAAGCAAATAATTGTCTTTGAAAACTTCCCCAGGACTATTTGACATCAGGTGGTGAAGCAAAATTATTAGAGGGATGGACAGGAGGAGGGAAGGGATTTTACTAGCACACTGCTTCCAAGTTCCAGATCTTATAGGGCTGTGGGTTTATCTGGACCTGATCAAAGTCCTGAATGTGTATTATCAATGTCAGCAAGTGAATTTAAACTGAGACCTTAAAAAGGGGACAGGGGAGCCCTTTACCTTTCTCTGCAGAGCCTCCACACAGGTTCTGATTCACACAGGTGCCAGACAGCTCCTGGTAAATTGTTTGTGAATCAGATGCTTCACTGAACTCAGGCTTGAGAACATAGTCAGAAAACAAAATGAGGGAATGCAAAAAGATGTGCAACCTGACCAGAGAGCCAGAGAGAGAAAATGAGAAGGTAGTCAGCATGCAAATGAATATGTCTGATGGGAAAGGAGTTCTAGGTTGATCTGTAATCTTGGAGAATCAGAGGCAGAGGCCTTTTGGATTTAATTCAGATTATTGTCTGAAGAAGATAATTAAAAAGTGAGTTGTCATTGCCACCAGCTGTTGACACAAAGCAAAGCTGCTGAGGCCAGGGGCCATGGTGAGGGACCTCAGGGCTCCCTCCAGACCTAGAGAAGGGCAGGCTGTGCCACCAGCACGTGGCACTGGGCTGGCCATTCCAGCACTGAGCAAGCCATTCCAGCACCAAGCCAGCCATTCCAGCCCAAGCTGGCCATTCCAGCCCAAGCTGGCCATTCCAGCCCTGAGCTGGCCATTCCAGCCCTGAGCTGGCCATTCCAGCGCCGGGCTGTGCCACAGATTAGGGGGAGGGATTTGTGCAGAGGGAGCCAGAATGATGCCTGTAGGTCCTGGGCATCTCTTGGTCTGGGCTCTCACTTGTTTGTATTTGTTCTTTATTCCAGTAACATTTATGCCACTGCTGAGTTCAATTCCTGCTCCTCAGAGCTTATTAGTATTACAAGTGTAGCAACTGCTGTGGGACATTATAGCTCTTTGCACACAGTTAAAGTTAACACAAGTTAATATATAGTCTAAAGGATATTTTTGCAATAGAAGTGTGTGTCTTCTCAGATAGGGTTTGATTGCTGCACCCTGGGGGACTGAGCCCTGTGATGCCCCTGATGTTTGCAGCAGCTGTGAGGCCAAAAACCTCTGCATGGCTCTGAAAAACCAGCCTCCATTTCAGTGGCAGGTGGAGTTTAAAAACCACAGTGTTACCTGTCCTGTAGCTAAATGCTCAACTCCATTTGACTCAGAAAGTTGCATTTAACTTTGTTTTTCTCACTTGCAAATTTCATTTCTCTTACATCATGTGATTTGGTGAATTTGATGGTGGTATATTCCCAATATCCAGGAAATTGTATCAGCCCCTCACAGGAAAAGAGGAGCCCAAACAAGACACGTTCCTGTTATTCCCAAAGTAGCAAATCTTTTACCTTGCTGATAATTATTTCAAATACAATTTGCATCCAGATAATAATAAAAAAAGCATTTGATTATCCTAATTTAATAAGTCTCAGATTGATTTTGAATCTTGAGCAGCATTTCAGAAGAAGTATTTCACTGTCATAATTAGATGATACATGTACATCTGTCTTTTCTGTCCTGCCAGAACCCACAGAGTACGTAACTGGAATAAAATGAAATATCTTCAATTTAATTGATTTGGTTGCTCATGTGCTCAAGACCTTATTTCACCTGGCTCCTGTTGGCAGTCTTCAAACTCTGCACTTCTCTCCTAGCACTCACAGCCACAAACACATCTGTGTCAATCCATGCAGCACTGCAAATTGCAATTGCAACTATTGCTGAACTTTCTTAATTGTACAAGAGCAATGTATATTTTCTACTTTCTTTTCTTTTTTTTTTTTTTTTTTTTTTAAGAAGAATTCAAAGTAACAAGTCCTAAGAAAAGTATTCAAATAATTGGGAAAAATAATACTCATCTTTAACATCAGTAGACAGGATGAAACACTTGGCTGTGTGGTGTGTAGGGGGGAGCAGATGTATTTTGAAGGTGTGTTATGTGGTAAATCAACAAGCTTTCCATTTCTGAGGATTGCCAAGTTTAAAATAAATTCCATGTTTGTCTCTTGCCAGTATAAAAAAACATTCCCTTCTGGCTTAGCCTAACAGGACATTGTTGCTACAACCCAAGGCCATTGTCAGGAAAGTTGTTGCTATGTTTTACAATTCCATACACATAAATTATCACAAAGGGTTATTTCAAAAGTACTACAAAGCATCTACCTGTGTGGAGTATGGGAAAACAGGAATGAGATACAGCTGTGTTTGCTAGGGAAAGGCTGGATACTTAGCTGTCTCTCAGCTCTGAATGCCGCTCTTCTGCAAGCTTTTTAACCAAATCTTATTTCCAAAAAAATATATTAAAAAAAAAAAAAAGACAGTTATGTTGAGTTTTGATATCTGATTTCCCCTCTTCTCCCCTAGTAAAAGAGTACCTTTGAGGGAATACTCAGCAAGGAACAGTGGGTTTTCATAGCATTTTGATTTTCTTTACTAGCAACAAAAAAACCCTTCATAAGCAGACTTGCCTAAAAAGGCACATGGTCCCGAAAGTTTTCTGCTTGGGTGACTACGACTGTGTAGAAATTGAAAGGAGGAGGAAAAAAGGAGTGCTCCAGCTTGTATAAGAAATGAACCTTTGCCCAATCACTTTTGTCTGTGAATAAGGTAACTTTTTGTGCGTGTGAAATTTGAAAGCAATAAGGTATGTGGGTCCTTTCTCTGTATCAGTTCTCAAGAGTCGATCGAGGGGTTTTTCTTTTGGAGACGGACTGAAGTTGGGAGATAAAGCAGCTCAGGGAAAAAAATGTTCTCAAGCAGATGCCTTTAAGAGACAGAAATCATGAATTTGTTGAATTGCAACCACTCTGGGGGTGGCTACAATGACTTTTTGACAGTGACAGTAACTCTGCCGTGTCTTTTCGAGCCCTTCTTTGGCCCATTCACTCTGGAAAGCTGCTTAAGCGCACTTAAGCGCATTAGCATTTGGATGCTCGGGGACCGTATTGACCCTCATTTGGAAAGTTTAAATGAGTGAAAGATGGAGCGATTTGTTAGGGCTTTAGAAACCAGCTTTAGAGAGCGGCGGGTTTTCCGCTCTGGTTTGTTCGGGTGCTTGTTCTAATCTGGTGTGCTGTTTGAAGGGACCAGACTGATTTGTGACACATGAGCCCAAAGCGCTCTTTTTTTGGGCTTGACCCGATTATGTGTCTGTGCTCTGAATTTCAATCAGTGGGTCGGAGGGAGCGTGGTTGGGAATGGCTCGCTGCTGGATTACCTCACTGGCTCCGTGCGGACACAGATGGCCAGGCAGTCAGTGCATGTCTGAGGGACAAAAGGATCATCCGGCAGGACGTGGTGGGTGAGAGGGAACAGGTAGGAGATCTGCGCCTGAAGTGAGTGGTCCCAGAAGTGGAGCCCCTGTGCGATCCTCATGCCGTTCCTTCTCCTCCCTGACAGAGTGAGGTTTAACCAGCCACCACCGGCATCTTCCTGCTCTTCTTCTAAGCCTTCCAAAAAATCCTGCAGAGCAGATGGAGTTCTCCCAGCACTGCTTGTGCTTGTGCCCATGGAGCTAGTGCCCCTTGCACCAGTGGAACCTCTGATCGTGCAGACACCTGCAACTGCTTTGGCGTGTGCCGAGTATTTTAGGGTAAACCTGGAGTGAGATGTGTGTGATCCGTGGACATGGCAGTGCTTTTGGGGAGTGAGGAAACAGTCAAGAAAAGTTTTTCAGGAATGGACATCATTCATTCAGCGAGATGGGGAGTCAGCACCTGTTTCATTCACAGACTTGAAGAAAAATATCAGATTTAGGTTTTTTTTAACCAAATCACAAGGTATCCATTAAAGATGAAGTCACTCAGCTCGCTGCTTTTTTACAAACTTGACACAGTTTGTACTGTGGCAATAGGCAGAGGCCTTTATCAAGGATCAAATCTTTTATCAACTGGGAGCAGAATGTCCACTGACAGATTGCTCCCATTCTGGAGCCAGTAACCTCAGCTGAGATCCAAAGTATTTGGAAGCAGATGGATTTTTGTTTAAATACATGTTTGGCATGTGTTTCTGCCTTCAAGAGAAAGTGAGAATGGGGAATGGAGAAGTGAGCTGTAGTTCATGGCCTTGTGTCTGATAGATAATTCAACTCTGGTAATGAATCCAAATATGAATATTTCTATTTGTGAGAGGAAGAAGCATGTAGTAGGATGCGAAATTCTATTACCCTGTTACCACAGAACATTTTACATGTGAATATTTGCAAAATGAAAATCTATTGTCCGGCCATTACGAAAATGAATGGAGCAGGCAGAACAGAGAAGTCACCTCTTTGGCTTTCCTTGACTGAGTTGTTTTCTTTAGCATGCCTTTGTTTAAAACCTCTAGCAAAATAAGATTTTGTTCATGATGGCCTTTGCCAGTACCCATATCCAGGGCTGTGCACAGATCCTGTCAGCAGCTCGTGCCTCGGTTGCAGCTGAGGATGCTGAGCTGCCTCCCACATGTGGGGGCACATCTCTGCCTTTGAAAAGTGCTAAAGTTTCCTCAGTTCCCCTTTTCTGCCTGCTGCCTCATGGTTACCAGCAGGCAGGCAGGGGTGCCTGTGCACAACCCTCCCAACCCTGCCCAGGCAAGGGGGACTGCAGAGCACAAGGTGAACCAACCTGCCCACCCCTGCCCTCAGTTAAGATGTAGTCTATCCCTGCGTTTTGAAGCTCTTAACATAGTTAAAGCTTCACTGAAAGTATAAGATTCAGCGGATCTAAAGTATGTTTTTAAGTAAAATTTATGCCCAAGTGCTTTTCTAAAGGCTCCAGATTTCACCTGTTGCCGTGCAGTGGAGCCAGCCCTTTGAACATCCCATTCCCTGTTACTCCCCATTGCCAGGGAAGCTGGGCCTCAGCAAGGAGAGTGGCCAATGGACCAAGGCCCGACGCTTCTGTGGAAATTCATACCTCTGTTCCTGATAAAGTGTTGATTTATAATGTGTTTTAGGCACTCAGTCCTCAGAATATTTGGAGATGTGGCGTTGTCTCTAGTGTAAAGAATGCTGCACGGGGAATTTGCTATCCAAAGTAAACTGTGAAAGTTGCTGTCAGATTGCTCAGGCTTCCAAAGTGTACTTGGAAAATGAATTTACAGGGCAGAGGTTTTTGCAAACAAGAGTTAACCCACAGAACTGCAGTGCCAGTGTAGTTTCCAGCTCTCAGGAACTGGCACAGAACCCAGTGGGGTGTGGAGTCATGAGCTGTAAGAAGTGGTTTTGAGGATGTTTACAAGTAGTGTGCGATACCTGTGAAAGGACCTGTCTGCATGGTAGCAAGTTGAAAGATTATTTGCCTTATCTGATTGATACTTTGTTAATATTGCCTGTTTCTCTCCAAATGGTAATTCAAGTTATTGTTTCAAGTCCATCATGAGTGGAAGTGACTTAAATTAGCAACGTTTTGTATTTTGACCTACAGCAAATCGTATTTCCGGGTGGGCATTGAAGATACATCAATTGATAATGTTCGATTAAATCTGGCCTTCTGTTGTGAATAAACTTGCTTCCCTTTCTCCCTTTGTGTTTTTCTTAGACACTATGTGCAAAGGCCACCATGCAGACCATCCGGGCAGCTGACACAAATGAAGTAGTCAAGCTAATATTTCGTGAATCTGATAATGACCGAAAGGTAAGCAACTTAATGCCCTCAGCACCCCTGTGTAAATAGAAACGGTGTTGAATGTTCACTTTCTTTTCTACAGAGCATGAATATAGTTGTTCCAAACTGATAATGTAGAGGGAGGGGAGGGATATAGATTGTCACACCTAATGCTCAGTTAATTGGATCTGTTTAAGTGATTGCCAGCCAGGCAAATGGGCCAGCTGACAAGGGGCTTTGGACATGTGCAAATGTCGTGTGGTTTTAAGGGGCTGCATCTCTCTGGAAGGGTCACTGCCAGCAGCTGGGTGTTGGGCAGCCAAGTCCGAGAGCTTTGCTGACCTTTCTCCTCTGTTTGGTGTGGTTTTTTTGTTTTTTTTAGGTTATGCTGCAATTAGAAAAGAAGCTCTTTGACTATTTTAATCAAGACGTATTTAGAGATAACAATGGCACTGCGGTAAGTTCATTGCTAAACACTTTCGAAGGAGTAACTTTGCAAGTCACATACAAATTGCATTTCTCTAACCAGCCCTTTATCCTTATCAGCCCTCCTGTCTGCAGAATGAGAAGAACCAACATAATAACTGCTCCAGATTTCCTCATCACTTAGCCAGTTAATTTGTGTGCAGGTTCTTAACTTTGGTGTGTTTACCTTCTTTATTATAGAAGAAAAATGTACATTAAATGTATATGATGATTCACTCTTTTTTTTCTATCCTCTGGTCTGCGTTTCTTCAAGCACCCCATTTCATTACTAGCTCTTCATAGTGCACCACAGTAACTTAGGAAAAGCCCTTCATTCAAAGCTGCTCTGAAAATACTTCTGAGAGTTCAAAATATACTAGAAACACAAGAATAAGTAGAATAGAAATCTCAAACCCTGCAGCAGACTGTCACTGTTTGGGCAATCAAAAGGCTTCCCAAGAGGATAAAGCAGACAGGGAACACTAATGCTCTGATTTGTAATAAGGACTGTGATTTTTCTGTGAAAAAGTGGCATTATATTTTCTTTCAGGTGATTTTATTTCATTTTGGAAAATCTATATATGACTGCTTGCAGCTTCCTCTGTTTTCATCCAAGGTTCCTAGGAGTTATGTATCTAAAGGAATATGTTCTCTGCCTGCTCACACAGCATGTGGCTGCTTTGTGCCAGGGATAGGATGCACACACGATCTGTGACTGTCCCTCTCTTCTCCTCTCCTGCCTATGGCTCATTCTCCCACTGTTCACAGAGCTGGGCTGTTGGAGGGCTCTCTGCAAGGCTCCAGGGCAAGGAGGGCAGTTGAAGCCCTGATACCCTCTTTGATTTTTAAGTGGGCTCCACCTAGGAGGTTAATTCCGTGTGAGAATCTGAGATCTCACTCATTTGTTGAGGCCAGAAGAATTTGAGGAGTGAAACCCATGAGGGAAGTGAAGGTCTGGTTCCCCTTCTAGCACCTGCTGCCATCCCTTCCCAGTGTGACTCGTGTGTCCTGTGTGCTCGCCTGTGTGGGCAATGTGCCTTCAACACGCTGTGAGATCACTGTGGGGGTTGTTGGTTTTAAATTCACAAAGTGAATGCATCCTAGGGAAATAACATAATGTTTCTTTCACTGATCTTTTGCAGTTTTGGGGACATTTAATTCAAAGTAATAACTCTCCTTCCAGTTCTTTACTAATGCCATTCCTGTCCCAGCTTTTCCTCTGTGTGTATTATTATAATAACTTTCTTAGTTTTTTTTAAAGAAGAACTCAAGTGTCTGTCATTTGTATTTTCCTCCAGTATATTCCTGAAGCTGAGCAAAGCTCTTCCTGGTGGTGCCATTTCCAATGTCCCAGTGACATTTTGGATGGCTCTGGTTGATTTGCATAGAGGGCCACAGGGTGTGAAGGCACAGGCAGAATCCCACTTAAACACATTCCATTTCAAAATCAGTAGTCATTTCTTTCATGCATCAAGAAGCGGGAAATCTTCCAGATCAAACATGGAAGAAAAAGATAAATGATATAATGAGCCATTGGAGATAATCTAATCTTCATGGTCTAGTTAAACACGCAGCACCATGATCACTAAAAACAAACTACCTCTCTAAAAGGATAAATGTCTCTGTGCCGAATTCAACCCAAAAAATCCATCGCATCCTTCATCAACCGCCGGTCTTGTACCAGCCTGACAGAAATTTAATTCAAGCTGGCTCCTGAAAATAATTATTGTATTTTAAGAGTAGTAATCATTGGTCGGGACATGATTGAATGTGTCCATGCCTATTGACTTTTTCTATGATTTATAGCTTTGTTTAGTCGATATTCCCATCGAAATTGTATAATTAATTATAAGTGGGGCTGTCAGGTCTGCAGGATGGAGTGCCCTGATGAGTATTTGGGAAGATTAAATTTTCCTTAGCTGTACCAATGCAAGGCTTGGGAATTTTCACAGCGCTGTGGCTGTTGGATAAAGATGTTTTCTGTGTGTTTAGCAACTGCTTTAGCTCAAAATCCATTGATTTTTCTGAGGGTATTTTTTTTATCAGTGCAGTGTCTCTTCAGTAACATTGGAATGTGTACGGATGTGGCAAGACCTGACAAATATTTATTATCAACAGGCTACTTTATCATTGTCCATACACAGTTATCCCTTCCTTTTTACATTGTAATCAACAAAAAGGATCTTAAGATATATTTATTAAAATTATTATTTTTTATGGAAAATCTGATATAGGTACAAATTACCTGTTTAACAGAAATTCAGTTTGAAACGCATACAGTAATCTGTCAGGTCTAATTTTTCCAAACTAATCTGTAGCTTATCTGACTTATCTGTACCTTATTCCAAAGTTAGCTTAGCAATTACCTGTATTGATTATCTCAGAGTGCAGTGACCATTCTGAGTCGTTGTGTTTCAGAAAGGAACACCCAGATTTATCCAGCTCTGTGGTGATAGAGAAAAGAGAAAGCCTGTTTGGAAACAGCTGTAGCAATAACGCAAAGCTGTCTGAATATTGAATTCCTGTGTTCTGATTAGCAAAAGCTTGGTGCCTCTGACCTGGATGGTGGGACACAGCCAGGCTGTGCTGATCAGCTCCATGGTGTCCTCCTGCTTCGGGGGCTTGCCCGTGGGAGCGTGGCAGAGCACAAATGAGGCTTCTCTCATCTGCTCACACCTTCCCAGAGGCAGCAGCCCCCAGGTGGGAGCCACCACTGTGCCCAAAGTACCCAAGGGGTCCCCTCAGAGGGCTCAGAGCACCCTGACCCCTCCCGTGGACTTCCCCAGCAGGTGTGTGTTGCTGCCCACACTTCTGAGCTCAGTGGCTCACTGGAACATCATTCACACAAAACTTGGTTGTAGCTTTGGATTTGCCAGCCTTTCAGTGATAAAAATCAGTGCTTTCAGAGAGGAGCAGTGTGCAGGGGGGGTTGAATAAACTTACATTTCTACCAAATATTTTCAAATTCCTTAATTGTTTATGATAGATCAAGCTATAAGTGGTGGGTTTTTTTTCAAAAGGAGTTATCTGTTAATTTCAAAATAATCAAAAGAAAAGCAAGTGAGGAGTAATTATTTAATGAAAAAAAATATAATCATGTTATTGATTTGTACCAAAGAACCACAAGCTAAATTCTATTTCTTCAGTAGTCAATTAAATAAATATATAGTAAGAATGTAAAAACCTGTAATGACTACAGAGGAATGATTTAATCATTAGGAATCATTTTATAATCTTTAACCACAATCAGAAATGAGGAATAGTGCCGACATTCCTGTCTTTCATGTGATCCATATTAAAGAATCAATCCAGGTAGAAGCTAATGCAGTGTCCTTAAGATTTGGACCACAACTGTGTAATAGAAGTAATCAGTGAATTAATTGTCTTAGGAATGGAAGCTGATGTTACTCCGGCTAAAATTTTGATCTCTTTTGCACATTGATGTTTTTGGGAGCTGGTGACTAATGGTGAAGTTGTGCTTGCTCTGGTAGTCCTGGGCTGTGCTGTCCCTGCCCCTCACCAGCCCCTCTGCCAGCCCTTGTCTGTGCCTGGGCTCAGCTCTCAGGGCACAAGGATTAGCCCAAGGGTGCTGCTGCACAGCTCTAAAATCACCAGATAGTTCAGAGGGCACTGGTGCTGTGCCAGCATTCGTCCCAAACCAGATCCAAGAGTGTTACACTGAAAAGCCCAGTGATTTTCAGCCTGGATTTCCATGGAATGGAAGTGGTTCCATTTCTTGCTCTTAATTGTCCATCAGTTCTCTTGATGCAGAGGGCAAACAGTGAACTCCTATGGAGAGTACGTTTTTAATCAGGTTTTGTGTTTTGAACAGTGAACTCCCTTCACAGAATAAATTCCCTTTATTCTGTGAGTCTGTTCAGCTTCAACTGTTATGGTATGAGAAGAAACAACATTTATGATGTAAAAACGATTGAGTAATAAACGTCTTGTTCTCCCTCTGAGAAGTAGTAATTTAAAGTGATCTGGTATCAGGCTAATTAACTTAGAGGTGTTATTGCAAACAGTTCAGGCAAACATACTTTTAAATTGTAAGTAATTTATTTGTGGGGTTTTTTTTAGTATTCCCAGGAAATTATGAAATGATGTGCAAATTGAGCAGAAAGGTTTAGTCCACGAGGGACCTCTATTAAGCTTTTTGTGAGAATATGTGTGCTGATGAAGGTTAAGGATCTGGCGTCACTGAAAATGTATTAATCAACAGACAAGATATAGCACAATGCACTCTTTCCAATGGCCTTGGCTCTGACCCTTTTAAAGATAATGGGAATACTGTCCACTAGGAACTAGATTAGGACGATCAAGTGCATTTCATCAGGGTTTGACTTGAACCATGATCCCAGAGGTGAAAAGGCAGAGGTTTATCCACTGAGGCAACCAGCCCCTGTCCAGATAAAATCTTGAATATGATGTATAAGGGCAAATTAGGATAGAGGAAGGAAATTGATTGCTTAGGACCATTGCTGCCTTGGACTGGTCATAAGGAAATCCTGTGCATCCTGAAACTGCCTCTCTTATTTAAGATGGTCATCTGAGATACCTGATTTTCATAAAGTACTAGTAGAAAAATGGCTTTTTGCTCTGTTCTTTTATTCAGAAACAGCATTCTCATACTTGGAATTGCATTTGCTTAAGTTAGTGGTTAGCTGATAAGCCGTTGGATAAACTGCAAAATGAGCAATGACAGCAATAAGAAATATTACCAATAAAATGTTCTCACTGGGAGACACAAATGTAAAGCCACATTGCAAGCACAAGTCAATCCAGATGTGCTGGGTTAGGTATTTACTACCAGCTTCAAATAAATAATTTATTCTGGTATAGAATCTGCCCATAGCACAAAGTTACAAATATTATTTCGTGACCATTTGCCCCCTGTGCTGTTCTAAACAGCTGCTGTAAGGCCTAAGGCTAATTCAGGTGTACTGTGCTGTATTTATTTTTTTAGGTATTGGTTGTTGTTTAAGTCTAGTCCAAAGAGTAGGTTCAGCATCTGTATTTGCACTCTGTAATTCAGCCTGTGGTATGATCTCCTAACATGCTTTACCTAGGGTACCCTCTTTAGCCTGTGTGACATGCAAAAGAATATCCAGGGAGGCAACGTTTGCACCTGCATTCCAGTCCTTCAGTTTATGGATCTCCCTGTCACCCCTTACAGTTACAGTATTCGTGCACAGAAGCACCTTGCCTGGGCTTCCACATCTTGCCCAAAGCCCATGGCAAGCCAAATAAAGAGAGAAAGGTGCTTAATTGTTTTTTCACCGTCTCTCTGCAGTAGCCCAGTCCTCTTGCATTCTCCAGGTACACCTTACAGCCTCCCAGAGGGACGCCTGCATGCTCAGAGATGGGCACACACACAGGCAGACTAGCCCTGCTGCCAGCAGGGTGCTGGACTGACAGCCTGTCCATACCAGTAGTGTCAGCCTGAAGTCCATTGCTTAGACTGAAAGAATCCACACAGGGAAATCAGGAAAACCAGAATTATATGCAAAATCCAAGTGTGTGAAATACCTGAAAGGGCTACCACCTCCGCTGTAAAAACACGTGAGGGACACCCAGTTGGAAAAGGTTGAAAGCACAGTTTTACCCAAACTGGTGCCCACCACAGGACCAACAGGCATCGTGAGGCACTGGGCATCTCTCAAGGTGGGAGATATGGCAGCACATGGACCCTGAGGAGCCCTGGAGTCAGCTGGAATCCCCAAGCATGGAGCACACCCACCCTGCTGCCATGTACTGGGCACTTCCCTTGGGAAGTCAGCGCCCCGACCGCTCCCGGGGCTGCTCCAGGAAAGGGACTGTGCCAGGTGCTCCTCAGCACTCCTGTGGGGCAGCTGCAGCCACAGCCTCCCTTCCTGGGCAGGCTGGGCCATGAGCAGGGCAGCTCTAATGAGACAGGGCCAATAGCAGTCTTTGTGGTGATCAGTAGACATCGAGGGAAGTGTGGTTCTTTCTAGACATTTTAAGTAATTAAATATTTACATAACGGGAATATTATTTTAAGGTGCATTTTCACACCAGCTTTCTGAAGAAATTGGAATGCTTATTGGAAAATTTTCCTGTCGTTTAAATCACTGGAACGTCTCCTCAGAAAGAGAGGCATATTGGCAAAATAGGAACAAAACAGCATTTTCCTGGGGAAACTGCCCCTGAAATCAAAGATTTTCTGAATTAGTCCAGGCCCAGGGAGCCCTTGATGTTGCCAGCTATGTGCTGCTGTGCCTCCTCACCCCCCTGATGCTGAGAACAGGCTCTGCAGTGCCGTTTCTCTGTGTGTCATAGATCCACATTTATGTGGGCATTTGTGATTTGACAACACTGCCATTCAGGATGTATACATATGAAATAGAATATTAGACAAAACAAGCATAATTAGTACATTTATATTCAATTATTTTGGTTTTTTTCTGTAAAACAATTTTAAAGAGTGGCTTCATGAGAGAAAGATTAGGATTTAAAATATATAGTATGGATCATTTTACAAAGTCTTTGCTAGAGAAAGCAGTAACTTTAAAATCAGACAGAGTTGTGTATGACATTTTCATGGATAAGTGGGAGGGATCAGCATTTCCACAGACCTTGATCTGAAGTCAGTAGACTGCTGAATCAGTTTCTAAATAATTTGCTGTGACTGGAAAGCTGGATAAAATTACTGTATTTCCAAAATCTCTTTGAAAAAAGCCTGTGCTCTACAAGACTGGCAAAGGAGGTTACGGTGATCAGTGTCCACATGTTTTAATTCTCTAAGGTCATTTCTATATGCTCATCTCCTCTTTTTGGTCTGAAACTTCATTTCCCTTTCACAGCTGTGAATTCTCTGGTGGGCCCTGCAGATGGATTTGATAAATGCTGCTAATATCACCTCCTGATCTACCAGTGCTCTGACTTTGGTCTGTAGGTCTTGATGAGTAATTGCCATTGTTCTACTCCAATGACTGAATTAAGTTGCACTGTTTGAAGGGGTTCATACGTGTGTGATTTTAGCCAAGGTGGTCCATTGCAGTGCACCAATGGACTTTTACTGGTGCCTCTCTGCTTTAAAGTGAAGCAAGCAGAATTACCTTGATTTCTGCAACTGCCTAAACTCTGTTATAACCCTTTGATTACTGTCAAGCTACATGATGTTGAAATTTAGTATTTTATGCATCCTTTTCTCCTTCACCCTGGCACATAAATGCACATTACAGCGCTGCCAAGAGGAAGGAGGGGAAAGTAAAACTCCCTTCAACAGGCTGTACAAACAGCACAGCACCCTGGAAAACCAGCAGTCCTGGTAATTCCCTTAAGAGCCAATGGGCACTGCAAATGGCACAGGCATCACCCCTAAACACCTGTAATTCCTCTCAAATTAAATAGGAAATATCCTTTACTGCAAATGCAGTCATTCCCACACACGCTTCCCAGATTCCCTGCAGCGTGGGGTCACAGGGGCTCACAGGCAGCACCAGCTATAGACATGCTACTCTTGGGGTGGCTGGTATTTTCATTTGGAAGGTGTTAATCAAACATTCATGTTGGGCTGGTCACTGGACATTGCAGAGATCTTGACATAACATCAGCAATTCCATGTTGCAACAGGTAAAACAGACCGTGTGTCATCCTCACACTCATTTAGGTATAAACACGTTGGTGAAACTGAGTTGAGAGGAAAAAGCAATCTTCTGAACTGCCTGTGACATATAATTCTGGAATGAACCAGGAGACAGTTCTGGAATGAGCAACTTAAAATCTCTGTGTAATTGCTTAAATTACCCCAACGTGTCACGTGACTCCTTAAAGATTTGGTCCTTAAGGATGATCTTGTAATAAGTAGATTAAATAAGAACAATGTATTGATTTTTAGCCTTTGAACCTAATTTCTTTGTCATTTTTAAGGCATTTAGAGTGACAGACGTACTTGTGTTCACTGTTAACAGCAATGGCACTATTCACAGTGCTGCTTGGGGTACAATATGGAAATGAGTGAGCAGTTTGTGCTGAAAATTGCCATGAACGGAGTATGTTGGGTTTTTTAAAGACAATGTTAGATGTTTTAAAAGTAAAGACATTATCCTGTGAAAACCTGACTGCTCCTCAGTATCACCTCACCCATATTAATTTTCATTCATTTTCTGTCACGCCAGGTTGCTCCACACACCCGTGTCCCTGTCCTAAAGCAGACACAGTTCACTGATGCCCATGTCAGGCTGTGCCTTCTCTTACCAGAGTTGAGTTGAGTGACAGTGACAATTGTTTGTGACAAGACCTAGTGAACACCTTGGGTTTTCACCAAAAGTCATGCATTTTGAGGTTAATGGGAACCCAAGTGCTTTTTGTACTAAAAAAAATAATAGTTAAAACATGCCCTTATACTGAAACATAACTGGAGTTTTCTCAAAATGCATAGTTCAGGTTTTCATCATCTCTCCCCTTGCTCTCCTCACCAGTGCTGCCAAGTAAACGCAGAGAGGTTGTGAGGGGGTCCCACTGTGCAGCCCTGAGCACAGATAACCTGTCCTTGCCCTGTAAGAGTGAGCAGGTGTGTGTCTGCTCACTTTGTGCACGTGTTTGGACAGAAGGTTACAGATCCTGCAACGCAGTCACTTAACAGCTAGGAAAAAATAATTTATTGAAGTACATAATTATTTAATATATAGCAGGAAATAATAGTTTTTGCAAATAATGCAGTGAAAACACTTGGCTGTTTCATATAAGAGGATGAATTCTCCACCATGAGCATTCCCTAAAAGCTTCCAGGCACCTAGTTGGGCTTTGGCTGTGTTGCTTCAGGTTGAAGCTGTCCCTTTACCTGGGGAAACTTGGGGAACTAACAGAGCACAACACACAATGCTGTCTTGTTCCTGTTATCTGTCCCCAGTGTCAGCAACTCATCTGCATAGCACAGGCACAGCTACACACAACTGCAGCAAATAAACACAGCAGAAACTTCCCTGGATAATAATGCATGTCCAAATGCTCTGTCCTCCAAACCCCGGGCTTCACTGAGTTTGCAAATATCATCACAGCAAGAACAATCTGAATGTATAAAATTTTGAAAGTGTGAATTGGTGTGAGAGGACAATGCGTCCATTGAAGGTCGCCAGCCCTCGGGATGCCCATGAGTAATTTATACCATTGTGTTCTGTGGAGCATTGTTCTTTCACTCAGTCCTCCAGTTTAACACTTCAGAAATAGCCCTTTCTCCCTTCCCTGCCCTGAGCTGTTTACTTGGAGCAGAAGGAAACATGTATTTGCACCGTATTAATAGACACATATTTCATATAATAGTTTTAACTGGGGATGGCAGCTTTCCAATCCCAGATATCTTTAAGGTGGAGAGACATGAAGCACGAAAAGGATGGTAATGTTTGTTTTCGTAGCCACTGTGCATGTGTTGTGGCCACACATCTGCCTATGCACACTGAAATACAGGATCACAGCCTGGAAAAGTGCGTGGTAATGAAAACATTCATTTTTTACTGAAGTAATTGAGATTGCTTCCGTGAGAATAGTGAGTGCCTGGACCACCCTACGTTTTTAGGATTGAGTATATTATTAGATACATACTGTAAGTTTCTACACGGATGTTTCTTAATATTTATCCAAACATTTTGAATTCTCAGGCTTTTGGTCGGACATTAAAACGTGTACAAACTGCCCACAGTTATTGGTATCACGGGATGTTTTCCAGGGCACCATCACGGAGTTTGGTGTTGGAGGCACTAAAGTAGGGCAGGCTGCCCATCCCGTGGCATCCTTGTGCAAAGGTACCTGGTTATGGCTCAAGGAGAGGCTGGGAGAGCTGGGTGGGCCAAAGAGAGGAGCTAATCAGCAGTGCAGGTGGTTCAGGTAGCTGCTTTTCACACAGATAATTAATGTGTACAAGTAGCTGCTAATTGCACGTTTCAAGAATGATTTATGAGGTGGCAGAGGGGAAAGGGGGACACAATCTCATTTCTTTGGGAACCTCTGCCATTCATACAATGGTATCAGCACAGCTGTGAGATGGGACATGATTAATGAACAGTGGGCAAACATGGGACAGCGCTGTGACGCTCGTCAGGACAGAAAGTGGCCCTCGGAGCCAGGGCAGCACCGTGCCATGATGAGCTTTTGTCTTTAGCTCACTAATTCCCTGGGACGCTGGGCTGCACCCCGGCCAGGCTCGGGAGTGAGGTCGTTTGTGTCCATCAGAACAATCATGGGTTTAATGGGGACGATTATCATTGAGTTGCTGTGAGCAGGTTTTTGTTTATGAACAAAGATTGTGGATATTTATTCTCTCTGTAGAGGTCCAGGGGAAAACAAATGTGGCAAGGACTAATATTTATACAGGACATTAAATCTAGACTTATGAACATCTCTGTTAAACACCTGTTCCTGGCACTCTGTCTCAGCTGCTGCCTGGGAACACCTTTACCTCCTGTCACATCCTTCTGTGTCTGTCTGCCCTGCACCTCCGGAGTATGTGTGCAGGACACTCCTTGTCTGCTTGGGAAGAGTAATGTGCACATCTTTGTGTTCACTGTACCTCCTTATCTGAGCTAAAGACAGTACAAAGTAAAAATCATAGTTTGCTGACATTCTCATGGGCTGATTAGGACATTAGTTTGCTTATTTTTTAATGCTAGTCTGGTTTGTCTCTGAAAAGGTTGATAATGAAATTTGAAGAATTACACCTTGCAGTGTAAGTGCAGGTCAGCACTGTGAAGAGACAGTGTTACATGTTTCACTGATAGGAAAATGAACGTTTTGAACACTTTTCTCAGCGCACTGTTTATGCATCAGAATAGTCCAGAGTGTTTTGGACTGTGTTCTAAAAACTATTCTATGAGGGCTGTACCTCAGGCTGTGTAATCAAAGTCTCTGTTTATTTCCTTTTATATAATGTAGTATTTTTAAATTGCTGCAGTTCAGCATTAAAGAGTAACTGCCTTTATTTCTATCTTTTATAGCTTTTAGAATTTGACAGAGAGCTGTCAGTCTTTAAAGACAGATTGTATGAACTGGACATCTCATTTCCTCCCAGGTAAGATTCATATATAATCTATTTATTTAACTAGCTAAACCATAATAGTTACTTCTGCTGTAGGTGTTCCCATACTTATTGCAGAAATTATGATGATCAGTGTTCCTTTCCTGGATGTTCCTTCACCCACACCCCCTCCATCGCTCCATGAACTGCGTGCCAGTGGAGCTCCGGGGCTCATTGTCCTGGTCCCCCTGATCCTGTCCTTTATAGCTGCTCTCAAAACAGACCTGGTGGGACTGTGTGCTCAGAGATGTGTGCAGACTTTTAAGAACTGGGCCCAGACCACCTGTTCAGTTACTTTATTGCAGCCATAAAGGCAGTCTCTGCCTGAAGCTGTCTGATGGTTGTGAGCAGCAGCACCACTTGTGGAGGTGGCAGAGCCCGGGGCCAAAAGGTGGATGAGTAAAGAGGACAGGAACTAAGATTCTGCTTCTTCAGTTTCAGTAAACATTATATAACTGCTAAGGCTGTTAGAATAACTTGGCTGGTTTAATACACGTGCATGATTTTAGCCAGCTGCATCCCGTAGGTGAATTTTAACCGTGACCAGACAAGGATTGCTATCGTACAAACACAAACTTTTTGCAAGGGGCAGTCCTCGTCAGGGGAAACCTGTGGAAAATCTGGTGCCATTTTAAACATGTGTGATCCCTTCCCAAGAATGAAGAAGTCAAATCTCACAGTTGCTTTTAAGGGAAAGGAATACTGCATTCACAAAGAAAAAGTCAAAGAAATTACAGAAAAAAGACAGATAAACCCGTGCTTTTTGTATGCTTCTTCTTTTATAGATACAATATTTTTAAATGTTACTATTTTACCCTTTATGGACAGATAGAAAAGTATAATGTTTTGACATACACTAAGAAAAAATTTGGAAAGCTTGCCTTTTGGTGATCATAATCTCATTACTTCTCAGCAGCCAGCTGTGATACTGATTGTATTGATCCCTTGGGACAGTGGGAGTATGCACAGAGAGGTTACCACCGCTCTAAATTGTCCTTATTGATTGAGGATGGTAACAGGAGACCAGCAGTGTGTACATCTGAGTGTGTCCCACTCGTCATGTACCTGCTCAGGGAAAAGGAGGTGAGGGGCAGCGAAAAGATTTTTTTTTATCACACGAACTCTCGTACTTGATTTCTCCAACATTAGTGCTTTCAGCCAGAGCAAGGCTTGGCAAACATATGCTGTTGCATGAATAGAGTGCAGATTCTTCAGCCCACTCTATAAGTGCAGTTCAGTGTCATGCAAAGATCAGAATCTTGGTGTGAGTACTCTCTGTGTGTCTTAGTCTTACTCACTCTGTTTCCTTCTTAACAACTAGGTAATATAATAATAAATAGTAATAAATTTTTATATGCTGAAAGCTGACATGGAAGGGATGCTGACACTGAGTTTATGTAACACAAAATTCCTTCAAACTTAAGCAGAGAATATTGATAAAATATGAGAATTGAATATGAGAATATTGCAAAAAAATACAATATGTGAAACCAACAGGCCGAACTCACGCATTTGCAAAGAGCAAGCTGGATTTACATCAGGGTGCTTTTTTCACCCATCCCTCCTCATGTCCTGTGTCGTGCCCAGGGCTTCCTGATGCCCCTCCCCTGGTCTTTGCTAGGCCCCAGGCTCAGACAGTGAGTGAGGTACAGGAGTTACTGCAGGTCAGTGTGACAGTTTCATTCATACAACCAAACACATTGATTTTCCCCAAAGAAATAATGTGATTCATTTTTCTTTGTATTGAAATAATGACCACAGTGTGCTATTAACTGCAAAACCAGGTATTTTGAATGGGCAGAAAGCAATGGTTTTAAAGTAGGACATTTTCTTATTAACTTGGAACCTTTTCACTCATGAAAAAAAGGAATTAAATATATGGCTTAAATGTCTTGGTTTCACTTCCAGTGGTTTTTCCTCCATTTTTCCTTTGTTTGGTTTTTTTTTTTTTTTCCTGTAGCTTATGATGATTGAGTTACTTTTGTATACTGTTTGTAAATTTGTATATACAGGAGTCCAGTGTATTTTGGGTTTTTGTTATTCTCAGCTAGAAAGTGTGTGGTGTATCTGTTTGTTCTACAAATGCATCAGACAAGGGCTTTGTCACCAAAGGGAGGGAGAGAAAAAGCCCTGGTCACTTTTGTGTCAGGCTTAGGGGCTTAGTTAGCAAGCACTGGAATTTAGAAGGAATTTGTAAGCAATTGTAATTATAGCCTTTAAGTAGTATTTCAGAATTTGGTATTTTAATTGTGGTCCATTGATTTAGACTGTGAATCACGCTCTGCTTCTATTCTTGATCTTTGGTGTCCTATACTTACTTCATGGGATGCAGACAGAGTACCCCAGTTAAAATGCTACTGGACAGGTCTAGTCCTGCCTTTCACAGCTCCCAGAAAAAGGAAAGGACAGTTAGGACAGTCTTCTCTTTCTTTCATTTGCTTTATCATTTTTGCATACAGTTAAATGCCTAATTTGTATGTAGAGTTCTACAAATCGATAGCACAGCTGCATTTCTGTCTTACTTGTACCTTTTTCCCTCAAAAAGGATGCTGGAAATTCAGTGTACTCTTGAGATAGATGGAAAAGGTCACGGCCCTTTGAGTCGCAGCAGACTAAGTTACTTATAAATTCATTTTTTATCAGCATAAGCTGCTTATTCTCTGAACTTTATCATGAGATCTTGCTGATACACTGCCATAGCTGGCCTGGGGTTGAAAGAGTCAGTGGTATTTTTGTAGTTAACATCAGTGGGGTCAAAATTTTTCCCTTGGCAGTTTTAGGGGTTTGTTTTCAACACTCCTCCTAGAGTGGCCTGACACCATGGTCTGGTTCCTCAGGTGTAAGTACAGCCAGGTAGAAACAGATGACCCTGTTTGACCTCTCTGCCCTGCCTGGCACCCAGGGCAGCATGAGGTCCTGGTCCCACCTGCACAACCACTGCCCATAATTAATCAGGGGCTTTGTGCCCAGGGAAAACCAGTGACTCTTGCATATTCCCAGTTCTCATTTGAAATTATGGAAGGATTTCTTCTGTTATACTAACCTGCATGGAGAGGACTTTCTTTGCATTTCTGTGTTAATTGTGTTATATTAATATATCTGCACCTTTACAATTAATTTCTCTGTCCATTTTTCTTAATTTCAAATTAAGCCATGGCAGTCATGTAGACATATATTTTTATACTGATATGTTTTTTTAAGGAAGTCACTGTATTAAGGAACTGATAAATTGCTTTAATACATTGATTAAAAAACTCCCATATTCATAAATGTTTGGGAAGCTGACAATCTGTGAGATGGTACTGGAGCAATAGGGAAGAGTTACCACTCCTGCTCTCTGGGATTTAGGGGAAAAAAATAAAGAAAATATTAGTAAATGAGAAAAACAAAAGGCATTTTTTATGTGCTTTCCCATAAAGTATACTATCTAAAGTACGAAAAAATGCAAACTCTTTTTAAAAAAGCTCAAGATTCTTCTTACCTTTTTATTTAGGAACCTAAAACTCTGAAGCTGTCAGCCCTTCTCATTTCTAGGTTTTCATTACACCAAGTCAGCATTTCAGTGTAGGTAGTGATAGAAACGTTGACTTCCTGGAGTGATTTAGTGATTTTCCAACTATACAATTCCATAATGAAATGATGGGTTGTAATATCCTGCTGGATTTTTGTTCTTCACTCTATTTATAGCTGCTCTTCATTTTGCTCTTCAAAGTCTGCGTGCAGAGTGCCATGTGCTGTCCTGCAGTTTGTTACCTGCTCTTCTCAGTTCACTGTAAACCACATCCAGTAACCAGGGAGAGCACTTAACTCTTATCACCTGTTAGAGAAACATCTCAGGATCTTCTCATCACAGGTCTTGGCAGAAAAATAGATCTCTGCATATTCCCAGCTACTATATTATGTTTTAATGCCAGCTTTTAAAAACTGAACTTCATGTAAACCTTTTCTTATTTTCTTTCTACTCCCTGTGCTAATGGTTTCTAAAACTAAAATTCTGGTGTTGTAGAAAGCTTAAAAAATTTTACTTTTTAATTCTGTAGAGAGTGGAGACTCTGTACTGAGCCAAGAATACTTCACAGCATTTTTGGTAAACCGCTGAATTCTTGCTTGTCTCTAAGTAGTAGTACAGATAATTCTGTAAGTAATCAAACTACCCGAGGCCTCTCCTGGCATTGCTGCATTTGCCAAGTCCAGCCAGCCGTGGAGGAAACAGGAACATCCCCAAACAGCTCTTCTCAGTTGGTATTTGGAAGAGAACTGCCTCCATACCAAGTTACTTGAAACCTTCCCTGCTGTGTGGTGTTCTGAGTGAGGACACCCCTCGTTTAAACCCCTGCAGGAATGTGTGTTACTCTGACTGTCCCTTGGGAAAGGCTGATAAAACACTGGAACTGAGTTAGTACAACCTCGTAGACCTGGCTTGAATCACTAAAAGCCAGGACAGTCAATTCTGTATTTAGAAAAGCTGTTTTTCAAGATTTTACAAGTTTGTAATGACCATAATGACCAACCCATTAATTGTGGGTTGAAACTTGGCATGAGAGGTTTCAAAACGAGAAGTAAAAGACCTGCTTCCCATTGGTTCAGGGCAGGATCACAGAAGAAGAGCCCCCTGCCCAGGCTGTTGCAGGGGGATTTTCCTACCCCTGTAGCATTTCTGCCTTGGGTTACTCGTTCTGAGTGCAGCAGCCATGAGGTCAAAAGGACAAGTACAGGAGGAGAGGATGCTGTCAGGGCCAGCCACCCGCCTGTATGGGCAGGAGGGAGCTGAGTTGTGCTGTCAGAGTTCCTTCTGCAGTTCATGGGACAAAATGTGAAAAAAAACTCTAGGAATGGAGACCAGAGCCTTGGCAGGAGTGATGAAATGGCAGGCGAATGCTGATATTGGCCTAAATTTTATTTAAATTAAATTGAGGATGTTTGTTTTTATCTAGCCATTAATCCACTATTTGTCTTCTTTTTTCTGCCCTTTTGAAACAGCAGTTCAGTTCTAAGTTTTCAAACTACTAAGCAAAATGCAAACGGCATTTGCTGGATTTTACATAAATACATTCATATTTTTAATCATATGTTAGTTTTTATAAGTATTTATATAATAGTTCTGTGAGAATTCCTAGTTAAAAATTGAATTTGTATCCGTAAGTGGAATGCTGTTAAGGCAGCACAGCAAATTCCTGTTACTGTATATGCAGGGGGGTTTGCACAAGGTCTCGACAGACTCTGTGTTAGTGCATGTCAGCTTCAGGACCTCCCAGTTACCTCTGAATGTGGGAAGAATTCAGGAGCCACTTCTGAGCTCTCCTGTAGCCACATCTAAAAACAGCACCTCTGCAGGCGTACTTAGGGAACTCAAATCTATCGTTTTTCTCCAGTGCAATACTTTTATTTAGTTTAAGACATATGCCTGCTTGATGTGATGTGAACTCTCCCTTCTGCCCAGGGTGCCCATCGTGCTGCAGTGCAGAGGGAGGGGTGCTCAGGTAGTCACCCCTCAGAGGCATCCAGGACAAAGCCTTGATGGAGCTTAAGGGCCCCTCCAATCCAACCATTCCTTGTTTCTGTGATTCTGTAGCACTGACAGCATCTGCAGGCCTCTTGGTTATCTCCTCTCTGTTCAGCAGGGTACTTGATATCCAAGTATTTTCCTAAATTCCTCTTCAGTTCTGAGTTCCTTCCAATTCTTCAGGTGTGTGCCTGAGCCCTGTCAGCTCACCCCCTGTATGCCAGTGCCTCAGAGGAGTGTGCCAGGAATGCAGTGAATGGACTTCTGAGGAAAAGAGCCTTATCCCACCCACTGTGGACCCCACATGTCTGTGCTGGTGCTGTGTCCGTGGGGCTGCTGGCAGGTTCTGCCCAGGGAGAACAGCCCAGGGCAGCCTTCTCTGCCCTTTCCCTTGTCCTCCTGAGATGTGCCAAAGGCAGGGAAGCCTGGGAGGGGGTCACAGCTTAACAAGGAACCACGGGCTGCATAGCAGGCCTGCTGCCTTAGACAGCCTGTAAAAAATCCTGCCAATAGAGTATTTTTCAGACATTATTCACCCATTCCTATACTGCTATATTTTGAAGCCTTTTACTTTATATAGTGAATATTCATGTTTTCATCTCATTACCCTTTGTGATCTAATGTAGCCCGTAGCAACCTGAGCCATTGGAGACTAAACACAATTCAGCATTTTAAACTCTGTAAGCTCTGTCACTCACGGGCTGAACAGCCTGGCTGTGAGCAAACAGCCCAGTGTGAGGCTGCAAAGGACTTCGTGGTAGTCAGCAATCACTGCAAAGGGCAGGAGGTGTGAAAAAAGAAGTAACAACACTGTGGTCTGTCAATATACAGGTGGGCAATTGTTACCTTTATCACCGTTCTCCATTAATTATTATAATTATTCTTGTAGCTGTTGTATAGCAAAGATAGGAGCTGACTTTAGCAAGAGTTCACGCCCACGTACAAGGTTTGCTCTCAGATAAGGCTGCATGCACAGCAATCTCATGTATTAATCATTCTCTTAAAGTGACCTGCTCTTGTTGTTGAATTAGGCTGTCATGTAATTCACTGGTTGGACATAGGTTTGTGTCTTAGATACCCCCTGTGTGATATTTGTCTCAAGCACACCCTCTGCACTGGCAGTGTCTTGGCTTTGACACGTCTCACCAGGAGACAAGTTGAATCTCATTTACTCTCGGCAGAGTGCTTCTCCTTTGGAATTCTCTCTGGCACCGGTTCCTAATTCTGCCAGAATCTTATTTAGCCTATAATCTGTTTTTTTCTCTGCCCTTGTATTTTGTCCCGTGACCCTTCTCTATTCTCAGGTAGTTTGCACAACGATACATGCATTTTTCTGGTCTGATTTGCCTGCTCTGCAGGAAGCCAAGCCCAGAGCATTCCCTTGATCCTTCCCTTCTGCAGAGACTGTCCAGAGCAGAACAGCCCTGCCTGCTCTACCCAGCCCCGAGGGTGCCAGTGCACAGAGCCCCAAGGTCACCCTTGGGTGTGAAAGGGAAGGACAAAATTATGGTTTAGGGGTCAGCAGGCTGCCCTTCCTTTCCAGTGTCCTCACTGCATGTTCTCAGGTCAAACACACATTGCCTGCTGTACTCCTGACACCAACAGGATTCCCGTTTCCTAGAACATCACCTCAGTAATGCTACTGGGTCCTGTTGTCCCACTAAAGGAGGAGCTGGGCTCTCAGAGTAAAAAGTGTGAAAACCCTAAATTATTCCTATGCTTGTTTTATCAGGTACTTTTGTAACTTTTTTTTGCCAGTTAAGAATTATTGTCCACTGAACAGAAATACTTAATACCTACTCATGCACTGTAAAACCCCTCCCAGGTACTAGTGAGGTATCTGAAATGACAAGTAGATCTCTCAGCCCCCAAGGAACAAGTTCCCACAGGACACGATGCAGTTGTCTGGGTCCTTCCAGTATACAAGGCTGGAGCACAGAAACAGCTTCCCAGCTGTAAGCAGAGAGGCAGCTGTCATTTCCTCCAAAACAATTAGAATTTAATCATTGCAATGGCTTTTTAGACAGATCTTATCTCCATTTTTCTCCTCATATTAAACCGGTGCCACTCTAACCATCATTCGCAATTAATTTCCAAATTGAAATAGGGTGTTTCTTTAATTTGTGAGGAACTGAAGAGAATTACCCATGTAAGCAGTTCTGTTTGGTTTAAGGAATGGTGGCAAAGGGAAAAAGAAAGGAAAAAGTTTCAAGGACTGAGTGTTACTGTACACCACGTGTGAGTTGGGACCACAGACCATACTGCAAGCAGAAAGGAAAGAAAATTCTAAAGAGCTTGTGGACTTTGCTGCCAGCCAGACTGTCCATTGTTGCATTCCTGTCTGAACATGCTGCTGAAGAGCCCAGTAGTTTGGAGTCTGAACCCTGCCCCACCTCTTGCCTCAGCTTCCCAGTTATTTTTTTCCAGTATGAGACTTTATGGAATACAGACCCAAAGTAGCATGCTCCAAGCCAGGCACATTCCCAGAAAGGGCCACAAGCTCAAGCACAGTCACATGCAGTAATATCAGGCTGTTCTGCTGTAACAAGCCAGCACTGGGTCCTTCCAAACAAGCCAACGTTATTCATAATTCCACTTACCCACTTGTAATAGTATTGCACACACTGAGTGGGGCACAACATTACTATTACTGAAGCATTAGTGTGTCCCTCAGTGTCCCCTCACCGATGCATCATTATTGCCCAATAATCCATTTTAGTATTGCCAAATAACCCAGGTCTGTTAGCTCTCCCAGGTCTGTTAGATCTCCACTATGGGCACTGTTCTGGGCAGAAAGTGAAGGGCTAAGTTTTGCTCTCTGGAAAAACAAAGGGGCTCTGGGTTTTTATGGGTTTTTTTTTTAAACAGAAAAAGGTCCAGAGTGACAGTGGTGATACAGGAGCGCTCCCTCTGGAGCGTATTACAGACCCGGATTTTCCAAAGCCAAAAAGCAATATGCCCAACATAAAGCTGTAAGGAGGACTCTGAGAAAGCCACCGTGTCATTAACCCTCCTGTTTTGTGTTGTGCCCGGACTCAGGGCTCGAGTCCTGTTTACCCTTCGTGCCCTTTGCTGCCGGTTTGCCCGGGTGACCCCCCCTTCCCACTGTCACCTTTGACTCCGATTGTTGGTGTGATCACCATGGTGTTAGTGTAGCCTGTGCAAGTAGCAGCTGTTTAACGCATTGTACTTTAACTGCTGTGTTTGCCCTCCTGATTTGGCTGAAGTGAGACGTGCATCGTGGCCAGTTGGCTCGCAGAGCATCACCGAGGCTTGTTAGTGTTTTGGTACATATGAAGCAGCTAATTTAATTCAAACAGCGGTGTTTCTTACTGCTTAGCTTAGATCTGCTGCCTGAGATGAGCATATGAAGATGAATTACGTGGGGTCATTTGTTAGGAAGAGGACTAGGGAATGCAAATCTCCCTTTCAGGTTCAGGGAAATAAAAAATGATTATTCAATTTGAAGGAAGAAACTAAGGATCTGGGAGCTGACAAAAATTAGATGTCATACTTGGATTGGTCGAGTGATATTTTATTGAAATCACAGTCATGTACCAGCTCACACTAATGCTGAGTGTCAATTAAGCACGTGAAAATACATTTATTTGTATCTTTGGCCTTCTAATTTTTGGAGCACCCAAAGGTTGAACTGGCAGTCTACGTTCACTATGCTTGCTTTGGGTAAAAGTAACTTAGTCAATCTGAGAGTGTGTCACAGCTGAAGATAAATTGGTCCTCCATTTTCTTAGAAAATACAAAAATAGGAAATAATTTCCTGATGAAGAGTGACTGGAATTTTTTTAGCTTTTGAAGTTCTCTCTCAATGTCATATGTAAATAGAAAGACCTAAAAATGAGAGAAGGTTTAGTAATTAAAAGTACTCATACCCAAGTTCAAAAATCAAACTGTAGACCAAATCAAAACTGTATCTCAGCTCTTCCCATAAAGAGCTCAGTTTTCATTGATGCTTTGTAATTCATTTCCATCTTAAATATTCTGTATTAGAAAAAAGTCAGTGATATGAAGTGTGTGGACAATTGACAGATGAGCACAAGGAGGCATTTCCACTCCATGAAACGTGATCAAGTTTGCCAAAGCATCTGCATTTGAACCGGGATGTCCAATGCACAGTTGTTCAGAGTGACCTTTATCATAATAAAAAAGATCAAACAGCTGAATTTTCCTCACTGTTGCCCAGTGGGTGCTGCCACACTCCCTCCACTGCCACTGGAAGTGTGTTGAGTGTAGAAAGCAGAGTCCCCAGAGCAGCACCCGGAGTGTTTCCAGGAGCAGGGCATGTCCCCTGTGCTCTCCATGAGCTGGGAGCGAACTGTTAAAGGTGAGAGTCCTCCAAAGGGATTTTACTGTTTCCTGTTGGAAAGTACATTTCACCCATGTCACTAGCAGATTTTATCCATTCTTACACAAGTGAAGAGTTCATTAGGAGCATCCTTCCTGACTGGAAATGCCAGTTAAGGAGACATTTATATACACAGCATTGTTGGCATGTGTTTCAAGTTAAGGCTCTGCTGACAGGATGGTTTACGATGTCGGAAGGCTTTTCACCCTGCAGTAAGCATTTTTGTAAAGGTGTCTAATCATCTTTGACAATACCTGTCAACAGCAGTAGTGCTCTGATATTACTGACCCTCTTAATGGTTTATTTTCCCTAAACAGTTGCCAAGTAGCTCTCATCCTTATTGACTGTGACACCAGTAGTTCATTGGACAGCCTGCTCCTTATTAACAGAGTTAGCAATTCATCAAAGTGTTTGGTTAAATTTCAGCAACATCGAGCATTATATGAGTGATGTTGCTGGAAGTTTTATTCAGAAAACCCACCTGACCGTAATCCTGATTAAATAAGTGTAACTGAAACAAAAGTTTGTGAAATAAGATGGAAAAGCAGCTAGAAGCAACGTGTTGAGAAAAAGCAAATCCCAAACAACTGGAGGTAAATTGTACAGGCCTTTCAAAGAGATGCTCCAGTTCCAAAACTGCCTGTCCCTCATCCAGCACAGGCACAGTCCAAGTGCATTTTGCATAACTCTGCTGACTGGCATACACAGAGAATATCAGGCTTTTTCTGCTATTAATTAATCTGCTGACATGAGTGGTTAAGGTCCGAAATTCCAACTTTGCTACTGTTTTAAACAGGGCAGAAAATTTGTTCCACATGGAATTCCTCATTTCCCCATTGTATTTTTAAGCAGATATAATAGTGTGTGTAACAAATTATCGATGAGGGTTGTGGTGGTGACATCACCTGTAACCACACAGCCTCCTAAGGTTAGGAGGTGTGTACAGCCTTACCTGACCTACAGCACCTGTATGTCTGAGCATTATATCTGTTTATCATTTTTGTTTCAGTGGTACCTAGAGGCCTTTATCTGTTATGTCATCATTTTTACACAAGCACTCACTATTCCTTCTCAAGATCACTGTTTTCTCTGCACTGCACAAGGTGGATTGTGATTGAGGCAGAATTCTACTGAAGGGGTAGAAAAATACATCCTTTCCTGTGTAATTCTGGGACATGGAGAGTTGGTTCTCCCTTTTCCTCTGCCACAGTCACCATCCTGGTGGTTAAGACTAATGATGCAAGCACAGAAAGATGGCACAATGCTTTCCCTCTGGAGACTGACACTGAAATTTTTAACTTTTAATTATTTCGTGCAGAGGCCTTTAAAATTATTTTTTATTAGATCTGCAGTTGTTTTTATCAAACCTGCAATTATTTCTACAATTCAAAGATGAGAAAAATCCGTTAAGTAGAATTACTTAGTTTTGAATTAAGAACTGTGATTTCCTTATTTGTTTGAATTAAATGTGTTAAAAGAGGCTGGAGATATCAGTAAACAAAGCTAGTTTAATGCACTTGATTGTAGACAATCTTATGCTCAATGTCTTTTGGAAGATGGGTATTACAAGAATGGTTCTGCTTTTTGCACGCACACAACCTTAAATTTACAGTATTCTTTGAAAGAGACTGTTCATGTCTAATGGCAAAGAAGCAGGTGAAAAGTGGGGTTGAAAGGAAGGAATGAGGAGGGAAATTGTGAAGCCACCCTAGAAAGAACAAAACCAGAATGGTCAAATATCAGTGTGTGTTGGCACACTCGTGTCTTGGTTGCCCACTGAAGACAGTGGAAATATTTTCCACTTCCCTGGGTTCCATCATGATCTGTGCTGTCTGGGCAGAGGCTGGATGGGAAGGAGCAAAGCGAGTGTTGTGCCTTTGTGTCCCAGTTTCCCTGAATGCCTGGCTGTGGGGCCGAGTGCCAGCCCAGCACACACGTGCACAGCACACCAGGGGCCGTGTCCTGGGCACAGAGCTCGTGTCCGTGGCTGGCACCGAGTGCTGCACCCGGACAGGTCTGAGCTTTGGACATTTTCCCTGAGTCTTTAATTCCGCGACATCTTCCTGTTGTAGCAGCACCAGAATCATCAGCCTGGCTTCCCAAAATGCTTGTGCATCTGTCAGGCTTCTCTTTCCGTTGCTTGTCTTGACTGGTTTTAAATCCCACCAGCTGGTGGGAAGGCATCCAAAGGAGGTAACATCATGTAAGACACCAGAGTATCCTCTGGGGAGAAGACCCTTAAAAACACTCCAACTAAGCAAAAGCTTCAGAGCTCACAGGCAGGTGATTCAGTTCTGGAAGCAGTCACACTTATTTTCATGCCATATTTGTTTAGCTGCAGAACAGTATGATGGAGACAACTTCAGGGGTGTGTGTTATTTGGACAGTTTTGGGCTGGAATACTTCACATTCAGCAGCGTGCTTCACAAACATTTCTTCCATGAGTTTTATTCCAGAAACCCCTAACAGCTCTCTTATTTGCAAAAATCTATTTAAGATCAGTAGCATATAACAAACTGAAGTATCCTGTACCCACAACCCAGTGTCACAAGAAAAGAATCCCTCATGGAAATTTTGAGTCCTATTTAGCTATGACCACTGTTTGCCCATCTACAAAAGAATCCTGCATATTCCAAATTTTGACCCCTCTAGAGCATGAAGGAGGAGAGCAAATAGTTACTGCCCTTATTTTTTGGGCATGTATCTCATTAGGACTTTTTATTATGTGAGTGTCAGCATTTCACTGAGAGTGGGACTTGCACACACCAAAGGGGATGGAGGGAGGGAGAAGGCTTATTAGAGTGCAGCAAGACAGAACCCTCCACACTTCTGGCTGGAAGGAAGGATTCTGCCTTTATAAAAAGAAGAGCTTACCCCACTGTATTGTATTAAGTTATTGCCTACAGGTCATTTTGTCTGGATAACTTCTGCAGCATTTATTTTTATCTCTGTCCCAGCCATTAGAAATCTGATTTGTCAAAGATACTTGTAAACTACAGTAACTTCTTGACTGGCTGATCGGTGCTAAAGACCTTGAAAAATTTGCAGAAGTTTTCACCCTGAGATAACATTAAGATCAATAAAGCAAATTGATAAATACCATTTCATAGAATATAGGCTCTTGGGTGAAATGCTGTAACACATAGCAGTAACAGATCATTCTAGGCATGGAACATCATACTTCAAAAGCCATACAGTTAATAGCGTAAAAGGAAGGATTATGTGAAATGTGATTGATTCTTATACCTTAAGTCACAGAAAGTAGCTTCAGTTATGTGGGGTTCTGGAGTAACTAAAGTAAGAGGTTACGAGAAAAAGTCAACCCTTAAATTGCAGACAAAGAGCTTCTCCTACCAACAGTATTACATCATCAAAATATTTCACAGACACTCAGAAATAAGCTGTACTTCTGTATGTCAGTGAAGCAGCAAATTGAATTCTCATAATATGTTTTGAAAATGAGTCTTGTTAGGTTTGATGAGGTGGAAAAGGTACTGAGATCACTGGTTTGTTCCAGTACGCTCAGAACGCTTTTCTTGGACGTTTGCCATGGCTAATCTTTGTAATGGCAGTGTAGCTTGTAAACCCATTTGGTAGAGAGCTATATGTCTGTTTCAGAGTATCACACCAAGCAGGGTGATAAATAAGTTTCTCTTCAAGCATGCAAACCCTTTTGTTACGATACCAGAAATTTTATTTTAACACACGTATCAGAAAACCCTCAGTATTTCCTTTATGAATTCAGTGATGAGCAGAATAAAATGCTAATGTCATTTGAGATGCACTCACAAAACATAGGTAGATTTATTTTTTTAAGGCATTTATCAAGGGCAGACTTTAATTCGCTCAGGCCCAATATTCAAGAAATTGAGCCTGTCACAAACCCTCTGGATTTCTCCAAAACCCCTCCTTGGCTACTCCTTCATGCCATTTTGGAAAACAAGGGGGCCTTACAGTGTGATGAGCCATCATCAAATGCAAAGTTCTATCATACTAAACCAGTGAGAACATTTGTAAGAGATAAGGAACTTTGGCCTCAACCTGCTGAGGTTGAGCCAGAGTTTGCCTTTCAGGTGCTTCAGAAGATTTCAGCCCATGGGCTCACACAGGTGTGTTAACTCTAGTTAGATCCTGTAGAGTAAAATAAACAGTTTCTTTTGCCTTTTAAAGCTATGTTAGAATGCACTGGAGATGCCACAGCACGTTTCTGATGACCCCAGAGTGTAACTACCATTTAATCAGCTTCTATTCAAGATATCTTTACAAAATAATGTACTTTTTCTTAATACAATTTCATAGAGAGCTGCAGGATCTTAGGTAGTCAGCATAGTTTTCCTTAAACCACATTCCTAATTCCTTGGTTCTGAAGGAATCCCCTGCAAAACCTGCTGTCCTGTCCTGTCTTCCCTTCTGTCACTCTAAAAGGATCTATCCAGGGGAGGTTTGTACAGCTGCAGTGATCCCAGCACTCTGATCTCTGTTTTCTGTAAATTGTTCCTGGATAACTCTCCTGGAGAGAATCCTGCAAAGAAATCCAGAGATGAACCTTTTTTTTTTTCCATAAGTTTCCTTTTTCATCTTCTGTGTATACATTTTCCACAGTCACAGTCAAGTGCCTGATTTGAAGTTGTTATTGAACTGATTTTCCTACTTTCACATAGATAAACAGTTTGCTGTCTTTAAACACTCTTCATACACAAGGCAGGAGGTGAGATTTTCGAAACTGTGTGTGTCTTAACATGTAGGGTTGTATATCTGAGAAGAGACATAGAGAAAGCACATGAAAAGGAAGGGGGGAGGAGGAAATTAAAACATGTACAAGGGGGTCCAGAAAAGCTGCTTTTTGCCAGTGAAATTTTGTAATTAATGTGGCCCTTTGAGCCAGAGGTTTCAGGATGCTTTGCAAAGAGTCACTGATGGATGTGGTTGGGATTTGTTTGCAGTTATCCCTACAGTGAGGATTCTAGCCAGGGAAAGCAGTACATGAACACGAGATGTCCAGCCTGGTGCGACAGAATCCTGATGTCCCACTCAGCCAAGGAGCTCATTCTGAAAGTAAGTACAGACCTGCAGCCTCCAGCTGCCTCCACACCGCCCTGCTCTGCACCTGGGGCTGGGAGACCCTGCCTGTCCCTGACCTGCCTGTGGCAGACGCTCTCCAGGCTGGAGAGACCACACCATGGCACTAAGAAAGGGAGGTGCTTCCAGTGTTTTGCACCCCAGAGGCTGGATTTGTCCCCAGTAACCTGCTGGCAGTGACCAAAAGCTTCTTTTGGTGTCTGAGCTGCCAACGCTGGCTGCCTGTCCTCCGTCCTGTGCCCCCTCTGTGCTCCTCAGGGCTGTAGTGCGAGCACAGCACTGGGAAAACGCCTGCTTTAAAGACAGTAACAGAAAACACCAAGGCCCCACTAGTGCCCCAGCCCAGTCCACCCTACAGTGACATAACAACAGCTCTGCCTGTCCCAGAGATTTAACAGGGATGCAGATTGAAGCAGGTACGAGTGGTGCTGGCTGAGAAGTCATGTAATTGAGAGAAAAAGCTGTCCAGCAACATCTGGTGGCACCTAAGTTCCATAGGGGTAGATTTCCCAAGGTATTCCCAAGAATATGTAAGTCCTAGATGGACCAAATCTATCAGTGTCCCTGACTGAGGGCAGTCTCCAGCAAGTAGGCCCCTAACTCTGGTGCACCAATTAGGTGCCTACATTTAGACATTCCATCAGAGCCTTAAAGATACTGTTGGGCAGCATTTTCAGAACGTACAATTCCTCCTGTGATTTTAGGGTAAGTAGATAGGGTAAACTTGGTGATACTATGTCCAAAGTTAAATGACCTAAATATGGTTCAGGACCCTTCGAGTTTTCCTTTCCTGACGTTTCCTCTCGCCTTGCTCCACTTTGCCCTGCCCCTTTCTGTGGGAGCACTGGACCAGGTCAGCCTCTGCCAGCTTACCCTGCTTGTGTTCCCTGTGTGCCTGCTCATGGCACCTGGCCCCCTGTCCTGGCCCTGGCTGCCAGCTGCCCCAGAGGGCCAGAACAGAGCAGGGAAGGGGGGTGGGATTTGAGGAGATCTCTCCCACATCTCTCTGCTCCCAGCTGGTTTTCCTGCCCCTCTGGCTGGTTTTCCTGCCCCTGGGCGTGATGCAGGAATGGATGTGCTGCCGCATTCCAGCACTGCCACAGCAAGGGAGTCTTGCCGACCAGACTATGTGACTGTAACACTTTCCAAACCCCAAATTGCCCAAAGTCCCATATCTGTCTGTGTGTTCCTGTTTAATTAATGCAGTTTAATGGGAGTGAATTACAGAAAGTAATCTTTGCAAGTAAATCCATGTCCTGCAGCTTCATAGCTTTTTTTTTTTCCCTGTTTAAATTAATTACACCCTTGAAACTTGCTCTCCTGAAGTTTATAACCTTCTGTTTCTCTCTCATCAGGGTTATTTATCTCGTGATTAGACTGTTTGCTTTGCAGTATATAACTCCCTGAAAGGCTGGGAACATGTTTTCTGTAGCTACTCGAATTTCAAGTCAATGCACTTCCTCACACACTTTAACGTGTAAGAAGTCATCTGCACAACATCTCAAAAGTTTCATCCAAATTTTAGACAATGCATTTACTGCAGTATTTACTAAAGAAACCTGTGAGGCTTATGAGAAATACAGGCTTTATAGTCAAATAGTAATGTCAAAATCAGTGTTATTTGATCATCTTATGCAAAAACATCATGTGAAAAAGTGAGATTTTACACAAAATATTACAGATAGTATTTGGTGCCCATGAAATTCCTAAAGAACAAAGGATTAAAACCATGGAAAGAGTGGCCAATGAGGGAAGATTTTTTTTCTTAAAGCTATGAATAAGGAGATAGAAGTGTACACAAAGGCTTGAAGAGTGTAAACACTACAGAGGGAAAGGAATTCTTTCCGATTATCTAGAGGGCTATAACTTGGATATAATGGGAGAAAATTAAACAAAGGAAAACAAAGTTAGAGCACTGGAGAAGTTTGTAACTGTGAGGTGAGTTACCCAGTTCCCAGTGTCTGTGTAACAAAAACCCAGTCAGTTGGATCACTCGGAGCTTGCCTTTAAAAGCGCACAGAGTTCTGTCTCTGGAGCTTTGCATTTGCAAACTGTGATCAGGCAGCTGGGGGCATCTCCAGAAACACGGGTGTTGCTGAGGCCAGGCTGCCACAGGGCTTTAACCAGTGGGTCTGTACTAGCACGGGAGTTATCCAGCCCAAAGCCACCCAGGGATTCTGGCCCAGAAAGCAGCCCTTAGAAAAGAATGCTGAGCTGATAGAGGAAAGGGCAAAACGACCTTACAGGTTTCTGTGGCTCTGCACAGGGAGCAGCACTGACCTTGCAGTGAGAATTTAGTCCAGACCTGCACTTTGAAGCTTTAAAAGGAGCTGTGAAGAAAGTAAAAGCCAATTTTAATTAACTGATTAGACTGTAACAAATCCTTTAAATATGCTATTTGAATTTTTAAAGGGTTTTTTGTTGTAATTATCTATCGAATATTTTTATGCAGGCAATTATATTGATGTAATAATTTTTCGTATAGGCAAATAGTTTCTTTTTCTGCCTAAGCAGTTCTGTATTTTATTTCAAACCAAAATTGTTGTAAATCTGCATTTAGATCCCAGGTAAGGAAAGGATAGCGTGCACAAATTGCCACTGCACGGTGTGCTCAGCTACACAGTAGGCATTACAGATTGTACAGACATGGGGCTGTAAACAGCTTTCATGCAACATCATCTATCATGCCATGGTCGGTTACCTCACCATCATGTTATTTTATGCTTCCTGAGCCCTAAACCACCAAAGGTTGCCCACTGCTCGGGAGCTGCGCTGATGCCTGATCGCATGAAGTAATGAATGCTCAGCCAAGTGGATATTGTTTCTGCTTGTGCACTGCTGTAATTTGTTTATCTGTCTAAAGATTATGCAGTTGAAAATCCACAATTTTATGCTGCCTTTGTAAATTATCAAGTCGCTTTTGATGAATGTATCCCCACTTCCGATGCTGGTGGCATTATGATCTTGAAATATTGGAAAGTGCTCATGCATACAATGCAGAAGGTTATGTTTTTATATTTTTGGCAGGCAACCGTGCTATAAAGTAAATCTGACCTTAAGCTTCCTTACTGCACTAAAGATAATTCAGTTTTAACTTTATAGTCCTAAATGCTACTGTTTATATAAAGTTATTGCCCAGTCAAACTTGACTGATTACAGATGAGAAAGTCTTGACTGTTTCATACAAAATAAATTAGTATTGCCAACTAGTTTAAAGCACATCTATGATTGTATTAGAGACTGGAGAGTGTGCAGATTGCAGATTTAATTAGCTTATAGAAATTAGCATAATAAGAAGTTGTCTTGTATGGCAAGGTATTTGTATTTATTTCTGAAGTGCTGTGCTGGAGGATCAAAGCAGAGCCTCCAAATCACGCTTATTGCAAACGGCAGAAAGATGAGTACATTTTATTGTTCATTAAGCTACAAATGCTTCAGAGGTCCGTGTGTGAGAGTAAAGTTTGACATGGAACAAAATGAAAGCAATTCATAATGGAGACTGGAGGAATGTCATCTTTCATTTGCTGATTTTCTTAAAATCACTGAATGTTTTTTTTTCAGGTGAAGAAATTTGTCTCAGACAAATTATTAAAGATTATATTCATAACCTGAAAATAATCATTCATCTCTCTGCACATTTAAAATCCCCTATATGATGAAATCAAATGCTTTTATAAGGCAACGTGTATTGCATTTTATTCAGAGAACAACATTTATCACACCTAATTCAATAAAAATTGTGTGTTGTTCTTTACAAAGGACTGGTCAAATGTGCCAGCTGCATTTTGCAGCAGAAGCCTGGAATGCAGCTACCAGGAGTCCCTCGTTTCCCCCAGCCCAGCGTCAGCCATGAACATTTCCCAAGGCTGCAGCACGGGGAGGAGGTGCAGAGAGATCAGGAGTTCTGTTCTGAGGGCAAACTGCACAAATTGCTGCATAAACTGCACAAAAATTACTGCATGAACTGCACAAAAATTACTGCAGGCAGGACTGGACATAAAAGTGCATTTTACACAGACTTTCTCTGGAGAAGCCAGGCAAAGATGTGTTAATATCACCTCATTCAGAAAGTGGTTTGACCTATTTGCAAAATATTTCCATGTTTCTTTCTGTTTCTGTACGTAATCTGGAGAATTCTGGGACTGACTAGTGTTTTGGTGTGTTTTGTTTGTTTCTTTTTTTAACTAGTCAGAAAACGATGAGAAGATAGTAATATATGACCACATTGGGCCAAATGTCTGCATGGGGGATCACAAGGTAATTAAAAATTTTAGTATTGTGTCTTCTAAGTTTTTATTAGGAAGGAGAATGTATGCGCTAGGTTCTGTTAATTTTAAGTCAGTTATATCTCTGCCCTATTTTTAATGTAACACCCTGAAAATGTTTCAAAGTTGAATTCAGCCAAAATCAGCCAGTGTATCAGAGTAGCTGCTTGTATGGAAATCAAATAAAGAACAGGATGATGGGCTCTAGGAATGAAAGCAGGATACGGTGCAAGTGAAGAGGAGCCATCTGTGCACTTGTTCTAAAACAAAAGTAATTCTATTGGGTTATCAGAGATGCTTCTAAATCATAGCTTCAGTTAGGTTGGTGCCTAGGTGCTTATTAGTAAAAGAACGTATTGATAGTTCCATATTCAAACAACAACTGATAAGAAGAATATAGAAAAAGGACATAAAATTACATAAATGCCTGTTGTTAAAATTAATAAAAATACCTGAAATTCGCAATGTTTTCTGCCAAAGATGCCGGATGGAAAGCTAAGTCAGAAATACCTCAAAACAGAGTATTTACTTTCTTAGAAAAAAAGCCAGTTGAGGAGTAGGAGGAAACCTCTGAAAGCCCATCTAAAATCAGCACTGAGGCTCCTGAATGATAATGCAGAGAGGGGTAGTGGGTAATTACACGTGTGTGCGCACACATAAATCCAGACTCACAAATACATACCCCTGTTTACTTCCATGGGCAGAGTTCTTGTGAGACAGAGCATTGTCTTCTAAGGAAGAATGCACTTAAGGCATTGGTCCAGAATCAGCCCAATCAGGTTTTAAAATAAAGAAGTTTACTAACTTCCTCAGTAAATGAAAAGTTCAGTGTGTCAGCACCAGGACAGCCAGTTCAGAAACAGCAGGGTTGTTTTTTTTTCCTTTGTCGCCAAAGTGGCATGGCAATTTCAGTGGAGCTGATTCTGTGACGGGGGAGATGTGTGTGGAACCTGATTCTCTTCCCACAGAAATCAGTGGAAAATTGTCCCTTAGGTTTCAGTGGGAGCAGAAAAATCTGTGAGGAGATTATGTCATACCCTTGTGCATTTTGTAGATAGAATAACTAAAAAACTTATTGCGACATTTTGTTGTGTTTGCTACTGACTGTAAAAAAAAAAAAAAAAAAAAAAAAAAAGTGTCTATTTCAAACGTGTAACCTCTATTTTTCCCTAACTTGCTGCAGCCTGTGTTCCTGTCCTTTCGAATAGCTGCTGGGGCAGGTAAACCTATTGCAAATGTGCACAAGTGTTGTGTCGTGCAGTGATGTGGTGGTAAATATCATCTTTTTCCTTTACGTTTATATTTTCTACATCATTTCCCCTGTGTTTATCTTTCTTTTTAAAAAAATGCCAATTCTGCAACAGGAAAAAGATGCCTACGAAGTGAGATTTTCCGTGAAACCACCCTGTAGGAGGGAAGGCAGCACCCGAAATCCATAATCCCAACAGCTGTATTGATCAATCCAGTCCCGAGTGCCACATTTTTAGACTGCTGATCGTACACTATGCTTCAGCATCTGGACTCTGTTCGAGAGAAGCCTCACATACCTCACTGTCTTGTATGTTCATGTGACATCAAGTAGAAATGTGGAATTATTTTTTATATATATGTCACAGTTCTGTTGCCAAAACTCTAAATAGACAGCAGAGATGTTATGTATTTTAGATTTCACGACTTTCAACTTTTAATAAGTGTTTGTCAATGTGGAAAAGCTATTTCAGCATATTATAAACTTTTAAAGGTATCATGCCTAACATTATATATCTTTACCACTTTGGGGTTTTGTACATTGGACTGTATAGATAGAGATATTGATGGTTTTAAATGGTATTTTCTTTGTTGACCAAGGCTTATGGTTTGTGTTTTAGTTTTAGTATTTTGGTTTTTTTCATTTTTATAATTTTTTTCTCATTTTATTTACTATACTGCCATGTTACATGGTTTTTGAATCACACAGCAGCTGCTTTCTATACATACATATATATGTGTGTGTATATATATATGTATGTATGTGTATATATACACAGATATATAAATAATTTATAAACCTGACCAAACTTACGCTAAATATACTTTCCAATATGAATGCTTGAGAGTGCCATATCAGCAGTTAGTGTTGGAGTCTTAGCAGGTTTAGTTAAGTGTACATTGACAACCAACATTTATATAATAAATAATATATAGCAGTGCCATCCTGGATACAGATATATAGCATACTATATAGCACATATATTAGCAGTTTCACTTTGTTACTCCTATAATCCCTTCTTTCTATGTAATATTAAGGATTGAATGTGAAGTTCTTAGCTAGGTTTGGGTGTAACTTTCCAGAATTTTGTAAACTGTTTTTGTCCGTCTTTTGTTACTGTTTTTTGGTGCCAAGTATTCTATATTGAAACAATAACAACACGGGAGAAGAAAAATATAGTCTGCTTCAAGTAGCAACCGTATTGGACACAGACTGTATTTATACAGTGTTAAAGGAAAAAAAAACCAACAACCAACAACCCAACTGTAAATTTTCCTGGTTAGTAGCTCAGTGCAGCCTACAATATAGTCTTGTTACAGACATTTTTCTCCCACCACTAAATACAACATTAAAAGGTGATTAGGGAGTCTGTTGATGAAACACAAATGTATGTTTTATTGATTTAATTTAGAACACTACAGAGTTCATGGACTGCGTGATGGCATTAGATTGATGCTTGATTTTGGTATAAATCACTACCATTGAAAATGATTTGATGTCCGCTTGCAGAGTGTTTTCTCAACAGCACAACCCGGTTTATATCAAGTATCGTTGCCCAAAGGGTGTCTGCAGCTCTGTATTGTTATTGTGCCATGTTGCATTATAACCACACAGTAATTCTATTTAAGCGAACTCAACTCATGATAACTTTGAAGGCCTTTAGAAATGAGTACTCTGGTTCTCAAGCAATAAAACTAATCATGGTGAACATGGCTGTGTCTGCCCCTTTAATTTGGGCATTGGGGATTACAGGGAAATTATTAAATTGTCACATTTCTTATTAATGAGATACCTGTTAATCTCCTGCCAATTAACAAGGTTATTTTTCACATGAAAACCTGTATGATAGGATGCAGTTCTGGTGTTAATCGAATCACAATACAAACCGAGGGAAAGGCACTGAGGATCTGCTGTGGGAGCGCTGATGGAGGGGGATGCAGTTTCACGAGCTGTTCACGAGATGCCAGTCCCCAGCAGGTCAGAAAATGTGCCACCATAAACTCCTTCGTGATTACCTCAAGTTTCAGAAAAAAAGTCCGCAGCCTTTTCCAGCTGGGACCGAAGCCTCGTGTGCAGATGAACCGGCCGGAGCCGGGAGCCGCGGGGCCGTCCGGGGCCCGGACCCCTCCGGGGCCGCATGAGCTGCGGAGAGCTACCCCGAACGGAACCTCTTGAGGTTCAGGAACGCAGCTTTCGCATTTAAACAGCCTCGGAGACGTCTCCGGGGCTCGGGGGGGTAGCTGGGCCGGGTCCTGCCGAGGCCCTTCGCGGGGCCGCGTCCCCGGGCTGTCGGTCCAGCGGAGCCGCCTCGCCCCGTAACGCGGGGGCCACAGCCGAGCCCGTTTAGATCATCAACTGCAGGAATGGGCAGGTGGAAGGATTGGGCTCCAGCGCAGGTGTTTTTATCCAGCCATTTCCCCTCAGGAGCCCGGTCCCAGCGCCCCGGTTCAGCGTGCTCACAGCCGGGCGAAGATTAATCACTAAACTCGATTCGGTCCCTCCGTGACCGCGGCACAACCGAGCGCGGCCGCGTTCGCTGCATGGGGACCTGAGGGACCCCCCGCCCTCCCCGGGACGCGGAGCTGCCCCTGCAGGAGCGCAGGGGAATCAGCCCCAGCGAGCGGCGGCACCGGGACCGGGGGTGCTCGGCGGGGGAGGCCCCGACCCCCGCCCGGAGGGGCGCGGAGCGCCAGCGGCGGCCGCCGAACAGCACCGGAGCGGGGACCGGGGCAGGCCCCGCCGCTCCGGGCCCCTTCCCACCGACGTGGGCCCGTGTCGTGCCCCGACGTGCGCGGCATCTGCGCGGGGGTGATGGCACATCCCCGGGAGCGCGGACAGGGGCGGCCGGGCCGCGTCCCTCCGCGGTGCGGAAGGAGGGTGCAGGACCGGGCCCCGCAACCGCCCGCGGAGCCGTCACGGCCCCGTCCCGCCCCGCCGGGTTCGTGTGCCCGCGCTGGTTGCTGGGCAGTGCCCGCGGTGTGGCTGCTGCCTTTGCTCGGACTGCGAAGCCGTAGCTGAGACATGGGAAAAAAAGAACTTCTCGTTAACTGATAAAAAAAAATAAAGCACCTTAACGGCGCGGGCGGCTCAGACCCACCGGGCCTCGCGTGTGCCGAGGGGACAAACGCGGAGCCCGTTCGGGCACGGGCGCCCCCGCAGGTGCTGGACCAGGGCCCACGGGCACATCCTGGGATCCCAGCGGGAAGGGGGGGAAGGCGAAGGAGCTCGCAGGCCTCCGCCGCAGATCTCAACGAGTTCGGGTTTTTGCAGCGGCCGGTGCCCGGGCAGCGCCGAGGGACGCGTCCCGGCCTCCACCTCTCCTCCCCGGAGCGGACCCCATCCCCCGCAGCGCTCTGGGAGCCAAGGAAGGACCAGCGCTCCCGGCAAGTTCGGGCCGCACGTTCAGCCGCGGGTCTCTCCTCTCCGGGGCTGTCAGAAGGTCCCACAGGGCGGGTTTTCGTGTGGCAGCGACCGCGGCCCCCGGCGGTGCCAGCAGGCCCGGGGCACTCCCGGCTCAGCCCGCCAGCCCCCGAGCGCAGCGGCTCCTTTTCCCCCGCGGAACAGCGCCCAGCACAGGAGCACCAGGGTCCCCGGGCCTCCAAGAGCAGCAGGGCCAGGACCGAGAACGAGACACGCGGGAAGAAAGTCGCTAAAGGAGAAGCTTGTTAAATAATTTATTGATTTATACAAAGTCTTTTCAACACCTGTGGAGACATTATTTGATCCCAATGCAAAATCAAATGTCCATTTTTTCTCTCGTGCTTTTTTTTGGACGTTGTTTTTGGTATTATTAAGCATAAAATCCGGAGGCAGGAGAAATGAAACCGCCAAAACACTGAGGGACAAGGAGTGAAAGAAAACTGCTGTTTTTACACTAGAAATATACATCACAAAATCTGAAATTTACTATATACAACGTGGCTGAGCTTGGATTTGGCGACCCATAGAAAACGTAACAAAACCTGATTGTTAGGTGCAGGAGACCAGCAGGTAGGCTAAAGGAAAGAGCAGGAACCTTAAAGGGACACAAATGAAACCCAAAAAAGTCGGAAAAATTTCTCTGAAATTTACATCGATGAGAAAGAAAATAATTTCATAACTTATTCTGTAAAAAATATATATACATTTCACATACATCTCAGGCTGTACAACACACCACTTCAAACACCCAGTTACACTCGCCCCATCGCGGCCGTCGGCCCCGTGCCCTCACAAGGTGTCCGAGCTGGTGCTGCAGGGGCTGACAAGGGACAGGTTCGTGGATTTGTGCTTTTTCAATAGCCTTGTGATTTTTTCGTCGTCTGAGTTGGGGTCCAGAGGCTTGTTATATTCGTCATCGTCCTCATTGTCCGAGCTCTCCTTCAGCTTCTCCGTCTCCGAGTCGTGCTTCTTCTTCGCCGAGGCCATCTCCGCCGCGTGTCTCTTCCGCCACTTGGTCCGTCTGTTCTGGAACCACACCTGGGCACCGGCACCGGGCACGGCTTAGGAACTGCCTCGGCCCCGCCGCCGCGCCCGCCCCTGCCCGCGGCCGTCCCGACCCGTCCCGCAGCGCGGGCCCGCACTGGGCCGGGGCTGGCGGGGCCCTGAGCGGCTCCGGGGAGGGGACACCTGCCCAGCTCTGCGGGACTGTCGCCAGACGGGGCTGTGCGGCGGTAAAAGCAGCAGCTTTGCAGAGCAGTCGTTAATTTGGAAACAGGATACGGTGGGTAGAAAAGTAAGTATTTTGGCTCCCAGTGCACCCCTACGCTCAGATGCTCATGCGGGCTTTGCTAAAAAATTAGTGGGGTTACACAAGGTAAAGTTGTGCCGGCGGACACGATCCTCGTGGAAAAGTGAGCCGTTTAAAGCAATTACCTGCGGGGGGCTTTTTTTTTTTTTTTTTTTTTTTTTTTTTTGATTGTTGTTGGGCTGGGCTTTTAAAAATATATTATGTCTATTCACATTACATCGTTTGCAGCATAGGAAGCTCTAGAAATTTGCCTAAAATTTATCCACTAGCGAAATATAATTTAAATTCTAAAGGACTTTTAAAAATTCCCTGTACGGTTGTGCCGTATTCGTGGTCACCGGCAATTACCGAGAGAACAGAAAGCGGCCGCGGCAGGGAGCGGGAGAGGAGGGAGCCCGCGGGATGGACCTACCTTCACCTGGCTCTCGGTCATCCCCAGGGAGTAGGCGAGCCGGGCGCGCTCCGGTCCTGCCAAGTATTTCGTCTGTTCGAAGGTTTTCTCTAAAGCAAATATCTGCTGCCCAGAGAAAGTCGGTCGAGAGTGTTTCTTCTTGCCGTCCTTGTCCAAAACCATCCCCGTCTGAGCTAAAGGCGGAGGAGAAAGAGCTGCGTCAGGGACAGGCTCTGCACCGCTCCCGGCCCGGAACCGGGCCCCGCCTGGCGCTGCGGGGCAGCGGCCGCTTCGGGTATCCGGCGGCCCTGGAGCGGGGCTCGGTGCGGGACACGCCGGGGGCCCCGCGATCGGCACCGGGCCTTCCTGCCGAGCGCCGCGCCCGCCGCCTCGCCGGGCCGCCCGCCCCGTCCACCGCCACCGCCCGCCCGCCCGCGGCGTGGGGCGCCCCGGCTCCGCACCCCAGACCACCTGATCCCCGCATCCCACCAGAACCGGCTGCACTTACCGGGACAGGCGAGCCGAGGGTCTCTCCAGGGAGAGCCTTGAACCACTCCCGGCCAGAAAATGGGCGGCCGCCCCGGCAGCTCCGCCAGCGGTTTCGGGTAGCGGGAGACGGCGGCGGGGCTGAAGTACATCCCGGCCGAGGCCGCCAGCCCGTTGATGCGGGGCAGCCCACCCAGCAGGTTGCTGGCGCTGCCCACGGGCCGCCCCAGGATGTCGCTTATTCCGTGCGGTGTCCCCAAGGGGAGTTGCGTGTTGAGTCCGCCCAGGGCCGGCGCCTTGAAGCCGGAGGGGTTCTGCAGGGCGTAGGGGAAGAGGGAGGTCTTCATCTCGGCCATGTTGTGCAGCGCGGCCAGCGGCGCACTGCTGAGGACGAACGCGCTCTGGCGATTAGCATCCATCTGCCCCACCGCTAACATCTGCGGGCATCAGCGAGCGCGGCTCCCTCCCAGCCGCGCCGCGGCCGCTCCGCCGGAGCCCCGCGCCGCGGGAGCGCGGCCGCGGGCGGGACGGGCTCCTCGCCGCTCGCAGGATCTCAGCCAAGTACCGAAGTTTGCCGGGAGCAGGAAAACTCCGGCGCTGCCGCGGCTCGGCGGCGCGCGCCGCCAACGTCCAGGCTGGAAAGCGGCGAAAGCCGAACAGGGGGCACCGCGGGAGTCCCGGGTGGAAGAGCCCCCGCGGCAGCGCGTCCCGGCGGGATGCGGGCCCTGCGCTCCCTACGCGGTCCGGCGGGAGGGCGTGCGGGACGGGATGCGGGATCGGCGGCTCCGCGCGTGGCCCCGGCCGCGTGTCCGGCAGCGGCGGGGACGCCGCGCGCCCTCCCCGCGCGCAGATAACCGCGCGGGCACCTGCGCGCCCCGCGCCCATTGGGCGGCCGCCGCCCCGCGCCGCCGCCGCCGCCCAATCGGCGGGCGGCGCGCGCCCCCACCCAGAGACGTCACGGCCGGGCCGGGCGGGCGCGCGGGGCCGCACGTGGCGTGGCCGCGCCCGACGGGACCCCCGGGGGAAGCCGGGGGGGACCCCCCGACCCCGCCGAACGGGGGGTAGGACCCGGCTCTGAGCACCGAGCGGCTCCGGGCAGCGGCCGCGGGGCACAACGAGCGCCGCTCGGGGCGGGGGTCCGGCGGCTGCGCTGCCCCGCGACCCTGGGGCGGGAGGTGCCGCGCGGGAATGCCCAGCTCGATCGCTGCTCTGTCGCGTAATCGGCTCCGTCTTCAGCTGCGGGGCGGCCATTCTCTGGCATAAGGGTCCACGTTTAAAGCGCTTGTAAGAAATGGTCTTACGTCCTGGGAATAATGGGTTTGTTCAACTTCTTGCCTTTTCTGAAACCCTCTGGCCTCGGAGAGGGCTTCCCTCCCTCCCTCCGAGACGCAACGGAGGTTTTTAAAGGAAGAAAAACTGCTGTTCCATCGTAGCAGAACGAAGCTCGTTCGCACGAATACAATGACCACAGATATTCCTAATCGAAAGCATGATTGATTGTCAAGAAAAGAAGAATTCGGATTTTAGGGTTTTATAGAAAATAACTTCGGAAACGGGGCTTATAGCACGTTCTCCGCCTTAAAACTGCTTTCTCCTACGAGTCTGATGCGTTGTTAACCAAGGAAAACACCAACCACAACAAGCGGGGAACTAAAACTTTTCCAAGTGTTCACAAAGTAAACACGACTGGACTTGATCATATCAGAACAATTATTAAAACGCATGGTCCTTTGGATGTGGTTATGTCTGTCATCAGAATCGTTTACAGCTAAACAGGGGTTTCGTTTAACCTGTAACCGTAATGTCAGTGTAAATTTAGGAAGTTATAATGCGGGCTCAGTTAATGGTTTTTGGTTTCAGCGGCTGGAGTTACGGGATGTAACAGTCCGTGTGTCTTGTTTTGCGCATTTTTGAAAATAACGTACAAACGTAAGATTAAAAACGACGCCGCGCTAAAGAAGGTTTGATAAACGACTTCATTGCTTTTCCCTCCGTCTGTTGCAAACAGCAGCAGCGCAGGGAGCAGTCACAGTGTATCGGGTTCCCGGTAGAGCCCCATAAGCTCTGTCCAGGCTCGTCTCCGCGCCGCCTGCGTGCGTTGGGAAGGGGGTGGCGATGCCACCTGCTCCCTCCGCCCCCGGAGCGGCTCCGGCTCACGGAGTTGGAAGCTGCTGGAGGCGGCCCCGGCGGGGCTGACCGGCCCTCCCCGAGGGCCGCGGGCCCTCCCGGAGACTGGTGACAGCCCCTCCCGAGCGGGCAGGGACCGGCGCGCCGACAGCCCGCGGCTCGGCTCGGTCTCCGCCTGCCCGCGCAGACAGCCGGGCTCGCCCGCATCCCGCCGCCCTGCCCGCCCCGGTGCGGTGCTGCGGGCCACCGGCGTCTCCGCCCAACGAGCCCGCAGGTGTTGCGCCTTGAATGCGGGCCCCGCAGCGCTGACCGGCTCGGCTCGGCTCGGCTCACGGGAGGGACGCCTCCACCCCCGCCCGGGCGGGGGCCGGGCGCTCATCCAGACAGCCGGCAGCTGCTCACCGAGGAGCAGCCAAGATGGGACGCTGCCCTGGCGGGACCGATGGAACGAGGTAAGAGCGCGGCCTTCGCCGTCCGTGCTGCGGCTGGGCGACACCGACTCCCGGCCGCCCCGACGGGCTCTCTCGCCGCCGCCTCGCTCCCCCAGGAGGTTTCTCGGCTTTGGCCGCAGCCGGGAGCGCACAGACACCCGACGCGCGTCAGCCCCGGAGGCCTCTGGACCTCGGCGGTCGGGGGCCCTGCGGGGGCCGCAGCCCCGGGACCCCGGCCCGCCCGGCGTGCTGGTCCCGGGGGCAGAGCCAAAGCCTCCCGTCCCGTCTAAAGGCACGCTCGGAGGCCAGTTGGCAATTTGTATCTGTCATCAGTGACGCTTCTTGCACATTAATGGTGCGTTTGTCCTGTTCATTGACTTTCCCGAAATTTCATACCACTTTTTTTCCAGGCGTAAATATGTGGGGTTTATCTCCGCAGACCTCGCGGCGGAATAAATCTGCTTTTGTGTCTGGTCTTCCCATGCGGTGTGGCACCGAAGCCACGGGCAGGCATCGCCCGATGTCTCCGGCTCCGCGTCCCCGGGAGCCACCTCCCGCCCCGCTGCTCCCTCTCCAGGCACTGCCAGGCTGCTCCGGGTGCAAGCGCTCCCTAACCCTTAATCAACCCCATTCCGACGGCAGAGCCGGGGCTCCCGTCTCCAAGAGGCAGCGGCTCGGCGGCTGCCGGAGTGCCCGCTGTCCCCGGTGCTGCCGAGCGCGCTGCCCGCGGCCGAGCCCGCTTTGGCAGAGCAGAGTTTCTCGAGCGGGCATAACCAGCCCGAGGCGTTTGCGAGGGACGCTGCGGGCGCTCTCTGGGCTCAGTGCGGCAGCGCTTCAGCCCCGCTGGGGCAGTCCGCGTCGCTGCTTTCGGGAGGCTCATTTCGGCGGAGCAGAACAGGGCCGAGCCGCGGGCCGGGACCCGCCGCGGGCCGGGACCCACCGCGCCCCCCTGGTCCGGCCCGGCCCGGCCCGGCCTCGCCCGCGCCCCCTGGCGGCCTCGGGCGCGGGGCGGTTCGTCCGTCCCGCCCGCCGTGCTCCCCCCGAACTGCCCAGTTCCATCTCGCTCCCCGCGAATTGCCCGGCTCCAGATCGCTCCCCCTGAACTACCCGGTCTCATCTCGCTCCCCCGGCCGTGCCCGGTCCCGCCGCTGTTCCCCGTACCGGCTGTGCCGTGTCAGCGGTGGGACGGGGCGGAGGGGCAGCAGCGATGCCCCCGTACGGTGCCGGGGTCGGGCCGTGGCGGGGCAAACCCGCGGCACCGACGGACTCGCCGGGCGCGGCTCCAGGCGGGGCCGGGAGCGAGTTTCCATCGGTTGAAGTTAATGAGCGTTTTGCTTTGCCCGTGGCATGAATATCGTTTCCTACAGATGGCATAGAAACAAAACTGAAGTTACTAACATCCAATTCGGCTGGGACTAAGGCATTCCAGCATCCTCAGAAAGGAGTATTGCAGGATGTAGACCAGTATTAAATGCTACAGTACAAATAACTTAAGATAAGTTCTGTTTAAGCTTCTGGTACTTGTTTTTGTTGCGTGTACATCCAGAATACCTTTTCTTGGAGGTGCTGTGCAGCTGAAAATGTCTGACAGACTGTGGACTAAAAGAAAATAAACCACGAGTAAGAATACTTTTTGGTTTAGTTTTACTGGGTGTAAATGCATGTCTCACTTTATGACTGCAGAGAAGTCAGATGCACAGTACACAAAAGCATCCCCCAGTGTGTTGTACTTTATTGCAAAGTGCGGCTGTGAAGTCCACGTAAAACCAGAGTGACTGGGGGAGTGGGAGCTCAGAGGAGCTCTCCACATGGGCTTCCTTTCCCGAGTTATTCTGCTGCTGATGGAGGTAGGAGTGGAGGAGGGAGGGAAATTGTATTGTTGCGTGGACTTAGAGTGTTAGTGGCAAGAGAGCAGTAAAATCCATGTCCTGGGCCTGTGATGATGCTATCTGCCTGTGTTGCTGACAGCATGGATGCTGCTGCTTCAGAGCATACCTAAAGGAGATCCTTGTGTTTAAAAATGAGAGGTATTTTGATCTAATAATGCAGTCGCTAGAAAATAAAGCCATTTTAGACTAGATGATCTTTGTTGAAACATCTTCACAGGATGATGTATGTTCTGGGAAAGGCCATATTTAATATTTTTCATTATTATCCTTGGCACAAAAAGTAGGAATATGCTAATGGTGCAGAGCTGAGAGTCCTCATCAGTCTGGTATAGCACACAAGAGAAACTGGGTGACCTTGAGAACAGTGTAACAAAAATGTGAAGAAACATAAAAATGCAAAAATGAAGTTATTGCCTTAGAGTGCAGTATAATTATATTATTGTACTTAGGACAAAATCCAAAACAACATTTCATACAGCTGTGGTAGAGTTCAGAGTCTCACTTTTAGGAGAGAGATTTGCCGATTTTTTTTCTTCCCCGTGGGCTTGAAATTCCAGAGAGCAGAAATCCTGTGCCGGTGCATGCCCAGCCATCTTGGCAGAGCTGACTATTTACGTGCTTGTCCTGAGTCTGCTTGAAGTGGCAGACTAGGGTGAAGTTCAAGACAGATGAAGAAAAACAGTTATGTATCAAGGGGTCAGGTTTAACAATCTGCAAAATCCCTTTCTCTCTCCAAATCCTATTTTCTGTTTCCCGTTGTTGGTCTGCCAGGCAGAGGCAGCAAAGGCCCACGGTGACAGGCAGGTTCCTGCTGGGGTGGGTCGTTCCTGCCTGCAGATGGAGCAGGTCTTTGGTTTCGAGGCTAAATGAGGTTTGCTGAGCTCCCAGCAAAGGATGCTGTGGCTGAGGGCGAAGTGTTGTCTTCCATAAAATCAAACCTGCAAGAGGATAAAAAGCCCTCCCGTGGGCTGATCTGCCTGCAGTGCATTTGCTGTAGGCAGCCTAGTTAGTTTAGTTAGTTCAGTTGGTTAGTTTGCCATCAAGCCACCTGAGTTTTATGACGCTTTCAGAAAGCCAAGGAATGCACACGTGGTCTGTCTGCCTGAACTGTTATCCCCTTCCTGAAAGGTGGGTGTTTGCTGCAGTGAAAGCAGAGGTCAGTGGGGCTGGCAGGAGCCCTACCACTGCTTTTTAGAAAGAACAAAAGCAAAAGGTTTAGTATGTATTGCAACCTTGTGCCTTTTTAAAGGCTTTAATCTCATTACTGGGGTTGAGGGAGAGCTATATATAAAAATCCTTTCAAAATAACTTATTCCTGCTGAGGATTGGGTGTGATTTTGAAGGTATCATGAGGAAGTTTTCAACGCCTGTGTGTGAATTGATCTGCTTTGGATTTTTAAGTCACAGGTTTTTGAACCTCTGAAAAACATGGATTCTGTTTAAGGAAAGTTTTTGTCATGTCAAAATTACCAACCATTACTATAATATGGTCATTGATGGAAAATAGCATGGACATAATTTTATACATATTTTTAGGACCAGAAATTAAGCAGTATTTTTGCAGGTGAAACTTCTGAGTGATTAAAGATAAACAGTTAAAGATAAACATTAGTTTTGTTCTCTCTGTTGTATATCATGACAGGCACTCTTAACAAGGCCGTGGTAGGCAGGGGTTTTTTGTTTGTTTGTTTTGCTTAATGTCCTTTCCAAAATGAAGGGCTTTTCCTACCCCAGTGGATCTAGGGACCAGTTGGTGCTGGTTGGACAGAATTGCTGGTGCAGTTTCCACCAGATCACTGGTGTTGCTGAAATTCCTGGGACTTGGTTTTTGTTTTTATTTTTGTTTTTTCCCTGTCTGGAAACCCTGATTTACCTGTTGCTTTTTTTCTGCCAATGGCTGAGATTGTTGTTTGTATTAAGAGCATTGACTTCTTAGGTCACCTCAGACCAAGCCACCCACCAACCCTCTCTCCATTCTCTTGTTCCTTTTCCTACTTGTCTCCACTCTAATAGTTTATCCTTTTAATGAGAGAAGGCTACAAGTTATTCTTTCTAAGTGAGATAAGTCCTTGTGAGCTCTATTTTGTCTCCCCGAGTCTGGGAAATCGTTTGCCCTTATTTGTATTAAACAGATGTATATACTTTACCGCAAGTCATTAGTGCTATAAAGAGATTGCTTCCTATTGATAGCCTGGATGGGGGAATTCAGGAGTAAATTGCCAATAAATAAAGAGTGTACTTGTAAGCACTATTGATTCTCTCTGAGCCACAGAGAAATGTTTTGTTAGTAAAACTCTTCCTGAATGTGTAAGTGAGGTTAAAAAAAAAAAAAAAAAAAGTAATTAGGGATTACTGAAAGCAAGGTGAGGGGAATGGGGGAAGATGTGGGGTGAGAAGCTTACTCGTTCTTCTTTGAAGGGTACAGTTTGTAAAGACAACTGCTAAAAATGTGACAGTAGTTCTTCCAGACACCCTCAGAAATCCTGGAGGCAATCCTTAGAAAATTGAAGGGTCAGCACAGTATTTCTTTCATGTGGCACTTAACTAGAGAGTGGTAGGAGAGTTTCTCAAATCATCATGATAGGAAATGAAAGTATTATTTGCATAGGAAATGAAAGATTGGTGGGATTCAAATTCCTTTCGTGTTGTCTGCATTTTGCAACAGTCTGGAAATTGCTTTTCTGAGCTGTTTGAGGAATGTTTTAATGTATGCTGGGGGACAGACATGAAGAGCCAGTTCAGGAGCAGGTGGGAAGAGTGTAGGTGTGGTTCTGAAGGACAGCAGAGTCCTTCGGACTGGGAGCTGGAGGAACAGCAGACTGGTCAGGTCCATGGCTGCACAACCATGGGACTTGCACTGCCACATGTGTTTCTTCTATATTCATCCTGCTTGATGAAGGTCAGTGTTATTTACAGAGCTGTCTTCCTAGAAAGACAACAGGACAGAACTGGATGGACAGCAGGACAAAGCTGCTGTGGTGTTCTCTGTGAAACCATGGTCAGTGGGACAGTTCCCATCATCTCCAGTGCACAGACTCCATGGTGATGGAATTGATATTTGTAAACTCACAGGGCATCCCTTTAAGAGTGTCTCAGCAGAATAATGGATTATAATCTCACTTAATCTTTGGCAAACCTTTTAATTGTGGTTGATTAGAAGATTCTCCTGGTGATCTGCTGGTCTTCCTCACTTTTATTTGAAGAAGACACAAAACACAGTTAAATGGTGGGCATAGATTAATAATTTCGTTCTGTTAGACACAATATTGGAATTGCCCTGGATGTCAAGAAGTGGATCAGATAAATAACATTCATTTAATATTGTTATTCTTAGTAACAGTAAAGTTTCATTGGACTGATGTACATTAAAGATATCCTACATCTTCAGGAAACTGATTTCTTTGGGCTAAAACAACAGTATGAATTCAGAAAGTTTGAAGTTATGTGACAAATTTATCACATGCTGCTTTCTTTATGCATTTTCCCTCATCATTAAGACATATTAAATGGGAATGTATTTAAGAAATTATATGCTATCTGTGGGGTTTTTTTGTTAGTTGGTTGATTGATTGATTGTGTTTTGGATTTTGTTTGTTTTGTTTAAACACTCACCTTGTGTTTTGTTCTGCAAAGCTCTTACAAAATTCATTACCTCTTTTCCCCGCAGGTTTTATCTTTTTTTCTAGATCTCTTTCCTTCTATCTTTTTTTGTTTCTATAATCAGTGATGATGTTATTTAGGTTTTCTTTGGAAGATATGTTATATTTATTCCACAGATATTTAAAAATTAACAAAGAATGCTTTTTAAAAATCAGTTGTCAAAACACTCAAGAAAAGAACCTTCCTTGGAAACAAAACTGCTTATGCTGTGATTTGCCTTCCATGTAACTCTCTTCCATGTTCAACCAGTCTGCTGAAGTCAGTATTATTTACAGTTGCTTGTTGTCTTTCTAGAGAAGACAATGGGACCGAATTGAATTTACACCACCTGAGGGCACTGTAATACTATTTCACTTCGTTTTAAAAGAAAATACAAAAGGGTAGTGTTTGAAATGGTCCCCATTTTTCTTCCTCTTACGGTTACTATCAACTTCTAGAACAAGCATACCACTGAAATGAATGGAAATCATTGACAAAAAAAATGATGTGTTGTTGAAGGCAGGTGTCTTGGAAACAAGGCCATCCTTCTCTCGTGGCACTAACATTGTTTCCTTGTGCCCAGTGTGAATGATGATAATTTTAAATACAGGGCTATTGTTATTTTAAATGATGTGCTACAAGTGTGGCAGTGATCGCTGTACAGAATCACAGAATCACTTAAGTTGGAAAAGGCCTCTGAGATCAGGGAGTCCAAACAGTAATCAAGTACCACTATGACCACCACTAAGCCATTCCCCTGGGATGCAGTTCCAGCTGCTGACATTTATTGGCTCTGGTCTGGGTGCAGAACAGAGTGGGGCTGGTGTAAAAGCATCCAGTGGTGATGCTGCATTCTTGTTCTTACAGTACTTAAGCCACTCAGCAGAATCACAGAACCTCTGACTAGGTCGGGTTGGAAGGGACCTCAAAGCTCATCCAGTTGCAGTGGCAGGGGATGCCATGGGCAGGGACACTTTCCACTAGACCAGGTTCAAAGAATTTGACAAAGTGAGAAACAGGAGCAGTAAAAAGCTACATGGAGTGTCTGTACATGGACACTCCTGATGTTTCTTGCTTCCTCTGTCTTGCCAGGTTTATGTTCTGTCTCTCATCTCTTCCTACACTCCCATCTCTGTCTTTTCCTTCTGCTTTCCTGTTTGTTTGGGGGGCTTTTTGTTTTGGTTTTGTTGGTGTTTTTTTTGGTTTGGTTTGGTTTGGTTTGGTTTGGTTTTTTTCAGACCCTCAGCCCCAGCACTGCTCAGTGCTCCCTCCTCCCTGCTGAACCCTCCTAGTGTATGTTCATTTAATAATCTCATCCTGGAGCCTTTTTGTTCTCTTTGTACAGCGTGAAACACAGTGAATCCTTCGTGTCAGGAACTAGGTGGTATTTATAATTTTGTTAGAATAATAACCAAGTGTGCTTCCACCAGAAGAAAAACCCTCAAGACTGCACTTTTTTAGTTTTGTCATTTCAGTGATCCGGGAGTACATTCAGGAGTAGTTCTATAGGTAATGCATTCTTCAGTGACCAATTAGACTGACCTAAATAATGCTTTTAATTTGTGCATGCTAATTGGATTGACAAAGGAATGCTACTGTTTCTTTTGCACTTGAGGACAGCAGTGAATGAGCTTAACTGGGTTTTGCATAAGAGGATTTCTTGGTAGTACTAATGAAAAACAGAAAGTTGTGTCAGATAAAGTAGTTTGAAAATACACTGGAATGACTCATTGAGGAATTATATTGTATTAAAGAAAAATGAAAGGAATTAAAGGAATTAAAAAGCTGCATTTAAACAGAACTCTACCTTAAAAAGACATGGTGTGAAACCTGTATTAGGGACAGGAATAGATATGTAGTTATTTAAGAGGTCTAAGCTCTTCCAATAAAGCAATTTCAACAAAGCAGAAGGAGACAATAATATCCTGTATAACTATTACATTATAATATTATAAATATATATAAATATTATAACTGTATTATTATATAAATAATAATATTCCTGTTGGTTCATATGACTTAAATTGTCTTTACAGATCCTTAAGTATCTATAGATACTTAACTTACTTAAACTTACTTAAATGCTGAAATGCTGAGAAGATGACAGGTAAGAGTGTTTTGAGGATCTCTGTGCCATCTAAAATGTTGTGCATTTTATCTCAGGGGCCTAAATTGGAACTTACAGGTGAGAACTGTCTTGTCATAAGGTTTGCTAATAGTTCAGTGGCTTTAGGTTTTGGCTTCAGTTTTTTAATTTTTGTTGTTGTTGGTTTGAAGTTTTGATGCTTTAGTTTTTAGTTTTGACTCAGTGTAGTTGAAAATCATGTTAAAGTATTGTTTATGGGATTAAATATAGGAATAAACTAAATATACTAAATAAACTAAAACTAATAACAAAAGATACACTTGTAAAAACCACAGGGAGAATGTGGAGGGAGTATGATCACAAAAGCATGGCAGGAACCAAACTCTTAAGACCTCTTTCCAGGAGGGCAATAGCACAGAGTCATCCTTCTGTGCTTGCTAAACATGAAACCCCAGCTTTCCTTGGACAGATGCTTGTTGACAGAGTGTCAGGTATTGACACAAATGAGAGATCCAAACCCCCTCACAGAACTCCAGAGAATGGTAGATGAGAAGAGGAAATATGAAGGTAAAGGTGCAGCGATAGGAGGGTCCTGCATCCTTTAATCTTCTCAGCTCCAGAAAAGCTTTTAGGATATGCTCTGTGTTTCACAGCAAGTGTTATTAAATGAAATAAATGTCCAGGAAGTTTTATCCCTGGAAGATTTTTACATATATGATATTAGCAAACACTTCTCCTGTGATACTGAATCAGTATTGTATCGGCATGGAACCGACTGGTTTTTTCCACATGTATTCTCTGTATGTAAAATCATGAGGCTTAACTTCACTTTTACATAATCTAATGTGCACTTTATATCCTCTCACAAGCCAAATGACCAATGCCTCATTTTCTTTTGTCTTGCTGGCATTAATTTTTGCTTATTTGACATCCAATTTGCCAAATGAATTATGACAGTAATCCTTACTTCTGTACTGTTGCTTCACCTTATTCCACACTATGCATTCAGGTTTTCTGGGGTCATTCTCCCTCCCCACTGCCCCTTGTTTTGATAAAGATGAAAGACTGGATGTATTTATACTGATTAAAATAATTCTGAATAGTTTTAAATTAATTTTAGCTCAGATAAACTGAAATTAAAAATGTTAAATGTATCTTGTAACCACTTATGCATAACATAAGGACTCTTTAATTGTTGATGATATAGAAAAAATATATGAACTGACATTTGGAATAAAAAAGTGGTAGCAAAATCTGTCACTGGAACAGGGGTTAAAAGACTAAGAAGCAGTAGTTTAAAAAGTTATGGAAAGGACTAATAAGCAGTAGTTATAAGAACTTATGAAAAGGAGGGTGTGAAAGGACCTTTTTAAAGGGAGAAAAGAGTGTGAAAAGATTTTATGGTTGCTTCTTTCCGAACAAAAAAATTTAGAAAATGTCTACTTGAATAGGAAAGGTAATTAGAATGGCAGATAAGACATAAGACATGTGAGGAAGGCAGCAAACATCATGCATTTTGAAGTTGTTTTTGTGGGTTTTTTTCTGTAAAGATGTTATTTCTCTTTAAATCCTTGGATCCTGATTTATGCACAGAATAGTGTCAGGTGGAAGGTGACATGCCCAGCCCATGCTTGGTACTGCAGAAAATGCAACTTCTCACTGAGTGTGAGCACACCCAGCAGGATAGAGGGGACTGACCTGTGCTATCTGCAATCCTGCCCATCTGCCCAGGCCAGTTCTGAGCCAGAAGTCACATAACTGTGTTAATGTTAAATCAGATCAGAGATCTGCTTTCATTTATTAAGTTGCATAATGTGGTGAATTTTTTCCTCTAGTTAAGGAGCTTGCTTTGTGCCAGATCTCAGTCTTACCCTGACTGTTCTGAGTGTGCTTTTTGCATCTCCCCATGGTTATATATGAAAATTAAACTTCTGACAGAGAAGCCAACAAGATCAGGACAGTTATCTTTGAGCACTGCCTTTACTATGGCAGATTCTCTGCCAGCCCACCCTGCATCCTTGCAGGAGAAAGCCTCATCTTCTCTCTCAGTGCTCATTCTTTGCTTGTCTTGCAGTCATTGCTGGTTTGAACCTTAAGGTCTGCTTAGCAGACTTCCATTCCCAGTTTCCCAGTGCCTGGCTGTCCCTCCTCAGGTCCTTCTGGCCATCTGCTGGGCCAGGAGTGATTGTTGCAAGTGCAGCATTCCCACAGCAAGAGGAAAAGGTGGTGGCAGTGGTCCTTCAGTGTATTCTTACCAAATTCCCTTCATCCCCTTCTTGCTCTTAAAGCTCTGACTTTATGGGACTCAGTTTTGGTGAAAGAATTTAATGGCATTTGGATCAGTATAAGCCTTCATTTTATGGGCTGCAAGACATTCAAGAAATACTGTTATTTAAAAAAATTAACACTGAGCTATCTGATGCATACAGGAACATATATCTGGGGAGAATTTGTGCTGGGAGAAAGAGAGTCACTGAATTGAGAAGTGATTGTTCTTTCTTCATGGAGCTCTGTGTATGATATGCAGGGGACATATGGTCTGGTTAGATAGGACCCAAAGCTCTTTTAAAGTAGAACATTTCACTTTCTTCTCACAAGTCCTCAACAATAACTGTTCTTTCCATTTCAATACAACTACAAAAATAAAATTTATTAGGTAAAACCTAATTCAGCTGGACAAGAGAGTCCATAAAAGATGCTATGCCATCAGAAAACTCTAATCACAGGCAATTATAAGCTGCACTGACACTGGAGTAAACACGATATGTGGACAGTAACTTCTGGTGCATCTCAAAGGAGGTGCTCTGGAAATATTTCCATGTGAATGAGAGTATCCACAAGCGTATTCAGCTGGCACAAGTGGAACTTATGTTCATACCAGCCCTAGTTGGGGAAACCATTTGCAAAGAGACTGAAATTAAGTATTTACTGATAGGGCTGGAGAAATAGAAAAGACACTTAGATTTTTTACATTTGAGACTGATTTTTGTCAAAGTGGGCAGGAAGAGTTAAAAATGTTTTATGTAGACCCTTGAATACTCTTAATAATATCCAATACTACTATTTAGAGCAGAACCACATATTAAGTCATTTAGGATCAAGTTGGGGTCAGCTCTTGAAGTCCATATTTGCAATTAACTCTCAGTAATGACTCAGTTCTTATCATTCTGTTAAATTCCATCCGTTTAATCAGAGGTTGGATGAGGTGTTTAAGCAAGGAACTGACAAATTCTGCCAGCAAAATGATACAACACATACACAGGTCTTCGTGTCAGCAGTGTGCAGTCAAGACTTTTCAGCAGCTGCCTGGGCTGTGCAGGAGTTGATCTGGGTCAAGGTAGATTCAGTTGTTGCTGTGAAGCAAAACTCTTGGCTGCTTTTTTTTCTGTTGATGCTGAATTATTAAATATAACTGTCATTATATTTAGTCAGCTTTCAGAATATTTCTCCTTCACCAGCTGATCTAAGTAAGAAACATTAATTCTCAAAAGCTGAGCTCAAAGTAGTGGATTTTGGGGCTAGAAATTAGCAGTGTAACTTGGCAAAATGTAACACGTGTGTAATTTTGAGACCCCAGTGTGTTTTGTACGTCTCACTGCAGCCAGATGAAGGTTTTGAAGTTCTCTTTACAGCAGTTATTGTAAATGCCTCTGAACGGGTAAAATGTTTATCTCTGAAGAGAGATCACAGCATCTCCTCAGAAGTACTGACTTTTCAGCCCTTTGGGGGATGACTGTAAGGGAGAAGGGAAGCAGATACATGGTGGAATTTCGGGTGGGTTTCATCCAGTGTCCTCATGAGTGCTCCATCCCCATGCAGATGTCTGCACTGGGACCAGTGCAATCCTGGAAACAGAGTCCTCAGTTTTTAGTGCAACATGAGTTAAAGGCGTCTTTATAATATGGCTCAGGGAGGATGTAAAATCACACATGAAAATGTGAATCAAAACCTTGCTAGGAATGAGTGACATGGCTCTCAAAGAGTAAGAAATTGTTCCGTGTGAGTTGCATCATATTCTGTGCCGTGTCAAATCGGCATCCCCAGATCTTTAATAAATATCAGGAGGATATAATTCAAAATAACGGATGTAAGCCAGTATAGAGCTGAAAATGGCATGTAAAATTGGTGTGTGCATGGACCCCAGCAGCTGCCTGATGTGCAAACATGTCCAGGACTGTCAGTCAGACTTCTAGAACTCTGCACCCAGCCACTGTCACACAGGAACTTTAAAACTGGCACTCACTGTGTGAGTTTAATTGAAAGGTTTTAATAAAGGAACTGTCTTTCTCACCTCTTGGCTATATGCTTGGTATTGTTCTCTGAGTTCAAGTTCCCGTGATAGCCCTTTCTTCCAGAGGATGGTCATTGGTGGGAATATAGCAAAATGTGAGGCAGTAAAAAAGGCTTTGCTACTAAAGCTTTCTATCCCGTGGGAGCTCTACAAACACTTAAAAAGCTCTGGATAGAGGCTTTAGGGACAGATGCAGCTGGCACTGACTTTCACTGAGACCCCTGTGTCAAACTGCCCTTAGTGCCTTTGAAAATCTGCCTCTGATGTACAGGTCACTGCATATAAACATTGCAGAAAAAGACAAAGCTGTAGATTTGCAAAAGGTGAATAATAAGTGAAAAAGGCCCAGGGACATATCTTTAAAGAGTTGTCAGCAGTTAAACTGAAGTGTCTCGGTGTAAAAAAGGTTTGGTGCTTAAGCAAACACAAGTGAAGGCAGAGGAAGGTGGCTGAAGGGAAAAATTATCTGCATGCCCTTAACCAGGGAAAATCCAAAATGAGTGACGTCCTTTGAAGTTCCAGTGATCATTTGCAGTCCCCCTGTCACTGAAGAGGTAGGTTAGCTGGAGCAAGAAGTAAAAGGTGTGTTTATTCAGGAGCAGTCAGGAGGAATGTACGGTACATAAAATGTGAAAGTCAAGAGGAAGAGCCCGAGCAACACCTGAGGTGAGTGTGATGAAACCTGCCACATGTGGTAGCATCAGGATACACAGCAGTGGTAGAGCTGGCATCACACCAGCTACCCCTGACTCTTCATCTGAAGAGCAGGTACAAGTTTCTCAGGGCAGTGTCAGGGAGCAGCTGTTCCTGCACAGAGCCAGACACCGCTGGCAGGAGACCGAGACAGGGCTGACATTTCTGCTGCTTCGTGTGTTTTTCAGTTTCACCTTTCTGAGATCTTTTCCAGGTTCTTCCCTAATAATGAGAAGGTAAGGGGGAGAAGTCTCCTGGTTGCACTGAGCTGTTTGAAAACTGAAATATTTTTGCTGCCTCCTGGTTCCTTCCTTCTTTCAGGAGCAGCTGCTCCTCCTCATCCACTTTGCAGCACTTCCCATTTCACACCAAACAAGGCTTTTATGTAAAAAGTGCATTTTAGAAAGTATGATGGTGCTGCAAAGAGGCCAAAACCGAGCCCCATGTACGGCTGCTGGTGTGTGCCCTGCAGCAGAGGGGCTGTGCTGTTGGACTGGCTACGTGGATGAGTGTCAGAAGTGTGTCTGCTCCCTGGAAGAGAGAGCCTGAGTGGGACAAGGGTTCCATTACAGTTGTTCCAGAGAGAAATTTTGACACAGTAAAATAAACATCTGTCTCAGCTGTACTTCATCAGAAAACAGGATTTTGTCAGTCAGTGCAGGCATAACTCATTTTCAAAAACTCTGATGGCCATTATTCATAGCATGTAAGAAAACATTGCTGTGAACCCCAAAGTGAAGACTTTCTTTAAAATTATTTATGACACTGAATGTACTCACAGCATTATGATGCAGTTCACTTAGAGCATTTTGTGGTAATTTTACTTGTCTGCATTGGAAATAAGCATGAAATTAAGGACCACTTTTTTGTGTTTGAAAATTAATTAGTACTGAGCATTTCTAATCAAGATGTGGTACTGTTAAAGGCATGAAATGCAGTGGAGGGGTGTATTTTTCCTAATTGTACATTAAATCTTGAGTACACAGGAGAACAATATTCCTATCGGTTCCTCGTGCCCAGAGTTTACTGCAAAAGGCCAAGAATCCATGAATGTCGTCGCTTTAAGTTCACCCTTTGCACAATACAATTTTTTTGGTGGTTTAGTGTGGTGTGAGTTATCCCTCCTCCTGCTTCCCCATCGCTCCTGTCCATGCACTGTCCCAGCTGGGCCCACTCCCCATCTCCACGGGCTCACCTGCACCTCAGTCCTCCCCTTGCTCTGCCCCCTGTGCTGTCCACCCCTTCCCAGGGACTCTCTGTCCTGACACACGGACAGAAACTCCTGCCTGCATTTCTGATTTGTTTTTCTCAGCATGACATGTGTGCCTCCAGTGAGTTATATCTAAACATAGTGCATTTGGGGACAAAGTGAACTTACTCAAATGGACTTTTCCTGTGTTTGTAAACCCATATGATACTTTGGAGCAAGTCAGCCCAGCTCAGGAAGGGAAAAGAACAGAGTGTCAGGTTTGTTTGTCTCTGCTGCTTAGTAATGGCCTCAAACCCAGATGGAGGTATGCAGTGGTGAGCCTTTGCTGAACGTTCAGAAGTCTCAGGAAGCTCGTGGCTCTGGATGAAAGCTGCTTTGCTTGCTGTGTAACTACAGATCCGTTTGGAATTCCTGCAGAGAAGTACTTTGTCATTTAAATAGAATGACGGAATACTCCGAGTTGGAAAGGACCCACACGGGTCATCAAATCCAACTCCTCAAATAAATGCAATTTATTTGGCTTTGCTAATGTTTTCTTTTCATACATTTTCCTGAATTGCTGTGCCTAATTGCAAAACGTAGCTTGTTTTTGTTTCCATGATTTTCCTCTGGGCGGGAATGTTACAAATCAGTGGTGCTTAGTTCACTGCACACCTTGAACGTTTTCTTGCACGTTCTCCTGGCACTGGGGCATGTGTTACCTTCAGACAGGTAAGGTGATAAGGTTTTGGGGCTGTGGGACCCAAGCTTGCAGGACAAGCTTCAGGGTTATGTCACACAGTTTTGTATTATTTGAATAAAAAATTCTGTTGTGTGATTGTTGGTGACAGGATGGATTCCCAGTGCACAGAGGGGTTTGTCTGTTAATTTTTGCTCTGCTGTCTTTGTGTTCCCTTTGCTGCTGCAGGTTAATTGTTCAGGGCAGAGCCAGCTCGAGTTCTCCCAAGGGCCCAAAAAGGACTGATCCCTGCTGCACCAAGGATGGGGACAGATTCATTTTTGGAGCTCACCTTAGTGAGCCAAGTTTAGGGCAAATGCCATATATTGTCTTCAGGGACCGCAGTATAAAGAAAATGTGTTTGATATGTCTAATAACAAACTTTTAAAAATAATGTTTTTTAAGACTGAACATTCTCATGTCCATGATCCTCTTCAAGATAGTAGGATTTCTTGCATGATTAAGTCTTCTTTCCCCTGATTGAGGGTTTCATAATAGAAAAATCCTCTTAAATAAGAAATATCATGTGAACTGGTTTTTGGATTTTTTTTAAATTTGTACCATGAATTGAATATACTGGATAACAATTCAGACTGAGCTTTTGGGGAATATACAAATTCTGAGGGAAAACAAATTATTGAAGAGGGTTTTTTGCTCATTAAAGTGACACTGTCACTTCCATACCTGCTGCTAAAACAATTTCTTTTACTGCTGTTTTAACATATTAGTGTCATGTGAAAGCAGGGGATGAAAAACTCAAAAACCCATGAAAAAACATTCATAGTAACAGCAAAATAATTTCAGCCAGAAATTATTAACAGTATGCAAGCACTGCCTTTTACTGAACTGCTTTTGTGCAGTCCTCAAGGAACTGAGTTTAACTGGGCTTTGGAAAGAAATGTGTTATCATAAAGTAAACAGAGTCTTGCCTGCTCAGATGAGGCCCCAAACTGCAAGACATTGTTAACATGCCCTGAGTAAATACAGTCTGCTATCAAATTGTTTCCTTTTCTGGTGCTCAGTATGCTTTTGGTGTTTTTTGCTTTAACTGGCATTGGTTTCTTATTCATAGTTAATAGAACATGTTTTGTTCAGATACCAGCTTTGTTATATATTGCTGGTTACTGAAATTCCTGCAGCTGTGCTGGGATCTTTCCAAGCGTAGAACGCCTCTTTTGTACACAGCTTTTACCTTTGGGCAAAAGGAAATCTCCACTCCCGTTCTTTTCATGAGCAAGAGGGCAAAATAATTCCTCCAGCTCACTTGAAAGGGCAGGACAAAATTTTTCCATTATGATCGTTCAGTGTTTCCTGAGAACAGACTTCAAATGTTCAATTGCTGGTTTTCAGTAGCTGTGTGAAAATAAAGCTGCAGCTGAAAAGCAAACAAACAAAAAAAAGAAATGTATGAAATCAGTTTTGAAAACCAGGTGCCAGCATCTGAGTCCTTTTTGTGCAGGCACACTCACAAACTCAATCCCTAGGAAAAAAATGCTTTGATGATACACCCTCAGCAACTCGTAAAGCTGACTGTACTGGTAATTTTTTGCATTGGATCTTGGATGTTCAGACTCTTCTTTAGACAAAGTTTCATTGAATAGAAAACCCATTTCCTACACTGAAGTTTCAACAGGTTCTAAAAGAGTGTGAGCCTTTATAGAGAGTGAGTAAATGACATAAATATTGAGAGTGGGTAAATGAGATTAATCCCAGTAGTCCTGTAAGAGGATTCTCAGGCAAAGTCAGTGGGTCCTGCAGGTGCTTTACTTGAACCTTCCCAGGCATAAAAAGGTTAAATGTAGCCCCCAATTAACTAGGTTTATGACTTTTAAAACTTTAAAAAAATAAAATAAGAGTCATCTTTATGGTAAGGGATGTCCAGCACACAAATGGGTTGTCCTGGGAGGTTGTGAAGGTGCCATCCATTCAAAACCTGACTGGAAATGATCCCGGAGAACCTGCTGTGGCTGCCCCTGCACTGTGCAAGGACTGGAGCTCTCCTGAGGTCCCTGCCAGCCTCAGCCCTCTGGTGTCTCAGTGATTAATTGGACTCAGCAAAAGCTTATTTGCTTATGTGATCTGAGAGTTATAGTTTCTGAATTTGTAATGTAATCTGTACTAGTCTCTAGGCATAAACCACCATAATTTCTGCTTATTTTCTAATTTAAACTAAATGCTTGTGCATTCTCTTCAGCTTCTCCCTTATGAAAGCAGAACAAAATGTGGCCTTACTGTATGTTTTTAAAACTCCTGTAGTAAAGTAGGTTCTTACATCCCTTTTGGAGATATGCAATTGGAATGTCATTATCAAATATAAGATACTGAAAAATAAGTATATATGCACTTAATTCCGTACTAATTCATAGTCTTCATTTGTTGCTGGGTTTTTCAGTATCTTACATTAAAAAAAAAAAAAAAAAAAAAAAAAAAAAAAAAAAAAAGGAAAGAAGTACAACTCAGAAAGGCTGATTTTTATCTGGATTGTTTTAAATTGATAATTTCCCCTCAAGTTTCTTGCTGGCCCTTTCCTCTTCTCAGACCTACAGCTTCTCCCCACTTACTCAGCCCGGGAGCACTCGCTGTCCAGCTTCTCCTGATTCCTGAACCTGCCTGTGGAGCACCTGGTTCTTCTGTCACCAGCTTTTCCTGCCTTGCTTTAGTCCCCACCCCCCAGTTCAGTGCAGCCAGTGTCCCAGCCCAGTCGGTGTCCCAGAGGTTGGATGCTCTGACAGGATGAGGTATCCAAGAGTGATGGAAGCCACTGGGTCAGCACTGTTTGCTCACAGAAACGATGAGTGCCTGGATCTCTGGTTGGATTTTGGCTTTTTCCAAAACTAAAATCACCCTGTGGGAGCCCAGTCCATCACTGAGATGGGTGTTCCTGTACAACACAGCAGCCACTTTGGTCACATCAAAAGTGGGATCCTTCACTTGAGATTCCCACAAAACATCCGTACAGCTGAAAGTGCTGTTTGCTCTGATTGAGTGTAACTAAACCAAAATCTTACTGGGGCAAAAGCAAATCTTTCCTGAGCACTTTGAGGAGTGAAGGACAGTGCTGTCATTAGATGGCAGCATCTTGGGACCAAAGCTGAGAGAAGCAGTTCAAGTGCACCCCTTGAAATACCACACTGACTTTACAGCTCATTTCCCTGCTTGTGTCAGGTGGGAATGGTAAACTCAGGGCTAGTTTACCATCTGCCACATAGAATTTCAGGCACCAGATTTGATCTCAGTTCTTGTCATCCCGATTCTGTCAAACAGCTGGGATTACTGTGGGCATATCATACAAATGCTGTGAGTTACACACCCCCTTAACCTCCCTGACCCTCCAGCAGCAGCTTAACCACAGCCTGAGAAGAGCTGTCAGTGGCAAAGCTGACCTGCTGAAGAAGAAAAAACAAGCAAAATAGACTATCAAGACGTTATAGGAATATTTTTAAAGGATTCTAAACAAAGAGGAAGCGCAAGATAAATAAAAGAGAATTCATTTAAACTGTAACCAGGATCATAACTCATACAAACAATCTGAACAATATGAGAGCTTAAAACAACAAGAAACTAGCTGATAACAATAGTTATTCATTGTCTAAAGGAGTTTCAATGTGCAATTAATAGATTTATGCCTTAGAGAAGTCCAGCTACTACCTTCCCTGTTGTATGCTAAATTCAGAGTCCTGATTTCATTCTAACACCCACAAGAATTTAAAATAATGAATCATTTCTAACAAGGTAATATTCAAAGTTGATTTTAAAGTGGTGGTTTGGATTTTCCACTATAGCATGCAGGGAGTGGAACAAAACTGAATCATATCATGCAAGGACTGTCTGGAGCCATTTTATTGTTGCTGTGTGTTGATCCTTCTTTTATTTATGACACTTGAATTTTTTATTATTCCTGCTAAATAAGTATAATTTTGTGAGTAATTTTGTTGCTGGATTTGATCTGCTTAAGCGCCATCTCTTTCCTTTTCAGTTACCAACTATTAAAAAATATATTTGCTATTTTGGTTATGGTAAGTAGGAGGTTTTTGGTTTGTTTGGTTTTTTTTTACTTCAGAATTTTCAGATGCATAATTCTTTCTGCCAGTGTCCAGTAAACCTTATGATTCCTTTCTTGTATGCTGAAAGATTTTAGCCTGTGTTACCAAAGTGTTTTCTGTACAAACCAAAGCAAATCTGAAGTCAGGGGGCTGTGTGCACAGGTAGATGTTACTCATTGTTGGTCTCACTGTTCATTTATTCATGTATTGTACGTGTTGTGTGTCCAAAGTGTGAACTCTCCAAGACAGGAGAGTCTTTTATATTTTTGATTCTGGTTAAAACTCTGAAGAGCTGATTAATGATTACTGTCCCCAACAATTATCTGAGTTACAACACAGCTGAAGGATTGCTATGTTTTTGAGGTAACCTTCTTAATTTGTGGAATAATTGCTGGCAGCCCTGTACAGGAGTACTGGAATATCTGTCACAGTGTTACACCTCATGAGAGTGCAGACACTGTGCTCCCTACCTTGGGAAATGGACTCAAGTAACCCTGACTGCCGGTGATTGTTAAGAGTTCAGATATATCCAGTCATTTTTATCAGAAATATATGACTTAATTTTCCTGGTGTCAGTTGCCAAGCTGCATTTCTTTTAACACAGTTACCAGCTCTATCTTTAAAGTGTTGCTGTGCTTCTTTGAGATTTTAGTACTAAAACTGCAATTATAATCCTTATGACTAGCAGGGAAGGTGTCAGTAATATCTGATAGAAGCTGAAATTCCACAGAATAACAGAGAAAACTCACTTAATTGGGAGCTCTAAGCCAGCCTGAGCTGCGGGCAGGGTTTTGTACTGTTGTGGTTTGCAGCGTTCATCTCTCCAGGGCTGCCCTCTCTCAGGAAAACCATTCACGACAGAGCCTCCCCCTTGCCTCCCACCGTCGCTGGGTGTGGGGAGATCGCTCCACCCTCGTACTGGCAAAAAAAAAGCTGCATTTTTACCCTGCTGAAGGTCCTTCCACAGCTGGGTTCCACCACAGATAAAGGCACAGCCGCAGTGGGAGGAGGCAGGAGAGGATGGGCAAAGAGGGGCAGAGGTTGCTCTAAGAAATATTCTTGCTAATCCCAGTTCCCACATTCACTCTGCAGCGCTAAACTTTCTTCCAAGCAAAACTTTTTTTTCTTGGACTGTTGCTGGAAAGCAGAAGCAGGGAGAGTTCGCTCGCACTCCTGTTGGATACAGCAAACTTTGCTTTTATTCCTGAATATTATTTACATATAATACAATATTATTTTTGCCACTGGGAGAAAAAATGGATGCATTCAGAGCATTTGAGAATGAGTCGCTCTTGCCCAGTTCCTCTGGTCCTGCCAGCTGGGATCCCTTCCGTCGTCCCTTGGACTCCATCCAGCCCTGGCACTTCAGGCTCCTGGCAGCAGTAATGTTGGTGGTGACCTCCCTGTCACTTGCTGAGAACCTGGCTGTAATCCTGGTAACTTTTAAGTTCAAGCAATTGAGACAACCTGTCAATTATGTTATAGTCAACTTGTCTGTGGCTGATTTCCTGGTCTCGCTGACTGGTGGCACCATCAGCTTTCTAACAAATCTGAGAGGTTATTTTTATATGGGATACTGGGCTTGTGTACTGGAAGGATTTGCTGTCACATTTTTTGGTAAGCTTGATTGTGTTTGTAGTTGTGTGTTGTTTTCCTCCAACTTCCTTCAGTGTATTTCACTGCAGCTCCCCAAGTCACTGCCTTTGCATGCCTTTGAATTCACTGGTGCTTTCCCCAGATATTCTGTATTGAAACATATGTGCAAGTGAAAAATGTCTCTCTCTCTTTCTCTCTCTCTGGGTCACAGACATGGCCTGTCCCATGTTTACTGGTCATTGAATGTGTTTCATATAATGCAGAAAAGCTTGCCAGTAGAGTAACAGTGTTGTGGGGTTTATGGTGGAACAATTTCAGGGGGAAAAATCCCTATCCAGAACTATTTTCAATATTTGTATTTAGGTGTGTGCATATATGGGTGAATAAGAGAGAGAGAAAAAGAGTGAGTGGCTGTCCATAAACTGTGGAAAATCTCAGGGCACAGAAAACTCTTATGTTCCCTACCCTGCAGCGGTTTTGAGGAGCAGAGACACGCCTGTAACAGCCACTCCACACACCTACAGCTTTTTGTGATTTTTTTTTCATTCCTTTGTTCACTAACTACAAAAAAAGTATTAGAAATACTCTAAAAGGAAAAATCATCACCATGTAGTTCCCTGTGTAAATACAGCTCTGCAGAGTAAATGGGAAATCAGTTTAAAACGGGACATCTACTTACTTGAGACAGACACTCGTTCCTGCCTCCTGCCCCTGTTTCTGAAGCTGCATAAAGACAGCCAGTAATGCTCCTCACTGCCCTAAACCCCACACAGTGCTGATCCTCAGCCTGAAAAGGAGCCTTAAAGCTGCTCTCCACCTGTTTGAGCTGCACAGAGGGAATGTCAGTGAGGGACAGTGTCACCAAATCAGTTTGTGGCACATAAGCCATGTCCCACGGAGAAAGATGAGGCTATTTCAAGGTTTTGGTGGCCAACCAGGTGATATGTGCCTAATAAACTGATAATTTGATGTTCTGGGCAGCTCTCTGTAGATTTGAGTTTTATGACAGTCTGAAATAGGACGTTTTTTGCAAAGATGATAGCCTTTTGAAGATATCTCTTAATTGGTTAATTTGGATGGTACACATAATTTGCAGCTTTTCAGAGTAGAACCAAATGAAAAATGAAAGTCATAGTCTCTTAACTGGCCCGATTAGCTGCTTGGTTTTGTAGCCATTATACTGTAGACTGACAAATATGAAATTCTCATGCTCTTAATTAATATTAGAATAAAGCACATAAATTGCACATCCTTTCATAACTGGGGTCAATAGAAAAGGTGTCTAATGTGGTGGGGGGGTCAGACACTGAAACTGGCTGCCCAGAGTGGTTGTGGAATCTCCATCTCTGGAGATATTCAGAGCCCAGTTGGACTGGGTCCTGGACCACCCGGTGTGTGGACCATGCTCGAGTGGGGAGGGGGGACGGTGACCCCCAGAGATGCCTTTCAACCCAAACAGTTCTGTGACTCTGTGATTCGGGGTGGCGTTGGCATTTCGGTGAATCTACTCAATTTGTGATGCTGTTTTCTTGCCGCAGGCATCGTTGCTCTCTGGTCTCTTGCTCTGCTGGCCTTCGAGCGGTACGTTGTGATCTGCCGGCCCTCGGGGACCCTGCGCCTGGAGGGCAGACACGCAGCCCTGGGCATCGTCTGTGTGTGGGCCTTTTCCTTCGTCTGGACCGTTCCACCAACCATGGGCTGGAGCAGTTACACCACCAGTAAGATTGGAACTACTTGTGAGCTTAACTGGTAAGGCCACTCTCACATCTCTAATGGAAAGAACCACCCTATACCTTGAGCTTTTCGTCAGGAGTCAAAGAGGACAAAGAGATTTTTTTCAGAAGACTGGACAAAGCCCAGAGCAAGCTGGTCTGACCCCACAGCTGGCTCCACTTGGAGCAGGGGGTTGGACTACATGTCCCTTCCCACCTGATGAGCCCCAGAGTTCTGTGGGACTCACCCGTGGCCATAATATCCTGCCCTAGCTCAGGGCAGTGAAATAGCACAGGACTCCCATCTGGTGATGCAACTAGAGTTGGCAAGGGGCACTTGGAATAAAAGCAGTTGACCAAAATATTAGTGACAGCTTTGAAGGGCAAAATTACTACTTCAAGAATATAATAACACCAAGTATTAGTAATAGATACACAATGTATTTTGTATTTTATACAGGTACTCAGGAGCTTATGCTGACCATACATACATTATTGTGTTCTTCACCACCTGTTTTATAGTGCCTTTATTGGTGATTGTGGTATCCTACGGAAAACTGGTGCAGAAGCTAAAAAAGGTAAGAAGCAGCACTATAAGTAAATATATTTTAAAATGTCTGTGTTTGGGATTTTTAAGTTTGACAGATCAGACCTAAGCAGATCACAGTTTCAGGCTGCAAACACACTCAGTTACATCCCTCGTTATATAATTATCCCTACACACAGAAATTCGTGCCATGGTTAGAAGTGGTTTCTCAAAGGGTGCCGTTCGCATCTTATTAGTCAAACATCATACAAGTGAAAGGATGTCTGCCTCATAAATAAAGAAACTGAATGACCAAGTATTGGTTTATTCACAATTGTACTTCAATTCAGTGACATTTCTTAAGACTCTAACCAGGCAAATCAGAATGTAGCTTAAAATGACAGCAGTTGTAAATTTTAAAAGTGCTGGCTACTGGTTTATAACAATTATATGCAGAGGGAGATGTAGGATTTGTAAATAATGCTGTGCTGTTTAGTAAATAAAATATTAGATTGTCCAGGAATATTTTAAAGGCTTGAGAAATGCTTTTGAATTTTATTTAATGGTTATGTTCACCTGATTCAAAGGAGAAGCTGCAAAAAGGAAAATTTGTATCTGGAAATGGATTTTGGGACAATATTTTGGGACAATATTAATTTTTCTATTTAGTGCAAAGCTGCCTTGCCTTATTGCTTCAGTAATAAATTCAGTGAATTTCCTCAATTTACTGATGTTTTGAAAGTATTTGGGATAGTCAAATTTATTGTGGGTTTTTTTGAGCGTTGTTCTTTCTAAGTAAAATGAAACCGAAGGGAACTTTGGGTGACGTTGTGATTCTCCTGAAAGGATTTCTCTTGATTTCCTCACGGATTCTTTCAGGGGAGAGAAGATTGAATGGCTGGGAGAGGCAGATTTCAGAATTACACACAAGAGGTGGGATGTGGATGGCAGGGGGGGCAGCCGGTGCCTGCCAGGGAGGGGGGCCCTGAAGAGCAGGATATGGAGGTGCCTGAAGAAAATCATTGCTGAGGACTCAGGCACTCCTCAGAGAATTTGTAAAACTATGGTTCTGCTATTCTGAATATCCAGAATTTCTGTCAGTATTTTATTTCCCCTGTCCTGCCCTACCTGCAGAGGGAATGGGATGAAGGGGGAGCGCAGGGGGCCAGCTCAGTGTAGGGGGGAGGGACAGCCCAAAGCAGCCACCTCAGTCTCCTACTCCTGCCAGGGACCCAGGGGGACAGGGACACCTCCAGGAGGTTCTTCCTGGTAGGGGAACCCATACCAGGATGGTGTGGGATGGCCTGGGACATTACCCCAACAGAGGGGGTGTAAAGGACAGTGAGACCACTTGCATCCAGCCCCATCATGGGACTGCCAGAGCAGTGGCTGATCTGTTACTCAGGTGCTCAGGAGGTGCACAGAAAGGACCATTTCCTTCCTCTTAAAAGTCTGCAAGTAAAAAAAAAAAAGAAGGTGAGATGGGGAGCAAGAGAGTCACTGTTGGAAAATGTCACCGTCAGTCACAGCAGACGTCATGAATGGCCCATTCTGCCATTTGAGTCAAGTCAGGATGTCTTCAGGAAGGCTGATCAGTGCCATGTAGTGTGTGGCCAGCATGGCCTGGAGCCACTCTGGTGTGATCTCACTATGCTGTCTTTCTCACTCCTCTCTCTGTTATCCAGAAAAAATAGCAGTGTTATTAAAAAAAATCACACTTCTGGGTAAGTCGTGTGTTTCACACTTCCCTCGCAGCTCAGGGACCTGGTGGATGGCACAGCCAGGGAACAGGGGTGCCCTCAGGGGGCCACATTACAGGTGATGTAGTTGTAACCATCTGGTTTATGTCAGTCCTGGCCTTTGGCTCTGAAAAGCCAAAACCTGCAACATAGTCTGTAAATCTGTAATGAATTACCATGTGGCCATATCTCACAGCTGAACTCCTTTTCAAAAATCTGACTGCAGTGAACAGAGAGAGTCCCAGGCACCAGAACTGGTGTTTTGGTCTTCCCAACCATCCCTCTTCCCAGGTTTTGCTGCCATGTCCCGTGGTTGCCACAATGCAGACTCGGTCCCGAGTGGCACAGTTCTGTTTTAGTAAAGTCTGCCAGTCCCCCCTGTGACCCCAGCTTTACAGAGCCAGTAGTAGCTTTCACTGCAACTGCAAAGTTGATGGAAGAAATTCATTTTCAGGAAATGATCAAATTAACAGTCTAGCACAGAGGTAAATTATTTTGGCAGCATTTCCTTTGTTTGGAAGGTAAAGCAGCAGTGTGTGGTTCCTTACCAGTTTTTAGACAGAAAGGAGAAGCCATAGCTGAGAAAAAGGCCAGGCTGACATGAGACAAAGATGAAACAGTTGAAAGTGCAAACAGGGAGATTGTGTTCCTTCCCCAGGGTGATTGTACTTCTGCTGAAAGAGAGGCTGGGCTGCTCTCAGTGTAGATACAGCACATGTGAAAAAATGCTATAGAAATGTCATTTATTGACAGTGAATATCTTAGCCTTGCTCAATACCTAACACAGCCTTCACTGATGCCTCAGAACTTGTAGCAATTATAACAATTCATTATTGTTACTATTATTATATAATGACATAGTACTTATGTTATATATGTTTTATATATATATTTGTTATATAACAACGACTTAAAAAGCCATCATGAATTGCAACTTTCTACAGGAATGAGGACTCCCCCCCTCCTCAGTAGGTGCTTCTGTACCTATTTAAGTGCTAAATATGATGAATTCTCTGAGTGCAGCTCAAGGGTTATAAGGGGAAATGTCTCCATACAGATCTAACATTACTGCAGGAAGTTAAAAGGCCAAAAATCTTACTTTATTAGCATGCATTATTTTAAGACTTGGCATCAGTTTCTTCTAGAGCCATAGAGAGTTATCATGAATTACTTCCCATGTAAACTGACATTACATTACAGGGCCTTGTTTCACTAAGTCATCAGAAACAAAACAAGGATGTTTCCCAGAAAGACGTTGTTTGACATCACATAATCACTGTATCAACATCCCTGCCCAGGCTGCTTGCATGATCAGGGAGAGGAAGAGGGAGAGCATTCCTACTAAATGCCCCAATTCCCCTTTAATTCTGGTGTCATTAGATCATAGAGGCTCTTCTGGTGAAGGCCATAAAGCACGAGTGAACCAGACAGACTCCTCTGGTGTGACTGTCCCCCAGGGTGAGTGGGTTGCCCACCCTGAGCAGTGCTGTCCGTAACACCTGTATCAGTCACCTACTTGTCTGCAAAGGCTCCATGGGCTAGAAAGTTCTGGAATCCAGCTCACTGTCTGCTCCTGAGTCACCACGATGCCCTTCTTTTTCACTTTGACAATAAAAATAAAACAATGCTTAAGCAAAGGAAAGTTTAGTACTGCCAGTGTAGGGTAAATCCTGTCCTGAGCAGGAACTGTGACACCCTGTGGTCAGGAACAGCCTCCTCTTGTGCTGTGCTGCCACATTTGGGAAGTGCAGGTCTCTCCTCCCAGCGTGTCAGGTCCCTGCCTTGCTCACTAAAGTCGCTGTTGGAGGCCTTGTTCTTTGTTTTTTAGAATCTTTTATCTCTTCTTTAAAGGTGTCAAAAACACAGGGCAGGCTCAGAACTACCAGGAGACCGGAAAGACAAGTGACCAGAATGGTGGTGGTTATGATTGTTGCTTTTCTGATCTGCTGGATGCCGTACGCTGCCTTCTCCATCCTCGTCACTGCAGACCCCTCCATTGAGCTGGATCCTTGTCTGGCAGCAATCCCAGCTTTCTTTTCCAAAACAGCTACTGTTTATAATCCAATTATTTATGTCTTTATGAACAAACAGGTACTGTATGCTCTCAAAATGTCTTTAACGCTCATATTTTGCTATTTTATCTTTCTTTGTAGTGAATTATTTCTACCTGCCTCTGTGTTAGTTAACAAGCATTACAATATCCAGCATTTAGAACAAAAAAAAAAAACCTGCCTATTGTAAGATAGCATAAGCCTCTGTGCATTATTAAAATATAAGTGTTAATAATTATTAGGTTTAGATATTATAAAGGAAAATTAGCCCTTTGTGAACACCAGTTGGTTTTCTGTATGAAAATTCTGTTCTAAAAACTGTCCCAGTGTATTTCCATAATTCTTCAGGAATGCAGCACCAATAAGTTGATTTTGAGGTGGGGTGGAAGTTTTCAAAACTTGAATTTGTGTTGGGGAAATGCTGCATTTGCAGTTGTATGTGCAGTGGGGTAGAAGCACTGCAGGTGCCCATGGACAGGGAGTTTTCTTCTCTGGAGTGAGAGCAGAGGATCAGATGCAGAGAAAAAGGAGTGCCATGGGGCTGGGCCGGAGCTCTGTGTGCTCACAGTGGTAACAGGCACAATTACACACGTGCAGGGATTTCTGCAGTGAGTAAAGCTACTGAGAGTGGTGCCACCAAGCAGAGTGTGAGCATGTAAGGGAAAAGAAGAAAAACAGTTAACTGCTAAATAAGAAGTGGTGAATACATTTATTTATTATTCATTTATTATTTATTCAGTCAGACAGCTTGTCTCTCATGCTGTGAACAGCACCCTGATCTCCCAGTGCGGGGAAGGTGCTGCTCTTCCCCTGCGTGTGGATGCAAACAACAACCAAACCACCTTTGAATTGCTGGGATTTCGTGTATGAAAGCAACTCATGAGTCTGGAAGAAATGACCAGTTCTGTCCCTTAGATGTGGTTAATTAGAAGCAGAAGAGGAACATAGTTTGGGTCTTTTTAGAACATCATTAGGTTTAGAGTTCTCCATGGTGGCATGGTCAAATACATTTTATAGTGTTATTTCTTTATATTCTCTACTGATTTGTGAGATAATTTCTAAGAGTTTTAGCTAACACAGACTGATTAATAGAACTGTTTTAAAATTTTTCATGTGTTTTGATTGACCTCCTGTTTTTTTCACCTTTCTAGTTCAGGAAGTGTCTGATTCAAATGTTCAGTTGCAATGCCACGGGAATTGCAGAGTCCAACACGAACCCATCTTCAGAGAGAGCAGTGCTAACCCCGGACAGGGGAGGCAGCCAGATGTCCACCGTGGCAGTTCTTAGCACCTCTTCTGAAAGGAAAACTGGAGATGAACGTGGAAATTGCCAAGCCTTTGCTCATTTGGCATCCTCAGAAAACAAAATTCGTCCCATGTAGAGTGGGAGATAAGATCGTTAACGCAGTGCTAAAGTATATTTCAGTGTTACAGTCATCTAATATATAAATATGTTGTCTCTGGGGACATTACACTCCTGTGGGCACTGGAGGTTCCAGCTCCTCAGTGCATGTAGGAGCTCCCTGGCTCTGCAGGTGCCAACACCCAGCCAGAAGGTGAGTCCCTTCCTCGTCTGTGTTCCCCTTTCCAATCCACAGCAGGCAGTGGCACCACACTGCTCTTCTCCTGTTGTGTCTCTTGTCTCTCCCATCCTTAAATTCCTTTTAACTGAGCTGTTGATCCTGGCACAAATTACTGACTCCTCTGCTTTCAGGAGCAAGGAGTACAACATAAGTACACTTTCTGTAAACATTGAAGAAGAATGGAAGTTGCCAGCTTTCCCTCTCAGATTAATTCACACGATGCTGTGCTGCAAAATACTTGGCTTTAGTTGAACGTCACTTGCACATGCAAAGCCAAACTTGCCTCTGAGTGTAATAAAGACAGATTTCTGTGTTAAACAGCCTTTGGGATCATTGTATAAAATGCTGCTAAGAACTGGCATATCAGATTTTTAATCCTATGTAAGATCTACCTTTATTGAATGCATTTTAGAAGAAAAGGCAATGGCTGACTATATTTAAGTACTTTAATATGGAAAACCATTATTTCTAGAGAAGATATTCATACAATACCAGTTGAAACAAATGTTACTCCATAGTGGTATAGAGAAGCTACAGTAACTCTGTCCTGTACAGGCCTTACAATAGAAATGGGATATGGAATGAATCATCCATGGTTCAGTTTTACTTCAACAAAATTAGAATTATTCAGGCACAAGTGTATCTGACATCCAAGACAAACATGTTACAGCAGGTACCTGCTTGGGTTACTGCTGATGTTTTTTTGTTTCATCCAATAAGTAAGAATTATTCAGTAAGATCTTTCTGTTAAAAGATCTCTGTAGGTAAAATGTGATCCCTGCAGGAAGTTATTTCTGTGGTGCTTTCCCTTAACACTCTGGAGGGGCAGTTTGTTTGGCCCTCCTCTTTTTCCCATTACCCAGCTCCCCACTGTGCCACCTCTCCCCAAGGGCAGCTCTGCCTGTGTCACCCAGGCCTCAGCACCCTTCACCCTGAAGATACTTGACAGTTCCCTTTTTTAGAGAAATTTAGGTGCAAGACATAGACAGCTCACTTGTAACATTTTAAACACATAATTTTTAATAAGCAGTTTTTGTAGGTTGTGACCTTCCTCTTAATTCATCCTGGACTGAAATTTATTTTGAATTTGATCCTTTTTCTGTGTTCTGAGTAGAAGAATGTTCAGGTTCAAATGCCCTGATTTCATTTTGGAGTGGCAAGATCCAAAAGAGGTGAGTTATTCTGCAAATAAAATCACGACTTGCTAATGTGAGAACTCACTGCAAAAGACTCTACAATCTCCCTATTCATCTCACAAAATTTCACTTGGTGACTGTCTTTTACAGTGTCATTTTGGCAGGGCTCAGTCTTAAACCCAAATGTCGATCCTTACTCTGACAGCCACGTTCTTTACCATTAGTCCTGTGGGATCTAGAGCAGAAAAGTGAACAGATCTCTATGCCTCTTTTAAATGTTTTGGAAATATTGTGAGACAGGAAGAGTAAGGTATTCAGATATTATTGTATGTACCTTTTTGTGCTCATTAGTCTGTTATAACAGTCAGATACAATTTGAAAGTGAAAATTCTTGCATTTAAGACTCAGATTTTCTCTTTCAAGGATATGTTGACCTAGGTTAATCACATGTTAATGGTATTGGATATATTAAATCATGAAGAATTGGCAGAAGTGCTAATGTGTTTAATTAAAAGCACCAGAATTACTTTATCTCCCGAGAAAGTGAGGATATGTAAAGTGCAGCTCTGTAGGACCAAATAAGGCAGCAAAACTTAAGTAATGGCAACGAAAAACACGACATAAAAAATGCAGGGAAAACCGTAGAAAACAGTGACTTGACTCGAGATTCCCCATCTGATTACTGGCTGTGTCATCCTCAGTGAGGGTCACTCGGGATGAAGTGGTACTTGTAGGACGTTTCACCGAGGAAAACCTGCTTTGCATCTGTAAATTAATTGAGGACAGCGGTTTGTAAAGACGGTCAAAGACAGCGTCTCCAGCTAACACAAGCGGGTCCCCACCCACTAAATGCAGCAGCAGCCAGTGCAGGGTGAGCCCGGGGTCACTTCAGTGCCGAGCAGGGCAGAGGGACACCGACACCAGCCGTGAATTACTGCTCTCAAACAATGTAGGGCAGGGCATTGATAGAGGACCCTCCGGGCACTGCTCACATTCCCCCACAGGGCAGACAAATAGCTTTGGCTTTTTTATAAGGGGAAAGAGAACCGCGGCTCAAAAGGAACAAACCAGGAATCCTCAGAAGGGGAGAGGATGCAGAATAAACTGAGAAGTCACGACACTAAGCCCGGCTTCCTTTTGCCCCGTCACAGGCAAGACATAGAAAGACAAGGCAGGATTTTAACCTCAGGTCCAGGAGTCCCCCGTGCCCATCCAGCACTGCCCTCACAGACACCTGGACTCCTGCAGAGATGAAAGTTCTGATGGCATTTTGTTTCCTGGGCAAAACTAATTACCATGTAGCTTTATTTATACGGGAAACAGTTTTGAGATAACAAAATTAAAGTTGGAAGATAAAGGTTCTTATAATAAGGTTATTAAAGTTGGAAGATAAAAAGAAAACCTGGAAAAAAAAAAAAGCCAACTATTTTCCTGTGCAGTATTAGAGGCTTCAAATTGTTCCTGTTCTCTGGACATCAGTAAAGCACTGGCACTACTTTTTGCACAGAGAATTCTGTGTTGAGGTGTTAGTTTTGTAAAGGGAATTTTAACCACTTTCTTACTGTTTGCATCCAACTGTTCTGCTGTTATGCAGACCATTAATTAAAGGTGTGACAGCAGTATTTAGACATGTAGATGACAAAAAGTTCTTACAGACTTCACTGTCAAAAAGAAGCATTATACAGATCCAAAATAGCACTGAAGAAAACAATAGATGATTATGAAAAAAAAACCAACAAATTAAATATGTGTTAAAGATGGTAACACTTGCACTGGGTGACAAGAATAAAAACAAATGAGGATTAGTTGGAACAAAAATACAGAGACTCTTGCTTGTGAACTTCTCCATGCACTGCAACAGGGGGTGTGGACATCACAGAGATGTGACTAAAATAAAATACAGGGTATGATTACATGAGATAAGGCAACATAGTAGAGAAAAAAAATAATATTAGAAGGAATAATAATAATTTTGGACACGGACAAAATATTTGTGCCAAGGTGAAATGAAGATGGTTCCCCACATCAGAGGAGACAGTTTTGCCATTGACAAAACAGGACTGTGGGAGGAAGAAAGAGTGACAGCAGTGCCAGTCACGGAAGAGATGGTCAGGCTTACAGCTCTAGACACACAGCTTTGAAAATCATTGTGAAACATTCAGAAAGAGGGACTGGCTGAAACACAGGACTAGGAAGGCTGGAGATACCTCAGAAGTAGAAAGCTGGACGAGCATGCTGTCAGTGAGGGCAGCAGAAGGAATCCACAGGAGTGAAAGCAGCTGCCCAGGTTATGCAGGAAAAAGTGGATTGAACCTTAGAGGATGGTGAGATAAGGAGGAAGTTTAATGTCCTGAGTGACTGGCCAAGGAGTATTAATAATTAAAAAATTAATGTTTAATAGTGTGAGATGCAGTGCAGGATGTTGGGATGAGGGCTATGAGCAGTACCACAAGAACAAGTGGAAAACATAATCTGGAGAATCAGGTTTCCAGGTGTAAATAGATGTTTGCTGAGAAGAAATTTCTCGGGGTGAAACACATGAAATCCTGAGAGAAGAGAGTATAATGTGAGCCACAGGAGGAGAACATGGTGCCACTGACTCTGAAGAGTGTCAAAGACATAAGGTGATGGCTGGGGAGGGTGCAGGGAGCTCAGCAGCTTCCCAGGGAGAACCAGCTTTGCATCATCCAGGGAAGGAAGCAGAGAAGGAGGAGAAACTGCATATGAGAGAAACAGGGAGAAGCAGCATTCCTTCAGTCTTCCAGGAATAGTGGGACCAGCATGAACGTATCAGTAGCTTATTTCAACAGAGAAGTTCAGAATGTAATTAAATAAACTGAAAATCACTTGAGCAGTACCTGTGGCACACAAGGGTTCATCATCTAAACCTTTGTTCCCAGTGTGAAGCTCTGTCTTGAAGGTTTCTGGAGAGCCAGCTCATGTCCAGTTCCACATGGAGTGCAAGGCCTGACTGCCACTGTTGAGATTGGAATCGTTCTCCTTTCATACCAGCCCCTCTGGCAACTTTAATAATTACATTTATGGTTGTCCTATATCATCTTGCCACCCTGTCACACAAACACTGACATCCCCAAGCACAGACATACAAATACAGGCTGCAACAGGGTGATATGAAAATTAGCAGCTCAGGACAAATAGGAAATTAATATTAGAGTCTAATTAGTCTTGATTTCACTTGGAAAAAGAATTAATTAGTCTTAATAGGACCACAGAGGCATCACAAATGTTTTCTTTCCATCAAGCAACGCCTGCATTGAACAATTAACAAATCATTCTCATAAAACATAAGGTTCCAGCACTATTTGTCACTGTCCATAACACTGATATTTTTCAGACCCTCACAAGTGTTTTCTTTTAGGGGCCAGATTTTCTTTGGTTTATTAATAAGAGAACTCCCATAACTGTGGGCAAAGGCATTTTCTTGAAGAAGGTATTTACCTTCTGCAGGTACAAACAAATGGGTTTTTGTAAATGTTGATCAATTCTCCAGCATTTACATTCTGTGTCTGTTATGAATTCCTGTCTCTATGAGAGGTTCCCATCTTTGATACAAACAAGGGATAACAGAATCATGGGGTGTTTTCCTGTTAAAATGTCTTCAGTAATGCTTCTCAGTAGGAGAGGGATACCTTTTTTTTCCTGCCTGTAGGTCAGAGAGTACATTTTAAAATGTGTAAACACATTGTCATAGTGAGACAACCAAGCAGTATCAGCCTGGGCATGAAATGGTTCAGGATTCCCAGGAGATGATTTTTAAAGTCTTTCAATGTAACACAATAAAAAAATTTTTAGAACTGCAAGCAAAAAAATTTGTGGGGGAGTGGGCTCTTTTTTTTTTTTCTTAGGAGTTGTGCACAGTGACTGAAAGACACCTCTTGCACTGTGTGGTAAGAGCATGAGAATTTTACCACATACAAAAAGTAATTTAGGAAATGGATGGTTTTAAGACCTCAAGATTTCATGCCTAAAAGGTGTGAATGCTGCCAGACCCAATTTGCTCACACTTACTGTGAACTAATAAACAGCATCTTGTGTCCTTGAATTTTTGTTTTGCCACCAAGAATACACCTAGAAATCACATTCCTTTAAAAAAAAAAAAAAAAGGTTTTCCAGCATTGCCTCTGGTTTGCAAAAGTAGCAATGTAACGTTTTGCTTAAAAATGTCAGTATTCCTCCATCAATTTAGTTGTCTGTAATGGAAATAGCTTTATATTTTTATATATTTTTATATATATATATATATTATATATATTTTTAGATAGAGATATATATATATATATAAATTATGGTTGTCATAAGAGCTACTGTTGTGTTATGAGGTCATGCTGGTTCCTTTGGGATGATGGTGAGAAAGGCACTAATGCTCAAGCCTGGCTAAGTGGGTCACTGAGTGAAAACCAGAAATTATGGAAAAGGTAATAGCAATCTTGGGACCCTTGGGATGCCTTAAACCTCAGATGTTTCAGCATGGAATCACCATCTCCGGGCTCCAAAGTCCTCTGCAGTGGCCCACAGAGGTGTTCTGCATTTACACTTGTGCCAGTGCTTTCCTGTGGAAAAAAAAACAAGCCTTTTCTCAAAGCTGTATTTTGTCAATAAAAAACAAAACAAAACAAAATAAACCCCAAGTGGACTTTGGTTAAAAAAAAAAAAAAAAAAAAAAGCTTTCAAAATCAGTGATGTCAGTAAGAGATAAAATGCTGAGGTTAAAAGTCAGCTGTCCAGGCTATTTTCCATAGCCCCAAATCTAGAGAAAGAATACATTTTAAAATGTCTTAAGATCAGCTCACCTTAGCACCCTCTAGCAGGGAAAAAGGGAAGAGTTTAGACACTGAGTGATGTGTTGGTGCCCTTTAAAAAATGTTCTGTTCTTGCTCTGCCAACAGACAGCGAGCTCAGCTTCTCTGGGGAGTCCTGACTGCTTACTGAAGATACAGATGTCTTGATATGCAGATTTGGATTCTCCTAAAATCCATGTACTGCAGAGCACTGCTAGAGGAGATACCTACCTGCCCACAGTGTAGGGGCATGGAGAGGGACAGAGATTTTTATTTAAGACCAGCTCTACCACAAATCCGTCATAAACAGGATTATTCCAGCATAGCTCTGAAGGAGATTAACCTCTACATCAGCCATTTCCATCTCATCATAAACATGCTGCTCATTTTGCAAGTATTTTCGCCTTCTTTTTGGTAAAAAAAGGACTTAACCACATGTTCTTTCACTTTTGAGTAACAAGACCTTGCCCTTGCCCACACTGAATCTTTACTGCCAATGCCTCTGAAAACAAAAGTACATCTAGCAGTGAAAACATTTGAGAAATACATTTCTCTCTGTTTCTGACTTTAGATGAAATACTAATTCCTGCTTTTGTTTCCTGCTGTCTTCCATTTACAGCTCCAAAATAAAACACTTCTGATGCTCTCCCTCAGCTTGCTCTTACCTGCTCAGAGGAGGCCTTTTCTCCCAGCAAATGCACTTAAAAAGGACGGATTTTGATAGTGAGATGAGGTGACTTGTCTAAGCCTAAGTAGGCTTTAGACAAGTGTGTTCAGAGTCTCCATAACATTCCTCTACCACGATTCCAGTCTGAGTGTTCCTCCAGGGCAGACAAGTTTGCTCACAGTAGAACTAGAGGAATAATATGAATATTCATTGTCTAAAACCTCTTTTGTTTAATTATGACCTCAGTGAAAATGATTATCCAAGAAAACAGAGTCATGAGCATTAACAATAATTCTCATCTCAATTATTGAGAAATATAATTGTAAATGATTGGTGAAGAGAAGATTCCTAGAAAATTTATGATAATGTTCTTTATTATAATACTTTGTGTTATAGATTGTACTATTCTTTCTCTTTATTACATTTATATTGAAGCCTCTTTCCTTTTCTCTGTCACAAATATTTAAAAATCTGCAGGAGAATTTAAGAGCCTTTCAGCAATTTGGCACACCGGTTTTAGCTCAACTATTATCTTGCTGCATCAAGATATTAATGTAGTCATCTCTCTTTAGTCTCAATGAATTGCTATAAAAATGTCAAACAATTAGATTATATTGGCCAACGCAGCCCTGTTTGATTGAGTACAGATGTAGGCCATGTCCCTTGAATCACACTGATGGAGAGGCAGAAAGGCTTGTAGAACTCCAGTGCAAATTTATTTCAATATATGTATCACTTGGGTTCCTCATGTCAGTACTTGCAATACTAATAACCAAAAAATGCTAAATAGGTATTTTCAGGTGGAATAAAAGTCAATGTCATTCAGGAGAAACACCAACGAACTCTGCTGGAGGAGAAAAAAAATTAAAATTATAAAACCAGCACGGAAGCCTGGTACAAATATAGACACTGCTCCTGGGCACAGATGTGACTAAACCAGAGGGGCAAAATGAACATTTCCTTTACCTGTGGGAATAGCACTGCCCAAGTGCTGGCTCTGCCTGGACCAGGAAATTTAACACACCCTTTTGTGTCAGGAAAACAATCAGTGTATAAATACTTGATAGAGATATCTGGTTACAAGTGTCTCGGTGTTGCCTCTGAGCCGTTCAGGTGGTCACTGGGACTGTGTGACGTCCCCTCTTCTGCAAGTACAAAGTGTGCAGCACTTGCACGTGCAGGCCTGGCATGGAATGAACAGCAAGGGACAAATCCTTACAGATGAAAGTCTCTCAACCATCAGGTGCAGCTCACCCTGTGCTCATTCAGCTATTCTGTGAGCCACTGCAAGAGTTACATGCTCAGAGAAATTCTGAGGACATGACAGAACTGCAAATACTTTCTGAAATCCATTCTTTTCTTTCAACAGAAGATCTTAGATGCTTCTCTCTGCCAGTGTATTGACAGGTAATTAATAAATACCTGTCACATCAGTAGAAGAAAAGACTGTTCTGGCTGCTCCTGCAATGCTGAGAGCTCCAGTGGACCAGCTCATTAATACCAGAATGAAGGTCATGATGTCTGCTTTGAGCAGATAAAATGTTTTCATCACAAACTTCCCCCCCTCCATTCCTCTTCTCTTCCAGGATATTGCAGGTTACAGTTCTGTCTGTAATTCCACTGTCACCAAGCTCAGTTTGGATTTAAGTTCTCTCACCAAGCTCATTTTGGACTTAAAAGGTTGTTCTCCTGCCATCCCCAGCAATTTTCCAATGAACAATCCTGTTCTACAGTATGAAACCTTTTTTCTCTTAATGATGGATTGTGATCATGTCTTCATTGTGCTAATCAAAACAAATTGGGAGCACTGATTTGTCTCTTAAAATCTTGGCATTAAACAGAAAAAGAAGACAGAGAATAGCATTGCAGACACCATTGCTGGGATATAAATATGATCTACCACCCAGCTCCTGGTCAGATAATAAAATACCCATCATATATAATATTTTCACAAGGAAGTCAGTGCAGCTTATGATTGTTCAAGGAAAACTACCAGCTGAAGTTTTGAAAAACTCAGGTTTGTTTTCATTTGGTTTGGTTTGTTTTTTCTGCAACTCTCCCCGCAATGTATTGACGTCCTTCACAATTGACATACTTGTGCAAAATTAAGGGAAAAAAACACCCCAAGTTAAAAAGAATTTTAGATAATAATGAACCTGATTCAGTTGCCTTTGGTGTCCTTATCTGTAGCTTATCTCAGTGCACTTGTAGCATGGAAAAGTTGTTACGTATGTCAATTGTTGAATTGTTAAATATGGTTACGGTGGGCCCATAAAAAAACAGAAGTCTGAACCACTCACCTTGCTAAGAAACTTGTCTTGTGACAATAATCTCCTTTAAGAAAATTAGGTCATGAAAAAGGCCAGATCATTTAAAAAAAAGATTTTTAGATGCCTGTTCAGAAAGTAAAACACAAACTCTAAATTAGTGCAGCTCTAATTCCTGGAAGAGCTGTACATCTTTGGAGGCATCTGGTTCATCCCAACAATTTCAAATGCTAAATGTCAAGTATGAGACCATCAAGAAAAGGGACAGGTCATGAACGTTCAGGCACAGAAAGGATGTAGTGATTGAGCTCAGAACTGACTCTGTTTAATCTTGTTTTCACCCTCTTCTGCCATCATGTGTCAGGCTGAAGCATTATATGAAACAAAGGGAAAATAAATCACAGGAGTCCTTCCGTGATAAAGAAGCATCTCCCTAAATATTTCCCACAGATTTGGACGCTGTTACCAAACTGGAAAGCCAAGTGAAAAGAGGGGCTTGTTATGTTTGGAAATTTTTGCAAAGCTATTCAAATGTATATAATGTCTACTGCTGACACCTTCAATTGCTGATGGTGACACAAAACACTAAGGATTAAGGTTATGTTTATCAAAGATTATTTCCCTTTTAATTTCTTGTACCTTCCTGATCCCCGATATTGGTCTTTACTTCTGAAAGGGTTTTTTATTTTGTTGCCTTCAAATTCTATTGAACCCAGGACTTACAACACTCTTTTGACATTGGAAGAATACTGTACTACTGTGTTCACAATGTTTATTTTAATGTATTTAACAGTATACACACCTATAATAACAGATCAAGATTCACATTTCAGGGAATATTATTACTGCTATGTCATGCACCAGGAACACAGTTAATATTTCGTACTGCATTTTTATAAAAATGGGATTAAATGATCTAAAATTATTCCTTGTACCATAAGTCTTAGATAACCATCTGGAAAACTGCAATTTATTAAATACATTGCCTCTCTTCTTATTCTGAAATAAAGACTACTGTGACTACAGCTTTCGAAAATGCCACCTACCACGTTCATGGAGGACCCCAAACACCTCTGCTCTCACTGGCTGAGAAACTCTCTCATCACCTGAGGAATGACTTGAGTCTTCCCCAGACTACTCAATATTTCAGAGCACATAAGCATCCCTTCAGATTTATCCACATCCTTCAGACCCCTGTTTGTAACTATCTGTCACTGCATCCCCATGGAGACACTGTGGTTGAGGCCTGAATTAACACCCAAGTGGTATTTTCAGGAGCTCTTCCTGATGGCTTTATCTTTCACCCAAACTAAACAGAAGAAAGAATTTTTGCTCATAGGATGGTTGGCTTCCCTTTGATAGCCCTTTCCTGGAAAGCTTTCAGGTCAGGCAGGGTGTCAAAGCAAGGGTCAGAAGGCTTAGCAGGCTGTGAAGTCATCAGTGTTCAGACTCAGATGAATGGGCTTAAACAGTCATGGGAATTATCTGTACTACAACCTCAAATCTGCTCTCATTTCCCTGCCCACAAACACCCCCAGCCATCAGCTGCCATGGTTTGGGATGTGCTCCACCTTGGCAAAGCGAGGAGAGAGCCCTGGTGAGGGGGCAAGCCCAGCACATGGGATGAGAAATCCTCCAGTGAGTGCTGATGGCAGGAGAATCCTACAGAGTTGACACCGGGGACTAATGTCAGAGCTTCTCTTTTTGTTTTTTATCGTTTTGCAGCAAACTCACTGCAGTTCCTTCCTGCAGACCACTCAGAACCACACACTTTTCTTGGACAGCTACCTACTACTCAAATTATGTTCTTGTCCTAGAATATTATCAATAAATTCACCATGATTTTTTTTCCTCCTCCCATTTTTCAGATTACATAAATTTTAGCTGACCAATTCTTTTCATGCTCAAATATATTATGAAACGTCATTTCTGTTATAAAAGCTAATTGATAATGTGATTTGTTATGTTGCTGAGACATAATTCAGAAAGGTATTTTAAAGCCCCTGATACATGGAATAGCACTAACTGTTTAATATTTCTTGTATGAATGGACACAGTGCATGGGAACGAGGTGGTGCCACGTAGATGAAATATTTTCAGAAGCTTTTATTCTTGTTGTTTGGGCTTGTGCCAATGTCGTTCAGCGAGAGAGCTCATATGTCCTGAGCTGTATCTGCTGTAATTTATTCCTGGGTCATTAGTTGGTAGGATTTTTTTCCCTGCAAGTTGCTGAACAATATATAATATTGTACAAATTAAGAGCTCGTAGTCAAATAAATGAACTGCATTCTTTAGAATACTCCACAAAAAAAGTAGAGAAGTATTTTTAACAGTATTTTATCTTTTTATTTCATAAAAACAATTTATTGTTAATGTAATAATTCTTACCACTGTGAATGTCCAGCTGGAGCACTGCACCCAGTCCAGGAGTCCCCAGTGTAAGTGTGGAGCTGCTGGAGCGAGGCCAGAGGAGGTCACGGAGATGCTCCAAGGGCTGGATCCCCTCTGCTCTGGAGCCAGGCTGGGAGAGCTGCAAGGTGTTCACCTGGAGAAGACTCAAGAGAGACCTCAGAGCCCTTTCCAGTGCCTCAGGGGGCTCCAGGAGAGCTGGAGAGGGACTTTGCACAAGGGATGCAGTGACAGGACACAGGGGATGGCTTCCCACTGCCAGAGGGCAGGGATAGATGGGATATTGGGAAGGAATTCTTGGCTGTGAGGGTGGGGAGGCCCTGGCACAGGTTGCCCAGAGGAGCTGGGGCTGCCCCATCCCTGGAAGTGTTCAAGGCCACATTGGATGGGGCTTGGAGCAACCTGGGATAGCAGAAGGAGTCCCTGCCCAGGGCAGGGGTGGCACGAGATGAGCTTTAAGGTCCCTTCCAGCCCAAACCAGTCTGGGATTCCATGATAAAAGAACTTGCCTTTCTGAATTTGTTATTCATACATACTGAATGAATGGTTAAATATAATCCCATCTGCATTTCATCCCCACTCTTTCCATAGCAGTTATTAGCAAGTGCTCTTTCTATGCAAAATCTTATATGAAATCAACAGTCTTAATTCTAATGTTGTATTTACAGCTGAAAATTTTGCTCTACTCGTTTCATATTCAATGTTCAAGAATTAAGCCCTCTTGTACAGCACCTTGCTTAACTATGCTACTGTTTAGTTCTCCAAATAATTGAAGACAATTTGAAGACCCCCCTCTTGGGGGTCTCACACATTACAGAATGAACAAACCCTTCTGTGCTGCACTCAGAGTCCTTTTGCTCCCACTGCCAACACCTGCTGTTGTTAGCACAGAAAATTTGCTATGAAAGCACCTCACCTGGAAGTCTAAAGAGTATCAGAAAATTTTGAGCTTTTAGTTCCTTAACCAAAGCAAGTTTTGAAACAGCAATTTTCTACAGCATTCCTTCTCAGCCTTTCCCTGCTCAGTTCCATTCTTGTTCACTGTCTTTAACAGAGAACCATCCTGGACACTCAGACTATACCAGCTGAGCTGCTGAATCCTTCCTCAGTATAAATAACCAGCAGGTTCTCTCCCTTGTTAAACTGCCATTGTAAATGTAAAAGAAATAGAAAAGATGTTAAATATCTGTGCTCTTTTGATATCATTCCCACTTCTACTATGCATCTTCTCCTGAAGTGACTCCTTACTTGTGTATAATCCTGTCCCTGCACATTGCTACAAACATAGAATGGAAAAGAAGACATTATTGCTGGCACCAATTCCTGAAGGAATGAACTGATGTCTTCTGAGTGCACATTCACTCAGAAGTACAGTTCATCATCCACTCATCCAGTCCTACTACGATGATTTTATTGACTGCAATTTAGCACAGCAATACAGAGAACACCCCCACCACCCCTGGAGGTTTGGTTATGCCTGCACTTCATTACTGATTAAGCAGTAGGCTAAGTTATTTCCACCTGTTTCATAAATAAACCACAGTGGTAAATTACTGAATAAGCTCATTGTACCTGGATATCAGTGGTTTTTCAAACCTTTGAAATCTTGGAAGTTTTTATCTTGGATTCTTCTCAAAGAGCAGCACTGACATTTCTGAAGCATCGAAACTTTTCTGCACTTTACCATTCATGACATTTCTTATTTCAAGAAGGTGGAAGTTAAAACAAATCCATAAGAACTCTCCTGTAGCAAGGCAGCCAAGGCCTCGTGATTTCCACTGAATAAACTTTTTTCCAAAGCCTTTTATGTTAAAGAAACAGCACTAGAAAGGTGACATTCAAGGTGAACAGCACATTAAGTGCAGGGAAATACAGTTTCACAGCAATGAATGTGTTGGAGAATGATGTGAAAATTAATATTGGAAATAAGTAAGAAATTACCAATATAGGGGATATTTGCTATGCTGAACAAGTATGAACACTTGCTTCCTTTAGGAGAAATTGCTTCTTCAAACTCAGCAATCCTTGAACTTTCTAAATACCGTGAATGGGATTTAGGAAAAGCAGCTGTGTCACAGAGGTGCAGTGAAAAGGTATGTCATAAGACCTAAAAATAAACACATAAATTCCAGAACTTGGGGAAGGGACTCATGCCTGTATGTGGCAAAATATGGCAAGTTCAGAGACTTGAAAATACCTGACACTGAATCCTTAATTTTCCGACTGGGTAACTTCAGAACAGTCTATGAGCTCCTCTTTACTCACTTGGTATTGTTATTTAATGTCCAAATAAATGCCACAAAAAAATATATGTCCTGTCTAAATTAAGTAATAAAAGGGAATAAAACCCATGCTTCTTATGGAACACAGTTTGACAGAGCAGCTGCAGTTCATATAAGGTCATCTAATCAAACTGTGAGAGCAAGAGGGAAGGAAGCACAAATTTATATTCTGTTTTGTGCATAAGGAAAGTATTTTGCATGTCATTATTCTATAATTATGGTTTATATAGCCCTGTAACTCTTATCAGGTTCTAACTGTAACACATCAGGTAGCCAAGAATGGTATCTTTTCAGTGCCATTTTAATGTTCTATCAGCATTAGACACAAAAAAACTGTCAGTGGAAACAAGACATCAACATTTTATTGGGGGAAAAAAAAAGATTCTTAAAATGGTGTTAGTTGTAATAACAATCGAAAATTTATACTTTCCATAAGTGCTTAATTATTTTACATCTATTTCTACTGCTATAACTAAAGTTTTAAAGCCTGTAATTAAAAGTGGACTGCTGTTTAACAGAGCATATTAAAAAAATCCAAACACATAATATTCTTATTTGGAATGTTGAAATAATTTCATATATATTCATGTTATTCAGGAAAACCATAGGAAAATAAAGAAAGCATGAAGTAATTAAACATTTTATTCAATACTGCCTGGTTCTCTAATTAAACTACAACTATCTTTATATAAAAAGTAAAAATCAGTTCACTCAGAATAAGGTAACTTGGCAAAATTTTCAGCTATGTTCCTAATAAATCTTCCATGTAAAAATAAAACACATCAAGGAAAAATTTTTCCAAATGGAAGCACTGACATATGTACATATTAATTCCATCCATGCATCAGGGCTGACAAACACCAGCCCACTTTGCATTAAGGTGTGTTTGTTCTCTCCAAATTCCTTTAAAGGAATCACCAAGTTCAGAAAACCTTTGAGTATTGACTGGAATCTCGAAATTAAATATTCTGTTTTCCTGGCACTTACTCCAGTATCACACTGCTTACACCTGAAACAGAAACCAGGAAAAGGTGCATTTTCTTTAGCTCACCTCTCCTTAGGCCATCCAGAAAGAAGCATCTGCAAAGGTTCCCTGTGCACAGTGTGAAGGTGTTCCCAGCACAGAGAGACTGACACAAATCACACCAAAATGACGTTGGGTAAACCATAGAGCACACAGTTGAAAAATGATGGATGAGCTGCAGGAAGATCTGAGGAAGTGTGAGCAGTCTGTTCTTCTGTTCTGTCTCCAGGAGAGCTGGAAGAATCTATTTCCACTATAAAAATATTGCAAAAAAACCCATTCTTATTTCTGAGTATGGCTGAAGAGAAGAATGCTTCAAGTGGCATAATTTAACACATCTTCTCTTTGATTAACATTCTTTTACGTTCTTGCCACTATATCCAAGAAGCATTTTCTGAAAACAACAGGAAACTAGGGATTGTTTCTGATCTAAATTCTTTCTCCAATTCTATGACAGTGCAAGTTATAATTAAAATTTCTTTTATTAACCCTTATTTTAAGAGGTAAGTCCCATACACTGAAAAACAGCAATACAATTTTATAGACAGTTTATTAAAAGTTGTTTTACTGAAAAATCGTTCTCCCCTCTCCAGCAAGATACCAGGTAGAATTTCTTGCCTCTAGTGTGCCCTTTACCATGCAGACTGTCTAAAATCACTGCTGATCTTCCTGCAGTCTATAATCCATTTATATTGCTTATGTCATGCTCCTGATGTACCTTTTCAGTCCCACTGCTTCATTTTGTTACAGTTCAGTGGAGCACAGACTTTAGCTTTTGGTCAGCTCTGACAAAGTGTTCCTCAAAATTTTATTTATGTAAAAATGGCTACTCCAATTATGGTATTTTATCAGTTGTCTTCTGACTCTCAATTCTTATACGAACAGTCACAGAAAATTGTCACAGTTCACCTGCAAGGTTTCACTTCTACCTGAGAACCACCCATAGCTCTACCAGGTTCTAGTTAATTTAATAAAATAGTCTCTTGTACTAAGCTTTTTAATTCTTACTTTCAGTGGAATCCATTTTCCTGTGAATTCCACTCTTATGAAGAGCACGGACTGTCTGCCCAGTTGTTTTACCAAGGCTCAGCAAATCTGGAAAGAAATATTAGTCTCTGTGAGTTTTTAATGAAAGTTTTGAAATACAAGGAAGTATCAACCCTAGAGCCTGGTGCTGTCACATTTACAACTCAATGCAAAAGGATACTTTACAGATCCAGTGATGTATTTCTGAGAATGCGAGTTCACCCCATTTTTGTTTTCCCCATAGCTGATATAACTACAGGTTGCCAAGTCCTAGGGCACTGCTCCTCCCTGGAGAAATCCTACTCTCACCATATGACCATCAACAATCACCCCACTAACACTGTTTTAAGCAGGTCACTGCTCTGCTTGCAAGATCAACCTGCCAACAACCACGGTGGCTCCTGCACACAGCTCAGCTCCGATGGAAACTCCGGGCAAAGTCTGGTGAGGAGCAAAGGAAGAGCAGCCAGGAGTCAGGGAGATGCACACACCAGGTGCCTGAAGGAATAGCAAACACTCACTGTGGAACAGGAGCTCCAGCCTCTCTGCATTCTCCTGCAGGCTCGTGTACCACTGGGTGGCCACTACACAACCAACACCAGTCAGGCTCAGCACCATTGCTGCCTCTGTGGGTCTCTCCAGGGCAATATGCAGGCCACTAAAGAAAATCAAAAGTGGGAGATTAATAGAAGAAAAATGTACATAATGTATATAACTAAATAAACAATGCTTTTTGGAAGAAGGAGAAAGATGGCATTTTCTTGTATGCTGAGCATAAGGTGTTTTCTGACATTCATACAGCACCTTGAATCTCAGGCAATGAATTTAGGTAACTTTACATCTTTCCATGGTGCAGTTTTTCCAGTAGGATTGCTCTCTGTCATATTACTGTAGTTCTGGGAATCTCAGGAAATGTGAAAGGAGGAGTCACACACTAACTTTTGCAAAACACTGCAGAATTATCTTTTATAAGAGAGTCAAAATGTTGGTAATCATGTGAAAAGACTTGTTTAGACACATAACATTGCAGGAACTGAAACCCTGGTCTATGTCATAAGTATGATGTTACTTTGGAGACCTAAAAGCAAATCACTTGTAATGTGGGATTTGATTTTTTTAGTGCTGCACATTTAATTAAGTATCTTTCCTAATTATTGTTTTAGTGATGGGATGGGAGTAAGACTCTGTAAGGTTGGAACTGCAGTAAACAGAAGGTTGAAGTTTGTTTTTATTTGGCTCTGCTTTTCATGGTAACTTTATCAAAAGATGATAATTCAAGTTTTCAGTAATTTTTTGGGGAGATGCTCTGTTTGTCTAAGTAGTTATGTGACTCAGTTTTAAGCAAATGTTATTTTAAACTTTCAGGAGCTTTTTAGACTCAAACATGTAAGTCCTATTGATAAATTCACCAATCTATTATAGTGAAACTTCAAAAGTTTTGAGTTGGAAAAACTAGTTTAAGGACTCACAGTTTGGTTTGGTTTAGGAAATGGCTGTTTAGGGGAGGTGATAAAGGATATAAAAAAAAATACCAGGAGATTGTTATATATTCAGAGATCTGCATATTTACCCATGTAGTTGTGTGTATAAACTCTTACACACAACTGATTTTAACTTATGCATTGTTGCACTAATTAACAGTATTTTTTGAGATTTTTTTTTTTTTTTGGTGGAATGAATAATTAGAAAAGTCAAAAGATATTTCTGTCCCCAGGGTGTGCTCTGCCCTCTGGGTGCCTAGGCACAGCCTCAGGCCCTTCCAGCCACCCCTCTCCTGGTTCACAGTGGTGTCCCTGGAGCAGAGTCTGTCATTTCTGTGTTAATCTTCGTGTCTCTGATGATTGCTCACTGCTCCACTCCATCTACACCCCTTTGCAATGTATCCTGGCCCTAAGGAATATAAGCACGTTATCTGAAAATTCAGAATGGACTAAGGAACTCATGAATAAAATCAGGACACTGAAACTACTCTTCTTGCTTTTAATACCTTTAAACTTATTTGTCACGTGCCATCTGTCAGGAATTCCTACTGGACATGCAGTAAAAGGATACAAACCCTGCCACCTGTCAACTTAAAAGCAAGGGAAATACTGAGATGCTTTTAAGGCTAAAAAATCTGCGATTAATAATATTAAAAGTGCCAAACAAGTTATTTAACACACCATAATAATTTATTTAAACAAAAATCTGTCCGATTGTTAAACCATTCAGTGTATGAAGCCTCAGAGAGACTCTTAAAGTTTATCTGTTAAAGGGAAGTTTTATATACTCAATTAGAACATTTTGAGAATCTTGAAGTCAGTTTGGGAGGTAAGTGCAATGTAGCAAGGTTTCTGTGCCTGATTTTCTTATCATTGCCTTGTAACAGAGCTTTCATCCTATTTAGTTCTATAAAGACGCTCTTCTACTTGCAGAAGTAAAAGAGAATATTTGTAACTCAAAATTTTAATGTTGCTTTGAAATAATCTGCCTTATTGTGGACTTCACTGAAATTACCTTTATCCTACCTTTTGTGGATATCAGAGTTTGTAATTCTTTGGTAACTTTGCTGTGATCGTACCAGATCCAGAAGAATCATCAAATTACATTCTGGAAAAAAATATAACAATGGTGTTTGCACTAATAATAATGCCCAGCATAATAAATATAAGTAAATCAAGCCTTTTTCTAAGTTAGTGACTTCCTTGAACGCAGTTTAAACAACTAATATAAAATTTAGATATTTGAGCAAAAATTGTCAAGTATTATGTAAAGGAACTAATAAAGTCCTCCTAACATTATTTGATGTAATTTTGCTATGGTTTTCCATAGTCTTTTGCAGTTTTTTTTGCTTTCCACATTAGCATAACTGATAATGAAGTCCACGTACCATCTTACTACAGTCAATGACCTGTATGACTCAATTCTGTAGTTACAAACTCTTTTGAAAGAGTTTATGCTATGCAGGTATGGAAATGTTTTCTATGCAGCTCCTCTACACCAGTTACAACCATGCTACACCTCCAAGAGGCCTCATTTTCCTTAAAGGTCTCCAGCAAAATAACTCAGAATACTCTTAAGAATTAAAAGGCTTTGCCTACTGTTTCTTTTGCTGTAGTTTTAATCTGTTACTTATTCTCCTGACCTAAGCAGATGAGAAGTAATTTACTTTTCTGTCTGGAAAGCCTTTGACACACTTGACAACTTTTATGATGTCTCCTCTCAATATGTCAGTCTGTCTTCCTAAAGTATGTTTATGCCTAGGAATAAAAGGTGATGTCATTAAATAAGATTTCTCAATTTGCTTATCTTACTTGGAATGTTCATAGCAACCAATCTGTTCAGTACTACATGAGACATGAATCTCTCCATCCCATAGAAGAGAAATGCACTGCAGCTTGTCAGCAGCTGCTCCCACTCAGCTTGGCTGAAAGGAAGGAAGAACAAAGAAAAGAAGTGACTTTTATCTTACTGTTTACTATCTTAATACTTTCTAGAAATTATCCACAGCAAGCACTTCAGTTTTATTTACTCCAGAAATAATTACAACAGAAGTCAGCATGCAAAGCAAGGAGATAAATCAGACTGCAGAATTCTATGAAAAGTGTAGTAACTCACAGGGAGCTATTTTAATACAGGGGTATACTAAGTTTAGTAACATCTCTTACTGACAAGAGTCATAGTGTATTTTTAGATAAGTAGCAGTTTATCCATAAAAAATAATAATAAACAAATCATTGCTGTATGCATTGTGCAGCTTTGAAATCCCAGTCTTTAGTCTAATATTCAAAGGTAGTATTTGTATAAGCACTCATTGCACCCACCAGGGCTCAAAGACATTAGGGTTTGAAAAGAGATGTGGATAATTAGCCCAGCTGGCAGCAAAACCTGCAATTTGATAACAACCATCCTTCTAATTGCTAGGAAGAAATACTAAAGAATCTACTCAGTGACATTAACTAATTAGGGAAGGTTCCAAAGGACTGATTCTAAAACAGCAGTTAGGAAGGTCGAGTGATGGCCATCTTGACTCACAGGACTTGTCACTGCTTGACCTCTCGAGATCCGTTTTAGCCCTCTATGGTTTTGATCTTAAAAGTGAAGTAGTTCTATAAAGAACGGTGTGTTTATGAATAAACTCCCTAAAATGGTATTACTTCCATAATCAATGTCTGAAATTGAGAACTCTGAGATGTACCTTGAGTGCTTTGCTTCTGAAATCTGTACTCCAACCTTACAGCTGACTCGAGGTGCATGAAGATGCTACAGGTTTTAACACTTGGATTTAAAAACAGTAATGAGCAAAGCAAGAAATTAGACTTAAGCTCACATGCTTATTCATCAAAGGCTCCTCCAGGAGACTTTCTGTCAAAATTAGATTATCTGCATATACAGCAACTCTGACAAAACCCACCAGGCTAAATCCCTTTGTGGCACTGTATTTCCGGTCCCTAAAATATTCTGTCTACAAATCTAAATCTGTGTTTGAAACAGGAACAATGGTCTGCTATGTGTTTACCAGCTCAGCTAAACTTGACCCTATTTTATGACCGAAGACTCTGGGAACAGGCACAATTTTAAACAAGAAACGTGGATAAAACCAGAAAGCAGACAATGTTACATACCTTGGAACATGCATGTTGCCAATGACACCTTCCCACTGTTCTGTGAACAGGTCATGGTATTTTTCTAGGATTTCCTTTATTTTCTGGGAAGGACTTGAAGCTTCTGTAATGACAGAATTTCATCCTTAAGAGTGTAACATGCTACAAACTACACTGGGAAACCTTAATGTCAATAATTTAAAAATTACATTTAGAGGTCATCATTAGATTGCATATTTTTTGAAACCTAAGTCTGGTTTTTAAAATTGAAGTAATTCGTGACAACTATGATTCCCATTTGAAAGGTGCCTCTTATAATGGACAAAAATTATTTGGTAGACAGGTTAAAGACCTTAAAAGCACAAAATAAAAACTGTAGCTACCCTGAGGAAAGGGTAAAGAATTGAAAACCAGTACTGCTCATGCAGTTCTGTTCCAGAGGCTCAGAGAGGACTTAAGCTGGTGGATAAAACAACTGAATTTCCAGTCCTGATTTCAGAAAACAAGACTCCAACGCCACCTCTGCTCTCCAAGGACATTGCATATTTAATGACAAATCGTTTTCTCTTTTTGACTCTATTTCATACGAGTGTAAATTAAAGATAGACGCTAGAGCCAGATACTGAGCACATGAACAGTGGTTTATTTCAATCTGCTGTGAAGGACAAACTGCAAATGCATGAAGCCACTCTCTGTTGTGCCACTGACTCTTCAGCAGCTGCTTTTGTGTTGCATTCAGATTTAAAAACTATTTCAATAGCTGAAGGGAGACAATCGGACAAATGGAGAGGGACTGTTTATGAGGAGTGACAGGACACAGCTTCCCACTGCCAGAGGGCAGGGTTAGATGGGATATTGGGAACAAATCCTTCCCTGTGAGGGTGGTGAGGCCCTGGCACAGGTTGCCCAGAGAAGCTGTGGCTGCCCCATCCCTGGAAGTGTCCAAGGCCAGGCTGGATGGGGCTTGGAGCAACCTGGGGTTGTGGAAGGTGTCCCTGCACATGGCAGGGGGGTGGAACTCGTGATCTTTAAGGTCCCTCCCAACCCAAACCAGTCTGGGATTCCATGATTCAATTAAAATCCTCCATTAACTGTTACATTGTTTCACTGATGCTGCACTTCCAGGGGATAAACAGTGCTGTCTTGACGAACAGCTAAGCTTTTCTGCCAACAACTTTATGTCACAACTTCATTTTGTGGTACAAAAATGTCTCGATTCCATGGGTAGATTGTGAAGAAATTACTATTTAATATATATTACCTGCTTCACTTCCTTCATTATAGGGGTCCACAATGTCTGATAAACAGTTAAGCAGAAAACAATGCGATTTAAACAACAAAAGAAGAAAGTTTAGCTGATACACCTGGTCATGGTTTGTGAAAGGATACATTTAAAATTACGAGCATCAACACTCAAGGGTAAATCCCTATTAACTGTTGCCTACAATGAAAAAGAATACATATTCTATTGCATGTAAAAGTTTCAATCAAATATTAGCAGTATTGCATGTTTTCTGTCAAACAACTAACAGGAAGATGTGTCAAAAAACTAACCAAGTTTTGAAGGCAGGATTAATGAAGATGATACTCATTGTCAATGGAAAATAAAATCAGAAATTATTCTGAATAATCTAAAATGCACAGACATCCATTACATATATACACGTGTCTGCACAGGCAAATACAGATATACATTTATAAAAATTACATGTATACACTCTATGAAATATATTGTTGCAGGACATCTTTTAGTAACTTTAAGCAGCTCCCTTGGTGGGTCATTAAATATATCCCATTTACAAAGTAGGATTTTTCCAAGAAGCAAAATCAACATTCTTATGGACTTATGTGACATTTATTCCACTTGAGAATTCTAGCACACATAATGAGCTTCTGTGCAAGCCACTTGAATGCTTTTCTCTCTAACATTTTTTTAAAAAATAAAAAAGCTATTCCTATTAAGCTTATTTAAAAAATGTGGAAAGTTCACCATTTGAACATTCTTTTTCTGTCGTGATTTTGACTTTGTTTCTTTAGATATTTCAACATCTGTTTCTGTGAAATTGAAAAGAAATTTTTTTTAATATAACATATAGGCAGTTTTAAAAAGTAAATGTCCTCAAAGTATTGCATATATATATTGTATTAACAGCAATAATAAACAACAACAATAATAAACAATTATAACAACAACAGGTTAAAGTGGAAAAATAAAAATTCTTTCAGAACACAAAAAGGCAAAGACATTACCCAAACTGTCTTGCCTAAAAATACTGGCTTAAAAGAGGAAAACAAGCTGGAGATGTGATCCCTTACACATAAAAATGCTTCATTATACTGCCAATTTCAGACAGAGTTGAGCATTGATTATCAAAGCACTTTCTAGGCCTATTGCCACATTTCTTAGTTGTTGATGTGAATGGAATTACTGAAGCTGCTGCAGGACACGCAGATATCAGAAGGAAAAAGAAAGAGTCATATTTGAATTGGAATTTTTATTTGTTCGAGGGAATTTTAAGAAGCACAGAAAAGTGACTTCTATTTCTCACTGTACATGTGACCACCACCCAGAGCACACATTTCAGCCACTGTCACTGGAGTGCCCTGAGGGCTGGGGGGCAGTGTGAGATCCACATTCACACTCCTCTGGCTCATGTTCCCTCAGGCAGTGGCCACCATCAAAATCTCATCAACACAGACTTTGCTCCCTCTCATTTATCTGCTTCAAAAATCAGGCAACCATAAGGAGTTTCACTTTAAAAAAGGCAAAAACAGAAATGGAAATAACTTTATGTGTTCTAAAATTCTTATTTCTGAAAGACCAGTAACAGTGTAGGAGTATGGATGTAAACCAAAAATATTCTAATCTCAGATTATTTACAATTCTTTCCCTTTAGAAAGAAGAGGTGAAATGAAGGCTGAATACTATCAAATATTACATAAGAACACAATACAAGAACCTCCCTGGCACAGAATACTTTCATGGTGCAGAGTGAGATTTTCTAAACTTGGTCTACTTTTTAACTTAAACTAGTTAGTTTAAGTTAAAAAATAAATTTAATAATTTTATGTGGGTTTACCTATGTATGAGCAAAATGTAACTTCACATTTTTAACTTCAGTAACAGAAGGTACCTTTGATTTATAAAAAAAAACTACTTAGTCCCTGTGTTTATTACTCACTTCTAGATCTAAGAAGTGAGTTTTAAGATGACATGAGGTCAAGTTTACCAACTGTTCAACTACCTCATTTTAACTCATTTTGCTGAAGAGTTTCTGTAGGATTCAAGTGTCTGCAGTAGGGAAGTTCATAAAGCCTGTGGGGATCTGATTTTGTATATTTGTGGCACAAAAAACCAAGAAGAAAGTAGTTCAGAGATTAAAAACTTTTTACATTTGTTATTTTGAGCAGTCTTACAGTACTGTTAAAGAATATTAACAGAAGTGTAAATTCTTTTTTTCAGTGCCACAGAAAACAACTTTAAAAGGTTTAAGACCATACTTGTAAACCTGGCCTGAAACTTTGCAAGCCATTTAAGATTCCACTGAGTTTTACACAATTCTTTAATGTATAGAGGTTATTTTAAATTAGTTACCATTGCATCACCAGCCTGTACATTACTGAAATAAGTCTACTGTACTATACAGTCCATCTAAAATCCTGGAAACCTATTGTACGTGTCAGCCTTCCAGTAAAATATACACCACCATTCATATTATTGAAACTTTTAACTATCTTGTTTTCTGCATCATCATGAATATCTTTCATTTATCTTTTATAAATAGGTGCTGTTTATCTCACAGTACCTGACTCAGCCAAACGTCGTCGATTGTAGAGAATCTGGAGAGAAAAATCTCTGGATACAGAACTTATTCCTTCCTCTTTAAATATACTCAGAGCTTCCAGAGGCAATTCCATAAGTAATGGATCCCCTAGCAATACCACACACAATTCTGAATCCATAGGTGTCTCTAAAGAAATGTGACAGAGCATGATTCAGTAGTTCTCAGTTTGTATATAAATAACTGCAGTTAGATGTAAAAACCTAAATTTGCTCTATGACATATGAACTTCATTGCACTGTGGATCAAGTGCACTATGCAAAAATATTTATTTTTATACCATTACTCTGGAGATGTTCTCAAACTTCTACGCACCAATTCTTCAGTGGGAAAAATATCCCCATATTAATGACCAACCATCTCCCATCCAAGTCCAACCATCTCTCCATCCAAGTTTTCCAAACCTGTATGGTTTGGAAAACTCTAAATGAATGCAGAAGGATAGTTCCATCCAACATATAAAACTTTTGTTTGAGAGTACTCTGAAATGTTTGACTTGATATAGAAAATAAACCAGACAAAACCAAGGCATTGTCTTCTCCCTGCTGGGGATTTTGGTATCTGTCTGTACACACACACACAAATTATACTCTGAGGAGCACATACCCTGCATTCCAGCTTGTTTAGTGTCCTTGTCTTTCAAACTCTTTTTTCCTGATTCAGCTGCTGAAACTGTTACACACTGGGATTCTCTGGGAAGAGGAATTCAGTGAAAATATTACCAGTCCTAATACTCATGTAAGTAAAAGTTTTCACAGGAAACACACAAATGCTTCAATGCTTTCAAAATGGAATTTTACAAAGGTTGTGCTCTCTTGGGAGTTCCTGTCCTCTGGAATCCCATCTTTAAATAGTTTAATTCTAATGTTGCATACTGAACTATTAGTCTATCATGTGGCTCAGTCTCTTAGTCTGGCATATCCTGGATATCCTGTCCTTCAGGATGGAAAACTTTCATTCAGCAGGACATACTTGCTAAAACCATTCCTTTATTTGAAGGACTTTGAGTCAGAGTTCTGTCTTCACAAATGATAATTGAACAAGTCAACATGTCTTACCTGAGAGCAGAAAAATCAAACTGTGCCAGCACTGGTTTCAGATATTCTTCCATCATTTCTAATATTTCAGAGAAATCTGATGTCAAATCAAGTCCATTATCATCTGTTTTCTCTGTTGGAGTCTATCACACATATTGAAACAAAAATTGGAATACTTTCCCCCTTCATCCTGGTCAAATACCATTATTTATATAAACTTTTTAATATTAAATCAGAGGCTAAATCAACTTATTTGAAACATCATAAAATGCAAAATATGAAAGGTCAGTTTAAAAATTACTTTACCTCAAATTTTCCTATCAGCATTTTGCAAAACATTCCAACATAGGAATCAGTACAAGATTATTGGTCTTTACTTACACAACTACAGCAATCTTTACAAACTTGCCAATACAACAAGTACTGGCCATAGGTAAGAGAAAATTATCAATGCTTCACCCATCTACAATAATGGGTGTTTTAACTGGAAGATGCCAACATGATGAATAAAACAGAATTGCAATTCAAGAACCAGATTTGTCAAAGTTGTGTCATTAATGACACAGTGAAAACTTGTACAGAAAATTCGATATGATCTGTATTTTTTACCTTTATACTAACGATGGAAATAGGCCTATACCAGCTTTTGTTAATGCTATATTTAAGAGTGAATTTTCCTTATCATTAGATTTTCTCTTAGCACAACTTGTTCTCACTGATTGTGACAATGTCCTTAGGGAACTGAGCCTTCCTGCAGTATCAGAAAGCTTTTATCAGCTAGAATTTAAGAGGGTTCTTCAAACTTAAGACTCCAACAAGATGTGTCCTTGAAGCAAAATTTTGTGACTAACAGACTTGGATCAACTGTGTCCAAATAAGGAGCTACAGTGCAGAAGATACTGTGTGCCCTGGAAAAACTTTTCTGTGTTGGAAATCAGTAATAAATCATTGGCTAAGGTAGTTTTATTTTAATTAAAGGGTTGCAATCTATGATCCTGTTTTTTTCCTTGGGACAGCACGGGGTTTCATGTGATATAAAAACCAATCTGCATTTGCAAATGCAAATCTCATAAGTACAGTACATTTTCAAGTACATTTTCATATTTTTAGTACGTATTTTTCACCCTATTTTAAATCTAAGGTAATAAAATACATTACCACATCTGTTTTGGAGAGAAACTCTTGCAAGTTCTGAACGACATTTTGTTGAAGGTGACTCTTCATTTTTTGCTGCTTGTACAGACGCACTTTTTCCAACAAAACACGTAATGCATCAGGATTCACAGGAAATCGAGACACTTTGGCCTGCACTGTTAAAAGGAGGATAACACCCTCTTAAGATTCCTTCTGAGACATATTTGTACTTGAAGAAATAATTGTACAAAGACCACCAGTTTCTAAAGCCGTGGTATTTTTTTTAAATAAATACAAACATATATATAAGCACAAAATATATACAGAAATGCACAGTGAAAAAAACTCAGTAATTATTTATCTATTACGACTTCAGCCTTCAAATAGAAACAAAAATTCTGCAATTTGTGACTAGATACATTATATCTGATAGCATATATTTAGGAATTTACTTTCCTTGATAAGAGGAGAAGAGTTAAAATTATTTGACAAAGTATTTTGAAATTTTACTGACTGCAACAGTGAAAGCTATGACTTATGAGAAAGCCTTCTCATAACCTCAGTGCCATGATTTTTTATCTCTCAAATAAATATAAGAGGTACTTACCCATCGGTGGGGGGAGTTTTTCTTTTTGCTGTGCAGTGCTTACTTTGGGCATCTCAATCAATGAACTGTACAAATTTGATCTGTGGAAAGAAGGAAAGTGCTGAGTAGATTATTTGACTGTTCAGCCTTGTTTTATCACTCATATTTATTAGATGAGTAATTATTACCCTCTAAAATAATGTGATCACAAATACTCTCAAAATGCAGTCTCTACCCCCATCCTGGGTTCAAAACCCTGCAAAGGTAAGTTTTTTTATTACAATAAAGCAAATAAGGTAGATGTCCATTTGTTCTATGGCAGTTGTTTAAGACCTTTTAGAACTGGTGAATGCACTCACAGTCAATTGCTTTAACTCAATTTATGAGTGGTTGCTAATTAGGTTGCAATCATCAGATAACTGGTGGTTTTATAAAGCTAAATATGACCCTTCCTAACATTTGCTGGAGCATAAGCAACAGGGGCTGGAAACTACTAACAGAATTTAGAAGGATATCAAGAGTGGCCTGAAACCTTTCAAGTGACTTCTTGAGATTTAAGAGAGAATTAGAGAAATCAAAAGTACAGAAAATGTCCAGCTTTGAGCTGCAGGCAGTTTTATTTATATATTAATTTGTTCACTATGCTAAAAATTCAAGTCCAGCAAAATTAGAAGTGAAAGGCAATAAATAACCAAAATAGTGATTATTTACAGGTAAAAACAGATGACATTTGTAACAAAAAATGCTAAACCAAAATGATGAAATTTTATACCTGTCTTCTGAGTGCTGGAGAATAACTATGTAGAAATTGGATGGCAATTCATCCATTATATTAAAATGTTCAACAGGAATACAGAGGTTCCTCCATGCCTGCACAATAGTACAAAAGTAGCATTATTTTCATGGATTTTATAAACCCCATTCTCAGTTCTTTCATTAGAAAATTGATAATGATTCTAGCAAAAAAGGTACTAACACACACACACACACACATATATATATATTAATAAAATGTGCCAGGACAAGCAACTCTGTCCAAAGAACAGGAAACACTTCCCTTGAGGGAAGTAATCACTGGCACAGCTTGCCCAGGGAGGTTGTGGAACCTCCATCCTTGGAGTATTCAGAAGCCATCTGGACACAGTCCTGGATTACTGGCTCTAGGTGGCTTTGTCTGAGCATGGGGATTTTACAAGATGACCTTCAGAGTTTTTTCTAACCTCAACCATTCTATGATTGTGTCATTTTTGTGCAGTGCAGAAGGATGCATAAATATTAAACAAACTAAAAGCACTGTAACTTAGTCCACTCTTCATAACAACATGACTTTTTTGGCTACTCACTATTTCTGAAGTTAAAATGCTATCAAACTCTACCAGAATATTAGCAAAAGAAGGGAGTAGGATAATTCATAGTAATGTTTGTAAAAGTCCTTCAAAATCTTGCTAAGAACAGGCATGTCACCAACAAGTACTATATACAATTATATTTGGGTTCTGTGGCACAACAGAATCACAGAATTGTTCAGAAAAGCCCTCTGAGAGCAGAGCCCAACTGTTCCCCCAGTACTGCCAACCCACCACTGCCCCATGTCCTGGGGCTCTGTGTGCATTTACATAATATCTATAAACCTTAATAAGAAGCTTATCTCAAAGTTACCACTGAAGTAGCAGCCAGCTGCTGTTCCACACGTTTCAGAAGATCACTTGTGTTTCTGGTTTGTTTCAAATGATTCTGGAGATGCAGCAACGCTGCCAGCTGAGAGCTGCTGGTGTTGGATGTAGCTGTTAGGAGGATACTCTTCATCATCACAGACACTGAACAGCTCTGTAAAAGTTTTACATTTATTGTCCCTCACGAAAATTATCCAAATACATACATACACTATGTGTGAAATATCTATGATGAAGAAAAAGTCTCTTGTTTGAAAGGCGAGATGAACTAGCAAAAGCCTGCTGTTTGTGCTTCCAGGCTAATGTTAAACAGTCTGGCAATAACTTAGGAAGAGTTCTTAAATATGAATAGCTGGAATTGATTTGTCTACATTTATCATCGAGGTTCCTGCATTTCATCATCGAAGGTCCACGTGGAATGGTAAACACCATGTTCTGAATTTAGCCTTTCAAGTAAGCTGAGTCTTTTCTGTGTTTCTGTGCCTTTACTGAGTAGCCACATCACAAATCTTAATGCACTTCTACAAAGAGCAAAATAATGGATAAGACTATATAAACGTTTCTTTCAGCAAACAGAGCAATCCTGTCCTTTGAACCAATGCTAGCTAAGAGCTAAAACACCTTTTTTCTTTTAATGTAGCTGTCACATTAAAATAAAAAAAAGCAATTCAGTTTGACCTCATAAAAAATTCCAAAGGAAGGCTTAATACAAACCTTTCTGGGCAGTAGTAACTGAATCATGAGAATTTTTGCCCAGTAAAAGACATGACTACTCTTGGTTTTGGTGCCTTGATATGCATTCTACTCAGCTTGTTCACTAACAAGTATGACAGCACAGCATAAATAATACAGTGTGCTGCAGGAGTACAGGAATAAAGGACTGAACCATGAAATCCAGTATTAGCTGATTCTGATTTATCAGAAGACCTATCCAGCCCACTCCACCCAGAGGTGCAGATATTTGCCAATTTAAGTGTTGACAAAGAATCAGGTGCTTTCTGCTCGTCGTAACTTCCTTCAGTTGTGTTGCTACTGGCAGGAAGGAAAGTAGTATAAAGTGCTTTTCTGTATTTCTGTAACAGAGATGATGGTGTAGGAATTATGTGCTATCCCTTCCTGATGTGGGGAATATAAGCCTCAGAGCTGCTCCTCATCTTCTCTGGGATGGAGGCACATTTTCACATGAATGCATCACACACCATCAAGCCATCCATGGGACCACGCTGTGCACGTGTCAGTTCGACAAACTGAATGTAAACCTTTCTTATACACTTCAAAATAATGAGTGAACAGATCCAGAGAAATATTTTTAAAATTATTTCTTAGGGAAGAATGAAACTGTATTTTGTTGTAATGTCTTAGCCTAGCTAATCAAATGATGGTAATTTATTCTTATTAAAATTTTTTCATGTCTGCAATCATCAATGCAAACATCAGGTCGAACATAACAGATAACACAATTGTTAAAAAGCCACCAATCAGATGATCTGAACTCACCAAACACATCACATATTTGATGACCTGTGTTACCAGTTCTCACATGGGACCCTACACGTGTTCTGTATGAGCAGTTCTCAGGCTGTGCCAATACAGGTTGGTTTATGCAACTTCCACCATTCCCTCACTGAAAAGCTGCACAAACATTGCTCCCTTACCTGATGAAGTGCCAAAAACTGGCTTGCTGAAACCGGATCAAACTGCTGAAAGCATTCAGCCATTTCCAAACTAGCAGGAGTCAGTACATCAGTAATGTTCTGACTGAATGCAACCCCCATGCACTGCAGCAAAGCCTCACTGGACTGAGAAAGGTACTTCTGAGCCATCTTATGTTCCTTCTAGATGATAAAAATAAAAAGATTTATATTAATATCAAATATTTGTTATATGTTCACAGATTACTAATGTGTTAGAGAAAATAAGTATTGCTTTTTTGACTAATTTTCACGCTTCTTTTTAAAGCATTTACTTAACACATGAACAAAATATGCAAACACAGATTAATTATTTAGCAGACACCAACATCTGTGATACAACATTAAAAAAATAAATGTTTTAACACAATACTTTCTTTTAACATGAAATGTGTACTTAGCAAAACAGACTGAATTCCAGGCAACATGAGCCATTCAGAAGCAAGGATCAATACAGCTGTTTCCAGTGACAGTTACCTATATTTAATCCAAACAAACCCACAAAATCTCTTATCTCAGGTATTTCTTGATTTTCCTGGCATCACAAACTTTATATTCCCAATTCCTAGAGTGCTTTCAACTGCAGCAGTTAACAGAGATCAGCTCACTGAATTTTACCCAGGTTTTGTGACAGAAGTAATTTCTTAGTTCCCAGTCTGCACGATGTTGTGCTCCCTTCGAAAGACACGGCTGGGAGGCAGAGAGGAAGCTGTCAGCTCATCCAGTCCTGGATGCTACCTGCTCATCAGTGGGGAACTGCTGAGGGAGGAATCATTTCTTTCTAGGAGCAAGTGGGAAAGCTCTCCTGGGAGCTCCCACATCCTGGGGGGAAGGACAGAGCAACACATCAGGGCAGGGTTGGAAAGCCTTTGTTGGAAGGTGTTCTGTAGATTTTTTTTCTTTTTAAGTTCGTGTTACAGACATTTCCACTGTCAGTTCAAACAGAACTGATGCACTGCCCGTTATTCCATAAAAAGGAAGACTCAAATTCTAATGGAAGCTCATATGCTGATGTACCTTTAATTCCTGTATTTTCCTCCCGTACTTTTCATTATGATATTTATTAGTCAGTAAACCATTGTCTGTCCCGTCCTGTTCTCTGCATTCTGCTGAAGTCAGGGAAGATTTCCTGATGTCTGATTTAGCTTCTTCCTACCCAGCACAGTAAAAAAAAAAAAAAAAAGAATAATTAATCATCCCATTAAGTAAGGTTGGCTTAATCTCTTTTGTGAAAGTCTATGTGAAAATGGAGTTCATCTTAATAAAAATCACTACCTTAACTCCTTGATGGTGAGAGACTTACTAATATCATCAGACATAAAAATATCTTAATATGTTACAATGGCAATACGGCCAACAGAAACTAAAAAGGCCCCCCCATACAACCTCTGAGATTTTAGCTTTCTAATATCTGTTCCCCATTAATTTCTTCTGAATGCTTTAATTCATCACTGAATTTATAATGCCTCAGTCAACTTTCCTTTTCTTACATGGGGTTCTTACTACAACAATAAAGAACAGTTTTATACAAACTTACATAGAAAATATTTGGGCAGATAAACTCTACACACAGAAATTAATCTAAGTGCAGAAAAGAATGCATACCATAACACTGGGCTTCCAGTAAATCTCTGAATACACAGGATTTACATCAATGGCAAGGAAACGAAGAGTTTTTCCAGTCAGATACAGGCATTTGGATCTGATGTCGGGACAGCCTTTACAGAGATTCTGCACATTTGCTAACTGAGCCAGTGTAATGTGACCCACAGTGCATTCCAGATGCTTCCAATCCTGGCAAAATACATATTTAGATTTTTATCTGCTCATAGACACCCACACAGACAAATATACTTTAAAAATAATTTATCTATTCACATCTATTCACATACCAATATGTATGTTAAATGTGATTACACTTTAAACCACAAATGAGCTGTCTTTAACAGATATACAAATTCATTAACAACTGATTAAAAAAAAAAAAAAGTTACATGTCAGATCCATAAGCAAAGTACAATCAATGCCAAGGAAAACATGGGGTAAAGGAAGGGTGTCCAATAAACCATCCTCAGGATTAAAATCACTCACTTGAACCTCCCTTGCTGCAAAAATACAGAAATGGTCTGGAGAACCTCAGTTCCCTCAGTAGTGGAAGAAGTTGTGCTATGAAAAACTTCCCTGGGAAACTTTGTTATACCTTTTATGCAATTCATAGCACTAAATATTTTGTATGACCTGCTCTGATGCATCCTCTTCAATGATGAATGCCTCCACCATTTCATGAGATGACACCTCTCCCACTTCTTTACGCTTTTTCTCAGTAATAGTAAGATGAAAAATATCCAAAAGAATTTCCACAAGATTTATTTTCCTGTTAGCTAATTGCCTCATTAATGGGATACTAATATTTGCACTCTGAAATACAAAGAAAATAAATGCAGAATTTTAATTTCATGTATTTTTGCAAATTTACCTGGTAAGAAGTTAGAATGTTGTATTTCTTTTAAGTGAAGAAGCAAAGATTTTAGCAATCTCACCTAGATAGAGCAGAAATATTCCAGTGAAGATATTTAAATAATTCAAAAGATAAACTTCAATGTCAAATACATTACAAAGCAATCAAAGTAGTTGCACAGAACAAGAGCAGCTGGGTTTCTCCTTTTCACATTTTAAGTACCTGGTACAAATAATCAATTCCAGGAGCTACAGCTGGATGCCAGAGCATAATAATGGTATTGGAAAAGGGCTGCAGGCTTCCATTACCCACAGTACACTGACTGGAGGACAGATTTCCTTTATTTATAATAATGTTTGGCGTAAAATTTTTTTCTCCTGAGAAGAAACACTTTATGCTGAAGAATTTTAAACTACTGAGGTATTTAGAGAATCAAAAATATCCCCAAGTTTATACTTTTTCTTTTGTAGCTATTAGATAAATTCCAGAATTAAATAAAATTTATAGAGGCCAAACAAATCCTCTCTTCATCCCTTTTTAAACTGTACATTCTTTTGGCATGCAATATTTCTTTCTATATTCAAACAACGCTTATCACTGCAAGAAGATAATCTCATTTGGGGCTCCCAGGAATTATCCAAGAATGAGTGAATATTACAACTAAACTAGATCTTTTTTTCCCACGTGTAGGAAAAAAAAAACATCCACACCTCATTATATGCCAATAAACTCCAAACATTCTGAAACACTTCCTCAGTTTTGGATACTGCCCTCTGAGCCAAGTTGTAAGCATCCAGATAATGACTGTGTTTCTCTTTTCTGTTCCTTTCCTGCTTGGCAATCAACCTGAAAAAAAAACAACCCACCATAAATCCAAACAACTAACATAAGAAAATGCTTATTTTCATGGTATAAGCACTACTGAACATAGATAATAAAAGAATGAGCCTATTAGATTGATTAAATAGATGACTTAATACATAAAAAGATTAACCAAACATTGTGCAGGTGTTTTTTTAAATGTTCAAACAGGAGAAGGGAACATTCACAAGCTATTTTTCCATGGTCTTTCTCCTGGAACGGCCCTTGAGTCAAGACCCAAAGAGAAGAAAGGCAGACAATATTCCAGAGTATGTCATTCCCAGGAACAAAATGGCCCAGGCACAAACCATGTCCCAGTTGTTTTAAGGGGGTATCTTGGAAGCCTCTGGGATTCCAGGCACACCACGTTCTGCACTTTTGCTATTGCACGAATTTCTAGAGAAACATTTCAACAGTAAGAATGGTGAAAGCCTGTAAATACTTGGGAATGATTGGTGTGGCTCCTGAAAGACCTTTGCAGATGGCAAGTCAAAACGCTGACTTAAGAGGCCTTGATACTTCGTTTTGACCTCAAAACAGAACAAAAATCACTGGTACCACCTAAAATTAACTCTGCCTTCAGTGAAAAGAATGTCTGATTGTACAGTACTTTTCTGAATACAGAACATGTGAAGAATGCAGGCAGGCATGTAACACCAATACATAAAGCCTAACAACTTTATCTGCTCTTTTCCATCTTTAATTAGACAACAAAAAAATAAACAATGCAGTCTGTGGACTAGTTCAACCTAAATAAAATTTTTCCATAGAGGTACAGTCTTACCTATGAATATTTGCACATTCCAGCAGTATCTCAGCACTGGAGTTTTTATGCCCATAACAAACAAAGTCCTTATCAATTTGAACCAGTTTATTGTAAGATTCCTGTAGCATATGTGGCAACTGAGCAGACTCAGCATTAATTTTCATCTGATCTTGGGCAAAATGTATCTGAATAAGTGTTTTCCTAGAAAAAAAAAATTAATTACAAGACAGCAGTCAGAAAGCACAGGCTCTGCTTGAGAACTGACACATTTCTCTCTGCTTTCCTTTAAATTATAAAATAATTCCATTAAAAACCCCCTAGTTCTTAAAATGTGTGTTTTGCAAAATATATATTATATGAATGAAGAGACAGGTACCTGGCTTCAAGGGATGCAATCATAAAGCCCAGCTCTGCCTGCCTGCCAGGCCTCCTCAGTAACATGGACTGGAACACGTTCACAGTGTGTGCCAGAACCTCACAAGCCTGCAGGCAACACCACAACTTTCAGAATTCTATTCTAAATGTCTGTATATAATATGAAATGTTCATTCAGCAAGCTTAAATTTTGCACAGAACATGTTAATTATCTTTCCCCAGTATTCCCCAGCTGGCTCTTGATAACTGTAAGTAGGTTTAGAAAGTCTGAATTAAGATCACACTTAGGTATTTCGATGATCAAGTGAATGGTGCACATACACACACGGAGGGAAGATGGAGCCAGGCTCATCTTAGAGGTGAAGGACAAAAAATAGTAAATATGAGTTCAGCCCAAATCACAAGAATCCCTCCATACAACACAGACTTGCACACCCTATCAATACAGGGCAGATCATCACAGATACAAGATTATATTTATGCTGAAACTCTTGCAAGTTAAGGGCCGAACAGTAAATGGATATTTTAATGTCATAGGTCAAACACAAAAAGGCTTTTCTAAAAAACTATATATATTATAGTAGTATCTTCCAGGATCCAGAAACAGTATTTGTTAAAGTATTTGGAATACATGAAAACCATACTAGGAAATAATATTGAAAGGTGTAATTTTTCATAACTATGGAAAATAAATACACCAGTGTTAACAGAGCTGTCTGAATACAAAAGCATTCTAATCAAGAGAACAGATTTCTGGCATTTTGTCACACATGCTACATTATAATTGCTCTTATTTCAGTAGAAGGATAGAGATTAAGATATAAGAACATCCTAAACTCCTGTGGGTAGAATCTCATTCCTAGTGGCCTGCATGTGTTTGGAATCTGTAATTAACGTTTGCTGAACATACAGAGAAAACAACACTTTAACACCTGATTTTGTTTTTATTGAAATGCAAAGGCTGTAATATTTCTCTGAAAAGGACCATTGCTGAAAAAAACCCAAACCACAACCGCCAAGCCAAAAATCTTCCTTACCATGCTCTGTTTTCCTTCCCCCTCTTCCTCTAGAATTGCTTCTATCAGACTAAGGGTACTGTTGTACCAGAAGTGCTCATTTCCTCCCACAAGCTGGGCTTTCTCCAGGAGTGCTTTAGCTTGTCTGTGGTTCCTTTCCAGATTAGCCAACACAGCCAGTAAGTACAAGCACCTTGACACATCAGACAGGGCCCCCAGTTCCTACGTGGAAAGATATGGGATTTATATACCAAAATCCACTACTGCTATTCCTATTTGTCTGTCTGTATTTTAAACTTAGAGGAATAAAAAACAAATGGTATTCTCCAATTAGCTGTTGAATTTCTTAGTTACACCTTATACAACTTTTTTTTTCAAAACCATGAAGTGTCTACTTCATATGAGGAACTTCAAATCTCCTTTCTTTATGTTCCCTTATATTCTACCCCACAAGTAAAATAAGCTATTTTTCTGCTATTGTTTAGTATGTATAAATCTGCTAGTGGTTTGTCAGCATCTGATGAAGAAATGTGGTGATGAAAGATATTTTTATGAACTGGTATGTAGATACATTAGAAATCCAGTGACCTCACAATAGTTATAAGCTATATAACCAGTAGTATATAAGGGATAAGTATAGTATAAGATTTGTATACTAGCACACAGACACACAGGGTACTAGTAAGAAATTATATCATTAAAATTATTGTCCTCCCTAAGGTATTCTGAACTTTTCTCTACATACAATACTTAATTAATGCTTTAAAAAGAGGCATGTATTATTAGTGAATATTATTCATATATTATTGTTCAAAGTATTCATGACTATGCTAAACATACATAGGCAGTTTTTACTGACATGAGAAGTAGTATTACACAAAATAACAGATAACAACCACTTTTTTTTTTTTAAGTAAATAAATACTTTTATTTACTGCTGCAATAATTATGTTTCAGTACCTTGTATAAGGAAGCAAAGTGCTCTAGTGGAGAGTGGTGGATATAGGGCAAAGATCTGAAATATAAACCCTTCATCGTATTGACATGATGCAGGTTTGTTTGGTGGAACACATGGACACTTTTTTCAGATCTGCCAGAATTCTAAGGCATAATTTCAGTTTTACCAAAACACAGTTAGTAGTAAAACCACAATGAAGTTCAAAATGAAATAAGTAGACTTTCAAATGATCAAAAAGTTGAGAGGATGGAGCTGAAAACCCTCTCTCTCTTCTGAGCAAACCTTGAACCTCCTCCACCTATTCAAACAAACCTGTATCCTTCAAGGCCACTGCAAAGCAGACAGAGATGCTAACACTGCTCCACAAACTTAAATAACCTTCAGGCAACTCCCATGAAGTTGGACTGAGATGCCATATATTTAAATGTATGTACTTTACATGTATAAACTCAAAATGACATTGGTTTGGTGAGGACGTTTATTTTTGTAGTTTGATTATTGTTATGAGGAATAATTGCATCAAAATTAACATTTTTTTCTCTATGTTTTATTAATGTTTCTTTTCCCATTCAGCTTTTATTGTACCTGAGTTGCAGCATGGGCCTCTGCAAGCAGAAGTCTTGCTGGTTGATACAAGCCAAGCTGGATGAGTACATCAGCTTTTTCAATCCACAAGGAAGGGAAAGAAAGTGCACTCAGTCCTTTTCCTGTTGCTGCATTTAACTCAAAAATCTGAAAAACAACAAAAGTTGGTTTTTTTTCACACCATCATAAATGTCAAAACTAATCTAGATGGAATATAAGTTGTTATTATCTATTGTATTCCACAGTCCAGCTCTATGTTACAACTTGGAAATTCAATGATATATTACAGGAAAAAACAGGTTTATTGTGAGATTTGGATTCTATAATCCTCAAAAGGCATTCAACTAGTAAGCATATACTATTAAAACTAATTTTAGGACAGATTAACTACTTCAGATATGCTACTGTCACAAAAAGTTGATTCCTGGTATTTTACATGTAAAGAATGGAAAAAAACATAAAAAGAGAAAAATGGTATGACAAAAGTAAGGACAGAATTGCCGTAATAAAGAGCAGAGTGGAGGTAAGCTTTAAAAAAATCAGTAAGGCAATTATCTTCCTAAAGAAGAAGCAGTAAAGACAGAGCTGAAATATTTGCAAGCCTTTAAAACATTATGTAAGAGGAAGCAAAAGAGTTTGTGGTAATGTAGGGCAGAGAGAAAGAAGAGAAAAAAAATGAGACAAAGAGTGAATACAGTGTCTTTTTTGCTTGTCAGTCTTTTCCTCTGGTTTGCATTAATCCTCAAATCCGTTTATAGGAAAGCAGTTTTACTTTGTATGAATAGAGATTCCACTCTTGTTCTTCCTCACTACAAATAATGTGCCAGGCAATCCCAGCTCAGCTTCAGCTGATGCCTGCCAGTAGAATTTAAGTAGCATTCCTTTTTTATCATTTTTGTGTTCATGTATTTCTCAAGTATTACCTAAAAAAACCCCAGCAAGTGTATTTTTAAAAAATTAAGAGTAATTTAGTATAGAAACTGAAGCAGAAATGAAAACCTTTTCACTTGAATTAAGGATATTCTCATCCCTACGAACATTCAGCTCAGCATTCCCAAAAGATGTTTTTCTTTCTTCTGTTTCTGTACGTACAGTTTTTGATTTTTTTAGTGCAATTTCTTGCCTACACCTAAATCAAAAGAAAGAAAAAGTAAATTCATTTATATTTTAAAAACATATCATAAAGAAGTATTAGTGTGTTAGGAATCTTCACCACGTACTCATTCTGCGGACAGACACACAACATTCATGCACAGAAGTTTTGGGCACAGCTAATATACCAAAGTTGTGTTCAGAGATCAAGTTTTTTAATATTTCCCCTCCAGCAGCACTTATCAACTTTAGGGGAAAAAAGTCCCAACTAAATACAGCCTCTGCAGTGAAAATACATACATTGCTTGTTCCAAGTCACTAATATGTGTTTCTCCAGCAGCTCTCTCATGGTACACAGATGCCTGACTCAGTTTTAAATCTGAACATATCAGGGCAATTCTAAAAAGGAAAAGAAAAAATGGTCAAGAAACAATCAAAATCCTTCATATATTACATTATATAAACATACTGTATGTAAAGAGCACATATTCTACATTGGTCAATCCTGCCTTCTCATGTCTTGGTTAATATTGGCAATAAGACTGTAAATAAAAACAACAGAAATGCTGTAGCTGGAATTACCCACTGACAGAGGTCATCAAATCCCTAATCATAGAGAGGCATCAAGTCATAGATAAAAATAAAATACCACAAAATAAAAGCAAATCTTGAGGAGTCAACCAAAAAATTTGTCTGGCAAATCTTGGCTGAAAATAATTTCCTATCAGTAAATTCCTTTTAGTCTTGTAAGACAGTAAGTCAGTAATAAATTGGCAGTACAGATAAACACATGTATTTGTATACATGAATATTTATCTGTTCTGTTCTGTGGGCTTAGTTTCAAGAATTTTAAATATACATTAGGTGGCATTTTGCAAATGGTCGGAAAATAAGCAAACAATTATTGCTTGTAAATGGAACTTATTAAGCAAACATTATTAAATAAGCACAATAAACTGTTTTAACTAAAACAACTAAAATTTTCTATTGCATGCATATTAAATATTTTTGAATAAAAACTTTTAGGGGTGATCATCCATGAAAAATAACATCCTTTTGGTCACAAAAATATCCATAAAAATGCACTTATTAGGGAAACTTCTTTGTACCCTTCAGCCAGAGACAAGATATTTTTGTTGCAAGAACAGAGCCTGCTTTTGAGTACTTTATAGATAATACTTTTCTTGGAACTCTTTTAGACTTTGTTTTGCTCAGTTAGGTGACAATAAGTCATTTCAAAAATTATTCACATGGAAGTGGCCTGGCTTTATATTCTTGTACACTTTCCACGTGGAGATGATGTTTAGTAACAGATAAACTTAGTGGCTTTTAATTCCACAAACTGAGTCATCAAAATTCTATTAAAGTGCATTAAAAAAGAAATTAAACAAAACCCCACCACAAATACGACACAGTAAGTCACAAAAAGCCTTGTTACTATTTAGTGAAATGTTAATGGATGGTCCACTCCATTCAGTTTCTCTTCTATTTAAAATAAATAAAGGATACAAACCGAAGGTGATAGAGATCAGACAGACTTCTACATTCCACAACTTCACTAGCAATAACTTCAGCTAGCTGAAAGATGGGAAGAATTAGGTGGGGGCAAAAAATCTTCTGTAGTTCTTTAGATAAAAGATCCATAAAATACAAAGTGCAAGTCTGAAAAGAAATTTTTATTTCATTCAATCAGTATAAACATTATTTTGTAGAAAATAACTTTTAAATTATTGACTACATTTTCAGTTCCAAAATAAAGATCAAAAAAAAGATCCAAATAAACTTTCAAGCTGCAAGAGCAACCAAATACAGAGAAAGCCAACAAATTTATTCTGTAAGTTGAGTGCATTTCATGCAGGGAACAGACTAACACTTTCTGAAGTATTAATGACTCCTATGACACAAAAGTATTTTGGACAGATCTCTGAACATACACAGACATAAAAACTAAAATGCAACATAGTTTTCTGGTATTCATTTTCCCCTAAATAACAAATGATCTAGAATTTTGAGGAGTATACTTACAGGTTTGGGGAAATTATCCCAGTTAATACCATAGCTATTTGTATTCTCTTTAAAAGCATCTCTGATTTCACTGGGACAGTCATACAGGGCCCATTCTTCCACATTTGCTGGTAAGGTATCAACTTTAGGCTTCTCTTTTGCAACAAAAACATCAGACTATAATAAAAACCAAGGACAGTTATGAGGTCAAATTAACAATCTTATTGGTATTAAATATTCAGACCAAAAATGAACACATTTGTTTAATATCCTTTGAAGTTTTATTGGATTTGGTTTTTGGTTTTTTTTTTTTTGATCCCTACACTGTGGGTTTTACAAAACAGCAGAATCTTGAACAATGCAACAATCCACACAAAACAAGAAGTATTTCTAAATTTCTGACCTGTAAAGTCTGTGTGATCAAGTGTGAAGTTATGATACACAGACTCACAGAGAAATTCTTCCCAGGTTGTGAGACCCTGTCCAGGAAAGCATCTAAATAATTTACCACATGAGCCCAGGGAAACATCTCTCAGAAAGAGAGGATTGTTTTTATGTCACAGGAAAGTGGGTCTTACTTGTTTCTTTTTGCCCTTCTCTTTTTTAGTAGGAGATTTTGACTGCAGTTTCTCAGGATTTGTAAGTTGTAAAGACCTTGATGACGCTTTTCTAATAAGTCCTGATGCTGGCAATGATACCTAGACAATCAAATAATTACAGTTAATTATTTCCAACTTGCATTAATAATAATGTCACTTTCTAGTAACAGTTATTATCCACTGCAGGTCACTATTTGCAGCTGTTAACAATTGTCACAGATCCTGTTCTGTTTGAATAAGTTTCCTTCAGAAAACAATCATTTCAGGGACTCCTGGTTGCTGTATTATTTGGACAAGCATTTAAGATGATCATGCCAATATAATTAAACAGCAGAATTGTCAAAGATGGCATCATCCCTGTGATAAACTCTTTTTTAACCTCTGTAGCTGCAAATTCAATTCTTTTGTTTTAAACTGCTAGTCTAGATAGCTTCATGTTCTACAAGGAATGGATTTCATACAAAAGTAATCTGCAAGACTGCAAAGAGTAATTTTGTTCTCCTTCTGGAATAGTCTTCTCCAATGCTACTAATGAATGTTATAGAAATTTCTAAATATTTGAGGATAAGAAAGAAGTGAAAATTTCCCTGTGCATGAAATAGCATAGCTCTGATCTTACCTAAAAAAAAAAAAAAAAAAATAAAACAAAAGAAATCAAAACAAACAAAACAAAACAAAAAAACAACCAAACAAAAAAAACACCAAACAAAACCCCACATTCATTTCAGAAGATGTATATGTTTTGATGGAGGAAGAATCAAGAATAAAATACAAAATATGAATCAAAAACTAATGCTGGATGCTGCACAAAATATGAACATTTCAAATCAAAGGTAATATGTCTTTTAAAAAGTCAAAGCAGATGATTTGGCTCTGATTATTGAGGTTCTCAGAGAACATTTTTAGATTTTCTACTGTTATTTATGGAGCCCTAACACTTTAGAGAGCCTGCTTTAGAAACAGATGTCAGCAGTCAAGTCTGCTTCCCTTTGTACTCCCAAAACAAGGTGTCCTGGAGTACTTTAATTCCTTTCATGCCACATGGCTATTCTTTTTCTCACAATACTGTTCAGCTATAAATATGATTCTTAGAATTACTGTTGTTGTCCTATGACTGGCACTGACAGCAGCACCAGCTCTTTTAGTTTTAGTTTTAACAGCTTCTTCAAACAGTAGTACTCTCTTCTGATCATTTTTTCTCTAGTAAGACATTCAGTCAAGTGCAGTATCCTTAAAGTTATGCTCGTGTAAATATGAAAACATCAATATTCAATTTTTATTTTCAAATTCCTGTCTTCCGTCATGTTAAACTGATCTCACAATGAAAACCTGACCATAATTACCACAATTAAGTGGTAACACATTGCAGACTTTTACATCTCACTGGAATAAAACTATGCACAAGCTCTACCTTACCAATCTAGTTGATATGTCCCAACTAAGACCGTTTCTATAATGATTTGTTGCATTACTATTATCAAGTATATATTTAGTCACTTCAAAGATTTACTGTATTTAATGTATAATTGTTTTCCTATGACTGCTGCTGTGATTCTGAATATAACTGGTTATATCTATGAGAAATGAACTAAATTTCTTTAATTTGGAATGCTGTAAAAATGAGAAAGGAATCAGAGAAATTAATGGGTGAGCACAATCCTTTCAGTCACATGACAGCCCTTTTGACTGAATTTTGTGAAGGTCCATCTGAAAACAATGTTCTTCAGAACTGCCAGCAATGTCTTCAGCACATTTTCTGCCACTCCTGAGATTCTTTAGCAAATTAAAAATACACAGTTTTAGAACCTATTGCACAAAATGTACACCTGTACTCCCGAGAAACATTGGGCCATTGCTTTTATCCCTCCTGTCTCTTCCTTATTTTCCCAAGAGAAACCATTTTCTTGTTTAATCCCAATAGCTGAGAAAATACACTAATGACACCATAAAATTGAAAACTCTAAAGACACATTTAAAACATCAAAAGAGTGGCTGGTATCACAATTACATGAGAAAACCTGAAACAGAGTGACCACATTAAAACCAAACCCAATCCAACATCTGATCTCCCCTGGCCTCACCTGCCAGATCCGGACGATGCAGGCACACGCCAGCAAACAGTGCTGCTGATGGCAAGGAGAGCCAGGACCAGAAATCACAGCCAGTAATGTCTGTGCTCTGAACAAAGCTTCCAACTGTTTGATATTACTCAAATCCTCCAAATTAATTTGGGGCACGGTATCGTTTGCTCCACTGCTCATCTTAATATTTTCCGTAGGCAAAAATTCTGCTCCAGCAATTTTTTCTGTTTAAAAAAAAAAAAAAAGCTCACAATGGCAGCACTGCAAACTTAGATTCAAAAGTTAAAATTTCTGAATTGAAAATTGAAAATATTAAGGAGAAAAAAAGAAAAATGGAAATCCATCTACTGAAGATGTTCTTACTATTATGATGCAGTGCTACTTGTACCATGCTTTCAATCAACAACGTAACAGTTATGTTTATTAAGTGATGTAAGCCTGACAGAGAAATGAAATCCATATAAGGTTGGACCAGATGATTTTTTGAGGATCCTTCTAACCTGGGCTGTTCTATATTTGAATCTACTTTTCCTGATTATATTATTTCAGTTTCCATTAAGAGCTTTGTAAAAACTTTCTTGGAACTTAAGTGGTGTAAGAAGGCCAGTAATCAAAAGCAACCAGGTGAAACTGGATGGGAAGATCATTACAGAACTAATACAAAGTTTAAATCACCATAGGACTGTAAAAAAACCCCAACAAAACCACTAACAGAAAAGTATGAACAGAATATTGCTACTGTGACTTCAATCAAATGTGTGATACTGGAGACACTGCACATTTCTCTTTCTCAGTGCAAACACCAGAAGTACTGGTCTGAACGATTTCATATCCACACAAAAATAAGAGCAGTGCAGATGTTCATCAGCGCCACACAGGACAGTGTTGTTCCAGAAAGCACACTTCCCTCTGGAAGTCAGTTTTGAAAAACCAATGCTAAGATACCTGACAAAGTCAAGAGTAATGAACTTCAGTACCCAAATCTTGGGACAGAAACTGTTTCCTGCAGTTCCATCTGTCCCTCCATGAAGATGTATTTGCAACAAACCGCCCAGCACTGCTTTCTGGAAGCATCTCACAGCTCAGGAACCCCCACATCAGGTGGGAGCAGTATTTTACTCCACCAACAGACTGAGGGGAGGTCCCCATGGCACAGCACAGAACCCCCAGATAACTGAAGCAGCATTGATTAAAGACAGTGAATGCAAGAGAAAGTACAGGCAAGCTGGTGCCATTCTTCGTGATAACTACACTGTCAATTTAAAATGCCCCTTGCATTTGCTGCTGAGAAATTCCTCTGCAGGAGAAACACCTATTACATACCTTCCTCTTGTGAGGATTGCATGGGGAACTTCATATGTAGCAGGAGATCTACTGCCCAGTGCAGAGGTTTAATAGCATCGCTGAGGGGAAACTGATTACAATACAACCATTCAGCAAAGTCCATCAGGTAATCAACACTCTGCAATTCATCTTCTTGTTTCTATAAAAGTATTAAAAGAGAAGTTAATTTATATTTGTTAATGTAAACCTTCAAAATCATATTCTAAAGTTTATTGTAGTCTGAACAGAAGCAAAAAAAAAACCTCACAAAGTTCTATACCTCACACAGCTTGCAATCTCATGAATCACTTGAGAAACATCCTTCTATCAGCAGGGGAACAAACAGCAAGAACTGACAAACCTGTGAAGCACTGATTGCATTTTGGAAACAGCTCAGCTGTCCAGCAGTACTTCTGGAGGCTGTGGCCAAGTGACGCCACATCTGGGGCAAATACTCTTCATTTTCACGACTGATTTTCTGAATGGCCACCATAAAACTGCATCCCAATCCTGCCCTCACTGTGGCCATGTGTTTGAAAATCAGGCTAGAAAAAGATCCAACAAATTATAAATTACTTGCACCTGCACCTGCCAAGTAACTTTGTGAATAAGACAGGTAAACTACTTCATCTCAGTATAGTGCAAAGATGCAAAGCTTGTAAACTCTCATAAAAGGGCATAAAACCCTGAACCCAGATCAGATTATGTAAACAGAACCCTGGATAATTCAGTTTTCATTTAATGTAAATGGCTTTGCAGTTAGGAAAATTAAAGCTTGTGCTATATAGCCATATTTCATGCATCAGTTTCCTTGGCAAGTAAGATACCACTCATATACAAGTTTTAAAAATTTAAAATTACAAATACTAACAAATTAATGACAGGAAGTACTGCCTATGCATGTCTTTTTCACTGAAAAGACACAACAGTGTTTTTTGCTATAAGAACAGACAGGCTGATAAAAAGTAGTAATATTTTCCCAATGTAAAATAGAAAAAATACTCAAGAGTTTTTATACTTCTCAAGAATCAAGATGCTTCATTTAATAAAAATAAGTCAACCAACTTACAGCTTGCGTCTTGTCTGAGGCAAGACTTGATTAGCTTCATCCAGGACTTTTAGTGCTGTCTCCCAGTCAGTTTTATCAGCATATATGTGGAATAATAACCCATATAAGGAGATTCTTAATGTCAGATCTTCCTCAGCACCTTTGAAGTATATTCAAATGATTTATTAATATACTGCAGAATTAGAATAATGATATTACAAAATACTGGAGTTTCTTTTATTACCAGATCAAAAAAGGAAGAACATGCCTGGGACAGAGCATTCAACTGATGACCCAATACTTTGAAAATCCTTTGTAATCCACTGGTGCAAAGGCCACATAGCTTTCTCTTCCTAAAGAGACATTAAAAAAAAAAAAAAAAAAGGAAAAATGAAAGCCCTTTTATCTTTCAGTTATATCTTTAAGGATTATTGAACTTCTGTTTCAAACATATCAATACAATCCATACAATTAATATGAACTAATAACCTGCAACTTTAATAGCTGCTTGAGCACATGAAAGTCACAGGCATTTCTCCAGACTGAGTCCTGTAATAGAAACTCAACACAACAATAACCAGACTCAGTAATATTCAACCAGTTACACTGATTAAATAACACAAAATCTTGAAGCACTCTCAGAGAATCAGAGCAGCTGAGGTTGGCAGAGACCCTCTGGATCTCTCTAGCTCCAGGCTTTACCTGTGAAAATCTGACTATCACAACTCTCACCCAAAGGTAGGAGACTTGTTAACTGTTTTGCTCTGCTCTACAGCAGAGTTTTCCATCTTCATAGATAAACTCATTATCTTGTTTCAAAAACAGATCCATATATGACATGCTGACCATAAAGGATGATGCTAATAAGTTAACTGAGCTACAGCCACAACCTTTGGATAAATATGACATTAGCATCATCAAAGATTTATCAGATTTGATCAAAACAGCATTTACTTCCATAAAGGCACAAAGTATGACCGATTTTGTGCCCTTCTGCAATGGAGTGACTCCATCAGTGGACAAGGAGAGGACTATGGATGTCATGCACCTGGATTTCTGTGAGGCCAGACAACCTTGTCGCTGCTGAATTGGAGAGAGAGAGGATGGACTGTTAGATGGACAAGGAAGTGGCTGGATGGCTGCACCCAAAGAGTTTGACACTGGCTCAGTGTCAAAGAGGAAACCATTACCACATGGTATCCCCCGCAGGTTCTTACTGGGACCAGCTCTGCAGTGGGCCCAAGGAACCTGCGAAGTCCAACAAGGTCCTGCACCTGAGTCAGGGCAAACCCCACTACCAGAGCAGACTGGGGAATGAACAGAGAGCAATCCTGTGGTGAAGGATTTGGTGGATGAAAATCTGGATATCTGCTGGTATACGCTTCTCCAGATGGGACTGCATTTTAAAGTTTGCCTTGTTAGCCTAATCAAGGATCACTGGAGAGCAGTTCCTGCCTCTTACAAGGGTTACTATAGTGTACATATAATTAAAAAATTTGGTAACTCCAGAAACAATCAAATATTGAACACTCTGTTTATAGAAAATATTTTTTCTTAACTATTATCTGGAGTTACTTCTAACTCATAAGAATTACTAACATTTTCAGACATAAAAGATCTATGCTACCTATAATTGTAAACTTCCATTGTCTACATTAAAGTTTTGCTTTTTACTACAACTTACTAAGGATTCACACCGAAAATACTCTGTGGCAGTGAGTTAACTATATACACATAATTCCTTTTTATTGGTTTTAAATATATCCCTAGAAATAAATGAAACTTTAGGCCTGTGCTTATGGGCAGTTAGTATTATGTATCTAAACACTGCCAAAGTTCCATTAAGCTTCCAACCTTCCCTGTGCTTCCAAGTACACATTGTACTTATCAGTTTCTGCACACTCAGAATAAGGAGAGCAGTCATCATCTCTGATTATTTTTGATTTATATATGGCTTGAGGAAAAATCAATATGAAGTTTTCTATCCTTGTACTACACTGCTTGATGATCTAAGATACAGACTCCTATTTGTACCCCTGGGCTTGGATGTGAAGTCATCAACAATCCCCTCAAGCTCTAATTAAAATTGCGACCATGGAAATGCACAGAAAAACTCACATGGACCTCACTGGCATGTAAATCAAATCCAGGAGGAGAAATGGATCAGCTCCATGGAGTTCTGAAGTAAGAAAAGTTGTAAAAGTGTATGGATGTTTCAGTGTGCAGAAGAAAGTCCACACAGTGAGATGTGTTTCACAACACAAATTACTTACATATTGCTTCAGGGGGATTACATCTTTGGATGACACATGCTGTTCATAACCAACAAGTATTTAATTTTATCACAGACTCCTAGCACAGTCTAAATTATAACTTCTTCCTACTGCTGAAGTGCTAAATAGTCTGTTAAAAACCTGAAGATATGAGAAGTAAAAATTCCCTTTTGCATGTAGAAGAAATCTGAGTCTGCAGGTAGGGGGAAATTTTAATTTAGTAACTTTTTTTTTTCCTGAGTTAGTGTTTTAGCATCTATTATCACACTTTCTGGAAGTGACTTTTTTTTCCCCGGATTTTCAGTATTTTCTAAACACTCTCTTCTGCAAGCTTCACAAAGTAAAACACTACAGTGAAAATCAGAGAGCAAATTACTTTGCAGAAAGCTGTTCTGAGTTTGACAATTGCCTAAAACCGTAAGAACCATCAAATGCAATAAAGGAGCATGTGAGTCCCTGAATGTGTAATGTGTGGTATGTGAATGCAGCTAAGAAACCATAAATGTGTTTATGGCAAATAAGTCTCTTTCCTCTTTTAGGAAAGGTACCTTGAAGTTTCTTTACCATCAGCACCAATCACTAAATCACAAGCACAGTTAACAATACCTATTAGAAATTCTTACCTCTTTATTTTTAGATTCTGCTTTAATTATACTCTTAAGAATTATTTCAGTAGGTTCTTTAAGATGTTCTCTGTCATGAGGAGAGCTCAGCAAAGGTAAACATGCATTCCAGAAGTGTCTGGCTGCAAACATTACGAGGGAATAATTTCCTGCTTCACCTGCATACCTGAAGAAAGAGAAATACAGCTCAATGAGGGGAAACAATTCTACTTTGGCCAAAATAAAGGATTTTATTTCTACAAATATTGGAGTTTACCTGATCTACACACCACCATATGTAATCTCAGCAGGGAGGAGTTAGCATATGAGCTTCATACAAAAGCTATTTTCTATTTTTATATACCAAACACCTTCACACATTCAGAAGTAGCAATAAGTATCATATCAATGGCTTTACTGTATTTCTGTATAATTTTAGATCAAGACCATTCATTAAAAAATAGCAGAAATCTACTTAAGATGTTGTCATTGGAATAATATATAATTTTGGCTTCCTATTATGTTAATTTCTCATTTTAAAGAATGTTAAAAAATAGAACAAAGCAATTATCAGCATGCCATGGATTTTGCTTAGCATAGTACCACTGTAACATATGAACGTGCCCCAAGGAGTCTGGACTAGATCCTTCCTGAGGTCCTGCCAACCATGCTCTCCTACGATCCTATGACACTACAAGATCAGCTACGTGGAAAGGAGTTGATAAATTTCCCGAAGTGTAAAAGTTTCTCAAATCCTTTGTTAAACATTTCAACTCACAACTATTTTGCTTTTTATCAGTGTTGGGAGAAAATATGCTGATCTCCAAATCTGTAATCAAATTTTAGATCTGTTTTATATTAACCTTGTCTCAAAATGAAACATACCTGGCACTCTGAGCAAAGGCATTTGATGCTGCTACACACAGATGTTTTCTTCCAGCCAACTTTTCCATTACGCTCTGTCCTTGCATCCAGGCAGTAATGCTTAACATTTCTTGTTTCACTCTGTTTCCTGGCCTGCATAAAGGCAAATACTTCAAGAGGTGCTAAGTCTTCCAGTCTAAGACCATCCCATTTCCTATTAATGATGTTTTCAAGTTTCTACTGTATAGATGGCCCTTGCTTTGGAAGTTACAAATGCTTCTACTGAGTTTTCTTTTCAAATCAGGACACATTTCAAAAACTGAACATTTTGTGAAAATATAGAATAAAATATCTTTTTCACGCCTCTAATGAATATAACTGTGAAATCAGATGTAAAAACCTGTTATCTATATTTAGCAAGAGAAGAAAATAGATTTGTAGTTTTCTCCCCATGTTTCACTATCGTACATTAAACAAAATATTAGTCCAAAAGTGAACTTACACAGTAAGCAATTAAAAAACAGAAATCAGGAAAATTAGATGATTTTTGATAGTTTCTTTTGGAGTTTGTAGTGGCTATGTCTGGTAAATTATGCACAGGGCTCTGGAGAAATTGATATGAATCCTATTCTGCTACATTTAAAAGAAAACAACGTAGGTTGCAATCCTACAGTTAATCAGTTAAAAATCAATAAGCAAATAAATTTGATACCTTTGGTTAACAGTGACTTTGTAAGAAAAGAAGAAATACAGTTTGCAGGATTTGTTTAAGGTCTTAGTTACAAACGCAGTCACGACCAGACGTGCACATTCCAGCTGCTCTGTTCTATCCACCCTGTGTGAGAATCGACAGCCACGGTCTGCGTGCACCAGAGGGCACCAGTGCCCACAGCACAGCTCGGAAAACACCCTCAAAATCAACCTCTCCGTCCCCAGGATGTGCTTTACTGGGAAACACTGAGCCCCTCTTCCCTTTCTGGAAACAGCACTGACAGTGCATGACTACGTTTCTTTGTCAAAGAACCAAACATTTTATGATTCGTTACTTTGCAGATTGCTGGATGTGCAGCAGGTATACTCTCAATTTCTGTGAAGTTCTGAAAGTCTGTATTTCATATTAAGATATCTTACTTGGTTTTACATGTTTGGGTTTTTTTCCCCAGGCAGAAAACTACGAATTTCAAAGAGCAGAACACTGTTTTTAAAAGAGAAACTATTTTGCAGAGAAAAACCTAATAACATATTGTATCCAAACTCTTTCACATGTTTATTTCAGACTTCCTACATTCCAAAAAATTGCTACTAAATGGAGTTGACTCTCTCCTCCTCTGATAAAATTTAATCCTGCTTTTGGAGGAAATTATATAAAAAATAGAAGGATCAAGGGATATCACCTTTTTGTAATAAAGAACTCCACCAAGAGATCCATTTATATATTAAATCTTTTTGGTTTGTTTTTTTTTTTCTTTGGAATCAAAGTTTCAAATAATCTGTTAAGTAAGATACTGGCTTTTAAAGAAATGAATTACATTCCTATTGCACCCATATGTATAGTGGCAATAAGACCATAAATGGTACCTGACAGCAGAGCCTGGAATGCAGGAACTGCTGTTCTTTCATCACCTCCAGACCCATCCTGGCCCAGGAACTGTGCAGACCTTTGGTGTACTAGAGGCAGGTCTGAACTGGAAGCAATTTGCATCAGCAAAAGAACTTGAATCACCTGTTTTCTGCCTGGAGATTATAAAAGGGTCAAAATAGCATGATTGCCAGAGACCATTTCAGAAAAGCAATGCTCCCTGGGAAGACACCCAAACACATGGATGGATGACCTGCTGACTTTCTTGGATAAGCAACTTTATCTGTCTTCCTGAACTGGGTCCGGTGCCACAATCTGGATCTCCCACTGCCTTTTACTTTCACTTTCATCTCTAACTGTACAATTTTTTTGTAAAAGATTCTTTCATCGTTGGTTATGTGATCAGATGCATTTACCCTCTATAATCTCTCTTCAAAGCTTAGTTCAGGTATACCACTGCATCATGCAAAATGCCACATACTTACACATCATATTTCTTAGTCTCCCTCTTGTTGACAGAATTCCCATCTGATTCCAAGATCCTTTTGGAACAAGCTGTCACTATTTCATAGTCGTGTGATACGTATGCAAAATATGTAAGTCGTGTCAGCGTTTGCAGCTCCACTAAGGAATCTGACCAACTGCACTCTAAAGCACATTGCACTAACTAGGAGGGAAAAAAGAAAGAAAAAAAAGAAAAAGGGAAGGGAAAAAGGAAGAAAAAAAGAGTTTAAATTCCAGGGGTTTAATATGCTCTTTTATACAGTGTGACTTCCTTACAACCCATCTGGGCATGGAATAAGTTCATAATAAAACCGTCTAGAAAACTAAAGAGCTGCAATTACAACCAAAATATCCAGCAGAGAGTCATCATTCATCTCTAAACATATATGTATGTTGTTTCATATCTAGGTTCACTGTAGGATCTAAAGGTTTTCATTGCTTTTGTATGCAGCAAAGTTCCACCTTTTTAGGATAATGGTGCTTGTTAATGAATTGGTCCAAATGGGAGGTACTACAACACCGTTATAGAAAACCAAGCCAGTGAAGTGACAGCTAAAGCTAACTCATAGTATTTGGCATAAATCTGCAGACTGACTACAATTAGATACCTATGTATTTATAATCCTACTCTTCTGGAAGAAGGACTTCTACAAAAGTGCTGGCCAACGTCACCAGACTCCCAGCTAAATGGGGAAATACATCTCAGACAAGAAAGCTCTTTACCCGAGTTAGAAATTATAAATTCGGTAATCAAACAGGTGAGGCTGCCTTACCTTACCCTGTTTTGAAAATATGAGGTATAAATACACTTTCTACACTACCCCTATTGCTCTTGAACAGCCTGGTAATGACCAGGATTACAGGAAAACTGTGGCACTATTCAGTGTGAGTAATTAGAGAAGACTGAGCAAAAGCAAGCACTTTAAGAAAATGCACGTTATATAAGACTCATCAAAAAGCCACCTAATTCTTTAAATATTAACCAACTGTAGTTATTCTACCTTGTAGCTGTCAAAAGTAGCTTCACTGTAATGTGAAGTCTTCTGCTGAAATTTTGAATACTTGTAAAATGAACCCTAAACCTGCCTGTAACTCCCCGACAGGAGGGTGGAGCCAGGTGGGGATCGGGCTCTGCTCCCAGGGAACAAGGAGAAATGGCCTCAGGTTGTGCCAGAGGAGGTTTAGGTTGGATACTGGAGAAATTCTTTCACTGAAAATATTGTCCAGCCCTGGCACAGCTGCCCAGGGCAGTGGTGGAGTCCTCATCCCTGGAGGGATTTAAAAGCCCTGTGGATGTGGCACCTGGGGACATGGGGCAGTGGTGGCCTTGGCAGGGCTGGGGGTGGTTGGACTGGATGGTCTCACGAGGCGTCTCCAATCTAAACCAGTCTGTGATTCTAATAAGTTTTGTCCACAAGAAAAATGAAAGGTTAGAAATATGGTTCTGTGTGGAATTCACCTGAACCTACGATGCTCATCTGCTGGTTATGGAAACAATCTGTTAGAGCAACATGGACAGAATAATTCTAATACAATCTGTTCTTTGGAGAAACGAAAATACTCTGCCACAAAAATCTTCTTCCTGTCTCAAATATTCAACCTCTTGAAAAGTTTTAAAGGAAATAATGGTAGAATAAAAGTTTCCTAATTAATTTTGCCTCCATTCAAACTTGAAACTGCGATCACATTTATAATATGCAAATTTTTAAAACTGAAGAACTAATTAAAAAAAAAAAAAATACCTCAGACAAGCTAGGAACAGTGAAATCCATGAGACCCAAGCCATTACATGAATACATTTCCAGACCAACAAGAATTCTTTCCATAGGATTTTGTACTTCATCATTATTCTAAGCAGAAACAAAAAATTCACATTGAGATTTTTTTATTGCAAGTCAATAATATTAAGAACATAAATTGAGATGACAAGGTATTTATAATAATAATGCTTGAAAACATCAATTTGCTTTAAGGAAGTCCTTAAAAAGGGGGATTTTATGTATTTATATATTTTTAATTAACATTGTGAACTCTGAGCTACTACAGTTTCAATATTAAAAATCCCCACCAACAATACAATGAAGATAGATTTCATATTTTATTGGGGGATTCCAGTTTTAAAAACATTATAAAATAAAAATATAGGAATAAAATATTGCTTTCCAACTTACTAGGCCTGTAATCTACTGATAAAGAGGCCATGGTAAATGTTGATATAAATATAGATGACTTTTCTTAAAATTTTTAATGTAGCCACTTTATTATTTTACATATATGAATTCAAGATCAACTCTGCTCAACAGTCATCATATAACAAACATCACCATGGCAGCAAATGACAGATTTAAGAAATGCAGACTCATTGCTCTGTCCAGTGGGAAAAATTTGCTATGTTCCATTTATTGGAACTACAGCCAAAATTTATTTTCACATTGTATTCCAATATACAAAAGACACTATACATTGATAATTTCAGTCATTATTAAATGAACATGTGGCTGTAACTTTTCTTTGGGAAGTTTCATTATTATGCAGTATTTCAGGGAAATCATACCTCGTCCTGAGTTCCAAGATTGATCTGCTGCTGATTTAACTGCTTTGCTTTCACCCAGGTAGCAATGACCTGTTGTTGGGCAGCAACAGGGACTGTTCCCTTAGGTGTGGTTCCACTCATCACATTTAGGGCAAATTCACAAATCTAAACACAAAAGATGAGGAGAAACAAAAAAGAAACCTGAAACACAGGTGGAAAGCTCCTTGTATGGAACACGCCATCCATTAGCTATTTTAAAATGATTGCACACACATCTCCAAGCCTGACAACATCTCTTGGAGGTGAGTTTACGAGGCAAATGGAAGTTAACAGTCCTCAGCCCCAAGCTGGTGAGGAGCTCCAGTGTGCCCCTGTGTGGCAGAACTTATTTTTTGCAAAAAATTCTACTCTCGAATTTACAGGAATTGTAATATATGACAGCAGAACAAAAGGAACTACAGAAATAAGGGGGTTGTACCTCTAGGGCAGCTTTGATGTCAGAAAGTCCACTAGGGTCTACTAAAAGAGACTGGGTGATATTTGCCTTTTCCTGTTTCTTTCCTGCAGCTTTTCTGCCATTGTCCACTGCTGTATCTTCTTCTTTCTCCTCAGCAGGTTTTGGCTCTGGAATCCAAGGAATAATGAGGCCTCGAGCCAAAGCATTACATAACATCAGTAAAATCTCAGTACTTCTGTAGAAAAACACAAAAATCAGAAGTGGATACTGAATCAGATCAAAGGCAGGAATGAAGTTTATTGTTTTCAAGTAACAGGTATTACTTGAAAATCTAGTTTTTTCATAGAAAGCAGAATTACAGATGTTGCAAAAAATTTGGCCATTGGAAAAGCAGTTTAAATGGTTAAAACTACAAAACTCACAATCAATTTTCATAGTTTACATCCATTTTTAAAGCTCTTTCTCTAATTGAAGCTTCTCTTTCATCACAGGAAAAAAACCCTAAAATTCATATTTATGCCAAACATTAAATCATAACTTTTTATTAGTAAGGCTGCTATACATAAAAATAATAACTACTTTCTAAAAAATTACCCTAAGTCAAACAAAGCATAGTAGCAAAGAACAAACAGAAAGGATTCAAGTGTAATTTTCACACCGGAAAATTAAATTTACCTTCTGAGCTACTCTAAAAATACCGAAGTCCTTCCACTACTAATGAAAGCCATCAAGAAATGTCTTTCACAGCACGAAGTGACTTACAATGTTTGCAAAAATATTTCTTATGCTTTAGTGAAAAAAAGCTTGTTCATATCCAAACATCTAAATTTACCCATTGTATCCAACAGTCTTGATGGCTCCAAGCAGAGTCTGCAGATACTCCATGATTTCCCTCTGTCTTGCTGAAGAAATCAGATGTCTGTTGTAATTTAAGACATACACCACAGCATTGTGAACAATCCAGGCTTCATTCAGCTGTTCTCCTATTTCAGCTGCACGCTGGAAGTTCTCCATAGCATACTGAGATAAGAAGTCTATCCATAAACTGTAAAATTAGTATAAAGAAGCTGTTATTCCAAAGCTTCAACGTTAGAAGGAATTACATGGTAAGTTAAATATGCAGTAGTGCATCTCAATCAACTACAAGAACAAAAATATAATTTCTTTTCAGTTGTACGTATTAAGTCCTCATCCACTGACCGATATTTTACTTGGATGAGAAGATGATTCAGGAAAGGAAACAGTATCAACATAAAATGAATCATCTCTGACACTCAAAGGTTATTAGCTTCAGAAACAGTGTCTATGGTTCATGCTTCACCCACATGGGGGTTTTTTTCAAATGCTTGTGTGGCCCAGGTGATGGCACTGCCCCCAGCAGTGCCAGAAATCATTAAATATTCATGGTAGGGCTCTCCTTGGATACAGATATAAGCACATTCCTCATTCCAAGTTCCACTCAGGAGCCAACCTGTTGTACTTACAACTGCAAGTGTTCCTGCACTCAAAGGCATTTTCAGATGCTCTGAAATGTTGTATTCATTTTTAATAGAGCAAACATCCTTTTCACAGCCTATTTCTTTCGATAACTTTATTTTCTTTTTTTTTAGTTACTATCACATGGTACCATTACTTAGAAAAAGCAATATTAAAAATACAGTCTTGAACGACCCCACAGAATGGCCATAGTTAAAAAGTCACAAAGCCAAAAGCACAAACTGACACTGGGTATTACTGTGTCAACAGTGGTACAGGACACAGTGGAGCAAAGTGATTTTTTTTCCTATGGGTTTTTAAACTATTTGGGTAAATTCAAAAGCTGGTGGTAAATTTTGGAACAGAATTCTCATCTTCTTTGCCCCTTGGCTCTGATCAGTTTATGATTTTTCTTGCTGTCTCGGGACATGACCACTGCCCCAGCAAGGCAAGCATCAGCACGAATGTGAACAGCAGAGTCAAAATGTCATCTCAGAATTCTCCCTGCTCTTCTCCTTTGCAAGAAATAATTGTGTGAGATCAGAAAAAAAACAATACTTGCTATATTCTACTCTCCCAGATTCATTTCACCTGATTGGATGGAACAGAAAAGATCTGCAAACTGAAATAATGCATTGTATACATTCAGTACTATGAAATCATTGTAGTTATAAGAGCTATAAAGCAAGACAAAGAGGTTTTTGATTTGGGAAAACATTTTTAAATATAAAATTCAGTTATCTAAATGTTTACACAGACAGATTTAATAGTTTTTAAGCTTGGAATACTAACTTCTATTTCCAGAGAAATAAACGTTAAATGAAAAAGAAAATCTGCACTCCAGAATGAAAGCAAACGAAAGATTATTTCAAACTATTTTTTAGATCCTTTTCCCATTACCATGACTACCTACAAAAATGAAGAATATGGTGACAACGAATTTTACTAAGGAGAAACAGCTTCTGCAATTATTTGTGTCTGATAATAACGGTCTGTCAGAGCTCCTGGGTCTTGACATATATTAAGGAAAAGCACCTGTATGTTTTCCATTCTGGATCATTTTCCAGAAGAAATGAAACATCTCCTGGATGATATTGGTTTGTGTCTTCTGGAGGTACAGCATGATCATTCAGTTCAATTCCCTGCAATCTTAATAAATGAACAGTTGCCTGGAAAGACACAGAGAAATAAATTATCTACAGAGCTTATCACTGTGAAAACAGACTATGACTCAGTATCACAGTCACCTCTTCACAAATTAGAAAATGCAAAATGCTTTTTCAGATGTTGTACAGGTATTTACAGCTGTGTGAAATACAATGCAAAATACTTCATAACCTTACCATTGTCTACAGTCAATTTTACTAAATGATTACATTGAGAAAAAACCCCATATTTTATGTATATAATTTTTTTAATCGTGCTGGAACTTTAGGGATCAAGAAATGTAATGTCACATGTCAAAAATTTACAGCAGAATCTCTTGTAAAAAAGTGTTATCACCACCTGCAGTGAAACTACTGCTATAGTTACATTCACACAGTATTTTGATAAGATGCTTTATGAAACTACTTCATCCTCTAGTTCCTAGGGAGACAGAAAATAATTAAACATAATACCAGTGCTTTAATATGTATATATAAAGTTATACATAAAATAAAACTAAATGAAACAAATATGAGTTACAGTCACGTAATTTATTTACCTCTGCATTAATGAATCTTATTTCTGCTAGTATTCTGAGTAAATTTCTTTCAAAGGAGAAGGAATTAGCAGGTAGCACTGATTCTCCTGAGGTGTCACCTTGACCATCAACCATCATAGCTGCACCAGCTTTGCTCTTCCGTGCTAAAAACAAATAAATAATCCCGTTATTATTTTTATGCAAATCACTGCCCTCAATTTAAAATTTACATTCATTGCACTCAAAGCCTGTTCTTAGGCAGTGCTGAGACATTGGTTACCTGTGATTTTTGCTGCATTTGTGCATAAACTTCAATATTTGAAGCAAATAGCTTGCTCCAGTCATAACATGCACACTGAAATTACATTAGTGTGAATAAATCCCATGGGCTCTAGTTAATTATTGCACTCATAGAAGTGGAGGAGTGAACATTCTGTGGTGGATGAAGTCTTCGTGTGTTTAAACCACAGACAGGGCTGACTTTCTGGTAACACACACATCAATAAAGAGAAAATAAGCAGTATTTTTCTTTGGTTTAATAATGAAGAGAAAAGACTCAGTTATTTGACTACAAACACAAAGATTGGAAGAACACACCAGTTTCTGTTCATGATGCTTTTGGTGCATGGTTGCCTTCAGTTTCTGGTAAAAACCTATTTTTCCCTTTACTTTGGAAAAAGAGTTCAAAGATTAACCATGGCTAGTCTGGAGATGCAAAACTTGAGAAAGAAAACAGGCAAATTCATGCCTATTTTAAGAGGACATTGGAAACAGTGTAAAGAAGAAAGGTGGAATAGGTTCAATTAACACTGGCAACTGAAAAAAGCTGCATTTCATACGTACTTAGAGGTGAGTTTTATGAACTCCTTGGCAAAGCCAACTTCACTGGACACATGTAAAAGCCAGCAAGCAGCTGGGGATTTAAGAAGTGCTTTTGCCAAGCTAAGAACTCTTTTAACATGTGTGGTGGGTTTCCAGCAGACCCTCAAGGATTAAGGCACAACGTTGGATACCTCAGGGAAACAGGTAAAAATTATTACCCCGTGAGCCTCATACAAAGTGACTGACAACCCATTTTTCTTCAGGTTCCTCAGGCACTGAAAATATGGACCTAGATGATCATTAGGGAATGTACCTGTTTTCCTAAGACAGGTAGATTTATTTCATACAAGTGCTTTCCTGCAGTACTGGTGAAACATTTCTGAAGGCAAAGTATGGCTTCAACAAAAAATGTACTGACTGATTTCTAGGTTGGGAGGCAGAATATTCCATGTATGCCAATACACAGACAAGTGTCAAGAGTGACAGACAAGATGCTCAGGGAACTTTGGGAATGGGAAGAAAGAAAACAGGATTGTCTGACTCCTTCAAGTAGCTCTAGTAAATGAGGAAAAAGCTCCTCTTACAACATTCAAAATAAATTGTTCACTTACTTTCTCTGGGTTTTGATACCTTCCTAAACAAGTTATCTTCATATAAGAGGCAGAATCTACATGCTGCACGACAGACATCCCAGACTTCCTGTTTACATGCAACTTTTGCCAAATCTGCCCAAAGTGTAATTCTACCAAAGAAAAAAACATAAATAAGATTAGTTTTTAAGCAAGATTATCTTCCACAGTTCAGGACCGACAAAAAGATCATGCCAATAATGATGGCCATCAGGAAAATGCAATTAAATCTACTCAAAATTAATAAATGGAAGACTTCTTGTCAGTAGCAAAGATAACACTATTAATTTATTAATTAAAAAGAATCTCCTCAGTATATCAAGAGTGGGATAAAATTCTTGTTAAGGATGGTAACTATATTGATATGTGACAACCCTAATTTTCTGTCTTAGAAAGTAAACTCAATACTTAAAAATGTTGAGAATTTAAAAATCTGTCTTGAAAACAAGTTTGAATTCAGAATATTTTAGAAAACAAAAGACTTTAAATTTCATCACAGGAATTTTTAGTGCAGCACAAAATGAGACACCTCCTTTTACATCAAGAATGACAAAATGATAATAGTCAAAATGAAACCTGGTATTTTTCTACAGGTTAATCTTTCTGACTTTCAGAATGTACACCTGAATTTTTTACCAAGAAAGGTGTAGCATATGGTGTGGTACAAGGACCTAAAAGGACAGGACACTTCCAAGTTTCAACTGCACATCAAGTACAAGCTTTAATCAACTCATCCCTCTGTGTGTTGAGCTTCTATCAACAGACCAGGTGAGTTAGGTGTGCATGTGAGAGCAGATCAGGAACAGGGAAAGAACACAGATCTCCACAGCAACATAACAGAGCCTGTCAGGAATGAAACACACACTTCAGTGCTTTTCCAGGGCTGATTCAAGTACTCAGCCCCTTCCACGGTACCATCCAGAAACTGAACCTCTGCAACAGAAACTTACCCCTCAGACACTTCTACACAAGGCAAAAGAGACACTTGTGGCCTGCAGTAATTACCTCTCTCTGTCATTGTCATTTCTTGAGTGTTTCAAATGCTCATCAACTTTCTGCACACTCTTAGTGTGATGCTGGGCTTTTGCACACAGGAAGCTTATTTGGCTCGTACTTTTACCTGAAGAAACTTGCAAAGAAAGAAGAATTTAGAGTAGTTTTTAAATAACACAGGTTAAAAAATCCACATGAAGGGCAAGCAATTTCATTCATAATATTTAAAATACACATATAGCCAGGTTCACTTACAGCAACAAGAGGAAGGCACAGTGTCTTACCATTCTTGCTAAATATCTTTGGCAATGCACCGTCCATGTGAAACCTCTGTGCTACCCAACCATTGCACTGTCAGAACTTGTCCAGTACAATGCACAGTGACAGAAGCATTATGTTGGAAATAATATCAGGTTGGAAAGAATTAAGGATTGAAGGACATTGTTCTCTGGGTCTGTGGGTACTGCTCTCACTAAATTAGCCAGCCATACACATCAAAATACGAGTATTATGGGTGAAATTTCTGAAAACACCACTGAAAAATTAACTTTAATAAGAACCTTCAGGAGTTGCTCATAGTGAAAATAATCCAGAACTACTTCCAGCCCACTACAGCACAACATGAAGGTTTAGACAAATCTGGAGGGGAAAACAACACCCCTTCCAGCATCACAGAACAACTTTATCAATGACATTGATAGGGACTGTGCCACAGAATTCAGCAGAACTGTCACTTCACCTGTCCTGCAACACACTCTGTGTTGCTGTGTCCAGCCTTTAAGAGTGAGCAAAGCAAAGTGCAGCACCTTTTAGTCACAGAAATGAACTTTACCTTTAGCTTCATTTTCACTGTCAAGGACTATTCGAAATGTATCAGGAGCCAATGCAAGACCTGCATTTACCAGAAGGGATCTTTTTTTCCTCACGTTGTCCTTTTGTTTTCCCCTTTTAGCCTATGTAAAGAAAAGAACTCGTTGGTATAAGGCTCATTTTATATTCCAACTACATCTTATTTACTCAACATAACAGAATGCAGATCATTTAACTTGCTACCACCAACAAAATACCTATAGGAATTGGGTATCTTCATGTATCTTACACATCATTCTGAAGTATTATTGTCATTGAAAGTGACTGTGGAACTTCTGTTGATATTCACAGGAATACAGCAAGGATAATTTAATATCAAGTACCATTCATGCTTCCCATGAAACCTTACAGTGTATTCCTCAGTACATAACCTGTCATTATGTTATACCTTCTTAAACAAAGAACAGTATTTATTTAAAAATCAACAATAACACATCCATTGTGCAATAACGAGGAGTTGTTTCAAAATATTAAAAAAATCCTGGTCTTTTCAGAATGAATCAAAAGTCAGAAGAGGTCTAAGTGCTTTTTGTAAAGTAACATTTAAACAGAGTAAGCTTGCATATAGAAAAGCATTAAAACCAGACAAAAAATTGGTTGTCAGCATGATTTTTTTTCAGGTGCTGAGGCAGCAGAACAGAATTAGATGTAGTAACTCTTGACAATGACTACACTGTGACTTTAGATTATATTATTTAGCTGCATTTGTAAGTGTTTCATAATACTGATTTATCTCGAAGCCAGCCAGGACGTTCAGCTATTTGGACACCGCTCTTCTCATAAAACAAAACACTGTTTTGTGCAATGAAATCTTAATTGCTGACAATTGCTAATAAGCTTCTTTTTTGCTGATATTTTTGCTAATTAACAACTCCCTCCCCTCATGAAATAAGTTTTTAACCTAAGTGGGAGAAAAATCCTCTAATCACAACCCTCAGGCTGTGAAGCAGCACGACCACTTCAGTGACGGTTTGCTGAAAGCAAGCCAATGCTGGCTCACTCAGTTCTACTGAACAGCTGCAAGGAACTGAATAAACAAATCTGTTCCAGCTACAGCCCTCGTTCGTCCTGGTTACCTGTTCAATCATCACGGCCGCCCGGTCCTCCTGACGCTCAGGCTCCTGGTACAGCACCGAGCACCAACGCAGGCGGTTCACAGCCAGTCTCAGATGTTCCTGGTACTGCCCACTGCTGTCCAGCTGAAGAGCTTTTTGCAGATGTCCCACAGCAGCCTCCAGCCTGTCCCCATCTTCTTCAATACGAGCTATTTCCATGTGAACTTGGCAACGCAGTGTCAGCGTGCTGAGGAACACACAACAAATTTAATTGTATTGTTGAAATAAGGCACGCTAAAATTCTTGGACCTAGAACTCACAAAAAGGAGAAAGTCAATCATGAAAAGCAACTCTAGTATGAAAACTGATACTCCCTTTATAACTGACTTGTTTCTTTAATTTTTATTATCGTGCCTTTTTAATAGAAATTACTAAGAAAATTTAACTGCATATTACTACTTCCATTAACCCTGCAGGATAAAGCAACACATCTTGTGGACTAACTGATCTTTGTAAATTAGTAGAACTCTCTTTCAGTACTGCTTAGGTGTGCAAACCAAGTACATAGGTTTTCAAAAGCAGTGAACTGCCAGAGAAAGGATAATGTACTGGATAGTGGCCACTTTTGATAGAAGTTCACTGTCTGTTCCTAATATTTAAGTAAAAGGTAACACTCCTGGAATTCCAGCCCTGGTTGTACCAGCTGGCTCACCTCAGGCATACACACTCACTGTCAGTAGTGCCCCTGCCCAGGTGTTGCTCACACCACTCCATGAAACCAGCATGTTTTCCCCAAAACCTGCACGTTCTCCAGCCTCAGGTACCCTGGGCTCCCTCTCCATCACCTGCCCCAGGAAGCTTTTCATGCCAGCTGAGAGCTTGACATGCTACTTCAGATTATTTTCAGGAAGAAAAAAAAAAAAAACAAAACAAAACAAATGAGATAAATGAAAGCAATGTTATGAGAAAGAGGAGGGAAGAAAGGTTTTCAAGCCTATCAAAGATCTGACACAGAACTCATTATGGCCACATCAGAGCCCATCTGACTGAGCAGGTGGGCCAAAGTAAGTAAAATTAATGCTGCAATCCAACTGAAAATTAGGACAGGCAAACTAATAGTGGCAAATGATTTCATTCAATCTCAGTACCACGTTAGAGCTGAGGTTGAGTCAACTGGATTGCTAAGAATACAGAGGGTAATAAATAACCTAACCTGCAAGCTTTTAGAGAAAAATAGTCACTATTGACATTGAGCATAAATATCAAAGTTGCCTGTGCTGATCTGGCACTCTTTCTATGGGAAGCCACTCTTTCTATGGCACACTTTATATTCAAGCATATTCAAATGCTTGAATAACAGCACAGTAATACAATATACTGATTTTATACATCTGTGTTTCCACTTCTTCAGGTTTCTGTTTCCTCTTTGTGCAACAAAAAAAAAAATGACATTTTAGAAACACCAAAAATAGATTCCTCACTTTCCTCTGCAATACTTCCATCAGAAACCACCCTGCTTCCTGCTCAAGTGGCAGATTGTGTCAATTGTAACTCACTCCATACAGGAGTTCTGATCTCTGCTCTCAGCAGTCAGCCTATGCACAGGTCCAAACTCAACTAAGCACCACATGGGAAGGTCTGCTTGTTTGACTCAACAAAAAAGGTGAAAATACTTAGGTGCTTAGGGATAAGTACAGCATGGTATCAGACAGAACAGATCTAAATAAAATACTAAATTTTCTTAATACAGCAGCTTTTTCAATTAAAAAGTACCACGAAAGATGCAAAAGTAGTATCTTGCAAGAAGTGTCTTATTTGATTTGTAATACAGAAGCCATGATGCTTTTTTTTAAAAACTAATTCTTTAATTTTATGTTTTTAACCAACAAAAGTGATGCTAATGCAAGAATCTAAACCACAGTCCAACACATCCACTCATACTGCAGCTTTGGAGTTTTCTCACATAATTCTGATTAACAAGAGTATTATTCAGTTCCTAAAGTATTTCAATATTTGATGTAGATCATTAAACAGTGTGAGATTTTGCTTGAAAGGAACCTATATTTCAGTGATTAATGAGGAATTGTATGCAACATGCAGACAGACATGCACGCATTACAAGGTAGTGGAAAATTTTCAAAGACACTTATTATCAGAGAACTTGAGCTTTTAAACAAGTTTCATGCCGAGACCTTCCAAAGTAACAAATAAAAAAGTGCACAGCATAGAAAATTACCTGTCAATCTCTTCAAGGGCATTAGCAACTGAGCTCAAAGGCTTTCGCACGTGCTGGTGCAAGTTGTGCTGCAGCAGCGGCAAGCACAGGTTCCACTGGGTTGCACAAACAACCTGAATCACATCAGGATCTCCCAACTGAACTGCACGTTTTAAGCTTGAGTCAAGGTTTTTTATCAATTCCAGCTGGTCCTACATAAATGAAAAATTAATTAGCATATATTGCATTTAATGAATACAACTTCTTACACGTTCCTCCAAATTTTAACAGCCAGCAGATTTTGGAAACTTGGTTTTTAATAATTCCTTTAATAAAAGCTTCTTTTGTAAGTAGGTATTGATAACTAAGGAGTGTTTCTTTTAGGTACTCCAGGTTGCCACTACATATTTTAGGCAGAAGTCTGTCAGCTATTCTCCTTCCTCACGATAAACAGAAATTGATAATTGTGAAGATTTGTGAATTCAGAAGGCTTGGCTTTTTGTTTTTTCATACTAAGGTAACAATGTTGCACAGAAGAGGACAAAAAGAAATATTATGAACAGGATTTGCCATACTGTCAATTAAATTTGGTTAATTTAATCAAATCTAAAAGCAAATCCTTACCTACAGCAACAGACATTTGCCATTTATTATGTTATTTTAGAGGTATGCAATTTAAAAAAAAAATCAAACAAAAAAACCTCTCAAACTGCAGACACTGCAGCCCAAAATTTTAGAAATATCTAAATATCCTATTTTACATTTTAGCAGTAGTTATGAGGAATTAGTGAACTTTTTCTTTTTCTCAAAAGGCAAATGGAATTTTTGCACTCCAAAATGAGCACAGCCATAGACAGGAGTGACACAGACATGCACTCTCAGTTCCATTAAACATATTCCTACTTCTTTTTTTGGAAACTTTAGGTGACTCTAACAGCTATTCTAAACTCACTGCAGGCCTCTCTCTAATCCCACTGACAACACTGATATTTAGGCTTCTACTTTTGATGGTCTGAAGCATAACTGAGTCAACTGACCACAGAAATCTCAGAAAATCCTCCCCAGTGTAACAATTTCTCAGGAATACTCTGTATTTCTCTGACAGAAGAATTTGCGTGAGACTGCCCATAACTTGTAGTCACAGCTGAGATGGACTGGATGATCCTTAGTGGTCCCTTCCAACTCAGGATATTCTATGAAAACATCTCCCATAAAGGCAAAATATGAAAACATAAGACAGGTGCCCTTCCATGCCTCAGTGCTGACACCTTTGCTCTTGGAAAGTAATGGATTATGAACCTCTATAGCCACACAGAAGACTTCAAGGAAGAATAAACAACTGTGGGGTTTTTTTTCCCTGTCTCTTTCTTGGCGGCCCAGTTTAAAAGAATATAAAGCTTATAAGAATTTCTGATGAGTTTAAGGTAATTAAGACACACATTCAAATGCAATTTTCCACATTTAACACATTAAAACTTTTACTTTTCTCTCAAAGTTACCGTTAAAGAACATACCTCAACAACTCCTTTGGTGTAAGTCACAATTTTAGTGCCTTTTTTTTTTCTTTCAAATTCACATTCCAGGCATTCTATTTCAATAAGTTTCCCTGGCTCCTATGAAGTATTAATACACAAAATGATAATTTTAATAATTAAAAAGAAATATGATAAAGATGAAACCCTTATAAATGTTATTTAAAAGGCACGTGCTTGGAATAAAGAAGCACTAGTCAAGACAGAAAGAATTCAGCTGGATGGGTAGTGAAACATTTAAGTGAAAAAAGAGGCTAGACTTTCAACTCTTCAGGAGAGATCTGACTATTAAATCATATAATTTATATGTATGGATCATAGAAATATCTAAGATAAGCTGTATTTGGTTTAAATGGGTGTAGAAGGGAAATTCAGACAGCATCTCCATTCCTCAGTCATTACAATGTTATCAAATCCCTCAGCATGACCTGTGTTAATTTAACACCCCCATGACTGCAAAACAGACAAGATCGTGGAAAACTGAGACGAACCCAGAACTGTCCCAGTCATGGTGTGACGAATACACAGAGATGGAATTCACGTTATGGCTGAGAAATTTGTCAGAGCTTGGCAAAAGCCAAGGAACTGGAACTCAGATCCAGATTTCCCTCACTCTGCTATGAAGGGGTCGCTGTCAAACCACGCTGGGCAATCTGAAGGTGGTCACTTAAAACCACAACAACTTCACAGGAGAAGGTTAAAATAGAAGCAAGGTTTCTCTACTGCTACCACACAACAGGTACTTGCTACTGCTGTCTATACAAATACTCAAATTAAATCACTGTAAATCTTTGATCTAGAGGATTTAAACACATCTTCCAGTGGGATGCTATGGATTTGTGTATGATTTTAGACATGCAGGAAATGTTCAGAATAACGGGCCTGATTCAGACACCTGGAATAAAAAAAATCAGTGAGGATAAACTAAATTTTCAAGTAGGTCAAAGTAGGATCATTGTAATAGAAATTTGAATTTAATTTCCAATCAAACTCTTTCACAGGTAACATTTTAAAAATATAAGCAAAAATCCACAGTTAGCATTTATTTGCCAAAATGAACTGCACTGCATATCACCTTGGTCTACCTACATCCTACCTTCTGATCTTGCATCTTCCCTCTAGTTTAGGAATAGATCACTTAGCCAAATAATTATTTACATTAATGAATATACAAATAGTACACAGATGGACAGAAGATCCCAGAACCATCAGTACTGTTTTTTAAATATAATCACAAAAGGGGTGTGTGTACGTAATCAGAAATCCCCAAAGCAGTGTCATTAACACTTACAGTAATCCCAGCACTTTTCAAATCGAGGATACATTGAGATGCCAACTCAGTGCAGTTTACTTTCAAAGAAAAATGAGCTAATTCCAGAATCAAAGGAATCCTTCAAAAACAAACAAACAAACAAAACCACTTCACTTTAGAGAATTTGATATTGCTCCTCCATGGAATTAAAAAAGCACTACTTGAAAGTAACTGTATGATAAATCTGAAAACCATGAAGTCACCTGAATATTACAGAACATGTGACTATGCTAGTAATGCTCACAGTTAACAAGGAAAAAGGAAAAGGTTTAAAGCTGGCTACATGATAAATACAAAAGTTAATCTGTTTATGATGAACATTTTTAATTAGCATACTCCTGTGTAGTCTCGTACAAACAGTTCTGGAAGAAGACAAAAAATACAGAATTAAATGCATGGACCACAAAGATGGTGAAGGAACAAACTAAGACTGCAAGTAATTTTGGAAATACAGTGCAGTGAACTGGCACACAAAACAGTCAAATCCATCAGTCTGCTATCTAGGAACAAAGAGCACAGACACACAGATGGAGACTGTCCTGTCTGGGATAGGAGAAGTAAGAAGATACCTGAATATTTGTCAAAGATGATTCACCATAACAAGTAAAAATATAGCATTACTTCCGTATGTAACATCCATGATATATATAACTAGAATAGAAGTCTTTATGTCAAACATGCTGAAGAACTGGGAAGGGCCTCAAGAAAAGCTAAAAATTAACTACAGTCTGAAAAGCACTTGTCAATTTTAAGGTCAATTTTAAGACCTTCGAAAAATCTCATTTTATTAACAAGAAATGGTTATGGAAAGATTTAATCAAATTACACAAAGAGATGTATGGAAGAAGATATTTAATCCTGGGTTCTTTAATAAAGCCTAATAGGGTTTTGTCTATTTTTAAGATGACCTACATGTTAAAGCAACACAAACCCTTGTAACCAACTTCCATGGGACTATGACAAGTAAAACTCACTTCACACTGAGAACAGATGCTGGAGGTACATCATATTCTTTCAAAAGCACATACAAAGAATTCAGATTTGCGGTGGCATCACTTGGAAATTCATTTGTGTCCCACTGCCTGCAACATATTAGGAATTGGGTCATAATTTTCATGAGAAATATTATTGCATTAAAATTTTGAAATAACTCTAACTTCAGAATGGATAGCTTAGTCCAAGGGATTAGTAGGATACTTGGGTTTTGAAATATTAAGAAAAAAAAAAGGTTAGCAAAACCTACTTCAGTATGGCAAGTAAGTTACTCAGAGACAGCCAGATACAAAGCACTACGAACAATCAAGCATAAAAATTAATATTTCAGATGGTAAATTTTATTCCAGAACAAAAAAAAACAAACTTGTGTGCAAAACTCCTTTGTTATAATGTCAGTATAAATTAATGCACTGTTACTTAGAAAACAATTAATGCTTCTAAAATGGGGAAATGTTGAGACATTGAAAAAAAATACGTGAGATTTTGTTATGAAGTCTAATTTTAAAATTTTTTTTATGCCTTTAAAATTTAAAGACTTTAAAAACATTGTGCTTCCTATCCTGTGATTTATGCATTATATTTCAGGTGTCATTTCTCCACTTCATCTGTACTTTCTTGCACGTGAATTGGGTATGAATGACAGTCTGTTGGTTAATAATGAAATTCTTTCTCCTGAGATAATCTGTCTAAACCCACATCCCCAAAGAACTAGGTCACTTTTTAGCTGAGGCTTTTCCCCTGACAGGCCTGACAGCCACCATCCAAACTTTCATTGCAATTTTCCTTTCAAGAAACTAATCTTTGCAGTAGATTTTTCTACTGACATGTGGGATACCAGAACAGCAATCTGCCTCTATAATATGTAGCATCAAAGAACAACTGTAAGGATACATTTTCATACTTACAGTTTTAACATCTGCATTTTATAAATAACTGAAAGATGGGTGGAATCTTGGATTTCCTTCTCTACTTCAGAAATATCCATCAGTTTGTGATACACCTGTAAAATAAGAATTTAATTACTGACTAAATAAGCAACAATAATTGAATAGTCATTGACTAAGTGACTAATAAGTGACAGACAACTCCACGGGGTTTACTGGGAGTTTGAAAGCATTACCATTAGAGAAAATATTTGTGAATATTTGTCTGGAACTTTTTCCTTAATGAAGACTGCTGCAGTAGATGAAAACTCTTTTGCTTCTTCCAGTTTTGAAGCATCGAGGAAGCACTCGAGTAAATTTCTGCAGATCAAATAAATGCTTGTATGAAATATTTATTGACATTTTCCATAATAACTCTTATTTATAATTTTTCAATATGCTTTCCATTCAAGGTACCACTCCTAAATGAAGTACAAGCCATTAGCACTGACTCAGCACAAAAGAGATCCTCTCACTTCTACACCTTTGCTTCTCCCAGGGATACAGAGCTGTTAACACCTATTTAGTGCAGATCATAAAGAGAATCTTGGAAAAGGAGGGCTTTTTTTGTGAAAACTTTTCTCCACAAGATGAATGGAATTAAAACTAGCAATTGTTTAAAATTGTAGGAGAAGAACACTTCTCTAAGATTCTCCCTTAACTACAGGAAAGGCTGGTATTTCACAGCCATCTAGCACAAGAAAATTATTTATATTGGAAACTGGAACTGGATTTTCAATACTTTATTTGCTTTAACTGAGAAAGAGCCTGTGATTCCATTAAATAAATTAACAGTAAAAATGATAATCATAATAAAAACAGTTTAAAAATAAATACAAATGTAAGAAAAATAAATGCAACTATTAGTTTTGCAACACAAACACACTGTGTGCACGTTCTTGTTCTCATCAACACCTCAGCAAGAGTATCAAAAACTGCATGCATGGTGTTCTACATGGTGCTTAGCATGTTTTTGTTGGAATGTTTTTGTTACTTAATTTTTTATTTCCCTCCAGTTCCAGCTTATAAATAAAACATTGTGCAGAAATAAACCATCAGTCGCAGACCAAAAAACTAGAAAAGATCACAAAGAGAATGGGAAAAACTATGGTAGAAGTGAAAGAGGAACTGGAAACGGTCTGTAGAATAGCAGACCAAAATATCTCTGAGAAAAGCTAGTGGGACCTTGAAAAATGACATAGACACTCCTCATCTTGCATGTAAAACTATCTCTCTCAGGAGAGTTATCTCAAGGTTTATGCTCCAGCTTTGTTCTAGAAATGTGAGAAATGGTAATACATTGATAGTGATCCACCACTGATTTCCATTACAAATGACTCAGACACTACATCCAAAATGACTGGGCTACTTCAAATTGGATCTAGGGCAAAGCTGTCTCTGCCACTTAAATTTTAACCTCAAATTTAATATTAAAATGAAGCATCTTTTATGTTGAGTGCATTCATAGCTTTTAAAAAAGTTATGATTTAAGTTTTCCACAATAAATGTATCTACATTACCAATGAGATACACCTTAATAAAGACTACCTCAGGTGACAGCCACAATCCCAAGAAGACCACAGAATGCCCATATGAGAAAATACAATTAAACTTACATCATCAGCTTTGCCCTCCACTCATAGTCTTGCTCTTCAATTTGGTTTAATGCTGTAACAATCTGGGAAAGGCTGGGAATCAGGCAATAGCGGGATCCAGGCTTAAGAAATGGCCTCACAAGTTGCCAATAAAGAACTGAGGCATTATATATCAAAAAATAATATCTGAAAAATAAGAATCAAAAATGTGGTATTTCGTGGACTTGAACAGACATAAAATTACAGCTTAAGTATTTTAAGACACTTCCAAGAAGTAAAAATTGGAACTTTTCCTTAGAGCCAATCCTGATCAATAACTGAGAGGGCAAGTACAGCACAAGGATATGGTAACTCTTGCAACTACACTCTACTCAAAAATTAACCACTTAAAAATCAGCTAACGTGGTGCTCTCACTCTATAGAGCACAAGTATAAAAAGGTAAGAAATGCTGAGCTGTCTACCAGCCTTACACAGGATTATTCATCCCATCCATTTAAGAGTTCATTATTCTTATGTTGTTACAGAAGTTACGAAATGGAAGGAAAAATCTAAAGAAAAAACCCAAACAACACAACTCCAGGTTACCCAGTGAAAACCTGAGACAAACAACCGAAAATCTACATCAGTCACATTTCCCAGGATTCAGAGTTAACCCATCAGTAGGGCCTACCTTCTATCATGGCTGGCAAAATCTATTGCCTTCATAAAAAACAGCACAAACTTTTCAAACTCTTCCTGGAACAGAACAAAATAAAAGCTAATGCAGTTTGAACATGGCTTTTATAAATCGGTACATTATTTTCCCAGTTCAATATGTTCACATCTCAGAAATTTTATTTTCAGACTAATCTCAACTAAAACATACAGCCATAGCAAGTTGCTGCCATAGAAATAGAATAACTAAAAATTGTTTTCTTCAGAAACAGTTCCAACAAGTCACCTAAAACAGTATGTCAGGGTGCTCTCCTATGGGGAAAGACTGAGAGAGCTGGGACTGCTGAGCCCGAAAAAGGCATCTCAGGAGAGCTTATCAGTATATACAAATTCCAAAGGAAGGGTGTAAAGATGGATGAGACAGTCAGCAGGGATTTTCGTAAGTCTAGGAGAAAGATTCAGTGGAAATGGCAAAGCAGGAAGGGGCTGACACCAGAAGGGTCTCTGCAGTGTGCTAGAAAAGAGTAACTAAACTCTGCAAGAGAGCTGGAAGTGATTTACTGGGCTCTGGGATGGCATAAGAGGGGTACTGAGCAATAAATGGGAACTATGTAGATAAAGAGAAAAGCAGAAAAAAGAGCCTGAGATTAAATATGTACTAAAGTAGAGAAGGTGCACTTGGCCCCTAAGAACACCAGCATCTTAAATTTAAGACCATCTTATAATTACGAACATAAGTATCTTAATCAACTGAGGATTGCTTAGGATGGAAACTGAAATAAGGAAAAATTTATTTTCACTGAGTGAATGATGATTACTAGTCACACAGAATGAGATGTTGCACCACACCTATTTTCATAAATTATCTGGAACACAGCTGTGAAAAAATTTTACAACTGATGCAAAGCCTATCACTTTACAAATGTGCACAAAACTTTAAAGGGACAGTTGAACAGTTGTTCTGCCCATGTGCTCTGAGAAAAAACAAAGTATAGATAATATGACAGGGAAAAGATTCTAGAAAAGTTAATTCAAACACATTATTCAAAGAAACTACTGCAACATCTGTCAGGGAAATTTGTGAACACAAACAACACTGACTACGAGCTACAAAGACGGTGAAGGGCCTGGAAGGGAAACCACATGAGGAGCAGCTCAGGGCACTTGGTCTGCTCAGCCTGGAGGAGACTGAGGTCAGAACTCATCGGGGTCTGCAGCTTCTTTACAAAGGGCAGCAGAGGGGCAGCACCAATCTCTGCTCCCTGGGAGCACTGACAAGACCCAAGGGAATGGTTGGAGCTGTGCCAGGGCAGGGTTAGGGTCGATTTCAGGAAAAGGTTCTTCCCCCAGAGGGTGCTTGGGCACTGAACAGGCTCCCCAGGGCAGTGGGCACGGCCCCAAAGCTGCCAGAGCTTAAGGAGCACTTGGACAACACTCTCAGGCACAGAGTGGGATTGTTGGGGTGTCCTGGGTGGGACCAGGAGTTGGACTGGATGATCCTTGTGGGTCCTCTCTCACTTAAAATACCTGTTTCCATGATTCAAAACATCTGTTAAGGCCATTTTTGGGGGTCAGACACCATTAACAGCTTATCAGAGCTGACTGACCACAGTACAAGGACAAGTGAAATACTGAAGGCATAAAACAGATCCCACTCCATTTTAAAATCAGCAGGAGGTAAACACTTATGGACACGGCATCACCTAAAAGCAACACACAAAAGGAGAAATATCCTGCTGTGTTCCTACCACCTCTTACTAAAAAAAGCCACATCCAAAGTACTACATGGAAAGATTACTGATGAGTGCTAGAAGCACACTGCCACAGAAAGTAACTGTGCAACCTCTCTCCTTCAGTCCTCCCCTTCCCACAAGCCTGTGAAATGCTTCCTGAATAAAACTGGTAACCACTTTAGGAGTTACAGCTAAATTCGGTCTGAAAGTATCACATTTAAGTATCACATAAAAAGTGAAAAGGTTGAGTTCAAAACAAATGACTGCTTGAAAACTTTTGCAAGCATTCCTTTTTATTGTCCTCCCCAAAATATTTAGAATATTAGTCTTATTCAGCTGGTTTTGTTTACAAACTACTCATTATTTTTCCATTTATTTTTCCCACAGTTCTGATTACCCTTGTGTATTTAAAATAGCTGAAAGCAATACATTAAAATCTAGGAATAAATACTTCTAAAAAATGGCTCAGTATAAAGCAATCTTTATAACTTCTCACCAAATTATCTGTAAAGTGTAGAGCATGCAACTGGCCTTGGCACAAATAGGCTCTGCCAAGAAACTGGTTCACAGGATATCTTGCTTTAAAATACATCTGCAGACAGTCACTGCTCATTTCTGGATATCCCATCTAAGACCCAAAAAAAGCATTTTAATAGTTAAAAAAATGCAACAAACAATTAAGAATTGTTAGCTTCTAAAAATGCATGCCTAAGCAAAGGGTAACATCCAGCTGCACACCAGTATGCAAGCAATATTACACAAAGAGGCAGACTTGTATCAAATGTGGTACAAGCCCATTAAAATTTACTAAAATTTGAAGGCATATTTTTGTCATTCCAAATGTAAATGTAAAAAGATAGCTGCCTTATTTAACAAAACTCCTCAGTCACTCAATCACATAACTGCTTATAGCATTCAAAAAATGTTTCCTTTTTTAACACAATTGTTAATATAAAAACAAAATTCTTAACAGGACTTTTTTTTAAGTATGGATATTAGCTGGCAGGATTTTGTTTGGATGTCAGTGCTACACCTCAGTTTTCAGACCACAGAATTTGATTGGACTGCAGCCTGGGGGAAAAAAAAGTTTCATAACTAGAAAGTATTAGAATCTTTCTTCTTTTGGCTGGTAGGGTCTGTTCACAGACACATTTCCTTCAGTCATAACCAAACTGCTAACTTTAAGTTTTCCATAACAAGAAAAAACAAACATGGCAAACTATTTGATATATGCTATGGTATACCTTGCATATTTTGGTCTAATTGCAAACTTCACAAACCACAGTTTGATGACTGACTATAAAAAAGTGATACTTTTTAAGGGAAAATGCATGTTTAAACAATTGCTCTCCAAACCCAAAAGAGCATGATACTTCCCTCGGGTGTTTCTGGGATCGTTTTTGAGGCAGTAACTTTAATAACTGTAAACACAGTATGTTGTATACATGTTTTTATTCAATACAGATGCATTGTTTAAATTACAAACCTGAAGTGCTTGTTCAGCACATAAAACATACAAGTCGGTGCTGAAGCTATCTGGGTCAAGTGCAAATTTTTCTTCACTGGCTGATTTGATCAATTTGTAAGCATTCTTCAAAGCCTGAACATCTGCAGTAAATAAGGAAAAAAGAATTTATTCCTCAAGGTGGATTGACTTGATTGCATTCAAAGGAGCTATATGCTATGCTGTCTTTTCTTCACAGAATTAAGAATGTTTAAGAAAAATAGTATCAAACACACGTTGTTCAAAGTCATATGATTCTAGGACGAAGCATTAATGTGTCTTTTGCTATTTGAAATCACTAACATTAGCATACTAGAAAGTTAACTACTACTCGGAATCCCTAGTTCACAATTCCATAAACTCAACAGTCTTCCTTCTGTTGGCACAGAAATCCTTAAAGCTGTTCTACGAAGTGAACTTGACTAGAGGAACGCTAGATCTTCTGGAAAGAACACTACAGCACTTACTTCTTTGCCCAGCCAAGAAGCACGCTTAAAGCATTCGGAGAAAGAATGCTCCCTCCACACGCGCGGCTTACTCTCAAAGCAAATTAGGACCAAGCCGTTTTCGCGTTCAAAGCGCGACGTTTCCCCCTTTATTTAAAATAAAGACGGGCACCAGGTGGCAGCCGCCGCCCGCTCACCTCGGCCGCGCTCTGCGGCGCAGAGCCGCTCCCTCACGGCGGGCTCCGCCATCGCCCCCGCTCGAGGCTTCACCCCCGCGGCGGCGGGGCCTGCCTTGGAGCCCTTCCGAGCGCCGGCCCGGGCAGCCGAAGGGGCCGCCTGCGAGCGCTGCGAGCTCCCGGCTCCCGCAGGACGCGCGTATCCGGAGCGCTCCCACAACACACGCGTATCCCAGCAGCGCTCCCACAGAACACACGCTATCCCGGCTGCACTCCCACAGCACACGCGTATCCCGGCAGCGCTCCCACAGAACACACGCTATCCCGGCAGCGCTCCCACAGCACACACGAGTATCCCGGCAGCGCTCCCACAGAACACACGCGTATCCCAGCAGCGCTCCCACAGCACACACGCGTATCCCAGCAGCGCTCCCACAGAACACACGAGTATCCCGGCAGCGCTCCCACAACACACGAGTATCCCGGCAGCGCTCCCACAGGACACGAGTATCCCGGCAACGCTCCCACAGGACACGAGTATCCCAGCAGCGCTCCCACAGGACACGAGTATCCCAGCAGCGCTCCCACAACACACGAGTATCCCAGCAGCGCTCCCACAGCACACGAGTATACCAGCAGCGCTCCCACAACACACGCCTATCCCGGCAGCGCTCCCACAGCACACTCGAGTATCCCGGCAGCGCTCCCACAACACACGAGTATCCCGGCACCGCTCCCACACCAGGCGGGCGCACCTCCCGCCCCTCTGGCCTCGGCAGCCCCCGCGGCCCCGGCCCCAGGTGAGGCCGGGCCTGCCCCGGTGTCGGGCTGGCGGGTGGCACCGGTAACGACTGGTGGCTTCCTGGGCATGGAAGCAGCGCTCAGAAGTGCTCTCACCGGCAGCTTTTGCCCCCGTCTTGCAAGCTTCTAATGTGAAACCTTCTGAGATAAAGCAAACGCCGCCCGCCGGTGAAGCTTTGGTCTGAAACAGAACAAAATGCCCAAGGACATTTGGACCGTATCTGCCACTGCAGGAAGAAGACGTAGGTGAGCGTAAATAAACCTTTAGAGAACAACAGTCCGGAAAAGAGAGACCATAAAAGAAGAAAAAAGGAAGCTGCCTGACTGCACTGACATCAAGATATACCAAATGAAGTGTTTAAGCCTTCACCGCTGCCTCTCAACTACTTGGTCATGCAGGATTCTGAGAGGGAAATCATCGCGGTCATGAAGACAATTCAAGGCTTACATATATAAATGCAGTTTTAAACCCAAGCCCTTTGCACTTGGAGCTAAACTGAAATTCTGTAGCAGCAGGGCTTTTCCATACAATGATCTGCACAAAATTCAGGAGTAGACTCCTTCTTAAACCCTACCTGTACTACCTTCCCCTGGGCCACACAGCCCATTTAAATTCAGTAACTATCTTGCTTCTATGAATGTCAGTGAACACAAATTAATCTGAAAAGTAGGTGGGCAAGGAAAGAGAACCATGTGGCAAACCCGTGTCGATTTCTGAAGCAGAAAGCAATATATTGGTCATGTGTACTGATATTAGGTAGCAATAACACTGGCTTACTCTGGCTTACCATTATATGCATAGAATGTTTGTACCAAACTTTGTACCTCCTGCAGGACTCAGCTACAGGGCAGACATTTCTGGATGTCTATTGGTGAAATCCCAGACAGAGGTAGGACTAGTGTGTCCTGACAGAAAAATCAATATGTGGAAGCTCTACTGACTCAGAAAGAAGCACTTCTGAAATGTAGATTGTAGTCAAAATGGCACCACCATAATATAAAGTCTCAAGTTATTCCATTTATTATTCATCCTCATTAAATACCTGTGCTAAGCGTCTGGCTGTATTATCCCCACTTTCAATGAAAAATTACTGGCTACACAATGAAAAACGGTCACACGGTTTGTGATACAAAAGTGACTATTAAAATCTACTAATTATGTCATAGTAAAATTACTAGGAAAATGTAGAAAGGAAACAAATGAGACCATGTAAAAATCATCCATTTTAATTAATTTTTAAATAAACTGAAAGGAAATCAAAGAAATTATTTTTTTAAAAAAGTGTAGATTTGGGGGATGGTCATATATTACTTAGCAAAACTTTCTGACTTTTCTTAAATTGTAACCCAATATAGAATGACTGGTACTCAAATCTGGAAACTAAGAAATACGTATTCATCCTCCCAGTTGTTACCCAACAACAGTTGTTACTTTCTGACACTTGATAGAAATCAGTGACTAATTGCTGATAGCTTTTGCTGTGTCCTTTACTGCCACTAAAGTCACCTTTGTTTGTACAAATAAAGAGATTAAAGTCATCATGTTAACCAACTTAATAAAAACTTTAAAAATAGAACAAAAGTGCATCAGGGAGGTTACTTCACACTCCATTTGCCTTTTATAGGAATTCTTTTACTTTCCTTGAATAGATGAAGTACTGGATAACGTGCCTGATATTCCAGTCCTCCTACAGACAAGGTGACCCTAGAGAGAATGGGAAACAGTACTGACCTAAGCCTCTGTAATGAGAATAGAACAGAATGTCGAAGGAACCACTGGTTTGCTCTGTGTGCTTTTTTATTGTAATTACTTTCTTTCTTAGATTCTTCTACTTAGATTCTTTCGTGCTCTGGCTTGCAGATTCAAACATTTCATGTGTTACAAGTTTGCCCTTCTCAGAGGGTTTTTCTGTAGTGTGTTTTTTTTTAACGTGTAAGAGAGCACAAAAATGGGGTTTTTTTGTTTGTTTGGTTGGTTTTTTTTTTTTGTTGTTTGTTTGTTTGTTTGGGTTTTTTTTGGGTTTTTTTTGGTAGCAGTTTCTCGTCTGTTGTCGTTTCCTTCGCCTCTACGGTCAGAGAGCTTAGGGCCAGCTTCACGATCTGTACTGAGGGTGCTGTCCCATCTCATCATGCAGCCTGGAGTTTCTGTGTGACTGTGGAGATAGACACACATGCCCTTTATTCCCAAGCTGCGTACTAACGTAATGCCACGAATCCGTGGTTGCGTTTAAATGAACTGCCATCGCCCGTCTCTTATCTTTACGGCCGCGAAGGCCCCGCGTGTGGAATGACACGGGTGGCCGCCAGGGCTCCCCCGCGGCAGGGCCCGGGCGCGCAGGCGCGGTGTCTCTGCGGGGCCGGGGCGATGCGCGGGGCCGGGGCGCTGCTGGCCCTGCCGGCTCTGCTGGCCCTGCTGCCCGCCCGCAGCCCCGCGGGCTCGGCCCGCCGCTCCGCCCGCACCAGGTGGGCAGGGCACGGCCAACCCCCCTCCCGGGACAGCGGGCCCGGGCCCCGGCTGGAACCACGGCTCGGCCTCCCGGGTTTGGCTGCGCGGAGGCCGCGGCTCCGGGGCACCGGGGGCGGGGAGAGGACACACCGGGGCCGGGAGGAGCGCGGCTCGGTTACTCCGCGATGAGGCGGTGGGAGCTGGGAGGTTCGGTCGTAGTAAAAGGAGCTTTGTACGGTGGGGGAGGCGAACCAGCAAGTCCAGACCGCGAGATTGCGTCAGTGAGGAGGATGGTTTCGGCTGCTGCGGAGTAAAATCTGTCTTTGCAGATTGCGGTTGGGGTGAGGACCGACAGCAGCTGTAATGCATGGACACTGAAGTTTTTTACCACTTTTTTTCTTCCGGGGAGTTTCAGAGTGATTTCTGAGTATAGTAATAGAAAAAATAGAAAAGTTACTGCAATGACAAGAGAGGTTTTCTGTAATTGATTATCAGTGGAGGTTGTACAACAGCACATCTAAACTGGTAAAAAGTAGTATTGTGGTGTAGTCATTGAGTAATGTAAAATAGGAAATTTTGCAAGGATAGCCTTTTAACAGTTTGCTGGGTGTGGGGGGCTTGTCTTTGCAGGTCTGTGAATCAAGTGTGTGTGGAAAAGTCACTCATTTTCAGAAGTAACACCCCTTATCCTACAGACATCATTGCTGTCCCTGGTGGACACGATCTGTTCTGTGTGCAGCTGAATGACTGTAAGTAACCTTCTTCTCATGCATTTCGTTCATAGATTGCCTCTGCTTAGGGAATCTTTTTTTTTTAACTGATACGGTATAATTATTTTGGCTGTTCCAGAGAGAGCATAATGAATTGGGGTCTGATCACCAAAGGCAAACACAAAGATGATTGCACTCTGTGTAAGGGTAGCACAAATCAGCCTTTATCAATTGCTTGTGTATCTGAGATACTTTACTTTGTTTGGTACAGCAGCAAGTAAGGACGTTTGAAACATCTCACTATTATCCTTTTCAGAAAGTGATTTACTGTATTTTGTATTCTTTATTATGCATGCTTATTCTCCTCATCTGGCAATGATTTTTTCATTGGTAATCATATACCCTTTTAGGATGTGCCATTACCACTCTTTTCCTGTTTCCACATTGTATTTCACCTGACTGATTCGATATCCAACTCTCCAGCATTCATTGCTATTCAGTAGGATCTCTCATTTGAACACACCGTTTTCTCTTTTGAGTCATTTTTCTGGGAGTTTTGACCCACAGTCCCAGCTACTTCTGACCTAAATCCCCAAGCATTTTAGGTTGGGTGGGGCTCAGGAGGTTAACGGGTGCAGCAACTGGTCAAAGCAGTTTCATACTATCTAGTCCTGCTTCTCAGCTCTTGACAGATGCTGCCTGAATGTTTTGCGTACATTCAGAGCACAACTACAAATGTTTTCTTTTTCAGTCTAATGATTATACCCCCAAATGATTGTCAAGCAAGGTGCTCTGTGCACCTACTTTTGTGAATCTTGTAGGAGCTTAATATTCCTTTGACTTTTATCTCCTTCAAAGATTTACTTGACTGCTTGATTAATGCTGTATTTGGGTATTCAGAAGCTTTTGTTTCTGCTTGCTCCACTCTTCCTCTGAGCATCTGCTCTGCCCTTAAACAGCAGAATTACATTGAAAGCTTCTTTGTTTGATTTTTTAATGTATGGTTTTTTTCCCCAAAACCTACTGGATTACTTAAATTCTTTTTGGAACTGCTGTAACTGAGAGTACTGATACTTGTTGTTGGTAGGATCTCTGGTCCTCGAACCTTGTAAGATGTTTTATTTGGATGTACTGAAAAGTTTTTTGTTTGAACAAGCACATTGATGGGTCTGCATAGCACATCTTTAATAATTTGCCATTTTATAGCAGTGTTTTAGCAGCAATAATTTAATACATTACAGCATTGTAACCATAGTATTGAACACCACTGGGTCAAGAGGGAATCACTGTCTGTTTTTTTAGGATGCCTATTGTCTATTTATACTTACTTTTGAGTTTTACCAACCTTAATTATTTTGAATCCATTTAATGTTGATTTTAGTGATCTCATAAATTGGTAGTGCTTTGTAATTAAAATGTGATGTGTGTCTAATTTGGGTATCTCACAGAAATGACAGCAAATATTAAAATAGCTGTAAAGCACTTTTCATGCTTTTTGGAAAGTCATTTTGTGTATTAACATCTGTTAATGAATCATGAACAGTTACAAACTACTCATGATGTCATCCTATTCCTAGACCATATTAGCCTGTTAGAAGTGTTAAGTTGGGTTAATTAATATAAGGCACTATCTATCTTATAAGTACTGAAGCTGTTTCTTTTAAGAATATTGGCACAGTATTTACTTTTACCTTTTGTAGTGATTTGATATTGGAAGATTTCTTTTTTTTCTCTTTTCAAACTCTAGCAAAGCTGAACTATTTCCAACAGCCCCAGGATATCAAAGAATCTGATTTTATGAAGTTCTTAGAGAAGTATGGCAGACATTCTTTCATAGCACCATCGCAAGTCCAGCCATCATTCTCTGCTTTTTACCGTGTGAGTTGAAATCGTAATCAGAGCACATACACTTCTACTAAAGCTGTCTGATGAGATCTAAGGACAACAGGTTGAAGGAGTCTTATTATTGTACCTATAATCCATATTGTCACAGAGCTGTAGCATATCCTGAGTTAGAAGGGACCCACAGGGACCATTAGTCCAACTCCTGGCCCTGCCCAGGACACCCCAACAATCCCACTCTGTCCCTGAGAGTGTTGTCCAAACACTCCTGGAGCTCTGCCAGCCTTGGGACCGTGACCACTGCCCTGGGGAGCCTGTTCAGTGCCCAACCACCCTCTGGGGGAAGAACCTTTTCCTGAGATCCACCCTAACCCTCCCCTGGCACAGCTCCAGACATTCCCTGATATGTCTCTCTGCCCTGATGATGACATCACCTTGTATTCCACAGTAACGCTGTGATTTCTCCAAATTGTCTTTTCAGGCTGGTGATCCAATCCTAATCTACTTTGATTCATCATCTGTACTGAGCACGCTTAGACAGCCAGTAAAAATGGGAGCCAGTGGACTTTGTGTTGATGGAAATCCTGCTGGTTAGTAAAGGGGGAAGAACACCTTAGGGTGATTTGCTTCTGTTTGATCTGTTGTCATGTCTTAACTCAGGCTTCCTGGACAGTAAAAGTACAAGCTGTACTCGGATTTTTGCTGATTTGAGCAAGAGCTGCGTGACTGACCCTGCCCTCGATGCTGCCTCTTACTACCGGGATTTCACTGTGCTAAAGGTGCATGTCAGATTCTTGCTTTTGTGCAAAATCATGGTTGCTTGACTTTGCATTGCTTTCCTCTGCAACTTCAGCTGACTGGAAAACTGAAAGTCGTCTGGTCTGTCATTCCTGATGTCCCTATTGCTGAGGCCTTCTTGCTGGGACACCTGCTGAAAATGTTGTGATTGGTGATAATCCTTCAAATTACTTTCAAATAAATTTCAGTTATTAGCAAATTCTTAATGGATTTAACAGGTGCTTCACTGATACTTCATAGTTTTAATGGTTTATATAGACTCTCTTGCATTTTAAACTGACTATTTTTCAAAGTATTCCTTTCTGTACCATCAGCTTGATCAACCAAATAGTGCAAGTTCTCAGTAAAGAATGAGGATTAGTTTTACACGATATGTTACCAATAAATCATATTGAAGGCCCCTTATCAATATTAGCTCTGTTTACAGTCATAGATTGAATTCCATATCAATTTCTCCACTATTTATTTTTATTTAATTTCAGAGGAACAGATTTACTGTTTTGGGTTCATCGTGCTGGTCTTACCGAATGTTTATATGAAAATATCTCCTCTTGCCTTCTAGAGTTTCTCTGGTGTTCCATGAGAAAGCAACACTGTAAATATGAACTCCTTACTAATGCTGATAACTCCCCTTATATTTCCCCTTATATTGGAAATGTAAATCAGCATAACTGTAGTAGAGAGTATTCTGTTGATCAGATTTCATGTTTTCAGGGCTTTCTTTGTCACTGTGGCCAAAATTCAGTTTTTCCTTAATTGGAAGCTAAAGTAATTACTTGATGGCAGAAGAGGGAGTTCCAGGAATGGATCAGAGATATGATACTTCAAAGTATCTGCATTTTGCAGGACATTAGCAAGGCCAAGATTAAATTTGCCTTCTGATGTTCTAAAATGCATTTTGTGGATTAGGTCTGTGATTTATAGATCACAAAATGATGACAAGTTTTACACATCTGGAATAAACCAAGTAATTCTGTCAATATAATATGTAGGTTCTGTTTAGTGATGATTTCATGACTTCAGGCACTTGCAAACACAGAAATTTATTTGGGTTTTTTTTTGTGTTATATAATGATTGGTTTGTTTTCCCTAGGTCCCAGTTAGTGGCACCATTGTGCAGTCCCTGAAGGTCAGTCTCTGTTTCCAAATAAAATAATTTCTACTTCTGAAATGAGACATACTTGGAATCTTAAGCATAGTAATGTCCATGGGTTGGGAACTTGGGAAAATGGGAATGTGCTGTGTCTGAGACAAGTTGTTTTTTTGACAAAAGTGTGACATAGAAAAAAATGGGGATATAAGGAAGGATGTGCTTTTAAATGAATGGGCACAGATAGGGCTAAAGTCAGGGAGGTAGCTTGTTTTCTTGGAAAAAAATCGGGCATCTGGAGCAGGGTGGTGTGCCCACAGATCGCAGCGACAGCAAGGAGGTAAATCTGGCTTGGATGGAAAAATAGTGGAAAAGAGTAAAGAATGCACACTCCTTTTAAACAATTAATAATTGTTCATGTGTTTCCTGTCTCCAGGTAAATGTCACTGCAGTTGCACCGCCTGGAGCTCCCCAGATGAGAGACAACACATGTATCAATGTGGTTTCTGAGGTCTGTGAATCTCCTCTGTTGCAGCTTAACACAAAGTCATTGCCTTATGACCTTGCTCTGTCTCTGACTTTCCTCTGAATTGGGCTTTCAGGTGATCTATGAGGTAGAATACAGTGGCACGAGTGGGATTCAGAGTGTTACTGTCCAGTTCAAAGTGAGCAACATCTCTGGGAACTTCGGATCCTCTCTGCAGCAGCACTTCACTTTGCACTTCTGGGTCAGTGCCCCCATCCTCCCTGGGCTTTTACCAAGGTTGTGGTCTGTAGTTCCTGACCGATTTCGATACAGATGAGATCTGAAGATGTTAGAGCAGTGCCACTGTGTTAGAGTAGTAACAGAACCCTGGGATGCAGATGATAGTTGAAGGCAGGAGGGGATGCATTTCTGGTCTCAAGTAAACCATGCTAGTAGAAAAATTCAGGCTCAGTGCAAGCTCAAGTGCAGTCCTGCATTGCACAAATTTCAAGGGGCTGGTTGTTTTTATCTGATTGTTTTTGCTATTGTTTTGGTTTGGGTGTTTTTTTTTTTTTTTTTTTTTTTTGTTTTTTTTTTTTTTTTTTTTTTTGTTTTTTTTTTTTTTGTTGTTGTTGTTTTTTTTTTTTTGTTGGGGTGGAAGGGAGTCACCAGCATGGTTTTGTGAAGGAAGCTATTGCTTTATCTGAGGTGTTCAGTGAACAAAGTTGTTTAATTTATTCCAAGTACTTATTTAACTTTGCCTGTGCAGCAGAAAAGAGAGTTACTTTGCAAGGGGTGGAAATCTCAGAAATGCTAATGTTTGTTAAGTTCACATAAATCTTGTCCCATAGAGGGATGTAAAGTTGGGTAAGTGATGACCTCAGGGGTTGATAAGTATGCAAAGCAACCTTGTTGAAGTTAGCCCCAGAGGCTCTCACCATAAAACAATTTAGAAGTGGAATGTGCCACTAAGAATCAGGGTCAAGGCAGGGTTTGTTCTGCAGTTCATCTGTAGAATTGCCCAGACTGATTTGTTCACTTCCTCAGACACAAATGCTGAGCCATAAGAATTCATTGTCCTGAGAGCTTTCCTGGTAGTATCCTCATTTCAGGTACTGACATTTAGTTTTTTACCTCCTTGGACTGCAAGTGAACTTTCTGGGTAAGAAAGATACTTTGGAAACAAATAGTGGGAGTTTTAGTAGTGCATAATATTCAGTCATCCATAAAAAGGCTTACACTGAACATTTTTGAGAATATGAATTTGATCTTCAGAGATGAATTGATTTCATTGGTGCCAATATTTTCCTTTTCTTCTATTTCTTCCCTTTGCATCTTTGCAGACCAAGACCCTCTCTCATACGTTGCCCAGAAGTGGAAACCCTGGCTATATCACTGGAGCACCGTTGTTGATTGCAAACAGTGGTGCCTTGCAGCATGTATCCTTTCTCTGCTACCAGTTTTTATTTATCACTGGGTTTCTTGACTTCCAGTACTCCCTTGTCAGTCCTCTGATAGGGAAGAGGAGGAATGTAGGCTGGCTGAATTGTTAAATACAAGATGAGTGTCCCATACTGTCTGTTTATGCTTTTATTTGGCTCCTTGACATGCAGTCTGTCAGATGAGCATCTTACAGAGTGAAAGTGATGGGAGTTGCTCACAGTTCCGCAGACGCACAGTGCAGTTCAGGAGGAACATGAGAACAGGCTGCAACCTCAGGTAACACCCTCTGCACTTGTCCTTCCTGACACACTCAGAAGGTCTGGGCTCACTCAGCATGTCTGTTATGCAGTGCTGTGGAGTCAGGGCCCTTCCCTGAGTTTACCAGTGGGTCTCTACAGATCTTTCATATCCTCCTAAGAGAGCTTTGACATCAGAGAGGTGAGGGACCACTAGAATAATCTGAACACTGTGAAGGCCTTCTGGGACATCATGAGGCTGTAGTCTGACAATATGTCTTGGACAAGAGTAGAGTTTATATTTGAGGAGTGAATTACAAAGGAATCTTAAAAAGGGATTGTTTTGATGATTTGGATTGTTCTTTTGACAGGGCAGGTGTAGGACCACTGGTGTGATAAGGTGGCTGAAGAGCTGTCAGTTTTCCTGATCATGCATTACCTGCCATATTTTTCTCCCTTCTCATTGCAGAGATGATTGAAACTGCATCTGTTTAATACCAATACTTGTTGACTCATTATATGAGCAGAAGAAATACTCACTACAAAGGCAGAATGTTGATAGTGGGGTTTTTGTCCTGGAAATCACTTTGTCAAAGCTGTTACTTTCTCATTTCCAGCCTATCCCCATTGCTGGAAGAGAGTAACTGCAGCTACATCCAGCAGAAGTTATACAAGGCTTTTCAGGGCATGGACAAAACAGAGGCCCTTGCTATGATTGGCAGTGCTCATTCAACCCAGACAGAAGAGTGGACAACCATTCTGGTTCAGAACTGCAGTGTCCAGGTAATGTGAATGCAAGAAGACCAGTTGGGAGTATTTTTCCTTTCATATCTTTGTATTGCCTCAGGGAAGTGTGGCCATCTGGACTTTCTTTGTGTGATGGTCCTCTGACTCTTAAGAGTCTTAATACCTGTAAGGTTCATACTGTTAGGGTACTTAACAAAAGAAACCCCAACAATCCCTGACAGATTTCGTATCTCTTGAATCCTGTTCCTGCTATCTAAATGGGCAAAAAGAGTTTAATGCTGAATCCAGTGTTGTATTACGTAGTTTTCTGACAGCCTTCTAGAACTAATAGTTCCTGGTTACTTGCTATTAATTTGATATTTTTATTGTTATCACCCTTTCTGATTTTCCATTTTCTAGGGATATTAATATATCACCTAATAAGGTTAAAAGTTTGCAACCAAAGTACTTTTATATTAATAATTATTAATCTGTCAGATGGCCTAATGGAATACAAAATCCAAGTGGTACAGCTGAGACAAATTCTGTTTGAAAGTGAGATGGATACAGCTCCAAAAGGGGTGGTTGACCTGACCAGAAGTTAGGGAGTTAGTGCTGAAGTGACTTCTGCTATCCAAAATATTAAACTTGGACCATAATGGTCCTTTTTCACTTAGAAAATACTATATTAAGTTGATTGGAGTATATTTTATTTTCAGGCTGTGAATTGCACCTCCTGTTGTGTGGTTCCTGTAACCCTGGAGATTCAGATACTGTGGGCTAAAGTGGGCCTCCTGTCCAACCCTCAAGCTCAAATACTGGGTGCACGATACTTTTACCAGTGTCGCCCCCTGAAGGTATGGAATTAAAACCCCTTCCTCACACACAGAGATAATTAAATGGGATTTACATGTTGCTTAAGAACCAAGAAATCAAATGGTCTTGAGACTCAAGTCTAAAGACTTCATATCACTTGTTTTGATGCAACTCATGGTACTTCTTTGTCCTCCCTTCTTGCAAAATACATGAAGAGAACAGGATAGGAAAATGTTCGCTGTGTAAAACTCATTGCGTGAGGCAAATTGACAGCCATGAAAATACTCTCTAAATCCGAGCTGTTATATGACTTCATTAACAAAACTTCTGTCTGAGGAGGAAGACTTGTGCTGCTAGTAAAAGTGCAGGGTACATATCCCTCTGTAAGGATTAGCTAATTAAGAAGAATGAGATTCTGATTTCATTTGCTTGAGCAACTGGTGTAACTACTTTAGAGCTGTAAGGTGTGTTGCCAGTAAAATCAGTCTCGAATTCATCAGTGGCAACCCACAAATTAGGATTGTTAGTAAAGACGTTTTAGCAAAGGAGTGAGTTGGTACCTTAGGCAGCAGTTGGGAATTGCAGCCATTTGTAAGCACAGCAGTGACATCACCAATGTGTGCTGCACGTTGCTGGACTTCTCAAATTATGTCACTTCCCAGTTTTAGCCTACAGATTCTCTCTGTGAGAACTGTCCTTTAGTTCCTTTAACTGTTCTTTGGAGAAAACCTTTTCTTTTAGCCTACACTACATGGCTACAGAGCTGCCTGAGTGACTGATCAGAAAACAGAGAACCCAGGAAAGACATCCTGATTTGTCCACCCATCCACAGGATCTGATCACAGTTGTATTTGGACTCCCTGAAAATACAGGGTGTTCTTTAAGTGACGTAGAGCTCTACAAGAGCGTGCTGAAAGTTTCTTGTGGTTGCCTTCTCCCAGCTGTTGAGCAGGGGTTGTATATGGGCTTTTTCCCCTGCACTAATCTCTCTGATTTTAAGGCAGATTTTGATGGTCCAGACACAAAATTGATCATCTTGAGGCTTCCCATTCACTAAGGCAATTGGGCCTACTCTGTGTTTACTCATTGACAGGAGAACTTAACATTCATCAGAAGGGAGGGGAAATTCTAGTCGTAACTGCTCAGCAGTGGTGGTTTGTAGCCGAGGAGTGATCTGGCAGGGAGGGCAAGAAGGGGTTAAGCTGCCTGGAAGCAGGAATGCTAGGACACTTTGCAAGTGAGTGAAGTTTCCAGGTGATGAGATAAGAAAGAGCCTCAGCTTTGTACTGTAGCCATTCTGGAATGGGAATGCTCAGGAGCCACCTTTGGACAGCAGAGCTGGGCTGGGGGATGGTCCTGCTGGTGCTCCCAGAATTGGTGCTGTTGGTGGAAGTGCACACAAGGAATCTGCTCGTGATGCATCTTTGCAGACCCCATGTAGAACCATGTGCTGCAGTAGGACTGTACCCAATGCATTGTTCTTTCTGGTTTTGTTTTCTCTTTAAGCACACCAGTGTTTTTTAATTTGCTGTGGGAGGTACCACAAAAATAGACCAAGAGGAGTCTCAGTATTTTTGTCTGAGGAGTCATGAATTCTGTCTTGCAGCTTTTTTGCATGCTTCCTACAGAACTTCGCTCTTAATGCAATCTTCCAGATTCTCCTCAGGGAAGTGTGGTGATTTCACAGGCTGACTTTAAGCAGTGCAAGCACGGCAGGTGCTGCCAGGAGCTTCTGTCTCTATGTTATCATGCAGGGCTGGGGAATGGGGCAGGGAGTGAGGTTGCTCTTTTGGCAGCAGCATGGTCTTAAATCAGCCCAAGGTAGCCACGAAACTCCCCACAGCTGAAGGAGTGTATTAGTTGTCTTGCAGCATTCTGTTGAAACAGAAAAGAACTGAGGCCTTAGAAGTTCAGTCCCCTCTTCCATCTTTACCCATGTCTCCTTTCTGAAACAACATCCTCAAACATGAGAAATAAATTTATTGTATTGGGTCCCTGCTTTATTTTACTGATATTTTACTGAAAGGATTTCATCTTGTGGTGGTTCAGTCTGTTTCTGGCAAACTATTGTCCAAAGGGCCAGGTGATGTTATCTTACATACAGTTTATAATTTTATAAAAAATAAAGCTAGCTTTGCTTATGTTTTTATTACTAGCTAGCTGATATGTCTCTCCTCTGAGTAGAAGGCTTTCTCTAGCAGAGCTTGAGTCACTGCTGCCACTTTGGAGATCTATAACATACAATGCACAGGAGCTACTGATCTTTCCCTCAATTTACCTCCTAAGTATCAATTTGGGGAAAGAGTGGTTAGTGAAAACTTTAGACACTTAACTCCTACCATTGTAAAGACATCTTGCTTGCCAGTCATCTGTGGTGGGTGTCCTTTAGAAAATTGAGGGGGGCTGTATATTTTGCATTGTCTGCTAAGCTGTGCTTTCCCTCTTGTTGCAGCTCCTGAGCACACAGACGGTACCTGTGACAACTGTGGTTACCTTCACTGACATGACAGAGTGGCCAGAACCACCCCGGGGCCAGCCCCAAAGGCACTGGAAACTCCCATTTGACATCTTTTTCCCATTCAAGGTGGCACTGAATTTAGAAAGCAGTTACAGCATTGATCTGACTGGCTGTTTTTTGTTTATTCTAATAATTTCTAGTATTATCTGCTTTTGAAAATAGATTGGGGCCTGTAGTTAAAGTTCAGTAAGTGAATTGGTACATTCAAAATATGACCCAGATCATAGGCTTTTCTCCTCAGGTTCTTTTACTGTGCCTGTAATATCTCTGTGCCTTCTGTTCTTGGATTAAGCCATGGGATCAGCTTCTGTCCTGTGTCCTCTCATGCCCCTGTTCTCTGGATGTGCCACCTGTGAACATCACTGCGGTGAAAATGAACTGAACTGAAAATGACAGCCACTGGAGTTCTCATTGGCACATCAGAGGGAGTTGTGAATGGTTCTAAAGTTAAAAAATCGACAATTTTAGGAAGAATTTTTAGATGTATTATTAGACTGAAGCTTACCTCTGGCTTAGCCTCTGGGACCAAGTTTACTGTTTGCAAAGTTAAAGGGGATGTCCTGACTTTCTGGTCTGCCCCATTCCATCACATGGCAAAGCTGATCAATTGTTCAAGGAAGTTGTTGGATGAAAGTATGTTTTTTAGCAAAGGATTTATTCTTTATATCTTAAATTCTTCAGATGATGGAAAAATCTGCCCCATATGATGCTGAGTACTCCAGTGGAATCAGTAGGGGGCAGGATGATCAGAGCCTCCAGTTAATAAAATGTATGGGTTGCTTTTGTACATATACTGCGTGTAGCAAATTTGTTGCTCTCCCTCATTACGATCTTTAAAAAAAGGGTGCAAAAATAAACTGAAAACCTTGTAATTAGTGAGGGTGTCAAGGGACATAACATGAATCAAAATAAAACCAAACATGCAGATTTTGGGGTAACTTCACATACTTACCTTTGTGAGTGTTTGCATGGTTTATTAGCTGGGAAAGAATTCTGTGCAAGTGGCTGCTGCTTCCCTGGATTCTGATTCTGGGGCAGCCCGTGCAGGCTGCTCTGAACACTTTGTATTCCAGTGTTAACACAGGGCTGCTGGTTCCAGTACAGCAACAAGCTTGGATTTTTAGGTGGATGTGGCTTCTCAGCTGTGCCTTTGCAAAGCTTTTAGTGGAACACATCTGTAGTGTGTCCCCTGTCCTCTGATGCCCCTGATGTGTGGAATCCAGAAAATTAATTTACACGTGACAGTAACTGAATTAACAAAGGGTTAGCTGGATAGACTTCTCAAAAGTCACATTGCCAAGTGTGTCAGGATATAGCTTGAATGAAAAGGATCTGGCATCCCTATTTTCTGCATTATTGAGATAATTGAATTAATTGTGACTACAGAGATACTGTTCATCTATGAGCTGCAAATACATGAAGTACTGTAAGAACCTTATGCTGCAGTTCTCTGCCATACCCCAACCTCCAACATGTCATATTTCTAGCTCATGTTTGGCTCCTCTGACATTTTGTCATTGCAAGAAATGGAGCTGGAAAGAGGCTTGTCCATAACCTGTTATAGCCTGAAATAAGGCCTGTTCAAATTCTAGCCATGCCCTAGCAGTGGATGTGCATTTAGAATCTGCAGTTTCCTGTGACAGTGTTTACTTTGCCACGGTTCTGTCCCCACCGCCTGCTCTTAAATAGCCTCCTTTGCAATTCAAGATCAGGCACGGTGTGTCATTGTCACACAGCAGGCAGGTTCGTGTGTCGGATGCTCAGGATGGAGTGAGTGTTTGTACTCCATGTGAAGGGCCGGGACAGCGCTGTGCAAAGTCCCTGCTGCCAGCACTGCCAGCTGTCCAGCGCGCCCTTCTTGGGGCAGTAGGTCTGGTTTTACACTGTCCGAGTGAAGACGATCTTTACTAGATGATCTTTTAAGGTCCCTTCCAAGCTTGACCATCGATTGTTGGAAGATGCAATTTTGGGTTTCAAAGCAGGAGCAGCTGCAGAGACTGCGGGCGGGGCCGGAAGCGACGTGAGGCGGCGGCGGCTGAGGTTGAGGCTGAGGGGAGCCGGGCAGAGTAGAGCCGAGCCGAGCCGGGGAGAACCGGGCGGTGAGTAGAGCCGGGCCGAGCAGAGCAGAGCTGGGCCGGCCCGAGCAGCCTCGGCCGTGCCCGCCGTCCGTCGGTGCTGCCCGTTCCGGGCCCGGGAGCGGCCGAGGGATGAGGGCTCGGGGGAGAGGAGAGGGGGTCTCAGCCTTGGCGCTGCCGGCCTGCACCCTCTCCGCCCTTCTCCCGGGCCCCGCAGGCTTCCCGGAGCCGCTGAGACTCGCGGTCCCGCTGTGTCGGCGGTCCCGGGGCGGTGCTGCCGCCAGCAGTGACCGGGAATCGCAGTTCGGTCCCCTGCGAGCACCAGGCGGGCTGGCTGGAGGTGCAGGGGCCTCCATCCCCCGGGGCCCTGTGACAGCAGAGCTGCTGTTCTGGAGGTTTGCTTTCCTTGCTGGGGGTCTCTTGTGACTGCTTATGAGATTTCTCCGTGCCCAAAGAAAACATTTAAACCCACCTGACGCTTGCCTGACACCTAAGAGTTGCTACCTCGGTTTTGACCTGACTTGGTGATAAGCCTGTGTTCTTCACATAGTGTTCTTCACAGTAGACAGAACAGGATCAGATTAGAGGGTTTTTTAAGTAACCTGATAGCCCTCTGAAAAAACTAATAAAACTGTAGATAAAGGAGACTTAATGAGCAAAGCTTACACAGTTTACCAAAAGCCTTTGGCAACTGTCTCTGTACTATGAAGTCAGAAAGTTTTATTTTCTTAAATTAATAATATCTCAAATATTTGCATAAAGGCTTATACCTGAGCTGACTCTCCACTCTAAAATTGATGGATACTTGGAAGTGTTTACCTTCTTTCTCTTCATGGATGTGCTTGAGGACACTGAGAGAAGCAATTGCAAAGGGTTAAAATAAAGTTTTCTTCTTCCCTATTCTATAGTGAAATATTTATGTTTAGTCACTTCAGAAACTACATTACCTTTTCCATATTTGTGTCAGTGAATATTTTTGTTGTGTAAACTGCTTTACTGATTTATTTCTGTGTTTGCTGTATTACCTTGCTCTTCTAAACTGCCCTGGACTGGATTGTTACAAAAGTCGCATTCAGTAGCAAAGTGAGCATCTTTCAGGCTTAGCTTCAGTAATTTTTCAGCTGTTCTTGTTGCACGTTGTGTTAGTAGGAATATGAAAGCAATGCTATTTTTATGTTTTTCTGCAACATCCAGGGAAGAAAACACCTGAGAGTCACTGTGCATGATACTCTGAAAAGTCAGTTCCAGATGCAATGAAAGTCAAAAAGAATGGTAGACATTATCACTTAACGAATGCAGAATAAAAAAAAAAAAACAAAAAAACAAAAACCAACAACAACAAAAAAAACCCCACAAAACATATTATGCCACTATATAAGTCCTTGTTTTGTCCAAATTTGAATCCTCTTGTCAGTTCTGTACAGCCTATTGGGTGATACGCTGTACTATTTGGGCTAATTGGGCAGGTGGAAGAAGAGCAATGGAGGTGATTGTATATATGAAATAGCCTTGATGTGAGGAAAGCTCTGAGGGCAGAGCTCACCGGTGTCTGCAGCTTCCTTTCGAGGGGCAGGAGAGGGGCAGCTCTGATCTCTGCTCCCTGTGAGCAGTGATAGGGCCAGAGGGAATGGCTGGAGCTGCGACAGTGCAGGTTTAAATTGGATCTCAGGAAAAGGTTCTTCCCCCAGAGGGTGCTTGGGCACTGAACAGGCTCCCCAGGGCAGTGGTCACGGCCCCAAGGCTGACAGAGCTCCAGGAGCATTTGGACAACGCTCTGAGGTACAGGGTGGGATTGTTGGGGTATCCTGGATAGGGCCACGAGTTGGACTAATGGTCCCTGTGGGTCCCTTCCAGCTCAGGAGATTCTATGGTTCTAAATGATTCTATGATTCTCTTTATTTAGAAGTGAATGCAAAGGGGATAGTGGGAGGTGAAGACCAAGGCCAGCGCTCTTGCCCTTGTGGAGGGGTTTGTGCTACAATGGAGAAAAGAAAGGATATAAATGGCCCGAGGAGTTAAAGCCACTCTCACAGGTGTGGCTGCACAGCCCTTTCATCTGCTGTCTGCGGACATGTGAGAACAGGGCGAGTCCAGGTGAAGGAGGCTGAGGGAGATGGCTCAGCAGCCCGTGCCCTGGGTAGGGCTGTCTGGACTAGTCCGGGACTAGACAAAGCGGCTGTTAAAGCTGTAATTTGTAAAGCCCAGGATTTGGTGCTGCAACGTGGAGCCGGGTTACATCATCTGCGGGACGGCGTGAGGGGGGCACGGCGGAGCCCGCGGATTGGCTGTGCCGGCACAGGGGGGCCCGCGGATTGGCTGTGCCGGCACAGCGGGGCCCGCGGATTGGCTGTGCCGGCACGGGGGAGCCCTTGGATTGGCTGGGGCGGTACGGAGGGGCCCGCGGATTGGCTGCGGTGGCGGCGCGGGGCTGGCCGGGGTGCGCGGCCCGGCCGTGCGCGGGCGCTGCTCGGCGAGAGCCGCGGCGGGAGGCGGCGGGTGCGGAGCGCGGGCGGCGAGGGTGGGGCGGGGGGTCCCGGAGATTCCCGGCCGATTCCCGGGAGATTCCCGGCCGCTGCGGTTCGCGGGCCCGAGCGCCGCGGGAGAGCCGTGCGGCCCCCAGGTTTCACGCCCCCCGGCAGAGACGCAGCCGAGAGGCCCGGCCCTGCCGCCGGTGCTGCTGCTGCTGCTGCTCCTGTACAGCCCCGGTTTCGCTGCGGTCCCCTCTGACAGAGCCGGGCTGGCACCGCGGAGCAGCACGGGGGGCTCGGGAGGCCTCCGGGGCCGGGACACGGGGCGGCCCCGCCGGGATCCTTCAGGGCAGGAGGAGCCGCGTGGCGCTCTGTGCTCGGAGTCGCCTCTTCCTGTGCGCGGAGCTGCTGCAGGACCCGGCGGAGCTGTTCGCCAGATGCTCGAAAGGCCATTTGTTTGAAGGATTCCTTGATTTCAGTCAGCTCTTCTGAACTGGCGCCCCTCTGGAAAGGTTTCTAGGGTGTAAGCTTACACGAAGAACTGCAGATGAGTTTTGTTCCTTTCCCCTTTGCAAAAGTTTTAGTTGGTAAGGTGATGAAGCAGTTTAAATAGGAAGAAGCTTCTGCATGTCACAAAGGACTTTCTTGTGTTGTGGTAAAGACTACATGGCAATTGTGTGCATTTCCTTGGAACTTGATTTGTTTCTACTTCTTTATTGAAGTGTAGTACAGAATAGCTCTTTCTGTCACTTTGGTTTCCAGATTTTTTTTCACTTGTGGAATATCCTAACACTGAAATATTTGCCTTTATATATAAAACTCTGAGATAAGTTTATTTTAGTTTAATTTAATCAACTCACAGCAATTACTTGGGTATTGCTATGGGTTTGCAGCCAACAGACTGAAAAACTAGTGTTACAGGTGGTTGTTGTTCAAGGCACCAGTTTTAGGGCTTCAGATCTCTGATTGCTTTGGAAGGTGATTAAGTCTATGTACACTGATCTGTCACAGAATAAGTGTACTGTGCTACTTAACAGCTGTTTTGAAGATAAAAGTATATGAAAAGTAGCCAATAGCATTGCTTTCTATTAGCAATCAAATAAGGACAACTTTCATTATTTAAAGAGATAATGGGAAAATTATATTTTTTTAAAGGTCGTGTTCAGAGGCTAGTTTAGAAGAAGTAGGGTTTTCTGGTAATGAAAAAAAAAAGTAAGCTAGGGGAAATACCTGAATAATGCATTTTGCATTTCTTTCTTTTGCTCCGTCTAAGTAAAGCAGAAATATTTTATAATTGTTTGCATTTTATTTTTAAATATATAACTTTTTTAGTTTGTTACTTAAGACCAGAACCATTTCAGGCATGAAAATGGTGGAAATGTGAGTGGAATGGAAAATGAGGATTGAAATTAGCTTTAAGTCCTTGACTGAGTGAGAGGAGAGGAAGGAATTGGACTGGCCTTTAAAGAAAGCTTGTGGCTTACAGCATACCTTGTGCTCTGTCTGTGCTTTCTGGCAGCGTCATTTCCAGTTCACATCTCTCTTTTCATTTTCCTGATGTCTGCTGCTGCTTTAAACTTTCTGTTTTCTTGTTAACTTGGTCTCCTTGACCTTTTTGAAACTTTGCAAGTTTCAAAAACATGCCTTTTTTTCCCTAATCTTTTTTCTTCCAAAGATCCACGTGTCTGACACTTCTCCCCCTTCACTGTCTGCTCCCCTTCAGCAAAGGTGTCTCTGGCAAAGGGAAAGTGGGAACAGCCTCCCAGGATGGGGTTGCTCTCGGTTGCCAGCAGCCCTGTGGTGAGAATGGTGCTTCTCTGACTCAGGATACTTGTGGTGGAACGGGTTCTGCATGAAGGACCCTTTGTTTGGCAGCTCTGGTTGTCAGGACTTGGAGCATCCCTCTGAGGCACAAGAAGACCCTGTTGAGAAGATTGATAGTAGGTGAGAAGGTGAACTTCCAGGTGGAAGGCTGGAACAGCCAGACCTGTTGACAGTGGGAACTGTGCAGCCTCAGAGCCAGGCACACGAGGTGCCTGCTAAGGGCTCAAAGGGAGAATGTCTAGGTAGGGTTGTTTCCCAGCTCCTTGAAGCTTTCCCTGTTATGAGTTAAAAACTGACTACTTGCTTGGTTTCATCATCTGTGTTGCCATTTCAGATGAAATGCAGAACTGGAGGGACACTGCAGATTAATATTGTTAAGGTGGTACGTGGTGTCAGCTTTACTAGAGAACCATTACCTGCTGGTGGCTGCCTTGTCTAATGTAGAGCTGTAGATTTTTATTAGGATTATAATGAGGGAAAATGTGAATACACTGATGCAGGATAATATTCACATACACTTGTGCCAGAACTGGCAGTGCTGTAACTGTCCTGGTATTTGTAATAGCAGCCTTAAAATGCAGTTACTGTAAGATCTCTGTGCCCTCTTTTCAATACCTTCTCTGTCCCACAGCTTGTGCAGTGGTGTTTGCTTTATTCCAATGATGCAGAGAAACGGATTGAAAGCCAGTAAAGGAAGCGGAATTTTGTAAAAGGGGAAGGATAGGTTTCACAGTTTGGACTCTGTCTGGGAGAACTGGATTCTTGTTAATCTCCTTGGGTTCCTCTGTGATAGGAGATACATTACTGCCATTGGAGCTGTCAGAGGAAATTGCTAACTCTCTGTCCCTTGTTTACTGTGTACTTGCTCTAGTGAATTTTAGAACTCGAAGAATCCTGAGTGTTTACAGGTTCAGTGAAGGGAGACTAATGTCAAGTACCTTGGAAATTCGTGTCCTTACTTGCAGTCATGGATAACATCTTGTAATTTGATAGTGCTCTAGGAAAAGTGAATATTGCCTGTATTAAATAGGGCTGAGGTTCATGGCCAGTGTAGAAGATGCTCTGTTATGGGGTGTACAGAGAAGTCTGGATGATGCAACCTCTGTCTGGGTTTTTTTTTTTCCTTCCAGGCTTCTCTGTGGAAAAAATTAAGACTTTTATCCGTTGTAGTTACATTCACTAATAGTGTTTTCCCTTCTTGGGGAACCATGTTTTTTTCTTTACTTTTATAATGATCTTTTGGCTGCAGGTAGGGAACAGGGGCCTTCAGTTCTTCTGTGTCACAGCCTGTGAGCAAATTCTGCAGAATGGAGAGGGGACACAAGGAAATGGTATTAAGACCGTGCAGGACAAAGATGAGTTGGAGTGGGTGAGTGGGTGAAGAGAAAAACATAGATGGCAAGTCACTGATATTTAACCAGTTTCCCCCCTTCCTCCCTTTTAACTTGCAGATATCCCTGATTTGCAGAAGGCACCTCAGAATGTTGTGTCAAGCCGCTCTGAGCCCCGTTGTCCGTTCCCCAGGACGGTGCTTTGTCTTGTCTCCACGTGCTGTGGCAGCCATTCCCCGTCCATGTATGTATGAGAGACAGCACACCTTTCTAGTGCTGCTGGGCCCTGTGCCTGGGCATGCCTGTGCTCTTTGCTGTGGTGAAAGGAAAATCATCTCATTAACATCATTAAATCTCACAACCTCTGAGTGAACTGCAGTTGAAGCTCTACTTTCTTAATGTTACTTGCTCCCTCAACTCAGTAAAATTCATCTGGGTGTCTGAGTTTGTGGTTTTTTTTCGTTCTGACATGCATTTCAAGCAAAAAAATACCGGTTGTGAAAGTACTGCTATTGTAAAAGTTCTTTATTTCGTCTTCATACATTCATAGAAAACAAGATCTGATTATGTCTGCTCCCCCATCTGCCTTTTCAGCCCACAGATGTCTTGAATAAAGCAAGGAGCAAAGCTCAAATTTATTTGGATTAGATAAAAGTGGAAAGATGCTGGGATGCCTTTAAATCTATTTGTCTAAAACATGGACTGGTTGGCTCTGTCAGTTCCTTCCTGACTGCACACAGAGCAAGTTTATGGGCTTGCATCACCAGAAAGGTTTGGCAAATGTAAGGTGGGAGCTGATTTCACATCTCAGTCTGGTGTAAAGTAACTAAAAAAGGCATTTTTTTTTTGCAGCCATAGAGTAAGATTGGCATTTAGGACTTCATTAGAGATTAATTAAGTTCTCTGCTTGTTCTAGAACTGTTGTCTTTTCCCTTATTTTTCTGAAAAAATTAAATGGTTTCTTTTCAGATGCTGGTAACCCTCAGCAGCTGCCTTCTTGGAACCTTCTAAATCCTGAATCTCTAGCTAAGAGAATTGGAAATAAATTGAGCTTACTCCTTTCTGGTTATACTGTGTAGGATAGGCAAATACTAAATAGTAAGGTATAATGCTGGAAAGAACAGTTAAACTGGACTCCTTCACACAGTTTTTTGTAGACCTTATTTATATGCACAAGTATTCCCTGGTGAAAATGAGAGGAAAATGAAACTCCTCTCGAAATTCCATTTTCTGCTTTTATTTGTGTGACTTGTTAGTGCAACCCTCATTTATGATTAATCATTTAAGCTTCTTCTGTGTGTATAATGAACAAAATATTTATTCAATTAAAACGTTGTTTAAATTACAAGTTTGTCTTTATGTAGCACAGTGTTCATTCCTGTCTTTCTCTAGGAGATCTAGCATCAAGAATAGTCACTTTTAGGTTATAAATTAAAGCATTTTGTATTATAGAGCATCAAAATTAGAGGTAGTGAACATATGAAATAAAATGAAAAAAATGAAATGACCATGGCATAGGATTCAGTTTACTGATTGGTGAAGAAGTCTTTGAATCTTCAGATGAGATATTGGTTAGGATTGACCAGAATAAAATGATTCAGTTGTAAGTCATCTAGTCCCACTGCCTGATGCCTCAGGGCTGCCCAAAAGCTGAAGCTCACTACTGAGGGCATTGTCCAAGGGCTTCCTGAACCCTGCCAGGCTTGGGTCAGGACTGTGTCTCCTGTCCCAGGCTTTGGACACCACCACACGACTCCGTGTGTTCATCCCCCTCCAGCTGCCCCTACTTAAGCAATGTGCAAAAATACCTCACTCAGACTTGTAAAAGCTACTTCTCATTCCCAGTCACTGGGAAGTGTGTGTTGTGAGCTTTAGCCTTGGAAAAGGAGAAAATGTTTCACGACTTCAAGGGCCTAAAGTCTGAACAAAACACTTTCCTTTCTTTCTCCACAGACCTCCCTCACCATAACCAAAGATTAAGCAATGAATCCATCCGCTGTTGGAGCAACATTCCATTTCTCACGGTGCCGCTCAGCCGTGCCCATGGAAAATCCTTCGCGCACCGGAGCGAGCTGAAGCACGCCAAGAGGATCGTGGTGAAGCTGGGCAGTGCTGTTGTGACCCGAGGGGATGAGTGTGGCTTGGCCCTTGGGAGACTGGCTTCAATTGTAGAGCAGGTAACGCTGAGCCTGAACGTTTGTTTTAACTTCAGGTACTCGGGGATTGTTCAGTGCTACAGAAGGTTGTAGTAAACCCTCTTTGTCAACCCCCTGTGCTGCGGTTCCATAAAACAGGTAACTCAGGACATCGTTGTTTCAAGGTGTGCTGGGTTGACCCTGACCACCAGCTAAGCATCCACACAGATTCTTGTTTGCTCCCCACACTTCTGCCCCACCACCAGTGGGATTGGGAAGAAAATGGGAAGACCAAAAGTAAGAAAACTCCTGGGTTGAAATAAAGACAGTTTAATAAGTGAAGAAGCGGGGAAAAAAACCAAGTGATTCTGAGGCAATCGCTCACTACATTGGACAAGCAGACCATGCCCAACTGGCCCTTGAGTGGTGGCCACCTTGGAAGACAACCCCCTACCTCTTGCTGTTCTGCAACCCCAGTTTTATTGCTGTCCATGACATTACATGGTTTGAAGTATCTCTTTGGCCAGTTCAGGTCAGCTCTCCCAAACGTGTCCTCTCTGAACTTTGTGCCCAGCCCCTCGCCTGCCTGCTGGGATGGGACACAGTGGGAAAAGGAAAGCCCTGATGCTGTGCAAGCACTGTTTAGCAATAGGCAAAACATGGGAGTGTTGTCAAAACTGTTTTAGAACTGAAATCCAAAACACAGTACCACAAATGCCTATCAAGAAAGTTAACTCCATCTGGGCCAGACCTGTTGTAGAGCAAGAGGTTTGCACAGTGACATTTTTATGCCATAGGCATGACACAACTGGAGCTTTAGCTGGCTCTGATGGGAAGGTGATACTGAAGTTTATGAACTCTTCAGAAAGAGTCAGTCCTTCTGGATTACTTGCAAATTTGCAGAGTTCTTCCAGGGAAAAGCTTGAAACCTCATTGTAGGAAAAACTGATGGGATCAACTCATGTATTTGTTCTCCAAAAAGAAATGGCTACTTTGGCAAGGATTGGACACGTCTCCATGTAAAGTTAACAAATCAAATTCACCTAAGACATTTTGCTTTAGGGCTTTGAAAGGAATCTGGACAGATACATGTAAGGAGGAAGTAATCTAAAGCTTTTTTTCTAGTTGGCTTCTTCACTTCTAGAATTCAAAGTTACTGTGTAATGTTAGCTTTGGGAGTGAATGGGGAACAAGAAGGTTGGTGGAAGATACAGCTGCTACTTTACATTTCATTTCTTTGGTGGTGGAGAGGTGAGGGATGTAGAAGAGTTAGCATGTAATAAGTATTCTGAAGATTCAAGGATGATTCTGTCATAAAAGCTGGTATTGTGAAAAGAAGGTTTATCAGAAGCTGTAGATGGCTTAACAGTCCTTGGCATAGCTCCTCAGTGGGTAGGAAGGTGTGGAGAAGTATCCTAAAGGGTGGTTGCCTTGCTTTGTTGCATCCATGGATGAAGCACAGCACTTGTGTCAGCAAAAATTGGTGAGCATAAGGTGGTCTATAAGAGCCAAGACTGTTGTGCTGACAGTGATGGTACACCAGGTCCTATTCCTTATTTTCTGTACTTACAGGTCTCAATGCTACAAAACCAGGGCCGAGAGATGATGATTGTCACCAGTGGGGCTGTAGCCTTCGGAAAGCAGCGGTTGCGTCATGAGATCTTGCTTTCCCAGAGTGTGAGGCAGGCACTTCATTCAGGCCAGAGTCAGCTGAAAGACATGGTGAGAGGCTGATGGGTCTTGTGCTTTTCCTTAAATGTTGTGTAGTACCTGCTCCAGTCACTGACAGCTGCTCTTTGTCCTTGTAGGCTATTCCAGTGTTGGAGGCCCGAGCCTGTGCAGCAGCAGGGCAGAGTGGACTCATGGCCCTGTACGAGGCCATGTTTACACAGTACAGCATCTGTGCAGCTCAGGTAAGGCATTCCCTCCTTCCCACCACTGACTTGCTACTTTTGGGGCTTATTATTGTCATATAAATGGTACCTTATACAGGAGTGCCTTGCTGAGTACTTCTGACATGGAGTTATCCATTGTCAAGATAAAACAAAAAACCTTTCTCCTGAAGTTCAGGTGTGTCTGCTCTTACACAGCGGGGAGAGTCTGTTAAGATCTCTTCACAAAAGCTGAATGGTGATCCAAAGTGAGGGTTTAAAAATCACAAGTGTCTGAACTGCCACACGTTCTGTAAAGCTGATGGAAGTGCATATCCACACTTCAGAACCTTCTGCCCATCTCCTCCTCAAACCTTTCTAGCTTGTGGATGGTGGTTTCCCTAGCCTGGGTCTTACACTGAAGGCTGCAACTGTATCACTGGAACTACTCTTAAACAGGCTTTGCTTTTCTTAAATACTCTGAGAATACAGAATTGCATTAACTGTAAGGCCTTATTTGTTTAGACACTTTTAACGAGTTTAGGAGCCTAGTATGAAGTCTTTTCTTGGAGGAACTTCTTCCTGTAGTGTGGCAGAGCTGATGTGGCTAAAATGTTTCTGTATAGCTAAAAATCACTGTAGGTCCTGCTGGATTAGAATCTTGTTCAAGTCTGTAGACAAGTATCATTCCTTCAATATAAATGAATTCATTGTCCCTGCCAAAAAGCTCAGAGCACACACAGATTCCAAGTGCATTGTGCTTTTGTGCTGGAGTTGTTTCCTTTGTTCTAAAATGTCCAATTACAGAGTAAAAATAAAAGACTCAATCACTCCAGAACAGACATTGAGGTTTTTTGGTCTTAAAATACCAAGAGGAAGGGGATGGTATCTGCATGCAGGAGGCTTTAATGACAAGATGCTTTCAGAAAAGCAAATGAGTTCTAGTGAGCTGAAGAGAAGTCTGGAGATAACGCATCTCTTCTGCTTGCTGCAAGTGGGAACATAAAACTGTGAGGAAAATCAGGAAAGGCAACGTCTTGAGGAGTCTGTTGGATTGTTTAGGTCTTAGTAGTTACCATCAGCATTTGTGTTCTGATTACAGTTTTATTTTTCCAAGTTTGCTCCTGGAGTGTGTGGCCTGTCAGCTTGAGAAAGGCTACTGCTGGCTCCAGTGGAAGTTAAGGCATATAAACCTATAATGTTGTGGAAAGAATATTTCTCACTTGTATTCTATATCCTTGAAATGCAGTTTCTGTTTTTTTTAGTGACCTCAAAGGCATGGCTGCTCTGTTATGATGTGTTAATACCTAAGTTTAGGATTCTGTTCTCAGGAAAGGTGATAGGCTAAGTATTTTTTTCCTTCCTTTTAGATCTTAGTCACCAACCTGGATTTCCACGATGAACAGAAGCGTCGCAACTTAAACGGAACGTTACATGAGCTTTTGAGGATGAATATTGTGCCCATAATTAACACTAATGATGCTGTTGTTCCACCTCCAGAGCCAAACAGTGATCTGCAGGGGGTAAATGTGGGTAAAGTATTGCAAGGGGGTGGCTCCTGCTTGCAGATGGTACAGCTCTAATGTGTACTTGACTATTGCCATAACTGGGGACCTCTGAAGCCTGGACAGGGAAACACATCCAGAATTAGTGTGGACAGAGGGCACTGGAAGACACTGCTGACTTGTCTGTGTCTGGTGTGATACATTGTTGTGGGCTGAAAGCAGGGCAGACAGTGTTTGCTCTGCCAAAACCAAGCGTGCCTAGTTTGTTTTTTTACCAAATAGTTGAAATTGGAAGGGACTTGTGCAGGTCATCTAGTCCAGCACCCCTGCTTAAAGCAGGGTCAGTTAGTGCCCCTTGCCCTGTCCCTGGGCACCGAGGTAGAGAATGCAGGTACTGATCCCCCTGCTTTGTAATTTTGGTGTTGCTTTGCTGCATTCCAAAAGCAGACGTGCTTTGGCACAAAGATCACCCTCGAAGTTCCAGTGGGTGTGATCAAAGTAGCTCAGGAGGCCTTGTTAGTGCTGAGGTAACTTGCTTTTGTGTGTTGCCACCAAACATCTCTTAGCTCCTCCCGCTCCCCAGTGCTGCTGATGTGCCCGTGCATTGCAGGTGATCAGTGTGAAGGACAACGACAGTCTGGCTGCACGACTGGCTGTGGAAATGAAAACTGATCTCCTGATTGTTCTCTCAGATGTAGAAGGTTTGTGACTAAGTTCCTTCATTTGTTTTTAGTTTTAATGGAGTTTTACAGTGGATTGTCAAGCCAACTTCTTTTCATGTTTTACTGATCTCTTCAGCTCATCCCTTTTACGTTGACAATTGCAACATACTCCTTAACTCCTTCAGGCCTGTGCCTCCATGGTGATGCTGTGGAATAAGCCAAAGACTTAATAATAGTAATAATAATAATAATAATAATAAGCCAAAGGTCACACTGTTGAACGTGGGTGGGTGAGGATGCCTGTGAACCTGAGACTTGTTCAGAACCCAGAATACCACGTGTACTGTGGTGCTACTCTCAGCTTCTGGACTTGTATGATGTCAGGAGCACCCTGCAGGGTAAAGGCTGTGTCTAGAATAAGGATTATAACCCAAATACCATTCTACAATAGTTTGTTTCTTCTGGCAGCAGGTTCTGTCTTTCAGTGAATTATCAGGAGAAGTTCTAGTCATTGCTTTACAGATATCTGGATCTTCCAGGCTTTTTCTCTCCCAGACTTTTGGCTTACACTGCTCTTACACTGTCTTCTGAGCGGTGCTTTTGTGACATAAGCCTGTTAACTGTGGACATTGAACTTTGTTTTCTAGGCAGAGGAGGGTGGTGGGTGCAGTTTCACATCAGCACAGACCACATCACCCAAGTCACAGCCTTTTAATCCTCTCCAGATGGGTTTCTTTCAGTGGCTCCTGAATTTCAATGCATACTTTAGGCCCTAAGGAAGAAGGAAGTGTCTTCCCATAAGTACAGTTTCTTTTAGCAGATTCAGCCAGGTTTCATGGTTGATTCTAGTTGAAATGACTGTCTGAGCATAACTCATAAAGGCAGTAGTCAAAACAGCTTTTAAAAAAAAATAACACCCAGCACACCCACCCTGCAGGCTTATTCGTTCAGTGTGACATTTTATTTATGGGAAGGTATGTGTCCTCTCCTTCCCAAGCTGTCAGGAATGACACAGACAGTCTGCACGTGTGCCCTCTAATTTGTCTTGGCACTATGTGTTCACACAGAATTTCTGGGAAATGTGGTGCAAGAGTTCAAATTTGGTGTGTTGGGTAAACTATAGTGTCATTCAACTCCAAATGCAGTTACATGAAGTTATTTGATTTTTAAAAATATTAGTAGAGTATGTCTCTGTAGTGTTGTGTTCCTTCTTAGCAGAATTTGGGACCCTTTTTACATGTTTCTGAATTGCCCATTTTCTCACTGTACAACCCAGCATTCCAGAATATCATCTGAGGCTTTGGTGAGGAGGATTGTCCTGTGTCTTTTCAGCTGGGGGCTTGTGTATGTAAGGCCTGATGTTGAATATATAAAAGCTGTAAACTGTCTATAACCCCAACCAAATGTCACCACCTCCCAGCTTGCATGCTGCTCTTCAGCATGTGGAGTTTTTGCTTTCTTATTTGTTAGGCTTTCAATAAACCTGTACTTCTTGAGACTGCCTGTGAAGTGTTTTGTGCTCAAAAAGCAGGGTTCAGTGGAAGTTTTCCATCCTTTAAAGTGGAATACAGCTTTTTAGCATCCTCTTGCTTGGTTTGTTTAATTTTTTTTCTTTTTTCACATGTGAGATTTGGACATGAGGGTATAGAACTGATTTTTATTGTTTATTTCAGGACTCTTTGACAGCCCTCCAGGATCTGATGATGCAAAGCTCATTGACATATTCTACCCAGGGGACCAGCAGTCTGTAACATTTGGAACCAAATCCCGAGTGGGAATGGGTGGCATGGAAGCCAAGGTAGGAATATGGAACATCTGTTTTTATTGTATCAAATAAGGGAAAAAATCCAAGAAGAAGCTGAATAGAAAAACAGTTGGTAAAAACTTTGTGTGGAAACCTGAGTAACCCTTCAGCAAACTTCATAGCTTCACCAGAGGTTTATAAGCAATGACAGTACCTCTACATCTTGATCAGAACAGCCAGGAGTGCTTGGGCTGATCAGACTTTAAGGGAGTAATGCAGACAGCTGATGGTATTGAATAATATTTTAATATTATATAGTAATGGCCAGCACCTGAGCAAGGACAGTGCTCCACAGTACAAGTAATATCACGTGGTCACTTAAAGTGGATTAAGCTAATCTATGATACCTAATCTATGTCAGAAAAAATGGCAACAGAATATTTTCAAAGAAGAAAATTGAATTTCTTCAAAGAGTAGTAAGAACTTTCAACATAAGGTAGTGGTGAGAAAGAACATGTGACCAATGTGCCCTTGCAGTACTCTTGGAAAAAAGCAAACTGTTGGGAAAATTTGAAGTGTGCTTATAAAAGGGAAGCTGGTTAAGGAAGGGAAGATAAAGTGCAAATACACAATCTCATTCAGTGCTACATTATGGAAATTCCTGAAGTGTGTTGAATGCTCTTTAAAAGCACAAGGGATGAATCTGGAGATCAGAGTGGGCCAAGAAGTCTTGCTGTGAGTGGTGACTCAAACAACACCAGTGAATTTCATGAACTGGGTCTATCCTTTGCTGTAGGTGAAAGCAGCTCTGTGGGCCCTCCAAGGAGGCACCTCTGTAGTGATTGCAAATGGAACCCACCCAAAGATCTCAGGTCATGTCATCACAGATATTGTGGAAGGGAAAAAAGTTGGAACTTTTTTCTCAGAGGTAAAACCTGCAGGTGAGTACAGACACAATGTGTACATTGAGAGTTGTAGAGATTTCCTGAAAAGTTAAACTTTGTCTAGACCCACGCAGTAACTGGGAAACCACACTCGGCTTGAAAAAGGGATTTTGAAAGCTGTTTTTCTAGAGTAAGGATAGAAAATGTTGAATTTCCTGCTTTTGTTCCCTTTGTGACCTTTGCAGAATAGGCTAGGTGTGGAGTGATACTTTTGACTTGCACTTAAATCCAAGTGAATTTTTTCATGTATAATCCTTAGTGGATTTCTTGTATGAATATGTCAGATTATCCTTTGAACCCACTCTGTGTCACTATGGTCAAGAGCCTTTTTGATTAGTCCCACTATAATAAATTTATATCAGCAGTAAAGCTTTTAATCTTGTGATCCCACTCTTAGTGCCTTACAAACACAGCAAACAGCAAAAGTCCCTGTGGACTGCTGTGGTGTTTACCCCAATCCTTTCTTTGTCTTCCATCTTCCAAGAAACACCCTTTGGAAATTCAAGTAACATTTAGAAATCAGCCATATCTATTTACATACATATCACTTTTCTCAAAGAACACCAAAAAATGCCATACTTTCTAAAGTATGACGTCACTTTAAAAAGATCTTCCTGATCTGGGCAAAGAATGGGAAGAGGAAGGCCTGGTTTTCACTTTCTGCACGTGGTGTTACTTTGTCTGCATGGCCTGGTTTTGGGTTGTTTTGCAGGCCCTACAGTAGAACAGCAGGCTGAGATGGCTCGAGCTGGTGGCAGGACCTTGGCAGCCCTACAGCCTGAGCAGGTGACAGAACAATTTATAACATAAATGGGCCCCTTGGGACAAGAATTTATTCTTTGTGTGCCAGATCCGTCATATGGATGCTCAGAGATGAGAAAAGCAAAAAGAATGTGCCTTGGGGCTGTGGAGTAAAAAAAAACCATTCTTTCATGTGGGGTTTATAAAATTCCTGATAGTGTCAAATAGCAGAGAGAAATGAATTGTGGTCAGAGCTGCTGAAGAACTGACTGGAGCAACTTGCTCCATTCACTCTGGTGTGGAGTTCAGCATCCAACATGTATGCAAAAGCAGAGTTGTAGGCAATTACTGCTCTGCAGCTGGGCAGGAAGATGTGGCACAAGGTGCTCCTAAAGGAAGATTATGTGAGTTTGGTGAAGAACACGTGGCACGGGAAGTAAGGTAATAAAAAGCAAAGTAAAGGTTGCAGCAGCGTTCAGCCTTATTTTTCAGTATGATGCAGGCTGGAGAAATCAGCCATGTGTTGGGAGAGTTAACAGTGAGAGGATGCATCAGCATGAATGGACTGTAGGGGCCAGATGTCAAATGGGTGATTTTGTGTGAGAGGTCAGTTCAGAAACTGTTTTCTCTTCCAGAGAGCGGAGATTATTTATCGTCTTGCTGACTTACTGACTGACCAGAGAGAAGAAATTCTCTTGGCAAACAAAAAGGACTTAGAAGAGGCTGAAAATAAAGGTAATATTTCAGATCTTTCTATGGTAATGGTATCTTCTTGAACCTCTCTGGGCCTCGAGACAGAAGAACTAGAATCTTCTGTTAGCTGGGAGTGGGTACTATGGCTGGCACAGATTAGTGAGCCTAGGGCTTTGAGAGCTTGTCAGTGTAACCAGCTGCAGCTTCCTTCATTACATAAAACAGGTGCCTTCATCAGAGAAGATACTGAGACCCTGCAAAATACCCAGTGGTGTCTTGTAAAAAAAAAAAAAAAAGAACGAAAAAACCAAGTAGCATCTCTATTACTGTCACATGTAGAGTGAATATTTTATGGACTGGTTAAGGTAATGTTTGGCTCCTGAGGGGAAGGCTGTCATCTCTACACTTAAACTGATGTTCTCCAAAGAGAACTGTATAGCCTTCTGATTGAGGAGGGTTCTCTTTAGGTGGCTTGGATTAAACCCATTCTTCTGTGTTAGATGGATGCATTCACTGAGGAGCTGGAATTGGGACGTGTAAACAGTGGCATAAGCAAATAGATGAAAAGGGCTCATCATGAATTGCAATAATCTGTGGAAGATACCAGGGAACCATTTTTTACTGCCCAGAGTACTTGAGGGGACGTTGCTGGGTTAACTTAGCGTCTGAATGTGCTCAGACTAGAAAGTTCAGGCAGTTCTTGCCCAGTCTCTCAGCAGTGCTGTGCACGTGTCTCTGCTTTGGCATTTCTGTTCGTAAAATAGAAGGATGAAATTACTGCCTGGACCTTCCAGAAATGCTGCAGGGGTAGGAATCTGTAAGAAATTCAGGCATGCAGCAGTACTTGAAATAGGACAGACCTCATCTTTGTAGATGTTGCTGTTGCTTCACGTACAAAGCACTTAAGCTGCATTAAGTGAAAATGTGGGGGTGAAATCACGGTCATATTTGAGCGGTTTTATTGTGACTACCAAACTCTCTGCATTTTTCATCTCAGGGAGGTGTGAGAAATACCCGTTTTTCCCTGACATTCAGCACTTGCTTAGGTCACTTTTGCTTGAGCCTAGGCAGACCAGCACAGACCTCCAGCACAACTTTTTCTGTTTGTTTTTTTTTTTTTAGGGAGATTGGCTCTTCCTTTGTTGAAGCGCCTGAGCCTGTCCACGTCGAAGCTGAACAGCTTGGCCATCGGGCTGCGCCAGATCGCGGCGTCCTCGCAGGACAGCGTGGGCCGCGTGCTCCGCAGGACACGGATAGCCAAGGCCCTGCACCTGGAGCAGGTGACCGTGCCCATCGGGGTCCTCCTCGTGATCTTCGAGTCTCGGCCGGATTGTCTTCCCCAGGTGGGTAAGGGGGGCAGATGATACTGCTGGGAATTCTGGGATGGTGGAAGAAAGGGTGTTCCTGTTGGGGAGCAACTGAGAGACTGCAAGAAGTCTTCTTTCAAAGGGCTCTTGCTTAGATTCTTCTACAATTGATTTTGTTGGCATCCCTGTTTTTTCTGCAGAGATATTTTCAGAACTTGCTTCTGAATTGATTAACATTGAGTAAATAATAGATTAATATTGAGTAAATCAACAGCACTAAAAATCCCATTTTTATTTTGTGAGTGTTATTCTGACAGAAGAACCAGATTACATTTAGATATTTTTTTTTCCCCTTTAATAAATGCTTTTGACAGGTGTCTGCTTTGGCCATAGCCAGTGGAAATGGCTTACTGCTTAAAGGAGGGAAAGAGGCAGCACACAGCAATCAAATCCTCCATCATCTGACACAAGAAGCACTCTCCATTCACGGAGTCAAAGATGCAGTGCAGTTGGTAAGTGCCTGGAGTTCAGTCAAGCATTCCTTTGCTGTGGTATATATATAAAAAGTACAGTCAAAACCTGAGAGTTCAAACTGTAAACTGTTGGTGTTGCAACTCCCACAGGTGAACACGAGAGAGGAAGTAGAAGATCTCTGCCGTTTGGATAAGCTGATAGATCTGATCATTCCTCGGGGTTCATCGCAGCTGGTGAGGAATATCCAGAAAGCTGCCAAGGGAATCCCAGTGATGGGACACAGCGAAGGGATCTGCCATGTGTACGTGGACACGGATGCCAGCGTCGAGAAGGTCACCCGGATAAGTAAGCTGTGAGAGGGGGACTTAAACCTCGTGTGTGTAATGGAACTTTGTGTTTGGAGTATGCGCTGTAGTTATGGTAATTTATTGTGCATATGCTGTTCAGAATCTTTGTCATGACTGTTACGTAACCAATTATCTACTCTTAAACCTCAGTCAGAGACTCAAAGTGTGAATACCCTGCTGCCTGTAATGCTCTGGAAACTCTCCTGATTCATCGAGATTTGCTGAGAACCCCGTTGTTTGATCAGATCATAGACATGCTGAGAGTAGAACAGGTTAGTCACTCATACTTGTGTTTTGGTTTTTGGGTTTTGTTTGGTTTTTTTCTGACAACTTCAGAAGCATTTGGTCTGGCAGGTGTGTAGCCCTGGTTAGTTTTATGATGGCATAACACTTTAGTACCCATTAGTGTCTTTGTACACGTAAATGAATTTAGGGAGAACTTTGCTTCTCCATACAACATCAAGTTTTTCTGTAGAAATTGTCTGAAAGCAGCTTGTACAGGACAGCTACAGGCTGTTACTGGGATACAAAAATATATATATATATACTTGTATATATAATCTTCTGCCTTAGAAGAGCATATATACACAAACCTTTCAAACTCTGACTGAATTGTTGTTAACCTCCCAGATGCAAAGCTGTCTCTTCTTAAATCTGTTCTTTTAGCTTCTTACCCAGGTGAATTTGCTTCCTGTTTTTATCCTTTCTGAATTTGCTTCATCTTTTTTTTTTTTTAATTTTCCTCTTGCATGCCCTTTATTCACACCCATTTTCCCTCCTAGTATGTCCAAGGAACAACAAAAGGCCAGTATTTTAATGAGTTGTCTAGACATGAGCAATGGTTTTTCAGTAAAGGTAGCAGAGATACACCAGGAGAGAAATATCCATTAAATAGTTTAAATTGCACCTAAGTCAAGGGTTTTCACATGGCACTATGTATTTAACAAACAGAGTGTACAGGCAGTGATTGATGCAGGTAAAATAGGGAGGCCTTGTGTTTTGATGATGTTAAAAGGGTTATAGTAAAAGAAGCTGATAGTCAGGAGCAAGTTCTCAGTGGATTTTTTTTTAATGTCTTGTTTGGTTGTTTCTTGGGAAGGGTTGCATGCAGGGTGGTTGGTCTTTGGCTTTTGGATGAGAGGCATATCAGTAGTAGTGCATTTCTACCACCACCCACGCACCCTGCTCCTAATACAGTGGGGAGGATATTACCTCTGTCTAATCTGACCTGACAACAAGAAACACGCAAATACTGGGCAGGATTATGCAAATAAAGTAAATTTGTAGTTGCAAAAGGAAACGCTGTTTTCCAGATACCTTCTTAAAAGCCTTCAGATTTAGTAGAGGCTGGTATCATTTTATAAAATAAATGGTTAAAAGCTGATCAAGATCTTAGGCTGCTGTAGGAGCAAGGTTGGAAGCATTCCTTTCGTTTTTCACTGTCTTAAAACCAGGACTGGCTGCATTTTATTGAAGCTGTTTTCCCAGCACTAGTGTTGTACTTTCTTCCTGCCCAAGAACTTTCTCAGCAGTGTGATTGCTTTAAATAATTTGAAATGAATCCTGAGTTAGGAGCTTGTCATGGTAGGCAGCCAACCTGGCATATCAGCTATTAGACCCTGTTTCTAGTTCACCAATCTGCCAAGTTTCCCAGAGAATGGCTGTATTTTTCTTACACTGCATGTCGTGTGTTGACTCCAGTCAGTGGCTAAGCACTGTCCAGCTGTCTGTTTTACTCACCCCAGCCCCAAGTGGGACAGAGGGAAAGAATTAGAGCAGAAGCAAGAAACCTTGTGGGTTGAAAGATAAGTTTGCTAAGTGAAGGAAAGAGGAAGAAGAAAGGGGATGAAGAGGAGGAAAAAACCCCAGCAATCCCCCCTTCTCGAAAACAAACCAAAAAACCCATCAGCCTCCCAAAACACCTGCAACTGAGGCAAAGCTAATTACTTGTGGTTTGCCAGAAGCAGACCAGTGCCCAGCCAGTCTCTGTGCAATGCCTATTTTCTTCAAAACCCCCTCCCCTCAGCTTGAATTGCTGTGTGTGACATTGTCTGGCATGGAATACCCCTTCAGCAGTTCTGGTCAGCCCCCGTGGTTGTGTCTCCTCCCAGCTTCCTGCACACTCCCAACATTCTCGCTACAGGGGGACAGAGTTGGGGTGGGGGAAGAGAAAGCCTTGCTGCTTTCTCTGCAAGCTCTGTTCAGCAACAGCCAAAAACACTGGTGTGTTTGTAACGCTGTTTTAGGCACAAGTCCAGAACACAGCCCCACAGGGACTGCTGCCCATCCCACACAGAGCACAAGAAGCTCCACTATTCACCTGGAAGGCTCTGTTAGGGTGAATAGCACAGAGTGTTTCTGGTATTGCAGGTGAAGATTCACGCTGGCCCCAGGTTTGCATCTTACCTGACGTTCAGCCCTTCAGAAGTGAAATCTCTGCGCACGGAGTACGGGGACCTGGAGTGCTGCATCGAGGTGGTGGACAGCGTCCAGGAGGCCGTGGAGCACATCCACAAGTATGGGAGTTCTCACACGGATGTTATCATCACCGAGAACGGTTAGTGAGCACTCTCCTTCCTCAAGCTACTGTTTTGTTTTGGCTGCCAATCCCTGGGTTTAGTGTAACTAATTACATTATAGTAGTTCTTCTCCCGGGTCTGTGCCAGTTCAAACCCTAACTAGAGCTGTGCTGAGACTCTCCAACAAACCAAGCCCAGAACTGCTGAGAATCAGCTGAACTGAGGTCACGTTGATCTGCATCTGAACAGTGTGTGAGTCAAGCAGGCTTCTGTTCCTGAACCTCCTGCTGAGTTTACATGAGTGTCACTAAAAGGCATGTGTTTGATACCATATAACCCACTGCCACGGGAGCTGGTGCACCAGTGATTTGGAGGGACTGTACTGGAAATAGAGCTGATCTGGAATGTTTGTCACTTGTAACTGACCTGCAGTTCACAGACTTGCATGTGGTATTTCTGCATTGTGGTTCCCAAATATTACCTGCAATAGCAATTGAGTTTAGGATTTTTCATTATCTAGAACAATTCCATGTTTAAGACTAATGGAGATCTGATTGTAGTTTAACAGTTTGACTTGACAGATGTGGTTTGGGGCAGCTGTTTTTTCTCCCCAGTCATACAACTAAATCCCTCTTTGAAGGTTCTGGACTAGATGTATTTAGAATTAGACCTTTTTTTGCTTTCTTCTAGTCTTCACGAGCTTCTTTTAACATTTGCAGTTGTCTATTTGGTAAACATATTGGGAAGGAGGTAGAAATGAGCATGGCTTAGCCCAGGCTGTTTAAATACTGTCTGATCAGGTTGCCCATGAAAGTTGTATTGTTACGTCTGTTCACTGGTTTGTGTTGTATTTATTGGAGTACATGACCATTCTGTAGGTAATGGATTTTATTTTTGTCTCTGCCTCTTTCCCAGAGCAAACAGCAGAGTTCTTCCTCCAGCATGTCGACAGCGCTTGTGTATTCTGGAATGCCAGTACCCGATTCTCTGATGGCTACAGATTTGGACTTGGTAAGAGAGAAAATATTGCAGGGATGTGACTGCAGAGTTTGCTGGAGTGTGTGAAAAGTGTGGCCCTGGAAGATGGGATTAGTCTCTTACTGTCTAATAAGAGGTTTTCAGGAAAGGTACTGTACAAAGAGCTGAAGCCGAGACACACAAAGCTGGTTTGAATCCTTTGAAGCTCTGTTCAGTCAGAGTAAAGTGTGCTGCATGCATGTGGTGGTAGAACAGTGCAGCCCAGGATGGGAAACTGGTGAACAGTTTTCCCTTTTTTTCTCTTCCCAACGATGCTGTAAAAAATGACATGTTTTGGTCCTGCTAGGCAGACTGAGCTGCTGTCCAGTGTGCCAGCCCTGCAGTGTTGAGGAATGAAGGGCAGGAACCAAACTGAGTCTGAGCTGCTTAAATTAACAGGTGCACTTCTGTGAATTGCAGAAGTCAAGGGAAACATTCTTTCCTGAGGTAGAAAGTCTGAAGTCTCCACTGCAGGCTGTTAATCTGTTACCTGGAACATTCAGAGTTCCACGTGATTAAAAAGTTTTAGTTAAGACCTTGTGATATCTCCCCAATGTGATAAAAAAAAAATATAAGTTCATGATCTTGACCAATTTAGCTACTGTCTTTTTGTTTTAAAGGATTAAACCCTCAGGAAACAAGTCTAAGTTCCATGTAAGAGATACATCTCTCTCTTTCATCTTTCTTTCTGAAAGTAATTCTGTAGCAGCCAGAAGTATGAACATTGGAATTTACAATGTAATAGTTAACCTCCCCTAACTTTTATGTTGGGTAAACAGAACTTCTGGCATTTGGAGAGGAGCAGAGAATGGCAGGTCACTGAAAGGCAGGCGGCTTTTTGACATAGAAGTGCAAAACTGCTTAGTATGAAGTGAACATCATCAGGAGATTAACTACCTTTATTTTGGGTGTTTCCTACAGGTGCTGAAGTGGGAATTAGTACTTCTCGTATCCATGCACGTGGACCAGTGGGAATTGAAGGACTCTTAACTACGAAGTGGTTGCTGAGGGGGGACAATCATGTTGTTTCTGACTTCTCAGAGCAGGGGAGCATGAAGTATCTTCATGAGAGCCTCCCGCTCCCTCAGAGAAATGTCAACTGAGAATGCTGGGGTTGGGGGTAAAACCCAGCGGTATCATTGTTTCCTGAAGATGTCCAGGCTTCAGGGCAATCTCTGGTGAAGGAGATTGTTTTTCATCTCCAGGAGCATTGTCCTTGGTCGTTTGCGGTACAGTTAAAACAAAATGATCCCACAATGAGATTCCCCTCCCCGCCTTCCAGTTTCCTTAGACAGTATCTGCAAACTGACCTCACTCCTTCCAGAGACAGACTTTTCCAAATCACACAGGTAACATAAGAAAGGATTTCAACATCCGCTGCATTCTATGCTCCCAATGGCAAATATGCTCGGTGGTGGAGCATCTTTTTTTTTTTTTTTTTCATAAGTCTTTGTTTTACTCAAGTATCTGTTCTGGAGAACAGACTTAATAGTTTTGGTTTCGAGCATTTTTTATTTCAGTTTTATGATCATGGCAGCTCTTGAAAGCCAGAAAGCTTTACGCTTAGTATCTTTGATCACTCTTGAGACAGGGGGACACATGTTCCAAATGTGTAGTAAGCTTTTGACCAAGAAACCTTTTTATATCTAATTCTTTGTATTGTTGACTATTGTAGATAAATAACATAATTGTCTGCTACATGAATTTTGTTATTTATTTGTACCAAAGGTTTATTTTTCTTCGGTTTTATATAAAACTTGACCTTCCACAACCCCTCCTCCGACAGCAATTCTGCTTCAATGATGGCTTGTCTAGAATGAAGCTCTTGCTCTGTAGGGATGTTCTCCTTGGCTGCAGAGTGGAGGAGCTCCCTGCTGGGTGCAGTGTGTCCCACTCTCTGGTTGTCCCTGCTGGGTGCAGTGTGTCCCACTCTCTGGTTGTCCCTGCTGGGTGCAGCGTGTCCCGCTCTCCAGTTCAGCAGGGCCCAGTGTGGTACCGCCCCACCAGGGCACCGTTTCCTCTCCCACCCACCAGCCTGCAGCTGCACTTCTGAGAGTTCTCTTTTGACAGAGTTGGCTTCTGGGGTTGCATCCCCATGTCCTTAACAGTCTTATGTCTTAAAGCTCAGCTTCTCACTCATCCTTCATTGTGCCTTTAGTGGCACCCCTCTCTCACAAGCTGCAGTGGTCAACTCTTTTTTCCAGGGCTTCTCTAGAGCACCTGCACGGTTGGGCTTCTCTGCTGGTGCCATCTTGCCTGTGGGAGTCATTCTCTCTCACAGTCTCCTCACATCTCACAGTCACAGTTCTTGTGGTGTTGGTCTGTGTGTCGTTGTCAGAGCTGCCCTGCACAGGAGTGTAGCTGTGCCAGAGACAGGGATAGCACAGCTTTAGGGTGGTGTGGTAGAGTGTTGATCTGCCCAGATTCTTTTGGCCAAGACCATATAGTTCATCTCTGGGCTGTAGACAGTTGGAATAGTTACGCTCATTGTGTTTTGCAGGTGCCAGAGGACTCTGGCCTTCAGGGAGCAGCAGTTTGATAGTGGAGTGGGCTGAATCTTGAATGTGCCTTAGCACAGGTGGGATTCAATATTTGCATTTTCTATTAGCTGTGCAAAAGGAAAACCTTGGCTTTGCCAAGCTGTTGGTGAACAGGTGACACGCATGGCCTCGGAGGGCTGAAGCTGCACACTGACAAGCTGTTCCAAGAAGATGAGGTGGTTTTTGGCTGGGTTGGTGTCTAAGAGCAAAGTAGCCTGCAACAGCTGAGTGAAGTGTTTCTCCTTGGCTTACTCAGTCTTTGGAACTGGATGAGCATTTGAGGTGACCTGGGGAGTAGGAAGGAGGAGCATGCAACTGGTGACTTCTCACAAGGGCAGCAGTAATTTTCTCTGAGTGTGTTTGGTACCACAAGCAATGACGGCCGCAACGTCCGACACCAGAACTGGTGTGGAGCAGGTGAGCACAAGGCCACAGAGCTTTTGAGAAGGGTTTGTTGCAGAAGAGGTTGTTGTCTCCTGATGGGATGCTTATTGCTGGCACTTGTTTTTTTGCAGATAATGAAGAAGAACCTGGTGACTGAAGGAACATCCCTCTTAACTGATGCAGCTTCTGTTGAGGACGGCTTTGGAGCCCCAGCCCTCTGAAAGCTCAGTGGAACCCCTGACCCTCAAGTGTGTATTTTTGACTCTAGGTAGAAAGAGACTTTCACAAACAGAAATCCATTTAAAGTGGTTGACTTATAGGAACTTCCCACCGGAGTGTATCTTCCGAGCTGATGTTCTTGGCAGTAAAAGTTGGTGATGAGACTGTCCTTAAAAAAATCCCAAGAAATTCTCATTCCAAAGACCCAAGTACAGCACATCTTCCATAAGGCGTGGGGGTGAGACCTGGCCATGGAGTCACAACCCAGAGCAGACCACAGACCATCTCCTTTTAGGGTCTGGCCTCAGGACCCCTCAGCTTGGAGCTGTCCCCACCCCACTGTGGCTTCATGCTGGTGACAGGATGTGGCCCCTCCAGCCCTGCTGAGGTGCTGTTGGATCTCCTGCCACTGCACCAGGCAGCTGCAGAGACAGGGAGGGTTTGGGGACACTCTTGCAAGCTTTCCCCTTTCAGCAGAAAATTATTTCCACGGTGTCATTTAATAGGAAGTGCCCAGGAACCCCTGAGTGCCCCCTTGGGAATGGAAAATAAACGGAGGGAAGGAGCTTTTTACAGGCCCAACGTGCTTCAGAACAGACCTTTTTTTATTTTTACCATTTGTGTTAAAAGATTTCATTGACTCCAGCAGGAGAGCTGGCACATTCCCAATGGTACCGGGAAAGTCCATCCTATAAGTGCCATAGACAAGTCACAGTCATAAAGTCCCTTTGCCTGCAGATCCCTGGGGATCCTTTCCCTCTGCCTCATGCTCTCCCAGCAGGAGAAAGGGTGACCTCAGGGACAGGGTGGTGCTCGACATCCTACTGAGAGAGGAAGGAAGCTTTTAAAATAAAACTGGGGAGGAATCTAAAAGCTTCTTTCTTGGGAGCTGGGTGTGCAGTTTGCAGCAGAAAGGAGGAAAAAGCCTTTTGCATCCCCTCTGGTGCAGGTGTCGACGGAGGCCAACAGAGACTTTGCCTGTTTCAGACAGCTGTGCCCTGTTAGAGCCCCTGGCAGTTCGAATGTCACCAGAGCCCCTGTCCTGGATACACAGAGGTGTCACACACAGGTACCTACACACCTTTTCTCCAGCCCACACATGGCCAAGATTTCCTCCCCCCATACGTGCCAGGGTGAGTATTTTTGTGGGAGAGCACAGCTCACCTGGGACTCACTAAATACACCTGGGACCCCCAGAACTCATCTGGGACATTGCCAAGCCACACAGGACCTCACAAACACACTTGAGGGTCTCTAAAGGTCCCCATAGGCACTTCGTGTTCCTGTGGGTCACTTGTGGGTCACTATAGGACACTTGGGTGGTTTGGAGGTCGCTATGGGGCACCTGTGGGTCTCTGTGGGATGTGTTGGGGCACCTGTGGGGCGCTGGGGCGCCCTTGAAGGTCCCTGCGGGGCAGGCGGGTGTCCGTGGGGGTCCCGGTGTGTCACTGACGGCGCTGCGGGACCCCCGTGGGTGCCAGTAAGCCCCGCCCTCTTTTATGCAAATAGCCCTATATATGGACTGCCTGCATGTGATGAGCCCCGCCCCTTTATGCAAACGAACCAGACTGGCAGTTCCTCCAGGAGGCGGGGCTGTGGGGCCACGCCTTTTTATGCAAATAAGGTCCATATGTGGCGAGCGTGTCACGTGGTAGTGAAGCCGCGCGCTGATTGGTGAAGAGGGAAAGTGGCGGCGGGGGGGGGGAAGGAGGCAGCGCGGATGCTCCTGAAGCTCTCTGGAGCACTCTGGAGAAGTGGTGGGGTGTCTCCCCGGCTCCCTCCATCTCTCAGCCCGGCCCCTGCTTGCCGCCGTTTCCCTCCCCTCCTCCCTCGTGGCCGCCGCACCCTGATTATTCGCCGGCATGAAGCGCGCGGCGCTCCCATTGGCTTAGCGCTTCTCGCGCTTCCGCGATGACGGCGCTGATTGGTCAGCTCCGCCGCGGCTCCCGGCTCTGTCCTGTCGCTAAGGGGAGCCGCGCGCTGATTGGCTGAGCAGCGAAAGCCCGCGAAGGCGCCCCTCTGGCAGTGGGCGGGGCGTGCTGAGGAGAGCGTCGCGCTGATTGGTCGTCGGCGGAAAAGGGGCGGAGCGAAAGAGGAGATATAATGAGCGGCGGGGGGATGTCATGGTGTAGTCTGTTGCTGGCGGCGTGTGAGGCGTGGTGGCGATGATGGCGGTTTAATTAATTAGCAAATTTAATTAATTACGGGAGGTGCTGGGCTTGACTAAGGGATTAATTAAGGCGCTAGTTGGCGCCGCGGATGGTTTTGAGGCGGTTTTGGGGCTAAGTCGGGGAAATTCGGAGGCGTTTGGGGCCGGTTTTGAGCCCATTTATTGGTTTAAGTTAATTTGTTCCCTTAATTTAATCCCCTAAAAGAATAATTTAATTATTTAGTCGATTAATTAATTTTAATTGCGGGTGTTTGGGGGAGCTTTAGGGTATTTATTGAGGGGGTTTAGGGCTAAAAACACCTTCTAAACCCTGTTTTTCCTCAACGCGAGTTGCTTCAAATTTTTTTATTTGGAGGTAACTTTTGCCTCAGTTTCTTTGATTCTGATTAAATTTGCTCCATTTAAACGCGGTTTCAGGGCTTTTTTGTCCCATTTTGGAGCCGATTTTCTCTTTTAAACATTTTATCTAAACTTCCACCCTAATTAAACCAACTAATCCTAAAACTTAAATACTTATTAATTAGTTGAAGTGCAATTATTTAAAGGACATTTTAGGTGTTTTTTGGTGCTTTCTTGAGGCATTTCAGTGCCCAAAGCACCTCTCCCCATGGGATTTTAATACCACTGCTTAAATTTATTAATATAAATCCAACATTTATTTAATTTTGGGGGATTTCTGTGGGGGTTTAAGACTTTTCAGAGGCGTTTTTGAAGTATTTCAAGGGCAAAATCGCCTTTTCATCCTTCCCTTTCTTAAATAACTTAAATATTGCCTTAATTTATTTCTATTTATTCAGTCTTATTTTTATTTAAATTCCGAGGCTTTTTGAGGTGTTTTTGTGGCATTTTGTGTCTTTCCCAAGGCATTTGGAGCCCAAAACGCTTTTTAAGCCTTTCTTAAATACCTCGATAATTTATATATCTTATTTATTACTCAAGTTTAGTGAATTGTAGTAAATTTTATTTTATTATATTGGAGGTTTGAGGACCTTTTGGAGCCTTTTGAGGCACCCTTGGTCCTTTTTGAGGCATTTTAGAACCAAAATCCCCTTTTCACTCTTCCCCGCCTTTAAACAATTTAAATATTCATTTTTATTCAAATTTAGGTGGGGGTTTTAATTTCGAGGCCGCTTTGAGGCGTTGAGTTGCCCAAATCGCCATTTTACGGCTCCATTTTTAATTAATAACTAATTAATTTCGTAACTTAAATATTGCCCTAAATTATTAATATTTATTAAAAATTCAGTGCGTTTTAATCAGTTTTATTTAAATTTCGAAGGATTCGGGGCGGGGGTTTCGAGGCATTTTAGCTCCTAAACCGCCTTTTTACCCTCCGCTTTTTTTTTTTTTTTCTTTTTTTTAAAAACACCATTTGAACACCGCCTTAATCCGCTCGAATTTATTTTTATCCCGTTTCGGAAGGTTGTTTTTTGGGGGTATTTTGTGGGTGTTTTTTTGAGCGTTTTTCGTGCCGCTTTCCGCCTCCCGCCATGTTCTACTACCCCGAGGTTCTGCGGCGCCACACGGGCTGTTTCGGCACCATCTGGTAGGGGGGGTGGTTTTGAGGGGGGCGCTCTGGGCGATCCGCCCGGGGTTTTTGGGGGGTGTTGGGGTTGTTCCGGACTGTGTTTCCCGCCGTTCCCCACAGGTTGGCCGCCACCTGCAGCTCGCGGCTGCTGCGCCGGGAGTACCTGGGGGTGGACGTGCCGCACACCTGGTGAGGGCCTCGGGCCGCTCGCTGAGGGGGAACCCCCGCCAAGCATCCCAGCGCCGTGCCCGCCTCGCCCCACTGGCCCTTGTTCTCCTCCCCCCGCCCAGCGCCTCCGTGGTGTCGTTCGTGGTCGGTCGCACCGGGTGGGAGGTGCCGCCCCCGCCGGCCGGAGCTCCGCCCCCCCGCTGCTCGCTGTACCTGGCGGCGATGCTGCAGCTCGGGCTGGTCCGGGTGTACGTGCGGCAGTGCGGGACCCTGCTCGGTACGGGGTGGGGAGGGGGGGGGGGATTGGGAGTCCTGAGCGGGATTTTGGGGAGGTTAGGATGTTTGGGGGATCCTGGAGGTAAGGGGGGGTTGTTGTGGAAGCCTGGGAAGTTTTTGGGGTGTTTTTGGGGGAGGAGGGGTCCTTGGGGTGTTTCGGGGGTCCCGTTTCAGCCGCAGCTCCTCCCCCGCCCAGAGGATGCCTCGCAGATCCTGGAGCGGCTGCACCGCGCGCGGCGCCCGCTGGTGGAGATCGACCTGAGCCCCTCCCGCCGGTCAGAGACCCCCCAAACACCCCAAAACGGCCCAAAGCACCCCTGAAAACGCCCCCAAATACCCTCAAAACAGCCCTAAGCCACGCCCTAAACGTCCAAAAGTACCCCAAAGCACACCCAAACCACCCCAAAATACCCGACAAACAAAACATCCCACGACTCCGAAAAAACACACCTAGAGAGCCCAAAACTACCCTAAAACCACTGCAAAAAACACCCCTAAACCATAAAAAATAACACCACCAAAAATCCATCCTGAAATACCCCAGAAACACCCCCAAACTCCCCAAACCCCCCTCTAGGACCCCTAAACCCCCCTGGGACCTCCCAAATTTCCTCAGGGAGCCCCTAACCTGCCCCCAAAAGCCCACCCTACCCCCTGTGCCTCACTGGTACCCCCTTGAGGTCTCACCTGTGACCCCCAAGCGCCTCCTGAACCCCTTTTTTCCGCCCAGGACCCACCTGCTCCCTGATTCCCAGGCTATGATGGTGCAGCTGGAATTGGCTCCCGACCCCTTTTTTGGGGTGATGGGAGTGGAGCTTCCTCAGGTACTGCCCCCAGACCCCCCCCCCCAATAATCCCACAACCCCACAGTTCCCCATTTTCCCAAAATTTCCTCAAATTTTCCCCATACTTCTCCAAATTTGCCCAGTTTTCCCCAAACTTCCCCATTTTTGCCCCACTTTACCCCAAACTTCTATAGTTCCCCATTTTTGGTCCTGGGTGGACGTGGCCACTTCCCACAGTCACAGTGTTTGATCGGAGGAGCTCTGGGGCAGGGCATGGTTGCCAAATTCCTGCCCAGAATTGCCTCGAGCTAGCCCAAAATTTCATTGAATTTGCCTCAGATTTCCCCATTTGCCCCACAGAATTTCCCTATTTTTCCTCAGTATCCTCCAAATTTCATCAGTTTTCCAAAATTTACTAATTTTCACCCTTATTTCTCCATTTTTACTCCAGTTTCTCAAAACATCTCCAAATGTGTCTCAGTTCCCCAAGTTTGCCCAAAAATTCCACGAATTTGCCCTGAATGCCCCTGTTCTGCCTCAGGTTTCCTCAGATTTCCTCGATTTCCCACAGTTTTCTCATTTAGTCTCTAATGTCCTCATTGTTGCCTGAATTTGCCCATTTTTTCCCCAGACTTTCCCATCTTTGCCCCCAAATTCTCCCCAAAATTTCGTATTTTTGCTGAAATTTCTAGAAATTGTACACAAGTTTCCGCTATAGTGACCCCAGGCCGGTTTAGACTGGTTCATACTGGTTTATACTGGTCTGTGCCTCCTCCTGCACAGGTAGAGGAGCTCCTGCCCCCACCTGTGGAGATCGAGATCCCCCGAGGTGAGCTCTGTGCTGTACTGGTCTGTACTGGTTTATACTGGTGGGTGCAAGTGGGGTTAGGGCTGCAAGGGGATGGTTCCCATACTGGATTGTGGTGGTGGGATCAGGGGGTTTAGGACTGGTATAGAGGTTGTACATGGGTAGTCATTGGTCCCTACTGGTTTATACTGGTTGGTACTGGTCTGTAGTGATCTATACTCATCCCTACTGTTCCATACTGGTCCATACTGGTGGGCAGAGGGAGCTTTGGGGTGGGTGTATATGGGTGAGTGCTGGTCTGGACTGGTCTGTACTGGTCTGTACCCCCAGCGCCACCCCTGACGGTGTCCCCTGAGGTCATCACCCTGAGGGAACCCGAAGTTCCGCTGCTGCCACCGCCCCTCGAGGTGCCACAATTTGGGGTTCTGGAGGGTCCTGGCTGTCACCTGGTGGTCCCTGGGCATCATCTGGGGGTCACTTGGGGATTGCTGGGGGTCTCTGTGGGTCCCAGAGTTAATCTTTGGGTCTCTGGGGTCAGGAGGAGCTGCCTGAAGTGACCCCCAGGGAGCTGCAGCTGCTGCTCGAGGCCGAGGCAGAGGAGCTGCTGCCCCCGGGTGAGGGGGGCACCTGGAGGGCAGGGGGAAGTTGGGGGTCTTGGGGTACTTGGGTGTTGGTTGGGGGGGAGTTGGGGGACACTTAGGGATTTCTTATGGGCACTTGTGAGGCATTTGGGGTCACTTGTGGGGCAGGTGTTGGGCTGGGGGATTTGGGGCACTTGGGGTTACTTGTGGGGCTGGGGAGGCACTTGGGGGGGCAGGAGAAGGTGGGGGATCCTTAGGGGTCTGTAGGGTCATTTGAGTGTCTCTGCCCACAGTGGAGGAACTGGAGGAGCTGCCGGCACCACCCCCCATCCCCCGTGAGACTTGGGGGGCACTTGTGGCATAGGAGCACGTATGGGTCTGGGGGGGCACTTTTGGGGCTGGGGGCAATTATGGGGTGGGAGCACTTGGGGGGCTGGGGAGGCACTTGTGGGACTGGGGGGCATTTGTGGAGCGGGAGCACTTATGGGTCTGCAGGGGCACTTTTGGGTCGTTGGGGGGCACTTATGGGACTAGTGGGGTACTTATGGGGCTGTGAGCACTTCTGGGGCAGGTCTTCGCCCCCCGGAGGAGCCCGCCCTGCCCCCCCCCATTCCGGAGGTCCCGGTGCGTCGCCGTGTCCCCCGTCGTCGCCCTCCGCCCATCATGGACCCCCTGCCCCACATCCCCACCAAGCTCTTCCGGGCGCAGCTGCTCCAGCCCTACGCCCACTGTCAGCCCCCGGTGAGTGGGGGGTTCTGACCCGTAGAGTGCCCCATAGATCTGCCCCATAGATACACTCTGGCCCATAGTTCAGCTACCTCATACATCTGCTTATAGATCCCCCCTGACCCATAGACTCCTCTTCCCCATAGATCTGCCCTATAGACCCCTCTTCCTCATAGATCTGCCCTATAGACCCCCCTGCCCACACATTAATACACAGGTCCTGTCTCTGCCCCACAGGTGCTGCTGGAGCCACCCCACAGGTTCCGCCACCCTCCAAGTGAGCTCCTGAACGCCCCGACACATGGTGAGATCCCCACAGCCACGATATAGCAGGGGATTCATGCCCCATAGTGGGTGTTCCTGTCCCATAGTGGGTGACCCCCTGCTCTGCCCCATAGATTGGCTGCCCCCTGAGCTGTGGGAGCTGTGGAGTCGCTGTGCCCAGCGTCCTGCCGTGCCCGTGGCCCCACCCCCGGAGCTGCCCAGTGACATGGAGGTAAGGCCCTATAGATCCCAATCCTGCCCCATAGATCTATCCCATAGACCCAAATTCTGCCCCATAGACCCCCTGACCCATATCCCTGTCCCTCTCCAGGTGCTTCGGGAGGCCCTGGAGCCGAGTCTGCCCCCCTTGCTCTCCTCAGGTGAATCAGGGGTGGCTCTGGGGCACTTGGGCATCGCTGTGGGGCTGTTTGGGGTCACTGTGGGGCACTTGGAGGTGTTTGGGGGTCACTACAGGGGAGTTTTCAGTTTCTGTGGGGTAGTTTGTGGTCACTATGGGACCGTTTAGGGGACGCTATGGGGCAATTGGGGGTCACTGTGTGTAGTTTGGGGTTGCTGTGGGACAGTTGGGTCACTATGGGGCAGGTGTGGGGTTGCTGTAGTGTAGTTTGGGGGTCGCTATGGGGCAGCCTGAGGGCAGGGCCAGGGAGTCACTTTTGGCTACTCCCCATCCCCAGAACTGTCCCTGGAGCCCCTGGAGGAGGAGCTACTGGAGAGACGGTGAGTGGGGCATGGCTGGGGCAGGGGTGTGGCAAGGGCAGTGATGTCACCAGCAACCAATTAATGCACGGCAGGGCCTGGAAAGGGGCGGGGCTTATTCTGGGTGGGCGGTGATTGGTCTGCTGGGGGTGCAGCCAATGGACAGCCAATGGACTGCGGGTGGGGCTTGGTTTGGGGGCGGGTATTGCACCACCCAGGGGAGAAAGGGGTGTGTCCTGGGAAAGGGGCGGGGCTTGGGAAGGGAGCGAGATTGGGGAAAAGGGAGCAGAGCTTGAGGAAATGGGCAGGGTTTGGGGAAGGAAGGAGTGGTATGGCAGAAAGGTGTGGGTTGGGGGAAGTGGATGGGGTCACACTGACCCTCCAAGTACTGCCCACAGCCCCCCGGCCCCGCCCATTGTCCCGGAGGTTCCAGAGCTTCCAGAGCTGGTTGAAGCTGCTCCCGACCTTCGGAGGTAAGTTGGGATTGGGATCTATGGGGATTTTGGGGAGAATTTTGGGAAAATTGGACAAAAATGGGGAAATTTCGGGAGTTGGGGGAAAATTTGGGGATCATGATCTGTGGCATCCGGACTATCCCCAGCCTAATCCTGGAGCACGCTCAGCGCCCGGGGGGATCGGAGCTGACTTCCATCCTGCCCCCGGGGTTATCCCGCGCGCGCATGGCACGGCTCTTTGCCCTCTGCCTCGGTGAGTCCTGGGGACACGCTCCCTTTTACCAAACCCCACCCCTTTCCCCACAACCCCCACCAGGCTCCTTCCCCAAGCCCCGCCCTTTCCACAAAAGCCCAGCCCCTGGCTCTGAGCACCTTTTGCCTTAGGCCCAGCCCCTTTCCTACCTGCTTCCCTTCCAGACCCGCCCCTTTTCCCTAAGCTCCACCCCTTGCCCAAGCCACACCTCCTTTCCCAGCCCATTTCCTTTAAGCCATGCCCCCTTTCCCTAACCCATCTCCCCAAGCTCTGCCCCCTTCCCACAAGCCACACCCTCTGTGTCCCAAACTCCTCCCTTTCCCAGGGCCCTCCCCTCCCCCACAGCTCCAGCCCCACCTCCTTCCCACAAACCACACACATTGGCCCAATCCCTCTCCTGAAGCCCCGCCCCCTAACCCCAAGCCCCACCCCCTCAGAGCTCTGCGGTGCCCATTGGGTGCGCCTGGACCAGCCTCATCCCTATGGACCAATCACTGTCTCGCTCCGCCCCCGCCCAGAATAAACCCCACCTTCTTCTGGCCTTTTTTGGGCATTTATTGGATGTTGGTGATGTCACTCTGGAGAGGGGGTGGGGTCTCTCCCAGGTGTGTGGGTGGGGCTCAGCCTGGCCACGCCTACCTGGAGGTCACAGGGGTTGATTCCACCTCTTTACCTGGGGGGCATCGGAGAATACACCTGAAAACACCTGGGACATGCACACTGTCCTGGGGCATCATGGGATACACCTGGGGGAGGTGGCATCACTTGCACACATGTGGACACACCTGGAGGGGGATTTGGGAACACCTGGGACACATCTGGATGTTCCTGAAGGTCACCTGGACATTCCTGGGGTAATCTGGGGGGAAGGTGAGGGGGTTTGGGGGGATGATGCTGCGGTCACCTGGACGCACCTGGGGGGAACTTGGGAATCCCACCCCACCTGCTCGGGCAGCACCTGCAGCCCGTCATGGGTGAGGGGCAGCACCTGGGACCAGTATGAACCAATATGGAGCCGTGGCTGCCCCGTAATGGCCTGCAAGTGCCCCATAGAGGGCTCCGAGTTCTGTCCATCTGCCCCAGTGCACACCGGTATAAACCAGTATGGACACCCCGTAACCAGCACAGGTTTAACAGCACAGCAGGTGCAAAGGGAAGGCAAACAGCTCATTTTGGGTGGGGTTGGGGCTTTCTGAGTGGTCTGGGGCGAGAGCAGAGGATCTGCGGGGGGTTGGGAGAACCTGAGGAGTTTTGGGGAGTTTTGTGTAGGTTTAAGGAGAATTTTGGGTTGTTTTGGGGCAGTCAAGTAGGCAGCTCTTGGGCAGTGCAGATGCCAGAGGTCAATCCGCACTGTGGGATAGGCAAAAACTGCCCGGCAAAGGAGAACCTGGATTTGGGAGATAGAGAATTTGAGGGCATCAATTTGAGCTGTGCCAGTGCACTGAGTGCGCACGCGCAGTGACTTCAGTGGCTCTCCAGTGCCGCCTGCTGGTCAAAGAGCGGTTCTGCCGCTGTAAAACCTGAGCTGGTCAAGGGAGGTTTAGGGGTCCAACCTGAGTTCTGTAGAGGGATTGGAAGGAAGGAAAAGCAGAGACAAATGGGCAGGGGGAGCAGAGGTGACATTTTTCACAGAAATGCTGAGGTAATCTGGACGAAACAAAATCACCTTTTTTTGGGGGGAATCCAGCAGTACCTTAAAGAGGAAAAAGGAGCTTTTCTGAGAGAAAGGTTGGGAATTCAGACAAGACCGAGACAGTCTTTTTGGACAGAAAACCTGAGGTTACTTAGCAGGGACAGAGGTGACTCTTTTAGCTGAAAACATGGGGTAATTTAGAGGGGACACAGCCACTGTTTTACGTAGGAAGATGTGAGGCGATGTAGAGGCGAGAGAGGTGGCGTTTGGGACAGAATGGCTGAGGTGGTTGGTAATGGATCGACTGCCAGCTGCAGAGCCCTGGGGCCTGAATCCTTTCCAGTCAGCAGGGATTGTTCCCAAATGCTTCACCCTGGCTCATAACTTGGAAAGATTGTGTTCCTCCAACCAGACCCCCACGTGCTGCTTTGGTGCTCCTCTTGGAACTTTGCCTCCTGTGACCATCCTCGTGTTGCAGCTCAATAAAGTCCATTTTAGCATTTATTGGTTTTGATTATTGTGTGTAATAAAAGCATTGCTCAGTTTCTCTAAGCTTCTCCTGGAATGGCTGCATCGCTGGTCCAAAATTTGTGTTTATAGACATTCCTTTTTTAATAGGATACACCATTTTCCTTTTGCCTTTTCCAAGTTGTTTGCAGGTCCTGCCCAAAATGAGCATCCACATGCTCGAACAGTGATTCTCCAGGAAGGGGAGCCTTGGCCTCACCTGCCCAGCTCAGGTGGATGGGACAGAATTGGTGTGGCCGGGCAAGGCATGAACACGTTCTGAGTTAAAAAGAGAAAATAACAAGACCATGGAAATCCCCTGCACTTGGGAGCTTGTGGTGCTCTGGATTAAATCTTGGATTTATAATGTTAATATTGTGGGCGAGGGGCGGTGTCGGAGCAGTGTCAGCGGCGGGGCCGGCCCGGTGCTCCCTTCCCCGCGGGACCCGCCCCTGCCCAGCGCGGCCGCTCCCGGCGCTCCCCGCTGCCATTGGGGCTGCGGCCGCCCCTGCCCCTTCTGGCTCTCCCGAGGCTCCCGGCGAGGTACCCCGGCACCAGCCTGTTCTGGGTGGAAATTGTGTATGCTCCTTGTGTTCGAATGCGCAGCGGGAGCGGCGCTGTAGTGCGGGACGCAGGTCCAGGTAACTGCGGGGAAGCGGCTCCCGGGGCTGCCGGGCTCGCTGTGGAGCGCTCGGTGCCCGCTCCGTGCCGAGGCTCGTCTGTAACCCCCCCCATCCCCTCGGAGAATGACCCGTCCCGCGGCTTCTCCTTGTCCCCAGGATGCAAAGAGGGAGCACAGACCTTGCGGACAGAGACCCCCCGAGCAACCGCCTGTCCCCGGCTGGGAGGGTGGGAGCGGCGGGCGGATTTCTTGGCTACGCCAGCCCTCATCGCCCGGTCCGGTGCCGAGAGGGGAGTTTGAGGGGCCAGACCCCCCCCCCCTTCCCCCAGGTAAGTGCCCCCCTGCCCGCGGGCGTGCGCTTGAATACCTGCGTCATCCTTTGGGAGCTGCAGCCCGGGAATGTGTGTTTTCCAACGCTGCAGGCTCCTGGCATTGATGGGTACAGGACAGGGAAAAAGGGTGGCAGGGGAGAAGGGGAAGTGTTTCTCTGAGCGTGGTTTTACAAGTGGCCCGGTCCTTTATGTGCAGTGGGTTACTGCGGACATTGTTACGAGCTAAAAGGTTCTTTATGAGGGCTGTTCTATTCCCAAAAGCCTTTGAGGGGCGGGGAGAGCCGACGGGCACCCCGTTTCTTGCATGAACGAGAGGTTTCATCAACACTGTGAACTTCGCAGAAATTCCGTGTCCGTGCTTAACTCAGTAAAAGAGGCAGAAAAGAGCGGAGTGTGCATTTATTAATAAAGCAGGTTATCCGAGCTCGGAAAATTACTTTCTCCATCTGCTGTACTCCCCAAAGGTCTCTGACAAGGGCAGTTCAAACAGTGCACATGCAATTTTGGGATTTAGGTTTTTGTTTTCACTTCTGCCTTCTCACACTTGTTGTAGTTATCATGTGTTTGCCATGATAACTCACTCTGCCCTGAGAATTCCGTGCTTTCCTGTAAAACTTTATCCCATCTCCTGGCTGGTTCCCCCTGCCTTTTTAGCCTTGCCCTTTCCCCCTCAGTTTCACTGACCTGTACATCTTAAAACAATTAACTGTATGTTTTCCCGACCTCTTGAGAACAATAAATTAATAACTACCATAAATAATGTGGGTGGTTTGGGGTTTTTTTTGGGGGGGAAGGTGTGTTTGTTTGTTTGTTTGTTTTTTGTGTGGGGGGGTTTAGTGATTTGGTTTGTGTTTTGGTTGGGTTTTGTTGGTTTTGGGGTTTTTTGTGCTTGGGTAGAAGGAGCTAAAAATATTTATTTTGTTAATGTGGTTGGTGAAGAGTAGAGCCATAGTCTCATTGTTCTGTGATGCTTTTCCCTGTTTGTGCCATAGTGAAATTATCATGAAATAATTTAACAGCACGGATCACACACCTTTGGTAGTGTTTGTGGACGGAGAACACGTGCTCTGTCGTTCAGCTATTGTTCTACCTCATGTACAATCCTGTTTCCAACTTCTAGTTCAGGCATAAGCTGACTTTTTTTTTTTTTTTTTTTAGAATTAACTGGTAATGGAATCATAGAATCCCAGAATGCTCTGGGTTGGAAGTGACCTCTGGGTTGGTTGCTCCAAACCCTGTCCAGCTTGGCCTTGGACACTTCCAGGGATGGGGCACAGCTCTATGTACAGCTGTCTGCTTTCTGGATGCTTCAGGTGGGAATTCTGCTCTATCCTGTTTTGGTGGGGTTTTTTAATTCCCAGTCAGTTTGTAAGTGGGGATGTCACCCTGACAGGGTTAACTTAACCCAGGTGAGTCACTGAACTGACAGACAGGTTTACTGGCCCATTGTCACCCAGAGTTGTTCAGCTGAGCCGATTACCCAAGCCTGTGTCTCGGGATGTGCTGCTGGGGGATGTCCTTGCAGAAAGAGTTCTCCAGCTTTCTCTGAGCACAAAAAGCATTCTGGAGTTGGACTTGGCTGTGCAGGTCCCAGTTAATTGCGATTGCCTGGATGGTTTCTGCAGAAAAGAGAAAACTCCTTGGGCAGATGCCTGCAGGATTTCTGCTTTGCTGCTCCTCTCCATCTCCCACCTGCTGCTGTGACACTGCTGTCCCGTGGAAAGGGTGTGAGAGGGCTGTTTCCCACCCCCAGTGATCTCCTCAGCAAAGGAAAACAAGGTGAGTCTTTTGGGCCATGGGTGGGACCCAGGATTTGGGTGGTTCATTCAGGGAGGGTTTGGGTTCCAACACACATTAGTCAGCTGCTAAGGGACTTGTGCTGTCTTTGGGACACAAACTTGTGTTTAATGGTTTGGGCAGTACCTGCAAGTGGCTGATACTCATGCCAATGTGTTCCCCCAGTCAGAGGCCAGACCTGCTTCCCGTGTGCCTTGCCCTGAGGAATTGTGTTCTCCTCTGGTCTTGCACAACAGCACCTTCAAGCTCTAGCTGCCAAAAAGCATGAAAATAACCAATGGCCTGGGCTACATGTATATGTAAAATAACCCATGGCCTGTTGTGTGTAGCTGCTGCATTTGCTGCAGGCTTCCCTAATTCCTATTTTCTTTGTCGTTATTGTTTAAATGTTACAGGGTTTCCTCAAGAGCTGTCTCCTTTGTGTGCAGGAAGACTCGTCTTGACCAGTGTGTGAAAAATTAGCTGCAGGGTAGCTACAAATTGCACATCTTGCAAAGCTGCTTCGGACCCCAGGGCTGATATTTTCTCTCCCCGGGTTGTGTGGGTTCCTCTGCATCCTCACCTCTACCTTTGGAATGTCTCTTGCTCAGTTGAAGAGATACATCAGGTAAGGCATGGGCTTGGGAGGAGTGGTGGCACTTCCTTTGCAACTGCTAAAAATGAGCATGTTTTGCAGGCACTGGATTTGGGAGGGCTAGAGGCAGTGCTTTTATTTTCCCTTTGAGTCAAAAGAAATGGGATAATAAAACCCAGTGAATTGCAGAGTTTGTGAGAGAGACAGAAGAACTTGTCACCTGTTCATTGTGACAGGCATGTCCTGGGTTTCATTGGGATCTCAAATGAAGGGACGTGGGGCCATGGTTCTGTTTTGTTTTCTCTGAAACAGGCAAATTGGAAATAATCTTTTTTAATTATTCTTAGGCTGTCTCTAAATGAGCTTATGGTTCTGTTTGACACTTACCTGGACAAGAAAACATGCTAACACTACTGGACTTGGGAGAATCAAGAGTAAACAGACAAACACCCAAACAGCATCAGAACCTGACTCAGCAGAGGAGAACATTAAAAAAAAAATACAGTAGAATCATAAAACCATGACAAAAGAAAAATTGTATATGGAAAACTGTGAAACATAGAGATGAAAAAGAACATGGAGGACCAAGAAAAACAGAAGCTGCCACTCTTCTTCCTCGCTCTTGTCCCGCTGTCCCACTCCAGGGCTCTGCTCTCTTCTCAGACGGCTCCTGCCAAGGCAGCAGGATGCAGCTCAGACTGAGAAGCTCCAAGTCCTTACACCGAAGGAAACCAGGACCCAGAGGGAGCTGCCCCAGCCACCACCTGCCCGCCCACCCACAGGCCCTCCACTTGCACAAAACTCTCCAAAGGTCACTTGGACTCACCACAGCGACGCATGACGCAGTCCTATCCGCTGCTGGGTGCCGGGCCCTCTGGGCAAAGGCAGCTGGGCATGCGAAGCAGTGGCCAGAGAGCCTGCCACCCTGCTTACAGGGGGCTCGAGCCACTGCCTGGACTGCAAAGCGCCCAGGACACCAGGGCACTGGCCCCGACTTATGGGTGGGCCCTGGGCCCAAAGGCCTATGGAGGCTCCTTTTCTCCCCTTTAGGGACACCCAACCCACTCCCCACTAATGGGGCAGGCGCCCTGCACAGGCTGCCAGCTGAGGGAACACAAAGGCTCCCAGACCTGGACCCCGCTTACAGGCAGGTCCACACCCAGGGAGCCACAGAGCTCAGCCTTCCCCCACAGCGGCCAGGCACTGGAGCTCAGGCACTTGAGCTCGTGGCCTAAGGCCCTGAGCTGTGGGCCCCAATGACAGGGAGGGCACACGCCCAGCCCCACACCTGTGAGAGGCCAGGGACCCTGTGGGACACCCACCTGATTACAGGGGGTCCCTCCAACCGCCCGCTGAGCAGGGGGGATGCAAAAAGCCCCACTTACAGGGCCGGCCCCAACAATGGCCTCACGGCCCAAGGCCAGGGGCACAGGGCCCCAGCCCCGAGGACACGGAGGGCACATGCTGGCACGTCACCAGCAGGACGGGCAGCCCCGCAGGGTGGGCACACGCCCAAGCCTTGGTTACAGGTGAGTCATGGTGCCTGCACCGCCAATAATGGGCTTGGCTCTGTCTGCGGAGACAAGGGGCATGGCTGGGCCACGTCTTCGCCCGCCGGCTTAGAGGGTGCCCCCAGTTGCTGCACAGAGCCCCTCTTTCCCTCCTGGGAAGCCCAAGCTACGCTGCTCTCTGCTCTACGGGGGTTTTAGAAGGGACCAGCTCACTCACTTGCTCACTCACTCTGACAAGACAAGACGTTTTAATCTTTATTTTATCCGCTCAGGAATATCTCATTTTTTATGCCCAAAATATCCCCTAGAAGAAAAGGGTGAGTAACTCAGCTTTTCCCTCCAAGATTTTCAGTCTGTCCCTCACACTTTACATGAGATCTTCCCTGAAAACATCCCCTGGCTATGCTTTCAAAGTTCCCTCAGCTTTACCTCTGTGAACCTCTCAGTCCCTCTGAGTTACCTCAGCAATGGTGACAGAGTTCAAGAAGCTTTTCCTTCAGTAACTCCGCAGAAACACCCTGCTACCCCTTTGACGCCACTACTCAACACTCCCTAACTCTCCTAACAGCCCAAAATCTTCCCCTAGGGCGACTCCACAACGTTTTATCGAGCTTCTCAAAGCGCCTTTCACCTGCGCCCGCCTCACGGACCGGAGGAGGGGCGGGAAAAGCAGCAAAGAAGCAGCGACCGACCCGCCCTGCCCGAGCTCATCTCCCTCAGGGCCCCTCGGTGACCCTTCGGGGCTCCCTTTTCGCCCTGTGTCCCTTAGGGGCACAGGAGACACTCGCTTACCCCTCAGGGCACCCTATTCTCCCTCACAGATCCTCAGGGACACACGGGGCGCCTGCCTCGCCCTTCAGCAACATGAGGGAATCCCGCCTTCCCCTCAGGGACACACAGAGCACTCTCCTTCCCCTCAGGGACACACAGAACACTCTCCTTCCCCTCAGGGACACACAGAGCACTCTCCTTCCCCTCACGGACACACAGAGGACTCTCCTTCCCCTCAGGTTCACACAGAGCACTCTCCTTCCCCTCACGGACACACAGAGCACTCTCCTTCCCCTCAGGGACACACAGAGCACTCTCCTTCCCCTCAGGGACACACAGAACACTCTCCTTCCCCTCAGGGACACACAGGACACCCGATTCCCCCTCAGTAGCTCACACAGCTCCTCAGGGACACACAAAGTACCCACCGCCCCCCTCAGTGTCACAGATAGCACCCTTCTGCCTGGGGTAATTTTTTTTTTTTTTTTTTCAAATGGTCAAGTTGGGATCATTCACACCTGAAAGTCCGTGAAAAGAAAATACGTTTGGCCGAGGCCCATTTCATGTGCACTAACCACCTTTTGAGATGAGTTTTGTAATGCCGAGGAAATTACAGAAGCCTGGAACCTGTGAATAACTTAGAGGTATTTTAAAACAACTTGTAGTTAATGGGCCTGTTAACCTGATATGATCCAGGTGAAATAGTCGAAAAAGACAAAGGATTTCAGTGATAAAGAATTAAATTTTAGGAATACAATTAATTTATAGAAAACAGGCCTGATTTAACTGTTTGAGAGATTACAGACGTAATCCTACTGTGGAGATATCAAACGCTTTAACTGTTAGAAGTCATCCAGCAAGCTCAATATGCTACTGCTCATTTAAAATAGCTGGCACTGTAGCACGCACAGTCTGGAACTGATGGGTTAGAAAAATAATGCCAGTGAGAAATAATCATCCACTGAGGCTGTTTAAAATTGTGTCTTCCAAAGGAAAGCAGCACTCAAAGGAAAGTGTGATGCTAGATTTAAATATAAAATCACCATGGGTAAAATATGCAGATGACACAGAGATTTGACAGCATGACAGATAATGATGCTGAAGTCACACAGAATAGTTTGGTAAACAGAACAAACCCATGCAGTTAGCTGCTGTTTTAATATATTCACATGCAGAGTTGTATGTCTGAAAAAAAAAATAAAATTATAAGTATGGAGGGGAGGACAGTATCCTTGAAAACAGCAACTTTGAAAAGTGCTTATAAATCATCTTGAACAACTGAGTCAACACACACTTCTAATGTGATGTGTGAGGTAAACAGGATTAACAAGAATTTTTAAATCTATTCAGGAAGGCAGTGTGTAGGAGTAGGAGGGCAATTTTTTGTTTATATAAGCACTGATTAAGCCAGTACTAGAATATTGCTTACAAGTCAGGTGTCAAGTGTTTCTAACAGTGGAAGGAATGAAGACCGTGTAAAAAGAAAGCCACAAAGATTATCTGAATGCTGGAAAAAAAGCCTCACTGTGAAGGACAGAATGAATGTGATTTGCTAAGCCTATCAAAAAGAGTTTGAAAGGTAACTTGATTGTAGCAGGGAATTACTAACACACAGAGAACATACCATGTATTAAAATGCTTTATAACCCCAGGGAAGAGAATATAAGGAAAAATAAGGAATAGGAGCTACAGCCAACACATTCAAACTATCAATTCGACAAAGATCAGCATGTCAATTAGTGAGCAGAACAGGTCTGATGCATCTCCACACTTGGAATTTTCACACTTAAGCTGTGATTTTTTTCCATCATATGGGGGGTTGCCTGGCTAAATTATTGGTCTCAGACTCAGAGAGCGGTGCCTCCTCCTTGTATACAATGTAGTTTAGTATGTTCCCAAACTGTGTGATATTTAGTTTATTTTTACACAGAAACGGTATGGTCTGAGAGAAAAATCAACACTAATAGTTTAATGGTAACATATTCAACATAATTATGAATAAAAGTGAAGAAAAATGAAGCGTGTAGCAGTAGCAAAAAGTTTTTCTGATTATAAAGTAAAAATTGTCATATAAGATGGAAGATTTTTTTCTTAACATGAAAACCCCACTAGATGGCACTGTAACATCCCTTTAGAAATCCTCTCACTTTGACGGACAGCCTGATTATCCAAATTTTTTAATCAAGGCTAAAGGCATTTATGAACTAGAGTATGAAAATCCAAGGGACATAAAATTCTGATATTAGACAGGATGAGTTTTCTTCCTTTCTGTTTACTGTACACAATCTACTGTTCACTATCTAGTTTATGCTAATCTTCATTATCTTTATGCACATAAATATTTGGAAACTTTGTTTAGGGAACTTAATCAGTACCAAGTTATATCAAATGCTCCTTAGAATATGGAGCTGAACACCATTCCACTCCATAGTTTGATTGCTGGCTAGGGTTTGTTATCTTCCTGCTAGACTAAATTTAGCTGAATAAATTACATCAACTCTTCCTTTTAAAGTGAAATAGAGGCTATGGGCTCCTCTCTCAGTAGGACATGACATCAGAACTGCTTGGAAGTTTATTAATACACAGTAGCAGGAATCATTGTTTCAGTAAAACCCAAGAAATACGCTGTGTATTTATAAAGACTCTTTTCTGGGATTTCATCTGTATAATAAATTATTTACAGGTAAAATTGATCACTGTAAAGCTACTTCTTCCAGACAAGATGTTTCCTTTAAATACTCAGGGCATTAGGTGGGAAGAAAGGAATCAGCTCCCATTTCACATTTCCCTCAAAACTTTTAAGATCCTCAACTATTCAGGCTGCCCTACTTGTGGGAGTGACCAAATGAGTGGTGGAACTGATAACATCAGGGAATTACTGTATAGGGCTGGCTGAAGAAATGCAGAGGGTCTATAGTGTAGTGTAACACACCCAGTTTCTCAAAATCAAAAGTATTAGGCTTTCTGATACAATTTTAGTAAAAAACTAAAGGAAATGCAAACCTCCTGCAGGTGACAATCTCATGTTGAAAATGCATTCAGACCCTACACATAGCAAGGTGACTGGAGGTGACTGTAAGTGTCTGGATGTGCTTTGAGTTTGGCCCTTCAGAGAATCAGAGCTGGCATGTCCCCTCTTTGGAACTCAAAGTCTCACAAGTGTTTTTGACACTTTAGGCTTTCAGAGGTTTATTAGTGAGCCAGGTGAAAACTGTGCTGCAGAAGAAGGTACTGCTAAATATAATTGTTTTTCAGCCCAGAATACAGATGATTTGCTACACAGAGGGCTACTCACAGCAGCCTGGTGTGGAGCGTTAAAAAAAATGCATCTGAAAACTTGATGAAATCAGCTGCGAAAATTCACCAACTAAACAACTAAGTCATTATGAAAGTCAGTTGGATAAGTGGCTGAAAAATCCTGAGCAGAAAAACAGGAATGATGGGAATTTGGAAGGTTGGGCTATCAGTACAGTGTGAGCACTACCCATCAGCTGCAATCAATAAAGGAAGCAGAGCTACTGCTTGCTCAAGTACTCTATTGACAAGCAAGACATAGGTCATTAGGCACTGAATGTGATCCTTTACCCAGCTGCCATATTGTAGTCCCACATTTCCCTTCAGAGCAGAGAACTGGAACTGTTTTGCTAGTCCTCTTTACCCAGTTTCAGTTAACTGCATTGTCATCCTTGGATGCTAAACCTGTTATCTTTTTCATGGAGAGCACCTGGAGGTTTTTTCACTTGCCATAACCTTCAGGACAGGCCCCTCTCTCATACTTCAGTTCAGCCAGTGGGAAAATCCTACCTTGTGTCCCAAACCACTACCAAACTGAAGATGGCTGTCCTAAGGCAGTTGGTTTGCTCTCCACCTGAGCGAGAGTGCTGAGTTAGGATAAGTTTAAACCTGGACCATCATGACAATATAGAGAGATGCCCATTGTTTCATCCAGATTCACTCAGATTGGCCAGTGTGGTATCACAGCAGAAAGCACCCAAACAACTACACCCACACACGGATGCACACATAGAGCTCCTCAGAATTCTAATGTATATAACTGCCATGATGAATAAGATTTGATTGAATCTGCAGCAGAAATGTAGTGAATGGCAAATCCAAAAGTAGTGATCTTTTCTCTACCAAAAAAACAGGGGGATCTGCTACAAATCAGCAGTGGTACTGGTCAGGCATCCTTAACCAGGGAGACAGTGCTGGAACATGCCTTCTCCTTCTGGCCTTACCTTGCTATCCTTCTTTTAGGATCTGTGCTCTCAGGTTCCCCACTGCACCTTTGTGGCAGGGATTGGCCTTGCAGGTACTTTTCTCATCCATTTTGATCTATGAATGTAATTTAGTTACAGGTTTTAAAAATATTCCTTTCCTTGGTGTCTACATTTTTTAGATTAGTCAACTGCCAAACTGCCAAGCTCTACTCAGACAACCAGCCCTGTAGCTGCAGACTGTCAGCTCCCCCTGTGACTGAGGACCCCACAAGCCAGGTCAGCTGAACAAGGATATATGACCTCAATTGATATATTTGCCCCATGTCATACACATGAAATTTTTCTAACTGCCTCAATCTGTCATTCAGTTACAGATTTTTTTTTTTTTTAAATGACTTACTCTTCTTTTTTCTTGCTGTTTTTCATTTTATGGCACTGATTTGGAACTATCAGCAACTCAATCATATCTGTGTCAACCAATTAGAGATAATTTGTGTGGATGCTGTTGCATTAGCTAATATAATTTTATTCTGTGGTCAGATATTGTAGTGGTTTTCTTGTTGGTCTTTGAAACAGCTGTTAATACTAATGAATAAAATAGTATGAAAATGTGGTAGCTGTGGTGTCACGTGTAAGCCTGAGGTAAAACTGCACTTCAGCAAGTTCTTTTTGTGAGGGAGACAGGACTTGATTCTTGCCAGATCTTTTAATAGGCAAGTTTAGTAATCTAAAGTATTTCTCTATCTCTCTTCACCCATGAGGGACTTTTATGTGTCGATCCTAGGAAGCAACTGTTCCCAGGTCCATACAGAAGAACTGCTAGTTTTCCTGACACCTTTTTTTCCTCCCTCTAGAATAATAATGTTTTGCTTGGACCATCTCCCTCTTTCTAAGTAGCTGTTTCAGGTATTTCTATGGCTCTAATTAATATTTTTTTTCTCATAACATGGTACAAATACATCCTCTGAGGTTCTGTTAGACTTTCATATGCAAGGTATATAATATACAACCTACCCCTAACAATATATTCTTATTATGTCGTCAGTGAAACTATTTATTTATTCATAATAACTTTGTGTGTATTTTCTTGGTAATCTGACAAGGTTCTTACATTTTTATCAAACATCACAAATGATTTGGTTCTCTTGCAGTCATTCTTTAAAAGATTACTCATCCCCAGTTTGAGAATTTTAAAGAAAACCGACAAAACACAAATTTTTTGCCTAATTTTTAGTTCAATCTTCCAAAATAGAAGTACTGTATTTGTCCAAAATCAGATTATTCGTAGGACAGTGGCAACAAATGTATTTTTATACTTGGAGAAATTAGTATGTTTTACATTCACCCTGCAACAGCTGCTTTAGTCTGGCATTATACTTTTTTCCAGAGCTGTTGAGGGATTTCTTTAGTCCAATAGGATTTGTATTGATTTCTGTTGCACTTTTTTTAGTGGTCCTTATTCTTGGGGATTTTTTTCTTATATTGATTCTGAAAGCTCTAGCCATTTGGTTTATTACAAATTTTGCTATATTTTTGCTGTAATTCTTCTACAATAATCAAGAAGTCAGACTTTCACAGACTTCCATGCACACACACACAACATAAAAAACACACACACAACTGACCTCGCAACGGGTTTGCTGGAATCTGAAGTATCTCTGAAAAGAGCTTACCATATTTTTTTTCCACAGATGTTTTTTCAGCTGACTTAGGAACGTTAATTTGTGGTATTATTTCATAATTACTGGATGTTCTTGCTCATTCCCCTTACCTCAAATGTGTATTTAGAATGTTGGTGTAAGCCAGTGGGCTCTGGTTTATGTCATATCTCAGTATTTCTTCTATATGGACCAAAGAGCTGTATAAATATGAGACCATTGCAAAAGTAATTCAAAGATTCTTGTAAATAAAAGCAACTATAAGTAGACAAACTCAGAGTTTAAAAATTAGTTTTTCCTGGTTGGCTAATATAGCTACTATAAGCAAGTTACCTTAAGAGAATGAAATTATCAGGCCAAACTCAGCTATTCCAGAAAATCCAAAATTTATATGTTTCCTCAGTTAAACTTTTGCAGAATGCCCTGGATTTGATCAAAACCCACAAACAGGAGTTGCCTAACTTTAAAAGTCAGATGGTCCCATAGAAGACAGAGGGACTAAGTTGTTTAACATCAAGCAATCCTAAGAGGATCTGTTTTAGGGAAGAGACAAAAAAAAGTCTCTTTTTTTTTTTTTTTTTAATAAGGATATCAGCTCCAACAGCATTGGTTATTAAGAATGATAATTCCCACCTCTTGGAATTATGCTAGCTAACCCAGTGGATCAGAAGTCTCTTTGATACCAGGGCTGCAGATCAAACCTTGCCAGACTTCAAACTGCAGCTGTGTCCCAAGAGGAAAAAACTTTCTCCATCACAGGCAGAATTCGATCGGCTTCCAAAAGTGATTTATTCTTCCCTTCTTAATAAAACATCTCTTGCAGTTTTATGTGTGACAGAGACCCTCTGTAGCTTGAAGAGCTCTGGGTGTGGAAAAACAAGTGAAGAGCAGCTGCCTGTCCCACCCTCAGGTGAGAAGCTTGATGAAAAGTATTTGCACACACAGTGGGGTGTGAGGAGTTGATGCCCACGGACTGCACTGGGGCTGAGCAGAGTGAATGTATTTACATGGTCTGAATGTAAGCACCGGAATGATAAAGTCATTTTTTCATTTGAAAAAACAGGGCATAAAGAATAGAGCCAGTAACACAGGAACTGAGCTTTATGTGTAGTGGACCACGTACTGTGATCCACGGGCCACAGAGAGGGAGCTAAAGATGGGTGGCTGTTGAATTTGAGGATAAAACACGACCCCCCCATCACTTTTAAATTAATAAAACTTAATTTTAATAAAAAGTAAAGGCAGATACAAACTGTGAACTAATCAAACAAACAAAAAAATAGATGCAAATCTGATAGACCCCGAGTAAAATAGTTTCAAAATACAGACTTGCTTCTGTGACACTCCATATCACATGTCACATGTTATTCACTTGCCTGAAGACTTCTTTTGTGATAAATTCTGGAAAAGAGAAAGAATTGAATTAAGGATAATGAAATCTTATGACTTCTGGTTTTTGGTTTTTTGGTTTTTTTTACAGAGAAATTTTTAAACATGGAGATTTTTTCTTTCTTTCTGAAGAAATTAATGATAAAATTAACAGATAAAGTACAAGCAAGTTACATTACTTCAACAGAAACTTGAAACGGATTAAAAAAGTGAGTAATGCAAGTTTCTCATGACTGTCATTCTGCTATTGATGGTCATGGCAGCTGCATCTTCATACAGCTCAATCAGGGGCTCTGAAATGAACCTCTAAAAGCCCTTTGTTTCCCAAATGAGACTTCAAAATGTTTTTCTCTTTGTATTGTTACACAGACTGGTAATCAAGAAATCTGAATTAGGATCGACATTTAGAGAAAAATACATTTTAGTAAGTTTTTGTAAGGAATTTTAGAGAGTTAACAAAGTACTATATAAAAGGATCCTGTTTCTCCATATTCCCATCTTCCATTTCACTGGCAGCTTGAAGTAAAGATTAGTTTAGTTCCAAAAGGCATAATCTTATGCAGCTTTCAACAAACTAATGATTTGTATTAGTCCCCCAAGTACATCTTTTTTGGGCTAAACCCAAATCTTTCTATCTTTGTCTCTTCTCTGTAAATTTCCTTTTCTGTAAGAAATTATATAACTGGACATTTGGAAATAAGCCAGAAGAAATGAGTATTGGAATGGGCCTATAATGTGAGGGTGTTTAGATGTGTACATAGTATAAAAAAATGCTTATCCAAAACCACTGCTAAGTATTCTAAACGACACCTTTAAAACTAAAATTATCAAACACTTAAAATACATAATGAAAATGGCATACCATTTGCAGAATTTCAATTTCTGTTTGAAGAGTCTCGCAGACACTTTCCCAACTATCATCTTTGCATTTTTCCAGTTCTTTTTTAAGTCTGGGTCCAAAAACAAAAAGAAACTTCAGGTCAGAGAACCGTTGCTGGGCAGCTCTTTTTCCAGCTTTGGTTCCCAGTTGTCCATTTGACTTGTGTGAGAAAACCCTCATTGATCTATTTTCATGATCAGGATTTACATTTGTTAGTTTTGTAATTGGCTCTCCCCTATGCTGCTCTCTCACAATGCTCTTGGATTTTATTCAGCACTGATAGTTGTGATGGCAATGTAAGGAAAGTCAGAAAGCACCATTTTGGGTTTTTTCAAAGTATGCCTTGACAGAGTAGTTTGTTAGACAAATTTCTGGACTGTGTTGTTTTTACAAACCGTGAAAGATTTAGGGCCTCATTACTCATCATTTTCCTTACTTAAACATGTGAATTTGAATGTTGATACTTAGGGAGTACCATATGTTAGTGTTATTTTTCCTGAGTATCTATTTGTAGCCAGTGATGGAGACAGAATGTTGGATTAGATGGGTCCTCTGCCTGACCCTGTGCTATCACCAATCCACACCCCTGCACAGACTCCTCTGCTGCTGCTGCTGCTGCTGCTGCTCTCCCCACACTGCTCCCGATATTCTTCAGCACTCTTACTGTTTCCCAGTACTCTCAGCCAGGAGTTCTCCAACTTTTCTACAGTAAGGATTACTTTTAATAAAGCTGTTTCTCCATTCAGAAGATCATTCAGGCCTGCTAAAAGGAGACACCTAAACTTTGCACAGCAGTGACTGCAGTGGTTTAAATTAATGCTTGGTTGGCCAAGAGAAATCTATGCCAGAGCTTTCAGCAGTCTGATAAATACAAGGTGATGAGATTAGACTGAGTCCCTCCATGGCTGTCAGAAGAAAAGCATAATGACAAAGCTAAAGTTGTTTACCCTTAATACAGTTTCAGGAAACAATGTGAATATTCTGGGACATACAAACAGGCTGAGAAAAGGAGGAAAAGTATATATTCTGCTTGTCATTAAATAGCTAAACTGGTGCATCAAAGCAGGACCTTGTTTCTTCTGAAGTTGAAAGGGGAGGTAGCAACCATTTTTTCTCTTATATATTGTAATAGACAAGAAATTATTTAACCCTATTATACAGATGATGCACCTCTTTGGCTGCAGTGGAGTTGATTTTCTACACAAGACAATGGTTTTATTAAAAGTAAAAGGTATATTTTCATATAAGAGGAATAGCTTAGTCAGTGTGCAACATAAGAATAGTAATATAACACTGCACTGTAAGTCAATTTTGCTGTTCCTGTGGAAGATGCAAATATCTTACCCTCAATATGAAAAAAGTATGAGTTGCATGTGCTTGTATTATAAGGAAGTAAATGCCTCTGTTTTCAGAAATATTTCTCATAATACATACAAATATCAAAAAAAAAAAAGGAAATTTTGAACTAGACTTTTAATAATGAAATATTCACTGCTCTGTAGGATATTGTTAGTTTACAGACCACTTCTTTGAGAGAAGTTCATTTCAAGGTCTAAGATCAGCTTGTGATCTTGATTAAATCAGCTTAACTTCATTGCCTTGTCTACTCGTTTATTTCTCAGTGTTCTCTGTTAGTGTGGTATTAGAAATCCAAAACAAACAAAAGCCCTACTTTGCCTAAATTGCCTTAGAAAAAGGCAGAGTTTGTTGATCTCAGAGAAAATGCTCTCTCACTGTCTTTGACGGGGTAAAACTGATGCACAGTCTGCTTGCTACTTGTCATCTAAGAATGATACCAGTCCATGTTGGCTGTACATTAAGGATAGAACAACCAGAAGATAAGCAGTAGGAGTTGCTTATCTGTGTCCTGGGATTGTGAATGAATTACTATTGATGATGTGCTTTGAAACGAACATTTTGCATATGGATTTTAAAATTTTATTTCAAATATTTTATAAAACTTTCAAATGTAGTGACAGCACAATTCCTTACGTAGCATCAGGTTGTGGTGATAAAAGACACGTTCATTCAAATGTGGTGTTTAATTCTTACATTAATCAATTGATTCTGCTTTCAGGTCTTACTTCTTTCTTATTTAGAAGCTAGATAATTACAGTGTGTGCCAGGAATATTATACTCACAAAATAAGGGCTGTCTGTTAGGTTATAGTCTACAAAATTAATGCATTGGAGACGCCTGAGTTACTGAATAAATGATGAAGTTTTACCAGAAGGAATGTGAGACAATGGAACTATTAAAAAAATGCTTAACCTGAAAGCAGATTTAGGTTTTTCATTTTACATTTAAGATAAGCAGGATATTCATATTCATCTTTCCACTATCAGATTAAATGTGCAAACCAATTATTCATGAAACTATCCTGTTTAGATGGAAGGCAGGTTTTCTGTCACCTTTGGAAATGGAAAGAGATGTAACTTTTGCCAGAACAAGGATTAATATGACAATTATATCCTCGTTTATGACTGTGATAAAAAGCAGATCTCTTAGAAAGAATAACCTGAAAAATCACATTAGCATTTGGCTGCCCGTGTCCTTTGGTTTTATTTTTACCATTCTGTTCTCTCTGGTGACAATAAAATATATCTTTATAACAAGTCCTTGCACTGCACTGAGTGCATTGGTAAATTACAGCATCACAGCTAATAAACAGCTGGAGCGGAAATGCCGTATTTGAAACAGCAAACCCCACTCTTAAATCAAGTAGGTGGGACAACAACATCAGCATTTTTTGGATGCTAGCCTGTCCTAGACTGAGCTCCACTACCAATGGCCCGTTTTCCATTATTCTTGAATGCCAGAAGTGACAGAGATGAAGAAGGAGGGGATCACTGAAGATGATCGATTTTGCAGCTTTGAAATGAGCCCAGCTATTAAATGTCATTGGCATTTGTGGTTGATCCACTCTTCTTGAATTTCAGCTGTATATGCACAGGGAAAATGGGAAAAATAATTGTGAAATCAATACGTGCTGGTATTATAAATTGAACTACGGAAAAAATAATGTTATTGTCAAACAGGCTTCTCCGAAAATCATCCATGGGTTCAAATTACTGGATGAAGATTTCAGTATCCAAAACTTGCATTTCAAGAATAATTTTATGGAAAGAGTTCTCAAAGGAGAAATAATTTATGTAGAAGGCAAGGTTAATATGGTTAATATATGTTTTTTTTTTCCCCTAAGTGGGGATGAAACACCTTAACTGGTTGTTGTTGGAGTTGCAGAAGGAGCAGATTGTCTCTTAGTTATGTTTTGCTGAGACAGGAAAAACATCTTTTTCATATTCTCCTCCTTGTCTTTGCCTTGTTTATGACCACCATTTTATTTTTTAAACATAAATTGGAGGGAAAACATTATGGTGTATTATAAAACAGAATTGCTTGACACTGATATACAGGGCATAGAATTCATGGTACAAAATGAAACTGTGTAGGAAGTTATACATCAAACTGGAGAGTATGTATGCTGATTTTCCTGAATTTTATTGTAAACACCAGGAGATACATTTATCAAGGTTTTAAAACTTTATTGAGACTGAAGAAAAGCATCGAAGACTTTGGTTGATTGCCTCAAGCTGAAGCAGAGGTAACACACTGAGGTCATTCACTCTCACTTCAGTACTGGCACTGAATTAATATCTGTGTTTCTCTAGTGAGAGCAGGGTTTTGCTGGGTATTTACAATTTGCTGACACTGCTAAACAGAAAATGCTATTGATAAGGCTGCAGAAGTCAATCAATTTCAGACTATTATCAATTGATTGAGGAAAGGAGAAAACAAGTCCTAAACAGAGTTTAGTATCTCAAAATATAAACCCAAGTGCTTGAGTTACACAATTAAATTATAAAAGTCTGTGCTTGGTGGAGCAGGAAGAGAATAAAAATTAAGGAAGTGACCTAGGAGTAATAATAAATACTGGCAAGAAGATTAAACACAAAAGCAAAGAGGGTACCAGACCACATAACAATGGGAATTAAATGCAAATTAAAAGAAACAGAGCTACTTAGGTAAAATAAGAAAGTTTCGGCTTTTGCTGTCCTGGATCAAATGCTGAATGTAAAATATGCAATTTTCACTGATTAAAGCTTGCATTTAGTGAATGCTGTCAGGCAACTATTTATAGGAATAGTTAGAGGTCTTCAAAAGTGTGGTGGTACTTTTTTTTAATTTATATTCCCCAAATACATAAAACATCACAAGACATCTTTGAGGAATATATTATTATAGATGAATAAACATGAAAAGGTTAAGGCACACTGAATTAAACTGCACATTAGGGTGAGCTTTGCTTTTGTGCAGACAGTAAAACCAGAGCTATATGTACTCCTTTTCACAGGAACTGGAAGAAGAGTTACACAGGAAAGAAAAAATGTACCAACATCAGAGATGTGAAAATGAAACGTGTTCCTAGGGGTCAGTAAGATCCCTATTGAGGCACGGAAAGTAAATAGGGGTCAATGATCCCTCTCATTCAATTATCTTGATTTTTCTATTGTACAGGGAAAATTAGATCTTTATCTGGATATATTAATATGGCTACCCCACTGGTGAAATCAGTGTCTCTATGATGTACTGCTTTCTTCTTTTTTATATTTTTTCTCAGAGCTAAAAAGGATTTAGAATTGTCCTTCTTTCCTTCTGCATTATGGGCTCTCCACACTCAACTCATCTTCCAGGTTGAATGGATCTCCTTTTTTTGACAAGTAGGTGACAGATTTGTACACAGTATTTTTACACCCTCCTGCTTTTAACTCCTGCATAACTCTTGCTTTTATCTTGTCCCCAGCTATATTTACTTTTGACGTTTACAGTTGTATTTTACTCACACAGTAAGCTCAGACCTCTCCTTTGCTTCCAGGTACCTCTTATTGAAGCCCTTAGTTGTGTTCAAATAGATCAGCTTGCACTGTATATAATTATATTCCTCCTCTTTTCCAGCAAACTCCAGTCCACAAGGTGTAGTTTTTTGATTATTTTACACTATTGTCTTAAAACACTTCCTATTCCAAAGTCACTATTTAAAACATTAACCATGACCAGCAGTGACTGTAGTTGCCTTCTTCAAGCACCAGTATTTCTATTTTCAGACCTATTTCTGTTGTTAATATTAGTAATTTCTTTCCTAATTTTTCACATATGTCTTCCTCAGGTTAACCAGTAGTTTCCCATGTGGGTTAACATCAAATACTTTATTAATGTCTAGATGGGTGGCATTTGAATTTTCTTTGCCTAACCAATTTGTTGTCTTATCAAGGAAAGATTTCATTGGTCAGATTTGATCTACTTTTTGTAAATACATATTGCAATTCATAATGGAAACTTATTTTAACACAATTCAAACTATAATTGTTCCACTAGGCACTGCTGTTAAAAAGAAAAGCTCCAGAAATCAATGAGGAGATTGCCACTGGAAAACTAATTCTGAACTACAAAAATTACTCCAGAGAGTGATATCTCTTGATTATAAAATTTAACATAAAATTAAATTGCAATATTTTTTTTTACCCCACCAGAACCATCCATGGCCTTAGGCAGTCTGCTGTTAGCATGAAATATTTTTCAGCTCTAATGAATATATTTCCTGTATGTCCTGTATGAAAGAAAGAATTACTTTTTCCTTCCTAATTTTGGTAATGGGGTTTCTTTTTCTGCATTATAAAGTCTAAGAAGCAATACTATATTTTTGGATTTAGGCAACTATACAAAACCTTGAACTGCTTAGAAAGTAAGCAGATTTCATGCACTTCCTTTCTGCTACTTCTTTTCTGAAGTAGAAGAGAGATTCAGGTTTCAAAGAAACATTTTATCCTCAGTCTACCTTTTAAATAGTGTGAAAAATATCAGTTTTAGGTAGAAATGTTCTCTTTTAGTCTAAATGAGCTTCAATTAAAATTATTTCTAGGCAGCTTTACTTAAGGCAACACAAAAATTTAAAATTAAAATGTGAAAGAAGATAAATAATTAATATAGTAATTACAATTAATAGAATAGTGAAATGACATAGTTAGGGATTTACTGGTATCAATCTCTGCATGACTCCTGAGTTGTTCCACCCAAGTGATGCTACTTGAACCTGCCAGGGAAATGGGACTCCAGAGAGCTGATGCCAAAGTTCTTTCCTGCTGTTTTGCGTTTGGGATTGGCACTGGCAGAGCAGATGATTAAAATAAAGCTTTTGATCTTAATTGCAGATCTCTTCAGGAAAAAGAAGAAAGCCTTCTTATCTTAAACATTTCTCTGAATGATGTGCCTTTATCTTGACACTTGCATTGTCCAGGGTGTCTTTAGGTAAGAAGGTACAGTGGCTTATCCATAACTGTATCTGTGTTTAACATTCCAATTTTGGTTACCTTTTTTTTGTACCTGGTGTGTATTTAAACAGGTCTCTTACTGCAGCACCAACAGCTTTTAGAATTACCCCTGTGTGCTTCTCATGACCTTTTGTAATTCTTTGATGGATCTGAGAGAAAAATTTTATGAAACTGCAGACGTGGTATAGGACATTTTTCTCAGATCCAAGATAAATTGCTGTAATTTGAATTAGCTGGCTACACTGAAATGCAATTTACTTTTAGATATATACTTAATTGTAATGAAGATTCTTGCCTTGCCAGCTACTTTTGATATTGATTTTTAAGCTGGAACTAGGAATGTGATACAGTAACAGACTTGCAGGGTGATCAGGGAGCTACATATATCAGGTTATTGATGCTGACTGTCTCTCACATTTGTTCTAAGGAAGCATTAAAAACATTGGTATTTTTACCATTTAAAGAGTGGTGTGGTTTCCAGCTCTGTAAAAAGAGAATCAAATTTTGTGCTTATTTCATAGAAAAAAAAAAAAAAGTATTTTTGATCCACATTACTGGTGCCAAAATATTATCATCTTTATATGTAATAAAAATGATTTTCAGTAGAAAACTAGAATTCTATTCTTGCAATAAATTTTGTACGGGGGAAAAAAACTTAATCTTTTTAGGCTAAAAAGGGTTGTTTCTCTGACACAGCAGGTTCAATCTCATTGATTTTAACATGGCCAAAATTGACTCCTGTTAAGATACATTCACTGGTATATCCATATATCTCAGGGAGAACCTTCAAGGATGAAAGCTCTGCAACCTCTCTGGCCAACCTTTCCCTTTGCTTCCACTATCCTCATGACAAAAATGCTTTTCCTTAAATTCATTCTAAATCTTCTCGTTTCAACCTCTGCTTTTTGCCTTTTGTTCTCCCACTGTGCAGGACTGGGCAGGTCCTGGCTCCATCTTCCTGATGATACTTTTGTAGGTACTGGGAAGTGAGCAGGTATTTATTCCCGGGGGAATATTTATCTGCAGTATTTATAGCATGGAATACTTCAACTCCCTTTCATTCTCTTAATTCAGTAGTCCAAATCAAGAAGTGATGGTAGGTGTTAAAGAAGAGAAGGAAAAAAAAAAAAGAATTGCTGGAGTTGTAGGAGCCTGATAAGAGTTTGGGATGATTCTGAAGAGCACAGCACTATGACAGAGAGGGGTAGACAAATGAGGATTGCCTGACTGAAAGGCAGAATCTATTAGTGCTGACAAGGAAGTGCAGTAGCATATCTATGTTGCTTCTGGCATCTGAGTTAACTTATTCAGGGCTATCTCTCTCCAAAGCACTGAGCTTTTCTGATCAAAAGCAAGTGCAAGATAAAAGTATGACTTGGGCAAATCTGTCCTAAATTTTTTCCAGTATCTGAAATGAAAAAGTATTTCAATGTAAAGAAAATGTACTCAGTATATTATTACACTACAAGAAGAGCTTGCATTTTGTGACATCAGTCATAGCAGTAGCAGCAGTTTATATTTGGCACTACATGCAATTATCAAATAATGCAAGCTTATCTTGACCACAAAAGAAGGCATTTCATTAAATAAGCAAAATATCATCCCCCTCCTTGCTTTGGTTGTAAATGGCACTTGCTGATTTTGCAGTTAATAGAATTTAATATGTTTTATCCACGTTTTCCACCCAGATAAAACCAAAGTAATGTTCTGCAGAGCTGTGAGTTATTTTCACTACATATAAAGACGGACACACATGGATTTGAGTGATCCCTGGGATCTCAGGGGCAGAGCTGGGAATTGTAAGTAACATAATGTTTGTTACTTCTGTACCTTACACAAGGGGAACCTGTTACAGGAAACTAATTACACCAATTTGGATATTCAGTGGCATCGAGGCAGTAAACTAGTCCAAGGGAAGTCTCTTATTTAGAAGGAAGGTGACAACCTCATGTATCACAAACCCTAATATATCACGACTGAAGGAGTAATGTAAGCAAGTGAATTATAACATGCTGTCCTAGAGAACCCTCGCTGTTATTATTATTTACACTGTGTCTTCCATGTATATGTTGAATGCAAATTTTTTGCTACTGCATGCAGGATTGTGAGCTAATTAATTTTTATGCTGAGGGAATTCTGGCCATGTCTCAACACCATGTAAGAGGTTGAAGAGAGTTAGTAATAGGGCTGATATATCATTTTCTTTCGAAAACCAATATTCAGCAAAAAATGGGCCATTACCAAATCGTCTTTCTGAAAATTGCTCAGGGTTCTCTGCAAAGTTATAACTTTCCACTGAAAGTTTTCAGAAAAAAAACACCCCACCCTATATTTATTTATTTATTTTTGCCAAAAGCTTAGCAATATATAGGAAAGAAACTCATGATGGTAAGAACAGTTATGTTTTCCTAAACAACATTTGTTAGAGAATCTTTCAGAGCAGCTTTTCCAGAAGGAGTTTCTTTGCATTGCCTATTCAGTATTTTTAAATATCCACAGGCACTTCCATCTGGAACATCATAAGACAGGAAAAAAAAAGATGGACAGTTCTGTGATATGGAGCTTCCTGCACCGGAATCTTTTTTTTTTTTTACAAAAACCCATTACATTATTTTCTGTAAAGTGCAAATCTAATTGTCTGACTTAAGCAAATTGACAAGAAATGAGTCATTACCACTCAGTTCCCAAGAATCAACATTCGCTGTTAAGGGAGACTGTGCAAGGTCTTCTTTCTGTCTTGCTTAAGTCTTCAAAATTTTGTTCTAAACTGGCTTAACTGGAAGGCAAACTGGAACTGATAAACATCACAGAGAAAAACCTGCATTTAGCAGCTCCAGCACAGGGTCCAGCCGGCCCCAGGAGGTTACTATGGCCGACCCATCCCGCTGCAGTGGGCTCTGTGCAACCCTTCAGCACAGGCACACTGAGCACTGGGCACTGCATCAGGAGAGGTCAGACACTCATTGCCACCAGGACTGCTCTGCAGTTACAGACCTAAAATTATATTTAGGAACTCATTAACATGAGACTTGTACCTTAAACATTCAGGATCAGTCTGAGGTTTTTCAGTGACTTGGACTTTTTCTGCTTCTAAATCTTTTGTCCTTCTTTCAGCCTCCCTGATTGCTTTCTCAAGGTCTAAACATGAAATCAGAATCACCTCATAAATATATATTAATCATCCATATTCAAAGAATTTCTACATTTTCTAAATTTATATTTTCTAATACTTCCTCATGAAACTGAAGGGAAAGAGCATCTAAATAAAGAACATTTTCTTTTATTATTATTGTAATTACATATTGCAATCTAGAAAGTTCCACTCCTTTTCTCAAACAATTTATGATCACATTTACTGATTTTCTTAGCTCCTACTGAGACATGCTACTTAGATATTTGTAAAAAAGGTTACTAAAGGACTCTAGATTACATTTTTAATCCAAATTTCAAAATGATCCCTATTGCTGTGATCACCTTTGACATAGAGCCTTTGTGGTTCCTTCTGGATCTTTTCAGCTTTTCATTTTATAGAGTTTGCTGAGTACTTGACACCCCTCACAGATGTCCTTTTTTATGCACAGACTTCCACACCAAACCACACAAATGTCAGTAAACAGAAGACAGTTGAATTTACAACTCAGAGGTTCAGCACCTCGGACAAACCTGTCTTTCTCAGTCCAAGCCACATTGCTTTTAAAACATTTGAATTTCAGTGACATTCTTAAATTATAGGTTAAGGGGTTTAAAACAATATTTATGTTGATTTAAAGTGCACTTTGAAACAACCAAATTCTCCATTTAAGTACATGACTTACCAGCAAAAAAATTTTTTATATTTATAGCTTATGATTCAGCAGATCTCTAGATCTCATTATCACTGACATTCAAAATAAACCTCATTGAAATCCCTAATTTATTATAGCCATGTTTAAAAATTATGTATTACATATCGTAAAAATTAATTAAAATATAGTTGCTGTGATTTCTTTTTCTTGAGAAAAGAAACTTGACTGAAAAGATTTTTCAAAAGCCTTTGTCAAGCAGAAACAATTATCATAGCAAGTAATTTTCAGGCACACCTTTGAGTTCACTTTGGAGAGTAAATAAATCCTGCTTTAATTCATTCTTCTGCAGCTGGAGCGCATTTAACTGAACATTTTTATGTTCCATTGACTCCATTTCTAAGAAAAAAATAAATTTAAATTAAAATACGTTGCAGTTTTAGCATTCATGATACAATCTTAAATATTCTTAACTACTTCTATCAATATTCAGCTAGTGAAAAAGAACCTTGAATATAAAACTAAAATAAACTAAAATCACTCACATAAAACAGTTCACAGGAAATTATAGGTCATACAATGCATTCATAGCTATGAAAGAAAATGGGTTTTATTGTTATTAAGATATTCAACATATTTTGTTGTCTGGGCAGAAGAAGAATGTTTTGCTTTAGAGTTACTTCAGCTGCAAAGAAAGGCAGATGACTCACTGAATAGGTGGAGAACAGTCACCTCTCAGCAGGAGTGAAAAAACCCCACTTAATTTGTTTAGTCTTATGGACATTTGAACCTGACTATTGACAGCATCTGGAATGAATCGTGATTGTTTTTCTCACAACTGGAGGTCCGTGCATAATTCCCATGTTAAGAGTTATTACTTAAACTTTTCACTTCAGTGTTGTCAGTGTGCTCAGGACTTTAGCAGACCAAAGACAGGCAAGTTGTACCTCAAAAAAGGTGCAAATAAAGGGTGGAATCAAGACAGCAACTGACCCTAGAGAAGAATGTTGGTCCCACTTCAGATCATACTAATCATTTAACTGCCCAGATCTGCCTGAATATGTTAAAATTAATTGCTAAAAGTAGCACTTGCCACCAAATACAGACTTCTTTCAGTTGTAGATTAGAACCATAGCAATAAGAAAGAAGGTACTACCAAGTCAAACCCAAATGGACAGTCCTGTTTCAGTAACTTTACAGCAGATCTTGGGAATTGGAAGTGCTGGTGTTTGACAAATCATGAGACTGGAAAGGACTTTGAGAGGTCATCTACTGCATTGCTTCTCCTGAAGGCAGGATCAGCTGTGCCTCTGCTGTTCCTGACAGATGATTGTCTGTCCTGTTTTTAAAGACCTTTGGTGGAGAAGACTCCTCATTCCTTTGATAATGGAATCTCCAGGGCAGAGTGTTTTAGTTGTTTACTGCTCTTAGACTTCTAAACAGTCAGACAGACTATCTCTTATTGTGTTTTACTCTTGTTACTTTTTATTCAGTTCACTATAGATATGGAAAATATATTAATTTCCTTTTTACAGGATCCCTTAATAATTTGAAGACTGATACTCATCTTTCACCAGTCTTTTCCTTAATAGGTTAAATAGTCACAATTCTTTCATTTTATTCTTTCTCGTGGGCTCCAGAACTGTGATCACTGTCACTGGTCCCATGTGGATTCTCTCCAGCTGGTCCACAGCTTTTCTTGGAGTTTAACATCAAAATGAGATGCACAGTACTCCAGCTAAGAGCTTAACTGCCCCAGATAGAGTGAACAATTATTTTCCATGTCTTAGAGGTCAGAATTATGTTTATGTCTCAGTGTGGTGTTGGCATTCTGATGTCACTGACTCATGTTCAGCTCGTGATCCATGACGACCCCTATTTCCTTGCAGAAGGCCTTTTGAGTCTGACCCTGTGTTCTGAGAGATCTCACCCTCTGAGCCTTAAAGATCAAGTTCTACTGCAAGACATTTGTGTGTGCAATTCTTTTGAAGCTGAGGACATGCACAGAACTCAGCCACAGATGATTCTACCAAAACCAGTCAGTGTGTGTGACAGAGCTCCTCTGTGCTGGCTGACATCAGACATCAGCAGACACTTCTGCAAGGGAATGCAATTAAAAGTACTGGTTTGCACAGTTATATTTTACTGATTTGTATTAATCCAGGATACACCAGTTTAATAGAAGACTTACCATTTTTCAGCAGCGCTGCCTCATTCTCTAAATCCTTTATTTCGGTCTTGACTTTTTTTTTAATCAAAAGATCCTTATTACTTGTTAGTCCATAGTCATTGTTAAACTCTGTTACTTCTCTAGTAAAATTATCTTCCTCTACAGCAATTTTTCTCTTTGTATCTGTCTGAAATAAACAAAGGGAATATTGAATGTTTAGGTGAAAAAAAAGAGAAAGTCTTTGCTAGGCTAGGCAGACTGAAACACACTGTTGTTGTAGTCCTTCCAGATTTTCAAATTTTAAAGCTGATAACTCTTGCCCAGTAGAAAAGAGCTGTCTGAACACCATAGCTGGGAACATACCAAGACTTTCAGAAGACTGCTTTTTTCATTAATAAGTTCAGCTTTCTGTTTTTCTAAGCTATCTTCACGTTTCTTCAGAATTTCTAAGTAGAACTGCTTTTCAGACAAGTGCTGAACCTTCCAAGAGGAAAAAAAAAAAAAACAGTTATGAAGAAAGATTATTGTTTTATTGTTTCATATACTTGATATTGTACACAAGGATCTTGGTCCAGTTCAAACACAGCTGCCATAGCTGCTGGATTAGCAAAAGCATAACAGATCTTTCTTTTTCCCCCTCCCACTAATCTTCCAGGATAGGACTAAGCTTTTCAAAATCTTCTTTCTTTAAAAGACACATTTAATGGTGGTCTGTTTATCTAGAATGGCAATTTAAAGTCTGCTTGGTTCAGGAGATGTTTTTTTCAGGTTAAAACCAGGAGAAGTAATGACCCCATGGGATCTTTTACCCAACACAGGACAATGTCCCCCATCTAACTGTATAAAGCTCCTCATCTACCCAATCAGACAATAATATCAGAGGGACAGGGGTTCAGCACCACAGTTCTGACCTGTACATGTCACCAACTCTGCAATACTACTGTGGCACATGTTAAGGAAGGAGGGATATGCTCATGTTTTTTCTGAGCATAATTTCTGGAATTTTTAGCCAAGAAAGTGTAATGGAAATCAGCTCACTGATTAGGGACAGTTTGAGCATAACCACCCAAAGCCCCAAACTTCAATTTTGCATATAGATTTATCTTGAGTTTTATTAATTTTAACCATTAATTAATTAGAAGGGTATGCTGTTCAACCACTGCATTTTCAAAATTTGCTGGAGTTCTCAATTTTCCAGCACATCTACTATATCACTGTCTAACCTAAGATACACAGTGGAATAAACTATAATAACAGATAAATAGAAAACAGCTAAGTGTGGAAGAGGCTTAAAGGATGAGAACAATTCATCTGATGAAGTTCTCTTGAAGTGAGTCAAGAGAATGACTCAGACTGTAACACTCAGAGCAATGAGGAGGGAAAGTAAAGTGTCCACAGACTGCAAAGGCACAGGGTAAGTATCAGGAAGTAAATTGAATAGTTGGGCTGATAACGGGACTGTTTGTGTGAGAAGAAGCAGAAAAGACCAAATAAGAGTGGTAAAAGTAAAAAGATTTAAAATTAAACAATGTAGATGATTTTGGAGAGGGCACAAACGAAGTGCATCTGATCAAAATAGGAGAATAGTGGAATGAAAATGCCCTAAGACTGGAATGTGAGAGTTGGGAAGGAAAGGACCAGAGTTTTTCCTTATTCCTGATATGTCCAGCATGCTAAGTGTCCAGGAAGTGCTTGCCTTAGGAGAATTTATTTTACATATTAATTCAAAGGAGTAGATGGTCTTATTTATATTTATATATAAATATACTGTATTTGTATTATTGAACATAACTACTGCAGTGTAGTTTCTCCATCTGTAAGATGCCAACTTAATCTATGCATTTGCAACCAATTTTTTAAAGAAATCATTGAGCTATGAACTGCAAAATGTTATAATTCGGGTTCTAATTACATGCTACCTGATTTTACAGAACAGAGGGGAAAAGTGCATTTCCTAGGATTCTTTGATTGACCACAGGCAGTGTCTGTGAAATAGATGTCGAAAAACTTTTGAACTCAGCCTCTTCTGCTTGGTCAGGCATCAGCTGCTGAGCATGCTTGTGGCTGGATATGTCTGATTATAAAGAACTGCAGTTATTTGGTGCAGGATATTAGCTGAACAGCATTATTTAATATTATCTGAATTGCATGAACTATTGTAGAAATATGTAAACCTAATTCCTGTACTGAAATATAATTAAATAATGTCAATAACTATATAATCTTTATACCTAAATACAGTCTGATTGAAATGTATTTTCCTATTCCACTACTTTTCTGTATCATTTCCTATCTATAAATTAATCAATGTCAGACTAAGCGAGCAAGCAAAATATACTTTTGTGGACATCAGTGAGAATATTATTAATCCTGGTCAGTAAAGCACATAAAATTTAATTAGGAGTGGTTCTTCAGCTCTTCCCATTAGTCGTTTATAATAATGGCTCTACTCTTGGGACCTTCTGTACCTACCACATGAACCTTGCTTATAAATCACAATGCATCAACAACAAATTAGTAGTATAAACATAAAATTGTAATGTTCATAAATAAATTTATGAGTAAGACTTCACCTAACAAGCAATATCCAGATGTAATCTGTGTTGGCTAAATAAGTTACTACTTTAAAGCACCTTTGGGCTCTGAGATCGTGACATGCATAAATGTGAACACATGAATAACTGCTTGTGTGATTATAGTCTGAATTGGCAACCACTAAATAGTTGTAAATGAGTTCTTTTTTATTCTGATCAGTAATGTTGATATTTATTATATATAATACATAGTCCTTTACGAAAGGCAGAAGATCCTGTCTTTGGAAGGATTAAAATCATCTCCCAAACATTTATTTTCACAAGTAGGTGAGGCAATCCCCCAAATGTTCTCAAAGTTGTTTATTTACGTGATAGGATACAACAGTTCTGACTTCAAAGAAGGCTCCACATGCTTTCCTGTTGTGAATACATATTCTGTCAGCACAGACACTTAAGAGCACCAGGGATGGTATTTAAACTTCATTTTTCAGACACAAGCAAATGGATTTTCAAATAATTTGCAACCACAGGTTTTACTGGTGAAAAGCTCTGCAAAACTGGAAGCTTAATCTGAAAATACATCTGATTAAATGGAAAGAGTAATAAAATCACTAACTAGATTTAGAAACTTTCCTCTGTCTTAGGCATCCTTAGGAAAAAACCTTAGGCCTTGTAAGCCTTAACTGTGAGCGTGGGCTTACAGATGGGTCTTCAGTGTATGATTCAAGGTCCTGCAAAGTAAACACAGGGAATGTTTCCATATATTTTTTTTTTTCTGTGGAAGGCCATTAGTGAAAGGCATTGGGCACCCAAGGAATGCACACTCCTTGGAAGTGCTTATGAATCTATTCCTGAAAGATCATATATTTGTAAACATAGTGTATTTCATTATTATGTACACCCTAAATGTGCCTGCTTACCTTGGTTTCCAAGTTAACTTTTGCAGCGCTCAGCTCTTCTTTTATTCGGTTGATTTTTTCATTGCTCCTGTTTATGTCACATTTAGCTGCAACAACAAACAAAAACCCTGTGAGAACTTTTACTCGGTTTGTAAAAGCTACATCCTTATAGAAATATACCATTAGCGAGAAGCGGCCATCCCGGCTTTCCCTGACACAATTCCCCTCAGGAATGGAGAGGCCATTCCGGGTGGTTGGTATCGCCTCCGCCCCCCCCCAGACGGCGGCCATGGGGCCGACCTTGCTGGATGAAGTGCCTCTTCTCCCTCGCCTGCTTCTCTGTGAACTGGATTTGCTGGAACAAAGCATCCAGGTTCATTTCTGTCTTCTCGTGGAGCCCTTTGTGAGGGCGGGCTGCTGAGAGCTGCGGTGCCCGGCAGGAGGAAGGCGAGGCTGGGTCTGCCCTCAGGGCTTCGCCTCGCCGGGGCTGCGAACAGAGGGGAGCGACCCGGGCAGAGGGGCCATGGCTGAGGGGCAAGAGGGGACAGGAGGGCAGGTGAGGGCTGCGGGAAGGGCAGGTGAGAGCTGCCCGGGAACCTCGGGCAGAGGGAAATGTGGGCGACGGGCTGGGGGAGCCCGCATGGGAGACGGTGAGTGGAAACGAGCAGGCAGGGGAGGTGGACAGCAGGAGCAGGAGAAGGAAGATAAATTGGTGAGGGAAGAACCAGGTGACAGGGAGTCATGTCAAACTTGGGCGCATCTGTGGAATTGGTTCTGGCTCAGCATCTGGGGAGTTTTGATCAAACAGCTCTGACTTCTTTATTTTTCTGGGAACATGTGCTTTATTCTGGTTTTCTGCCGTCCAGAAGCTGTTGTTCTTTACACCTTCCTTTTTCTATGGAGCGATCACTATCCTTTCTAAAAGTTGCATCAGCTCAGATTTACTTATCTTTTGAAGACTGATGTCAAACCTGAGCAGCTAAGGAAGTAGGCTAAAATCTGCTGTCACACAGAAGAACAAGGCAAATCTGACTCCATAGAACTTGGAGGGATCAGACTCAGCTCGGCTGCATTTCACCATGAACGTAAAATGGGCAGAGTTTCTGTTCCAGGTAGTCCCAGTAAGCAAAGATCACAGCACAGCCCATTCTATGCTCTTCTGGAGCGTATGCTTACTCTGCTTGGAGCTCCTGCAACGCTCTAGTTTGTACATTACTGGATGGTATACTCGGAAATTTAAGTACCTGGTTGAAAATATAATTCCTATTAGAGGGTTTGCTTCTGCATCTTGGGAAGGATTGACTGCACTTCCTGCAGGGAGTAACTAAGTGAAGTTGGCCTATTTGCTTTGAAGCAGAAAACGCCTGGAGGAATGGAACTTTATAGATTTCCAGCCTTTTTAACATGGAAAAAGATTAGGATTATTGACACTCCTGTATTGTTATAGACATTTCCTCAGAGGAGATACTGTCTTAGCATAGACTGCTGCAGCAGAGTTCAGAAATTAGAAAGAGAAAATCTTTGACCATCAAAAGCAAAACAATGTACATGAGAGTACAAACGTCTTATTAATCAAAAAGCTGTTCTAAGTTAGTAGACTGAAACTGAGAATTCTGCAAATACTGCTTAAAAAGCACTATGTAATAGCTGATAGTGCGCTATAAAATGGTGCTTTTTAAAGGAAAGACATTGCTCTATCTAGGAAAGAAAATGTGGGTTCTGAGGAAATTTAAAACCCTGAAACTAGCACATTATGTTGCAGGAAATGCAATTATTTTTTAAAATGGAACAAAGTGCAACTGAGGGAGAAGAGTTCACAAAAGTGAATTTAGAAAATGTTTCAGAAGTGAAGCTTCCTTCCCAAAGGCCAAAGGAAAGGCGGATGAGTCGAACAGGAACATTTGGTGATTGAGACAGTGATTTGTTACACAGGTCTGATGAGTGAAAAAGTCATTTTACAAAATTCAAGAAAATGAACCGCTCTATCAGGGGATCAAGGAGAAAATAAAATGAAAAGCTTTCTTTGAAGTTTTTGAGACTTGGCTGCTTTTGTGTTTCAGACTGAGAAAGCTGCTGTAGGCTGGGATAGTGTTCAGTGTCACTTATTAAAGGAACAACTGTGTTTTGTGGAGGGTGCTGCAGTGCCTCTAATTATGGCAAAGGAGCTGCTCTCCCTAGAAAGAAGAGTCTGACTCCAACTGTTCTTCTCACTGTCTGAGAATGACCATTCAGCAAGATTAGCAGTTCTGTAAGGGTTTCCTTCAGAGACCAAAAAAGTTCAAAGTGGGCCGTGTGTTTGACTTTAAACTTCAGAGCTTTTGACTCCTTCTGCTATTTGCCATGTGCTTGATTTTTAGACGGCAAATAACTCAGTAACTCAGGATTATATAAATTGAACCACATGTGTGAAACATATACAAGTGATTTCAGAATCAGAATCAAGGCCATTACTTCAGAGGTGTGTAGTTGCTGGCTCCCATGGAAATGGATGAGATGGCATGAACCTGAATGTTTCAGAATGAAAATAAAATGTGCATTACCTTCACTCAACTCCAACTTTTGCAAAGTATAAGATCTCCTGTAAATCACTAGCTGTTAGAAAGGTGACTTTAATTTCATTCTCTTGGTCCTATCAGTACATCCTAATCTTAATCTATATCTGTATCTTAATCATTGAGCTGTAATCAGGTCATGTCTTTTTAGTGTTCTTCAAAATTAGTAATTGCCCTTTGTAATCAGGCTGCTGTGCTAATAGTGAAGTTTCTTCTAAAAGTTTCTTCTCCAGTTTGAGCAGGAAGAAGAAAAGAAAGATTTTCTTTGCAATTTCAAGTCAGTATAAAAACTTATTACTCTAATTTATTCCTAAATCAGATTGTTTCAAAAATTGTTTTTCTAAAAGACAAAAATTAAAGAGGCAAAAATAAAGAAGCAGCAGGGTAAAAGTCAGATGATGCAATATAGTCTTCACCATAAAAAATGTATAGTAAAATCTAGAAATTGTAGGATTTTAGATACAAATAAACGTCCTCTTTTGGTCTCAGGCATTGTTAGTATTATTTTTTCCATATACAAACTACACTGTTTACTTTAAATGCTTTATTCATAGCAAACCTTCTCGCCAAACTACATCTCTCTGGTCTCCCTTTGCTGTTGGTGGTCTTTGTATTTTGACATCTATTTTTGCACCAACCTTTTTCTACATGACATGAAGGAATAAAGCCAAACCATTCCGTGGCATAAATTCACCACTGTCATTTTGTGTTCAGTGCTGAAGTGCTATTTCTTTTATGGGAAATAATGTATATGTGTGTGTGTGTTGAGAAAAAGAAAGGAAGTGCACTTACCACTTGGTGCTAAGCAGCAATGCTATCAGAGAGAGAACACAAACAGTAGAAACCCAGTAATTATTTGTCACAAGTATGCATAAAAAAATCACAGACTTATTAAAAATTCATTTTATAATGTCACTTTTTCAAATCAAGGCTTTAGCTCTGCTATTTAAAACTTCCCTGTTAAAATTCAGCAAGCAGTGTAAAACTGGTAACATAAAATAAAGTGCTTTGAATTTAAGGCAAGAACATTTTGTGTTGTGGTTCTCCCTGCTCTGGCTGTCCACCCATTGCATGGCAGGGTGGGATGGAGCTGTTCCATCTCTTCCACTGCCAGGATGGCTGGAATGGGGCAGGCACAGGAGCAGCAGAACAACCTCTTGGTGGTTTCTGCTTGAGTATATTTGAGTTCCTGTTAATAAAAGAAATGGAAGGAAAAAAAAAAAACCCTAACAAAACCAGAACTCAACTGCTGAAACCTAGAGCAGGAACATAGGGAAAGGGAATATTAAAATGCAGTAATAACCTATAATTTATGACCCATCTCAAATTTCCTGACAAACTCAGGCTGAAAACAGTTTAGTTTTTATCTCTGGAAAAGTGAGAGCAAACTGCTGTCCCACAGGCTGGGAGCTCTCAGTTTCTAGTAGACTGTTCAGCAAGGGAGTCATGAACAAATACCCTGTCTCTTCCTTGTAAAAGGAAGGAAATAAACTACAAATTAACATAATAAAATACAAAATAATTGAAAATTTAGAAATAAATGCCTCACAAATTATATGGAAATGAATACAGGTAAATGAGAATGTTTCTTTTTGCCCCAAATTCCTATTTGGTTTTTTTTCAGGTGACAAAACTGTGAGTTAGTGAAAAAATTCTGTGTGTTTATTAAACCCCACTAAGAAGTAACTTTGTATTCCCCCTTAACTTGCCTGGCTGCAATGGAGAATTTGCATACCCTTTTCCACTTTGGTAGGAATGTAAACAACTTCCCAACAGATGTTCTTTATAAGGACAGAGCCTGCTATTTGCATTGTGATATCTCTGTTTGAGTCTTATATCCAAGATTTTGTTTAATTCCATCTGGAAAGGCTTCACGGCATCCCTTTGGCTTACTAAAGTAAAGATTATTCTTTTTATGGGTTTAAATCTGTGTTTTCTACTTTTTTTTGGTCAGAATCACACACCACCTGCTTTCTTTGCTGGTTGGTGCAGTTATGCAGGTACCCACCTTGTTCCTCTGCAGTGGTTTGGAGTCTTAAATATATTTCAGTTGTGTCTTTTACTGGATCTGAGAGTCTATCCTAAAACTTTCATACCCTGCTATTCTGTAATATTTGGATAAGTGACAAATGAGGCTCCCATTTGAAACATCTATCAGAGCTCTTATTTATCTTGGCATAAGGGGAGTAACTTGTCTAATGGAGAAAGAATGTCTCAGATCTGGAGTGCATATCACAGCACAAAATACAGCCTTGAATTTCTGTTTTCATTGTGAATTTTCTTAATTATTTGTCTGGGAAATTGTAGTTTCCTCTACATCAATACTTATTACCACTACATGTGCACCTAGTGGAAGCTACAGCAGAAACAGTGAATAAATAGTTTTTAGATTTTAATTGTTTGTATCTTCCATTTATATAAGAGGGTTTTTGTGGGGTTGGTTGTTTTTTTTTTCCATTTTGTATTAGCAGAAATGTCAATGAATTATCCATTATGTCTTATAAGATGATGGGTGGCATTAAATCCTCCAAAAAAGAGGCTGTTAAAGAAATGTTTTAAGGACTGGGACTTTCATGCAAAAGATGTAATCTTGGATTGAAATGAAACAGTCTGTTGAAAAGACTTCATTTTAATCAATTAAGTATGGTATGTTTCCTATAATCATATAATACCAGTTTGCCAGCTTATCTCTTTTTGTCACATAAATTTTATCTTAATTACAGAAATTCTTAATGGACACTGAAAAATAGAAAGTAGTAATTTGCCATTTCAGTTGATTCTCAGGAGTTCCCATATAATCCTGCTGTATTATTAGCTGAGCCGCTGTCATTGTTTCTTCTGAAATATTTCAGGAGATTTTAAAATGTGTTTGTTCTTCAAGCTCTATTTCTACTTGATGCTGCACTTGTAGGAAAAATAATATGTGCAGATGACTGAAATGAAATGGCTTTATTGTCTTTATTCATAACAGGAATGTTATTTAGTGCTGGGTTAGAAAACTTTTATAGTTTCACTGTAGGCATTGAAGCCAAATTAATTCCTTTGCATATCATGAATAACTCTCATGTGAAACCAAGAGTTGTCCATTTTACTTTTAGGTTTCTCTGCTAATACTTTTCATAAGATAATTTTATGGTTCCATCCGTGTTCCTTCTTAAAAATATGACAGTTTCCTTAGACATTTGGAAGATTTGGATACATGCCCATGGGCTGAACTAGGCAGTAGTAGAAATTACTTTGTTTGTTCTACCTGCAGGTTTTAAAAGCTGCTCTGTACAATCCAATCTAATAAATAACTCTCTATAAAACTCAGCCCTCTTCTTTCTGTCCAGCCCTCTGTGGGCAGGGCAACATATTTAATGAAGACTTAACAACAACAAATAACACTCTATAAACTCAGCTACCTATTGATACAGATGTTATGCTGTAATTTCATCTTTTTTAAAGGTGGCATAAAAAGAGAGAACCTATAGCTGGGCTTCTATCCCTTCCACATTCCTTCCCATTGATGCTTCTGGGAGATCAGCTATCTTTAATCCTGAAATTTTCAAAGGCTTCCTGGCACACATCTGCATACAGATGCCAGGAATCAGCACATAGGCAGGATAATAAAGGCATTACATTCAAGTAGAGTAGAAAATCACAGCTGTGGTAAGCCTGTATTATCAATTGTGCCACGTTCATAAATTAATAATTTGCATTGTATTACAGTCACATCATTTCAGAAGCTTTAAATATGTCTATTCACAGATTGTGTGAAAAGTGTGCAAATAATTCCGCTGGGTTTGTCTCTTTACAGCCTGTCTTTTGAGAAAAAAAGATAAGAGAAGAAAAGTGAATTAGAATAAATAGCAAAAATGTTGCTTCCTTAAAAATAATTACTTTTTTCCCACTTTGAGAATTAAGTCAGAATATTTAAAATAGCTGCACTAAGTCAGTTCTTTGAATGCAAAATTAATAGCTGTAGTTGAGGCTGCAGAGTTTATGAAAGTGAAAAACTTACAGTGCTTTTGTATGTTTTCACATATGTTTTGGCCTATTCATCTTTATTTTTTTCAAAAAACCTGTATCGTATCTGTGCTACTGTTGATGGTGGTTTTAACCTTCCTCTTCCATTGCTAAAAGAACTATACATAGCTCTAATACCAGTTTAGAAGCCAGTGTTGTTGATTGTGAATGCTGTTTGATCTTCCAGTTTTAAAAAAAACCTCAAACCAACCCAAACAAAAAAGAAAAGTTCGTTAATCAAAAGGCTTACTGATGGAGTGATGAAGAGCCTGATGCACACACATATTTAGATTTGAAATCTTCACTTACAGGAATAATCCAGTAGGATACACCGGATAGATGACATTGGAATCATAGGCATGGAGGGCAGAAAAGCACAGCAGGGGATTGTCTGTTTTCCCTCTCGAGTTAGGACAGAAGGAGAGCACCAGGCACTGCCTGGCTGGGCTCAGGGAGCTCCTGCAAGGGCAGAACTTCTCAGCAAGTCCTGCCACGTTGCTGCCCTGCCTGGCTCTCCTCTACTGTGTTTACTGTCTACAATTCCTTCCAGCCTTTCTGCATCAGTCATATTTTCTCAGCCTCTTGTCTTTGTTTCTTTCCCCATATTCTCCATCTTTGGTGTTCTTAGATCTTTTCCTCCTGGGCAGCTTCTCGGCCAGACATTTCTTATCCTGTGTGTGTGCATTGGATTGATTGTCATTAAGTACCCTGTTGCCCTTGCCCCTAGTGAATATTCCACACAGAATCTTCCATTCATCCGGGTATTCTGAATTCTGGTCATTTGCATTTACTGCTTCATTTTCATCCTTGTGGCCTGCTGCTCTACCAGGGAAGGAAGTTAAGTAGTGTGACATGGTTTGTTTGTGACAAACCAAGGTTGACTTGTGTTTTATATCTTATATTTTTCTTTGAAGTATCTGCTGTCTAATTGGTTAATAATTCATCTGGTACCTTTCTTAGTTTGTCTGGTGTAAAATTCTGCTGATGAATAAAGACAAACACTAAGTTCAGCCTCTCATATTTGTCTGGGACGTTTTCAGTCCTCTGTGAATTCTTAAGGCTCGAGCAATCCAGAAAGGTCTTTGCAGGATTTTTGCACATTTGTAAGCTTAGAAGTATGAAGTCCTATCAGCATGAACACACCTAAATGTTTAGCAACGTGTGTTGTAGTCAGTACTTCATCCTCCTTGTTGAAGTCAGTGTAATTATGCATCAAGGCACAATTCACTTTTCTGGGGAGTGCTGAAGGATATATGGGACAGAAATGTGTCAGTCATACCCCATACCCTTTCCTAATTCATAATGGGTCTTTGTAAGGGTCATATAAAAACACAATACCAGTGTGGCCAAGAAGTGAGCTGGCTTGGCTGGCACAATTAAATCAAACACGAAATGCTTCTTCAGACAGATCAGTAAAAAGGGAGCACAGAAGTAAGGAAACAGAAAACCAGGAATGAAATGGAGATTAAATACAGTGGGGATAATTTAGTGACTCAGAATAGTAAAAAGGTGCTTAAGGGAATGGAACAATTGGAGTTTTCATCAGTGAGCTATCAGCTAAACATTGCCTCCCCACTGCCATAAAAGGGAGTGGGGTAAACTGTGCCCATTTCAGGGCACTGCAAGGATCCCAGAATGCTGATTTGCTCCAAATGCATTAGCAGGGATTTTACATATATCTGTTCAATTCAGGGCTAACTCAATGCAACTAAAGAATAATAAAGTTATTCCCTGCATTCATTAAAAGGAAAAGAGGTGGTCAAATAGAAGGCAGGCACAATGGTTTGACCTCAACACCAAGCAAGATCCTAGAGTAGATTTTGAAGGAAAAAAATTATCAAGGACCTAGAAGTAAATTGATAGTGGGAAAAACTACAACATGGCTTTATCAAGGACAGATCATATCTGACTAACTTAATATCTTTATTTGATAAGATAATTGTCCCAGAGAGGAGTAATGCAGTAGACCTAATCTACCTTGATCAAAGTAAGTCAGTATATATTGTTTGTTGTAGGAAGTTACTGAAGGTGGAAAAGATGAGCTTGAAAGCAAGCACTGAAGGTGGAAGAGGAACTGAGTGAAGGGTTCTGTTAAAAGATGGGTTGTTAAAAATGGACATATCAAAATGAAAGGACTTTTCTAGTAGAATTCCTTTGGCACTGATCTTGGTGCTGATTTAAGGAGTATTTTTGAAGTCGGTAGAAGTGGGAGAATGGGTATGGCATTAAGAGATGATACAGAATTGGAATGACTGGTATATAAAAAAAAGACATCATAGACTGACAAAATGGAAACCTAATAGTATGGAAAGCAGAGCTAGGTGCTTGGGGATTCACATCATGTTCTTTGGGTATGACCCAGTGTCTTGATAATTGCTGTGGATAGTGAGGGAAGAGGTTTAATGCACTAATCAGCCGTGGAGTGGCCGTGAGCCTTCATTATGTCACGGCCACAGAGCGGTTTCAGGCTGTATGAGATGAAGGATTTCCAGTGGAGACAATAAAGTGTTAATACTGCTTTACAAGGCGTTGGTAAGAGGACTCTCAGAAGATTGTTTACAGTTCTGATGACCCACACTGATGCACAGCAGGTGCAGAGTGGGATGGTTAGGGGAAAGGAGTACCTATTTTCTCAGCTGAGACCAAAATAGATTATCTGGCAAAACAAAGCTTGAAAGGGCATATGGTTATGTCTTTATAAGTATGTGTGGGGGTAGATGTGAGGCAAGACGACTTTTATGTTAAATGATAACACTATTTCAAGATCAGATACTTACAAACAATTATGAATAAATGAGAAATTGAAAAGAAAGGTTCTTGGCAATCTGTGCAAAGCTCTGGAACTGCTTACAGACAAGGTCATGGAGGCAGGGACCTGAACTACTTCCAGATGGAAATTTATAAATTAATAAAAGTGTATGTGTGACATGATGAAGTGATCAGGGGTCAGAATATAAAGTTTGTGATATAAAGCTTTGGGTACTTACTGACATTGCCAGACAAGCTTAAGGGGAAACTTGTTTGTGTACTTTCCTGACACAGTCCCTAAAAAGAAATGTTTTTAACTGCTCCATGTGCCAACTCCTCTATTCCACATATACCAGGACTTTTATGTTCCTTCTTGGTGCATAGTATAAGAGAAGGGGACTGCCCTTTCTTAAACTGTAAGATTGGCAGCAAGTAAAAATGGAGCAGGTTTTTGGGATGTCAGGTTTTACCTGGAGATCACCTGCTGACATGCTCAGGGTTAAATTGATCACCTGAAGGAGATTAGGAAGTATTTGTTCTCTAAGTCATATAGGTTGGGGTTAAGGAGGGTATTGTATTCCCCTGCAAAACTGTCTGGAAAGGGATGTGAGTTTTGACTTCATGAAATATCTGTTTTTGCAGACTGATAAAAAGTGATTGATCAGGAAATCTCATAACTAATATCTTCTACTGTCTTACAGTGTTTTTCAATCTTTTATTCTCCTGAGTTACAAGGGGGTGTGACTACAATGTAGGACATTATGCCAGTATATTACCTTTGATTCAATGTTTGCTTTTTCTAATCTTTTAAGAGATTCCCCTGAATAAGAAAATTTTACTTTTTTTGAGGTTTTTTTGAGTTGGCACATGGAGCAGTTAAAAACATTTCTTTTTAGGGACTGTGTCAGGAAAGTACACAAACAAGCTGAGTAAGAGGCAGTCAGGGATACTTCATATGAATTAGTAAGTTTTGAAAAAGAAAAGGTTGATCATTTTTGTGGATCAGAAATTCCTGAGACCTCATAGAAGAAAAAGTCCTTTAATTGGTGATTCTAGTTCAAAAAACTTAAAAAGCATGTTTTGTTAATTAGGACTCTCAGGGCTTTCTAGCTTAGATAGTACACTAATATACTTATAGATGCCTCATCTTCTTACTAAATGATTGAAGTTCTTCAGACTTTATAAAATCCACTTTATCATAACTACAAACACATTGTTTTTCTTCCTGTTTTGGTTTCTTCTGGGAAGAAATACTTGAAAAGTGATAGTGCTTTATCTCATTAAATGTATAAGGGCTCTATGGCAATTAGGTTCCTAACTTAGCCGTCATACTTAAGTGGATACAATCAGAAGGGCTGTAAATGTATTGTATTTTTAATGTTTAGTTCTAAAGATTGCTTTTTACATAAATATGGATTCTCAGTGGTGTTACAAATCTACCAGGTAATTCAGTGTGAATTACTGACATACTGATGCTTGTAGTGGTTGTGCTGACATCTTTCTTGCCACTAATAAAAACAAGATACTCGTTTTATCTCCCTCTTGCTTCTTGAATTCTGAATAAGTGTACTTTGAAGCTGGGCAGTTTACTTTTAATAACCTCTACAATGTTATCGATGTATCAGTTTTGAGATGTGGTTTATCTCTTGCAATCCAGGAAGCTGAAGTTTGAAAGTTGGTTTTTTGTTTGTTTGGTTTTTTTTTTTAAAGCACAGATTACTAAATGACAGTGCAATCTACTGCTATTCAGTCTGGCCCTCTCCTTTCATGTCTTGTCAAAGAAATAAAATAGCAGATTAATAAGTCAGGTCAAGTCTAGTCTGTATCTGGTTTTTTGCGTCCTATCTTGAAAAATTGTATTTTAAGATAAATTACAGATGATTTTATAAAAATAAATAATATTATATATATAATTATTATGTATTTATTCTGTGAAAGATAAATTATCTTTCAATGAAGAGGTGGCCTGGACAATCTATAGAAAATGAGTATCTCTAAACCTTCCAGTCTTCCACATAGTCTGCTTGTCTTAGCTGTCTGCTAGTGATGCAAACAGCAAAATCACCAAATAAGTTTTTCTGTGCTCTCCTTATAGTTGTCTCTGTGGGGTCCAGTGTTCCAAGCCATGGAACCTTGTCAGAAACAGTTGGCAGTTTCATGGCACACGGAATTTTCTAAATCCTCATAGACAGGGAACAGTTTCTCTCATGCTGCTCAGTCCCTTTTGAGTACCATCTGGAACAGCAATAAAATACAGCTCTTTGTGTTATCATCTTTGATACATAAATCCAGCTGAAAATGGCTTCTCCCCACCCCCCCCCAATAAATTGTGTGATTAAATTTAAGCTGAAGAGTTTCTGTTGAGTCATTGCTGTGGTTTAACCCCAGCCAGGGACTAAGCACCCCCACAGCTGCTTCCTCACTCCCCCTGCCCCAGTGGGATGGGGGAGAGAGTTGGAAGAGCAGAAGTAAGCAAACTTATGGGGATAAAAATAGTTTAATAATTAAAATAATAATAATAATAAATTGGAATGAAAAGGAAAATAACAAAAGGAGAGAAATAAAACCCGAAAAATCCCAAGCGATGCAAATGAAAACAAATGCTTGGTGCTGATTGACTGCTGTCCAGCCTGTTCCTGAGCAGCAGGCCCTGGCCAGCTTTCCCCTTACAGTATATGTGGAGCAGGATTACCTGTGCTATGGAATATCCCTTTGGTCAGACAAGGTCCTGGCTGTGTCCCCTCCAAGCTTCTTGTGCATCCTCAGCCTCCCCACTGATGGAGTGGGTGGGGTGAGGAGCAAAAAAAGTCCTTGACTTGGTGAGAACACTGCTCAGCAACAACTAAACATCAGTGTGTTATCAACATTATTCTCATCCTGAATCCAGACTCAGCACTGTCCTGGCCACTAACTCTACACAGCCAAACCCAGGATGTTATTTTAAGTTTACTTGTTTTAAGTTTTGGTTAGAAATGGAGGATTTTTAAAGGCAGTTTCATTTTAGCATTTTAGGTGGCTCTTCTACAAACCCCAGCCCCTCTTATTGTTGTCTAACTTAATCAAACACTTACTTTCCCTTTATTCCACAGGAAAACTTTGATACACATAAGTACTTTCAAGCCTTTAGGTTCCTGAGATGCAAAAAAGTCCTGGCAGGAACTTACTTATCTTGTCCTTTAACTTGTGTGCTGTACATACGTCCCAGATCACCTCAGTAGCAAAGTGTCCAATCATCTCCTTGCAAGGTCCCTGTTGGAAACCAGAGCAGGACTGAATTTGTAAGTCCACCCACAAGATGGAAAGTGAACTCTACCATGTGTGATTGACAAGGAGCCAGCACGGTATTTCAGTGTTCCTTTTAATTAGCAAGATATTGTGTTGCTCTCAAGAAGTGTTGGGTTGAGACCTCAAAATGTGATAAGAGTATGATGATTTGGGTTGAGGAAGAGAGAAAAGAGAAAAGCTGATCTCTCTGAAAGGCATGTGGTGTTAGGAACTCTCAGAACACACTGTGACAGAGATATTATAGAGTATTTGCCCAGGACAGGCGAGTTTTGATTCTGTTCTCTCACAGCAGAAGGGAATTTAAAATCTTACTTTCCTAGCACATTAACAGGCATCTCTTTCAGATGGGGACATTGAACAGCAAATTGGGCAAGAGTTGTGGGGTAAGAGAAGTAAGGATTGATGCAACCTGTATCTCAGAGTTCTCAGAATACTTCCTCCACTTTAACTTGTTAAATCTGAAATAAATTCTTAGTTCATTACAGACCAGGCTCGTCTTTCTTGTGTAGTGTCACAGCTGAACTAAGGTGCTCCATATCCAGATGACAAATGTTTTTAAGAAATAGGTTATACTGGGGCATGGGTTCAGTGGACCCATTTTAGACTTCCCTGGGAAAAGTGACTTTTCTTTAATCATTAGATAAATAAAAATGTTCTAGAGCGGCTTTAAAATACTCAGTTCAGCAACCAAGTTCATTATATCAGAAACAGGTTTTACTTCGGAGAGGAAGCTGTCTTCCAAGGGTTTTTTGTTTGTTTGTATTTTTCCACAAACATGTAGTATTTATATGCTAAAAAAACATCCTGTACAGATAGCTTTGGCACTCCAGTGACATGGTTATTCAAACCAGGAAAACAACTCTACTAGTTTTTTATCACAAAGCTCCAAGGGTAGGACCTTCTTTGGCCCTAACCACTGGAAGATTTCTCCTTGAGTATATTCCAAATCTACTGGCCAAGTCTGGGCCAGCATTGCAAGTGCATGTCACAAGATTTTGGATGCCAACATCTTAGCAGGAGTCAGAACTAAGGATTAAGCCTAAGTCTTTTCAGTGATCCCTGTATATAATACACATATATTATATTTATATGTATATATATATGCATATATATGTATAGTAATCTGGCTCTAGAGAGAGATATAGAAGTATTATATGTAGATGCTCAACAGGGTTAGACCAAGGGAAACTCCTGTGTGCTTGACACTTCTATTTAACATTTTTAGTCAATGTCCATCAACTGGGACATTCCACATAAAGTAGAAATCTTACAGAAAGAGCACTTGTGGTTATTAATGGCAATCTTGCAGGAAGAACACTTTTGGTTATGCCTCTAGGGGAGAGATATCCTCCTGCAGGGATTGTTTTTTTGCCTTTTTTCCCTCCATGGGATAAAAGGAGTTTCAAAAATAATTTTTTTTTTCAGTTTCAAAAAAGATCTAAACCTCCACTTTAAATTAATATTGACTGAGCAGTCAACACATTTTCATCTTTCCTTCAATACAACGTCTCTGTGCCGAAGTGAGCTATTTCAGATGTCTGGAAAAGCGTTGCCCAATGCCTGCAAGCACTGTCAGAAATCAATGACTTTGAAATTTGTGCTATTTGTACTTTAAGTTTGGCATATCACTTTAATTCAGTCTGTTTACAGTAGATTAAAAGTGGGTTTGGACAAGTGTCACAGAGCACATAAATGTGTTGAATAGGATTCTTTTAAAGTATAGAAAGAATATAGTTTTGACTTTTGCAGAATTAACTGGATCTTCATTGAAGCTCTGCAGAAAGAAAAAGAAAAGGGCAAATTCAAAATATCACAGGAAATAGCCCTGTTTTGGTGATGACACAGAACCTGCAGTTATTGAGAACAATCACCCTAAAATATCTTTTTTCCATATTAAAAATATTTTAAGAATTAGGAGTATCAAAAAGGAAAACCAACTCTGACTAGCTCTGGTCATAAAGATTAGAATGTAATCAAGTTCAGAAATCACAATATTAATCTCAATTGCTTGGGATTTGTATTTCTGGGAACATGCTTACATTTCATTCTGGCAAGATGCCCTCATTGTACATGTTTAAACAAGTTTGTGTTATTTTGTTATAAATTGTGTTCTACTGGATAATTAAACAAGTCAGAAACTTGGAGGAGTCACACTGTGAGCATATAGGTAATTTTTTTCAGCTTTAAATTTACTATAAAGTATTTACATTTTATTTAACATTTTGTCTGCAAACAGTTGTTTCTTCTTTCATAAATTAATAACTCACAAATTCCTATGAAAATGAGTTCATCAGAAACTTCCTTCTTTTCCTTACTTGGTGCTGAAGATTCCCAGTCTTTTGGCCATTTATAAATTAAATTATACAGCTCAATTGCTCATGGCTAAAGCTTCTTTCTTTCTTTTTCTTTCTTTCTTTCCTTCTTTCCTTCTTTCCTTCTTTCCTTCTTTCTTTCTTCCTTCTTTCTTTCTTTCTTTCTTTCTTTCTTTCTTTCTTTCTTTCTTTCTTTCTTTCTTTCTTTCTTTCTTTCTTTCTTTCTTTCTTTCTTTCTTTCTTTCTTTCTTTCTTTCTTTCTTTCTTTTTCTTTCTTTCTTTCTTTCTTTCTTTCTTTCTTTCTTTCTTTCTTTCTTTCTTTCTTTCTTTCTTTCTTTTTCTTTCTTTCTTTCTTTCTTTCTTTCTTTCTTTCTTTCTTTCTTTCTTTCTTTCTTTCTTTCTTTCTTTCTTTCTTTCTTTCTTTCTTTCTTTCTCTCTCTCTCTCTCTCTCTCTTTCTTTCTTTCTTTCTTTCTCTCTTTCTCTCTTTCTTTCTCTCTTTCTCTCTTTCTCTCTTTCCTTTCTTTCTTTTCTTTCTCTCTCTCTTTCTCTCTTTTTCTTTCATTCATGAACTATTGCTGAGTTCAAAAGTATGGCCTTTAGAAATCTTTTTCAGGCATGGCTTTGGTGTATCTGCTTAAAGAAAATGGCAAATCCACATCCATATCCCTGACAGATGGAGCATGGAGTCCTTTATATGTGGTTACTTTTACTGCCAAATTTGGGTATACTTCATTTAGGAATATTCAGAATACAGTTAAATGACTTTCAGGATTAAGATTAGACAACATCCAGGAAGTCTGAATAGTTCACCTTCATAATTTAATGTTAGTTGGCATTGTTGTTTTCCAAATTGATTGTGTGCCAGTGAAACTGCAGGACAAATGCAGACCTTCCATCATAAGGCTTTCTTCAGTGATGTGACCAGCAGGTAACTATCTCACCTAAAGAAAGTGCTCTAGATGTAAGTGTGTATTACATGATTAAACCAGAACTTGAACAGATAGAGCTGTGGTTGATGTCATGAATGTTTGCAGAAAAGTGTGGAGGGAAGAAACTGGAATGACCATTAGCTGGGATGTGAGGCTTTCAGTAAGGCTTTCAGATTTACCTTCCAGAATGGCCTGTCGTGTTCACTTCTTGGGTGTGTGCAGAGCCCCATCAGAATTTTACAGCAGTAGCAGAGAAGCCAAGTAACGGGATTATGTGGTATTTTAATAAAGCAAACAGGTCTTGATTTTCAACACTGTTTCCAGCTGATAATCTATTGGATTTCAGGAGAATTATCTCATCAGAAGGGTCTTCCTAAACTATATAAAGAAAAAAAGAAGCATTTATTAATGTAGGAGACATTGCTGACGCAAGAAATATTTAGTCTTTTCTTCCCAAATTTATTGAATATCCTCTATTAAACATCTAATTTCAAATTCTGATGTTTGTTAATTTTTTTCTGAAGTGTTTGCAGGCATTCAGAAAATTGTGTAAACAAACCAACAAACACCTATCCCCTACCACCCCAAACAATAACAAAAAAAAGTACCACAAGCCAAACAAAAACAAACAAACAAAAACCCTCATAAAATCCCACACCCTCCCCCCCAAATCCCAACAAGCCACAAAACCCCACACCCTCCTCCCAAAAACCCAAATATCGCTGTACCTTTGGTAGAGAGACTGATATATGCAGCTGATGGCAGATATCTGAAAACATTCAGTTTTGTTTCCTCAGTAGGACAAATTCTCAAGGCATTTACAACACTTGTTTCTTCCACTTACATTTTTCTTTGATCTTCTTTCCCCTCTGATGTAAATATATTGAGACTTTTTGTACCCAAAATTTCTCACCTCAGAGGAGAGCGATCCAACAGGGATTGTAGAAATTAACACTGACAGAGTTGCTAACCTTGTGAGAAACTTCCAATAAAATTACAACTTTGGTGATACCATCAGGAGAAACATTTATTTTACTCGTCAGGGCTAGTCTAGCAAATGTATAGAAAATACAGCTTTGAAAATCCAAGATGATCATTTTGCCTTTGGTCACTAAATTCTAAAATGAATTTAACCTCCATGCATCTTTTTTGACTTCCCTACACAGGGCAGGAGTCAGAGCATATTTGATCCTACAGCTTCGAAGAAGATATGTACAGTAAGTGAAAGCAAAATGTTCCTCTGTGATTTCATATGCCTTGCTCTGTAAATGTGTGCATATTTGGTGTAGCATGAACAGTGAAAGGTGAACAGCCATGGCTAGCTAGAGCTGTGCACGTTTGGAAAGAAAATCCCACCACTTTTACACACATTCCATCCACAGACTTGTCATCACTTTCAATGAAACATGGGAAGGAAATGAATCTACATGGAAGTGAAGCAGCATGCAAACACAATACCAACAGTCTCATTTTTAACAGGGATTTTCTCAGATGCTGGTCAAGAATCTGATTTCAGTGTTCTGAAATGTTTTAGTGTTTATGCTTTACCCAGTTACGTTTTTAAAGCAGTATGGATGTTACATTCTTAAAGCAACTCGAATAATTAGACGTAATTTCTTAGCTCTAATTTTTCTGCAAAGACGACGAGGTTCACTAATGCAAATATATTTTACATAGCACAAGGCAGGCTTTCCTTGTACTGTGGTACGAGGATCATCTGATTTACCAGTTGTACTGTGGTTCAGGATCGTATGGTTTACACAAGACCAAGGTGCTGGTAATCACTGAAATTTTAGCAGACAAAACGAAGGTGTCAAGTTAACAAACCGATCTGTGGCCTTTGTTTAATCACATGAGTCGCTAATGCCCAGGGGATGCCAAAGGTTGACGCTGCTGGCACATTGCTTGGAAGCTGAAGTTTCAAACGATGCTGTTCTAGCATCTGAAGGGGATTGCTCTAGATTTTCTAGGCACCTGAATTAATAATACCTAATATACGATATTTCATTTTTTGGTCGTCTTTTACATAGCTGCGTCACACTGAGTCTCTTTGATGGCTGTATCCTCTTGTGCCATGGAATTTGGAGCCTTGTTTTGCTGAGGAGTCAGGAATCGCTTCCCACGTTAGCCTGCATTGTCCCCACCAACAGCCAGGGGGAGGTATTATCCCATTTTTAAAGCAACAGCAAGCAATCGAGGGCTGCAAGGATTGGTCTGTCCTAACAACTCTTTCCTTGCTAGTTTGGGCAAACACCAGTGTCTATGTCTTGATATCAGTATTTAGAGTTAAACGGAATCATTTCTGTAAGATACAGAGCTTCACAAGTGGCTGCAGTTCTGTCTGTATTTTCACACTTTTTTGGTTAAGTTTCTTCACCAGAAACTCTGAACTGCATTCTACTGTTTTAGTGTTTATGTATCTTTTCTACTGAAATCATACTCAGGTTATATATTACATGAATTCATAGAGGAATTCTGCAGCTTTATTTTTCTTTCTTTTATATTTTTTTTTTCTTTTTCCTTCCAGGTGGCCTGTTACTACACCAGCCTTTGGTGAGGACAGGGAAGCAAGAGTTTAGGAGAAACTTCCTGGCCAAGAACAGCTGAGAATAGTCAGTTTTGGGAATTCACTCTCAGGTCTGCAGGGGCAGGGGGTGTGGTGTGCACATGATAAATTTCTTTCCTTACACTTTTGCATCAATTAAGTCACTTTGTGATCTGGATTGCACTTCCACGTGCTTTTTATTTGATTGCTGTGTGAATGCTCATTGCTTACTTTGCTTTTGTTTTATGTTTTCTCTGATACTTACTGAAAGCTCTAAACCCAAATAAATGACAGGTTCAGTAAAAACTCAATCTTGCTTTTGTGCTGCAAAAGCCCATTCAAGGCTTCATAAGCCCCTCAAAATTGATTTTTGGAGCACTGTTATTTAATCTGCCCTTTACAAAACTTTAATGCCTTGAGCAAATCCTTCTTGCCTTATTCCCACCACAAGGCACTTCGACTTCATGGTAAGCAGATAAATGTAAGACAAAAAAAATGCAGTTCAGATTGTTCCCTCAGTCCCTTGTAATTCTCTAACTTCTCTATTCTCCCTTTCTCATTATTGAATAAAGCCTCCTGTGTAAACACTACTTTTTGTGCTCCCATGGCACACAGACTTTTTCCCATCAGTTGCTTGCTCTGCCCCACCTGCTAGATCTGACTCATTACTTCAGCTTCAGCTTTTCTTCCCCTATTCACTCCCCAAAGAATAACATTTAAAGTTCATGGCACTGTTCTTATTCTCAGCATACTTTCTCTTCCCATACCTACCAACCCTGCAGATAATACTGTGTAATGTTTCCTGGGCTCACTGACTCCAACTTCAATATTTTCTTGCAGAGTTCGGTCTTCAAAATGAGGTGCATGGCACAGATGGCAAAGGGAATCTGCAGGCCAAGTGCGGAGCAGGCAAGGCATTAATTCAGCTTTCAGCTCCCGGGTACATTGTCACCTGAACTGCTGCCAGCCAGGCCAACCCAGTGCAGGGCTCTGACACCACAGCTTCTGCAAGTGGAACTGGCTGCAAAACAACATCCACTGTGTTTGAGTCAGGTCTCTTTGCACGAGATGCCCTTCTAGGAGTTTGCTGTCAACCCCCTGTTTACCTGCAAAGGACGAGGCAGAAGGACATCCAGTAAAACTGAATGCAGCAAAGTTCATGTTCTGGCTTCACACACCCCTTGTCTCCCTGGCCTCCAGGGGCAGGCAGTCCTGATTACAGGTTGCTGTTTCTTGATTCTGTTGCTGCATTCAGAGCATTTGGGACCAGGATGCAAGGTGAGCTTAAAACTGACCAGTGTTAGGGGTTATACTTACCTCAACCTACTTGGAGAGAAAAGTGTTTGAAGCACTGTCTCTTACTGAAGTTTTAGTATCAAATAACCCCACAATCCTCATTACTTTGTCTTTTCTTCATGAAAAGTTTTCAAGGAAAGAATACCAGCTATTGTAAAACAGCTTCCATCTAGAAAGAACCCAGTAACTAAGACTACTTGAATACTGAAGTACCAGCAGTTAATGCTGGCAGCAAGGAGCTTGAAGTAGTTATAGTTCTGTCTTCCACATTATTTATACTGAGATGGCCTTTAAACTGTAATTCAGTGGTGATTGTCTTGTCACCTTGCTTCTAATGAAAGCTTCCTTACCACCTGCACCTTTTACGTTATATTAATTGTTCTGAAACTTTTTTTTATAAAACTCGATCAACAGAGTATTAAAATATCTTTAAAATGTTTCTTGTAGGTACTTCTATATGGCTTATTCTTTTATTCTTCATTTGACTGAAGAAGTTCGTGGGTTGAGTGATTGACAGATACAAATTGCAAGGTGGACTTTGGCTTGACTGAAATCAACAGCGAAGCATCCATTGACTAAATTTTACCCCAGAGGATGTAAAAGGCAAGTGAAAAACAATGTGCAAAGAGCAGAAGGATTATGACTCCAGCAACAGAGTGGCTTGTGGGGTTTTGTCTGGTGTATTTTTAAAGTCTTGAAAAAACTGATAATGATTTGTAGCTACAATTTGAGGCACACCATACATAAACAATAGTAATACAACGTGGCACTTCAGTTCAGGAAAGCTGCATACCTTGTGTGTTAATGGGACACCAGTCCAACACTCAAGTGACTTCAGCTACCCAAAACCACAACGATCCTTGAGAGAGAGAGTAAAGTATCAGTGTTATCTCTTGGTTGACTTCCAGGACATGGAAATTAGTTTGGTCATAAATAGAAAGGATGGGGACTACCTAAAAAATACTGGAAATAAATAAATAAAAAAAAAGGTAATTTCTGCTGTGGAACAAATGTCCTTGTGATTTTCAAGAAGCTTTTTTGCACCTGTGGTCCTGTTAAAGACTGTGCAGCAGGGGGATATTCTGAGCCACTGTATGTAGCGTGAACTTTCTTCTTGGACTTTGTTTTTCAAACATGGTTTTGCCTTTTAAACTTCTTTTTTGATGAAAACATTTTAACCCTTTTTCACTTTTGGTGGTAGTTGTCCAGAGATGAGTCACAATACTGGCAGGAGGAGTGTTTAGGGGCAATATTCAGAATTTTGGATGTGTGTTTTCCAGCTGTCTTGTTATTTCTGAATCACCCCACAAAATCTTTGTTTTACAGCAGCAGAAGTAGCTATTAATGCAGAGATTTGCAATGTGTTGCTTTTATAGGCCAGATAACTTGTGTGTATGTCTGTGTGTGTATGTAAGTATTCAGGACATTAAAGGATGGATGATTTTGTAAAAAGTGGCCTGGATTTCAGTCTTATTTTCAGTTGCTATACCCTGCTGTGAATGGTGTAGCTATTTCTGATGTAGACTTCTAAATAACAGAATTATGCTACCTCTATATTAGATATACAGATAACTTCTATACAAAGCTTATTATGTGCCATAATGGTGTCAAAATTACCAGTGAAGAAGTAATCATGTCTCTGTATCACCCAGTTCAATTTGTACTGAAGTGCTTGGGAGGCCAGCTCGTTTCATTAAATACCAGCTACTTGAAAGGCTGAAGCTGGCTGAAGCAGAACCAGTACTCTGTGCAGGGTTTTTTTGGGTTAAAAAAAGCCCCTTCTGTGACTGTTGCACTCTCTGTATATCCTGGCATATGCTAAGCTTTTAAATAAGTGTTTCTGAAGTACCTCACAACAGTTTAGCTCCATCTGCCATCCAGTTTTTGCTGTAAAAGTGGCCAGCCTGATCATCTCCCATCTCATGAGGCGAGGCAAACTCCTTTAGGCAAAATTTATTGCAAGGAGAGGCAAATTCCTTAAGTCAAATGGGCCAAATAGCTTGTTGACAAAACTGCCAAGGAACATATATACTGACTTAAAAAAAAAAAAAAAAAGACCAACCCAAACAACTGAACACATTTGGTTGCAGCTCGAACATAAAAACACCTGAATCAAATTTTCCACATATGAAAACAAGAAAATCTGGAAACTGATGCTATTTCAGGCTAATTTCATTTTGTTGGGTTTCGGGGGAGCGGTACATAGTAGCAACTGGGGGAAAAAAACACTAAATAGTTCTCTGTTTGAACCATCTGTCACGAATATGGGACATATGTTCTCTTTGTTTATTCAGGAGCCAAGTGGAAGCCGATACACTCCGCTCGGCCCCGGCCGAGGGCTGGACCGCACGGCGCACCGCAGGGATGCGGGTCCCGGCTCGGCGGGCGCAGGGCTCGCCCGCCCCAACCAGGGATGCGGGGGAAGGACGGGCGATGCCTCCGCCGCCCCCGGGTCGCTGCGGGACGCCCCGGGCTTCCCCCGCGGTCGGCGGGGCCCGCAGAGGGAGGCCGTGGCCGCCGATCACCCGCGGAGGGCGGGCGGGGACCGGGTCATCCCTGGGGCTGCCGCCTCTCCCCCGCCGCGCTCAGCGCCCGCTCGGAAACGCTGCGGAGCCGCCGGGGCTCCGCTCTGGGCGGCGGAACCGGAGGAGCCGCCCCTCCCGCCCGTACCCATTTCCCCTGCCAAACTTTGGCTGCCGGCGGTGCCACCCGCGCCCACCCCCGCCCCGCCCCGGCGGGGAGCGCCCCGCGCAGCCCCCGCACCGCCCCGGCCCCGACAGGCGGTAAAGTTACAGTCTGGGGGGGGCTGAAGGGGCGAATTGCCCCGGGAGGGGAGGATCGGGGAGCCGCGGGTGCGGGGCTGAGCTGCGAGTCTCGGGTGTGCCCCCCGCCCTCCCTGCCGCCCGCCCCCCTCTGCTCTCGGTCCCTCCCTGGGAACAGGCGCTGCCCACCCAAGGAGGCGACCGGCGCTCCTGCCCCGCTGCCGCTCGCACAGACACACACACACATTCACACACACACAGGCTCACACAGATACACCCGTGCGTGCGCCTCTCGCTCCGCACGGGAGTCACTGCTGGTGCGTGCAGGTTGCTCAGACCTGAAATCTGAGGGAAAAGATCAGCGTTTGCGTCGCTGCTCCTGCCGCCGGTGGTGGTAGCGGTGAAGAGAAGAGGGGTTTGTGTTACTCCGTTTCTTTTTTTCTTTCCTTCTTTTTTTTTTATACCCCCCCGCCCTCCCCCATTCAATGGATCTGAACTTGGAGCCTTTGGACCTCGCTGGTTTTGGAATATCCACATGCTGATCTTTTTCATTGTGACACATCAAGTTGTTTGGGGAAACCATCCGAAGACAGCAAGATGTTTCTCGTTCTCCTGTACTTCGCTTTGCCCTTAGTGGGTAAGTTGCTGGTGCCTGATTTCGGTCTGTACATCGCTTCATAAAGCAAAGCGTAGGGTTTATGGGATCGGGAGCCTGACGGTTGTCAGTCTATTGTTTAGGCAGAACAGTGAAGTTTCCAGTAGTTTTTATGGCTCTGTCTCACATCAGTTAGCCCGGTCTACATTTAAAGCTCTGTGAGGTTACAGACTTCGGTACTTGCCTGTCTTGCCTCTTGTTAAATTGGGTTCTCGCAAGTTACTGGGAAACTTTTCATTTAAATAAAATAAGGCTGCCTGGGGAGGGTGGGGGGTGACAAGAGCCAGCTGAAGGATTACATCTTCACCTGCATCTGGCAGCCTGCCCGACTGCTAGTGGTTTACAGCCCAAACTGGTTTCCTTTCCACAGGAGATGTTTGCGTTGCCATCCGCATGTGTCTGAGGGAGCACGACAGGGGCACGATGGAGAGGAGAGAGTTAATGTAATTTGCTTTGTTCTCCTGCAAAAGCATCATGCGTGGAGAGAAATGGGGGGGAGGAGGGGGGAGAAGAGTAATAAATGCTACCTTTATACATATAGAATAAGCAAAAATGTGTACAGCCTTTAAAAAGTAACGCAAAGACAGGCTAATATCAATCAGTGAGGATACTTATCTCTCTGAGCGGGCTGTTCCTGGATGTAATTGAAATTAAAGCAAAACTCCTGTGGAAAGGGAGGCTGAATATTTAACCCCTCAGTTAAACCCTCGGCTGGAAATCTGATTTGTTTCACCGAAGTGGATCTATGGAATAACGAACGCTTGTTTTGTCAGGCACATTAACCCCTGTGCGTTTTCTTTCGTTTTTGTGTTTCCTCATAACTAAATACACCATCAGGGTTAAAACTTACCTTTTCCTTGGACTTCCCCAAAAAGCGGATTTAAGCCCTGTGTGCTTTTTTTTTCCTAAGGGGTAGCGTGAAGCCGGGTTTGCAAAGGTGCTGCCCGTGGGGTTTGGCTGCATGTACCGCGGGAAGGAGGTGCCCGGCGCTTCCCAGACGCTTCTGTGGAGCCGCGGTCAAATCCGCCTCCTCCCTCAAGGAGTGTTTGTTGGTTTGTGTCTCCTCTCTGTAGATGTACTTCTGTGTGCAGAAGTGAGCGGGCTGCCTGGAGGGGACCGCCTCGACTGCGTGAAAGCCAGCGATCAGTGTCTGAAGGAGCAGAGCTGTAGTACTAAGTACAGGACACTGAGGCAGTGTGTAGCCGGCAAAGAGAGCAACTTCAGCCGGGCCACGGGCCTGGAGGCGAAGGACGAATGCAGGAGCGCCATGGAAGCCCTCAAGCAGAAATCCCTCTACAACTGCCGCTGCAAGAGGGGCATGAAGAAGGAGAAGAACTGCCTGCGCATTTACTGGAGCATGTACCAGAGCTTGCAGGGTACGTGGCAGAGCACAGAGCCGCCCCACTCCCCCCGGTGTGGGTTCGCGGCCGCTCCCACCCGCGGCTCAGCCCACCCCGGGCTCTGACCCCGGAGCTCGCTTTGTGCTCTTCAGCTGCGGACTGAGGACCTTTCATCCGCCTCAAGGCCAGCTGCTGCTCCGTCTCCTGTTGTTGGGAAATCCACAATGGGAGTTTTCCTCCAGGGGACCCAGCTGACCTTTCTAAACCAGAGTCGAAAGATGAGGGCACTAGCATGTGCAAGAGCCACAAAAACAGTCATTTGGAGAAGTTTTCCTGGTAGTATTAGAACTCATTAATTAGGACTCACCTAACAAGATCACAGGACGCTGGGACTAGTTTCTTAGCAATTTGCTGAAAGTTAAATGTAATATGGAGCATTGTTTTAAGGAAAAGTTTATTTTTTTCCTTTCCTGTGTTTCCCTGGGCATGCTGAGGTAAAAACAGCCCCCCAAATTTATGGATCCTGGAGGACTTAGATGTGCCAGTTAGAAGGGATGTGACACTGGTTGACTTGTAGCTTCTGTTTTCATATCACTTGCAACTTTCCCATAGTTTACTGAGAACAGCCAGGTCCTCGTTTGAGAGACAGCATTTTTAGCCCTGTTTTGCTGTGGCTCTGGAGGTGAAGGTGCAGTCTTTCATTTCAGTGTGTTCTCCATTTAAATCTCTTTTTTTTCTGCATCATAAAAAGTTCATCTTCCATTAGTATCTTGTTAGGAGTGTTTAGTTCCAAAGATACTAGTTTTTGGCTGTTACCTGGGCTTCTCTAAAGAAAGAGCTCTGCCATGAGGGTGAATGAAGAGGGACACCCTTGCTTCTCTCCTGCTGGCATGAGATGGGACAGTCCCTATGATGTCACAGGCTGTCTCTGAAAATTATGACCTTATCCAAGGAGGAAGGAGAGAAAAGATCTAGTGACAGCTTCTTTCAGGTGTTTTTATAGATAAGTAGCCACTTAAACAGGTTGAAGGGGAGTACATTTTGGGGTTACAGAGTACAAGTAAACAAACAAAAGCTTACCCTGAATTCTTGTATAAGAAAAAAACCCAAATATTTTTTTGTCCTTAGGAAATGACTTGCTTGAAGATTCCCCTTATGAGCCAGTAAACAGCAGACTATCAGACATATTCAGGCTAGCACCAATGGTATCAGGTAAGCAGATTTAACATTCTTTAGCTGATACTTGATTTTGTATTTGAATGATGGAACTTTCAAGCAATACTGTCATAAGTAAAAAGAAATGATAATGGCTTCCTGGATTTAGGAAGTTCATGATATAGTTGCACAAAAGAAAAGACTAATTGGTATTGAAATAATAGTTAGAACTGAAAGAATGCTTGGCAGGATGGCAATTTGTATTCTTTTTGAGTCATTCTTGACAATAAATGCTAAATTTTCCTGTAGGTGGCAATCTGATTCCCTGCGTTCCCAATTTACAAATCAGTTCTTTTTTGGGAATTTGGTCATGCAAGTTACCTCCTATTGACATCAGGGAAGATCAGAAGATAGATCTTTCTAATATTTGCATAAGGGAATGCTTTATAGTTTCATACAGTTTTGTTTAAAACAAAATTCAGAATTAAGGTTTGTCTTCTTTTCTGGAACTGCTCCCTGTTTAAAGAGCCTATTCACAGCTGCCTCCTTTTTCTGCCTTTTTTTTTTCCTTTATGCGTGGCTGTCTTTAAGAACCTTTTTATCATATTTTGAATATATTGCTTGGTGATTAAACTGTGACGTTTGTTCTTTATCTGCCTAAATTATACTCATTCTGGATCATATTGATTGAAAACACCTTTTTTTTGGGGGGGGGGCACTCACTGGGGTTAAAGGTTGGAGTGGCATTTCTTTTTAGGAGTTTCAGGAAGTCTTGTGAGGATGCAGTCTGTACTCAGGACGTTTATTTGTGTAGCTACATAAATTGAAGGTGCACGGTAGAGTGTGTAAATTGGACAGTGCTGAAGTGTAGTTAACTGACATGCTGTAGATCACCATTAGTAGATGGCTCTTTAAAAGAAAGAAAAAAAGGCCAGAGAGAGTGGGTTGACCAATTTCCAGATGTACTTACACTTTTTAGGGCTCAAAGCCCCATTAAAAGCCACGGGGACTTAGGTTGTTAAGTATTTAATGGTAGAGATTTTCAAAGGCCTATAGATGCATAAAATGTAGGTAACTGCCCATCGGGATTTTCAGAAAGGACTAAGTGATTTAAATAGGCGTTAGATGCCCAGGCAGTTTTGAAAATTCTAAGTGCTTAATGCATCTTCAGGTATCTTAATGCCTTTGAAAATCGTCCCTTTAGTCACTTTTCAAAATGTGACTTCAGATCCTTATCCCATATATCTTTTGAAAGCATTATCCTGGTTTTTGGGGCAATTCTGTTGGAGAAATAGTAGAGTGCAAAGATTAATCTCAGAATAATCTTTATTTTTTATTGCTTAAAACTCCAACTTCATACAAAGTGAAGACAAAATCAATGAAGAGGAGTTCCAGGCAGTTTTCTTAAAATTTATGATCAGCCTGCCCAGGGCCAAATTGCAACCTACCTCAGCAGCTTTATGATCTCCATAGAAATACCCTATATGCATTCTACCTTTGTTATTTTTTAGATTCCCCATTTACTTGCAAAGTAATTGTCTTAAAAATGTAATAATTTTTTGCAATACCCGTTTACTGCAACAGTGAAATAAGAAATAGTTTGCCAACCTCTGATGTCCATCCTACCACAGTCTTTTCAGGTGGTGGTGGACTGGTTAGGACTCATTCTGTGTTACTAGTGCAGCCAAAAATTGCTGTGCGTTGGGTCAGAACTTTCAGGTTTACAAGGATGGGAGGCCTCGATTCGCAGGGAACAAAAACAAGCAAATAAACAAAAGTTGTAATCCAGTGGAAAAACACCAGTATTTGAAAGTACTGTCAACTGAAAGAAAAAGATTAGCAAAAGCGTTTTTCTTATCGTCATGGTTACTATTGCATGTTACACTCCCTAAAGCTGCCTGGTCTTAGAGATTTTTTTGCAGCACTCTGCAAATACCCCAAGCAGCAGAACTTGGTAAGATTTCTAGATCTTGATTAGAACAAACAAACAAAAAAAATCCCAGTACAAGTACTGTTGGCAGGGATTTCATAACTGGCGTTCTGCTGATGTGGTCAGTGTGTTTATGGATGTTGCTGCAGTGTTCCCTCTCATTAAAGTTATCTGGGTGTAAGTGAAAGCCGTGATTAACCCTTTCATGTCACTAAGGCCACTCTGTGGTACTGTAAGTCTAAGAAATGAAGGACAGTTTAGTTAATGTATTTTTATACTGAAAGATGTTCAAACATGCATCTCCTATGGAAACAGGATGCCACGTTTTCTTTAATTCAAGCATCAATATGTTGATTTAAAACCAAAACCAGAAATATATTGCTGAACCTGTTAGTCAGTTTGAATTTTTTCCCTAGATCCTCTTATTTTAATGTAACAGATTGTGTTCCATTGTTCCATCCATGTTAATGGATGCAGTCTTGTTACTAAGGTAAAGCATCTGTATTTTTAAGTGGTCTACATTAGAGAGGGGCAAGTGGTGTAGTCAGTCTAGAACTAGAAGGAAAAGATAAGCATTCTATATAACATTTAAAACAATGTCCAAAGACATGGCGAAGAAATATGTAACTCACTAAATTATTTACTGTACTATCAGCTGTCAAAAACAGGTTATCAGTATTTAATAATAAAATAAAAATAAGTATGAATTCTGCATTTGAACACAAAGTTTACAAGGAAATTATAATTTATAAAAAAAAATGATTGCTGGCCAAAACAGGAATGTGAGTTCAGTTTTTGGGTTGTGATGATGTATCCTGAATATTCAAGGATATTTTCTTCCTTTCCATCTGCATTTTAAGTCTGTAATTTAGCTCCTTCCATAAAGTGACTCTTCACTTTAAAAAGTAACACTTCACATCCATGGCCAAAGCCTGGACTGTGACCCTTCCTAGTTGAAGGACTGGGCTGTCTTGGTTTCTATGGCGTATCCAAGTTTGAATTTTCTTTATAACTACCATGTCTTATGTGGTGCTTCTGCCTCAAGGGTGTGAATTTCTTGCTGTTAGGCAGCTCTTCAAATTACTGAAGACTTGTGTGTATGTTCTAGAGGGTAACAGATTTGGGTTAGTTATTATGACGTAAAGATTTTGCTTAAGCAGACATTTTTTGCTTGAACCTTTGCAACTTCTGAGAGGTGAAAACATTTTAAGGTCATTGACTTCTGTCACAGCTACAGGAAATGCAGAATCTGTTGATGGGATTTCAGAGGTGAGTTTCACAGTAAATTAAGAATAGATGCTTCAATTAGTTACTTCTTAAAGCTGTCCATGGCTTTTTACTACCAGAAGAACAGTTTGTCCTAAATTTGTGTTGTTTCTGACATTGAGAGGTGTAAGTGGAAGATATATTATTATTTTGGTATTAGCTGATACACTGTAGTGGTCATGTCTGGTGTGTTGTAAGAAAATATCCTGCATAAAAACTGTAGCTGCATAAACCCTGCAAAAATTCTTAACAAAATAATATCTGTGAAATGTGTCATACACATCAACACAAAAGGGAGAGCCACTACATCTGAATAAAATGCCTTAAGCTGTATCTGTGAAGTGGTGTAAATAGAATCCTGAGTGTTACAAAGGGTTGGCTATTTAGATCAACCCTTTTCAGATGACATCATGCTCTCCTCCCATGGATTCACTTTTAAGTTGCCTGGTTGTTCACAGGCTTATTATCCCATTGTTCAGCTTTGCGAATCTTTTCTTCTTTCTTTTTCATCTCTTATGTTCAGAAATAATTCTAAAGGACAGACAACATAAATCAGAACATTTCTTAAAACGTGCAGGGTTTGCTGTTAGTCTGTGGAGAATTGGTTTGGTTACGTGCTGCTGGTTTCCAGTTGCTAAAACAAGACAGGTAGAAATTAATTATTTTGCCAGTATTTCTTGTTAGTGCAGTAAACTGTTTTTGAGAAGTGCCTTTTGTATCATTAACAAATGAGAGAAAGAAAATGGCTCATATGATTTAATGTCAAAAGGAATGTTTCCTGATTCTGCTGTTTTCCTCAGAGGCTGTTTACTCTAAAAACTCTGAAAATCTGTTGTAGAAAGTGCCCTGAAACTTTTATTTAGAAAAGGGTGTATTTTTTTTTTATTGTGGCAGACTTGTAAATTAAAAAAAAAAAATAATACAGTAGACAGCACACCGGGCTCCTTGCTGGAGTGTATCATTCCACATTAGGACATGGGTAATGAAGTTAGCATGTTTGACTTGCATACTGAATAAGCTGCAAAGCAAACAAACAGTTATGGTCAATAAAGTGGCCTTTTGTTGTATGTAAAAAGTTGAGACTGTAAAAAGTTAGGAGTGCTGGCATTGTCAGGAGTGTGTACTGATGGCTGTTACACTCTGTAGGATGTAGGAAGCTGTCTCCCCTCTAGGATCTCACCGTTGCTCAGAGGGAGAGTGAGCTGGTTAGTAGTTCTATCTTCATCTTCCTTTCAATTTTTCCAAGTCTTTCAGGCATCCTGTAGAGTTGACATCCACAAATCAGAAAGTTGATAGTGGAAAAGAATGAACCAGCGTGCAAAACACTTCCTTAAGGATGTGACAGACTTTTATAAGGGGGTAGTTCCCTCTCCCCAGCATAAAACCTGCTCTGAGTATTGATCACAACTGCCTGACCCCTCCCCATTAATTTTTTATTCTCGAGGTTGGGGTAGAGACCTCACTGAGGATGGACTGCAAGTGTTTACTTTGGAAGAGTTGCCATCATCAAAGGTGAGGGAGGAAGGCTGGGGCTTTTCAGTCAGAATTCTCAGGTTTCAGGAGACAGAGCTTGCTTTTTCATGTGCTCCTCCTTGTACCTTCTCGTTCTGCTACTTCTGTAAAGAGGGGTTGTAGAATTAGAACAAGCTGTGTTGGAGTGAATCAATTCCCCCCAAACTTTCATAACCCCAAAATTCTTTTAATCAAGAGTAGAATGTTTCCCCATTGATTTTTGTTTTGTAGTTCTTGATCTAATGTAAGAGCTGTGTTCTGGGTAACAGGTCCCTGACACTTTAATTATTATTTACTTATTTTTTCCTACCCAGTAAATTACTTTTCTTTGTAGAAGCCATGTATAGCATTTTTTAGATTGTTTATTGGAAAGATAAGTTAGTCTGTGTCCTAGCCAAGGGATTCACTGCTTTTTCCTTTTGGGGTTTGTGGCATGTGAATTAGTGGCTTCTCCCCTGAATAAATACTGTATGACATTCCCAATTCCCATTGCCTGAGGCCTCTAATCCTGTTGTCTGTTCCTAAATCTGAATATATTTCAAATGCCACATATTTTTCTAATTTAACACTATGCCTTTTTATGACACTTGTGTAAGATTATTTGGGATGCCATGTTTCTACGGAGGCAATTTAATTTACAAAATATTGAAAATGTTGATTTCTCTTGACTCCTTACAGTGCTCTTATTAGCCCTGACCTCCCATATCACTGCAGTTCAGTTAAAAAAGCCAAGATACTTCATGTTAGTTACCTTTGCACATACAGCCACATTCACAAACAGTAAACCAAATCTTATTAGGTTATATATATATATATATATATATATATATATATATATATATATATATATAAATACTGGTTTTGCACAAATGCAGACTAACTCTTTTTTCTCCAGTGAGAATTTATGTCCTGTTGCAGGGAAAAAACCAAACAACCCAGGCATCTATTTTAGCTGCATTTAACAAAATGAAAATAGTTTGATAAAAATAAATCTGAGCGTGTCCAATGTTTGTATTCTCTGACATTTCTGTCTGCAGATTTTCTTTGCAGAGACAACTAGGCCGGCTTCCAGTCAGATAACAAGTTATCGAGGGTGCATAGATACCAGATTTCCACTTCTGCCTTTTTATAATCAGATTGGACTTCACACAAAAGAAAATCACTTTGGTGACTGTTGGCTTGCAGGAGCTCTTTGAATTTCCTGTTTTCTGCATTTCTCGAAGCTAGATCTGATGAGAGGGGAATTAAGTACCTTGCTGAAGTAACTGATTAACTGGCCTGTAAAGGCAGTGCCTACGCACTTTACCTTCAGCAGGATCACGAACAGGCCTTGAAAATAGGAATATGTAAATAGTCTCATCTTAGTGCACATTGCTTTCAGTGGTAAGATTATTGGAACCTTGTTTGCTAATTTTTTTTGAAGAGCTGTAAAACAGAAGAGAAGGTCTTTGTTCCTGAAGTATTTAAAATGCACAGCTTTGAGGAAATGTAAAGCTTCTGGTTGTCCAAGCGATCTAGGCAGGCTTTGTCAACCTGTTTAAAAATGGGGAGACAAGATGAAATCCATTCCATGGAAGGAGGAAGCGTCTGGTGATACAACACAGACATCTAAGCATATATACTCAGCAGCTACATTAATGCTGAGAGTAGTAAGAGAGAATAATTAGGAGGAAACTTTGAGAGGAGCAGTATTTTCCTGTAGCCTCAGAGGAAAGTGTTGGGACATGGCCTGTTGAATAAGCATGGCCAGGTAGTTTGTTACCATATATAATGTATACAGTGGACCACATCTTCTCTGGAGTTGCACTTCTGGAGAGTGGAATTGCTGTCCCTCAACGTGCTTTGCAGGAAGGCCTCAGTTGTGGTGTGTGTGAGGGGTCATGTATTAAATGAAAAATGCCTGTGCACTTTGGGCAGCAGATTGTATATTCTTGCTTCCCGTTACAGGCCAGCTTTATGGCTTACTTAAGTGCCACCCAAGTTCCTCTGAAGCAGAGGGTAGAGTGGTGTTAGTGGGGTTGTGAGGAGAGATCAGGTATATGTCTCTGGGGAGGGAACCAGAATCCATTTACCTATGGGGAGAGGTACCACCATTCCAGGGATGTGATGAGCAGGAAGAGGTGTGGGCTGCTGGGCACCTCAGAAACGCAGAACTGGCCAGATTCCTGGTTCTGTCAGGTGTCTACAGACTGCTGTGTCACAGGGGTGAGTGGCTGGACACAGCGAGCCTGCTGATGGGGCAGCTGAAGGCATGACATGGTGACAGAAATAGCCCGTGGCTCACACAGCGAGGATACCGGTGGCAGTTCTGCAGTGACACAGGTGGTGTGAGGAACTGGTGCAGAAGAGAAAGCTGCACTGAGCACTCATTTTTATGGCAGTCTTCCTTGTCAGGCTCCTGAAATGCCTTGTCTGAAAGCTGTGTCCCCTGGTGAAACCACGAGAACAGCATCCTGCAGCGTTCTGTCTCTTGATGGCACAGCAAGGTGCAATTTATGGCAGGTGATTTGCATGCTGGCTCTTTACATTTTAAAATATTTTAAAACTTTTTTTTTTGGTTGTTGTTGTTGTTGTTTGTAACCACATTTGTATTTGACTCTCGGGGATAACTTGGACAATCTTGGAAAAGCCACTGGTATCTGTCAGGAGTTTGACAGTATGTTAAAAACGCTGAGAGTAAAATGCTTGTATATAATAAAAAAAGAATTTCTGGATTGCAAGGCAGGTACTTTATTTGTGATAAGTCTCCGACATTTCTTATTTTAAGGTGTACATTATACTGTTTTAACTCTAGGAATGCGCTCATAGCTTTTGTTTTTAGAAATGTGACTGGTTTTGTTCGTGAAAAGTAATTCTGTGATTTATTTTGTATTATTTTTGGCGGTGTTTTTTAATTCTCGCATTTTCCGTGGATGATACTAATGCAGTAACAATGCTGTCAGTATAGTTAGGGCATTAACACAATTAAGTTATTTTTGGAATAGTTCTTTAGTTACTATGATGCTTTGACAATTTTTATAAGTGTCAGGCTATTGTCCTGTACAATCTGCACTCAGCTTGAAATTTAACATGAGAGAGGCATGACACAAAGTGTAATGGCATAGAGATAGCTCTTGCTGCATAGAAATTTGCGGAAATGATGGGTTGTAAAGAGACTTGAAGATATCAAGCAGTTTGAGTAGGAGCCCATAAATAAAGATGAATTTCTGCATTCAGTGGTTATATTATTTTATCACTGTCTAGTGTCCATAAAATGCATCTTCCCATTAACGTTTTGTCAAGCAGCTGATGAGATTCAGAAGTGTTAAAAACTGCCATGCTCTTCTTTTTAAAGTTTCCACCCTAAATTCATTACTAAAGCTCAGTTCAGCAAACCCAGAAATAGCTGTTTCTCTCCCTCCTCCACTGGAGACAGCACAGTGATTCTCCCTCCTCCCCAGTCCCACAACCTCTAGCCCACTGCTGGTGTTTTTTTGGGTTTGCTAGTGCTGACCACTGCTGTGACCTCATACCCCAACTCATTCCTGCCTTGACATGTCTTTTCAGTATACTGCCGTCCCTTCTTTGTCAGCTTTGTTCTCTCTGAACTGTAACTCCTCCAGCTGGGGGACTTCAGGGGTTTCTTTCTCTCACTGCAGCACGGGGTGACTCCGCTTTCCACCTCAGCTACTCCCTTCTCAGAAATCTGATTGCACTTTTTTTTCCCATTCCTTTTTACAGCAGTCTTGTCTTCCCTCTCCTGCCCGATGTCACAGCTTTGCACTCTGCCTCTGCCCCTACCCTGCTCTCCTGTTCTCCATTCCCCCAGTGCCTCCCTGTCCTCCCTTGTCCTGTACTTCTGGTGAAACAACACCTTCTGTGCTCCTTTGCAAGCTTTGGTTGGGTTTGTTTTTACCCAACATTCTCCAGTTTTTTCTCAATTGCACAGTTGTTCAATGCACAATTGTGAAGAGTTTGAGGTGTGGTCTAATGTAAGGAATTGTTCCTGAGTGAAGGAACTGACAAAGCCTGGTATCCTACCAGAGTCCTCCATCCCCTGGATGCCATACAGTTTTTGGGAGTGTGGCATGATTGTATGGCAGGCGGGTTCCCTCTTGGAATGGCTCAGAGACAGAGGTGACATGCCAGACAAGTCTACTTGGGTCTAAAACTGTGGTTTTCTATAAAATTTGTAAGAACTTCACGTTCATTCCTCTGTCAGATTTGTTCAAGTATGTCCTATGGATTAAAAAAACCACTAGAAGCTTCAGGGATGTGGAGAACACAGAGACTAATATTCAATTTACTTACACTTCCTTGAAAAATCATGATTAAAAAAGCAAATATGGTTCCTGTCATATCGTTAAGCATTAGACTGTGACATATCTCATTCTAGTCTCATAAAACATCCAGTGTGTCATGATAGTGATATAAATAAACATGCAGTGGACTTGAAACATACAGGCAATTAAATACAGTCGATGGCTGGCAGTTGTATCAGATAATTGAACATCTCGGGATGCTCAAAATGAGAGATAACTCATGAATTTATGTTAGTTGGCAGGAAGATTATTTATTCAGATTTAGGAGTGTAACAAGAAAGAAAGGACCCATCCAGAAGCTGTTATATATTAACACATATATTGCACTTGACTATTTGGATGGTACCACGTTGTGTTTACAAATAACACTGTATTTTTAGAGGAGTCTTCTTCTGCAGATGGAATGTTTTTAGGATTAATGATTAACTTTTGCTGATGTTTGTTGTCATGAGATCATAAACAAGATTAAGAAAGGCAATACTAACATTTGGCAGTAGTTTCAGAGAATTCATGTCCAAATACCCTGACTTCTCCAGACTTGCTGGTTGTTACAGAGTGCAGTGTGTTCTGCACAGCAGTGGCTTTGCATTAATGAACACTTAAGCAGCAGATTAAAATGTCTCTTTAAAAAAATAGGTTAGGATTATATAATAACACAATTCTGGGATACTAATAGCAGTGAAGATGATTTTATTGAGCAGATTAAGTGCAATTAGATCTCAACTACAGAATATTTAAACACAGTACCAGATCAAACCCCAGCCCCTGCAGGTTTACTTGCCTTCCCTCACACCCACAGGATCAGCACCTGACAGCAAAGTAAATTATAATTTTTATTGTAGTTCATTTCATATTGCCGTGGGAATGTACATCATGTTATCCATTAGGACCCAGACAAACATGACTTTCCTCCACATACACAGTTATGAAACAAGCCATGATTGAAGACAGCGAGGTGTCAGTGGTATTTGAAATTCTATTAGAAATTGATAAATTTGCTTGTCAGGTTTCTTTAAAGGATTGCATGGATAAGAACTGCCTATAGTGTACTCATATGAAAAGTCATGAAAATTATGGCTTTAAAATCAACCCATATAGACTGAGAAATTGTGTCAGTTCTTTCTCTGATAATCTATTTTCTTAATTTTAGTCTCCTAAACAGTGAAATAAATACACAAACTTGCCGTGGTTGATACCACTTGTGACCTGATGAAGTAAACTGCTTTGATCTTCTGAGAGGTCAAACTGTGTGTGATTCTAAGCAAACATTCCCCCAGGCTGCTGATGTGTGAGATGTTTCTTCCCCTTGCCAAACATCCTACCTTTGCAATAGAAAATTAAAGGAGACTTGCAAAAAAATGTGTGGTGTGTTAGTGTATTAAATCTTGCCTATAAATTGGTGTGAGAATTGTTGAACACAGGGTTTGGTGATGTGTTTATTTATTTTTTTTTTTTTTATTTTTGCATAGTTAAAAAATATCTAGACAGCTTTCTTTGGGGTTGAGTAGAAAGTAAATGTACACACTGGCTGTGTGTAGTGTTTAGGGAGAAAGGCATACAATGGTTCTTTAATTTGGTAAATAAAGAATTATTTGGCTCTGACTTGAAGCTCCCGTTTAGTTTTTTAAAACATTTCTGCTCTACAGCCAAAAATATCTTATCTGCGTGCCCTTGACCTTTCTCTGTGAGCTGTGGGAAGATTCAAAAGCACAAATAGAATAAATTTAGGATTAGCCTATTTGAAGAAAAATGGTACCAAATACCTTAGCTCTGTGCAAATTGGAATTGTCAGTCCTACATGTCCAGCCTGGCAGAGCTGAGCAGAGCACCCTGCTGCTCCACAGGGCTCTGGGAGCCCTGCAAATGGGAAGGGAGTTCATTTTTTCATTCCCTGCTCACCCCTTCCCCTCCTTGCAGAAGGTGCCAATTATAATTGACGGTTTCTGTAGCTCAGTTATCAATCCCTCAACATTCCCCTTTCCCCCCAGCTTGCTCTGTGTGGTTCACCTTTCAGCTGCATAAATACCTGACCCTCTTGGGCTATTTTTGAACCAGTGACTAAAAGGTGAGGCTGTCACTGCGTGACAGACATTGTCAGTGACATAACCACAGCCACAAGCGGTGAGTAATTGTGATGGCTGGGCTTTATTTCTTTATTTATTCATTAGCAAAAGTGGTGGTGTGTGGGTATCCCAGAGGTTACTGGGATACTTCTGAGAGCGGGTGACTTGTAGTGATACCCCCTGCAAGCAGCCACTGTGCAGTGTTCTTCCCTGCTTTAAATCACTGAACAAGACAGAGGATGGGTGCACTTGTGAGGCTGTCACCTTTAGGGCTTAGGTACTGCATTGCCCTGCAATAATTACACAGTTTGATACTAGCTGTCATTTATGCTAATTGAAAATAAACTTACAAATTCCTCAGCTTATTAAAAGGAGAGTTATCTTCTTCCTGTTGCAGTAAGTCAAGGATTTAAATGTTGCAAAATTTTGGTCCTGGAGTAGGGAGGAAAATGCCATCCTAAAATTCTTCCCAATATTAATACTTTGTCAGGCTAGGAAGACAGTGGTGGTTGTAGCATTGCAACTGAATATACTGATTTTATCAATTATTTTAAATTAACTCCGTGATTTAAATATGTATTTAATCCTGCATAACCAGACGCGGTAAAACTAAATTCATACTTAAAAGATAATCAGTTAGCGACTGTACCTAGGACACTAATAGGAGGGAAAAGAAATTAATCTCATAAATGGCATAAATAGTTTTCTGTAGAGCTGTTCTCATTAGGACCTTCAGGAAAAAAAGTCATGGATTTCTATAATGCAGGCAGTATGCAACATCTGGTTTAGACTGTGAAGAGAAATGTAATTTACAAGTTACAGAATGACCTATTCTGTCTCAAAAAGAATAAAATAGAGCCAATAGTTAGCTCCCCTTGAGCACTGATACCTGCTTATTGAGGGATTGCACTTTAAGAGTCAATATTCAAGCTTGCAGAATACTTAAAGTGACTGGTTTCTGTCTGTAGCCAGACTGAGAAATACAATAAATGATTCGGGACCTGGACTGTGGTGAGAAGAGCTACTTCCCACTGCAGCTTTCAGAACGGGAGACGTGTCAAGTGCTCGTAAGAGATAGCTCCTCTATCTACCGAGCAGGTTGTACTTCTTCTATGGCAAAGAGTGTTGCTGATAGATTAGGGTGACAATTCATAATGTTCTGAACATGAATGCTACATGTTGAACAAGAGCAGAGTCTCAAGGAGCATGTCATAGAGAATTAAGGCTTAACATTATCCCTCCTCCCGGTTTTCAGAATTTTAAAGGGATTTCTAATATTTGAAAATTGTTTAAACTCAGAAAACTGTGGTATTTCAGAGTATTACTTTACAAATCATGTTTTCCCCAGATTGTAGCTGAGTGCAGTGGTCTAATTCTGGGTAATGACTTTCTGTTGTGTGAAATGATCCAATGGCAGAAAAGTATTTTGATAAAATTCTAGAAATTACTGTGCATATTGGGAATGATTTATTAGGCTCCAGCAGGAAAGCTGGAAAGGTTATTTTAGAGGTGATAACTTCTCAGATGTGTATTATTAGTGTGCAGTAAATGTATTATTTTGAACTGTTTAAAGGGTGGCAAAAGTATTAAAATACGTCTCTTAAATCACTCTACAGCTACTTAGAGACAAGGTTTTGGCTGTCTGCCCAAAATGCTGTGTAGTAGGTATTTGGGAGGAAGAGAAGGTTTCTTTGAGGTATTTTTACCACTGGGGGAACCCCTGCTGTTCACATTTCTTCTGTATTTGTTCACATTTCTTATGTATTTGAAGTACCCCAGATTTGCTTGAAATGACTGAGTTCACCTGGAAGGTGTGTGGGGGTGTGCTGGTGTTTGTTGTGGAAGATCATTTGAAGTTTAATTGTGAAATGAAGTGTTTCACGTGATGACACCCAAGTGTTAGCCCAGGATTTTTCTCTTCACACCTCACACTCCCATGAGGAGCTGCGAGGTTTGAAAAAGATGAGGCTGAGTTAATTTTCTTGACTGTTCTATCCTTAGTTAAGACTTGAGTGAATAGGTGCTGACAGGACTCCAGCTTTTTTCATATTAAATGTAAAAGCAGAGCTAATGTATATTTGGCAGACACAAGCACTTTGGAGGTCAGGAAACTTACGACTTTAGCTTTTTCTCTCTTGGGCAGTTCCTTTCAGACACGGGCTTGAAATGAAATTTAAACACTCCTTTTCCAGTATGTGGGATGAATCAGTGCCCTCGCAGTGCCTGAGATCACCTTTACTTATGTAGTTAAAATCTGATTAATGCACGTATTAAAGGAAAAGTTAAGGTACAAACACATCGCTAATTCTGGGCCTGACTGGCTGGAAAGTTTCTTTCCGTAAATCATTCACCAGCAGGTTTACTTAAAGAAAGGTTAGGAGGAGGCTCATTTGTGTAAACTTCCAGATCTGTCCCCAGAAATAGCTCTTTTCCATTTGGGAAAAAACCCCTCCGTTATCCAAATTTCCTGACTTTAATCCAGGTGGATCATTCTGTGAGGCTGCATTTTCATTCCTGTCGGGAGTTTTCAAAACCTTCACGAGTGGCATCAGAAGGGCCACCAGTTTGTGTTACTGTGCAGGAGATGCGTGTACATACCGTTTATTAAAGTTAATAAAGTGAACTGTACTTCAGATAGGCAATCACGCCACAGTTTTACTTAATAAAACAAACATGGAAGGGCCCAGTTGGATTTGCTTCATAAGGAAAATCTGTCTTTTGTTGTTTAGAGAATGTATCCTGTGATGACTTGTCATAGAGCATTAGTTTTTATGCTGTACTTGAAATTTTAAATACCTGAGTTTGTGGTAGTTCCTTCACTGGTGACAAGTAAATGTTGAGTAATCAATTGAAATATGATTTTAAAGAAGTAGTGTCTGGAATGAGGCAGACAAGTAGAAGGGAAGAAAGCAACATTTTTTATTTAAATACAGAGTTTGTCAAACTCTAAATGGGAGAGCTTCAGGTAGTGTAAAACACATCTTTAAAGAGAAAATCCTCTGATTGCTTTCGCTCTCCTTTCATGTGTATCAAAAAGCTGCTCCACTGAGTACCAAAACTTGAAAGCTGGCAACCTGTTCCTGGAGGAGAGCATGTAGTGCCTCTGTTTGGTGTTGGAGAGCAAGAAATTACCAGCTTTCTTTTTGCAGAATTTCATATACTCTGGTATTATGTTACACTCTTACACAATCATTCCTAATGTGTAATGAAGCATAAATGTTTTCCTGTTTGTTGCTGGTTGTCAGTTGGCCACTAATGGAAAACTTAGAGATATGTTACAGAGAAATTAGGTTGTAGGGACACCAGTCAAATTGCAGCAGCTATTTTGCAAGGTAAATAGTGGTTCTTAAGGATACTTGGCAGAGGGAGAAAAGTGATGCTTGCATGCTTTAACCTGTTTATTTCATCAGGTCACATTGTTATTTAAGGAATATATTTTGCAGTAATTAAGTACTATGCCAATTACTTCTTCTAATTACAGATTATTTTATGTGTGAGGATGGTATCAGCCACTGTGAAATTGGCTCCTCATTGTTTTTCCGTTCATGTATGTTGGAACACTGGAACAAAATACATTTTGTATTATTTTGCTGCTTCATCTGGAAAGAATTTGTTTTAATCTGCAGATCCCATATTCATAGCATTAAATTATGACAAATACGTTTTATAGTTGACTGCAGCAGAGTTAACTCTTGCTTTCAGTCGCAGGATACCATTTACATTCTATTATCAGGGTCTCATTATGAGTCCTGTAGGCCCTCTGCTGCCATTGAGTCTCCAGTTGTTTTCCATCAGAGTTGAATCAAAATCAGCTTCACCAGATCAAATTTTTAGTTCTGCCTTGGGCAGAATTTTTTTTGTGAAGATCACATGGAGCTTTCCCAAACAAGCTGCAGGATAAACCCAACCACTATGAACGATGATGTGGCTTTGTGTATTCCAGATTGCAAATACACCTCGTCTGTGTGACCTTGAGGTGTTTTGATTAATTGCATCTTTTGGAATTCCATGTGTGTGCTGTGCCTGCTTTATTCACATACAGAAGGGACACAGCCATTACCTTCTGTCTTAAGCTGTGTGAGGAAAGGGGATTGTGTTTACCTTCTGTGATATACATCTGAGCTCCACAACAGTTAAAAAATATTTTTTCATGCCGTTGGTCTAATTCTAGATGTTATTTTTCACATTAGTCATAAAAAATACGGATTAAGAGCTCTTAGATGTTTTTTGTAGGCTTTCATGCATCGTTTGATGCCTCTGACTGATAATCTTAGAGAGATCTCTCCCACAAAGCAGGACTTGTTCTTGATAATTATTCTCATATTATGACTACTGCTTCTTTGCTTTGAGCAATCTGATAAGGAGGCTACATCACACAGAGTCCAGAATGTTCCTTCCAAACACAGGAGATTTTCCATGTAGGCAACTCTAATTGAAATTAAAGTTCTGTAGTTATTTACAATGCATGGGATGTTCCATACTCTTAGACTGATTAGAGTTCATCTGATGGTAATGTGTGTGTCACTGCTGAACACTTCATGGTCTTCCATCTCATACTGGTCAAATCTTGAAGACCCTTTTAGTGACAAGACAGTTTTTTGTGGAGCACTTTAACATCCTGTTTGTGATGCTTATCATGCATCTTACGTGTATTTTAAGCACTGCTGTGATCATTGTCTGATCTGTCTTAAAATTGGTGTTTATTTCAGGAGGGCAAGCAAGCTTTAGACAGTTATGGTATAAAAGCTGTATGCCTTTCTCTAGCAGGAACAAATAGGATTGAGACATTGTATGATATTCATTCATAATAGTGATGCCAGAATTTTGCAGAACAGAATTGGTAGCCTTATGTTTTTCACCTACACTTCATGCTACAGATGGAGAGGATTATTTATGTGAAAAACTCAGTTTATAGCTCGGCAATCAGATAGCAGCTGTACTTGCCTTCATTGCCAGAACCTCAAAAGCATCTTGTCCTGTTTGTAAAAACAGTCTAGTTTATGAAAGTTAGAAGACTCTCAAACAGAACAAGCTGCTCATATTTGTAAAGTAAGCAGCTGCTAGATCCGGAGCTGATGCACTGGGAGAGCAGTATTCCCATCTTTGTTTAATTGATAGTGTTGTCATTTTTCATGCCACCACTCTAAAAAGGCTGCAGCTTAGCCGTCACTCTTGCCTGGCTTTGTGCTGGCATGCACCCAAAGGAAAATTAAGACAGCTCTCCTACAGCCGCCTCAGTTGTTCAAGATGCTCTAGTCAGTTGAAGTGCACTGCTAACAAAACATGGGAATTACAAGGAAAAGGAGAGAGAGTAACTACTCCTATCTGTGTGTAGAAGCAGTAGAAATTCGAGGTCCTTTGTGCAGCAATACACCGAGCTGGGCACAGATCTTGGAAGGTGCCAGGGTCAGGCAGTTAAGGTGCTTGCCTACTGATTATGTATTGTATCACAGCCTCATTGGCCACAACATTGCAAAAATCAGAGATATTTATTGGAAAAAAATAGTTTTTTTGCTATACTGAAGCAAATTTGGGTGTAGTTGTCACAAATACAAGTATCTGAAATTGCCAGTTTATAAATACTGTTTATAATATGTTTCTCTTTGACACAGGTCGTTCTTGTCATTATGAAACTTGCCCTTGCATTTGAAAAATGTGTTGTGTAAAACTTGGATAATTTTTCAATGTTTGATTTAAATTACAAAGTTTTAATCAAACATTGAAAAATTATCAAAGTCAGTAGGCTTTCTTTGCCTGGCTTATCTTTAGAAAATATATGCTTTATAAATACTCTGTGCACCAATATTTAAAAGGGCACGTGGTATCTGAGAAAACTCATGCAGAGAATCAACAGCTCTACCATAGGAATCAATCAGCATAGTACTGCAAACAAGGGACCTTTTGTACCTCTGCAAGTGCAGAACAGCATGAATTTTACAACTGCTGAGTGTACTTCTAAGTTAATTACCATTTAAAGTCTAAATAAAATAATTCTCTATTAAAAATAGCGTTGAAAAAAGATTTAGTGGCATATAGCATCCTATTTATTGTTTATTCAACTATGACTGAAATCGTAATCAGAAGTCAGATTTTAATCAGAGGCTGTGGGGAAAGGCACATCTTTTCAGTAGGGCTAATTAATTTGAATAAAACCAAGTGCTAATGCAGCTCTCTGGAACTTGAGTTATCCAATGTATATTTGCACTGTATAGACACTCCCTGCTGTGCCAAGATCCTGTATTTAATAAGGGGGCTGAGAGCAATTAAATTTAGACACTTAAGGGATCTAATTGAAAAGAAGCACCATCGTTGTTTAAGAAATGTTTAAAACAGTGCAGTATATCGTGTGCACAGCACTGGTTTAGTGTGCATATTTTCTGTGTATGCTGTAGTGTATCATATATGGAGACTGCAGGAATTATCCTCTAGTAGTGGACATGTGATTCCAGTAGTTGACTCTTTGAGGAAGAAAAGGTGCCATGGGTGGAATAAGGATTCTTCAGGAAACCCTGAAGTGAGTGGATTCAGGTGAGGAGGAGGTGCTGTGTGCATTTCCCCTATAGTTCACAGCCTGAACCTGCAGCATCTGCTGTCACTGCACAGTGCCCAACACCTCTGGTGTGTCTGGTTATGTCCAGGCTTGATGGAGATGAAACTTCCCAAGCATAAAGACAGCAGTGTTCTTTCTCTGAGGTACGTGGCAATTGCATTTCCTTCCTCCCTTGACTTTTAATTCTTACTGCATTTTTGCCAACGTTACTGAGCTTTCAAATATTTTGCATCGTTTCAAAGGAGGTTTGCTTCCATATTAAGCTAAATAAAACTTGTCAATAGCTTGATTCTAATTACTCTGTGTAATCACTGTATCACAAATCCTTCTCGTTCAGAGTACCAGATCTTCTCAGTCATTGTCATTTGACTCAGTTCCAAAGTCACCTTTGGTTTTAACAAAAAAAAAAAACCTTTAGAAGTAATTTTGTGGGCTTTTAGTTTATCATGTCTACTTTTGGAGGAGTTCTATTTCTCTCAAGAATTTGTTTGCTTGTTTTGTAGTTGAGCACAATGTCTCGTGCCTTGCCACATAAAGCCATGAAATGTAACTGATGTGGACAAATTGAGTATATTATAATTTCTGGGATTTGGAACACATATCCCTTTCAGGAATAAAGAACAACTTTTAAAAGTTTATAAACTTGCTGTATTTAGTGTTTACTTCTGACTGGATTTAACAACAATAACAAAAATGTTTTCAAGTTAAAAAAATTATTGCCTGCATTATTTTTGGAACAACTTTTAACACAAAAAGTCTTGTTTTTACATAGACTGGAAAACAGATGGAACCAAAGGAAGGGCACATGGATAATTTGCATTCCTTCTCTTTCCTTCTGTTCTGTTTCCAAGGCCAAAACATTTTGGTGTTTGGAGGCTTATGAGAGTTGTATTGAAATGCCCAAGGGACTTGACTGGCCATATTATGAGTTTAATGCCATTATTACTGTTACTAAAAAGTCCTGAAATTTCCAGTTTTAGAAGGACAGTATGTTGTAGGATGCAAACATCAAAGAATGGGAAAGAAAGGGGCAAAGAAATCTCAGTCCTAACCATTGGCTGAGATGCCAATAGTTAGGACAGATGGGGGACAAAGGGGTTTGTTAGTCTTTAGGTTTACTGGCTGCTGTATTTGGTATTTCCTTGCTCAGGGGAAACTGTGATAGAGTATGGGAGAAGAACAAAGCTGGTCTCATTAAATATTGTTGAGTATCTTCTTGTCACTGAATTACTGAAACCAGCTGCATTTTGTGGTAGCACTAGGCAGAGAATTTATTCAACAGAAAAAAAAATTAAACTAATCAGTTTCTTCTAGACTTCCCAAAGTGACCATCAATTTATATTTCCCTACTCTTTGTGAAAACTTTGTGGTGTTGCATCCAAATCAAGACTTTTTTTTCTGTCTTTTGAACCATACAGCAGTCTGAAATTTAGACCTGTTGCTGCACAGGAGGACTGTCAATTGTGTCCTCTCAAAAAGTATGTGGGTATCAGTGTGTGTGTGTGTGTGTGTGTGTTTGGCAAAATACTGAGAATTTTTCTGAAGGAAAAGTGAGAGATAAGTATAAAATCATTATCGATGTGGTTACCATTTATACCAGTAAAACTTTCTGGGTATTGATTAGGGCTGTGGCATCACAATAAGACTTCAGTGCTAGGAACCGAATCAGTATCTCAGCTTTTATTGCACTTCACATCCAGAGATCCTGATAACACAATATTTTATTGCCAATTTAACATTGTAATGGTTACTGTCTTCCTTCTAGATTTATTTTTAAAATAGGAAGTTGAAATAAATGCTTAGCAAGAGTAACACAATATGTGTGGTGTCAGTCACCATCCTCTTTGATTTCAGACCTTGCTGTTTAAACACCAAATAGGACCATTGAAATACCTCCTATATTCTCCATAGGGAATATATAGGGGATTTAATTACCAGTTGACTTGTAAATACAGCTGAAGGAGCATTTCTCAGAAAGTTAGAAAGAAAGATCTGTGAAGTTTGGCAACTTCAGTCCACTGCTGGCTTGGGACATATCAGTTGTACTGCAGAAGTATTTGCCTCTGGCCTGTGGTTTTGGAGGAATATTGGTTTCAAAGAAAAGGGTGCTTAAAGAATGGGATCTTATTACAAATGCATATTTCAAATGCATATTTCAAATGCATATTTGTATCTGTTTAGCTTTTTGCATGTGTTTTTATCTTCACAGAGGATATCTCAATGTTTATCATTTAGTGAAATACTCAGTTTCAGAGTTCTTTGTCAGCGACCTGACTTTGAGAAAGATCTTAGTCACAATACAGACCTTTTTGGGGACAAACTTCATGACAGTCCATGCTGGTGTGCTGCATCTGTTATATATGTGAAATTTGTGCTGGTTCTCAAGTAGAGTTTGACTCTTCTGGATAGCTGTGTTTACAGCAGCTCTTTTCATGATGGAGCCTATAAACTATTGCCTTTCTGTCTGATCTGCAGCTGCTTCACATCTTCTTTCATGGGCATTTCTTTGATGCAATTTCAACAATGATCAGATTTTTTGGGGGCACAAAACCAGATGGGTCAGGAATGGACTTGTGGCTGGGCCAAAATGCAATGACCTTGAGGGATTAGAGGAGTAGAGGCCATGGGGTGCAAAGGAAGATTAACTGTTCCATAAAGTGCTGGTAAGGCACGGGGGAAGAACGGTGAGGAAGGATTGGCAGTGGGAGGACCTGACCACGCTGGTAGCATTAAGGGAAACTCATTTTCCATCCTGTTGTCTCAGTTCTGCCCTAACATGTCTTTTTATGAAAACAATCACTTCAGACTTCGCAATCCTAAAATAGCACAGATGGAATGAGGGAGAGCAAATGCACAAAATGAGAACTTTTGAGGATACTGCTGTAATACAAGTAATTTACATTTCAGCTCTCAAACAAGTGACCTTGCCAAGGTATTTGGAAAAAAAAAAGTAATCTGTATTGCTTTACTAGACTCAGATAAGTCATCAGTAGCTGCGGCAGGGATGGAGTTGAATATGTTTTTGTATCCCAAAGAATTTAATAATACTTGAATTCCTTTATGCCTGAATTGCATGTATTGTAATTAAAAAGTAATTCCATATAAGAAATTCTAAATGGATATAAGTTGTGGTCTGCACATACTTCTTCTGCTAATATGCCTGGTTCTGAATTTGGCTTATAGTTTATGAACAGAAAAGAGTATTGTGCTTCAATGCATTCATTTTAAAACACCACTACTAAATAGGGTTGTCTGGTAAATTTTGTATGATCCATAACAATGAAAGCCTTCCATAAAAGTTGTAAATGTATTACTAGTTCAGTGCTATTTATATTACTTTATTTTTTCATATATAATCTTAAAAAAAAAAATCAAAGCTATGAAGTGTTGTCACAAAAAAATCCATTCAACATAAGCAAGTGTATGTGGAATTTCTTTTTGGTCATGTTTTTCTCCATGGTTCTTTGAGAGGACAGCTAGCATTTACAGCTCTTGTGAAAGAGAATCATACTTCAAAGATTTTAAGAAGGGAAAGGTAAAAGTGTATATTTATATTGAGTCATATTGAAAACGGAAAGTGATCTGGGTCTGATATACTGAAACTTGTGAATTGCAAGGGATGTGGTACAAAATGTCTAGAAAATGAGTCCTGACTGCTCTGGGCTGAGATAGTGGAAAACATCTTTGATTGTACAAGCTACTTGGGGACAGAATAGACACCAAAGCAAAGAAAATGGCACGTAGAGGCTCATTCCTAATCCTAAAAAATGAAAGGAGTCCAAAAGTACAAAAAAAATAATGAATCTGTTTACAACATGCATCAAAACTCAAGATAATTAATTGTAACAAAAATAGAACAGTACTGCCATAATTGGTTTCCATGAGGCAGAACAGAGGGAGACAAGAAGACCCAGAGTAAGAATCACTCTATGTTTAGAGTGATTAAAGATCATCCAGTCCCACCCCCCTGCCTTGGGCAGGGACACCTTCCACTAGACGAGGTTTCTCAGAGCTCCTTCCAGCCTGGCCTTGAACACTTCAGGGATGGAGCATCCACAGCTTCTCTGGGCAACCTTTGCCAGGGCCTCACCAACCTCACAGCAGAGTTTTTTTTCCAGTATATAGTCTAATCCTGCCCCTCTTTCAGTTTAAAGCCATTCCCCTGGTCTTGTCACTCCATGCCCTTGTAGAAAGTCCCTCTCCAGCTCTCTTGTAGGCCCCTTTAGGTACAGGAAGGCTGTTGGAGGGAGTTGTACTTTTCTGTCCAGAACATTTAGTGTTATGTTCATCAGAAGAGAAATATTTAGGAAACAATGAAAAACAGAGATACTTGCAGCTCAGCAGCCCAATAAATGCAGAGTAGTCTGATTAGTCTGATATTTTGACTATATGTACTTAAGAAACGCTATTTTATTTTACTTTTAAATTCTACAGTAGAAAAAATTGTGTTCTAAGCATCAGACTTCGGACTTGTCCTAACTTTGCTGCTGACGTACTGTGTGTCCTTGTGAAGAAATCCTGCTGCTCCAATGGTTGAACATTCTCAGTGAGGGCCTCAAATGCCAGGCAGAGTGCTTTGTCAGTAGTTATGCTGTAAGGTGATACTGAGCACTGATATTCTTTCCTATTCGTTGATCCACATCGAGACATCCCACTTCATCCTTTCTTCATTCAGATCTATTTTATATAAAGCACATCAGAATTTCTGTGATTTCTCCCATATAAAATATGAGAAGAAATAAAGTTACTGGATTATTTGCTTTTGTACAAAAGACAGATCCTGGCCAATGTTGTAAAATGTTCTTAGGCCTTCTTTGAAGACTGGCAGAGCTTTATCTCCCAGCTCTAGGATACAGCAAAGACAAGGGATTCTTCTCCCAAGCTGCCAGTTGCAGTGAAGCTGGGATGTTTTGTAATAGTCTGTGTGTATGGGAAGAGCTCATTCTCACTGTGAAGTGCTGTATTCAGCACACAGAGCTTCTCAGTCTCTCTCCCCTCCCTGCCTTACCCTCCCTCTCTCTCCTCCTCCCTCTTCTTATCCCTCTTTCTCCCCCACTCCAAGATCTGTATCTATATCATGTATACCTACCTATGGATCTATAAACTGCCACAGGCAGCTGTGCACTGCAGACTGAAGAGGGTGCAGGCAGTGGTGTGTGACGGTGCAAGGCCCTTTGCCTCAGAGCACGTCTGTCTGAACTGACCATCTTTGCAGTTAAACTGCTTGGCTTGCTGCTGTTCAGCCCCGGCAGCAGAAGGGGACAGGGCAGGCAGAAATCAGATGTCTGGATCAGAGATAAAACATGCTAATAGCTTTTTGTGAGATAGTGTTAAGTATCATAAGCACCCATGCCCCTACATGAAAGAAATTACTTCTCCTCCTTGTTCGCAGCCTGTCTCTCATCCCTAAATTACATCACCACCAATGAATTCCATTTAATCCAACTAATTTCTGGCAGGAACCCCATAAAGTCATAGTGTAATGATCTGCAAAAGGGTGATCTTTCTTCTATTGTGCCATCTTGTATTATTTCCTTCTGAACCATATTTCCTAAAATGAACCAAAAAATGTGGTTGTCTGTTGGGTTTCATATTTGTATTTTAGTTTGTTTATAAATGCGTTTCATAATCTTTCTTCAGAATGATTGTGTGGGTGGAAAAATAGTTGAACATACCTATTAAGAAAAGATGAAGAAGCTTTATCAGTTGCCTAAAATGTTTATAATGTCTAGATTTTCTATCCTGTCTTCTTAATTAGTTTTATGAACTACACCAATTTGCACTCTCAGGTTGTCTGGATATTAGGAAGCATCCAAGTGTAAAATAAGCATTAGGCTGATGCTCTTAGGCTGTTATTTTAAAAATACCTTTTAGTTTATTCTAACAAAAGTGGTTTGCTTGGGCTTTTTTTATCTGAAGTTACAGCTTTTATATCCCTGAACTTTATGATATGATTTACCATCTTAAGTGGACTAAGTTAATATTCTAATGAAGGTAGTTTTTTTCAGAAAATGTATTATCATCTTGTTTTGTACTTTTCTACTTGAGTTCCTGTATTGCAATCAAATCATTAGCCAGTTTTGGGGAACTTCTGAAATAGATTTAATATGTATTGTGTTTAACTTTATACATTTGAGCAATGTGATCCTCTTTTTTGCAGATCATGTACAGAAGCAGTGTAAGCATTCATTCTGATATAGCCTTTAAACATAAGAAGTGGTTCCATTCATGCTAAATCAGGTTTTGGCTTTTCTGTGAGACAATCAATAAAGTGATGGGATTCTCCTTTTGTTGCGTGCTGTTAGCATTAGAGGCTCACCCAGGGATACAGCTTAATGCTTGCTTACTTGGCAAATGTGATTAAACTCTGACTTAGATAAAAGGAGAATGAGAGTAATTGTGCGGTAGAGGGAACAAGACATGGTATGAAGTACACAGATCTTGTAAAAGAGCATGTGGAACTGTGTAATTTGTGAAAACTCAAAATAGGGCAGTTCTTGAAAGGATTAAGTGCAGGGGGAGAGCTTAGTGTGGGATTCACATCAGTTTGGTGGAGAAGTTTCTTGCTTACGGGGTAGAAGGTTGATCTTTGCTTGATTGCAGAAGATGTTTCAGTATGGAAAGAGGAGATAATCCTTAAACAAGGAACTCTCCTAGTTCATCTGATCAGGTTCATCTGACACAGAAATGAACTGCCTTTCTGTGCAGCATGACACTTTCCCTGTGCTGCTCCAGCTTCTTGGATCTTGTGACTGAAGACAGAGAACTTTGCATCCAAATGTGTATCTCAGTTTACTGGAATCTTTTTAAAATTGTAAAGGAGTCTCTTCTCTTTGACCAGATTGATTGAGATCATACATGTTTTCTTTTCTGAGCTGCACTATGATGATCTGTGTATGGGACAGAGAAAATCAGATCTAGGTTAGGTTTTTTAATATTATCGTTGGACTTAGGATAGTCATAGTGCACCGTAGTTCATTAAGAGCTGTATCTCTGTTCCCAAACATGAATGATCTCTGAGATTTTGTCATGGAAAATCTCAGTTTTCTTAGGCAAAGCAGTTTGAAATGTTTGGGTGTTCTCTTGGATAGACTTGATCCTTATAGAAATTAATAGATCTTGGGTGGCAGTGAAAATCAAGTACTAGAGACGGAATGTGAAGGTGTGACGGTGAAAGTTCTTGCAGAAAAGGAAAATTATACACCTTGAAAAGGGGAGACAAGTGATATAAATGTCCCATATAAATGTCCCATATAAATTTATGCATATGGAATATATCTCAAACAGACAAAGGAAATTTAAAAGAAAAGAAGAAAAAACATTAAAAAAACCAACAGAAGAACCTCACATAACTCTTAAAAATCTTCTAACTATGTTGCATGCAGCTGTTTGTGGTCCATGGGACATACGTAAAGAGAGAATTCTCCAAACAACTTGTCTATAGCAGCTCCAGGAATGGGTATTTTGTCTTCAAAAGACCCATATCCCTTGGCCTCGAATTAATCTTCCATACAGAGTTACCTACAACTGCTTGCTGCTAAGATCATCAGATTTCATATTGCCAGCGTTTGTTTTAGAGAAAAATGTTTTCAGAAGCTTTATTCAACATGCAGAAACCTTGAGCTCATGCTTTCGTTTTTTGTTTAAGACCAAAAGCTTTATTGATATAATAATGGATCTTTGGAAAAATTCATCCTGATTTATTAGTTTCTTTGGTATTATTACTGCATGAGAACACAGGAGAAAACTTTATGGATTGGAGTTAATTCAGTGCCCATTTAAAGGAGGATTGTGAGAGAAAAAGCTGTGTTCTGGATTATTCTTGTGTAGGGCTCCTTCTCTTATTCTCGTAAATAGGGGCATATTTTTGTACTTTGGTAGTACGATTGGTGATTTTTCTCAAATCTCTCATATTTTTAAAGACAAATTTTTGGTTTGTAAAGGGTGGTCAGTGTCAATGTACAGCAAGTGCCGTGATGACTTACACAGAAGGCTGAGGCAGCCTTCAATGCTCACAGAGCAGGCAAGGCAGAATCTCCCAGAGGTGGAAGATGTATTTGGCCATTAAGAAGGCATTGGACCTTCTGGACAAAGGACTAAATTCGGCTCCTCAGCTCTTGCCCAGCATATCTCCTGGCTGTGCTCTGATAGAGTGTTTGCTAAGCTGGTTGCACAAGTTATCTATTTGCTTATGTCCCTGCAAGCTGATTGTAAAATACACACACTGAAGTCCACTCTCCGTCCTTGGAAGTCTCAAAACATTTGGATGAGCCCTGGGCACGTTGGTCCGCAGCTGACCCTGCTTTTAGCAGTGCTTCGTGCAGAGCCCTTCAGAGTCCTTCCAACCTGAACTATTCTGTGATTTTTATGAACAAACAATCGACAATATTTGTATGTTGCATTTGTTAAATAAGGCCAAACTGTTTTTCCTAAATGGTATCTGGGTGTAATATACAGATCTCATTATGCTGTAATCTGGCACTGCTCCGTGTGTGAATAACAGATTGTAATGGAAGGCCGGTTCTTCGCGGCTGAAAGTCATCTCAAGTTCTGCCATCCACAGAGGGGAGGTTCAGAATTCTCATTCACAATTCATGAGTCATAGTCTCAATTGCCTTCTGCTTTATGGAGTCACTGTCCCTGTGCACAGTGGGCAGAAAACATTTTATCAAATCAGATTGGGCCTGAGTGTTTTTCGCTGTGCTTCCCAAGGACGTTGCGGGTAAGAGGTGGAGAGGAGGATGACTCATGTTTCTCTTCTTGTCACTGATTTGCTTTGTTTCAGAGACCCTTCAGTGAAGGGTATGTGCTGTGGTGGGGAGAACTGATCCACCAAGCAAGTGGTGAAGATTTCAGTGTCTCCTGGCTGCCGTTGCAGATCTGTGACATCCATTTCTGACATCCTTTAAAGGTTAATAAATGAAATACCAGACTTTGGGAATGGATAGCTATGGGCATGTTGATGTTTTCCCAACGATCTGGGAAGCTGGTATTTTAATTAGATTAATTAGATAGTGAATGCACTCTTCATTTATATAGCTATCAAAATGCATTTCATAGTAGTCTGTTTATTTACACAGTTGTCTATCTGTCTCTTGAATGTCAGGATGTATTAATGATTGCTGGAGCATAAGGCATGGGAAAGAAGGTGCTCACTGTTTGTGGGCTATACAATTTTTATTTCCAGAGGCTGTGTAATAAGTTTTTTCACCTACAGAGACTTTTCTGTGTAATGTATATAACCCAACATCCTATAAGTTGCATTAGAAGTTTTAGTTAGTTGAGGTTGAACAAACAAAACTAGAAAGGGGATGAGGCTTGTTTCTTAATGAAATATCTGTTGTGGGAATGCATATCTATTGGGAATCTTTCTAATTGTCTTGAGCCATCTAAGGCAGCTTTGGCTATAGAATGTTTTCTAAATTAGAAATAACCACAACCAAGAGTATGGATTGTATTCTTTGTGTTACCAAGAGTATCTATTTATACTGTGAACAGTCTTCCTGTTTGCAAAACACAAGACAGATTTATCATTTGTGATGATAAAATCTAAGTGCATAATTTGTGAGCACCACTGAAGTGCAAATAATAAATTAAGGTTTATTACTAAATAGCTTGCCATACTTTATAAAATTTGCCATTCTGGTGGTAGGATTTGCCAGTCAGTAACATGATATGCTGTTAAGCATAATCTTCTAAAAATTTCTCATAGTTGGAAACTCAGTAGCATTTTTTTAAACAATGGAGCAGTTGTTATGGTGTTACTTCCTCACCTAACTACAGAGAACAGTTTTCCTAGTGGAATATTCCTATTGGAGAGAGTTACTAAGATTGCAAACACTAAAGTAAGAAACACATTTTAATAATTTCTACCCTGTGCAAGGCAGTGTTTTAGGAGTCACTGTATAAAGGCATAAAAATTCTGGCTTTATAGTTTTCTTCTGTTTTGAGATGTAAGGCAGTTAAGAGTTGCTGGGCTTGATAGATGTTTTATTGCTCTCACAATTTTAATTCAGTCTTTGCTTAGAACACTGAAAAAACAACCAAAATAAAGTTGGCGTTAGGTTCAGCAAGCGTAATTGAAAAGTTATAAATACAATTGCTTTCTGAATGACACATTGCACAGTTGTATGCTGGATGTTCAGCAGTATCATATAAAATCTGAATTTTATATATAACATCTGAGACATCTGAGAAAAGAAATATTAAAAAAAGCAAGAAAGAGTGGTGGGGTTGTTTGTGTTTTAATGAAAGGGCCATAGCCAGGCACCTCAATACTGTGTTTGCACATATACCTGCACCTATGTCAAAATATGATGGACAACTGGTATTTTGAAGAAGTTTTCAATGTGCAGCCACAGATTTTTTTTTTTTAGATTATTTGTGGATATTTAAAATTGGTTAATATCTGAGGAAATGCCTTTTGAGGAACTTACAAATTTTTAGAATAATCTTTATTTGTCAATATGTGTATAATTGCTGAAGTTCTGTAGCCCTTATTTCCAAAATAATTGTCTCATAAATCTGTTGTAAATATTTTTTTTGTTATTTTATTTCCTTTTATACTTGTTATTTCTTTCTTTGATAAGTTTCTGGAAGAAATGGGATGATAGTTAAAACATCCAGAGTTCTGTAATTTCTCAGTGAAATACTGAAGTTCTCCTAAAGTGTCAGAAGTGCTCTTAGATGGGATGAAACCTCCAAAGAAGGGACAGCTTGGGCAGGCCTTGAAACACCCATGGAAGCACATTGTACACAGGAACTGCAAGAGCAGCTGGGGGGATTCTGGTGTTGAGCACTGGCTGATTAAGTACAGGCAGAGGTCACTTCAGATGTCACTTCAGCCCACAGCGTCAAGGTCACTGCAAGAGTTTTCTTTGGCTCCAAATGGAAGTAACAAAAATACAAAAGATTTCTTTAGCCTGCAGAATAGCGATACCAGTTTTCCTGTTGCCTGAAAGTGGGGAGCATATCCCCCTTCCAACTGCAACAGCTGCTTCACTCTTACTTCAGAGGCCATGCAGTGACTGAGCTTTCTGAACTCCAGCCACTGAAGTCGGAGCTGTCTGGGCTGGTGACTCAATTTCTGCTTTAATGTTAGTGTGAGACAGGAATCAAACTACAGAGGGGAGTTCCTATTGCCAGTGAGAAACCTGCATTTGGACACTGTTGTCAGAAGGCTATGGAAGGCCACATAAGTGTATGTGTAAACTCAACTCTTCATTAATAACCTTTTGTACAGCAGCAGCCTTCATGAAGCAGATGAAGGCATCCGAATGGGCTTGTGCTTTCCCTGAATCTGAAAGCTGCGTGACACTTCTCTTGTCCTTGACTCTCTGATGTCTCCTCCTTAGACCACCAGACCTGTACAGAACCACCCACCTGGGTGCCTGTTTTTACCTTAAAGGGCTTCTTCAGAATTACAGGAGGACACCACTTGCTTACTGTCTTTCAAGAGACTGCTTGAAAAAATGTTGTACTCCCAAGTGCCAGCAGGAAATGTTCCTTATGCTGCATTTTTTTGCAGCTCTGTGGCCCGAACAGTGCCTGTTACAAAACGATAGTAAAACGTGTGTTGATATGAATGAACATTTTTGTTAATCAGCCTGTGCCAAACACCTCACAGATAGAGAACCTGATATTCCAGGGTCTCCTAAGGTATCACTGCTTCAATAACCTGCATTTATGGGTGAAGGAAGGATTGAGAAGGTTGTTAGTGACTCTTGCAGTTAACACATGTGCATCTGTTTGAGTTGTTTGCCTGTGTACGGTGAGTGAGAGTCAGTTTGTAGTCTTGTATTTAAAGAGTGGACACATGCTGAAGCGGTTTTGTGGTTTGGGAGCATAAAGGTTTAGAATAGAAAGGATTGGGAGCAGGTGACCTTTGATAAAACATTGTAAAAAGTTCCCCCTGAGTAATCGATATGTATTTACGGCCTTAATTTTGTCTGGAGTTTTTTTTGGCACATCTCCAAAAGTTCAGCTCCCCTCATTTTTCAGATCTCCTTTATTTCCCAAATGCCTGTCTGATTTATATTGAGCAGCTTTGGGAGGGAGGAAAGCGTCCCAAGTTCACATGGCACAGATGAAAAAATTGATGACAAAAGATTTTAGTGAAGGAGGGTGGAAGGAAAGTGGAGTTGTAATTATGTGACGAGGAGAAAAACATTGAATCTATAAACCATTTCAAACTTAGGAGTGTCGGAGTACCTTTATTAATTTACTGTCAAATTTTTCCTTGAAGTGTTATCTCAGGATTGGGATCAAGGAGGAAAAGGCAGGCCAGTGACATCACCGTCGTGCTGCAGAGAGGAAACTCGGGGTGGTACAGAGGAGCCTGTGGCAGGACGGGAGGAATCTGCCCTGGGTGGGAGTTCACGCGTCTCACTTCCCCACCGGAGGGAGGGGTGGAAGCACAACTCTCCTGAGGCAGCAGATCTTACACTGCTGCCAAATCTGCTGCTGTTGGCAGTAGTCTAACACTCTTATGAGTCATCTATCATCCTACCATTTTTTTTCCCAATTTTTTTTCTGTCACCATTGTGAAACAACAGATTTTTCCCCCTCCTTTTCTAACCCTGCCCTTGCTGTCTGCTGGCAGGCTGCTGTATGAGCAACGTGCTCGTGCTGGTCCATTGCTGCCCAGTGATGGGAACTTGGCCCTTTGTCACTCTGCCTAGGTGCTGGATGGGCTCCATGCTTCTTCCCCATCCTTTTTCTGAGGAAAATAGCTGGCAGGTTCCGGTGCCAGAGCATGTGTTAGCATATAGGTTAACTTGTGCTGCTGTGAAATGTGTCCCATTCTGTATGTCTGTGTCATCCATTTAGTAGGGAAGGGGACCATGCCAAGGGCAGACCAGCACCTTGCCATTTTATCAGCTACACTATGAATTTCAAATATTACAAGGTAGGGGCATGGCTGTTGGCTACAGTGTGAAATTCAAATATTACTAAGTATGAACATAGCTACTCAGTGTCTTTTACTTGGGTCTCAGGCTGAAGCCGTGATCCAACCCTTAAGCATTCAGGGAATCTGCCAGTGCTCCTGCAATTGTCTGTGAAACTCCTGTTTTTACACACGTGCCGTATTCTTGTAAAACATTAGGAAACAAGTTTAGTATTCATTTCAGCAAACAGGAGAATTGAATTCTCTCTTCATTAGCAGTGCATGAAACTGTCTGCTGGTTGGTTCAGGACTTTGATTTTTATTCTAAACCCAGATGGAAATATTTGCATAAGTCCTACAGTAGTCCTTTGTGGGGGCTTTTTCGTTCTTCTCGCCCCAGTTAATATTGCAACTTTAAGAAATCCTCTAAAATTAATCTTTTCCATTACGCTCGTTTCTGAGTATTACGACTACGACAGAAAGATCTAGAAATCACAGCCTAGTGCTGCTTTCCCACAGGCTGTGAAGCTGCAGTGATTATTCGTGTGTCGTGTGTGTGTGTTTATCTCTTTTGGCTGGCGAGGCCCTCCACGTTTCCCCGTTTTTATTTCCGCTCTCCACACACTCCTTCCCAGCTGCCGTCACCAGCACTCGCCCTCTGGCCAGTGTGTGGAATGAGCTGTTTGTGAGGCTGCTGGAAATGCCTCTCCATCGGCCACTAGACAGGACACACGCAGAGACACTTGGCATCTGCGCTCCCCCTCGCTGTCTGGCAGCCTGGTGCCACCTGGTACCCTCTGGTGCAGAGTTTGCTGCTGTGCTTGGTCCTGAGTACTCTGCAAAGAAACCCTGCCCGGGCCCAACTCATCCCCAGAGCAGCTTCTGCTGTGTTGCTGGAAAAAGGATGGATTTTGGCACGGTTACGCTTTGTGCTGCCGGAGAAGTGAGATGTTGAATAATATTTGTTGTTGTTTCATTGAAATTCTACTTCCAGCTGTAGCTGTAGCTCTTAGCCTGCATGGAAGATATCAGTGACTACTTTGGATTCTTTTTTTCAGCACAGCAGATCCCTGATTTTCTCCCTGGGAGTCCCCATGCTTGGGGTTGTCTTGTCTCTTACTGCTACTGTCAGTATTGTAGGGGACTGTACGTGTGCTTAGTACAAGGGGAGAAAGCACTTGCTGAAACAAGGCCTCAAGGATCTGGAAAGAGGAGTCTTTTTTTCACTCAACTCACTTTATTTTTTTGGGTTTTATTTTACTAGTAAAACTTAAGAGAATTCCTCTTTTTTTTTTTTTTTTCCTTCCTGCTGCCTGTTTTTATCCTACTCGTGATTTACCTTCATTTTCATGTTAAGTACTGTGGTGCTTGTAGAGTATGTACTTGTAATTGTGTGTTTGTCTGTGATTTACTCTTGAATATAAATAACATCCTGGTGTCTCTACAGTTTAGAAATTCTGCTAAGCTGTCACAAAGATCTTTTCATGATCCATATCCTTCTCAAACGTCCTGTGATTTGTTTTTGAATGCTGGGGCCAGTGGACCAGAAGTTTTAGAGTTAGATTTGTTAGAGGTGCCATTTTGCATTCCCGGAGAAAGGGCTGTTGCTTTCGGACACCATTTCCTGTTGCCCTATCTCCTGTTTTAGACCAGTGTTGAATATATTCAGAGATGTGATTTCTGAGGTGTAATAACAGTTATGTAATAGCCTAAATTTTGAGGCTGCTTGGCTCTGTACATGTGTGTACATGTGTTTCATAAGCAAAGTCTGTGTTCATCCAGGGGTGCTTCCTGCACTACAACTGCATGACAATCCCATAAAAGCAAGAAAGGACTAGATGAGTGCTGTGTTTGCAGCAGTCAGTGGATTTCAGGTTCATTTCCACTTGCCATACATGTAGCCGTTTTTAATACCTTTTGGTGACAGCTTTTATAACATTAAGGGTCACAGTGAAACGGATATCTTATTTCATCTTTCTAAAAGCATATAGTTGTAACATCCTTTGGACCAAATCCAATCTCTCTTTCCCTTGGAGTGCAAGTGTTGAAAGTATGAAAAGCATCACAGCTGCAGATGTATGGAGTAGATGCAAGCAGCAGAGAGCTGGTAACTTCCAGGCTAGCTCTTTCCACAGTGGTGCATTGGAGATACTGAGAAGGTTGGCAGTAGCAGTTGCTAAGCCTGCAAGCATACAAATTACTGGCCAGTGCCCCAGCACAGCATCTACATAGCAGGCATAGATATGTCATAGCTCCACAGCTGTTCCACCCCCTCCGTGACATTACATATGGTGAGTGAAGCCTGCCTAATCTCTGCATTGAGCTTTGCCTCCTCAGGGGAGGGTCTTTGGGCTCTCTGACCCAGCAGCCTCTCTCTCTGTTTATTTATTTATTTATTTATTTATTTTTGAAATGAACAATGTCCTGATGTCACATTTGATAATTATGCAACTTTGGACCAGAGGGTGAGTGGTATCAGTTGTTTCCCTGCTTTGTATTTGCACCTCCCTAACACCACAATCCTGCTTTTGCCCATCCCTTGGATTTCTCCTTCCTTCTAATTTTTCTTCCTCAGTACACCTTCTAAAATAAAAAATACATACCCAAACTAACTCAAAAGCTGTACATATAATAACTTTTTTTGGGCTTTTTTATTAGTAGTAGCAGAAACGCCGTACAGAGTATAGCAATGATTGTTCCAAAGGCTCAAGAGGTTGTTCTCACTTGTTTTTGATGCTCAACTGAAGAAAGAAAATCTCTCCACTTCTCTTCAAATAAACTTCTTATCTGGAATGTCATGGCTGCACGTCACCCACTATAGCTAGATTTGCCTGACTTCTTGTCAAGTCAGGGTTTATTTGTACAAAACTAATTTTAGGACTTTCTCTTCTACATAAAATGTTAGGGTTGTTTTTTTCCCTTTGATTTAATTTGTCAGTACCATGTAGCATTTCTGCCTCCATATCTGTATCCATTTCCAGTTAGTTTGTGGATGATGGCACGGATTTGACATTTGGGTTCTTTTCATGGCTTTTAGGGAACTAAAAAAGGCTGACGGTCACTGGCTGATTGGTATGATAGGAGAGGTCAAATTTAGGATCAACATCACTTTGTGTAAATGTAAATAAAATGCTGCTGAATTTTTAGCTATTGCAGTATACTGAATTTGGTCTTTGGTATACAAACTACTTAGGGATAGAAACTTGATAAAGAATAAGAATTGAATTTAAAAGTAATCCTTACAAATATTTATGGAATTACAGAAGCATTTTTGTTTGTTTTTTTGTTTGTTTGTTTTGTTTTGTTTTGTTTTTTAATAATTATGAAGCAAAAAGTATGGATTTGTAACAATGTGAGGTCCCAATAGGAGCATAATTACTTAAAGTCTTGTGAAAAAAGAATTATTTTCAAATTGCAATAATTCGGCCGAACTGTTTTGCCGTTTGTTTCCACAAGTGTGTAATAAAAAAACTCATTGCTTTATTCTCCAAGTATAATTTGTACCAGTGGTGTAAAAACAATATCAGAAGTTCCTGCTTCTTACAGGGAAATTTATACTATGGGCTTCCACAGAGACAGAAATTCTCCTACACCATGTGAACAGATATTAACTTGAGACCAGCATCAGACAACCATTTTTGTCTTTCCCCTTTGTTTAAAATATGACATAGATAAATACAGTTTGGCTTAAGAGACCAATTTATGCTTGAAGTACTAAATAGTTTTTGTGTTGCCTTTATATGAGTTACGCTGAACACTTACCCAGTTGTCACGAGGATGAATCAAACTAATACAAAGTAATCCTTTATTCATACCAAAAAAACACTTTTTACTGTTTTACTTTACTGTAGTCAGGTCTCAGAGAGAATCTTTCTAAGTAATCCTTTGAAAGAGGGGAGCTACTGACAGAGCTATGAATTCTCTGTGGATTTAGGAATTCATCATTGGACTGTCTCCACTCTTTTTCTGGGAAAAACAGTAGTTTCTTGAGAAAGAGGTAAGATGTAAATTTAAAAAACAATAAACCACAAAAAGCATAAACACGCACTTTGGGTCACTGGTGATGACACACAACTGCAGAGGCTTTCCATGTGTTGTGGATTTAAATAAACAATTGTATTACTGAACTTGTTGCAAAAACACATACTTTTGCCTTAGAATTGGTCCAGAAAAATAAGAAAAGCTGTAAAATGAACCATATTTTGAAGAAGCATTAAATAAGCTCTTGCCTATGGATAACAGGGTAGAATCACTTTAAATCCAATTTCACTTGGAGATCTGGCTAATTCTTAAAAAAGGAAACTACAAATGATATTTTCTTGAATCACTTAGCAATACCAAAACACAGATGAGAATTCTAATTTCTCTTTGTCAGTAACAGATAACATAAAGATAAAAGCTGTTGTAGAATATGAATATTAATTTGTTAACCATATTGAAAAAACCTTCTGACCACACAGCCTTGTGTTTTTGAAGCAATATTCTGGGAAGTAGCTGATTGAATCCCATTAATTTAAATGAGAGTCAAATGACTGTCTGTATGGACCTCTTTGAAAATTTGAGGCTTAGTTCTTTATTCTTAGTTCTATTGTAGAAGACTTTCATGTATTTAGTGGACTTTCAAAGGCAGACATGTATTGTGCAGTTAAAATACTACAATTTAGTACTTGCACTGCCTAAGTTGTCATTTCCTGCAGAGTAAAAGAGTATAGTTAAAACGTTGTTTTACTTGATGTTGCAAGATTTAAGGCTTATACTTGTTCAGAGTGTAACTGTTGAAAACTTTATTGCCTGTTGTCAAAAAAAAAAAAAAAAAATGTTCAAGTTAATTTTTGAAACTTGAATCTAAATCTCAGGTCATGCTTCCTGTATAATTACACACACTTACTGGAGCGGCATAGGGTGAAAATACATAGAACTTTGTGATACAAAGGAAACAGAGAGAAATGCTGGGCTTTTATGTTGATTGCATCTGTATGGGGGCTTTATAATCTTACAGTTTGTATCATTTATAGATACAGAGTCAACATAGCTCTAAGGTAACTAGTACTGTGAAGCTTTTTTTTTTTTTTCCTTTCAGCTGACTGAATGATACATAAAGCAATTTTACAACAAATGTCTCCAATAGGCTGTCATCGTGGAAAAGCCTTATAATGTTACATTTTAACCTTAGCACTGGCAGCTGTCTAGAAATTATTTCATTTATGCCAAACTTTTCTGCACAAAGCACTTGCTCTCTTACCACACGGGAAGAGAACAAACTTTAAACCTTAACGTTCATATTGTTTTATCAGATCTTTTCCATCTGCACTTCTGTCCTTATGAGGATGTTGCAAAAGTGAAATAGCACCATCTTTTTTTTTTTTTTTTTTTTTTTCCTTAGGGTAGTATCAGTTTTGTTATGGAAGTAGAAATTTAAAAACTCCCATGTGACTTAGGTACTTAATTGCCATTTGTACCTTTCGGAATGTTTACTGTGGGAATCTGATCAAGAATAGATTGTACTTCGTTTTGTCCAAGCTGTTTTCTCTTTAGCACTTTGGTTTGCTTTAAAACTCATATACACCCCAGTGCAGGGGCTCAGGTGGTAGTATAACTGCCTTCTATAAAATTGTTTTTTAGTTGTTGTTTTATATATATCCATTAATCCTTTAGTGTGGGTTAAGAGATTTAAAAAAAAAAACCACCACAACCAACCAAACAACAAAACCATAGAACATCAATTAGAACAACAGAGATCAAAAAATTAAGATCCCTTAAATTAAGCCTGAATCTAAATTGTTTTCAGGATCGAGTAATGAATAAGATATTCTTAGCTCTGGCAGCTGTAAAGCCTCACAGATTGTCTGTGCCCTATTTCCTATAACTTACAACCTAAAATTTCCAGTAAACAAAAGTAATTTGGAACTGCAAGTGTACACTCTAGTTAATCTCTAGAAGTATATTTGCCCTGTATACTAGCTATATATATTTTGGAGGTAAATTCATAAAATCTCATTAATCTTCCCATGAGATCTACATTTCTTTATCAGCAAACATTGTAATGACTTACAGGTGGAGATGAGCAGGTATTTGCACAACATGGTGTTATCACATACATCTGAAATCTGTGATGGTAGACTTGCAAGTATTTTAATTTTTGCATGCTGAACGTGCAGTTTTGAATTATTCCAAAACTCAGAAAAAACACAAAATTTTCAAACTCTTGAAAAATACCCTCGTGCTCTGTCCAGGTAATCTGCACTACACCATGGTACAAATAATGGTACAAATAATGATACAAATAATGGCTTCAGAGAGGACGGTGCTGGTTTGTCTTTTGATTGCCCATTGAGGTAAGGAGTTTTGTTCTTGCAGATCTTCTTGGAGACAGTATTCAGAGGAAAAATCTTACCTACTAATAAAGCTTTATGTTAGAAATTAATCCCCTCCCTGAAATTGTTGTCGTATCACATTGGCTCAGGCAGTGGATATTTTCAGCTCCTTCTTCTACTCTTTTCTTTTTAAGCCTCTCTCTTTTTGTGAGATGAACTGTCAGTCATACAATAAGTGGTTACTGGTTAGACAATGGTTTTCCACAGATGGGGTGTTGGCCTCAGAGTCACCACATAGACTGTGTTCTGAATTCAGCTGTTAACCAATGGAACAACCAGCATCTTATAATTAGCGCCATTTTAATTATAGGTCAGCGGTGTTGTAGAAGAGCCAACTGCTTAATTACTTAAATATGGACAAGGAAGCCTAATTGGAAGCTTTCTTCCTCCAGAAGTCTTGACCTCTGTGGTTTCTTTGGTTTTATTTCCTCTTTGATTTCCAGCATTCAGAGACTCAACTACACATAATTTACCCGCTGTAAAGTCAAATATTTTCAATCTGTCTGTTCACTTACTAAGGTTACAGGTGCCATTTCGTACAGAATTTTCTGTGGTTGCAGTAGCAGAAACATAAAATTGTCTCAAGAAAAAAGACATTTGATAAGGTTCAAAGCGCTGGCCTTTGTTGCTAGAATCTTTAAAGCAGTACAGGTAAAAAAGAACCCCAAAAAATGAAACTACGACCCACAAACAACTGTGGTATTCAGGTGGATGAGACTTTATGCTGTCTAATAGTTCACAGAAAGATTCTCTCATGTAATCTGAAGTGTGGGAACAAAGAAATTAAGAACAGCATTCACAGGCACAGAAATTCTCAAGAGATAACCTTCTGAGATTTGGTAAGCGGAAAAGTAAAACCATGCCTAGTAAAAATAGAAAGGAAAAAAGAGAATTGTGGATTTAGACTTTGTTTATTTAAGAGGCTTCAAACGTTGTGTATTTAGAGATTTTCCCATCAGCCTGTTTTATTTATGTCAGTGTTTGGTTCCTGTACATGATGGGTCTGATGAGGAGCAGCTGAAGGAGTTGGGGGTGTTTATCCTGGAGAAGAGGAAACTCGGGGGGAACCTTGTCACTCTTTGCAACCACCTGACAGGAGCTTGTAGCCAAGTAGGGGTCGACCTCTCCTCCTAAACAACAAATGGCAGAACAAGAGGAAACGGCCTCAAGTTGCACCAGGGCAGGTGTTACTGAGTATTAGGAAAAATTTCTTCACCTGCTGGGTTGGAACTGGGTGCCCAGGGAAGTGGTGGAGACCCAATCCCTGGAGGGACTTCAAAAACGTGTAGATGTGGTGCTTGGGGACACGGTTTAGTTGTGGACTTGGCAGTACTGGGTTGACAGTTGGACTTGATGACCTTAGAGGCTTTTTCCAACCTAAATGATCCTCTGATTCTATGATTTCTACTGCCTGAAGAGTATAATTCACTAAATATGGTTGGGGAAAAAAAGGCAAAGTTTCACTAATAAGAATTTCACATAGACTATTAACTGAAAACTTCCAGGAGTCATTATTAGTTGCAGGGGTAAGGGTCAGGTCTCTTTGTGGATATATCTTCTCTTGGCTTTCAGCCTAACAGCTTTAGGGGACATTAGCTTGGAACTGAGCAATATAAGCAGAAACAATTCTGTTGCTCCTGCCTGGTGGGAGCTCACAGATGCTTGTAATAAAAATTGTTAAAAATTGTTTCATTAGTTTGCAAAAAGCAGATTTCTTGGAATACTCTACGTTCTTTTGCCAGGAATACTTAATTTCTTTTATGCTGTGTGTCTGACAAGCTCTAGCAGAAGCTACCTCACAATTAATTATGATGATGCATAGGACTTAAAATGACCAGTCAGCATTTTTCCATTTGCATGTTGAAAACAAAAGGAAATTGGATCGAAAACAATGTGGCATTTAATGCAACTGTTCCTTTAAGTGGCACATTTTTCCAGAAGATAAAGAGATATCAGCCTCTTAGAATTACATAATATCCCAGACATAAGTAAAACTAATCAGATATGCCACGTGCCCTCATTTTGTAAGTGCAATAGCTCATTTAGCTGTTAGCAAAACCTTGCTTAGTGATGCATCAATAATTAGAAACTGTCACTGTCTGTATATGGATAACACTTTTTCTCCCTCTTGCTATTTTGATATTTGGGAATATCACATTTCATCTGTCCTGGAGTGCAAACAGAGTTGGACAATTCAAGATGTCTTTATGGAATTTTTAAAATATCACAAAGTGAAGTGTAGAATCTTTATACTGACAATTAAAAACACATTTTTATCCTATAGGCACATAGGGAGGGTTGCTCTTGAGGTAACACATCTGCAAAACAGCCTACTCTGTGTAGTGTTGAATATAATTAATTTTCGTACAATTTGGGAGTGTGTATTTTAGAAACAAAGATTTTCTTACTTGAATGGAATATTTGTGCTTAAACCTGCTTGGAAGGTTAGTAGGAAGCTGCTTACTGGTGATTTTTTAGCGGGCAGGCTTCTCTGAGCTCTTAGCTGTTCATCCATTAGACGGAATGGGCACAAGGAAGGGCTCGGGGAAGTTACGGCTGTCAGTAACAAAACTGCCAGAAATCATTAAACCACTGCCAGCCTGGGTTGGAAACAAGATGGGCAGTCTTGCTGGATGGCAGTGTTGCAATATCCTTTTCTTTGCAGATCAAAAGAGCGTCTTTGCAAACCTATGTTTTTGCAGACACCTTTTATGAGGACGCAGTTCCTCTGTTCTCCAAGGCGTGTGTTTTATGTGCAGCAGCACTTTGTGTGTAGCCTTCATCACTGGCTCTGCTGTTGCATTTCAACTGGGAGTCAAAGGAAGGACAGTACATCCCATCCATATGTACAGATTTGGAGTCAGGCACACTGCATGAAACTAAATTTGATTCATGCTTGGAAACTTATCCTGTTCTTTGTAATAGTTTTTATATAAAGAAAAGAATCTCGACTAAACTATTATTAAAATAGGCAGATTTAAATAAAAGCTGTTGTAAACATTCCAGCAGCTCTGTGGTGGTGGTATATGCAAGGTTTTAGTGACTCACCTGTGGTCTTCAGTTGGAGTAGGTGGGAGAATTTCCCTTTTCCTTCATAGAGATGTGTAAGTGGATAGTGCTGAACATTTTCTGGGCAACACCAAGCTATGCTCTTCCACTAAAAATGATGGTGGTGCAAAGATCTGCTTGTCTGAAGTCTAGACAAGATAAAAACCCAAGTGGAAGTGAGATAACTCAGGTAAATGGAGATCTGGGAGGCACAGAAAGCCTGGAAAACTCTCCATGCTGAGGAGAGGACAATGCAGATCTGATTTAGGATATTTACATCTATTCAGATTTGTGAATAATAGTCCTTAAAGATGATTTGGTGACACTGTTTTTTCAGTCTGCTCATTGCAGCCATTTGTCTGTGAAATAATTTATTTATACCCATATGAACCCCACGTTTTGACACTGCAGTGCAGCAAAATGTCCTATAAGTCCAAAGGCTGCTTGGAAGCTCACAGGTAAGTCTTTAGTGCAGCTGTTCACATTACTTAATGGTAACACCTTCAGAGAGTAAATTACAGGATTTCTCCACAGGAAGGTTTGGCTCTCTATTCACTGGTGATCAGACAAATTCGGAAAGCCCTCCTTGTCACAGCCTCAGACAGTGCAGGTCACTTAAGGTATATTCCAGCCACCGGTTAGCTGTAAATATCTAGGAACTCTACAAATTTCAGCTGACACTAAACCAACACTAAGATTTGGTTTTGATGTGTAAACTAAATATTTCCAATTATTTTTTAATGGAAATCTAAAATAATGAAATAATAATCTAGGACTTGAGAAATTCTCTGGACAACATACTCATCTGTTCCAAATTCCTACTGTCTCCAGTCTGGTGGGATTTCAAAACTTTATTCAAAGACTAGCTGCCTGAATAATTAGGAAATGTATTGAAGGTGCATGATGTAATGGATTTACATGCATACATATAAATGTGAATAATGGGATGACTGTAAGAATAGCCCTTGTCTCAGGTGGTTCCTTGACACGCAGAGCCAAGACATTCACTCCCACACATGGGCTCTGGAGGGGAAATTTCCTTTTCCTCCTGCTATATGTAAAATATGACAGAGGATTTTTTTAAAACCAGTGCTCTTTGTTATTCACAATCCATAAATATTTATGGGCTGTAAGAAAATACACCTGCTACTTATTGCTCCATGTGAAACAAAAGCCTGGAAAAGAAAATGCTGCAAACCAGAGGAGATGCTGAAACGTATTTTGTCAATTACTGATAAGTACTGGAAGCTTAAATGAAATTTTTCTGAGACAAGATGCAAAAAAGATAGTGGCAAAGTTAAGCCATGCCCTTCAAGGACCTGACTCCAAAGGCTTTACTTAGTAGAAATCATAAGGGATAACTGCAGCACTGTCAGAAATGGATGACAGTTGTGTAAATTGGAAAAGTAAACTCTTCTCAGTATGTTTTCAGAGGTGATTGTGGGTAATCTGTGTAGACAAAGCTGCTTGAGGAACCCCTTTTATTACAGGGCTAAGGGGGTTTTATGATCCGTCTCACATCAGCCAGCATCTGACCATGCACTGGTTGATACATTAAACTGAGAGAACTCTTGGTGTCGATGGCCTGTGTCTACATTGCATTCAGTGTGCAAGCATTTGAATTAAATTTGGATTTTGGTGCCATGTAGCCTCACTGGCATGCAAAATACTCCAGACTGCAAAAGTACATCTGGGAACAAACCTTTTTTGAATGCTGAACTTGTGGAGTCTTGGCTACATGATTCTCAATACAAAAATTAGCTTTTTGAAGGATTCTAGAGAAAATGTGCTTAGTTTTGTTAATGAAGTACCTACACTAAAAATTCATAATGTTTACTAGGATGAAAATGATTAGGTAAAATTAAGCTACAACTTTATAATAAGATATCTTCCCTGGAGTTTCATAGAAGAAACCTTCTTTGTCCCCACGTGTTAATATGACCCACAGGTCAGAGACAGCTGTTTACTGTCTCTGAGGTAGACACAGTCATTTCCTATCCAGGGTTTATGAAGATGGAGCTGCTGCAGTGGCATTTTCTGCAGCTCTAGCCATTTTTACTAAATGTGAATTGTCCTACTTACATGGTGAATAACAGGAGATAATACTGTATCTTACAACAGGAACATGAATGATTGCAGTGTTTCAAAATCTATTGTGCAGTAAAGAGCAGCAGTATACTATGATCACACTTTCCATTGCCAGGAGCACCCTATAAACTGATTTGAGAACTTATTTGAGTTGTTCTTGTCTCAGCTTCTGAATGTTTGCAGTGGTATCTGATAGCTTTACAGCAGTGCAGGGCTTCTGAAATGGCAAACTCCAGTCCAGGAACTGCCTCTGTTTACAAGCATGTGATGTCTGTAACTTTTCCGTGGGGAGTCCTGGAATTCCTACCTGTGACCTGGGACGAAGCTTCCCCAACAATGACAGACCTCTGAGCTTTGAGGTTTTTGTTAGCACGTCTGGTAAAGCTGAAGTTGGCTCATTGCTCCCACTGAGCAGAATGTGGTAAGGTCTGATCAGACCTTGGTAAAAATTAGTGATGCTGGCAAAATTAGCTTCTGGTCCTTGAAAAATACTCATCGAGTGGTCTTCTAATAGTACATTGTAATTCAGCTTAAAGAGCTTAATCAGAATCTATTATGTGCTGCTAAAGTGGCTCAATAATGGAAGGCTGATTCATAACCGTCATAATCACTTCATTGCAATTTTATTTTAGATCTATTTTACTTCTTGCTTTAGTGCTCAGTAGAGTCTTCATAGCCAGAAAAACCTTCAAATTAAATGTTTGTAGTATTAAAATTTGGGATTGTACCTATGAAATAGTAAACCACTTAACTGAAGGGCAGTACACTCTTTATTTTATTGCTTCACTTGCATTTGTGGTGTAAAAAGAGTTTCTTACTGACATATATTTTTACCTATTTTATATCATCTTGAAAAATCCAGAAGGTGAATTTTTTGGGGGAAGCGTTTCATTTTTGAGAATGTTTTGCTTGCTGTACTGCTCTACTAAATACTGGCTTCCAGTATTGTCTGTTAGAAAGCACAGCTAAATTTGTAAAATAGATTATAATAATACTCAATTACCTCATCTCCTTTCCAGGAAATATTTCCTCCAAAATGAGGTGTGACAACAATCAGAAGTGTAGTTAGAAATCCCTCTGGTGACCCTGGGGAAACTGCTGCACTTAATTACTCTTACTGCTCCTTTGCTGTTGTTACCTTTCCCCATAGTTGAGCTTCTGTAGGAGGTCATGAGATGATTCTTAGTCTTCTGTGGAACTCCCTTTGAATTACTACTGAAGGGTGATTTTATATGAAAGACACATGATCCATCATAATGTCTCTTCTGTAGGGGTCAGGTCAGGTCCTTGTGGGTGACTGTCAAAATCACTGTGTAGCTGTTCCTGGAACTATTGTATATCCATGCTCAAATAATGTGTTTGAAATTTATGGTTGTATGATCTTGAAGTTGGCCTGTTCCTGTGGTATTTGTTCAGGTTTCACATTTCTCATTGGCTCAGTAGCAGTATCCAAATGTGCAGACAAAAGACAACCTTCGAGGGGGCTCAACTGATGACCATCACTCTCGTTCTTTGGGGAAGGCAGAGCTGTCTGATCACCAGTTCAAGGCTTTAGATGTGCCACTGATCTACTAACTGATCTATCTATCTCAGCTTATCAATCAGACTGATGAGAATAAAATCTCTTCAGCTTTCCTCCAGAACAAAATGTGTGTGCAGCTTTGTAGAAAGGACTTTGAATTTGTGCATTGCTGTGTAAGTGAAGTAACCTGCTATGGTATTGTATTGGGACGGAGTGGATTAATTTAATTAATCAATCTTGATTTAAATCCTGGCTTTCAAGTAGCCTCTATTTGCATAATTGATTTAAATTTTGCTTTGCATGCTACCGTCTCATGATGTATCTAAAGAAAGATTGATTTTTAGTTGTTAGTAAGCATTGATTTTTCAATGAGATACACTGTGAATTAAACTGATTATTTCTGTTTAGGCGGAGAAGGTTTTGAGGTCTTTTTTGTGTTTTCTTCTGTTGTTTTTTAAATCTTTGAAGATATCACTCTCATGCAATGATTTGATTATACTTATTTAAAAGAAAAAACTCCAGGCAGGAGCAGCACAACTGCTCCGGACAGAATAAGAAGTGGCTCAATTATGTTGCTTACTTCCTTTTTCAAAATAAAGGCAAGGATGGTGTTCTAGTGGTTGACTTCAGGTTGAAGGAACGGGATAGGTTTAGAAGAGATACCTGAGAAAGCCTAACAGAGAGTTGTGTTTTGGAAGGGAAGAAACAAAGAGATTTTCTATATATTCAGCATTGTGGTGGCATGTATGAGGCTTTGAGAAAAACTGTAAGAAGAGTAACTGCATTTGTAGGAAACAGGAGCAGAAAAGAGAAATGTAGAGAAATTAACTAAGAGGGGAGATGAATTAAACCTTGGAAGAGTCAGAACCTTGAGCTTAGTACTGAAAGTAATGGATAGCTTTATGTAAATTTTCTTTTAATGGGTGACCATTGTGACATGGCCAGTGCGGGTAAGGAGGGTAATTATTCTGGCAGCTATATTTTAGATGTATTGGAGCATGGGGAATAAGACTTTAAGCAGGAATTTGCTGTAAATGATGCAAGTAATGTGAAGCCTGGGACAAGTATTTCAGTGGATGGATTGGAAAGGACAGGGTGGATATTGGAGATACCACAGAAAAGTACGATGACGGTTTGAGCTGCGATCAAGTGATGGAGAAAAGAGTTGAACGGGCCATGAAATTTCAAATCTAGAGAATCGAGAAAGATAGTGGTATTGTCAACAGTGGTGGCAAGGAGGTGAGAATTCGAAGAAAAGATAAGAAGTTCAATTTTCAAGAGTCTGACATCAAAATCGTGTGTTTGAGAAGCAGGCAGAGAAGTGAGATAGCCCGCAATGTAAGGGGAAATGAAAGATGTGAGGGAAGATTGGTGATTCATCAGTGTCGAAATGGTGCTGGAAGCTGAGGTCAGGTGAACCTGCTGAGATGGGAGTAGGAAGGAGGAGGACTGGCTGAGATTTTGCACTGGAAATCAGTGGAAGCAGAGGGAAGAAAATGTTGACGTGTCAAGTCCTGCAGTGGACAGCTAAGGTAGGAAAGAGTATGAATACCAAGTGTTAAATAGCTGAGCCACAAATCAAATACCTGAATAAAAACCTTACTGATTTCCATTTTAGAATGTCTTTTGTATACATTTTCACAGGACCTTCTTTGCTGTAGGTGGCTAATGAGAAAATCAAGCTTCTTTGTTAGTGTCTGTCAGGCACTTTTTACCATGTGTAACATACCCCATATCACTCTGTTTTAAAACCTCTCGCTGTGCTTCCAAAATGTGAAGAACCACTGTATTTCAGATAGCTTCTTGGGATGGAGGGAGCAGGGCAGGGTCACTGCAACACTGGCCTGAGTTCAGGTGCTGCTGATGGAACCTGAGCTTCCCTTAGCTTGCAACGAGAACACAAAGTGCCTTTGCTTGCCTGCCTTGGGTGTTAAATTTCTCCCTGAGATCCTTTTCTTCCAGCAACACAGGCAAGAACGCCAGGGTTTTATCATAAATTGTAAACAGTCAGCAGCTCTTCACATGCATGAAAATAATTTGATTAGTGACCTTTGAGAGAAATGTACATGTATTATCTTTAATTTATGGAGCAAGTAAATCTTGAGGGGCGCTTACATGATGGGTTGCCCCCAAGTCTCAGATACCTTATGGCAGGACTTCTGAACACATCCAAGAAATCCACAATTCCTTCTGAGATACTAAATGTTACTTTAAACATTGAGGAAGAAATAATTTTTTTAAAGCTTATTAAAATGTTATATGAATATTTTTCAAATACAATTTATATTATCACTGGTGCATAACTTTTCAAATGAATAATTCACGGCAACGAGTCGTCACTTTTGATAATCTGTAGTGGTGTGTTATGTTGGTTCTGCTGAGAGATTAACACTTATGGCCTAAGGAATAAAACTAGAGAATCTAATCCATTTGTTTGCCTATTCACAGTGACAGATATTTTCTTAAATTAAAACCTCTTAGTTTGAATTCTGAGTCTTTAAATTGAATCTGTTTTAGCTCATTTTAGACTTTTATAAAACAGGATTATGATATATAACATATTGCAGGCCAAGAAGTATGGAGACTATTGATTTTCAGCACAGTTTTCCTATCACAGACACTGAAGAATGTTTCTAACAAAAATTTATAGGATATTAAGCAGAGAAATTGTTTCAAAAGGCCATTGGAAGATACAGGAAATAGGATAGACCGTGTCTGTTAATAATTGGGTGTTATAAATTTTCTGAAAAGCAGCTGAATTTGAAATGGTTTTTCATCACACATTATGATGGCACATCTAATACAAAAGTAGGCAAAAATGTAAATGTAAGAATATTGGTTTAGTAGTACTAGTTGGACCCGATCCACATCATGCTGTAAAAGTATGCATTTAATGATAAATAGTGATGTAGTAGAAGTTAGGTTTTACCAGAGAAAACACTAACATATATGTAAATTATATAGTTTATGTCTGTTTGACGTCTTCCATTTATGATTAGTCGAGTTTTAACTTTTGTAACAGAAATGTTAGTGTTGTATGTTATTGCTTTTCTTGGTTGGTTTACATCTGGAAGGAACAGGTGACCCACTGGAACTGTCTCCTGGCAGATACTTTGCAGTATTGCACAAATGGTGCTGAATTTAAGGAATATGCAGGTCACAGAATCATTTAGGTTGAAGAAGTTCTCCAAGCTCATTGAGTCCAACCATTAAACCAGCACTGACAGGTCCACCACTGAACCATGTCCCCAAGAGCCACATCCATGTGACTTTTAAATCCTTCCAGGAATAATGACTCTGCCACTGCCTTGGGTGGCCTCTTCCAATGCTTGACAACCCTTTCTGTGAGGAATTTTTTCCTAACATCTAATTCCAACCTCCCCTGCTGCAACTTGAGATGAGTTTCTCTTGTCTTATCACTTGTTCCCTTGGAGAGGAGACTGACCCTCACCTGTCTATGTGGAACATGTTCAAAAGACATGGATGTTGATTAAGGTACATAACCTAATAATTAAACCTAATAATTAAACCAATTGCCTGTTGATCCTAAAAACCCAAACTGAAACAAAAGCAAACAGACAAAACCCACACAATCCAAACACTTATTTTCTTGAGTCATGCACTTCTGAAGAGATAGGACTATTGTTTTCAGTGTGAGGTAGCCTGTCTAAATAGTACTCTAAATAGCCCTCAAAACAATTGTTTTAAACCTTTCTCATTGCAGCAGCTAAGAGGAGTGGCAAATCAGACAAAAATGCAAGATTATGTAATAAGTGGAGATGCACCTTCCAAAACTGGGTGTGAATTTGGTCATAAATTAACCTGGTCACACATTGGAGGGCGGAAATCTCCCAGGATACAAGTGACCTTTAAGCATAACGTGAAGAAAGGCATGTCCTTTTTAGGCAGTAGTGACTATTACAACTATTTGTTTAAAAAATACATTTTTACATTAGATGTCATTTTAGATTAGTGCTTGGCAAAACAAGTTGCCCGGTTTTGGCACCTTTTAATGGAAACTGTGGTACCTCATAGAAGATATAATAACCAAACCTTTACTTGGAAAAGTTATGCTGCTTGTGGTCCACAGCATAGAAATTGTACATGAAGTTCTGAAGAGAGTAACTGGCCAAGAGATACAATACTACATCAGAATTGGAATTGATCTGTGGTGTAGTTCAGCAAAAGATATTTCTATTAATTTATGTCTTCCTGTGTCAGTGAGGCTTCAAACAGCCTCACAAACAGCCTGTGACAAGAGGCTCCCACTTACAGTGCATGAACAGGGAACAATCTCTCAAAGTTGGTTTGTGAAGTGTGTAGTGCAGCTATTAGATGACCTTAGGTAAAATGCCAGGATTGTACTTAAGGATTGCAGTTGGTTAATATTAATAAATCATTCAAAACGTGGGGCTTTGTGGTTGGTGTTTTTTATATTTTCAACTAAATGCTGTGGTTTAATTCCGACAAAGTCTTACATAAAGGAGCGAGCTTTATGAGTTATTACTTTAATAAGCAATGAAACGGTAATTAAATAACTTGAATTTGTTTTCTGAACCAGAATTGGCATTCAGTCTATACTTGAAAATGACTGGTAGAAGTGAAGAATCAGATACTGTTGCAAGTTTTGCTTTAAAGTTTTTTCAAACTGAATAGGAAGGATCATTAGAGTTACCATTGGATCTTGTCACTGTCCTGCCTCTGCAACACTACTTCCCAGCCCAGTATGATTTTGGAATATAGTCCCTGATTGCAGGATAAAAGAGAAAAACTTCCTTTAAAAAAAAAAATCACAAAACAAAGAAAGAAAACAAACAAAAAAAAAATGAACCCAAAACCCCCCAGTATTATTCATGAGTCTGGTCTAATGTGCCTAAATCAGAAGTAAATGTATAATTAACCTTTTTTTCATGATAAATTAACATTAATTTTCTTAGGATTAGTGGGAAATAGCATAATATAGGGCAGGTTTAGCATTCACAGTAACTGTCACTTGGGACCTTTAACACTCTTAGAGGATTAGCGCAGCCAGTGATTCATGCTGTTACCATGCACACAGAAATAGTGTGTAGCTTCTGACCATCAGAGAGGCTTTCCTAATTACTAGCTTTTACAAGTGAGCATAGAAAGATTAGAATATAAAAATGAGGAAGATGGCTTCAGAGTTCTTCAGAGAACAAGATAAAGTACGCTCTTTCCCCAGTGAGTAGTTTAATTTTTGAAGGAAATTTTGCAGTATTGTTCGAGAATGCATCATTAGGAAGATAATTAATGAAAAGGTCTGTTGTTAGGGCCTAAGTGAGTGTGCTGTCTGTATATTCGTCCCTCTCTTTTCTCTTTTACAAGGGCATTTCTTCCTTGTCTTATTAATCTGAGCATTCTTTATGCAAGGAAAATGATGAATAATTTTTGAAGAGTGGGAAAGAACAGTTGAACTTGAAAAGCACTGGTTGAAAGTGTACAGCTTTGATGGTATTGAGAAACAGGCCAGCTCTGTTTAGGTACTGAAATACAGACTCAGTGCTTAATTTTCGGAATCCAAGAAGCCAGAAGCAGAATTCTTTTGCTTAAACACTTGAACCAAAATAGGAAGTGAAAACACAGATGCTTTAGAAGCATTGTTCTGGGAAGTCACATTAGCCACCAGAAACTCCTCCCCCAGCTGTGCTGTGATCCGTATTTCTCTCAGGCCTGGCACTGAGAGCTGTGGTTCAAAAGTTAACGACAGATGCAGTTTGCCCTGCCTGGTGCTGCTCCCCAGAGCGTGCCCCCAGACAGTGGCTGTGGCTCAGCAGAGGTACCGTGCTGAAACGTTGTGTAACACAGCCTTAGATCTGAGGCCGTGGATGAGAGAGAAATCTTGCAAGCAACTCATTGCACCTTCTTTTCTTGTCCTTTACTGAAGGTGGAAGAATTTCTTGTCCATAATACATCAGCTCTGACCTGCTCACCTGGGGCTCCTCTGCACCTCCTGTGCTAAATATCAGCCCATCTAGGAGGCAGTGTGGAACTGCACCACCTTGAACAATACCTCATGCTTACTGCCAGTACACTATTAATATATCAAACATGACCTTTTGCAACCTGGTGAGCTCTGCTTCATGACTTAGAAAGAAAAAAATAGTGGGGTTCATGGCTCCTCTCTGAATATGAGACTGCAGATTGTTTGGGCCATTAATCCACGTCGGCCACCAGTCATCTGCATGCTCCTGGCCGTATTCCCTTTTGCACACAGAGTTATTGTTCATATAGATTTCAAGAGTTTTAACAGATTAGTCCGGGTTTTGTGGAAGTCCTAGAAGTTCAGATGCTACCGTGTAGGCTGCCATATGTTCATAGATCTCAGACATCTGGAAGCCCAGCTGGGACTGGTGTGCACTTAAGATCTCGTATAGCCACACACAGGGAACACTGGGAAGTGCTGGATTCCCTCCCTCCACATGTGCTGCACAGTTGGCTTGTGCATGGTGGTGTCCTGAGCTTGTTGAGCTGGTTCACTGCACATGGTCAGGAGTACCTGAAATTTGTCTTCCAGTTTGTTTTCTTTCTCTAAATCTTGGTATTTTGTGCAGGACAGCCTGGGTTAATTTAAATGGATAAGGAGAAATAATTGTCCCTGTGTAATATATCTGGGGGCTCAGGACTTTGGAGGCAATGTATTTGAATACATAGGGCAGAGGCCACCATTACAGACGTAAATTCAGAGCACCTTTTGCACTTCAGTGTAATTTTTCTAGGTTTTCATCTTAGAAGCAGAGATCAGCATGGGAACTGCTCGGTGGGACTTTCTTTACCAGGATCACCTAGAATGCTGAACTTGTATGGCATGTGTTAAAAACGAGCCTTTTAGTGTTTAATGTTGGAGAAATTGTTCAAAACCAGTTTTATCTATAGATTGTTGCTGCAGTGCTTTCAAGGACAGTTTCATCCTGGGTTATCGGCTGTTTTTTAAGTGCCAGTTGCACAAAGGCATATTTAACTTGTGCACTCAGTTTACTTTATAGTCAGATTTGTATCTGTATTTTTATCTGTATGAACAGATAAAATTTGCTTGTTGTTTGGAATAGTTCCTTTTATGTAAATTCTTCATCTTCTCTTAGACTCCCTTACCTCTGTTACATGTCAAGCAAGAGTGTGACCATAGGGCAAAATGTCTATATGGGAAATAGAAGTTGAGTGTGGGAAGGGGCAGCTGGGCTTCGTTGTCTTTTAAATTACAAGTTCCATGGAAAGCAGAAAGTGTTTAGCACACATCTTCTGCTGGATAAGGCTATAGAACTGCATCTTTTAGGCAGTTCCTTTCTGAACTCTGCCCAAGATAAAACCTACATGTAAATATGAATCCCGATAATACAAGGGGGTTTCAGACGACACCTAAATGGTTGCATGAGGTTATATATGTAATTATCTGAAAACCCACAGGCACACCTACACATAAAGTTCAGCAATTTGTGTATGGATGTATAGGATAAAGGTCTTCATTTTCATATTAAAGTACCAGAGAGATGGTGGGTTTGTGTCGTAATTAAGTCTTTATAATATCAAAAAGAAATTACTGTGCTCCAATCTGAAAATTCATTGTGTGGGTAAACGCTTCTTTTTGCATAGAAACTGTTCTTAATTAATAATCTGTTTGATGGATTATTCGTGCCGGGCTGGATTGGCATCTGCACTTTGGACATGATGTACCTGATTGTACTAACAAGTTATAACAACACGTATCAACTGCTGTGATTACCATGTTGCCACTGTTTTCTGCAGATGTAAAGATACATAATTCAAGCTGACAAGCCCAAAGATTTTATTGGAATGACCTGTGATACCCTAAGTTCTCATTAATATACAGCCAAATGCACAATATCAATTAAGTATAAGATACAATCTCCGGGCTTCTTAACATTAGCAGCAGTTAAAATTAGTAATTCAGCAGAGGTTCTTATTATTTTATTTTCCTACCATGTTGAAATGAAAAACTTTGCAGTACAAAAGCTTTCTTAAAAATGTGTGGTTTTGAGTAGTCTGTTCTTTTTTGTGTTTTCGATTTTTACATTAGTATGTACTAGGAGTAAATAGCATTTAAAATGAAGCCATTGTTTATTCACAAATCAAATAAGCTACCGACAGCTGCCCTAGTGGCTTCCTCATTCACTTAAATTAATGCCTAAGGCCTTGGGGTGAATAGTCTTCTGGGGAGAATGTGGGCATTTATTTTCGATTTCCATTCAGTGTTGGGTCTTTTAATGCCAAATCCTATTTAATGTGCACTTGTTTTGTTGAACTGTGTGCAAATTTATTCTATGGACAACTTGACAGAATTCATACTATTACAGTCACATACAATTTGTACTCAAAAAATAAGGTCTTTTCTTTTGAACACGCAGCCTACAATTCTCTCTTTATTTTGGTTTAAGATCGTCATAGCTCTGAGAGTAAGTCCTACACAATAGTAGGTACTTTTTAACTAAGCTTGAGGTTTGATGTTTTGGATTACTTCCAAGCCCTGTCCATTTAATCAGGATTTTCCTGTGCCCTCAAGTGTGGAGACAGTGCTGTGATGGATACAGTTCAAGAACTTGAGGGGGAGGGTAGTTTTGCTGGCCTCAAGTATCCTCCTTTTCTTTCCACCCCCTCCCCCTCATTTGGAAACTGCATAAATGTATTTGGACGTTTACATTATGTCAGATTGGCAACATTAATTAGACCCTATGTCCACATAAGGACTTACACCCTGTGACAAAAAGGAGATGAGAGGATGTAGGAGTGCTAATGACTCTGTAACCTAGTGGTCAGCCTTCTCCTGGGGAAGTGGAGTACAGTTCCAGTTCTGCTCCAAGGATTGTTCTGCATTTAACAGAAATAATTGAATCGGATGACTGTCACTGTCTCATTCTCTGTCCTGGCGCTGGGTTAAAATGACCGCATTTTAACAGCACAGAGTTTATTAAGCGAGTTCAAATAAATTCCAGTAGACTTTAGGATTCTTAGGTCCGGGAGAGAGAACTTTTGTGGATCCTGTGGGATGTTGTTACCAGCTAAATGGAAAGCTGCCTTGCCCATTAGGTTATGGACAAGTGCAGAGGTTGAACTTGGAATACAGTTTAGCGATGTGAGAGAGGCAGCATGGCCGTGACCGAAGTCCTAAGGTCTAACCTCAAACATTTGAAAACTTTAGGGCTGTAAATAAAGTGTTTTGGGCTTTGTGTCTCTCTGGTAGCAGCTGAGAAAGGGATCTGGAACTTCATAATTCTGAGTTAAGTGCTTAGCATAGCACAGATATGTTTGAAAGGTTGCTGGAAAGCTGCTTCTAGATGGCTGCTAAGATAGAACTGCATTTAAAGTTGAGAAAGAAACCAAGGGCCAGAAATTTGACCTTCTGACAGTCCCTCGGAGGGAATGTAATTTTCCTTCTTTGCACCTGAAACTCTCACCCGCTTTTGTTTATGAGCTCCATCTAAGTCTAGATGTGACGCAAACTTTTAAGTATTAATCTCTAAAAGATGACACCTCTTTTGGCTGCTCTTTTGCATGCTTTGCTCTCTCCTCTGTCTTTGCATGTTCTCAGATTTGCATACCCGTGCCTGAAATGGAAGGTGAAGTGTCCTTCTCAGGTTGTTTCTCTGCCTTCACATTTCTGCGGTTTCCGTAGTCCTTCTGATACGGGTAAAGATCATAACCCCTCTGCTGTTTGATGTTCAGTCTTACTTCAGCTTCTGGATTTAGAAAGGAGGGGTCTCAACCACTGTAGACTCTGTTGGCTCCGATTTTGCTGTGTTTTTTTTCCCTTAAAAAGTGAAGTTGGTCCTAACCCATGCTTCAGTTCCCAGATTCCCCAGTTTACAGCAGCATGAAAATGACATGACTTTGAAAGCTTTGCAGAAGCCCTGCATAGTTCTAATAGCATCTGTGCTGTGACAGGAGTGTTGTCAATTTTAGGGGTTTTTTTCCACGTTAAAAGCTGTAAGCAGCAGCTGAGAGGTGGAGGTTGTGTTCTTTCCTCAGTTATTTTTTGGGCTGGGGCTTTGATTTGTGTCAAACACCTCCACCCCAGCAGCTTTAACAGGGCAATTTTGCATTTGCTTTATGTGCACTTGCTTGGAAAAGGTTGTCTTTGTAACCATAAGGGCCGTGAAACAGTGGACAAATTTGTTTAGCCCGCATATGTGAAGAGACGCATTTCACTTCCTCTTGAGGTACTCAGAACAAAGTGATTTTTGGAGTTGCCATACTTCCCCAGCTACCACTACCTCAGAATGAGCTGCTCTAGAAAAAACATAGGGTTTTTTTTTGAGAAAAATGACGTGAGGTAACCTGGTGCACCGTTTTGCTCTCAGTGTGCTTTTTATTTTCATAACAGTTTATATTTTGAAAGAATTAATGGTTGCAATTCCTCCAGCTCAGCCTGTAGTAGCAGATTTGTCTGTGCTTGCTGGAATATTAGTTGCCCTTAGTTTGCTTTATTGTAGTGGTGTCCAGAGAAAGGGTAACAAGTGGGCAATGTACAGTAAAAGTTTGTACTCATAAGAAACGGGAGGAAAATGCTTGAACAACTTTTTACATCGATATTTTGTAAATCTTATTTTCAGGCTCAGCATGCTTCATGTAAAAAAAATTATCATTTAATGCTTTTAGATATCTTTTGGGCAGTGCTTCTGCATATTGTGTGAATACTTTCCTGGAGTGTGGATGCAGAAAGACCCTGTTTCTTTAACAGAATCAACAGCTCCTTGCTTGGAGTGTCTGCCACTGCAGGCATGTCTTTGGGGGTCTGTACTCGATCTCTGTGCTGATCTCTGCACTTGTCTCTGCAGTGGCCCTTGTGTCAAATTGTTCTGAAGGAAAACAGTCTTCTGGCAGTTAAAGCTGATCTTTCTCTCCTTTCCTGGAGGACAGAGCTGTTTCCTTCAAGTTTGCCAGCTGGAAGTATTTTCCATCTTAGATTAAACAACAGGAGTATTAAACAGTGGGAAAATAGAAAATAGTAGTCAGTGACCCATCAGTGTTTTACCCATAAAATCTATGGAATTTTTCTTCTTGACTTCCATGAGAATCAGCTAAAACTCCAGGGCCTTGGTCAAACAAAGTACCTGCATGCCGAGTTACTGTGCCAGCCCTGATGTTTTCCTCTTCTTGAGAGTCTAAATATGTTGGATCTGGACATGAGGAAAGGAATTTAGTTATAGTTATAAAATCAAATAAGAAGAATCTTTCTTTGCATTGAAAAGATGTTTTGAGGATATGAAAAGACCAGGTTCTGTTGGACCTAGTCTCAGTGTCAGACCTGTAGTACAGATTCCTTTGTGACATTCACTCCAGTCCAGAGGATGGGTAAGGTTAGACCAGATGATTCTTCAATGTCACTTCCAGCTGGGGCTGCTCTGTTCTATCAGATGCATTCCAAAGGGAATTTACCCAAACTTGCCTGTTCCTTGGAAGTGCATTATTTACTCTCTGAGCTAGAGAGGGGTAGCATCTAGTTCTGCTTGACCCTTGTCCTTCTGCTCCCTAAAAGGGTGGCCTCTGTGCACTGTGGGAGTGATGCACTGCCTCTCACGTGCTTCTTGTTGTAGAGCCAAAACCAGCACATCATGATACGGATCTTCATCAGTTCATTATAGTTGCTGAAATTTTAAATCTTGCAATGGACTGGACTACAAAAGGAGTATGAAATTTCCATTAGCTCTTATCCCAACTGCCCTCTCATTTGCATGCACAAATGATAAATTCCATTTATTCTCTTGCCTGGGATATTGATTTTCTTTTTAAATTCCTCTTTCAGGGTACATATCATATCATATTCATTGCTCTTATGTGCACCTGCTTAAACACACCACCAAGAACCCCTAGGCTTGATACAGAGAAAACAAATCCTTTGTGAATTTTTAATTAACCTGTCTATATGATTTGAACTGAATAAACAAAATTTACTGCATATATTTCCATTAACTGGCCTTTTGTATTCTCACAGATCTAAGCAAAACCTTTCTGGGAGAAGACTCAATTAGCATTTCGATCTCTGTTTCACTTGAACAGTTCAGGCATGTTTTTAAGAATGTAGTCTTTTGTCTGCAGATAAACAGAGAATTAAAATCCAACCTAATGTGTCAACTAAATTAAAATTGGACGGATTACCCTCACCCATCAGACATCACCTCTGGAGCGTGTTTTCTCCGTGCAGTCTGAGAACTTAAGCTCAGACGTGGCTGTGTGTGGTGCATTGTTCTAGAAATACCACCAGGAAAGGAGTTTGTGGGTCCTTGGGTGCAGGGGAGACAATCCAGACTAGGTTACCACACCAAAGGAAGATGGGAGTGAATGTTAAACTACTCTTATATAGCAAAAGTCCCTTCCAATCCTTACGCTTTTTTCCTGTTTGCCCCCTTTCTGAACACACTGGCATAAAAGAAAGGAGTCTATAAACAGATAAAAGCCCTCATGCATTCTTTTTGGGAACACCTTTTTATCAGGTAAAAACTGGCTGGTACAGATCCATGCACTAACAGATGAAAATCTGAATTTTTATAAGCACAAACTATGCTGCTGTTTTAAACAGTGCTCTCCAAGATAAGGTTGTTCTTCCAGTAGACTGTAACACGTCATTTACTCAAGCGTAAATGTTGTTTTATAATGGCAGTGTCATTCATTCCACTGTTCCGATGTACAGCTGTAAACAGATCAATTCATTCTGGTTTTTAATTTGTCTTATGTTTTCTTTGGCATGTTACAATTTAAAAGGAATAATTAAGCAGCGATGTTGCACTGTATTATGCTAATACATTAGTACCAAGTTCAATATTTAGGAAAAACAATGATAAATATGGTGGCTCTAGAATGAACACCAGTTGTTTTTCCTGCAAAAAAATGAATCCAGCAGCATTCATTGACTGAGGTTAGCCTTGGGGTCTACAAATAAACATCCTACATTTACTTCAAATGTAGGCAAAATTCAGTTGACTCATTCTGCGAGCAGTTTATAAACATATTTTGATAGGTGTGTCCTTCTAAATCCTATACCAAATCAAATGCGTGTCACACAGCATGACCTAACATAGCTCAGAGCAAAGTAGCACATGCAGAATTCACGTATGCATTTGCAAAGGAAATAGTGTCTTTGTTCGTACCTTGTCTGCCGCTCTCTGTCTTTTCACCTTTGCCTTAACGCTCAAGATGTTTACACGAGCAGTCCAAAGCACTTCACCAATGTTGTTTGTAATCAAAGAGCTTTTGACCTTTCAAAAAAAATCCTACTGAGTTTGGCTTGTTTGTTTGTTTGGGAGGCTTTTGAATTCAGTGTGAAGTGCACGTGTATGCACAGATGAATAGAGGTTGAATCTTGAGGTCTCTTTACTAATTCAGAGTTCCCGCTAACCTTGAATGCCTTTAGATTTTTTTTGGAGCAAAAATTTTCTCGAGCAAACTGAGACCTATGTTTTGCTAGACCTCTGAAAACAAAGTCTCTTTTGTATGTGAAGTGTGTTTCAAATGCCTCATCACTAAAATCCCTACTTTTGTCCTTTGAGGCTCTTTCAACCACTCCTTTGCCTGGAGTGTAGTTATCTTGATGAGAATCTATAAAGCACTACTTTGACATGGCTTTTTTTGGCCCAGGAGAGGCTATTGTTGTACTAATAGCTCTAGAACTGTGTCTGAGACTTTCAAACTCCTTGGCTGGTGTTTAAGCTGCTTTGCTTTTGTGAGCATCCTTTTTTCTTTCTTTCTTTTTTTTTTTTTTTGTCCAGGAGATCATCAGTGTGAGAGCATCCCTGTGGGGTTACTGGTTCCTGTGGCTCTCAGTATCTAACACACACAGCTGTAAAACCTGCAGCCACTCTACTATGTAAACAGTGTTGCATAGTGGTTTCAGAACACTTCAGTTTATAACCTTTCTTTGAAAACCAACTCCCTTAATGATACTTAAACATGGGCTCCAGATGTGACAGTTAAATATACCCACCCCTTGGGAAATTATCTGTGTTGTTTTTTTTTTCTTTATTCATTACTAAGTGCCCTCTGCCATTTTTCACACTCTCCCTCCAATTGTCTCTCAGTCTCCCTCTGTACTCCACATTACAGCACAGACTGCTGTGTTTTGGTACTTACATTCTCATGAGGTAATGGAGGAACAGCATTATCAGCTTGCTTACTGTAGCATCTGAACAATGTCAAGTCTCACTGCACTTAATCCTGGTTACAGAATGCTGGTGTACAGCAGTATGTTGAGTTCCTTGTTCCACCGTATGCCCCATGTGTGTCTATGTGGTATTTTGTGTGTGTGGTATAATGTTGATGCATTTATGCACAGTAAGAACATGACCCATTAAATGTCATCTCGGTAAAACTGTGCAATTTTTTTGAGCAGTAAAGTCAAGGTTGAGTGTTTGTTTTTTTTTTTCTTTTCATTCCAAGTCAAGGATGGCTTAACTGAACAGTCATAAAAATAAATGGCTTCTGTGTAGCCATGAGTTTTGATCATGGATGGAAATATCTTATATCATATCTCAGCCACAGAGTAGTTTGCATTAGTTTTAAGAGTAGGTTTGTCTGAAAGACTGTTCTGTGAAAGTAACATTCCAAACTGGAATATTAAATAGCGTGCTAAGGGAGTTTTAAAATAATATTGCCATTGAAGAACATTAGTGACAAATAGGAATCTGATTAACTTCTTCGGAATTGTTGGACGATCCAAAGGCACTGAAATAATTTTCCCAGATGATAATGAATTTTGCATGTCTTTGTACTATTGAGGCCATATTTCACTTACCAGGCACTCTGTGTCTCTGGTTGATTGGGGCATTGACTGTTTTCTGGGTACTGGAGCTAATATACAAAGACCTACAGGGCAGCCCTGGTGCCATCAGACCTTTCGGCAGGGTCTGCCATCTACATTTGCTGCATTTTGGCTTCACACACCTTACCTGTAGATATCCTTCACCCAACTCCTTCCTCCCTTGAGTTCCATCACTGCAATGCACAACCTTCATGGAGGTCACCTCGTTGGAGGTCTGTTCTATTCAAACATTTCATCTGCTTTTTAGAAGTAGTCCTGGATTACGTTCCACTGAGATTATTTTTGTGTAATGCAATGCAAAGATGAACCTCATCGATCTCTGGGGCTTTTTTTATTGTCCTTTCATCTTTTTTAGTCTGTACTTTAGGGAACCACATTTTAATAATGAAAAACATCACTATGTTTATTAAATTAATGTAGGCAGTGACCTGGCCATTTATTAACATTTGTAATATACTTAGGACTCGATTTAGACAAACTCAGGTTACTGGCTTAGTAAACTAAGATCCTATAACAGAATTAATCATTCATAGTTGCTATTGACATATGCCTCTCTGCTTTCAGAGAGAACATGTTAAAATAGTAAGTAATTAAAAGCAGTAGGCATAAGAATATCATAAATCTGTGTATGGCTAAATGCCTAGTGGTCCATACTGCTTTGAAATTTCTGAATGTATGGTGGCTTAAAGAAAGTATATGGATTTTTTTTTTAAATAGTACAATGTATTTATAACCCATTTAGAATTATAACTAATAGCAAAGGAGACTTAGAGTAGTCTTTGTCATGCTGCATAATGTTGTGTATTGGTTTATGTTTTATGGATCATTGTTTTACCACTGGCAAGTGAAGTGTTCAGCCTTTTCAAGTTTGTTTCCTCAAAAACTATCATGGTAATTTTAAGAAGAAAAGACTTAACTGGGTTAAGAGTTCATTTGACCTGTCCACATTTGAAAAAAATTACCCTTGGTTTCCTCTGTAAATGTTACTGGGAAGTCTGTCAGACTGGGGACATGGTTTTGACTGATGAATTACTAACTGGGTGAAAATAAAAGTTTCAAACTTAGTTCGGACACCATTCAACACTTGTTGTTTTTTCTCCTAAAGTGCATGGAAAAGATTTCTTACCAGTGCATGAAGTTATCTTAAAAGCTTTGTTAGAATTCAGAATTGGGAATCCACAAAAGAATCCTTCTTTTAATACTGGTTGGGACAATGCCTAGGTCCGTTTATTTGCAATGTTAACAAAGACCTTAGGACATATCACATTTTTGTATGCCGTTACGGTTAACAAATTATCAGAGGACCCAATATTTCTGCTCAAGGTATTTTTTAAATCCCTTGGGAATACACTGATTTCATGTGCAGTCTGCCAAAGTAAAAAATACTTCTTGCCTAGATTCCATAGCTATAAATTGGAATTATAATGCTGCCCCTCTGATATATTAGGAGGTTAAATCATAAATCATTAATAATTTATGGCAGTAGGAAGAAATACACAGTTATTAAAAAAAACTAGAATTACTCAAACATCAAAATATAAAACCCTGTGTTTAGATCTGTTGATCTATGATTTGCCTGACTGAATTTTACTTTAAAACAGCTGTGGATAACAGGACAAAATAACCCCATGGGAAGATTCCAAAACTCTGCGTCCTCATGTTGAAACTCTCAGGGATGGGCAGGAAGGTTGTATAACATGCAAAGCAGCCTCTCTCTGCATCAGCACTCCAAGTGCAGGATAGCACTCAAATATTTAATGCACTAATGTGATGTGATCTGAATTGGGTTTAACCAACTCATTTCTTTCACAGTGTTACTTGAGAGGACCAGATTTCCAGAAGTCGTGCTTTATGCCTTCCTTTGTTTTCCAAAGGCAAACTAGTAGGCAAGGTCTCTGCCCCCAAAAGAAAATGTTCTTAGAGGTTTGTATGAATAGATGTCTTCTTTCTCCATCCATCCCTGCCTTCTGGGGCATCTTCGGCGCCTCAGGTTGTTCCGTGCTTCCTTTCTGTTTATATTAATGCTCTCCGCCATCCTCCATAGTGGGGAAAATCTCATTCCTAGCATCCAGTCAGTTTTTTAAAACTCTATGAGTAGAAACATAGGAAACTGTGCATTTTGGCAGGCTAGTGGTTTCTGGTTTTGTAAGCTTTGTGCATCCTTTAGATCTTCTTATCTCTTACTACATCACATTCGAGCTCTTCGTCTCTACCTCGGTGTCTGTCACTCTCCCCACGTACATATTCTGCCCAAACTGCCTTGCCCCATATTATTGTATCCTTCCATTTTGCTTTTCATTTTGTTCTTTTATATTGTATTTTCCCTAAGCTGCCACCTCTGCCTACAAAATCTTCATTTTCCTCCTCTAAACTCTTGTGCCTTGTCCTGCTTGTCATTTTTTGTTTGTATCTCCAAGGCACAAAACTTGCCCAACTGTATGTTTACTCAAAATCTATGGTAAAAAAGGGATGTGTGTGTATAGTTACATTAATAAAAAGAAGAGATTTTTTTTTTTTATATAGTAGATTTCATGAGGCTTTTTCATTCCTTTTCTAATCGATCCAGATGTTACACAGTCAGACAAAGCCTTTCGACTCACACTTGTCACTTTCCAAGTTAAAACTGGTTGGAGGCAAGAAGGATGGTTTGAGAAAAATATTTGATAAATTCTTAGAAAAGTGAAGAAAATCATTCAAATCTATTACATAATTTTAACTTACTCTAACGACCTGTAATTTCCTTTTTTCTGATGTGTCCCCATTCCATTAATCAAATTGACATTGTCATGATAAATTACATTCATTAAAAGGATGATTCTTTTGTTCTGGATAGTTTACAATTCAGGATCCATGCTGTATATCTAGAGATAGTGCTGTATAAAAAAAAAAAATACAATTTTATGGGGTTTTTTGTTGTTGTTGTTTTCCACTTTGGCTGAGCTAAAACAGCTTTTGCTAAGATTTGTCAGTATATTACCATATTGTTTCAACAGCTAAATGGAGCAGTTTTTGGATAAGGCATATGTAACAGTGCATACTATGAAATATTTAAAATATATCAAATAGTACTAGATCAAGCACCAGGTTTTTTTATTGCCCATTGCTTGTTTTCAGCTATTATGCTGGAAACTGGAGTAAATGTTTCTTTCTTACTTTCTGTGGGCCAGGTTCATACAACCAAGTTGATTTTTATAGCCATTTGTTTTTATTAACTCAATAAAGCTTGATGGATCTCTCCCAGTGAGTGATTCAAGTATGTATCCAGGATGATTACTGTGCCATGTGAACCCTTGCTGTCCTACAGTCAGGCAGCCAAGCTTTAAAATTTTCAGAGGGCACCAGCTGAATTGTGGTTGAATTGAGAAATTTAACTCATTTGTTACTTTCAAAGCAGCAGATTTGTCCGTTTGTTATTGTATTTCTGTGACTAAAATTATGACTTAATAAATACATTACTGGAAATCAGCAATCATTAGGGCAAATGTTAGAAGTTTTTCTGGGGGTGTTTTTGTCCAAATTTATTTTCCACTAAAAATAAAAAATACAAGAAAGTAAAGTGTTCAGATATAGAGTAGTTGCTCTGTTTAGCCTCTTATGATTTATGCATGTGTTAGGAATTAAGGAATAGAAAGTGATCTGCAGTGATCAGAACAGTTGTCCATCTATCCCTGCCTGACAGCAACCATTAACAGCTGCTTTCCAGGACATTTTTTATGTTTTTTTTTTCTCTCCATTAAACTCACTGTAGCAAGATGGGTGTGTATGTGACATGGTATCAAAATAATTTGTTGTTAGTACAGGTGGGGACAAGAAAGAAAATTCTAAGTAAGAACTACATCTTGAATTCTGCTTATAAATTCAATATTTGTGTTTGAGTAGAGGCTCCTCCACGGGTGCTAGAACAGAATCCTTTCTCAGCTTAATATATAGGTTTCTGCTATGCATTTCTTATGCTGAGAAAGAATAAGCAGCATCCTCATTTTCTCCATGTGATGCTTAAAGAGCTGTATATTAGATTTCATGTTTTGTGTTGGGTTTTCTTCTGAAGAAAGGAAAAGTCTGTGAAATGAGACAGAATTTGACATCTCCTAGAACAACAAAGTTACCCTGGATTTTTTTTAGTCTAATTGCAAGCGGAGAATATAGTTAATTTTAAACACAATTACATGAGCGTTTTATCCTCAGAATGCATGGGAAACTTCTAGGCTGGAAGTTTGAAATAAGCTGCACGCTGACACTGGAATGTTTAAAGCTATTCCTTCAGAAGGTATCATCTCTGTCACTCTTTAAGAATGGTGATGATTCTCATATGAATCGTGTTTATTACGTAACATTGAAGAGCCATTTGGGAACAAGGCACCACTCGACTAGGCTGTGTGAAAACATGGAATACAAGATAAACCCAGCCCTGATGGACTTACAGAGTAAATCCCCAGGGTAGGCAGAGGGACAGGCATGCAAGCAGTGACAAGCGTGATAACTGCAAACACTCTGAGTTCTGTGACTGATTGATTTCATTTTATTAGATCTGCATGTTAGCGAATACTTGTTTTTCTCTCTTTAATGTCCACTATAGATACGTTTAATCAAGGAAAGGGAAGTAGAATGAAAAGAGAAGTGTGCCTGACATTGATAGAAATCCTGTTTGAGGAAATGGTTCAGGAACAGTTCATCCATGTAAAAATATGATCCTTGTAAGACTGCCAAGGTCATTGAGGCCTGTGGAGATCTGATGACTAAATGCTGGTCACGCCTGGAGGCAGCTTTAGCTTCTGAACTCAATTCTTCAAAAAATGTAAAACAGTTATACAGAAAAGAATCTTTGTCATTATCCTGTCAAGGCCATTTCCCCCTTGTTTTCTTGCTGCCCTTTTCAACAACTTTATGTACCTGTCAGCTGTCCTGGACATGTTCAAATGGCAGAAATGTTGGTCCTGGTTTGCATTCTGCTGATTGGAAGTGTGAAGATGTGCATACAGAGCCCTTTTTAATAGCAGGTTATCAGCAGTGTTTTGTACCAATCCATCGTGCTTGGGACGCCCATACTGATGGTTAAACCCAGCAGATTAGAGCTGTGTAGCCACCTTAATGAGAGATGCCATCCTGATGTCTGGATGAAAATACATGCTTGTTCAAGATATTCTTCTATTCTTGTTGAAGCAGCCCAAAGTCTTTGTGGAGATCAGTATTAGTTATTAGAAAGATTAATCTTTCATTGCTGATCCTCCAAAATTCCCTGCTAATTTGCCATCCATCATTAATAGATGCAAATTCAGAAAGTATTTGGTGCAATTTCAGTGCATCTGCTGAATCCTAGACATGCTAGGTGCCTGAAAACAGTTCAAAAAGAGTTCATTTTGTTCATCAGAACTTTTGGAAAGCCTTACTACAGTCACTTCAGTGCAAATGTGGCTTCATTCTGTAGTATACCTTGATGTTTGAATTTGCACATGATTTAACATCCCTTCAGCATTCATATTTTCTTTGATCCCCTTGCTTATTAAAAAATGCAAATCTAAATTGTATCTTATTAATGTGCTTCTTTGTGCTAAAGCTGTGGGGGGTTAAAATCCCAGCTTTGGTAACGTATTTGGATTCTTAATGTGAAAAGTGCAAAGAGAGCTAGAATTCTGCAGGCCATATTTTCTAATCAACTGTTATGAAAAAGATTTTTTATTGTGCTTCTGCTTCTTGCTCTCACGGAATTTACGGAAATAAAAAGAGTAATGACTTCATTGTTATACAAAAAATATTTTCAATCGTGGAAAGAGATCCTTATTAATTTGCTGCAGCTTCTCAAAAATGACAATATGGAGTCTTGGATGGAGCTTTAGAAAAACGTATTTAAAATATAGGAAAGCCTTTTACCTGGTTGATTTGAAGTAAACACTAACATATTTTTTTTCATGGGCCTAGGGCCTGGATTTTGTAGTAGTAAACAGTGATCACTCATTTTTCCAGTTAAATATAGTAGCTTTTAGGTACTGACTACATCCTTTCACTGTAAAAAAAAAAGCAAATACTGTAAAATTACTGATGCATTTAAGTCCATTAAACTGCTCCTTATATTTCCTTTTTGCACAACTTGACCTATTCCTTTGCCCTGGTAAAAGCTTTCTCTGCATGGTTAATGGATTTTTCTCTTAGAGTTACTGCCTGTTTCTGTCTTGCTTCTTATGCACCTGCTTAACTTGTTGGGAATTTGGGTGGGTCATTGTTAGTTGGGATTTTGCATTGCATAGAAACACAGAAAAATATTGAGCACCTATGAGATTAGGTAAAAGAAAGTAGGACAATGTTAAACTTTGTCAGCTGTAGTGCCGACAGTCTTCACAACTTACTTTGGAGCAAGGTTTACATACAAACTGAGCTCTTTAAGAAGCAGTTCAGTCATTAATGAGTTTTGCAGGAATATTTGAATGAAGACAAACTAGAGAAGTTGCCTGGTACTTCAGAAGCCTGAGGGATCCAGCTGTGGAATGGGGATGCTGTGTTCTACCATAATATGGACTTGTTACCCTGTTCTTGAGCTTATTCTAAGCTGCTGTAAACTATGAAAAGGGAACTCTTTTAAGAGCCATCCTAACATGGTAGTAGCTCTATCCTACATTAATTTGCATTGGAAAGCATTACTGATTAGGGAAGGATGAAGTGCTTCATCCAGGAACTAGATCTCTTGTATTTATGTCCAGGCTTTGCAGAGTTTCACACTCTGGGGATCATTTAATGGCTGTGGCCCTCATATTACATCTGATTTGAGGCAGTATTCCCTGGTCCCATCTCTTTTCAGCTCGCTACGACTCAGGGACTGAATGAGGAGCACACTGACATTTCTTCCAGGAGCCCTTCAGAAATGGAAACTGTTGCTCCTGGCACTGTTCCTTAACTGGCTTCCTGTGATTTTAGAGATGAATAGGAAATGCTGGGAGAATGGGTTTGGAGTTCCTCAGGCTCTGACTGACTGACAGCTCTGACGGGACAGGGCTTTGGGGACCTGATTAGGTCTTCTAGTCCATTTGTTTTCGCTGCTTTCCCAAACAGATAGAAGGGCTCCTATTATCTGTAAGGCTCAACAAACCATCGTTGTCGAGGACAGATGCTCTGAAAAAAACCCTTGCTGATCTGACTGTAAAATGTGCTTTTCGGAAGTCTCTGACTTGCTGGATCCACAGCCCTGTAGCACTGGGGATCATGGCTCTGGTACCCTCTTCGCTGTGGGCAGTGAGTGGTCTCCTTTGTGCTCTTTTTGTTTCCTGTTGTCGAGACTCCACCTGGATTTGCTGTATTTCTTTAGCTGCATCCCATTCTCAGCAGCAGGAGCCTTAGCCACTGCTGTACGAGCTCAAATTGTTTGCCCATATATTGACCAGAAGAGATTAAGAGAGATTTCATCTTCCTGCTCAGGAAAATGGGAAAGAAGGTAAGCAGTTTCATGCATTTGAGATGCAAGAGGTCCTTACTTTATTCCTCCACAGACCAGTTCAAGAGGGTGATGGGGCAGCTGAGATGGGTAGATTGTCCTAATCTGATGGCTTTGTGAACTCTTTTCAGTGAGGACACTGCACATTCCTTGGGGCTTTGAAGCTCTAGAGGTGTGAGTGCACATTTGAACAACCCTGTTTTGCCACGGGTGGTTTCTGTTAATGTGAATAGAAAGGCTCTTCATTTATGTGTTGGATCATAAATGAAATAAATGGTAGTAAAGTTTTGGCCAAGTTATTTCTCTTTCAGAGCCTGATTTATCAGAATGATTCTACTTCTCTGGGCCACTGGGGTGAGACAGTTATTAGAAATCTGGTTTAACTTCTTAGGTGGAGTGAAAGTTTGTTTTCCTTCTCCGGAGTAGCAAGAAAACCAACCTTTAGGAGTCTGCCAATACCTCTGTGTCTCACTCCTGTCTCTGTGTATTCTGATGTATTGGAGTTGAAAAGGTAGATTTTTGAGAACTACTATTCTTTACTGATAAAATTTCATCTAAAATATTCAACATAGCTCAGCAAGCAATTTAGGAAGGCAGTTTTAAGCTGTTTGACCTGTAACATACATTATGTTATCACATGATGTGGCATTACAAAAAAAAATCCTTTTTAATTTCAAGTTAAATTGTGTCTTGAATAGAAAAGAAGAAAAACACATAAGAAATGTTAGGGTTTTTTTTTGTTCTGATGGCCTAATGAAATTAATTTTAGAGTACTTAAACAAACTGAAGCTGTCACTATACCATTAGCAATTATCTTTGAGAATTCGTGGAAGAAAGAGGAGGCCCAAGGGGGCTGGGGAAAGACTAATATAGTACCTACATTATTAAAAAAAAATTAATTTTATGTGTGTGTGTATATATATGTATATACACACATGCACACACCATCAATAAAATAGATCTAGGAAAAAGGCCCAGGGAATTATGATCCAGTTCCCAAACTCAGTGCTTGGAAGCATGATAGCATAGGGTATTAAAAAAATTGATTTAAAAGCATCTAGGGGATTTAAGGTGATAAGGAGGGTCAGTGTGGATTCATTAAGAACAAATGTCAAAGCAGTGCAATATCCTGTGTGACAGGGTAATTGTCAATTGTACTGAATTGTAGCGTGTGGTGTTTAGGTTAGACACTAGAGAAAAGAAATCTAACTTTAAAAATAACTGGGCACTGTATGTAATAATCTGGAGAGTGTAGCTTCCCCACCACTGGGAGATAGAGACAGATAATTTCCAAGGGATGGGCTGAGTTTGTGCTTGCCACAGTAGGATGAACTGGATAGCCATTATAGCTCTCCTTCCAGCCTCGAATTTCTCTATTCCTAAAATTTCAGTGCCCAAGTTTTGAACTGTGTGGTAAAATAGTTGACAATGAGGCTTTCCTTAATTTATTTATTTGTGTTGGCAGTAGGAAGGCACAACACTCTCTTGTTCTGCCATTTCCTGTGGAAATTAACTCGATGTGCTTTTTTATATTTCTGGGATTGCTCATTGCATGCAGGCAGGGATATTCTTTTCAAATAGCTCTATAAATCAGCAAACCTCTTTATCCTTATGGAGCCTATTAGGTGACAGGGAGATGAGTGGCACTGTAAGAGCCCTGGTTATATGGATCAGGTTACAAGATCATTTACTGGTTTAATCCATTTTAAACTGGATTAAAAAAGAAAACAAAAATGAAAACAAAAACCCATCTCTCTTTGTACTGTACATTTAATTTTGTCCAGCATTTGACCTGAAGGCCCCAAAATGCAAAACTACTGTGTCATGGACTCCTGTAGTTTGGAGTTTTGCCTTTTTGTCCTTTCTTCGTGCATCCTGCAAGAACATGAAAACATGAACTTCATCCATTGTATGCAGCTAAAATATGAAACCAAGTTTTGCTTTAATCTTCCCTCTTACAGTTATCTCATTACTTTTGTAAAATAATGAGTGAATGCACCCCATTTGGCTTAAAGCAACAGATCTATATCCAGTTAATTTGTGGATAAATATGGGTTTCTGCTATTGATGTTTCTTGATCCACACAAAGTGGTTATATTAATACTGAAACATTATTAATCAATAGGTAGCTCTTTAAAAATACATCACTAAGACTGGCCAATTACCTTTAAGTATATATCAAAGGCGACAGAGCAATTTGAGTAACAATCATGGTCCATTAGAGAGTTCCAAACATTTTAATTATAAATATATTTTATCTGCAGTGAAACTTAGAAAGCAAATTAAAATTTTTAATTCTGGCTGCCAACAAATAAAGAAAACCCAGAAAACTTTTTCTTTGGTTTTGCAGTTTTTCTTTTCATTTAGGAAAGTGCAAAAATATGCTTAAATTCATCTTAGTCTTGTGAATTAAAACTAAATAAACTGTGTGTTTATTTAACTCATGTTATTTTTAAGGTAGTCTGTTTTGTAAGATCCCAAAAGTAAGTTATGAAGATGGATTATGTCACTGAAATGTATACTTCTGTTTGGTTTTATAATGCTAATTAACTGTATTGATTATAAGTGAAGTTGCCAAAGGAAAATCTGACCAAAGCATACAATCTGTCTGAAAGTTCTCAGAAATATGTTCTGTAATTCTGGGAAGCATACAGTGTCTTTTTTAGTATCTTGCTGGAAGTTTAAGCACTGATTTTAGATATAAACCCTACTCTGACCTATTTATGGAGTCACCACCGAGGCTTCTGCTTTAGGAAAGGAACGTTACGGCTGGAGTATTGTGCTGTGCTTTAAAATCAGATGAGAAACCATATTTTCCTTTGAGATTATCATACCATTCTTCATATAGTTAGTTAAGTAGACTATTTCCCCTCTGGCTCCTCTCTGTCAGCAATTACCCAGCGTAAGCAGTCTGTGGAGAACAGTGGGAGGTGTAGCTGATTGTCATTCAACGCGAGTGAAATCTTTAGGTGAACATTAGTCACTCTTTTAGACATGTTAGCTTGAAGTGGAAGCAGTCAATTATGGAGCAGAGGCTTTATGGCTACATTATTACCATCATACTATTAGATTTTCGTCAGTAGCATTCTGTTTGATCGATCCGTGCCAAGACATTGATGGATAGTTTTGTTCTTCAAATGTCAAATATGTGGGACTTTTGTACTTTATTTATTTACTCGTACACTGATGCATTGTGGATATCTTGCCTTTCTGCATTATTCTAGTTTTAACAGCTAATCATGATTCATTTTATTTGAAGTTTTAGTGTTGATTTCAATAGTGTTCTTAATCATTCTTTCTCATCATCTCGAATTACAGAGGGAACTATAATATTGCATTGGATGTGCACTTAATCAGACGTGAAAGTTTCATAGTTGTAGGAGAGCCTTGGAGAGCAAGAGCTGGTGCTGATTGAGAAATGGATGTGTATCCAATGTGTAAGGAATTTTGAGATTCTATTCTCTCCTCAGTGCTTCTTTGTGTTGTGCTTAGGTCTCAGGCCTATTTTAAACTAAGTATATGCATTTCCAAGCATATTCAAGAGTAAAATACTGCTGTTGACACTAATCAGTAGGTATAAAAGCAAACCTTCTTGATTTTGATGGGGGAAAAAGAAGCAAGTAAATACAAAGAAAGAGCAAATACACCTAGGGTGGTGTTGATCTCATATCTCCAACAGGACTGAGAAGACACTCCCCATCAGCCTGTCTGTGAGGGGCACTGGATCTGAGTACTTGAACTGTCTCTCAGGATTTTCCTGACAGTGTTACTGAATCAATTCTTCAAGAAAAAGAGTAGGAAAAAACCTGGGAAACTGAAGCTCACCAAAGTTTTCTGCTCAGTTTGGTTAAGCATCAAAATTTGCAGGCAGAAATTAGCAAGACAAAGGTTCTGCACCCGTCCTCCTCCCGTGGCTTCAGTGGCACAGAAAGTCAGAGCTTGTGGCCACAAAGTGGAGATGTGTTTGTGCAAGGGAGGTTCAGGAGCTGTAGTCTCCACATCACCGCATCATGAAGTGATGTGCCAGGGGAGTGGCACTGTACAGCTGGTGTGCACTGCACAAGTGCTGCCCCTGCAGTGTTGTCCTGAAATGGGTTCTTCACTTACTGGGATATGTTAAACATAATTTGTCTGTTTGGAAGCCATACATCACTACTGAATTAGTGTTTCAAACCCATCCATTTAAGTCAATACTTGCACAAGCATCCTAGCAGGATGTGAGTTGGGATGTCAGCCTCGTGATACGAATTCCTGGCAGCAGTGACATTTTTTACCTGATCAGGCAGGAGTGTGAACGTTGAAAAAAAGATGAAAAAAAAGTAATTAGGGTAAAAGTTATAGTTTTCATTACAGGAATATTATACACTATTGATTCATCTCTTATCCGTGTCCCTCCAGTGCCTCTTGGACAGTGCTACTGGTGCAGGATAGTTATTATTCTCCACTCCAGAACTGGCTGCAGTTCAGTAGTGTGCGTGTGTGTGAAGTGACTCTGAATAAAACAGACTATTTAAATGTAAATAGTGCTGTCATTTTACTTAGTAAGGATCACTCCTCACTAATTAGGAAGACAGTAATTTTATTTAAGTATTTGAATGTTGAAATAATTAATTTTGCTGTAACACTGTTTTTTTCTTCTGGTTGTTTTTAGTTTTCTCCTGTGTACCTGTGCAGTCATATGTGTCAAATATATTTATGTATTGTAAACGTGTCCACAAAACAAAAGTCAATACATTCCATATGTATTTTAGAGTTAAAAATGGAGCCAAGGAGACTGTAAGCTGGTGCCCAGTTCGCTATAGCACTTAATCAAATGCTTAGTTGATTTAAATGGGTTAAAGGACATTTTATGTCCATAAATTAGGGCATAAAACTTGAATGCAGAGCTTTTTGAAGCAAATGGAAGTCAAAATACTGTGTTCAGTGGACTTCAGACTGAATGCTTAACAGCTGAGGCATGGGGGCAGCACCTCAAAAAAGAGGCATGCATGCCATGTAGTCAACAATTAAGTCAAAATAATCTTATTTCCTCATTGCCTTTTTTCAGGAAGAACCACATTTCCACATTTGAAAAAAGAGACATTGGACATTTATAAGAGCTGAGTGAAGGTAAACCAGATTAGCTCAGTGCCAGACTAGCTCAGGGAGAGGAATCTGTATGTTGTATGTGGCATAAATGAAGGTAATTCAGAGTGTACAGTAGGTAGTGGCCTCATTGTTAGTGTGGTGGAATTTATTAAATAACATAATTATCTCAAGTTAATAAAGCCTCTTGCATTGTAGGTAAGTGATACATGTCATACTCAGCTGCCTCACCTTCATTTTGTACTGCATTATCATCTGGGCCCACCGTAGGATAGGGACCATCACAATCATTATTAAATCTCTAAGGCAGTATGATTTAGATTACTTGTTTCCAAAGTATCTTTTGATCATTAAGTACACCTGCCTCAATGCACACATCTTCTTGGTCACTGGCTCTTGAAGTCTCAGCAGTGAGAAGGTAGGAGCAACACAGTGAGTGAAGCTCACAGAAGCAAATCTGTGAGTGGACAAGAGTTACCGGAGTTGCTCTCTTCACATTGTGGTGAATTTATTTGTATTCAACAGGATTTCATTGGGACCAACTGACAGACAAAAGAAGAGCATCTGGTGGTGGATTAACGGAATGAGGCTCATATTGTTTGGTCGATAGGCCAGATAATTGCCCCAAATGGTTTTCACTGGCAGTAGGAAAAAGGGGGGTGATTTGGTGTCTCCACAGCTGCTGTGGCTTTGCTATTCTCTCATGTATTGCTCTCTCCACTGCCGTGATGGCACCCTCTGCCCCACCCCTGTTGTCACAGTGACAGCCCCTGCTGTCACTGATTGATCATCTGTCCTGTGGTGGTCGCTGATGCATTCACTGTGGTTTTATCCTCTTTGACTTGTGCTACTGAACTTTGGTCATGATACTGAGACATCTCATCTGGAGAAGGTAGAGCTTTCCTCTTGTTATGTTGGAGAGAGAATCTTTCCCCACTGTTTACTTTTAAATGTTTCCTGATTTATCCGATCAGCTGCTCTTGTCAGACTCGATTCACAATCACTTCTCCAGCTCGCTGTCCTCCCTTGATTTTCCTTCCGAAAGAGTAATACTGCAGAATAAGCAGGATAATTTTTCTACTAAGGTTTTATATACTTTGACTCTTTTTTTTTCAGGTTATAGCCATCAGGAGCAAGCTGCTGTCAAAGATAAGCTAATATATACTCCTGCAGTAGACAGTCAATGCGTGTAAACCATCCCTACCTACACTGGTATTGCTTGAGGCTGGAGTAAGCTATGCTTCAGCAACTCCTGAATTAACAGGTTTTGTCTGTCTGTAGCAATCTCCTGAGTACAACTTGTACAGAAACTCTTGGTCAGTGATTTGCTTGGATTTTATTTTTTGGGGGGGATGGGGGGGGGGGGTTGTTGCTGGTTTGGTGTGTTGTGTTGTTTTGTTTTTTTGGTGGGTTGTTTTTTTTTTTTTTTTTTTTTTTTTTTTGTTTTGTTTTGTTTTGTTTTGTTTTGTTTTGTTGTTTTTCTTTTTAATCCCTAATTTTTTTTCCAAATCTGAGAATAAATTAACACAGGTTTAAATATCTAGAAAACATAAGTTATGTTATGAAGGAAGAAGATTGGGGGGGGCTAACTTAAAAGATGTGTAGAGTGGTGGGAGAATGAGAGTTTTCAAGACGTTAAAAAGCCACTGTTATGAGAAAAGTAGAGAATTTAGGAAGAAAACAGGAGTTATGTTGCAGAAAGTGATAGATTACTTACCATGATAAAACGTTAAGGGGATGCATTGAGAATACTGGACAACTTTTGGAAGAGGCTGCAGAGTTACTGAAAAACAGGTTAGAGCATAGATTAGGCAGATATTTAAAGTGGGAAGAGACCTTTCGAGGTTACTGAGGTCCCACTCAGAGCAGGGCCAGTTTCCATCCACCCTATGGTCCTCCCACCCAAGATCTTTTTCCAGTTTGGCCACAACAATTAATGTGGGAGACTGTATCAAAAGGCTTGTTTAAGTCAGTATAAAGTGACACATTCTTTCCCTCTATCCACAAATTTCATGTGATTTGCCAAGCTGGGACACGGGGATTTATATTTTTGTTCCTGGTGTTGGAGTTGTGCCTGTATGTGCATTTATAGTTCAAAGTGGAGGGCTTCCTCAGCCCTTTTTCTGTTGTAGCAGATATAATTGACATTCCCACCTTTGACCTCTTTCTGTATTATGCTTTCTTTTGATGCTCAGAAAAAAGTGTGGTTCTGTGCAAAAACACCACTTTGTTTCTTTTAATGTGTCCTAGCACTGTCTCCACGTTCACTTCCCACATTTTAACAGCTTTATGGTTTAATGAAATGAAATATATAAACCAGAAAAATATTGCTTTATTGATGAAGCCACACTTGGCATGCAGTTGAAAGACTGCATATGTGTTGAAAATTTAAAAATATTAAACCTCAAGAGAGGAACTCTCTTTACATGTAATAACATATATTATGGCTGAGACTGAAAAAGGACAAGGTACCAAAAAATAATAATAATAAGCCTAATGTTCTGCATAACCAAAAATACATAGTTTATTAAATAGCTCTAAAAATCCTTGTTACTGTTTCAAAATCTAGTTATAATTCTGAAGTTTTTCTGAAAAATATTTGAAAATTTTGCTTGAGCCTTTGTGAAAGTTGATTTAAGTTTCTTTCCTCCTTCCATCAGACTTAACTTCATATCACACTGAGCTCAGATATCTTAGAGTCAGCCTTAAGGTAGTCAAAAACATTGTGATTTTTTCTCGTGCTGATTAACAAATATCTAAGTAGCTGTCTTGTGAAATGAGACTTGAAGTATTGAAACATTCTGTGTACATATACACGTGTATACAAATGTGTTTGTAAGCATCTATAAGAGAAAAGTCTAGGCCATTTTAAAATAATACCGTGCTGTCAGTGTATGTAGTTGTAGAGCTCCTCTGATCTGGAAAGAGCAAAATCTCATGTTGAATTTAGTTTCGCCAACTGGAAGGCTGTGTGGTTAGACAAAAAAAATACTATATTCAGAGGCAAAAAACCCCTTCCTTATCTGAAATCTGTGATTATTTCAGGTTCCAGTGTCATAACTTAGAGCATGTCTGGCCCCTTCTTTTCTGTAGCTGGCCAGGCTTCAGGAATAAAGCAGTTGTTAGCGAGCAGCAAAGGGACTTCGGAATTTCCTGCACTCCTGCTGTGTAGATTCAAATGCTAAGTTTAAATAATGGATGAAGCTAAGATTATTATAATTGATCATTGTGTGATTTATATGGAGTAATTATAACTAGGTTGAGAAAGAATTTTCAAAAGCTAGTTTCCTGGTAGCCAGAGCCATTAAGTAACAGTGTGCTGCCAAAACAAAAATTAGGTGGGAAGACAGCCACAAAGTTCAGAATATCTGTCGCTCACCTGATTTATAACTACCCTGATGATGACAGTATCAGCGGTATTTTCCTATTAAGAACAGTAAGAGCTGTTTCAATTGTTTTTCTTATCTTTCTCACAGAACTCTGCATTGTTTTAAGTGTAGTCAAGCATAATAACTGGAAAACTGTAAAAATCTAATGCATAACAAAACGAGAAGGTGTAAGAGGTTGAAAAGGTTAATTAAAAGTGTAATGATTGCATTTACTGAGACAGTCCAATTAATCACTTTATTCCAGTGGTCACGTGAAAACCATTGCTCTAGAAACCTGATTTCTAGTGCTGGAGTAGATGGTCTGTATTCATTTAAATGTGTATTTTTCTACAGGTGGAAATTGAATTTTTTATTTTCAACTGCTTTTGTTTCTTTGAAAACATTTTAAAGTAGTAGCTAATATTTAACCCTGTATCCTCACATAATACTTCCTCCAGCTCTGCTCCCTCTGAACAGGATGGGAGCATTGCCCCCTTGATACTTGTAGTCTTAGAGCCCCACGGGAGGTTTGCTTACAGCTTAATGGGGTTGTAGGTATAGAGGAAATAAAGCACTAGAAATACATCATTATGTAATGTGATCTCTCTGAAACAGTGTATGTGACCAACAAAGTGAATTCTCAAGCGTCAACAAGCACAGCTAAATGTGATTTTTACCACGTCAACTGGAAAAAAAGGAAAAAAGAACCTTGAAAGATCAATTACAAGGGTCATAACCTTGTATTATCTGATTTGCTATAATATTCACACAAGCTTTATTGGAATGGAACATAAATTTGAAAAATAGTGAGATTAGAAAGGATTGCAATGCTGCAGCAAAGAGCTAGAAGCTTTCTCCTGGTTTATTTTGCTGGGCCAGCACTTTAGAGGGAGCCCATTATAAGCAGGAGAACAGTAGTTATGTTAACATGGTAATTAATCAAGTCTGAGGAAAAGAGGAAACAAGTTGTGAATTCAATTCTGTAGTAATAAAAAGAAATGCTGAAAGTTGCCCTGTAAATTGGCATGACTTTGGCAAAACAGTCCCTCACTGTGCCTTGAGAACTTGTGTGCAGTAAATCACTTCTCATAGCAACCGTGTAGGATTGAATATTTTCACAGGTTTATTCTGTATTTTTGTGTCTGCTGGTTCTTTCTTAATTCTGTTGACTTAGTATTTAGCTAATAATAAAATACTCAACTGTAGGCAACGATAGCATATGCAGTAACACGTTTTACACTTTGAATATTTTAAGGGGAAATTAATTAGAAGAGCTCAGCTGAAACTGTGATGATAGCCTTCCACATCACAAGCCCAGCCTCTCTCTCAGTACAGAGCATGAATTGTATATGGAATGACTGACTCCCTCAGAAAAAATGTATGCTGTGTATGGTTCCAGTCATGCCTGATCCGTCCCTACTGCTAGTGCAGTGTAGAGAGGTTAAAATGATCTTTACACCCTAAAAACCTTAAGGGTAGAACTGAAATAATTGGTGCAGTAGTGTGAGAAAAAATGGCTGGATTTGTTTATCAGTGACTGGACAGTGACTTTGTTTAGCAGTCTCTGATTTTATTAAGGCATTTCTGCTTCCTGAGTGAGATACTTTAGGCAGAAGTAAAAGTAGCTTTAAAGAGCCAAATCCATGACTTAGATTATTGAAAATTCATAATAACTCCTGTGAATAAAATAGATTGAACTGTGCTGGCATGAATATAATGTACAACTGCTGTCCTCAGTGCCATATGGAAAATTAGGGACCCTGGCATGATCTTCCATTAGATTTGTAGCAGAAGTGAAAAGTGATAGATGAGGAAATCCATGTAAATGAAGACTGAATTTCGGCAGCATACCACAGTGTTGTTAGCACTGGGGAGCAGGATTTCTTCTCCCTCCCTGCTCTCATGGATCAAAAATTTAAATCAGATCACTGTAGGGTTACAAGACTTTCCTGTTACTTAACCTGCAAGTTGAGCTGATGTCCCTCAGCCAACCCATAGGATCTCAGTCTTTCCTCATTTGTCCCCAGAAAAGAATGAAAATATCAAAGGAATGAAAGTATCAAAGGACATTGTAAGACATAATTTCTCCCCTTTTTCATGAAAACATATCCAGCTTAGGAGTTGCAGTTTCTTGCAACCTTTATCTGCAATGTCTCTGAAATGCAGTAGGAAACAGTTAACTAAAGGTATCAGGATCTAAATCTAAATGGAGACAGGAGCCCTGCCAAGTGTTAGTCCTCAGATCCAGCAGTGAACTTGGGCAATGCAAAATGCAGCATTTAGAGCATGTGGCCCCATTAGTAGAACTAAACTTCCAGGAACAGACTAAGAGATACATTTATCCACCTAAAAGTCAGGAGTCTCTGCTTCCAGGTGATACCTAAAAGCCTGAGCAAGATGCTCTGAATTCTCATAAAGTACACAGAGAAAACTGTGTTAAAAACAAACAAACAAACAAAAAATAAACAAGAAATTCTTTATTGTAAGGGACGTGAGGCACTGGAACAGTTGTCCAGTGAAGTTGGGGGTGCCCCATCCCTGGAAGTGTTCAAGGCCACACTGGATAGGGCTTAAGTTACCTGGTCTGGTGAAAGGTATGCAGAAATACAGAAACTGAGCTTTGCTGGAAGACTTTGGAGCTGAGAAGCCAGATTCACAGCCTCAGGCAGATGCACCTGCCCATGCAGCAGTCAGTGTATGCTCCTGGGATTAGACAACCACTCTTCTTTCAACAGGAACCTAGCAGAAGATGTTGTGATGCTCTAGTCATTAAGTTAGTGATCAGAATAGTCCTTGAGGAAGTTAGATGTCTCTGCTCTCAGCTCATCTCTGCAGGGTAGCAGAAGGCCTGGGAAGATATCCTGTGGGTTTGGCAGCAGCTTGGTCTGAAAGGAAGGGCATGAGATGGGGTATAGAGAAAGGGTTATGCATTTTTAGGAGGGATTAGAAGTAGGGAGTACAAGTGGGATCATGCATTTGAAGGCTTAGAGTTAAGGGAGCCTTCTTCAGGGAGGGAATCTTGGTTTCCAGTCATTGCTCTTGTAAGAGAAGTAACTCTCTTTCCTGGGTGCAGGCCAGAACCCAGCAATCTGCCTCCCAGGGAGAGCTGTCATTCTTAGGCTAAAGCATCTTCTCTTTGTTTTGCAATACATACCATTTCCTGTGCGCCTTCTTGAGAACACACTGCAGTGAGATGGGCTGAGAGCCCTTCTGGGAAATGGGAGCAGCATTTCTGAGTCTCCAGGTCGTGGAAGTCATTGAACCAAAGTCTGCAAGATCCCAACTGATGATTCACTAGTGGAGTCTCATAAAAACAAAGGCCAGGGTGTGTTGCCAACGGCTCTGGGCATAGCAGTTGTGCATAATGTGGTAGCTAAACACTTCCAAACACAACATGGTAGATGAACACATCCAGATCATGCTTGTTGGTTCATGCTAAGCATTGTAAATGTTCTTGATCTCTAGATGGCTTGGATAGGAGACAGTATGTACCTCCTCAACTAAATTTATGGGTGTATTCAGAAAAGAATTCTAGAGACCTGTGGAATTTGTGTGATCAAAGACTTATGACTCACCAGGAATGTAAAATGTTCCAGCTTTGGTCTCAGGAACCTTAAATCTCAGTTTAGGCAGTTTTGTTTGTTTAGGTCTATTTGTTGCTGTAGCCTGGGTTGTACCCCTCACAGGCACACAGGAGTCAGGCTTATCCTTGCCACTTGGTGCCATCGATTTTAATTTCAGCATGCATCTTGTTGCATTTGGTAGTACTCTGAATGCCCTGGTTCAATTTAGAAATTAAGGCATCTGCTTATTATGATTACACAGAAGGTTTGAAGTAGGTTGGCTGTTTTCTAAATATCGAGCAGAAGACAAGCAGAACTTCGGAATAACGCTATGATGTGTATCAATCTCAGGAGTTTTGGGGGATGAGTGTTTTTTTTCTCTGCCATTTGGGATTAGAAATAGTTTGCTCAGGAAAATGATAATTTATTTTAATCCATTAAAAGGCAGATGATGATATCTTTTATGCTTTCCTTATTTTTTAATCTCTTTTTAAAAAGCAAAAATTCTTTGTTGAATCCAATAGCAACACTTTTGTTAAAGTGGGATCATGGCTCCCCTCTTAATTCTGGTCAGTTTTTGGTTCCTATAGGCCATATTCTGCACCTGTGTTGGAGTAGGCCCATACCCATGTGGTCACCTCTATCACTTTGTAATTTTGCCTTCTATCACATTAACATTTATCGCTCTCTTTATAGCATTCCCTTCACTAAATCTACTAGAAAACCTACTAATGCTAATTACTTGCAAATAGTAATGGTAATTTTAATGACAACCCCAGTAAATTGCTTTTAATGTGCTGTAAGAAAATTGAAAACTAAGTGTCCATTTTGCTGTTTAATAAGAATCTTATAGAACAACTTATAGTCCTTGTGCTCCTTCTATCTACTGGGAGCAGAAATAACAAGCTCCCAATATCCATGGAATCCCTTCCTGTGCACCATGGGATGGGTTAACAGGAGTTGAGAAAGGCACAGTAGGTGAAGAAATGAAATAGAAATGGAGATGCAAGAGAGATAAAAGATTAAGGTGAAGAGACAGTGAAAGAGGGCGAAGCATAAGGAAGATCAAACAGGGCAGAGGAAGCCCTATTAAAACTTTAGAAACACTTCTGGATAAAAGACTGGAGCTTTTGGCTGGCTTCTTTCAGTGGTCATATGGGAGATTGAATCCAGGACTGCTGCAGCTGTAGAAATGTTGGGCCAGGGTGGGAAGGTTCAGGAGTAACAAACACTGAAGTGGTTACACCCTATTCTGCAGTACAAGGACTGCTTCTTCATCAGTAAAACATGTCACCTTGCCTGCACGTCTTCCGTGTGCAGCAGAAGGGCTGTGAGCTGGTGACAAATGTAGAAATAACTCAGTATCAGTAAGCCAGGGACTGCTGCCTCAGAGTTGTGCCTGGTGGGAGGGTGGGTTTAGGCATCCTAACGCTTTGCCTGTTGGGAGCTGCTGGTTTCCTACCAAAGCAGCAGCTCCTGGCTCTGGCAGTATTCTGCCATGGCTCTGCCTGCACCCCCTCAGGGCAGCATCCACAGGTCACAGCTACTGGAGGTGTCTGCTGGGAGGCAGCATCCTGAAATTCCACATCAGCTCTCCTGGGCCCCCTGCCACAGATGGGAACCGGTGCCTTGCACACAGCCATGAGGCATCACTTACTACCTGCCTGGAAGTAACTTCCCTTGGAGTCTGCAATGATTTGGCAGGAGTGCAGAGCTGCAAGGTTTGGCAGGGATTTGCAGAATTGGCCTGGGCAGAGCAGACTTGGAGACTTGGGAGAGGGTAAGTTCTGGGTTAGGAAGTGGTGGTGGGAAGAAATCATTACTTGTCCCAGGCTGCTGCCCTGACTGCCCTCAATCCATATCCAAGTGCCCAAGAGGGGGGAGACTGAAAAAGGATCTCCTTATGCAAACGTTTCCCAAAGGATTCTGGCAGGAAAAGTAGCTCTGGATTAGATCCGTTTGCTTTTAAAGTTGGCAGTACCTGTTAAGAGCCAAACTCCTGCCTGTCTTAATAATTTAAGCTTTGCAGAACAGAAGCTGGATGAAATTTTGACCTTATATATTACTGCTGCATAAGTAATCCTCAGAAACACTCCCAGTATTGTTAACTCTTTGTAGTTACCACGGGACTTAGGAATAGTTATATTGCACTTTTGCAATAAAAAGAAAGCGTGTTCTGGATTGTAAATTTTGCGTTAAAACACGATTTAAAAGCTTAAGAGAAGGTGATTTTAATGAGTTGGTTTAGACAGTCTGTTTTAATTAAAATGCAGTTGATGCATCTCTCTTACATGTTTTAAGTTAGTCTTAGTTTTAAAAGGTGAAAATAATTTGTAAAATGTGCTGACATATCTGCCAGAAACAATAGCTAGGGACACGTGTATCAAACAGGAAAGGCAAGTGGCATGGGCTAGTTTAAAACTAGCCAGAGCTAGTTTAAAACACCAAAACCTCCAAAAAACTGGTCTGTGTTCAGAGTTGACATGTAGAGGAATGAGAGTCTTGGGCAGGTGTAAATTGGATGACAGATACGAATATGCATAACTATCGTTTTTGAACACTTTGCAGCTAATTCAGCTTTCATCCAAGATAACTTTCACTGCTGTTTGTGCTGTCAGTGATTTGGCTTTTGTTCTGCCTTTTAAAGAAGATTGATTAACCTGTCCCTTTTGATTTTTGAGGTGCTCATACTCAGAGTGCTTTTTAATTCTGTAGCAGCATATATCAGTACAGTAAGCTGGTGTCTGTTCAGTTTGCAGCATCCCATTCCGAGCTCTTCCACAGAATCTTGTTTTAAAGGGGGAATTCAGCAGTTGACTCCCAGGCACAAATAACCATGTAATTACTGTGCAGTCACATTGTAATTAGCATGTACTATTCATATATTGCCTAATTATATGCCCTCCAGATTGCATAGTAATTATATTTGTACTAAACATATCATCTATATACTGTATTAAAAAAACTTTGGAAGTTCATAGTTAAGATTATAGTTGTATGCTAATGTAGTACAATGTTTTCTATAAAAATGTTACAATTTTATGAGAGGGTTGTATTTTGGGTATCTCATCTCTTCTACATGCAGTGTTGCTTAAACTGTTGTAGGCTGCTATTATAAAAAAATGCTTGGCTCTGTTAATTTATAGTCAAATGTTTCATGTTTATAATTCTATAATTTATGAACATAAGGAAAAAGTTGCAGTTTATTGTGCAAGCAGCTGGGATTGGGAACGACTTGGAGTGTGAATGTTACATGCACAAAGGTTAAACGTGCAAACCCCTGAACATAGTTACAGCACATTGCTGGAGTGAAACACAAATCTAATGCTACTTATGCTTTGTGTTATTTTTGGATAGGTGAGATGCTGGGACATAGGTGATATATTTGTATAATGTGAAGTGTGTGGGAGCAGCCAAGGCCCATCTTGGGCACAGTATGTTCTAACAAATGCAGAACTCAGTGCAGCACATCAGCCGAGCTGCATCATCTTTTCCTGCCATGGAAAAAGAGAAATGGTTGATGTCCTGATCTGGAAATGGAAGGCAGAGTGGTAGGAGAATGGGAATGAGCAGCATGGAGTTGTAGAAGGACCTGGGACCAAGTTTCTGGGTAAAGGTGGAAGATCTAGGAAGAAAAAGCTTTAAGAGGAACTTAGAGCTTTAAAATGTTTGAGGTGTTTTATCTTTGGCCTGCCCCTCTAAGAAGTTGCAGCAGATTTTAGATATTTGCAAAGTGTTTAGTTCAGCTTGCAAATCCTGTAGCAGTGGGAAGTTAATGTATTTTCTTGGATCTGTGATGTTGGCTTTCCTAATATCCAAAGCAGCATTATGGTTATTCTTAATTGAATTTCGCAATCTAATGCCAGTTGCCTTCATTTTCAAGCAAAGGATCTATTGGGTTATAATATCTGGGTAATGTATTGCAAAATTAAATGTGTAATTATAGCCTTAAATTATATCTGAGTTTAATTTTTCCAGTAACTTCTTGTAGTGTGTGCATGTGTGTGTGTGAGAAAGAGACATACTCCTTGGTTTTTAATGTTTCTTTCACATTCACTTGTTAATTCTGTGTCAGCTTTTTCAAACCTTGTAAACTTCATAAATTTACCAGGGTTCAGGTGGCATCTGTAGATATTATAACAGTGTTTTTACCTAAGCATGGAGCTTGCAGGCCTTGTGGGTGGCTTTAGAGAGCTTCCAGTCGTGGGGCTGCACCTGATTTCCTTTCTATCTGGGTGAGACGTTCTCACACCTCAAAAACTGTAATAACGGGCACGTGGCTTTTACATTCTGCAGAGTACACAGATTACATTTAAATGCTGTTACCTGGGATAGACACAGAATGTCATTTGACTTGTTCAAGGGAGAAGTTAAAAATGTCAGAGCTTTACAAAACCGGAGTTAGAAGCCCACATTCTCACTGTGTTCTTGTGCCATGGGCCAAATGTATCCCTTCCAATTTACCATGGATTTTAATGGCTGCTTCGTGAGACCAGGCCTTACCCAATATTCATTCTGCGTGTCTGCCACGAGGAAGACGAAGCGCAGCCTGCCCGGAATATTTGTCATTTATTTGCCAGCATTCTGACCTTAACTCATGCCTGTGCCCTTGTTCACTTAAACCATTACCCTGAGAAACGTAAGGACTGGTTGCAGTTTCTGGCACTGAAAGTTTTGTATGTAAGGAATATGTGTGTTCAGGATCTCGTTAACCCTGAAATAACCGCAAACCTCAAAGTGCGGCATAAATGTGACGCGTCTCTCACTGCTCTTGTGTTGTTTTTTCCAGTGGAGCCAGTACTTTCAAAGGGGAACAATTGCTTGGATGCAGCAAAAGCTTGCAACCTAAATGATACCTGCAAGAGGTTCAGATCTGCTTACATAACCCCCTGCACCAGCAGCTCGTCCAATGAAATCTGTAACAAGCGGAAGTGTCATAAAGCCCTCCGGCTATTTTTTGACAAAGTCCCCCCAAAGCACAGCTACGGGATGCTCTTCTGCTCCTGTCGAGACGTAGCCTGTACAGAGAGGAGACGGCAGACTATTGTTCCTGTGTGTTCATATGAGGACAGGGAGAAGCCAAACTGCCTGAATTTACAAGAGTCCTGCAAGAAGAATTACATCTGCAGGTAAGACAGCACATGGCAGGGGAGTGATTAATGAGGTACTGCCGAGAACTTTTTGGTGCTGATGGATTTGCCAGGATTAAGGGTCACAGTATCCACTAAGAAAAAGGATGAGTCAAGGAGGAAAGCAAATGCCTCTGACATCCTTAACAGAGTAACAAAAACCTGCATTACAGTGTGTGCCTTCTCCAAAACTGTTCACAGCTACTCCCTTGCATTATGGAGAAGTCTTTAAACCCCCAGTTTAATTTTTACTGATTTTTGTTGGAAACATTTTCATTAGGTGTTTCTATGAAATAGTGTCTCAGACTGATTTCTGTGTCCCATTAATGACCAGGTAAAAATAGAATTTTTCACGACAATGGGATTTATTTTCATTGTGCATTCGAGCACTAATAACTGGGAATACAAGCTTCATGTTGGACTTTATAAATGGTCACAATGCATAGACTACTCGTGGGTTTTTTCTTCATGGGAAAAAAAGGAGTCCACAATTATAGGCAACTCCCGAAATCTTCATGGAGCTGTTTTAGTCTTGAAATTGTTTTATCTCCCCTCCCCTGAGAAGTTTGCTGGGCTGATGCAACTGGGGCTCATTGATTCACTGACCTAATTCCCAGCCTCTTTGCTCTCTGTGTTCAGGACAGAGAGGCAGTGCAGAGCACTGCTCCACTGGACAAACTGGGTCCTTTTGCCCTCACTGAGTCCCTGCAGGTTGTCACACAGCACTTATTCAGGGGCATACAGGAGCTCTTCTGCTCTTAGGAAATGCTTTAGTCCTACTTAGTATTGTGTATGTTTATATTAGAGAGTTGTTGTGCTAATGTCATATTTATGAAGTCAAGCCCAGGAATCCTGCTCATTTGTAATGTGTAAATTTCTTGTAGATTATCCAATTCTGTGAATTAGCAAACAAGGAGATAAACACTATTGTAAAATGTCAAGGACACTGGAGTTATGATATAAATCTTAATAAGCATTTACTTGTGCCTGGTAAAATATTTACTTTGAAGTTTGTTTATGAGATCTCCGCTGCTGGTCTTAAGCTTTTAGCTGTAGCCCTTCAGATACGCCCGAGTGTTGTTCAGAGGTGAGGAGATGAGCAGCGCCCTGCCCTTGATGGCTACAGGGAAATCTGGAGGCAGTTTCCTGCTGACCACAATAAGAGCAGATTTAAATCAGAGCAGTGTTCTCATTTCAGTCCAGTGACTTGAGTTCAGCACTGCTATTGCAGGTTATGAAAGCTGGGTGCATGTAGCCTGGAACAATCCGTTTTCCATTTCCATGTTGTGCCATTAATATGTTTGCTTATATATATTGCCTTCCCTATACACAGGCCCTGTTAATTAGTAGAGTTACAATATCTTTACTGGGTGTAAGCTACCAGTGTGTTACAATGCTGGTGAAATTGGAGAGAGGATTTTACAGAGACACATATCCCTGTTATTCAGGTTGTAGTGTTCAGGAATTAATTTGTTAAATTAATGCCATTACTTCTCTCATGACTGTGTTTTTCTTTTGTCGGCTTTGATCTAATGTTGTCTCAGCAGCTGAGTTTTTAATGGCACTTTGTTTAATTTAATGAGTCTGGTGTGCTTTCTCCATTGCAATGTTGCAGAAGAAAGCTTGGTAAAATCTCTACTGAAGTTGCAGCCAGCACTGGAACGAAAATGGACTTCTTCATAGGTTCCTCCTGTGGCTTTTGCTTTAAAATGCTGAAATTAAAAAGTTTGGGCTCTTCCAAGGCTCAGTGAGACCTGGCTGTGAGGGTGAGGGGCAGCACTGGTACAAGGTGGGCAATGCCTGCAGGGTCTGGGGCAGTCAGTGTGTGCAGCCCTGGGGTCCTGTGGAGGGTAAAGCAAGCTTGGTGTGTTGCTGAGAGTCATCTCACATCGGTGTTCCTGCCTCCTGGGCTGTCTAAACTGCTGGTGTATTTAATGCCTCCCCTCACTGCTGTCATGGAGAGGAGGAATCGGCCCCAAAGCTGTTCCAGCCTATCCATAATACAGTGAAAGACATTTTGTCTCTGTGACTTGTTGAGCACTTAAAGAGAATTGGTGTGATTTGTTCCCCCGGTCCCGCAGGAAAACAAGGACTTAGGCAGGGGAGGAAAGAAATGGGAGTTGACCTCCTTGCTGTTGAAAGTATTGGCACTGATAAATATCAGTCCTTCCTAGTAATTCCAAATATATTTAGAATAATTAAAAGGGGCAGTCAGTAGGTATGTAATTCTAAATCTGATAACTTGTATTTCACTGTGAAATCAGAGTATCTAAATGGCAGAATAATTTGAAAATATGTTCCGCCTACTGTGAAACCAAGTAATTTATAAACTATTATTTGCATGCCTATTACATGTATTAAAGCCTTCTCTTAATGCTGATTAACACAAGGGGTAAAAGTTCTAAAGGTTTTCTGGAAATAAATTAGGAAATGTTTTATGAATGCTGCTTCCTAAGAAAGGCAAGATTTGAATCTGCCCATAATCTGTATAAAATATCAACTGGGCCTATGCAAACAACTATTCCATATTGGATGCTCTTTAGAAGCCTTATCCTGGTGTAAATATTCACTGAATCTGTTCTTGAACCAGAGTTAAGAGCAGGGGCGATTTGGCCAAACTGCCAGTACCACTAACAGAAAAGGCAGGATGATATGCTTGGTTTTTATTCATTAATCTATCTGTTACATAACATAAACTCTTAATAGAGGGAAAAACAGACCAGAAATGTCAGGAAATGCAAATAAGTTCTGACTTAAGTAAACAGTCCTAATTTTTCAGCTTCATCAGAATAATGAATGGTTCACTTTCATTATCATTTTTCTGCTGCCTCTGCTTGTATCCCAGTCCATATGCAGCTTTGAAACCAATCAGAGTCTCTCAGGCATGTCTGTCAATGCTCACTGAAAAGAAAAGCAAACAAACAAGAAAGAACAAAAAGAAGCCTTAGAGTTCTTTTTTGTTATGAACATAAACAAATCATCTAAGGAAAAACAATATGCCATCAATAACTTACACCAGTGATGTCCTAGAATAGCACAGATCTCTGAGAAACCTCTTGATCCGATCACTTCAGCCAACAATTAAACTTTAGAAAGCTGATTGGCGTGTTTTAAAATGTTTTAAATGCAGGCCAGGGTGCTTCATTTTTGCCCTTATCACATTTGACAGTGTTTCAAAAAATATTTTGCTTGAGCCACTAATTTGGTCTTTTCTTTTTTTAATTTTGAATTTGTATACCTCCTCTCTTTCCTGGTTATGTTCAGAAGGCACTGACCAGAATGATAATGATACAGACCCATTATTTATTGAAAGAACAGTATCAATCCAGTCATTTGCTGCAAAGATCAGAAAAGAAGGGCAGCATTTTTTATTAATAAAAGAAACTGGTAACAGCATGTTTCTTGTCCTCCACAATTACTATATTCAAAGTGTCTGGTCAAGTCATTGAGGCTCATTTTTGAAGCTGAAATAGCCAGAAAGTAGTTCTTCACTAATTTCAGAAGACAATTGTTTGTTTTGTTGTTTGGGGTTTTTTTGTTACTGTTGTTGTTGTTTTTCTAAAATAAATACAATTCTTAATGTTTTACCTTTAGTTCTTCAAAGAGTAGGCGTTGCTGGTTTTGGCAGTTTGATACTGAAAAAAAAAAAATGGCTGCATGATATCTTTAAGTATCTCCTAGTGGGATCTGAAGGATAATAATGAAATACTCTATTAGGTTTTAGTAGACAGGTCATCTGCTTGAAAATAAGGTGAAAATACAGCACTGTGTGTCCAGAGAGCTGAATCTTTATCCATGTGGTTTCATTGGTGTGTTCTTATTTCTTGACCAGTTTCTGGTCACCTATCTGTTAAAACCACCCATTCAATTCTGTATGAAAGATATCTGCTTCTACAAGTATCAGAATACTGTGTGAAGATATGCAGGCATTGTTGTCAGTGCATAGAAGAGTTTATCCACTGTGAAAGTTAGAACAAAAGCTCAACCCCCCTCAACTCCTTGCTGTGTTTCCTGAAAATATAAGAAACTTGCAAAAAAAAATTAATTTTCTTCATGATATTCTGTTGAACACTTCTAATGATAATTTACCTTTGGAAGGGGAGTCACTGTATCTGTGCTCCTTTTCCATAAGGCATGTGCAAATCTGCAAGTGCTTTACACCTGTAACCTGTTTGTGAAAGTGGCTTTTCTGTGTAAGACTTGTGGGCTGTTCCTGCAGCAGGTACCACTGCTGACTGCAGTACCTGCACCCTCGTGGTTCAACAAACACTACAGACAAGTCTATGATGAGATGTTATAAATGTGCAGGCAACCTTTTTTGCCCTTCTGTAGGAGTGGGGGAGCCCAGCATCTTGTGTTAGGAGGACATCTTCAGTTAACAGCATTAACAAGTAGCAGGGAGGAGTGCACTAGAGGGATGTGTGGGAGGAGATGGAAGAGGGGAAGAAGAATTGTGCCCTTTCTTCAAATTTTCTATTCCTTAGACTTTCTTTCATTTTCCCCCCACTTTTTTCCCTTACTTTTTTTTCTCCTGCCTTCTTCCCCTTGCTTAGTCTCCCATCATCTCCACTTTATAGATCTTCCAGTGATTATCTGACTTTCACCGCCTCTCTGACATGTTTGAAATCTATTATGGCCACTTATGGTACCTCCTCACCTGCATCTCTACATGTTTTGCTTTTCCATCCCTCACTAGCCTGCCATGGTCTGGTGATCATCTCTAATTCAGCAAATGAGAGGGAGAACATCGGTGCTGCCTCCCTTTCTGAGCCTCGTAGCTTATATTGCTGACAATTCACTTGGCCAGCTCCAAAGCCCGAGCACTCGCCCTCAGGGTGACTCAGGTTTTGTGTGTTAAGAGTACACTTGGTGGATATTTACATGAAGGACCCAGCAGTGTTATCCAGTTCTGTATAACAGGGCTGGATTTGAGGCCCTCCAGGGTATTTATATCGGTTTGGCACTCGGAGCACTCTTGGCAGCTCCTTGAGATGATTGGTTTGCTGTGGTTACGCAAAACCACGACAACATCGTAGTTTTTGTTATGCCTTTAAGGACATTCAAAAAAAGGACACTCTTGATTTCTAGCAGTGTGCAGGCTATGCCTACATTTTATGTTTGGAGACTGAGTCAGGGAGTGGGTGAAAAACCTCGTGTGCTGCCTGACTCACCCTGCAGTAGCTGTAGGATGCTTGCAGTGTAGTAGGATAGCCTGAGCTCAGGCTACTTGCAGATCCTCCCTGCTCTCTGGACTCAGGAGAGCCCCTATGTCTGTAGAATAACAAGTGGGACAGAAGAAAATGTAAATCTACCGTTTGGCTGATGCCCAAAAGTCCACCTCACATTTATAAACATAGACTGAATTTGAAGAATGATTTTTATACATGTAGGTATATACAAGCATGTAGATACATGCATATAGGTTTATATTGCTAGAGGTATCATATTTATTGAAGTGAAAAAACCCCAGGTATTCATTAATTTTAATGAACTAATAGTGAGGAATGATGGCAGTTAAGAAAATCCAAAAATGGTGGGAAAGAAGCTGATGTGCTCTGCAGAGGAAACATGATGGTGTAGCGGAGTATGTGTGTGGGGAATTGCTAGTCTGGGAAAAAATACTAATGCACTCTCTGCAAAATAAGCAAAAACCTTACAAGAAAGGCAAAGTAAAGATAGGAAATGCTGCAATATAATGTATTTTCCCCCCATTTTAGTCCCTTATATGATTCATTACATTGATGTCTTCTGTTAGCAGAGTAAATGGACAGAATACTGCTCTTCCCTCCCCCTCATAAAAGATAATTTAAAATTTCTTCCATCTGAATAACACTCAAAATTAACCAAGCAGTTCATCTTTATAATATAACCATAGATCCCTTTGGAATCAAAAAATCCAAACATCCAGCAAAACAAGCCCGCTTTGTCCCTGTTGAAGTGTAGATGGATCTCATTCTGCAGTGCCAAGATCTGCTTGGCTAGCCCTCATTTATACTCTCTCTGCTCTGCTTAAGAGGGTCTTGAAGATTAAAAGCTTGTTGGGTGATTGACGTTTCTCCAAAAGCAGGAAAGATGCAAGGATATTGTAATTAGAAAAATGGCTCAGCCTCATTCCTGCACCCAACTTTAACTCTGCTTTGTGCTGTAACAATGAAGAGAGCCTCGCTCACAGGGGGTTTATGCTCCAAGAAGCAGTAACTAGACAGTGCCTTTACGCTGAGGTCCCTTGTCAGGCAAGCTTGAAACTCTCCAGGCAGCATCCCTTCAGTCGTCCAGAACCTCTGCTGATTCCTGAAAGCTGGTCTCCACGAGAAGGGAGTGCAATTCTTTTGTGCTCGTTATCTGTGAAACACAACTTGTGCGTCAACATTTTCTGAGCTGTTCGATTCAGACAACTTCTGTCTTACATGGTGTGGCTTCAGCAGTGTCCCTGACATGGCTGAGGTCCTGCTAGTCCTTTCTGGTTACTTTTAAGGTTAAAAACGAGTACTGAATATTCATTATTACCTGTCTACAGGGTTGAAAAAGTGCAAGTGGGAATAAAGTATGCATGTGTAAGCATACAGCAGTCATAAAATAAACTTAGATACCAGTGATTCAGGTTTTTTAGGCTGTATTTAGGTACCCTGCTTCCATGTCAGTCTCTTTTTAGTCAGAACAGTTCAGTGGGCTGAAGTACTTGTCACCACTAAACTTTTGCTGGGGGCATTTGTATTATCCAAATGTGGTCCTTCATAGAATCATGGAGCCGTTTAGGTTGGTAAAAACCCCTTTAAGATCAAGTCCAGCCATTAACCCAACACTGCCAAACCCACCACTAAACCATGTCCCCAATTGCCCAATCTGTGGGTCTGTTAAATACCTCCAGGGCTGGTGACTCCACCTCTTCCCTGAGCAGGCTGTTCCAATGCTTGACAACCCTTTCCATGAAGAAATTTTTCCTAATATCCAATCTAAATCTCCCCTGGCAGGGGGCTATTTCATCTTGCATTATCTCTTGTTACCTGGGAGAAGAGACCAAGCCCCACCTCACTACGACCTCCTTTCAGGCAGTTGTAGAGAGCAGTACTGTCTTCCCCGAGTGTTAAGATCTCTCTGTGTATCATTTTGTTTGAAAAGCCTTATTTTGTTAGTGAGAAGGAAAACCTGCCTGTATAATTTAGGAAGTAAGAAGACTACAGATAAGGAACACGAGCCAGGAAAGGGGTTACAGCAGGGCAAATGTGACTCATTTTGTTTTGTTGATTTTTCAGGGGGGGAAGATTAAACTACGTATGTTAATTAAGCAGTTTCACACATTTTTAGTCAAAAATACTGAAATCCAGCACAATTAAATCTGGCATGAAACTTTAATGGAGATCTAAATTTGGAGCTACTCATGTTCTTACAGTTAATCAAGCACTTAATTGCTTTGCTGGATGGGGTTCCACGAAGATACTGCTACTGCTGATTTGTTGACTTGGTAGTTGAGAGATTTCTGTAGAGAGGAGTTCAGCATCCATTGGTTTGTCTGAGTAGTTTCCACCCACTGATCTGTTAGATCTGGTGAAGGGAAGATTTGTGATCCCTTGTTATGTATGCTTGGTCACATTTGGCTAACTTGATGTTTCTGGGGCAAAGAGAGGGTGTATATATCACAGAAAAGCATTTTCTTTAATAAATCAAAATGTTTTTTTTCATTTACCTCAAGCCATGTATATGCTACAGGCAAGAAGCTGCTCTAGGTTTAATGTGAATAACAGAGCTATTCTATCAAGTCCATTCCCAGTGTACTTCCTCTGACATCAGTGACTTCAGTGGATTTATTCCAGGGATGGATTTGGCTATTCCTGTTCTGTGTAGGTAAATCTTCAGGCAGTGCTAATTAAGAGAATGTCAACTGATTTTACCATTCCATTATGCTGGACTTTGTAAAGGTTATTTATATCATTCTACATCAGAGCCCAGTGAGAGAATATTTCTGGTGGCAGTTCATCTATTAAAATAGCTGGGAGAAAATGTAAGCACCAGAGCTAAAAATAAAACTTTGTTTCTCAACAGAGCAAGTGACAGCCACATGCATATTTTCAGATTTTAGCATTTTTATGTTTACTGAACAGAAATTGCATTGCTTTCATTATGTTATAAGCATCAGCCTGTTACTGGAGTAGCTGGTGTTAAGTGGAAGCCAGATGTAAATGTAGTGGTATCTGCAAAGACTTCTCAGCAGAGGTGGTGGTTGTTTCCTCTGCTTTAATGACCTGCTGGCTTTAAACCAGGTGACACAGGAAGAGTTTTCTGGTGTGTGTTTACTGTTTAATATATATTTTCCATATGAACTGACTGTGACCCTTGCCTAAGATAATTAATAGATGACCTGACATTCACGTGTTTGTGGTTACATTATATTTGGTCAAGCACACACTGTGAACCATTAAGGAAAGTTTTTGTATTTTAAAGTACATAGGACTAAGACCTCTGTTAAATTCAAACTGTATCATTTTATTGTTCAGTTCACTTTATTTTGTTCCAGTTCAACCAGAAATCACAGTGGTTGTCCTCTTCGGTTATGATGCTCCCTTTTCCACGTTATGAAATGCTGCAGATCCAGTGACTGGCCATCATGCAGCACTGGAAAATATTCTTCAGAATGGACAGTGCATTTCAGAGCAACCTCTGTATACATCTGGGTAGATCACAGATGTATCAACTCTTGGCCTCACGTTTTTTCCTCTGCCTCATGTGTTTTCATGTTTTTTTGACAGTGGAGTGAAAAAAAAAACCAACCAAACTCTTAAGACAGCACATCATCCTTAACTGGTAAAAATGGTTTATTTTCCAGTCTTATACTACAAATCAGTCCTTTTTCTACTATCATTATATATCCATATTACTTCTAAAAGCAAGTAAAACATGCTGAACAAGATCAATGCTCTCTTGGTTTGCTACTGCCAGAACTTTTCAACTTGCTGTTTTATGGGGTTGTTTTGTGCATGGAAAAAAATGGGTTCACATAAAAGAGATTCTAATCTGCTTTTATCTGCTGTAGTTCTGGTTTTATGTTTGTTGTGTTACTCCTGAAGTCAGAACAGTATTTAGAGTAGCTGTAGGGTGGGTTTCAGCCATGCTGGCTGCCTACAGACCCTGCATGATTGAGTGCAAGGACACACTGAGCACCCTTTCTGTCCTTCAGCCACCTCTCTGACAAGGGGACACAGAGTTGTTTCCTTCAGGAATGCCACTACACATAGCACTGAGTTATCTTCCTATGCAAAGAGCATCCCTGCATAACCCTAGGAAACCCGATACATCTGCTACATCTACCAACAGAAACTTTCCTGGTAAAGGGGCAACTTTTATCAGAATTTTAAGATTATTTTCTGTCTCCAAACTCCCAACACTTTAATGCTTGAGCCAACAATAGTTTATTATAGTTTATTCAAGTGGTTACAGAGAATATTATTGCCATGGATGTCTTTCTCAGGTACTTGGAACCACATCCTTTCAATGTGTACTGACAATATAGTTGTTAATAAACACTGAAGCATCCACTGGCACACTCAAGGACTTGCAGTGGCACTAATTTTCCTTGGCTTGCTTTTCGAGAGTGACAATGATTTTCTTAGGTTACCAGCCTGTAATTCAAAGTCTCTTAGCCCAGCTAATGAAGTGAGAACAACTCTACCCATAATGGACTAGTTCTTTGCTGAGTAAGGTGCTATCAAGAGACACTGAGGCTTGGACGTCTTTAGATATGACAGACATTTAGCTTTAGAAGATTCAAATTAAACAGCATAAAGAAAATGAAATAAACTGAAAATATGCAAATTCATGGTATCTGGAAAGCAGCAAGTGGGTTTGTTCATGTTTGGAGAGCTTTGGTACAGAGACAAGTAGACTAAATAGAAATCTTACCAGCAGTCTCTGATAAAACCACAGCTTGACAGTTCAGCCTGTCATTCTGTAGAAGACTCTGAGAGAAGTATTTTCTTTGCAGCTGAGAAGACAGAGACACATTATGAATGCTTAAGGTCGATGCAAGGAAACAGAGCCCTGCAAAACATATTTAATATAGGTTTGATTTCCTGTGGAATGTTTTCCAGATGTTCTTTCGAACAGGCCTCTAAAAAATGATGTGAGGTAATTTTTTTTGCAAACAGAAAGATAAAATTCTGTTTTGTGTCACAGTGTCTGAGACACAATCATGTTGTGTTAATTCTTCATTGCATTAGCTTGTGCTCAGGATTTTCACCATATTTTTTGAAATGGCTTTTATTACACAAAAGGTCAGTAGTAGTATAAAAATATTTATATAAACCTATTTCAAATAAATCATACTTGCTTAGAAGTATGATCACATTTGAGTTTAGTGATTTCCCTTAAACCCAAAGGAGACTTAATATATTAAATTAAAATTACTCTCATGCATGATCTTGAGTCACTTAGAGGATTTAATTAACATTGATAAACTATGACATTAGTGTTTTGTTAAGTTCTTTTTGATTTTCTATAGCAGATTCTGTGTAAAAGGATCTAACTGGTCTCCAGCAGATGACATGAGCAAGGGGAAAGGATAAAATTAACAGAAAATAGAACTTACTTTATTTTGCTTTGCACAAAATACAATAAAAGAACATGGATGTAGTTTATGTTTAATTTGGAGCTTTTTTTAGTCTGAAAAATTGTTAATAGAAGAATAGAAAGAATAAATGTTAGTGGTTTTGATTTTTAAAATATAGATATGCATAGATGGAAGTATTTTTTTTCCTTTTGTATGACTGAATTTGTAAGAGTTAGCTCTCCATTTTCTGGGGTACTAGATGTCCAGAAGGTCCCTGGTAAATAAAAAACATGAGTAGCATAAGTGCTGGCAAACATGATGGGGAACATGGTGCAGACAGTGAGCTGGCCAGTCTGGGTCGAATGCCGGTGCTCATCTGGAGGAACCAGCTTTGTTGGGCTGTTGTGTTTGTGCCCGATGCTCTGAGCAAGCATTTCGTGATGCTAGAAGGCATCTGAATGAATCTTCTGTGGTCTCTGGTGTTTGTTTCTGTATCTGGTTATTCCACAGTCCAAATAGGCTGCCTCTGTATAATTGGGGATTGACCATATTTTGCTTCCAGATGAACAACAGTTTTTAGAGATAAATCGAATCCAGAGTCAAATATTTGCTTGGGTTTAGCCTGCCAGTCATTTAAAATAACAAAACAGAGGCAAAACCAGATAAAACCCCAGCTTCTTCCAGTTAGTAGCTGGTATTTGGGATCCAAAATCCTGTGATGGTTTCTGCCAGTATTGTAAAAGATTTTGATCAGCTCATGTGAGAGAAATCGCATTCAATATTCAAGTCTTGGGCAGCAAATGGTCTGGCATCAGATCTTTACTTTTACCCTCCTTCCCACTTCCCAAGAGATATAAATACTGAGCTGGGTGTCAGGGTGCAGCAATGGGCTGGGGGCTCCCTGGGGCCTGTGGGGACCCCCAGGGACAGGCAGAACAGGAGCTTTCAGGCTGGGCTCATCTCCCCACCCCAGTTTAGGGAGCAGGGCAGTGCCAGGCATCTCCCTGGGAATAGGCTTGGCCATCAGCCCTTGGGCAGACCTGGCTCAATGTGGCCATGGCTGGGTAGGGCCAGGTTTAGGGGGGCAGCAGCTGAGGCTTTGTGGGGCTGAATGGGGTCCTGGGCCACAGACTGGGTGGGGGAAGCCCCAGGGGTGGGCAGGAACATCAGTACCCTCAGAGCCTGGACACTCATTGTTTGGGGAGGGTAGAAACGAAAGAGAAAGTAACCTCTTGGTTGAAAAAAATTACTGGAGTTGCTGTCATTAAATACGTGTAAAAGTGGCCTCCTAAAGAAAAATGTCAAAATTTGTAGTTGCTCAAAGGTTCACGATTGCGTGTGTAGATAACTAAGGAGGTGTGAGATGTCTTAATATTACCCAGCCCTAGTGTCTTTTAATGAAAACAAAAGGATCAAAGCTACGTTTGTAAGTGCTGGGAGGTCATCTCTCCTTATGGAGCTGCTCTGAGGCTTTTTTCATCTTACTGCTTGATAGAGCTGCTTATGTAGCCTTTGCCTCATTTTCTCACTGCCCTGTTTATGAAAGAAGGAGAAAATTAAATGCTTCTCCAACAGTGAAGCCATTAGTTTGGCCACATACCAGCCCCTCTTGCCACTCTTGCATCCCAGGAGAAGCAGCACCACCCCATCCATAGAGGAGCTATTTGTAGCTACAGAATAGGGTACTGCAGTTGACCCCCACAAAAGAAGAACAAGTATTTGGACTTGTTGTTTTTTTCTATAATGGTGCCATTTATCACTATGACACACATTCATTGACTTAGTCTGGGTTTTTTCAGTGTCAGATTTATACTTCTTTTCTGGTTTGAATATTGATGCAGCACTTCCCTTACGTGACTGCACTGCCAAATGGTGTCTAGACGCCAGAGCAGCTTTGACTAATTAGTGTAGTCACCCCAGTCTCTCAGCTTTGGCATTTACCTACTCTTTATGTTACTGCTATAAATAGGTACCTAAACACAAGCAGCAATGTAGAGAGAGGTGGCAGTGAGCATGTCCAGACTTCACCTAACATCCCTGAGGTGTGTGCAGGGGACAGCAGTGTCGGTCCCTGCATTCCTAACAAGGCAAGGAGTTGTAACCACTCTCTTGGCCATCACCCCGTGCGTGTGTGCAGTCAGCAGGAGAGCTGGATTTCCTGGCCTGCTATCACCAGTGCAAAAGCAAAGCCGAGGGAGGAGATTGCTCTCTGTGAAGGCTCAGCCCTTATGAACCAACTGCACAGTCAGAGAGAAAAGATGAAGGGAAATCCACATCTACCAGCCCAGTGATTCGGATACTTCTTCGGGAGGACTCCGGTTCATGGAGTTCCTTTCTGATAGGCCATGGTTTACACCAGATCCAAACTCAAAATGCAGTTTTAAAATTTTTCTGCCACCTCACCATCGATATCACTCTTTTAAATATTGCACCAGTACTAAAGCTGAGTTGATCAGCTTTAAAGAGGGAGAACTGATAAATATCAGAGATAACTTCTGGACATCAAAGAACTTTTACAAAACCTTGAGAACAAAAGGTAGTGAAAACCTAATCAATATTGTCTGTGCAACAGGCTGTGCTAATATAAAATTGTCTCAAAAATTATATGCAGATTAAACACAATACTTATATTAACAAAGCTTATTTGTAAGCAGAATTTGAAAGTTTTGATTCATCCTGCTGTATTTGAAGAACCACTATCATAAGGAGAGCAAATTAACTTTCTTTCCCTTGTATTTTTAACTGTTACAAATTATTTTACTGGTGCTAATACAAAGCATTAGAGAATAGCAGGTTTGGGATTTTTTTCTCTTCTTTTCAGAAAGACTGTTTGTTTGATTTTCTTTGAATTTGCCAATAGGATTATTCTTACTTTTTCAGCCAGTGGTATACAAAATATTTAAAGTAAGCTTTCCAGAACATCTGCAGTTTACTTTGATGAGATTTTCCAGGTCTAAGGTAGGACTAATTTAATTTGTGGGGTTTCTGCCCTAGAAAAGGAAGATTTTTTTTTATGGAAGGGAAAGGAAAAAAAAACATTAATGCTGCTGTGCATAATGAGGATTTTGTGACAGAAAAATCAACTAATAGCTTCTTCTAAATGTGGTCCTGCCACACGTTCTGTACAATACAAAACTGCCTGCCTCTATCCAGTAGTGAGACACATCTCTGTACATAGCACATATAAAATTGTGCACACCTAATGGTACGTGTTGAAAGCTCTGTATGTTCTCTAGATAAAAAAACTGCTCAGTTATGTGGTGAGACACTTAACCCCAAGTTAGAACCTGCAAGTTCTTTCCTGCTGAAGGAGCACTAAGTTAACACAGTATGAAGGTTTTTTTTATAGGAGTGCTATTATCTGATTGCTCTTGTTCTGCATCCCTAAAAGGATTGTCTCTCTTACTGAAACAGTTCTTAATATTCATGTGCAATACTTTAGGATTAATGGTTCTCATTAAGCTAATTTGTCTCTCTCTCTGGATAAATAGCAGTACCACTGTTTTGGTGTTAACTGATGAGCACACTTTCATCAGTGCCAGTCTGCTGGAAATGTTCGGGGCTGGATCTTCAGTGAGTGTTAATCAGCAGATCTTCACTGAAAGTGTTATCTTATGGCAAGTTTAGGTCTGTCTCTGTTTTTATTTTCTGGCCTTAACTTTGTCTCCAGTGGAAATGAATCCACATAAATATCAGCTGTAGTTAAGAGCTTAGGAGAGAGCGAGAGCTTTGATAGTATGAAGTTTGGATGACTCACTAGGGAAGAGGTGAGTGATAATGTCCAGTAATGCCTGGACCAAAGCTGTCTGAACTATATTTGACTTAAGAAAACTTTAATGTGCAACGTTGTCAGATCATTACTTTTTATTACCACAAAAAGTCTTCATAAATTCACAAAGAAATCAAGCTGTATGTAAAGGAGATCAGCAGAGCAATATTTAGCTGCCTTTAGGACTTAAAACAAATAAGTTCTTTAAGCAGACTGGGTAGTAAATGACTGGTGTTATTCTATAGTTATCAGTCCTTAGACACGTTTAGAGAAGAGGAATGTATTAAATGATCTCTGTACCAGTGCACCTAATAACCTAAGGGAGAACTGGACATGTAAGAATGATGAAATGATTGCAAGGCGTGTTTTCAGGATTATCAAGATGCTGATTGTGTAATTGCATCTCCAGAAAGATTTATTTGTGGTCACATAAATTACAAAATTTAAATTTGAGGAGCTACTTTGTTTTAGAAATGCAAAAATGTTGCACATGCAGCAGGTTTGCCCTTTCTACCAGGGCAGAGGTTTTTCATACTAGGTAGATGTAGTAGGTTCTGTTCTGTCCTAAACCTTACTTCATACAGGTATCAGAAAAATCCTTGGAAATTGTCAACTGTCTTTGTTCCCAGCTGATCCAAAGGCTGGATTCTAGTCACTATCTTGATTATTGACTGGGAGAGGAGTCGATGCAGTGACATGGGGTTCCCTTGCCCAGATTTTCTTTGAGGTGCTGGTGTTTATCTCTTCCCATACCTTGGGACCCATTTCTTCTCAGCATGTCTCCTGATAGGCACAGTATATATTAACCAGCAAAGCAGGGATTTTATGTGAATTTAGGAATTTATCTATACATATAGGGCATCTTGAAGGATTGGTAGAGAGCTTTACTTTTTCAGACTATTAAAGGCAACTGGGTAAAAATTTGTGTCTCAAGGTTAAGTGGTTAAATAGGGGAAGAGAAGGAATGAAAAGCTTAGAGTTGACTTTTGGCTTGAAGGCAACCATGGATTTGCTGGTGTCAGTACAGCTAGTGAGAGAGGGAACTAAAAAAAGGCCATGAGAACAGCTCGGATAAATTCAGGTAAAGGTTGCCTAGAGTCTATTTATAGTATGCTTTCTCAGACTAAGCCTGTGAACCTTTTGAAGTTTGCCCATCATTACTTTCAGGCCAATTAATGATGTGTATCCAATCCCATTCTGTGGTAGGTAAAACAATAAAGTAAACAAAGATAATTAGTCTCTGGAGTATGTAAACAAATAAAGTAAATCACTTGCAAATCACTTGTTTTTGCTAACTTTCGTGGGCTTGTTGCAAAACTGGAAAATGGCATTTATATTGTAAATCTGCATAATCCTAGAGCAGTGATGAAAATTCATATATTTTACAATTCTGATTTCGAGTGAGCTTTGCAAAGAGTAAGCACCTGATCCTGAGAGATTATTACTGTGGGTTTTTAACAAAGGAACATTTTTGTACCTATTTCAAAGAAGAGAAGATTGAGGTAGAGATGTTACATATTTTTTTTTTCTTGGAGACAGAGGTCTAAATGATACTTTATAAATAAAGAAAAGTCACTGATCCAAGTTTATGAGCCTGAGCAGGGCAGAAGAGCAACTGTAAGGCTGTGGGACCTTGGCCCACCTCATCTCAATGCCTCACAAATTTTACAGACCTGAAAGGGAGCATTATGTGGCCTTTAAAGCACAAATAACCAGAAGAGATCATGGCTGCTTGTCCTTTTATTTTGTTTTCCAACATAGTAGTTATCAGTTATTGACAATACAGCTTCACTCCAGGTCTTAAAGCACCTCCTGGCAGTAAGCAATGCTCTCCCCTTCTTAGTCATGGGGCCACTGAGGGAACTGAAGATAATGTGGCCATTCAGCAGCAGAGCTCGATGCAGAGCACACATTCCCTTTCCTCGGTCCTGAACTCAACACTCCAGACTTCGGATAAAAGCACATTTCAACAAGAACAAATAGATTCTCAGTACCGTGGCTCTGGGGGATGTGGAGACCATGCCAGCTGGTTCTGCCTGCTCCCCCAGTTCAGCCAAGTGGTCCTGCAGGCCAGTCCAGAGCAGGGGGAAGCGTATTCCCTGGAAACTCAGGGCAGTACCAAAGCAGGTCCTGCTTCCACTCTTGCAGTAAGAGGGCTCTGTGAGTACAAACATACAGTTTTGTGTAATCAGTAAAACAGCAGAAACTGTGTTCTGAATCTTTAGGACAACAGACTCCACTTAGAGTTCAGATCCAGGCAAAATGACTGATAAAATCACTCTTTGTCTTTTTTTTCTTGGCAGGAAAATGCAGAACATTTCTTTTAGTAAAGGGCAGGCATTGCCCTGTTGTTCAGTCCCTTTTTACTGTTTTCTTACACTTTTTTGTTCTGACTCCAAAAATAGACTCTGGAAAGCGATGCATTTTGAAAAGAGACTCTCATCGGCTGAAATGTGTCCAATATGCATTTGAGTTAAAGGATATTAAACCTTGTCCAAAAATAAAGAGAGTGTAAAAGGTAAGAACGCCTGCAGGCTTGATTTTTTAAGATACGCGTTTTTCTTCATCTTGCAGATCTCGCCTTGCAGATTTCTTCACAAACTGCCAGCCTGAGTCACGGTCTGTTAGCAGCTGTCTGAAGGAGAACTATGCTGACTGCCTGCTCGCTTACTCGGGGCTTATTGGTAAGAAGGCAGGGAAGGGTGGGGGAGAAACACCCAAACTACGTTTTGAAGGCCCACATGAAATAAAAACTGGAATATAGTACTATACAGAATCACAGAATCAGGCAGGTTGGAAAAGACCTCTGAGATCATCGAGTCCAACCTTTGACCCAACACCACCTTGTTTACTAGATCATGGCATTAAGTGGCACATCCAGTCTTTCCCTACACGCCTGCAGGGGTGGTGACTACACCACCTCCCTGGGGAGCCCATTCCAATGTCCAGTTCACCCTCTCTGTAAAGAACTTCTTTAGAATGTCTAACCTAAACCTCCCTGGCATAGATTAAGGCTGTGCCCTCTTGTTGTACTGCTGATTGCCTGGTAGAGGAGACCGACCCCCACCTGGCTATACCCTCCTGTCAGGGAGTGCTAGAGAGTTGGAAGTTCTTTCCTGAACCTCCTCTTCTCCAGTGTGGAGATTCTCCAGGCCAGATTCTCCACCTATGTATATTGGCCCTGCTTTACCTTACAGAGATTCCTGAGGTAAATTTGTACATTGCAAGAAAATTAAGGGTGGAAGATAAGGAGAGAAAGGTGCTTGAATTTGAAATAAATTCAGGATTAAAAAGTAGAGCTTATTAAGGTGGTTGAATTTGGACAGGACAGAGGAGTAGGAAGTTAAAAAGAACAAGTGAAACTGCAGCTTGGTTGATTTTGCAGCTGCCATCACAAGGTTGGGTAAATACCTCCTGGTCTTCAGGGAAAGTTTACAGAACATTTGAGGTATGAAACAGGAGATCAATTCAGCCTCGTTTCACTTCCAACTGCTTTTCTTTCCATGATATCCTTCTGTCCACTCTAAATGTTTTTTGAGATGCCTGTCAGCGAGATGAACTGAGACTAAATTTATCTTCTGAAATCCTTTTCCCTCCCCCACATAATTATTTTTATTTGTTGTCACCTTCCTGACTGTCAGCAGGCACAAGGATGCCTTTATGGAAGCCAGATTCCATATGCCACACGCAGTATTTGAGAGAGATCATGTCAGGGAGCGGAACATGTTGTAGAAATACTGTAGTTGGGCAATAAATAATAAGTGAATGTCAAAACTCTGGAACAAAACAAAATTTTAAAGGCCACCAGATAAGATGTTTTTAAGCTTAGAGCCTGCACCTGCTGCGATGCAGTAATATCCCCTTCTGTTGGGCATGAAGGTGCCAGCTGAGGCCCTGCAGTTGATCCTGCTGTTAAATAAATGTCTCTGGAGATAATATCAAAGCCAGAACATTTCCCAAGTAGGCTGGCTTTGCTGAGAAATGACTGAAAGCTATATTCAGTGGCTTATTGTTATCATTCTTATTACTCTTAGCAGCTAACAAGTGAGGCAGGTCCACATGGCAGCGGGTACACTGAGATGTGATGGCTTCAAAGGAGATGCTTCTATGACTGAAGAGATTAGGACAGTATGCAAAGGGTATAACACATGAGCAGTTATGACAGAATGTCATTTGACTCTGAAACAGAATTTGAATAGCCTTGAAATCTGATCTAGTCAATGAGATTAAGAAGTCTGGCTGCTGGCAAGGAGTAACTGTTACTAATAGATACTTCTGGGTAAGAGCTGCCAAGAAGTTCTTGCTGGACCTAGGGAATTTTGCTGGCAGTTTTGTTGGTTTAATTTTTCAGTTTAACCCCAAAGATGACCCAGTTCTGTTGTCGGGTGTTTTTGTGTTACTGTGGGTGACTGTGCTGCAAAACACTGTCACACATCAGAAACGTGGAATGGATCCCTGAGGGGTTGAAATCAAAAGGAGATCTAGTTTTCAAAGGGAAAAAATATATAATTTTCTTCTTTGTGCTAGTCCCAGGAGACATGCAAAACAGGAACTGACTTGTGTTACAAGAGTTTTTTCTTCTTAGTAGTGATTCTGTTAAACCAAGAAAATTATCAAAACAAATGTTTCTTGTGCTGAAGCAGTAAACTCCTGCTTTTGATTGCAATCTGATATAAAAGTGGAGTAAATTATGTCAATACCATCAAATTTGTAGGATCCTGAGATAGAAATGAGAGAGAAAATCTTTCAGCTATCTGTGTAATATATATAATACACAGGAGGAAGAGAGAGACTGTGGGCAAGAGCTGTTACAGATCCATTCATTTAGTGGAGCTTCAGAGTCTCCTTTTAATTAAGATAAAATATTTTTCATTAAAATATTATTTCATTTAGCCATTTTATTAAATGCAGTAAAAAATTGCACCTCCATAGAGTTTGTTCAGGAAACTGAGGATTCTTTATGGAAGGTACAGTGGATATGAGTCTGTAGTCATATACAGGGATGTAAATGAGAGTAAACTTCACTGAAATCAGTGGAATCTCACCTAAAATGAACTACTTAAGTGGAAATAGAATCAGGCAGTTTTTGTATGAGGTGCTTTATCAATTAAATGGAGAACTTGCTATAGAGGGTGCTTTAAGGTTTGCATCGGGGTGTTATGTGCATAATTTTAAAGGTATATATATTTTACAGGAATTCTGAAAACCTGAATTAATTGCTTTAGGCTCCTTGTTGTAGTAGAGGGATAAATGAATAGGTTTTTTTAAAAAGTAACACAAAAATAGTAAAAAAATTATTAAATGTAAAAAGAGACTGTGGATAGCCATGTTTGAGAGTCAGTGCTTTGGTTTCAGCCTAGCTAAGCCATCCGGACCTGTTTGCACTCCCACATCAATTAAGTTTGTTCTAACTGCTGACTTCAAGGTCTGCTTTAGCATTCACTTTCTGTCACATTTTCCCTTGTCTTGAGTAAAACCCATCGAATTTCTCTGTCATTCCCAGGAATTCCACAAGAGTTTGTGTGAATAAGCTGGAGTTGCTTTGGGCCAAAGGAACTTCAGCCCCTTACTCTTCCTCCTGGCCTCACCATCCATTTCCTCATTCTAATTGACCATAATTTAAACAACCTCTTGGCTGTTCAGATCAATTCTGCTTTTGTCTGAAATATGAAAAATATGAAAATATCTGTCTGCTTACTTTTGAGACCATCACAGAACTGTTTTGATACAGAGAGCTCAGAAAACCAAGCATGTCCTATTTTACTGCCAACCACCATGGCTTCTCTGATCCGTTAGTGTCCTTCAGCAGAATTTCCAAGATGCCAGCTAGCGGGAAGGGAGGGGGGAAGGGGAAGGCACACACATTGCAGGGAAAAAAGAAAATCCACCCCAGGAAACCAAGCATATAATCCGCTTGGGTTCACATCTGCCCCCAGGTTTAAATGACAGACTGATTTTCTACTAGCTGCTCTTTCAGCCACTCTGTTTATGCTGGATGTACAGTTTGTGTGCTGTGTACACACTTTCCTTGTCCTGTCTTTCCTGTATTCATCAGCCCCTAATTGTACCTTGGTATCTGTTACACTTTTAACCCCTGTCTTGACCCATTTTAATTACCTTATTACCCCTTTGTGATAAGAAAGTCTTACCTCAGTGATCTTTTTAATTTCCTCCATACTTTTCTGGTTTTTTAACCCTTCACTAAGCACTGGCTAATTAGAATTATTTTTTTTTTAGCCTACTGTTTTCTTTCCATTTGTAAAATCCACTTTGCATTTTCTCTTGCTTCTTTTCAGATCATGTTGCATGGCTGAAATAGTGTAGTGAACCATCAAATGGATAAGGGACAGACATTTTAATATGTTTTATTTTAATTTAACATCATTCCTCTTCTTATTTATCTACTATCCAGTTTTCATTAGTGATGCAAATGCTATTTGCCTATTTTACCAAATTCCCTACCTGATTTAATAAATTTTGAACTGTGCTATTTACTCATGTGCTAATCTCATGTAGAATTTGATCAATTATTACTATGCAACTATCTTTTAAAAGCTGGAAGTAGAGAAAGGTAAGGGAGTGCAGTCTAATATAAGAACATCCCAAAACAAGAAAAAAGATGCTTTTTGTGAGTTTGGCAATGGGACTGCATTTACTTTCACCTACATTACTGCCTTTCTCAGGCCAGCCCTAATGCCTGTTCTCCTTTGTCTCCCACATCATATATGCAGCAGTTTGCATGTTGATTTGCTCAGTTCCCAGCACTGCCTTGGTGACTTTGATGTCATTCTGTGATTCATGTTATTTCTAATGTTCCTTTTTTTAGCTTAATGTTTGATAGCCCTTTCCTGTGTGTTATTGCAGACTGTTGGACCCTGGACCTATGGACCAAATTTTCATTGCCAGTGTACACTTTATGTCTCTAACATTTGTCCTTTGTCTATTCCATCTTATTAATGACTACTTGGATGTCACTTTTGAGGAGATGTGATCACATTTCCTCATGATATATAACCTGTCCTAGAATTGCAGATTATCAAGTGAGGAACATATTCCCTGAAAAAGCAGCATTACAGCTCTGGAATACTTTCTCCTTTTTATTAAATTTTTCCTTTTTGATCAGAAAAATAAAATAAAGATTCACACTTCTCAATCCTTAGGGAAGTTTGAAATATCTGACCTGCTGGGTGGTGCCTTCAGTTAGACCACTGGCTTGAGGAATTGCTGATCATGTAAGAGTTTCCCGATCCGGATGAGTGATGAACAGTTGCTGTACATCTTTTAGGACAAAAAATGCCTTCTTTGGTTTCATTTCATTCTTGGTAGCCTTGAGTTGACATATAAATGTGAGAATATTTACTCAAGAACTTGTAATAGAGCTAAAATGACCCTGTGGTTGGAAGTTGTTGACAATGTTTAGGAAATAATCGCTGTACTGAAGAAGTAGTGAGACAGCAGGATTAATAGTAATTTATTACCTGCAAAGAATCTGCTGTTACCTTTTCATGCACGCTGGGTTTTGCTCTGTTCATCACCATAACCCACTCTGTTGGCAGGTTCCTAATGAGCACCCTGAGGTTAATGCTCCTCCAGGACATATCAGGGCTCTCCTCAGCATGACTAGCATTCTCCTTGCTCATGCATTTCAGAAATGTTTTTTCAGGCTGGCTGCAGACTCAACGAGGAATCACAGGATACCTAGTTTCAGCCATTTATTTGCAGATAGAATTAAAATGGAGGGGAAAAAAAAAAAGCAGGCAAGAAAAGAAAAAAAACCGGATTTTTAGAGTGCAGTTCAAGCAGCCAAGGGTGTGAACTATAAACACAAGGCTGGGTGTCGCAGGGTGAAAAGGAGCCAGAGCTTGTTAAGTGTGGAGGTCAGAGCCCTGCTGTGGGTCTGTGTTGTGAATCCAACCCCGAATACATGACTTGCCAGGTGCTGTTTGCTGTCTTCTTAGGATGGGGAGAATATTTCAGTACAAGAGGTTGCTCACAGTACTGTGCTTCACTCTGCTAACAGGCACCGTGATGACACCAAACTACATCGACTCAAACAGTCTCAGTGTTGCCCCGTGGTGCGACTGCAGTAACAGTGGTAATGACAGAGATGAATGCCAGAAGTTCCTGAATTTCTTCCAGGACAACATATGCCTTAGTGAGTACAAAATTAGATGTCTTTTAATGTGTTTTAGGATGTTTTTTAAGTTTTTTTTTTTTTTTTTTTTTTTTTTGCTGTTTAAGTGTGTTACGATACATCAAGGCCCTCTCTTTGCACTTTGTAAGCATGGTTCTGTTATAGGTGTTAAAATTAAAAGAACAAGCAAATATGCCTGATAGTGAGGTTTCTTTTGGCCAAGATTGCAAACATGACAGGCTTTTGGAAAAAAAAAAATCAAATAACAAAGTTGTAGGATATTGAAATGTGTTTCCATCACAGATCATATTTGGACCTTAACGGTCCGGCAGCATCTTTACCAAAATATTGCAACACCTGGGGGGTTTCTGTGTAATTTAAGAACTTCATATAAAAAAGACATGTAGTTTATGATATGAAGGATTTGCTGTAAGTAAGTATAAATTGGATTGTGCTTGCAATTCATTGCCGACTTCAGGTTTTTTAGGATGTTTGATCTCAGATGCCTGGTCTTAACAGAAACCTGGATGGTAACTATTGTAAGGATTTTGTTAAATTACTGATTTTTTTTTTTTTTTTTGGTCAGACCCACTTCCAAATTAGGGACTATTATAAATTTCAGAATGGCTCAGTAGAGTCGATTTTGGCAGATTCTCTTTTTGAATTTCCTGCCTGCCTGGAGCAGCATAATTGGATGAGGTGGAGTGTGCATCAGAGTTTTAATTTCAGATAAATGAGGAGGCCAAAAGAGCTTGGCTTCCCTAGCCTGGCAGAACAGAAGTTGAAAGGATGTGTGATTGTCCACAAAAATTGCATTAGAGGGGCAAGCCCAGGGAGGGAAAAGGATTACTTCACCTGGAGGACAATGTTGGCATAAGAGCAGAAAGGGAGGTATTGGCCATACGTATTTAGGCTCAAAATGAGAAAAATTTTAACCATCACACTAAAGTTAAGAAAAAGGCTTCCAGCAGGAGGTTTGAGGGTAAAAATGGATTTAAAAGTCACATTTCATCAGCTTATGCAAACAAGCATACATACAGTAAATGAAACAGTAAATGTTTTTTATAACTTCAAAAACAGTAAATGAACTCAATGATCCAGGCTGTTCCGTCCAGCCCTACAGACCTGAGCTGATGCAGGGCTCAGTCTGTATTTCAATAGAGTCTGAAAATCTCCATTGGCAGCTTCTCAAGAGGCAGCATCGTGGTGAATACATGGGGAACTTTGCCTACAAAAACATGAGGATACACTGTTTATTAAGCTTTGGAAGAATTAATCAATTACTCAAGATCATTTAACAAAAGAAAAAGAGAAAAGAGTTCAATGGATGATGGGGTAAAATTTAGCAATATACCATCAGACCTTCCTCAGGCCTAATGGAGGTTGCCATTTATGTATATTGTAATGCCTAAGATTGTATTCATTTGTGGATGTATTAATTTCTAGAGTGTTACAGGTTCCTTTTAGAACATAAAGACAGAGCAATTCCTTGTCCTTTCTTTTGCCATCACTACAAAAGCATAAATGAAGACAAATCAAAGACAGTAGAGGTTACCGTGAGACAAATTATAGTCATTTTAGCTGCAAGAGATGTCTTCCTCATGAAGAAATTACAGACATTTGTGGTTTAATTCAAAGTTTTTCTTTTATGTAGAGTGGGAAAAGTTAGTTGTTTTGGGCATTTCCAATAGTGTGGAAAAGCTAACTTAAATAAAAATCCATTTAGTTACTGATGCAAAATGGAAGAGCTGGGACTGTACCCTGCGGGCCAGGGAAATTGGAAAGCAGGAGGCTGAGGATCATATTCACACTGTGCCTGATGTGGAGCTGGGATATGAAAATGAGTGTCTCATGTCCCTCATACACACCTGAAATCCTGGTCTTTCTTGGTCCTCCCTGTGCACTTTTCCAGAAATTACACTCTGGAGTCGACGGGCCTTTTGCTTCAGATGTTAAGTTGAAACCAGAGTGGAAGTTTTGATTTCAGGGGACAGGTGTGAAAATACAAGTGAAAATTCCATTAATTAAATTAATAATTAATAATTAGTCCCATGAAGACAAGCATTTTGTTGTTTTCCTTTTATCTGTATTAAGTAAAGTGTTTCTTTTTCTCAGCACTTTCCTGCTCAATACGGGTTTATGTCAGAACTGTGAAATGGGCCCAATTTCCAGTTTAACAGGACCCAAATAAGATATTTTCCTCTCTAAAATTTTGGCTGTATTTTGACTTTTACTTTTGTCCTCTATAATGAATTTACTAGAATTCCTATTGATTTGAATGGGATTCAGTATATCTACCCATCTGTTCAAAGAACTTGTTCACACCTGCCTGTGAGTAAGTTAATAAAAATTATTGGGAGGACCTTTACTAGAGCACTAAGACTAAGTCTTAGAGACTAAGATACTTGAAGCACCTTCTTGAAGTCATTATGGTTTTTGAAATATGTTTGCAATATGTGTTAAAATTATATACATAAAATAGATACTTCAAATATATATATGTATTTGAAATATTGTGAAAATATGAGGAGAGGGTGGGATACTCTTCTCTGAGTTGGTATTGTTTAGCTTGAAAGAAGGCTCTGGAAAGACCTTATTTTGGCTTAAAAAAGGGAGTTTCCAACCCAAACCATTCTGTGATTCTGTCATAAAATCATAGAATGTTTCAAGTTGGAAAAGACTCATAAGGATCATCGAGTATGACTGTACGAAATAATTGAAGAAAGTTAATTGGGAAGACCACTTGTTACTTAAAAACTGGAAGGGTTGCACGTATTTGCATGACCTTTCTTGCAGTAGTGGAAACAAAGAGTTGCTGTCAATTTAGGAAATAATAGGAAAGTATTGGTTTATATATTGCCTCATCTGGGGAAATGAAGGAAACGTATCATTTCACTCTTCCCACTTTGTCTCCATTAACTCAGCTGATTCTGGTGCTTTCTACAAATTCTTCTCTTTGCATGCTGGAGTTCTGAGAACTAATATCGTAATAACATACATATTTTTCAGTTGAAAATTAAATGTAAATTATTTTATAAGCCAAGGAATACCACTGAGAAGAAGTATTAATAACTTGCACATATTAGTCCCCAGTGAAATTGTTTGGTTTCTTGTACAAAGAATTTGAAATAAGAAATCCCCAAATCCATGTTGAATCCCCAAAGACCTGATTAAAAACTGTTTTTCTATTTGTTTTATAAAAACTCCAACCAATTTACTCTTGCTATAAACACACTCTTTAATCCCGTGAAACTGTGATAAGCTTTTTAACTTTTATATTCTAAAGTTTTAGTTTAAGCATGTTTCCTTCACCTAATTATGCAGATTTTGATTGAAAACTGTAAGGAAAAGATTGCCTTAGTTAAACTATTTTGTACTTAAAGGCATATTAGTTTTACCACAACGAGCTGTAGAAATAAATATTTTGCCTGTTCTCTGTTTTCAGTCTGCTAAAATCACCTCCCTGAATTAGGACATGACATTCAAACTGTACTTTAAATCCTCAGAGTAAATTTTTGAGGCTTTTGGATGGTAACAAATATGATTATGGTAAGTCCTAGAGTGTCTGTCAGGAATTACTGGAAACAATACAAAGAGGAGGCTGCACCAGATAATTACGACCCCAGACTCTGAGTTCATGTTTCAGATAGGTTCAAAATTAAGACACATTTTTCAGCATAAAAAATAATTTTCTCTAAATACACATTTTCCATGTAATAATTATAATAATAATAAAAAACAACTCAGTTCTACTCTTTGCCTTTTGGTTTTAGAAATAGAAAATTGCCTGTAATTTATTTTTACAGAAAACGCAATTCAGGCCTTCGGCAATGGTACTGATGTGAATGTCTGGCAGCCAATCTTACCAGTACAGACCACTACAGCCACAACTACAACAGCTTCCAGACTTAAAAACACAGGTTCAGAGACCACCAACAATGAAATACCCTCCCACAATGATTCACCAGCGTGTGCAAACCTGCAGGTAAGAGAGTTTTATACTTGTTGCAGTGAATAAATGGAAGTTTTTCATAGATATCTGTAGGCTCCCACTGCCTAAGTGGGTGGCTGCTTAAATTCCAATATTTGTTTACTCCCATGTTGTAGGATATTGTAAAATACCAGATACTCTTATTCGATATCAGAAACCTGCATACCTCAAAGTGGACTTTATTGCCTCCCTGACTCAGAAACAGGGAGTGGTATGTCATTTCTTATCACAGGTTTGAATATGAATGTGGCACTCTACAAACTCTGCCAGGATATGCCAGAATAAATTAATTCCCTGAGTAATCCACATTCAGAGGGAACCCCTAATATGAGCTTGCATGTCCTGCTACCTTCTTTCTTATGTTATTGGCAATAAACTCAAGGTTTGGATGTTAGAGACTATGTGGTGAAGAAGCTGAACAAAGATAGAAACACTTTTGGATCAGGCACACTCCTGAAGTGGGGTTGAGGTCATGATGTGATTTTGGCCAGTGACTGTAGCGGTTTTCCTTGACACTTAAAGTAGGCTATTCATGGTGCATCATTGCTTCTGGATTTAAAGAGCTTCATCACTTGCTGAAGACAGTATATGCTACTCTTAGAAAGTTTGAAGAGCTTGGGTAGGAGACAACAGCAAAATGAAGGCAGGAAAGAAGGAGCAGGAATTGTAAGCTTAAAACATCCTTAGGCCAGATTAGGATCTGGGGCTATAAAAATTTCTGGTGGTTTCAGTGCTAAAGTAGGTCAGGGGTAGATGAGCTTGTCCTGATTATTTTTGTCTTTACAGAAGGAAAATTGCTATGTGACACAAATTTAAGTGTCCAAGTTTTAAGGTCTCATCTGATATTAAGATAAATTTTTCTGGATTTCCAAACTTTCCCACTCATGTAGCATTGACTTTTTGCTTCCCTATAAAAAAAAAATTTTGTATTTTTCAGATTAAACAGTTTCCATGTGCATTGAAACAAGAAGGTTTTATTCTTTGGAAGTGTGTTTTGCTTCTTAATTTTTCCAGCAACATCTCTCATCTTCATCCTTTTTCAGTTCCTGCATTCATTTCATATTGAAAATTGTATATAAATCAACATCAGAGGAATTTCATGGACACGAAGTATAGGGGGTTAATGGTAGATGGTGCTGAGTTTAGGTGCTTCTGTTTTTCATACCTGTATGTTCATTATGATTTAAGCCTTGTAAGTTATTGTTGAGAGAGGTAGTTATATTTTGGTATTTGCAATAGCCATTTGACCAAATAGAATATACTGAAAGAAATGTAACCTTTTAAACAGAAACTTGGAATATCTTGGATTTGGAACAAGACCTCAGTGGGATATTATTGACTCAATTCATGTTATATTAAAAAGTTGTTTTATGGGAGAGATCACATTTTCCATCCGTGTTTGTACAGCCCCCTATAGAGCAAGGCCTCCAGATGCTACCAAAATACACATAATAAATAAAGAACTGAAGAAATGGCAAGTCCTCACAAATCCCATTGGATTCACTTCAATTTGCAAATGTTCCTGAAGCCTAAATAGATGTTCCTTTGTTTTGAAAATGAATTAAATTCTTCCCTGTCCTTCCTCCTGTTACTCTGGTGTTTTGAAGTCACATCCCACATGATTTTATCAGCGCTGGTTTAAAGCTGTGCTGTGACTTCAAGTGTACCCCTGATGTACTTGACACGAGAAGTAAAGGTCTGTAGGGAAAATAGCTTCCTTCAAATAAATGATCTCTGCTGCTTCGTAGAAACTGTAGATAAGTCTGCACTAAAAGGTCACTGAAGTTATGTGAATGAAGCAGTTTTATTCCTGTGAAGTACAACATTCCGGTGCTTACTGTTTCCTTCTGTCAGAATTGAAACGCAAAGAACAAAGCTCTAATATTTTAATGTATTTTTCAAAAAAACAACTTATGAATAGAGCCAAAACAAGCCCACAATTTTTTAAAAAGAAACCCATGTTTTTGGACAGTATGGTGCCACTTTGAATGTGAGACTTAAACCTTAATGCACATTTTACAAAAGAATTGAGGCATTCATATGACACTTGGAGAAGGGTATTCGTTCTAAGGCTTTCCTCCTATGAAAAATATGCTTTGTAGTATTTTCAAAACACGAACTAGTGCGGCCAAAAGCGATGTGAAGGGTTTTTTTATGCGATTAGCAGTTGAGCTGAAAGGTTTCAAAAAGGCAGTATAGCCTAAACATTGCGGAAAGACAAATTAAAAGCATTAGTCTCAGCACAAAAAGACAATGGCTGAGAGGGGATAAGGAAATGATCATTGAGATGTGACCAGGCTGCATATTCTAGTTAGTGGGTTTAAAAATACAGTGAAGGAAGAAAGAGCAGGAAGTGATTGATTAGTATAAATTGCCATTGAAATAAATACAGCAAGGGAATAAAGAGCAGGAAGTGATTGATTAGAAAAATATGCTGTAGAAACGAACAAATTCTAACCTCCCAGGGATGTAAAATACAGGGCACTAACCCAGTTCGCCAGGAGCGTCACTGAGAGAGCAATTTTTGATACATTTCTTTCTGACTTGTTCAAAATGATTGTATGAAAAGCAAGGGTGAACTGATGGTTTTGTCGCTGTGCCATGTTCTGCAAATGCAAACCAGGGAATTGGAAGGGTTGTGAATGCTTAAAGAAAATACGAGTTTCTCTTCGTTCACCTGTACTTAATATTTATTTCAAATACCTTTTGAAGATTTGGACTTTTAAATTATGTTTGTTTCAGTGATGCTGTTTAGAAGTTGTTCATCATTTCAACTTACCATTGCTATGAGCATTTGCAGTTCCCCTATTCTATTATGGAGTATTTTCTTATTTCAAAATGATACAGTGAAATGTTTGTTTCTGCTATATGCTTACTTTATGTTTACATATGCTTGCATTGTGTAATATGCTCTGTCTTCTATCCCTAAATTAAATCAACACTCCATCTTTGCCAGGAAGATGCTTAATTTTGTCAAGCATCCTATTAACTCTCTTAACTGTAAAAAAACCTGGCTTTTAACAAAGTTTGCTAAACCCACGGAGTTAGTTAGTTTTATACAAAATGATAAATTAAAGTATATTTGAGATGCTTGACATCTTGCAAAGGATCCTCAGCTCTGCAGAAAAATAATGTATAAAGTAATGTGAACAAAAGAGAAGATGAATGCCAACAGCATGCTCCTTATACAGCATATTTTATTAAGTAAGTGCCGACAGTGTATTTTTTCTGATAGCTTCACTCTAATGTTTGCTATTTAACTGGCATATATGTTAATCCTTCATTTTCAGTCATAACTTGCATTCAGTATGCCAGTCAAAAAATAGTTATGGTCTTTCAGTCTCATGTTCTTCCCCCACCGCCTGAACTATCACGTTGGATTATTTGAAAGGGACAAAAGAATGAGTTTGGATGTGCACTCACACCATGTATTCTTCAAGAAGAAGGCTGCTTCTGCATTTAGGAGAGATACACAGACCTGAATGATGATAATGAAATAAACCTCAAGTGATAGATTAGACTAGATTGGACCCTTTATTCCTGGGTCATTGCAGGGATAAATAAAAAGCTAAGACTTCCGTACTGGGTTTTCTATAATATTTCAGAGGACATTTTGCAGAAGACAAAAATGATAGAAGTCAAGATGGTTAAGGACATTTAAGTAAGTTTATGCATCGAAATCTATCAGCTCCCTAGCTTGCTCTATACTTTGTTTTCACACATTTATTATAAATGCCTTGCTCTAGTTAACGTTAGTTCAGCATTCAAATAGAATTTAAGGGTTTTGTGCTTTTGAAGACCATAGCAATGTACGCATGAATTGACATACACAGCCCTTTGGACTGAAAGCAAGCACTTGCAATCAAGTCCAGTATGTAAATTTTGTTGTACTCTCAGCAGAAAAATTTAAAATCTATCAGATATAAATTGAAAACCTCAAGCATTTTGTGGGAACAAAGGAAAAGAGAAATCTAGATACTTAAATGTGTTAATTCTTTCTATTTGCGTTTAAGATTAGTGGGTGTTTATAACAGATGTGGGTCATATGGCAAGCTGTTCTTCCACAAATTCACATAATACTTGGGATTAAAAAAAAACAACAACCCTATTATGTAGAGTCTTAAGACTCAAACAGGAGAGAGAGTTCACAGTCCTCTGAGGAGAGCAGGACTTAAATATGACTCAGACTAAAAATGACTGTGCTTCTCCCTTGTAGATCTGTGTTGCAGATCTCCAGCATTGTTCGAGGATCTGCTAATCTGGTGGTTTAAGTACCGTCTGTAATTACTTAATGTACCTTCTCATGCGCTAAATATTATTATTATAGAGCATTATGTAGGTGTTTGGAGAGGGTTAAGAGCTTCAGTGTAGCATTCTGAGGATCAAGGCACAGCAGGTATGGATCTTCATGAGCTGGTAATTGGGTAGTGGGTGAACATAAGCAGGAAACACAGGCAGATGTAGGTGTGCTGTTGATGAAGGAAAAGTACAGCTGCTGAGATGGTGCACCGGAGTAGAGACAAGGGGAACTTGTTTTATCCCCTGGGCACCAGTATTAACTTGCCCAAATGCCTGGCACCTTCTTTCCTCCATCTCTTCACACAGCCTGTGATCTTTCCTTTTCTTTTCTGTTGTAAACAAGCACTGTCCTTTCAAATGCCCTGCCTGCTCTGTCCCTTGGAGAAGTCCTGCTTGGACCTCTTCCTCTGGGCATTACAACTATACAGAAAATTATAGGCGGGGGTAAAAGATGGGCAGCAATATAAAACTTCCAATGCTATGCCAAAACAAACAAAAACCCCAAATCGACTAAACAATTCGTATGAAAAGCTTTAAATTTACCTCCTGTATTTCCAGGATTAGCTGACATAATGGGGTCAGCTGGCTGGTACAAGTGATTTAGAGAACACCTATTGGCAGCTTTTCTTCTGAAAAAGCAATGCCTTTAATTTGCTCTAGTGGCAGTTCTCCTGTACCTACAGAAATCTTGAGTGTTTGTGTGTTCAGATTAGAATATGACAGCCAGGAATAACTTAGAGTTTCGTCTTTAATCTTACCCTTCTGATTTGGGGAGCACTAAATGAAACTCCGTTTTCCCACAACAGATACTGCTTTGTCCATTGATTTCATTGGCGTTGATTTCAGTGAAGTTAATCGTTGTTTTCTTCAGCACCATGCTGGAGTGGGTCCTCAAGAAGTGTGGATGTGTACAATTCCCTGAAAATGTGTTCATTCACTGCATGACTCTTGCCCCTGTTCAGCAGATCCATAGAAGGTGAGGGGACCATGAGTGAGAGATATGTTACGGAAATCTTGGTGTTCTGAGGCAGAAATGGAGTTGCATTCTGCCTGTATTACTGTGGAAACGGTGGCTCTCAGTGCCAAAAGGCTGGTTTGCAGTGAACATATGTATACATACACACACACACATATTACTGGTGTGATCTTGTAGATGCTCCCACTCCAAGCAAGGCTGTGCTTGGGTTTGTCACCATCTTTGCCAAAGAACGGCAGGACCACACACGATAGATTGTTTTCAGGCTCGTTGAAATCCTGCTGAAGTTAAAGATGTGTTGCATAAAGCTGATTAATTTCTAAGTACAGAGAGTCTTTTTCTTCGCTTTTGATCATCAGAGGAATGTTTTGAGAATGTAGCCAAGTATCATACCCTATAGGCTCAGATGTATCATATTAGTGTCAGCGTTGCTATGAGACATTTGCCATCAGTAGTCAGTAGAAAATTGTTCTCATTTACCAGACTTGGTTGAACTTACAAGCTGAACATCAGGCCCGCTTAGAAGATCAGTCATGATTTGTGGAGTAAAATGCAATCTTAAAACTTTCCAGCAGTGCAAGTCATCACATCTCTGTTTTTAGCACCAGAGCTACACAGATGTGCACTGCTTAATGCTCAGTCTCTTTGGCATGTAGAGCTCTCTCTGAGACTGGATTTTTATATGCAATGATTGATACTCTGATGAAACATTTTTAATGTTGGAAGTTGGGTGTAATAAACTTCTGTTACTGAACGACAGTGAAATGGTTTATTTTGCATATTAATACTACAGTTTAAATTGTGTTTTTTTGATTAGAATGCTTTTCACTAGACCAAAATATTGTGCATGTATACTGCTGGAGAGCACAATACTTTAGAATTATTTCATCAATGATAAAATATTTTATGGTTCATTTAAAAAAAAAAAGGTTTTACTAGTCTGAGCATCTTAAGTGTATTATAATAATATAGTGCTTTATAGCAAACTGTAAAACTCTAGACTACAGTCTTAGGAATCATGCAATTTTGTTCTATAGTTTAATAATTGTTCAATTGAAAATGAGTATGAGGTTACTAAAAACCAATTTAATGACTTACAAAAATATAGCTTTATTAAAATGTACCACACACCTTTACAGAAAATTTAATTTTCTATGGACAGATTATAGTTCTTATCCTCAGAAAGAATTTTGCAAATTAATGCTACTAAAAGCCTTTTCAGTGTTCCCCTAAGTCACAGTTGTTTCTATGTATCACATGAGTATCCTCTTATAAGAATACCCACAAAAAACCAAAGTGCTAGAATAAACCAGAATCAGAAAATTGGATCACATCAGATAAGCCAAATTGAACTATTCATAGCCCTTGGTATTTACTTTATATGGTTCTTCATCGTATTAAATGTATTCCTAATGTCAGCCAACTTTAATTCTCAATCAAATACCTAGTCCATCATGTATTTCCCTTTTAAAACAGATAGCTCACTATAGTCTGCAAAAAACAGCTATAAAATGGAGTACAGTATTATAAATTAATTTAAAGACATAACTACTACCAATAAAAATTCTAGGTCATTGCATTGCAGTGGTACAACATTTAATCCTATTGTCTTTGGAAGTATAGTTCATAATATATTGTGCATTTATGGGACCTGACAAAATGCTTTGTTTAAGACATATTGTTTGCTATTAGCAAATATTAGGGTTTAGTCATGACTCTGCTTCCATTTGTACTTGTACAAGTGGAAGTAGCCCTGGTTATGTCAGCAGGCTGACACTGTTGCAAAGCAAGTGTAGGCAAAATCAGTTGTGCCACCAGGTTTTTAATGGAACAAAAATCAAGAGCAGAATCCTTGAAATCTCTTTTTTATCGTAACTGGAATAGCTTTCAAGAAGTCCCTATTATACACTGGAATCCCAATATTCCAGCTATTCCACAAACTCATAATGGTCCTCTTTGCCTTAAAACCTCAATGAATTGCTGTTAACTTCAGTGAAGCTATCACCACATAGCCTTTATTTATTCTGAAAACCACATGGTGTATTTCAGTTCTCTAGAAACAATAAATATTTTACTATTATAAACTATGCTAATGCATTAGGTTATCCTCAAAAAAGTCTATCCACAGAGATACATGAGGAATACCAAGGTAAAAGACTAGTGCTATCTCAGATAATGAATCCAGTTGTCAATAGAGATGTTTCTTTCTAAGGTATGAAAATAGCTCAGCAGTTGCCAGAATAGATCAAAGTTTAGCAAATAAAATCTTTATCAGTTCTGCCATCTTTGCAAAGAATTGTTATTTGCTAGGCAAGCAGAAGGATTTAATAAGACTTCTGTAATTGAAATGTACTTTTAACCACTGTTATTGAAGCAGTATTGATGGGTTTGTTTTGTACTGTGACAGTTTAGGACAAATGACAGTGTGGAGGCTAAATAATTCTGGATAGTAAAGCATTTTAATCACAGATCATACTGGTTTATGAATTACCTGCCTTCTCCATCTTGTAGGGAGAGGGGGTGAGAATTGAGGGGAGCAGTGTAGCACAACCTCCTTGTTCTGTGGAGGAGAAGGTTTGTTCCCACAGAGGGACCCTGCTGAGTTCTGCACAGTCCTGGTGCAGGCTCGTGAGGTTTGCCTCATCTCTGGTTGCATTCCCTGAACCCAGAGGTTGGCAAAATGGTCCTTGATCCTGGGAGTAGGGTTGTGGGCCTGCCTGCCCCAGAGTCTTTTCCCAAAATAGTTGTTCCCTGGTATTTTTATGAGTCCTTGGGTGTGTGAGTGGGTAGAGAAGAGCTCACAGATGACTGCTGCATTCACATTGTGCTATAATTCTCTCATTTACTGTCACCCTGAATGGCTCCTGCAGTCTGCTTGTTGCAGACACTGCTGGTCACCTTTGTGCTTCTTAGTGAAGGGCAGGTTGTTTCCATAGATCTGCTATCTGTTTCCTAAAGCACAACAAACCTGTGCTGTTGTTTGGGACAAGTGTTGATCGTATTTTGTCTGTTGCTACTGAGAAGTGTTGATTAAAGTTCCCTGTCTTACACTCACAGCTCTGATTTATTTTCAGCCCAAAACAACTTTAAAGAAGCTAAGAATTGAGTAGTGGGCAGAAGCTACTGCCCTGTTGTAGGTCCTGAGCAGTTATCAGGCCAGTAGAATTCTCTACTAGCCTTAGGAGGCTTGTGCACCTGTTTAATTGTCTGTTTGTTATTTTTTTTCAAATGTTCAGCTTGCTTTGTTGCTGGTTTTAGCTGAATCATTATGAATATTAGAGTAGTGTGAAAGGATCTGAGGAAGGTGTATGAAATTGAGCACTCCAATCCTCAGAAAAATAGAAAGGATAACCTGATGCTACCCACTGGATGAAAGTGGGCTTGAATACGTTCACCAAATTCTCTCCTTTTACCCATCTTGCAGAACATGCCCATCGTGGATGTGGCAGTTCTGTTCATCCTCTTAAACTCAGCCTCATGACAACACTACTTTCCCTGGCACAGAATTGTAACCTTTCCTCTGGGGCTCTAAACATCTCCACAGTACCAGCTAAGGAAAAAAAAACCTGCTTTTAGATAGCAGCTCTAAACCCGAAGATCCTTTTAAAACACCTTCCTGTATTCTTGGAAACCTATCCTATTGGAAATAATAGTAATTCAAGAAATACCCTGTTTTATCATGGAGGAAAGATGCTCTTCGGGAAGTGATAACCAAGACTAGTTCTGCCTATTTATGTGAGTTGAGTTGATGGACTGTTAGTCTCAATTTACTGGAATATCTGTACTATCTCTGAAACCTCACTTCCAGTTAGCCATTAGTCTTTATTAAATCTTTTTCCCATCAGTTTGTTGGGTGGGTTTTTTGGGAGGTGTGGGGGTTTTTTTGTTTGTTTGGTTTGGTTTTGTTTGGTTTGTGGTTTTTTTTGGTTGGGATTTTGTGGTGTGTGTGTGTGTTTGTTTTTTTTTTGCTTTGGGGGGGGATGTTTTTGTCCTTTCATCTTGCAGATCCATTCTGTAATCTTTGGGTACTCAGATGCCTCACAGACTTAAATGACTATGAAATTTATCTACATTTTTTTTTTTATATTCCTTCTAATGATTTAATGGCTAAATGAAGATTGATGGGGAAAAAAAGCCTGCAAAAAACTGAACTGAAGGGCTGTTGAGCCTGTATGGTCCAGGAGCAGTCACCATGTGATCACTGGCTTGGCTTCCTTAGAAGTTAAGTGAGGAAGGGCAATTGGGGTTGGGGATTGTGGCCACTGAGAGAGCTGGGGTTCAGTTGAGATTGAAGTAAGTCTACATTGAGTTTGGGTAACATGTCTGAGACAACCCTGCTTCCTTATCCTTGATTAAAGAGGATACATTGCCTTCCTCTGCCAGCAGCAAACCCAAGTACCTGAAGTATGTTTGTGCATATAAAGTCATTTGAGTTTAAAGAGGCAATCACACGACCTAATCAAATTCTGCTTTTGTTTATAGACTTGTAAAAATGGAATAACTCCAGAGTTGTGTACATTGCAATTATCTTTAAGTGTACATTGTAATTATCCATTACCCCGTACATATATGCACGTCATTCTTTGGTATTTCTATGTAACCCAGAAACTAACATTCTTGAAAAATAAACTACCCAGGTTGCAGTTACTGTGTGGCAGATATGATCAAAAGTAGTTCAGGAATAATAAAGAAGCTTTTTTTAGGAATAGCTTATTCCTTGTTACTACTAGCAAATGAAATATAGAAAAGCCCAGTGGAAATTAGAATACAATAGTAAGTTATTATTCTAAACCATACATTGCTGACAAGGCAGCATAGCTACACAAATAGTACATTGTTGAAGAGCTAAAATTTGGAACCTTTTCCATAGTGTTCATAGATTTTTCAAGTAATCAAACCAAGTTTATTGGACAGAAAACGAAATTCCATCTTTTAACCAAATTGTCTAACCTATACTCTTAAAAACCCCCACCCATTAATGATAACAAAACATTATCTGAACATAAATATAATTTTGTGCTGCTTTTATCCTGTCTGCTCATTTATAGTCGTCACTGTACATTAGTAATCAAATACTGTGGATAAATCATACCCTTTATCTTCTATTTACTCTTTATCCCTATGACTCCTAATCAGCTGTCTTACCTGAATAATTGATCTCTATGTTGCCCTCAAACCATCCACTCTGCAGCATTTTTCAATTTGCTGTTGAGTTCCAGAACATGAGACACTGCCACCCATTTCAGTTCCTTGCCTTCAAAATCAATAGGAGTTCAAAATGTTTGTTTTAGTCCATACTTTGGAGGAGAGCCTAACTATTGCATACCAAATCCTATTTCTAATCAGTGGACTTGGCCTAATAATCCCACCTCAGGTTAAGCCCTCCTGCGTGCTTAGCTCTTTTCGTGAGTCACAAGTAAACAGACTGATGTGTAGAAGGCAATGTGTAACCTATTTTTCATAGGTTCACTCAGCATGTCTCCTAAAGAATTAGAGGATTATCCTCCCTCATGTCTTTCTTGAAACAGAATTAGGTATTCAGGGTGGTAATTTACTAAATACTGGATTACATGATGCTATATTTTTCCAGTTTGACGTTTTCAGAAGGCCCAAATAGCCTCTGATTCAAGGCTAGATATGCATTATCACATGCACCTAAACATTTGGATGTCCTGAATTCAGATTTTAAAGGTATGCATTCAAATTTTTTATGGATGTGGCAGGTAAGACATGTACCTGGTAGGCTCTAAATAGCTGCGTGCAGTCCTAAATACCTAATTTGTGCAGAGAGTTGGATAAATGGGCATATAAATTAGGTGTGCCCAGATGAAAGCAAAGCAGTTACAAGTTATCTGTGAAAACCCTAAATTTGTGTCTGCACAAATTTAGAAAAGTTTGATCAGAACTTTTCTGATGAACAGTATGTTTTTTTACTATGACTTGCCCTCCTTTAGGAAAAGCAGTGTATTAACAGTTGCCTGTATCTGAGTTCAGTTCTTGAAGAACGCTGTATAATGATTTTGATGATGTTGTGCTGTTCTGCACACCTTGGTCTTGTGTGCACTGTCGTGGTCTGCTTCTGAGGGGCAAGTTTAGGGATCTGTTCTGCAGGGACCTAACTGCTTGTATACAATTTCAGAAGCCAAAGGCAAATGCAGAAGAAAGAAAATGTCCCTTTTTTCAGAGTGATTTTGAACTTTGAGAAATTCTTGCAATTGTGTGCAGAACCCTGCTCTCATTAAGGGTTTGCCCAACCCCTCTTACTTTTGATTAAGATTTTCTGATTGTTCCTAAGGACTCAGTCACGGTTATTTGCAGAGCAGAAATTCAGATTGTCAGAGGCACAGCTAAACAGGTTTAGATCAAAAACACACTCTGTCTATACCCAGAGAAGAGCTTGATGAGTATACTTAGGAATAATTAATTAGGCAGAGGCTTTTCACCTTCAGGCTTGTGGCTCATGTTATATTTAGTAGCAAACAGCTCTTTGGTAAGTGCCCTTAGTGAGAGAGAGAGCTCTGTGCTCTGGGAGCTGAACTGAGTCCATGTCACGGGGACAGCCCTTAAAATACAAGTCGTGCTGGCTTATGTCAGTGTAACAGGGGACTGGACTCTGGTGTTCCATGGACATTTAAAGAGAGCAACTGGCAAAGCTGCAGCTCCACATAATCTCCAGCCAGTGAGACGCATCTGCTCATATGTGCTCTGCAAGTCCTCATTCATCATCTGCTGCCCTTTGTTATGTACAAAGCCTGTTGGAGTGCAGTTACATTCATCTGTGCACAGCACGTCAGAAAAGGGATATCCCACGCTGTTCAAGTGGCCACCGAATGTGAGCAGCCCAGTGATACCCTAAATCCCTTTTAAAGATGCTCTTCTCAGACACGAGAGAGGCTAAGCCCGTTTTGGCCACTGAGCAAGGCATCCCTTAAACCCATTAAATTCACTGCTGCCTGGGACAGCCCAGTGTGTTGGTAATGCTCACTGATGCAGTATCAGTGCTGGTGTCAATATACATTAACATATGTTAATATGCAGTAGTCATGGTCTCTCATGGGTCATGCTGTGTTTGTTCTGACTTTCCACCCACTGGTCCACCGGACTGTAGGTGGGAGTAACACAAGAAGCCATATTGCTGCTATAGTTGACACACACCCAGATGTATTTTTTTTTTTTAATGCTTCCTCTCTGGATACTTGATGGCAATGTATTGACAATGAAACTTGCTAGTAAGACAAAGCTGGTGCTTGTGAGTGTTAGATGCGTTGGAGTAGGTGGATCACAATAAACACCCCTCACCTGGTCTGTTTTCTACTTGCTTCAGCTCGGTCCAGAACTATTAATCAAACAATTATTCACTCTGGGAAATATTTGCTGCCAGCCATCATCAATCAAGATTCTCTTCAGATAGCACTCTTAAGATGGTTTTTCTAGGTGAAATCTTCTAATCTCTCTCTTGAGTCCCACTAAAGGATGTTAAAATTTGGTAGCATAGGGCACCTTCCAAAATTTTTATCGTAGGGTTTGCCATAGATTTAGAAAAATCTGAGGATGGAAGATGACTGCCCCTTTTTAACACAGCAGCTCATCTCACAGAAAGGAAAGTGAAGGGCAGAAGGAAACATCCTGAGTGCTTTGTGACATTATAAACCCATATTCTCTTAATTCCTCAATCTCTTTGATGAAGTGCACTGTCTGAGGTGCAAATTAGTGCCACTTTTGTGCATTGAACCTGTCCTCTTAAGAGAAGAAGTGCTTCAGAACCACCTCCTCATTTCAAAAATACTACAGAATAGTTGTCAGTATTGACCTGAGTTAGATTAAACTGGCTACCTTGGAATTTAAGGCTGTATATCCCATTAATAATCCCCTGAACTATTCAGTCTACCACAACATAATACTTCAAAAATAGGCAAACTAGTGAAAATAAATCGTCTAAAGCTTCTTCCAGTTTAGTATGGAAACATAACAAAATATACCCAAAGAGATGTTGTTGATCTCCATTACTGACATTATTAGCATTCATCTGTTTTTATTTTCTGACTTATTAAATGTAAACATAAATTTAAGCCTTCTGTCCTTCTGTGAATGACTTGTGGGATGAAACAAAGTAGGATTATATCCTGCAAATATAGTTTTGCATAATCTGGTAATTATTTGCATAATCTGGTTATTATAGGCTCAGTTTTGTTTTAATAGGGTTATAATTGTTAAACATGCAACATTGACAGTACCTTCTTGTGTCTAAGAAATTGTTTCAGTGATGGAAAAAAATTCTCCATCCTTCTTACTGAGTTCAGATTGGAGCCATATATGCAGATGATATTAGGCAGTTACTTTTGATTTCTGGTTGCTGCTGCCTGGCCAGTGGAAGAATTCCTATTGGTGTGGTGGGATCAGGGCAGTAAAGAGTAAGGCACCTCTCTAATAAGGTCATGATTCTGCAGTCTCCTCTTACACAAGGGTTTCTGTGCTTATTTGAATAGTTTCATTAATTACAGTGTAACTGTTGTGTGTGAGAGCATCCTTCATGTGTAAATAATGGATATGTGGAAGGCCACTACAATACCATCCATTAAAGTGTAGCCCACTATAGTACAGCCCATTAAAGAGAATTAGTGTCAGGGTTTCACTGCTAGAATTTCTGAGAGAGGATGATTTTTTTCTCTCCTTCACTCACCTCAGCAGGGGAAGAATGAATGTAGGATGCTACATCAAAGTCTCTCACAAGTATTGAGTTTTAAGACCCATTCTGCAAGGGCCTTTTAATAATGTTTAGGAAGCTGACAGGATAAACCAAGGTCTGGCTCAGCTAATGGAGATCTGGGGACACAACCAATTGGATGTTTATTTTTTTTTCTGTCATGACTTAAATATGTTGAAAAATATGCTTGTCTTAGAAAATAAAATTCCAGTAATCCAAATGGTATGATAGTAACTCACTTTTCGAAACTGAAATGCCATCAAAATTTAATAAACGGGAAGGATAGCAATGAATTTGAATACCTTTTTAGAAAATTTTGAAGGCATATATTGTTATGAAAATAAAAATAGACTATCATAGACATTGCTAGCACCTATGCTTAAAGTTGAAGTCTTACCTTTCACATTAAAAAAATTGAAAAGATTAATTATTTGGGTGAAAAGTTTCTTGTTTTGTGTGTGGTTCTGTCTGAATTCTTGAGGAATAACTGCCCGTCAAAGCCACAGTATACCATAACCTGGGGTTTTTTTTCCTTTTTTTTCTTTTAATAGACTCACCTTGGTAAATTTGTTTACATTATTTAAAAAAATATTTTCTATATTTTTGTTCTGAATGGTATTTTCAGTGCTAGAAAGGAACTGAGGCAAGTACTGCAGCAAGTTCAGTAAAATTTCAGCCCTGCCAGTTCTGAGGATACATCTGTGCACCTGCAAAATTAAGCCACCCGGATTAGAGAAGGGAGAAAATGCTTTAATTTTCATTTCAGTGGCACTTCTGGAGAGCAGATTGTGCAGAAAAATAAAAAAAAAAATCCTCAATTAATCCAAATCAAAACTGTTCAAAAATGTATTACTTTAAAAGAAAAGAACTGGTCTCTAAATCGTGCTGGGATTTAGTGGGACTTGCGTGCATCATCACACAACTGAGGCTGTGTGGAAATGAATACACTGGGCTTGAAATGTGCAAACAAAACTGAGGCAGGGAGGGCATAGCTGTGTGGTGGGTGCTCGCTGAGTGGTTGGCTTCTTCAGCCTTTCTGTGCAGGGTTGCTTTACTGTGGCCTTTGCTCTGTAATTGCAGCAAAGTCACTTGTCATCTGAAGTGTTTTCAAAACCCTTGCAAGGCTTTCTGTGTTGTTTTTCTGTGCGTCACCATGCCAGTGCTCACAATAGCACGCATGCATACAGCTACTGTTAATAGAAAGTCTCGAACATTTTTAGCCACTTAATGAAAAGTAGATGTTCATGGCCATTCCCTTCCCTTTTAAAATTCATGAGTGAATGCAGTGCTCAAAAAACCAGCAATAATACCAGTTGCTTAAGGTTGGCGTAGCACAAAGGGAAGCTTCCTGTGGTGCTCGGCGCTCAAGGGCCCGCGCGGGCTGGTGTTCAGGCAAGCTTGCCTGATCTTCCCTTCCAGCTGCAGAACCAGAGAGCAGCAGCCCTGGTCCTGCTGCCTGAGTGCTGAGGCAACGTGTGACCTTGTTTACTTAATCTCTTCCACCTTCTGACAGCTCAGGGCTGGAAGTCTCATGAGGCCGACCGCTGAACCGAGCATCACCGCAGAGCTCCCTTCCTGCCACTCTTGCTTTGGGCTTCAGAGCCTCCATAGTTCTTCCTTGGGGGAGAGTCCCGCCACACACTGCCCTGCTGGGTATGAAGGAGAGCTTTCCAGCAAGGAACAGTCACGGTGTGCGCTGCCTGGCACGGAGCAGCCACCCTCCTGCCAGGGCACACCTGGAGGCGTGTGCTGCCGCGTAGCAGCCCTGTAGCCACATTACCGTAGTGCTGCTTTTCAAGGCTCATTAGCGCAGTGCAGGCCTGTGCTGTTCTGGCTGAGCTGCTTTTAGTCCCCCAGTAGCCGTGGCTGACAGCTGCTCAGGAGTGTTTACACCACACTCCAGTGCCCCACAGAGCCCAGCCTAATACTGGAGGCAGGTACTTCGCCCGCTGCCAAACTGAACAACTTTGTTTTGTTTGCATATTCCGACGTGCAGCGGCGCATACTCCAGCCTGGAGGAGTGTTGTGGGATCTGTAGTTCTTCAGTTAACTTACCTTTGTTCAGAATTAAACGCTGAGTGTGTCTTTTAACTGGGGCTGTGATGGCTTTGTGTTCCTGCTGCTTTTCTTTAGATGCTGTTCAGTGTGCAGCAGCCAGATGCTACCTGTAAGTGCTGTGTATGGCACTTGGGTTGATTGCTGTGGTGAATCACTAGGGAGATGTGTTTTAATAATAAAATCCGAAACAACTCGAATTTGGATTACATGGCTCTTTAGTTTTATAACTAGAGAAAAAACCCAACAACCTAGACAGCCCACGCCATTGAGATATTAACCTAATAAAACTTGTTCTGTCTGTGCTTTTTAGTATTCCGTTTTCTGCTCTGCCCTTCTAAATGCAAAAATATTTGCTTGTGGCAAATCCATAAAAAGACCATATTAGAAGAATTGCATAATATCCCCTAAAAATAGGAAGCAAGAATCTGGGACTACAGAAATTCATTTTACTCATCTAAATGAATGACTAAACATGAAAACAAAATTGTTAGCAAGTTACTATACTGCCATGAAAGGTAAGTCAGCTCAGTTGTCTTGGCTGGGTGTCATATTTTGTGCTGTGCTCACTGGGAGACTAATTGCTTGAAATAAATATTTGAACATCTCTATGTCTGGTCCTTGTAAGCCGTTTGATCAGTTTGGTGTTTCTGATAGGATCTGTTTTTTATAAAACCTTGAAGATTGCTGTCAGGCAATTTTTGTGCCATGTTGTCCCAACCATATAAGTGCAGTGAGAGATAAAGCTTAATGAAGTCTCATGTTTATTAAGATAAGGATCTGGGAATGGTCCAGCCATAATTAATACCATATAGGTCATCTCTCCTTCTTTCCATACTCTTTTTTGCTCCTTTTGGGAGGATTACTCCCAGCTCTTCCACCTCCAGTCAGGTTCTCTTAAAATTTGAAAATCAAAGAGGTTGAAGGGAGAAAGTTTTCCTCTATCCATATCAGACTTTATCAAATTCTTAGGCCCATTTCTTAGATATCTGAAGCAGTGTCTGCTGCTATGTGTGTTTCCATCTGCATCTGTCAGGAGCCCCAAGTGTCTGCAGGGTCTGTTAGGCACAATCAGAGCTGAAGTGATTCATTGTTACTGCTCCATCTGAGGAAGGGGCACTGTTCCAAGCCCACCTGGCCGTGTCCAGAAGGGACTGGGCAGTGCTCCCTCCTCGACTGAAGAGCTGGAAAGCTGGCTTTAGCAGGCAAGAACCTACATTTGTTCCAGCCTGTCTTCCCAGAGGAGTCCTCTAAACTGCTCTGGGGTGAAGACTTCTTTTGAACCTGGAGGAAGGCATGAAGATAATCTCTGGAGACCCACCACTCCTTTTTCTCTGTCCTGACCAGAAAACAAACTTCCCTCCTTTAAGCCTGCCCTCTGTTTCTTGTTGCTCATGCTCAAGTGCTCAAACCCAGCAAGAATTGATTAATGTTGGAGGATAAAGGGAATGCAGTAAAAAACCCCAACTCGGTGTGTGTTTTCCCAGTGCGTATGTGGGCACAAGGGGATGCTTTGTTTGCTTTATTTAATGTCTCCCAGCTGAAAAACTTGTGATTTGCTTCTTACTGTGCTGGGTGGAACAATCTATGTAGCTTTGGAACATAGGGCCAGCAGTTTTTTCTTTCTAGAAGATACTTTGTTCTCTCTACAAAGTGGCATGACAGAGCTTGTAGGGCTTTAATGCAGAATGACGACTGATAATTTCATGCCCCGAGCTTTTATCTTGAGAGTTGATTCAGCAGAGAGAAAAAAAGCAGAAAAACAAAGATCTCACTGCTTTGTTACAGGATTGTGCAAAGCTGATTGTTTCTGTAGCCTTAAATAGCTTTCCACTCCGGCTGTCTCATATGGGTTTAAAAATGACCCCATGCTGAATTGGATCCTTATTTTAGTGGCCTGTATGTTCTACCCACACTTTGCTTATCTTCCCTATTGAGAGTAATTATACTCCAGTGTGGCATAGTACTACTGTGCTAATAAGAAAATATTATTGACAGTTGTGATAGATGCACCATCCACTTAGTGAGTTCAGAAGAGTTAAACTGATTGCATTCTTACAGTCTGTGTATTTCTCTGCTTATTGTTCGTGTCCTGTTGGAAAAACAAGTTAGTTGCATAGTAAATCTCTCTAATCAACACAGGAGGAGAACAAAAAGAACAATAACCCTCATTTGTTATAGCTACTTTAGAAGTGTGGTCATTTGAAGGATGTATTCTGGGAGATTCGTCCCTTTTCTTCAGAAAGGCTTGTTAATATGGGCATAACTAACCAGGCATCTCAGGAGAGGACAAAGGCTCTCTCATTAAAATCAGCTGTAAAAACAACCTACAAAGCACATATCTGTCATAATGATGCTTCTGTTGTCTCTCCCTGTAATGTCTGAGCAATACTTTTCATAAAGCACATAAGACTCAAAGTGTGTACCAAAGGAAAGAGACTGGTTTCTGAATTTGGATGCTCTCTTTGTGCCTGTTTGTATTCAGATCCAACATATTCTGTTCTCCTTCTCCTTCCCTTCCCTCCCTCCAAATTAAAGCTCACCTCCATTTGGAGCCATCCCCAGTCAGACCTTTTCCTTGCTGTAACACAGAAATTCATGCTGGAGTGGATATCTAAAAATACTGCTGGATGACAAACCATAAATGTGTGTACTGACTCCTGGGGAGATACTGCTGCAGTGTTTAATGCATTTATTAACCATGTAGTTCTGTGATTTGCAGAAGCTGGATGCATAATTACAAGATAGCATTTCTGGGCATAAATTCAGGGCTATAGTGTCTGCAAAGGATGGAGTTAGAAGGATTTGGGGGATGGAAAGCAGAGAGTTACTAGGTTTAGGAGGATCCTATGATAACTATTAGGTGCAAGGTAGGAGAAGACTAGTTAGGGTGTGTATGAGCAAGGACATGTGATTTAACTCATCTGTATGCATTGGGATCAGAAGGAAATACAGAGGTCCACAGGATCTTCTGAAGGAGAAGCAACTCTATAAGCAATATTCCTTTCTCTTTTCAGAAAACTAGTAGCCCTTCTGCTGATCCCGATTTACCTTTCTTTCTGGGAAAGAAATAAGTAAAATTTTGCCTCTCCTCATGAGAGATTTTTTTGTTTTCTGGACATGCAGTTGGTTTCTCTACCAGCCCTTGAGCAAGTCTAATATTTTAATATTTTAATTGTAATATTAAAAGCTAAAGATTGCAAGACCAAAACACGGCTAGTGTGTGACTAACAGACAGGATACTGAAGTCATCAGGAGGTGCATAAATAGAGTTATCTCTAAATATCATTTGTTGCTGGTGCTACTACAGTGAGAAGATTCTCTGGAAAAGCGGGTGTTTGTTTTTAAAAAATGTAAAAGCTTTGTTGAGTTCAAGCCTGTTGGCAATATGGAAGCAGCTTCACCAGAGTAGCTCACCCTGCTGAATTACAGTTCTTGCAAAGCTGGAGTGTCAGCCCATCTTACCTAATTTTGTTTTATAGTCTGAGACACGTCACAGCTCAGTATGTAAGTCATTAGAAAATGCTGTTTTACCTCAATAGAAAAGAACTCATAGCTCCTTCCGTACACTTGACCACTTTAAGCTGATTTTCTTTCATTGTTTTTTTTTAAATTATTATTATTATTGCCCCAGCACTTCTTGTTTTGTGTTTGTTTTTGTTTGTTTGTTTGTTTTTTTTAATTTAATGATGGAATCCCCATAGATCTTTCTGTCACCAGATAACAGCTTTATATGAAAATTCAAAAAAATGCAAGTTTGAATACAGACAGCTTTGCCATTTCTGTGTGCTGTTTTACTCCTGTGGAGTAAGGTACTTGTAGAACCTTGAAGGTACCTTCTCGCCTGCTTGTTAGGCAAGTAGGATACCTGCAGTAGGGGTTGGCAGTGAATCTTTGGCATCTTGCATAATGTACAACTCATTTCCCAAATTTATTGGTGATGTAGATACTGCTTGTCAGAACTGTCTGCAGCTGTACGTGGTGGGCAGTCATTTCTCTTGTTTAAATTTTTTAAGATAATGGAAGATGTTATAAAGTAAATAATCCAACAGCCGAGGATATCCTCTGTTATTCAAATGCGTGTCTCCTAGTCTGGGTGTATTTTCCCTAAGCCTGTCAGCATAACCTCCAAGCACTGTTTTTTTCTTTTTACTTCTGATAAGCTGTTCACTTCAGTGTAGCACATAAAGGGCGGTTCTGCTATGAGTTTTTGCCTGAGAGCAGGGCAGGAGGAATGTTCCCCTTCAGTTGTAAGTAAAGGACATACTCTTTCTACAGCAGTCTCTTCAGCATGTGGGTTTGGGTTTTTTTTCCATAACTTGTGATTTAGTGATGCACTGTTGTATTACAGTAATGCAGCCTATGCCAGTATTTCCATTATAACCCATTTTTACAGGTTTATAACTCAACACTAAAAATGTACTCTTCCAATTTGAAACTTGGCAGATAATGTCTCATCTCAGCCTCAGAATGACAGTTTTTTCTTTCCCTTTTACTTCCCCCCAACAAAAGGTTGCATTTTTTGCTGTATTTTTAGGTAGAAGATACTGTTCTTTCTGCTTTGATAAGAGAAAAGCCTGCCTGATTATTAAAATTGCTTTTCAATTCTAAGAGAGGAGGTCATTATAATAGAAGATGCATTGAATAAGTGTTGTTGATGTTACAATGTCTACAGTAAGTATATGGATACACAGAAATATCACCTCCCAGATGAAAGCTAGGGAATGTTGATCAGAATGATTGAAAAGATTTTTTTTTATGGTGACTTTTTTTCCCAGCTGTTGATTTTACCCTTAAAATAGTGTCCTCAAAGGTAAATAGGTGTTAGCTGCTGCACTCTATTGTTTATCAGGCAGAATGAAGTAAAGGAACACTTTAGTGCATATAAGCAAAATAATGATATTTCTGTCTTTCCTCATTTGATAAACACAGTACAAAAGGAATATAAATTCCAACTTCTGTGTTGAGACCAACTACCATGAGTAAGCAGAGCTGTGAATCCAGAGCAGGCATAAGCAGCAGAGCACAGTGTTCCCAATGAGCAGACACTTGTGTGGAGTAGGAAATTTAGCACTGAGTGACAAACCAAGAAATAGGAGGCTTGTGTGATCCTTACAGTTGACACTGTCAAGATCTGAGCCTCTGAACCTGAAGCTTTATCAGGAACTTCACATTCCAATTCAGGGTGGGGTGTTCAGGACACAAGAAAATCAGGATTTAAACCCAATTTCTCCTTCTTTACCCCTCTGCTTGGAGCCAGCCATGTAGGAGTTGAAATCCACCCAGGTGATTTTAAAGGAAGTTTCCTAACCACTGTGAATGCAACCACTACTATAAACATGGCGGGAAGGCTTCACTGGGATGCTTCCTCTTGTTGCAGATTTACTTCCAGGGGTTTCTCCTTCTGTTTAGACAGTTAAATTCATGCTTACCATAACCACTTTTATGGAACCAATTAGTAGAAAAAAAAGAAATTTTACAGAGAGTGTTAATGAATTGAGCTTATATTTTGTCATATATATAAAAATTATCAACATATATACAGTATGTATTCTTACTATAGCAAAGTTGTCTTTCTCTTAATTCCCAGCTGCTTCACTTTTTCAGTTGTCTCTAATGTATTTATGTGTCATTAAAAGCAGTTTCCTACTAAGAAGTTCAGTTCCTTCATTTGAATTCTAAAATCAGTAATTAGGTCAAAGACTACTTTGTGTCCATTGGCAGACCAGTGGCCCTCAGATATAAAATAAAATAGCTGTATGTGAAAATTAATTTTTGAGGGCATAAAATCAGAATGCTCAGCACTTTCTCACATCAGCTTTAGTCCAATCCATCAGTGCCAAAACCAGGGAGATTCTGCAGTGTAAAGTGAACACAACACAGTGAGATTCAGATCTTCATTTCTTGCAGAAAACAAGTTGCAAGTCCAGCAGAACTTCTGGGTGGAAGTATCAGATGTGGCCAGTGCAGTCAGTAGTTTTGGTGTGTAAACCAAGGTCTTCTGTTACAAGACTTGATTTACACTGAGCACTGTTGGCTCCTATAAAAGAGTGCTGTTTATGGTTCTGGAATACACAAAGAAAGAACTGATACTGAGAATCCCTGAAGTGCTTAAGTCAACCACAGCACCTTTTATTGAAAATATCTTCCACAGCACAGGGATTAGTCTTGCTCCTGTAGAAAAGCAGAAAGCGCCCAGCCCAGTCCTGCTCACTTGAAATATTGGAAATATTAAACACCTTCTGACACCAGACAGAGTGCACATTATTGCTTTCATTTTGTATGATGCCACCTGAAATGTTTTGTACTTGAGTCAGTGTGGAGAGCACACAGTAATAGCAAAATATGGTTGTTCATCATAAGATATGGCTGAAGATACAGAAGATTCATTTTTTAATTCTTGATCATTAAAATATTCCTGCACTTAGTTTAATGTTCTATGTATGATAATCAGCAAACACAATGTAAGCAAACAGTTCAGTTTGACTTAGAGGTATATATGTTAAAAGACTCAAAATGTTCTTTTTGCAATGTCATAGAAGAGGCTCTCTGGCAGCCATGAAATATATTAAAATCATATTTCTATTTTTATAGTAACACTTGGAAAAATTGCAAGAATCATTAAGGATAAAATACTCCTGTGTTGTATATTTTCCTAAAACTGAGGCATATGATAGATTATTTTTTAATATGCAGTGGTATTATGGTAATTATTAACTGTCATATTTCATTTCTTCTCATGAGCATCCAACACCATTTTTAAGGGGCCACAGGATAACATGTTCTCTGCAGCTGATGGCACTCATCATTGTCATTACTAAGTACCCTTATTTGAATGTTTGAAATTTTGCTGTAAATTCAAATGAGAATGTGAATGTTATTGGAAAACATGCAGTTACATTTGGAGAGTTCATTTGTTAATCATGTGCAAATCACTGCTGAAATTATAGGAGTATGACAACCCATGTAAATTTATCTAAGTGTTTTGTGCTGCTGTATGCATAAATTGTACAGGGAATAAATTCTGCATTTGTTCATAGGCACAGAAGAAGCGAAAATCCAATGAATCTGTAGATACAGAGCTCTGTCTTAATGAGGTAAGAGTGTGGTTCCTATATATTTCACAGCACAGGTGTCTCGCCATAATATAAGATTTCCAAGTCTGTCAAGATTATCATGGGTTACCTCATATTTGTCTTGTCAGTTTTGTTATGTTTGGATACCATAATGTATTAAAGAACAACCTTACTCAGAAGTTCAGAGCTGGGCTCAAAGTCCTCTGCTGACTTATGTTTTAATAGCTATATAGTGCATGTGTAGTTAGATCCCATAATAATAGCAAGTATACTTGTTTGATCATCTGCAGGAGCACAAGATCAGATGGGTTTTAGGAAATAATCAGAAAAAAACTGATTGTCATTCTGTGGTTTAAAAAAATGACCAATTGAGGGCATGAAATGATGTTCGTATCAGGAGATGTGATGCTTATACAGCTATAGCAGGGAACAGATTGGCAGACTCAAGACATGAAACTCTCAGTGCTGTTGGAGTTGTCTGCTAAGCCTGACCTCAAAGGCCCCTCTCAGACATAAGCATTACATCAGATTCCATGTCTGTCAGTCCATATCCTTTGTACCTAGTCTCTCAGGATGCTTAATAATTAGTGATGTACATAAACTTAATTTTTACAATGTGGAAACAACGTAGCCTAGGCTTTGGAGCATGACCAGCTGTACAGCCATAAGCCACCAAAAGGGTGTGACCATATTTTTCAGGTTCTCCTTCACCAGTCCAAATTTGCCTAGTTGTTCTACACAGTGGAAATCCTGTAGCCCATTACTAATTCTTTAGATTCTATTCTTAATATCTAAAAGAGATTTATCCATGAATACCTCCCTGGCTCTGTAGACAGTCATCCCTGTGGAAACTGATGCTTTGAACTCCTCCTTTGTATCTGGTCTTTGGGTATTTGTACCTTGTACCATGGCCCATTGCCTCTCCAGGGTTGGAAAGGCTCGTCCCCCCTTTAGAGGCTGCATCCTTGGGGATTTTCACATCCTAACTGGGCAGGGTCTGAGCCACTTCATATGGAATAGGTTGGACTTCATGATTTTAGAGGTCCCTTTAGTGTAAATTGTTCCGCTTCTGTGTTTATACCTGTTAGGTGTCTTTTTTACTGAGGATGATAGCAATGAGAAATATTTCTGCTGCATCTGCTCCTTAAGTAGCTCACTATAATCTGCCAATCTGTACTGGCATGTGCGTACTGTTTAATTATTGGTAGCAAAGATGCCAAGGAATGCAAATAACGCAGCAATTAAGGGGAAAGAGAAAATTTTTGTGAGCTAGAAAATGGTCTTTTCTGAGCCCGTGAATTAGATTTTATTTATTGTTATCCAGAAGTAACTTGTTGTCAAACAAAGTTGTTCTGTTGACTGTGCAGAAGTTGAAGTTTCTCTGCGGGTCCTGCTTCTGGTATTTAAAAATAAATTCACATGATAAACATAGATTCACAAAAAATTACCATACATTTGATGCATTGAAACATTGCTGAGGTAGTAAATTTTTTAAATTTCAAAAAATTGTCATTTTGACATCTGTTTTAGTGCCTCTTTTTACCTTTCAATTTGTGACATTGATATATACAGGTATTGGTGGAGGGTGGGACACGAACAAGCAAAAGGTGAATTTCATGCTGTAGATTTAAATGTTTTTGCAGTGGAAATGTGTGATGGTGACCAAGGAAAGTGTTGTGTCTTACAGAACGCTATTGGGAAGGACAACACAGCAGGAGTCTCCACCAGTCACATATCTGCGGAGAATTCACTCGCTCTTCCTACAAGCTTCTATCTAAGCACACAGCTCACCCTGATGACACTTGCACTCTCACTCTGTTTGTCCCTAAGCTCATCAGTCGTCTTGTAGCTGCATTACAAAAGGACGTGTAAAAAAAAAAAAAAAAAAATCTGTTTGCTGTCCTCTGTTGTTTATCTGGAATTCCAGGTCTGGGAGCTAAGCTGAGGCACTCCTGTTAGAACAGTCTCAGTCAGCTGGAATTTTACTTTTTTTTTTTTTTTTTTTTCTCTCTAAAAAAAGCTTCTTGTGATATTTAGAGGCTTTGTGAAATACTTGGTGCAGTGCTACATTCCAAACCCAAAAGGCTTTTGGGCATGCAGTGTTTTAAAGAGACAGTGTGTAAATTTGCCTGTAAAGCGACCTGGTTGGATTATTTTAATAATTATTAGTTTAATTCTGGCTTTTATCTGAGAAGGAAGATGGCAGTTTTCCTGAGATCTTGTTTATTTCATTGGACGGTTTTGGTTTCAAAGTGGTTGAACTTCAGACTATCATGGATGCCAGGCTTTTGTCTAATGGTGAATGTTCTCCCAGAGAGTGGACTTTATGAAACTTCTTCATTTGATAAATCGCTACTGATGTTAAACTCTTTCAGTGTGTTAGCATTTTCCTCTTTAAATGTTTATGTACTGTAAGTGATTCTGCGTTCCCTGCTGAGAAGCCATTATAATTCACATACAGGTATAATGTATGTCTTTCAGTTAAATTCTCATAAAAATAGAGTGTGGCGTAGAACCTTCTAACAGTACATTTATCTTTTAATTATAATCATCTAGCCTTAACAAGAGTGAAGATTCTTTAAATTAGCAAGAAGCAGCCATTGTGAAAGCTTGATAAAGATACATTTCTTTAAATATGAGGAACAATTTTTCCTACAGGGTTTCAGCTGTACAGTCTATGGTCTTCTATGCTTCCATTGTGATAATATAGTCCAGTTATTATACTGTTTGTTTAATAAAAAAATTACATACATTTTATTTGCTCTACTAAAACATCGTTATCTGTTTATACGGACCTGATAATGCCAGATGAAAAAGTTACAGGAACTTCATGCCTTACTTCTCTTATCAGAACATTGTAGAGGGACAAGAGGTAGTAGGATATTATTTAAATTGTGGTTTATTTCTTACACTGCTAAAATCAACACGAAAAATGGTTGATCCAAGTACAAGGCAGCGCCATGCACACACAGAGAAAATGTGACACGATTTTCTCACTCTAGTAGTTCCTACCACAGACCTTGGCATTGCTGACATGATGAACTGTTTGCAAGACCAGTCCCATAAATTAATTCAGTGGTTTGGATGGCAGTCCTGCCAATATACATGGTTTAATCTCTTGGTTCTAACTCAGTGACACTGGCAGCCTGCGCTGGCTCGTGATGATTTCCTGCAGTATCTAGAAGGAATTCTTTAAAGCTTTAAATGTCAGGAAATAGGCAGCATTTCTCCTAAGGGCTGTCGTTATACCTTACTGTGATGGCTTGTTGACTGTTACAAGCAGTTATGTCTAAGTGATCAGCAGTAATCAGTTTTTGTTTCTGAAGCAAGGAGTTCATCATGTTGAATGTACGGATTTACGTTGAGACTTATGCAGTTGTGGCCTGTCCTGCTCTGAAATGTCCAGATCACTTATTTGCAATACAACTATAAAGTAAAAATTACTGTTTTATAAACTGCACTGAAGTTTTGGAGTGTGCAAAACACACATCTTACTAAGAGATTATTAAACCTATTGACAAGTTCATCTTTTGAGATATTTTTTTTTCTTAGCTAATAATAAACACTTTCATAAATTTTGAATTTTATTTATGCACTTTTGATTATGGTCACGTATTATACATTTCAAAGGGATGTGTATGGGATAGAATTCTACAATACTCTGTGTCAGTGAACATAAAAAATTAGATAATATTACTCTTTAATTCTGTGTTGATAAGAAACTGCAAATTACTTTCAAAGGCAACAGAGCTGCTTTCAGAGAAGAGATATATAGCCCATCGTTACCAGCAAAGCCCATGTGGTTCCTGTTGCTCTTCTTGTAGAAGAGAATAAAATTATTGAAAACTAGTGGTAGCAGAAAAAAAGATTACGAGATTCATGATTTAAAAAATGAATCAAATTCGTTTATGTCAAAAGGAGTTGGTGGTATAATCTATTGAAATGCTAATGAACATAGCATTAGAATTCAGAAGTCTGACATTATCCAATTAAAAATATTTTCAAAACAAATTCATAAACATTACAATTATTAAATCCATCTTTGATCCCCACAGCTTTCTTTAAAATATGGTTTGTATTCAGCACATTAAACATTTTAGGCAGTATGGGGAATTTTAATAATCTCCCAGTATAGTACATATTTTTTGAAGATTTTTTATGTTTGGTTTGATTGCAATATATCTATTATATATTTAATACCAATTATTAGAGCTCTGGCACTGTGTGATCCAGAATAAAAGCTGTTGATCACTTATACTGTAAATAACAACTTATTAGGTTCTTATTACAAAAGAAACTGCAAACTATCTGAGTCAGTGAGAGTTACCTTGGGAAATACCATTCATATATAGTAGGGGAAAAAATGGTGTTTTATGTAGGTAGCCATGTTTCCACAAAAAAAGCCCAACAGAACACTGAAGCTTTTCCTTCTGCAAATTAAAAGCATACTGAATTCTTTTTAAAAGAGAAAAATAAAAGAGCTTATTAAACAGGCAAAAGAGAAAAAAACCCCTTAGGAGTCTGACATTCGTACCAAAGTTCTTACAGGTATCATCAGGCAAATATTGGAGGATGTAGTGTGGGTGATATCAGTTTATCATGGTGACCTCATCAGTGCAGTCATTACTACTGTACTGAAGTATGCAAATACTTTACATTTTTTTTTCCCCTTTCATTCACTAAAATACCACGTGTTAAGTCCCAAATGAACAAGCTTAGTCTGGGCTTTATGTATTCCTTTAAAAGATTAATTTCATCCATGTAACAATAATATAGGAACTGTCCAAATACAGGATGTACATAGAGGTGACCTACTGTTTCAGTTGTAAATCTGACCAGTTTCACTTGTGTGTAAATCATAGGCTACTGTAAACATATCAAAATCATCTTTTTCATTTAATGGAATGGCACAGACATTGTCATTAGTATTATTAAAAGCATGTTTATGTTTCTTTTCGAAGTAGCTCACAAGGAAAACTTTACAAGGGTAAAATTCAAACAGAACTGAAATACATGGCTAAGGTTTTGCAGTATTCAACATAATTATTAATTCCACAAGCTAGTCCAGTGAGAGAGGCACTGAAGGTGAATCTTTCAGGTATGAGCAAGAATATCAGCAGTTGAGGGTTTCCCTTTTCCCAGTGTGTGTGGTGACACCCACCAGCAGCCAGCAGTCCTGAGGAGAGTCCCTGCAGTGGTTTGGTCAGTAAGGAGGGGTGCAGCCCTCGTTTCACTGTCTTGGCTCCCTGAGATCCCAGCTCCTTCAAGAGAATGGAGATGAAGTGCTGAGGACTGAGCAGGAGCCATCCATCCGTCTTCTCCAGGGCACTGACCACTTTCCATTGAGCAGCTTCTTTCCCATTGTGTCATTAGGAGGAATTAGGTGGAACTGGAAGTGTTAATAATTTCAAAGCATAGCACAGAGTTTCTGGAGACCTATTCCCAGTCTTTTTTTTTTTTTTTTTAAATAAAATTATGTCCCTCTAAGACCCAGCCTTTTGAATATGAGGCTGTTCACAATTTTCTGCTGTTTTAATTAGTAGACTGAAAATACAAAAGTATACACCTTTAATGAGCCTGTGCAGTTGGGCTGGAGATGAAGACAACAGATCAGGAATCACCTTAAAATCTCAATCTCACTAAAATTTGTAATTGTTGCTTAATCACTATGATATTTCCATGGAGTAAGAATGGTGAGAAACCAGTGAAGGAGAAAAGCAAAACTCAGAACAGCTCCCTGAAGGGAGGTAAATCTTGTGTATGTCAAGTGACAGGAGTATCCCGTACTTAGCTTGTAATAAAAGAGCTGGATTCTGCTGGAACAGCAGCTCCTTCAGAGCAAACAGTAAAAGATGGAAGCACGAGCAGTTATTCATAAACAGTTAAACTTTCATAAAATGCAGTTCTTTGTCGTCAACACCAAGGTGGATCTACCTCACTGAAAAATATATGTTCAGTGATGTTCTCTCTTGCTGTGTTAAACTGTTCTGCGTTCTGCATATTCTGCATTAGAACTGTTCTGGGCTAAAGAGGCCTCCAAGGTTGTTTTAGGCCCATAAGGTTACTCCAAGTCTACCTGACGTCCCTGACATCAAATAGAAATATATTTGCTTCTGATGAACTTGGCAGAGAAATTAATCCAGTGACTTGTTAAATATTTCTCATCTTTAAATATTTGCTTTTTCTTAGCAGCTAGTTCGTCCTATGACATTTCAATTATTGGGTATTTCAGCTTCTCCTTTAACTTTGGAAGGTCATTTTGTCCAACTCAACAGTATTCCACTTTATACATTTGCTTCATTGGTTTTTCTTTTTTAATTACAGCCTTCACTTTTGAGAAAAAAAAATCCGATCAGGAATATGTTCTCTGTGGAATTAAGAACAGCTTTAAAGGGGAGGAAACTGCAAGTTCCTGTTTTATCTCTTTATCACTGATATGATTTGAATAAGTGAAAACATGATGTTGCTATTCCCCAAATAGAATTGGAAATTTAGGTTGGTACAGAATAGGATTGAAAACTTTCCAACTCTCATAAGCTGTTAGAATATATTTAAACACTTCTAACATATTTTCCAGTTGGAATTTCAGTCAAATAGATAGTCTCACTAAGTAGTATTTTTTTTCAAGAGTAAGAAGTCTCTTTGGAAATTGTGAGGGCTGCGTTTTTAAGGTAAAATCAGGATGTGAATTCCCATTTTTAATATTCTCTCAACTTTCATACGCCCTTGTTTTGTGTTCTCTTATGAATGTGTTTGCCTTCAGGCAGTGGTTGTACTTACCAGAGATGTTATTAGCTGTGGTCACCTCAACAGTTGGAAGCTGACTCCTGCAACTCCTACTTAGGTGTTTCATCTCTTTTTATCTTACATAGAAGTGTGAGCAGCAAATTCAAGATGTGGCCTAAAGATTACCAGAAGTTTAAGAGAGCACAGAGTCAACAAATTTCTCAGTAGCATTTCTTATCACTGGAGTTAGTGGTATTCTGTATTAGTACCGTCTAGAGTACTCCCAAAAGTTCTCTGAGCACATTTAACCAGAGTTAAAGCAGTTTCTGCTGTTTTACCTTGTTCAGGTGCCAATAACTGTTACCATGCATGGAAATTAGAGCTAATTGCTGCCTAGATTAAAGCAGCCAAACGTTAGCTCCTTTCCCCCTGCTTTTAGTCATTCCAGCACACTAATTCTTTTGCACTGCTTTTTAATCTGTCGAAAGGAGAATTGCCTAGAATCCAGAAGAAAATTAGTCATAGATTTAAAGGCAATTTTCTTCAAATTCCTCCTTCCAAAATACCGTAATTACTGACTTCTTAAAAACTTGTGTCCTCCTAAGACTGAATACCCCGTGCTCAGCACGTTCAGTTCTTAGGAAGCTGAGCAAGAGTTTGGGGAATTCAGCTTCCAGTGAAGGAGGCTGTGTATGTTTTCAAGACTCTTCAAGCCCTCTTATTCTGCAAATTGATGTCCCCTCCAGACTTTTCTGAGTTCATTTGCTTGGTCTGCTTGGAAACACCAAAGAGCTGGAAATGGCTGACTGATGCCACCCAGGTCTTGGTGTCAGTCTCAGTAACTGCAGTCCCTCTCAGGTCAGTAATCTCAGCCCATGCTATTGTCCAGTTGCATAAAAGCAGTATCACAGCAGGCAGTAACAGGCAGGAGTGTTCTGGGTGACCACAGATGCACTGGTAACACGCTGTACATCGGCACTGGTTGGTGTGTACCAAGCTTTTGTGTCTCCATCATCAGCCAGGCCTGTCCAGCTGGGGTGGAGCTCATGCACACACCCTGATAAACCTGTTGGAACTACAAGCTGACAATTAGGTCATGCCAGGCTTGCTGGCTCTGGCTTTTCAGCTGGTTTGCACCGAATAATGTTTATTTTGACCACTGCACTTGTCCTTAGGTCAAAGCTTAAATGCTACAAAAGCTAATCCCCATGGATTTACTGAGCCATGGGGTGATACAAACTCCTTTAAGCACAGAAACCACCAGAAAGTCGACTGAAACTCTGAAGTAATTTTCAGAATAAATTGAAAACATCGTCGTCCTCTCCTGGTAATGTTTATGCAATAGGATATATTTGACAGAAGGAAGCTTTTGTCAAAAGCAGGAGAAAGCCTGAAGATGCAAAAAATGACTGTTTGGGGAGCTAAAATTTATTTTAGCAGGAGATATTGCAGAAAGCACACTGCTGAGACAGAGAAATGTGTGTCCCACTGAGGGTAAGACAGAGAAATCATACTTTTTTTCCTTTGTGAAGTGGCCCATGGAAACTTCTCTCCCTTTTGAGAGCTGAAGGAATTCTTCTGGGAGTATGCTGACCAAAATGCAGGGAGCACTCGGTCTCCCTTTTATGTTCCCAGACCTGATTATTGGTAATGACATCATCTGCATGCTTTGGGATGGGACAAGGGCTTTAACCCTTAAGTGAAAGTTAATTCAGGAAGAGTGTTTGTAATGATTGCTAGAGATGGAATAAAGCCCTACAGTGGATTGCATCTGGCAGATGGGAGTGAATAACTCAGACTGAGCTGAGTCACACATTGCGTATACAGAAAAGTGAGTGGAGGTTGAAATTGAAATCAAAAGTAGTCCTGAATTTTATATTGCTGCTTCTCTGGGAGGGTCATAGTAGAAGTGGTGCATTACAATCAGCCCCTTAGCACTTCCATTGTTTCTGGATAGGAACAAAAAGGAAATCCAAAAGGCAGGCAAGTGAAAGAAATTTCTTCAAAGCCCTGCAACACACGGTAAACTTAAATGGTGGCAATTACTAATCTCCATGTTCTTCCTTTCCCCCAAATTACTGCCACTGAGTTTGCTTAGCAGGGTTTGTATGATGTTATGTGTAGCATTAGTACTGAAATGATTAGCTGTGATTAGTCCTGCTCAGGCTGGGAAGGTGTGTATGTCTTTCACCTGAGGGTTTGTCAGATTTTGTACTTCTTGTGCAAAGTGCAAGTTGACAAGAGCTGCAGCAAAAAGGAAATGGCAGGGGAAGGCTCACATTAAGAGTACATCATGGTGATAAAAGGATTAATTGAGGGAAAGAAGAAAGGATGCAAATTAAGGTAACAGGTAGTATTAGGACCCAGGAAGACTGGCATTCACTGTGATCTGAGGATATCCAATGTTAGTATTTTCCTGCCTTTCTTTTTGTCTTTTTTTTTCTTTCTACTTTCTCAAAAACTGTCTAGAACTTGCTTCCATTTTCTGGGGGAAATTCTTACACAAAGAGTTACCTTCTTGTGTAAATTGTATGTCATGTTACGGATTTCTGTACATCTCACTGCAGGTTATTATGTGTCAGGTTTTCAGTCATAATGGCTGGTAATTTGTTGTCAAAAAAACAAAAACACTGTTCACTTGTTCCCGTTGACTGACTTAGGCATTGCTCTGAGGACATTGCCCTTTGGACCATCCGCACCTTGGAAGTTGATTCACGATGTTTGATGTTTTCTGTTGGCATAATCCTCCTGCATTAGTATTGTACATATCCAGAAAACAATCCCTCTCAATAAACATTATTCTCTTTTTTTATTAAAAAAGCATGTTTTTGTGAGAACAATTTCCGTTTTTTTTTTTCTGTTTTGATTTGTACAAAAAAAAAAAAAAAAGAAAATTAAAAAAAAAAAAGGAAGCTTGACTGGCAAAAAAAAAAAAAAAAAAGGAACACAAGGAAGAGGAAAACGAGGTTGATTTCATTTTCCCCAGTTGTTTTGCAGTCTACTATGGTCTAAGAAAATAAGAAATAAAGCTTTTCCCTTTAAATATCTGTTCATTTGCTTGCTCCCTAGTCTTTTTGTGTTAGTGAATGTGGCCTGCAAAATTACAATGAGCAGGCAGTATCAGAGGGAAACGATGGAAAGATGGGCACAAGAGTGGCCAGCTGGCCCTATTCATGCTTGTTCACTCTCTGGCACACAAACACGCCTCCACACCCATCCCACCCCTTCATCCTGCCAGGCCAAAAAAGAAAGGGCTCACTCCTATTTTCACACAAAGGGAGCAAAAGAGCTGCAAGGGCTGTGAAGACAAAAGGGTCTGGGGGAGGAAATGCGGAGTGCGCTGGAAGGGGAAAGGGAAGGTGGATAAACAAGCTTTCATGATGCCCTTCCTCATTTTGGTGACTAGAAACCAGGAAAATTGTCTCAGCATTTACTCATGTTCAAACTGAGACTTAAACACACATGTTGTGAGGGAAGAGCAATCACACTCATCCATGAAAAAACTGCTGCACATCAAAGGGCGGGGCAGAGCCTCCCACCATTTTAAGACCAGACAGTTTCGACTGCTGTTGCCTCAGAGAGGGGAAGCAAGGTTTGGGGGCAGGATGCAAGAAGGAAAGGTGGGAGGGGTAAAGATGCACATAATCCAAGGTGAAAGGGCTGCTCCTTAGGGCTGAAAACACTTTTCCAGCTCAGTCATCATCGTGCTTTGGCAGCTCCAGAAGGGGCTAGAGTTGCATGGGGTGATGCAAGCAGGAGATGTTTAGCTGTCCTGGCATGGTTTGCTACTCAGATGATCTGTGTTTTAGGAGGTGGGAGGGGAAGGCGGCAGATTCTGTTTGGCAGCATCCAACAGCTCAGCTTGCGTTCCTGGGCCAGCTATGGAGGTTGCTTGGAGTCATTCTGCTGCTGTTACAGTCCTGTGCAGAAAGGGCTGCAGCTTCTTCAGCTCTTGCAGTGCCATCTCGCAGAGTGTTTAACCATTTCAAAGGCACGTTTGGAGTGTGGGATTCACAAAAGCAATCAAAATGTTTGCCAGTATGAGTTAGTGTCGGACTTTACCTCTACCTGCTTTCCCTTCTCTGTGCTGCCACACTGCCAGCGCTGCGAAAGAGGAGGATGTGAGGGGGAGGAACAGCAGTGAAGCCTCCATTCAAGAGGTACAGCTCCACGACAAACTTGCTGAGCAGCCTCTCCTGGGACAGATGAAACCAAGCCGTGTTTGACATCACTAAGCAGCCAGCTATGCATGACCAGATGGGTTCTTCAGTGTGCATCATCTGTGGGTTTGATTTTTAGGTTTTGTTTTGTTGCTTCCTTTGGCAGTTTCCCTCTGGGTTGAGAGATAATGGCAACAGGGCTACTTTTACTGGACAAAGGCCAGTTGGCAAGTTAATCCTGGGGTCTGCCTAGAAAGTGCACAAACATGAGTCATTGTGTCACACTGTCCTTCTTCCACGTGTATATATTATGCTATTAATAATGGTGCCTCAGAGCATCAGTATCTTGTCATTACAGAGAGGACCAGTGTCCTTGTGAAGAAACCAAGTCCTCTCTCCGCTGTCCTAGATGTGAGGTGTTACACAAACTGTGCCCATCACACTTTGGCACTCGGGCTGACTTTCAATAAGACTGTTAGTAAGGTCTAGTGATGCCCAGATAAGTGGGGTTATCTACTTTTAATGGCATTTATAGAATAATGTCAGTTAAATGGGTTATGCAGAGACATTTTAAATGGCACCCTGATAAGCGGTTGAATGGTTTGGCACCTTCAAAGCAGGCCTGTGGTGGACATGTTAGAGGGGGAAAATTTGACACCTTCCTGTTTGGAGTTTCTGTAGAGATGCATTTTCACTGTGCCATTAAAGTAACAGAGGATCTAAGCTGCATAAGAAAGGGATTTTGAAAGGTGATCCTAACCATTTTCAAAGCATGCTCCTACAGCTCTCCAAAATCCTCTGCCCAAGCAATCAGCCAGCCAGCCCTGACACTTGCATAGCTCCTGTGTGTTGGCAAAAAAACCTGTCTCTGTTATTGTCTGCTTCATGCTGAGTTCTGGTTTACATTCAGAGACAGAAGTGAGATTTCCTGAAACAATTTTTTGGTAACAATAAACTCAGTTGTTTTGGTGATACGCATGTCTTTTTTGGCTCTGAATACAAATTACACCCCCCAATTCTGCATTGCCAATTTTTTTTATCTATATTAATTACAGAAAACTGCAGAGCAACAGCCAGGAATAAGCCAAAATAGGGACTGGGAAACTCTGCTCCGTAGTAATTGTGCAGAAGGTTTTTTGGATTGACTGTTTTGGTTTTTTTTCCCCCCCAAAGAGGATGCTAGAAAATCTTTTGCTTTGAAGTAGAAAGCCTAGTTCACAGAGTCTCTAATTAAAAAACACATTCATGTTTTGTAGCATTATAAAATAAAGCCTGTTAGTCAATTGCTTTTGAAGGACCTGCAATTCAAGTCTCTGAATTGCTACTGTGTATGTATTTTAAAAAAAGAACAACATTGCACCAATATTCTCAGTGAGGTTAACTAAACAGATGGTATTTATCTCTGGGTTTGCAAGTATGCCACATCCTCTTGCTTTAAAAAGAGACATTAACACAAAAATCTTAAAGAAAGGCAGTTGGAAAGTGTTCCACAAAGCACACACACAGATATAGATGTATAAAACCAAAAATTTTAAAATAAATCTGCAATAACCAATCCATTGCTAGCTTCATTCTGGATTGGAGAGGCTCTGGACTGGAGAGGCATGAAGCTGGCTGTGCAGTTATATTTGCTTGTTTGTCAGAATCTGGTGAATATAAATATAGTTTAGATTTTACTTGTCTCCAGAACAGTATTTGTCAATACTGCAGTGCTCTTTTAAGCAGAGCAATGGCTGCACATAACTCACTGCCTGAGGACTTTATTATTAATACAAATGTAGGTAGGCTAAATATTGAGTGACATTATTAGAAAGGGATTGCCCTTCCCTCTGACTTTGACTGATTTCAAATGAACGTACAGCTCACTAACACATTTCTGTGTTTCTGCTCATATTTGCAAGAAATTGTCTCTCCCTTTCTGCCCATCATGGGAGTTGTTGAGAGGTTTTTGGAGCACTCAAAACCTGAGTTAGCATCTAGAAAACGTTTGCCTTTTTGGGTGAAAGGTTGAGCCATCTCCATTCGACCTCTCGAGTGGCACAGGATTAGAGCAATTTATGGGAGACTCCATAACCTTTGTCCTCCTTAAACGTAACACACAGGGCTGTGGCATAATTAAGAACGATCATCCCCCTATGATTATTGTTTTAAGTAATGTCTCATTTCAAAAAATGAAAAAAACCCACACATAAAAAACATTTACTGCTGAAATAGGAGTCACGTCCATATACAGCCTGCTAGCTGTGTTACCTCAGAGATTGTGACCCTTGCACGTTGGGGCATCACTGATGCTATTTTGCCACATCAGTCTGACCTGAGATTGGCCACAAGACCTTTCAGTGCAGCCCAGTGCCTGCTGCACCTCCAATGCCACCACTTGCTCCAGCCTGGTCGGGCATCAGAAGCAGCCAGATGCAAAGCTCAGGATGATGCTTTCCAGGCACACAGCTGGCTGTAAAGACAGTCATCCTGTCAGGTCCAGTGGTGCCCAATTATCTGATATGTGATCAGGTGACTGACTGGTCAGCTGTACTGTGTTATTCTCTTGAAAAATATTTAACCTGAGCTCGTAAAAGGAATGCTGTTGACCATATAATGCCACTTGGTTGCTAGGATATTAAGTATTTCTGTGAGATCTCCTCCTGAAGTGAGCCTATCTGTATTTTAGATAACTTTCTTCTTTTAACTGATTTTTGTAATAAACGAGTCAATCTTGTGGTTACTTGAAATGTAGTAGTGAGATTTTTAAAAATACAATACACTGTAGGAAAGGAATAGTTTTTTTCCCCGAAGAACACAAATTTGTGTAGTTAGAGGGTTTCTCTTATGATTACAGACTATCTTCACTTGACAATAACTTAACTTTCAACACCCAGTGACATTAATTTCTCTTGACTTCCTGTCTTAAGGTCAAAAACATTAATCAGCATTTCTATCATTAGCTGAGTTTCCTTTTCTATTAAGCGATTATGATCACTTACTATTAATGAGTCGTGAAGTTTTAATAAATTTTTGCTAGTGTGAAATTGCTAAACAGTAATTATGGCATATACTGTATGGATGGTTTGTTCCACAGTGTACATTTTACTTAATGTTGGTTAGAAACATCTACAAAAAACAACAGAAAATAATTAAATAGTTATGGCTGAGGATGCAGAATGGCCTTTTCCACCACATTTATAGTCAATAAAAAGACAAAGCAGGTAATTTTTTTTGTCATTGCTGGAATTATTGTATTTCTAGACCTTGTGCCTTTACAATTCTGTATATGAAACGGCACTACCAAGGCTGCTTACTAAACAGGAGATGAAAGAAAATATCACATCTTTTACAAGCTATTGTTTTAACTTGTACATTTCTGCTGTTCCAGCATTGAAACAACAAGGTTAAAAAACAAAAGCCAGACCGTTTCCCTTAATACAGAAGATAAATAACACAGCAAATCCCATTTCCAAAAAGTGATGTCTGAATACTGGCTTGGCTTTCCTGTAGCTTGGCATTGCTCAAAGACACATCCAAACAACCAATGCCAGATGCTCGTTTGGAGCTTGGCTGAGATTTTTATTGGTTAACTGACTTTTTAAAACACTCAACAACCAGCAACTGGACTAATGGTGACTGACAAACTGGAAAGTAGCTCTGAACACAGAACATATCAAGAGGATATTTTAAAGAAAACAAGAGAGGTTGCAGCGGTAACAGTTTCTCCACTGACTTCCCCCTGTTCCCAATTTTCTGGTTTACTGACAGAGAAAACTATATCTGGTAAAGTCACTGCAAATGTACTTCTGTACTGAACCTTATTTTCTGGACCAACCAAATGGAGGAATAGCATCAACTGAAGCACACTGGCTTTGTTGAGCACAATTCCTGTGGCATCGCACCAGTCTCACAGCAGTCAGGTACTTAAAAATATAAGACTAAATCCTTTTCAGTGTTTGTTGCTATATTTATAGTTTAACACATGGAATAGAAGTTGTGTTGCCAGTTTTGAAAGCCCTGGGTGGGAAACCATCTGGGTCAGTGATGTTCCTTTTCAGTAAATCTCATCGAACCGGTGCTGAAAAATTGAAGGTGGTTCCAAGAAGAGCCAGAAGGGTGGTGCTAAGTATCTGGGAAAAGCATGGTTAATAGTACATCCCTAAGAGTGCAATATCTTATCACAAACCCACTGTGCATTGTCGTGAATACTGACTGTAGGAACCTAACAAGGAACAGAAATTAGAAAATAAATAGAAAGTTTTCCATCCGTAGACAAAGCTTTAACAAGGCCGGTTGGCTGTTAAATCTAGACCAATTCAGAATAGAAAAGTGTCATATTTTTAACAGAAAAGGTAAGTAAACATAGGGACAAGTAAAAAAGATTTGTACTGTGTTCTCTACCATTGAACAAAATCTTTAAAACTGGACAAGGTGTTTTCCCCAGAGAAAAGCTGTGTTCAAAGAATGATTCAGGAAAGTCCAACTCCTTGCACAGTGCCAGAGGACAGCCTCTTAATCTATTAAACCTATTTCTCTAGTGTATAGCTCTGTTGTGTTTGGGTTGTTGCTAGAATAGAGTCTTTGTCCTGCCTTTGAAGATTCTTTGTATTCTAAAATGCCAAGAACAAGACACAACTCTTTTGATCATTTCAACTATGGAGCAAGCACAGCAGATCCTAACTGGCAGCAGACCTCCTGTGTAGGAAGGCTGGCATTGTGCAGGTCTGCAAAATGTTTCATACAGGTTGGCTACTGTACTGGAGAAGGATGACACTAGCATGGTGCAGTGAGAGATACTGCTTCAGAAAGTACCCTGTCATAGCCCTGTAGAACCAAGAGGCACAATATTCACAGCTGTATTTCAATTCAAGTCTTGTGTTAGTCTATCAGAAATTGAACAGGCCTTTGCTTTCCATTATAAAAATGGTGGATGCCCTGGATGGGTTCAAAAGAATTTCTTGTATAGCCTAGGAGTGAGTAAATAGAAGTAAAAATAAAATAATCAGCTTCCTATGTCTTCAGCAAAAGCTGTGGCACTGTAAATAGCAGTTCTGTTCAAAGTACACAGTTGCACCCACTGCTGGGACAAGGTCAAAACTTTATTGGTAGCTGAGTGACCATCTGTCTTTGCAGACATTGGAGTATCATGTCCTTGGAGAGTTATAAAGCAATATCAGACCATACTGGAAGAGCTGCATTGCTCACCAGCAGCTACTGGGATCCTTGCCTGTATGACTTGTACTGATCTCAGGAAGATTATTAAAACATTAATTCATACCTCTTGTCTTCATCTTCCTGGCCTGATTCTCACAATGTTCATTACTCGGTAATGTACAGTTATAACATCTAAGTTTTACAACTCTCTGAGGATACTTTGGGTCAAAAATGAGCTTGAGATTCCAGGGCACAAGAGAAATACAATTTTTATCTGAAGAAACAACATAGTGTAGAGAGAATTATGACCAGCAAAAGTCATCATAGCCAAGTATCTACTGAAAGCAATTTTACTTTAATTGCACCTGGAACTGACAATTCCTGAATATGTAGAAAGGACAGTAATTGCTTTGCAGGGATTTGCAAGAAGCCACTGAATGGTGCCTTGGATACATGCACTGTATAGGATTACTAGGAAAGCCCAGCCATGCATATAAGGACATCCAGTTAACTTAAAACACATAGTGACTCCTGTAATCAAATTTGTTGTATAATGATTAAGCAATCTCAGGAATGAATGGATGACTGGATCATTAGCATCTTTCCCTCATTCATTAAGGGTGCCAGGACTCCTTAGGAAGTGTGACTGGTACTATTACAATGCAGTAGGTTCCTTGCTTGATAGCTGAGGTGCACAACACAACGTTCATTTTTTTGTAGCCATGCTCTGAAAATGCCCCTTGCAGAAGTGGCAGCCAAAGCAGCTGCAGCAACATGTGAGGCTTGAATTAACTGCAAAAACGACATTTTCAGCACTGTCTAGAGCTCTAAGCTTCTCCAAACCCCATCCTCAGTACCTAGGGACTCCTGAAGATGCAGGGTCAATCCAGTTTTCAGAGCTGGCAGTGGCTGAACAGGCGTTCAAAACACTGAAACTGGGCTTGGAAACTTGGAGCAGCAAGGAGGGCAGTGAGTCTTGACACACATGTCTTTTAAAGAAGGAGCATAAACCTCTTGGATGCAATGGGCAGCCAAGGACTGCGTTTTATCCAAAAGTAAAAGGAGATGATAAACACCATAGGCCTTTAATGGAAAGTTGTCACAGGCCATATGGTGACGTCTGGCTGGGGGGTGAGATTATTTGACCAAGCAAGTGATGCTGGGGCAAAGTCAGAGCTTGTTTTAAAGCCCATTCCTCACATTTGACAAGGGTTTGTGTTGCCAACTTCATTGTTTCCTCTCTGTACCTTAGTTTCTTTCTACTGTTTTCATGGCTTTGTACTCAATTACTGGATGTCAGAGTATCTCTAGGTTTAAAATAACAGTACATATAAGCTGTAAATTCACATTTCAGAACAGATTTCAAGTCATAATATTCCCTACAGTTGCTCAGAGAAAAAGCTCTATATTTTAATCTCCTTCAGTTTTGAAACGCTTTCAGTCCATTAGAGCCACATAAATACAAGGCACAAAACAATAACAGGCTACAAATCAATACATTTGCACAGCCAGCTCTAAATAAATATGATCCAATTGCTGACTTGAAAAACTGAGAATAGTCCAAAGTTTCCAGAGTGAAATGCTGGTGCTGAAATAACATTCAACTGTGTGCAGGAAACTCTGACCCTCTTGTCAGGTGGTGTACTTAGTCTGAGGTATAAGAAGGGATTTACAAAAAAGGAAGGCCAGTCTTCTGATAAAGTAATGAAACAGTTAAAATATCCCCTGTTAGGAAGTGTGTTCAGCGTTATTGTGGACAGTGTGCTGATAAAGTGGGTTGTTAAGTGGAATGAGACACGTTCAGTTCAAATATTCAACAGTGATTTCTCATGAAGCAAGCATTAGTCCTAGCAGGAACTTTATAAATAATACACAATAAAATCATAGTCTTCGGCTCGGAAATTGGTACTAAGCATACAGACATAAACATTCTCACTGTAATCACACACGATTGGTGTCTCTGCGAGGGAACCTCAGAAAGCCTACAGGAAGAGGCAAACCAGCAAGAATGACAATCTCTATTCATTTTGCCTTGTACATCTCACATGTTTCTGCTCTGCAGCCTGCTTTGTGACAAACAACAGAGGATGCTTCAAAAGATCATAATTTAAATACCTGGGCAAGAAAAAAAAGTAAGAGAGTGCTGTGTTCAATTTCTAATTATAAGCAATGAAGTCCATTGAATTCAAGCCCCAAGTAACAATTTAAAGTTGAAGCCATTTTATACCATGATGTTCCTCTCTTGCTTGGAGTTATCTCTCTCTGACCCTGCCACAAATGAAGATGTTACTGCATTAACCAGACATAAGTAACAGACACAAGAAGGGAAAGACATCTGAGGAAAGGGCAAAAGGCATAGTAGGTATGAGAGGAACAGCTCCTCTGTCCCTCTGGGCAAGCAGGTGTAGCCTGCTCTTACCTATGCAGTTCAAACTCATGCTTGCTCCTTATTCTGTACAAGAAATAAACTCTGTCATAAAGTAGATGTGGCCATGTTTCACACTAGTCAAAGTCTACGAGCATAGAAAATAATAATTGGTCGATTTGGATTAAAAGTTGGTCTACTAAATGTGGGGGTTTTTTCTTCTCTCATTTGACCTTCTCTTTCTAGGGATTTATTCCATCACTTTCGAGGTCCAGAGCCCAAAAACAGTGATCTGAGGCATCAGGTCTCTCCCTAGTGCTGTTGACTCTAGTAGAGACTTCTTGATGTGGAAAAAATTAAAATATAAAATAAAATAATAAAATAAGTTCCCCAGGGTGAAAATGCTGGATGATTCTATGTTTATTTATACATGTACCTTTACATTTGATTGATTCTGGCCCCACTGTTTCCTACACAAAATATAAAGGCTTCTACAGGAAAACACCCTCATAACTGACCTCAGAGATTTTTTCAGCAAAATAAAGAGAAGTCCCTGTATCATTTTAATCTAGAGGATTCTCATTTACAGTATTTATAAAAGCTCATTAGTGCTAAGGCACACATCTTTGTGTGCTTACCCAGCTGCTTTGAGAGGCAGAAAAATGCTGTTAAATCCATTTTATGGATGAGAACATAAAGGTTCAAGCAAACTAAATAGGGATTACATTGAAGTTAGGAGCCAGCCTCTCAGACGGTGATGTACAGTGCTTGCTGTCTACACTGCCTAGTCCCAAAGATGACTTACTTCAGTCGGCACATTCACTGCTGGGCTCCAGAGCTCATTAAGCACTTTTCCATGCTGGAAAGCTCCCTGGTGGAGTAGAAAGGCATCTGTCTCACACCTGAAGTGTATCACACTTCAGGGCTAGATGAGAAAACACCTCAACTCTGCCCAGGTTCTTGCTGGAAAGCACTGCTGACACAGGGTGCTGTGCTGGTGCTGCCTGCATTGCCTCATTTCCGTTTCTTAAAGACCTTTGCAAAATGTGGGAAACTCAGAGATCAGGCTCTTCTTGGCCCCAAAAAAGTTCAAATTCATACCGTGCCCTTCAGAGATGTACAAACCACAGGGCTGTAGCCAAAGCCAGGCTGAGTATGTTGCATTCCTGTGCTGAAGCAACGCTTCTTGAGTTAATTGTTTTGTCCCTGTAGCTGGTAACCCTCCATGAATTCCTCACCTGAGGGTTTCAGAATTCGCAGAAGCCACATAGAATTTCCACTGAAATCAGGCAGAACGTGTACAAGTGTTAATCAGTATTGTAAATGTTGTACAAGCTACAGCAAGATTAGGACCACTGCCTTTCTGCCTTCTCCTGGGAGAAAGAATTCGGATGCATTTAAAGTCGACTGATGCCTTCATTCTGAAATTGTTTTATTTCATGTTGCATGACTACACGTAAGAGATGGATTGTCTGCAGTGAATTGTGTGTCTGAAAGATTCCCAGAGTGGCTATATCCTACAGAAGATGCAGTTAAAGCGTATTCTAAAATGATAGTCCAGACAAAGAGCATAACTATCTTTGGTGCATACTGCAACCACTTTAGGAAAATTATCTGGTAGCACATAACTCACGTTATGTGACAGCATTTTGAAAAGGACGAGATAAAAGGTTAACTCATGAAAATCCATTATTAACAGCCCTTTTTTCTTTTGCTTCTCTGAGAGTCTGACCCAGGGACAGAGTAGGTACTATCCTTTCTTCTAAGCTTTATACACCACAGGCTCTCCTAGCTTAGTCTTACCTTCTAAATACAGTAGAATAAATCTGACCTTATCTACCTAATAATTTGAAAATCTTCACCAGATGACACGTCTTTCATCAAGACTATTGGTGATGCTATAGCAGCTTTAGGAAGTCCAATGTGCTTATTGACACTATTCAGATTGGCATAGAGCAGCAATCCCTCAGTGATCTTGGAAGATTCTGTGCTGGATGGTCAATAACTAAAATGCATGGACCAAAGGTAGGCTTAGAGCATGAAGATATTGCATTTTCTTGTACAAATATTCTCTTAATGATCCCAGAGGCTTGAGATGCGCTAACATTTTGGCTCTGGGTATATGATCTTCATGGAGAAATCATCCCACTTCTGGTGAACCATTGTTACCACACTGGGATAATCCCCACTGTGAACAAGGAAGGGCACTGTCTTCAGTAGTGGAGCTAATCTTGATTTCAATAAAGCAGAGGTCTAGCAGCGTGCCCAAACCATCCACTTACCTCTGCAGAAAACAATGCATTGCAATTCTGGTAAGGACTCAGTTTGTGTGAGGCTGTCCTTTATTCATATGATCTTGAATTCACTATCCCTCTCCTCTTCAACACAGAAGGTTATTAGAACAATTTCCCTTCTGTTCTTTTAATGAAACCACTCATCAGGAATAGTTAATTACAAATCCATTCTTTGAACTCTCAATTTGGAAAAAGAAAGGAATTCCAAGTAGTTTAGCACTCTCAGGAAATGAGGCGAGATGAAAGGACTACAGGCATGATATGGAAATGCATTGTTAAGGGACCTGTGGGACAAATGAAGTCATCAGCCCAAAGAGAGGAGAAGAATCAGTGAGCAAACTTCAGACTGAAGATGATTTTGGCTCAGGTTTGAGACATCTTAAATGCTTTTAATCCTCAGAGACTAGACATTCAAAGCTAGCTGAAAGCCAGGTCCTTCTAGGCACCTGTTACAATTAGCCAGTTCTGAGAAACCAGCCTTGTACTGCTCTCTTCAGCCTGGTTTTAATCTTGGGCTTTGGTTTGGTCATTTTAAATCCCTGTGTTCCACCTGTGAGAATGCAGCTGGCTGTTATGCACAGCATTTGTCAGAAAGCTGAGGAATTTTTCAGCACAAGAAAAGCATGGATGCATACGTTATCAAAGAGATTCTGGAAGTTACTCCATTCACAATAGCCAAATCAAGCCTGGAAGCCCAGGATTAATGACATAACTGACAGAAAGTTCTGTCTACCCTTGCTAGTGGAAGTAAGTAGACAAATAGACATAAAACTCTATAATTTGTAAGAGATTAAATGCTTTCTTAAAATGTGCAAATAAGAAAGAGAAAAATAATATAAAGAGCAGCAGAAACAAAAGGTTTATCTCCACATTTTTTGTTGGGAAGATTAAGTTTAGCAATATTCTCCTTGTGAAATTACTTCCTTCCTTCCTCTGCTAGTAATTTTCATAGCATGTATCCCCAGGTATGGCTTTGTTTTTCCTGATCAAAAAAGTGCTTGCTGGCATTGGCCAATCTGTTGATCAATAGGTATATCCTTAGTAGCTCACAGATATTACCCTTTTGTCCTGCATGGAAACTGAGTTTCCATTATTTAGCCATTAATTCCGATTCAAAGAAGCCCCAAATCTCAACCAATTTGCCTATGGATACAGAACAAATGGATCTTAAAAGATGTGACCTTCATATATCAAAACAGCTACCATCTGGAGACCATAAATGTTGTGATTCTACCTAGCATAAGCTTCTGCACAAGCATGCAAATTGAAGTCAATTTTGGTAACTCGGGTGTAATGAGGTTCAACAATATTTTAGTAAGATCACTGTTAAAATTATAGCTTACAAGCTGGAAAGTTAGCAACCATCCCCATTCACCCTCAAAAGAAGAATGAAAGGAAAAATAAAAACTCATGAAAAATCGTCTCATGTAACTTTTCTTGTTTGACTCCTCTGACCATGATTTGTCAATGGTCTGTGTTCAATGCCCCCATTCTTTGTCACAGTGTGTCACGTGTCCAGAAGTCTTATATTTCCTAGCAGTGCCTCCAACTCCCAGATACCATGAGATGAACATTTGAATTAGCGTAGATATTCTCCCAAGGAGTGCTGTGCCGCGAATAGCCTTAGGAATTCGCCAGGCACCCGACCTCTTAGGAAAGCATATGCACTCATTCCCATGCAGCTAACAGGATGACATCAGGCTGCATGCAGGGAGACCTGGGTCATTGCACTGCATCCTGGCACAGCAGCGAGCCCGGCCTCAGAAGTCGCTGCTCCCCAGCTGCACGTCCCCTCCTGACCCCTGCCTCCGACACGCCTCGCTTGTGCCATCACGGCTGTTTGTGGAGCGGAGCCGGAACCTGGATTCCTGACACGAACAGTCTGAAAATAATGTTAATAATAAACTGTTGTATCAACACAGCTGAGGGGTGATGAACTGCAAGAAGGAGGTGGGATTTGGCTGGGGGAAAATATATCTTTGGCCAGCTTTGCTGCTGAAACTCGCGTCTCTCTGATTGCTCCTCTCGGTTACAGCAGGGGTGTGAGCAAAGCGGCATTGACGGGATATTAAGAAGCTGGTTCATGGGGACATTTAAACCTTTTATTTCTGTTACTGCTGTGAATTTAAATAGCATACCATTTTATGCTATATTTTCTTACAGTACCTTCGAGGACGACTGGGAAGGCAGTGCCGGATCAGCCTGTGATCTCTGTAGTCCAGTGCCTTGTTGTAGACACTGGTCAGCAAGACTTTTCTATAGAAAGTCCTTACAGCCCAAAGATGCAGTTGCAAGTGAACCTCCTGCTGGGGAATTTCTTATCATCTTCAGTGTTTTGAAAGTGGCTTAAGATTATCACAAATACTTTCTCTTTACAGATGGGCTCATGGCTGGTTTGCTGTTTTAAAATCATGGTGTGTAACTGTTACAAAGAATACAAATAAGAAAAAAATCAGTAACAGGGGCCAGATAAACTGCTGATTTTGAAGCTCGGGTACAGTCTTACATATTTGCATTCTTGTCATTATGCTTTGAGAGGCATAGCTGTGTGTGTGTTTGCATCCACATCTAAGACCAAGGCTTAAAGAGCTGACAAGAAAAAGAAATACAATTACCCTTATTTTACAGATAGAGATCTAAGACAGAGAGAAATGAGGGACCTACCTCAGGTCATACAGGGAGTCAATAGCAGGAATTGAACAAAGATTGTCTGAATCCTGCCCAGCGCACTAATATCCTGACCTTTATACCAAGGCATTTGCCCTTCCATAGGAAAGAGCTATATGGATGGCTGAGGGAAGGCAGAGCATGAACAATTAATTATGTTTTACCTGCCATTTCTTTCCTTCTCCCCAGTTACCTCCTGCCTTACAGCCTGAATCATGAATTCTTGAAGAATTTGCTTCATGCAGGGAATCTATACATAGATGATAAATATAAGCTGGAGGAAAAATACCAAGATGATAGAGTAGGTGGAGGAGGTTTTCTATGTTATTAATGTATTTCAATATACTTCTCCCTGAGCTCTGTGCAGCTACTCCAAAGAAAGAGAGAAAAAGCCTGAACATTTGGCTTTTTACTCTGGGTGACAACTGCAGACAGTAGGTGCTGAAGAGTGAGAGAGTATCCCAGCTCTTTAAACAATGACTGATAAAGAGTTTCGTTAAAAATAACAGGAGAAGAAAGACCCTCTGCTTTATTTCTTTCCCTGAGAATTTCTAGGCATTTCCCAGCAGATGCAAAAGACACCAGGAGACTTTGGCAGTGGTAACTACAATGGTTAGGGGGCCAAGGAGGATTTTTTTTAAAGCACTGATGGGATTTAGGAGCATAAGTCCAATTGACAGATATTACATTCCTTAGGTTTGTCTGAAATGCCACACCACAATTAGCACCTGGAACAGCAGCTTTTGTGCATTATCCTTCATAACTGCAAGGGTTGTTGGATTAGGTTTAAATTTGTATTGCATTAAAGGTTTTTTTGCTTGTGCTGGAAACTAACTTCTGTTCTCTCATCTCTTCAGAGTCCTGGCCTCATGTTTCTAAGGGCTCTTGGGCATGGGGTTGCTGTGACTTGAACTGTACTCTGAGCAGAAAATTACACTTCCAGCCTTCCTCTGTATTCTCTCTCCCTGATTCTACCATCTCTTCATTGTCTTCTCAAAGGACACTGAACCGAATAACAACATATTTAGCCCTCTGTGCTCAATTCAGTGAATCATGTTGGGCGCTGCCTTTTGATTTACAGCTCTGCGTAAAAAATTTCAGCATGAGTTTTAGCCTGCACAATCTCTTTGTGTGCTCTCACTTGTGTGGACAGAAACCAGGAGATATACAAAGGCAATCACAAGTGCCACTGGTTTGAATAACTTGGTAAAAAGTTTACATCTGGCACAAAAGGCACACATGCAAACTGTACTATCTGCTCCTTATGCAAAGCAGATTTGGGAAGAGAGAATGGCTGTAACAGAAATGACTGCTCAGTCGGTGTCTTGCCCTTCCCATAGGGAGCCACGTGTCCTGCTGGCAGTCATCTGTACACTGGAGAAAGCTTTGAACAGCTACAACTCAGACACTGATCCCACTAATCCTGCTAATCCCATGCCCCGGTGTGCTCCATTAGCCTGTGAAAAGCAGATTGAACTTCCACAACTAGTGGCACTCTAAGCTTCGGAGAGGTGGCTCACACATTTCCCCAGAACCAGCCAGAAGGAGAGCAGCCAAAGGAGCCACACAGCCATTGTTCCAACCCATGGAACAAGCTCCTTGGAGGACCATGGAAGATGGTCTGGTTTGTATCTGCACACCAAGTAGTCACTGCTGGTCTCTATTACAGCTGCAGGTTTAGAGATGCACAGATCTGGCCTTCACTTGAGTCCCATTGGTTACATCAACAGCTTTTACATAGCCAAAGTTGACCAGGTACAGCAGCTACAGTACTGGAGTGAGAAAAACATTTTCATTTCTCTTTTGCCCCTCAATCGGCATTGATAAGCACAAGTGTGCAGTGCCTTAGCCCACAAATACTGTGAGCTTTCAATTAAAGATGGAAACATCCACGTGGGAATGGTAAGTGAAAGAATCATTTAATCCTACAGAAACCTGTATGGCTAAAATAAGTGGAAAGATGCTGTGTGTGAATGCATGTGCGTATATCTGAGAAAAGCCACATTCTTCGTACTGATAAACTTTAAAATATGATTTACTCTGTGCAGGCAGCAGTCTCAGACATCAAAGCTTCAGACTTAGTACAGTGTCAAAAAACCATGAAGCTTTAAGACTCAACCAAGCATCAACACCAAGCTAAGGCAGAGGCTTTTACTCTTGAGACCGCTGACTGAATGGATTAGATTTAAAAAAACCCACAACCCCACAGCTCTCTAAACTGCTGGTAGAAAAATAAATTACTAAATGTATGTTTGCTCAAGTATGTCTTTATTTATCCTGCTGCATTCTACACATAATACTTAAACTCACTGCATTTTAAATGGAGGCTAAAAACATCTGTATATGCACTAGTCAACGAACTAATGAAAACAAATGCGTCCAGTGGACGAGACAAAGGTTTGTTTTTAATCAGAGGAATGAAACAAAGACCAGTGTAACTCTATATTAGGTATTTTCTCTCATGCTGCAGAGTTACTTGGCCTGTAGCCATGCAGCAAGGTACAGCTCTTTCCTTTGTGTATGCATTTTTACACAGCCACTGATGATCCACCCAGGGTTATTGTACCAGATGTGTGAGCAGGAACGGATCCAACATCTGGGCAGAGAAAGAAAGTGTTCTGCTGCCAGTGCTGTGGTACATCCTGGTAACTCAAGGACTACAGACCTGCTTAGGCCCTTCTGTCTGGACAGTAGAGCTGTGCCTAAAACTACTGCGGTGCCAAAAGATGAGACCTCCTTATCCTAAGCTCTGTATGTGGTTGGAAAAAGCTCATTCAGCAAGGAACATACAGATCTAAATAGGGGAAAAAAAAAAAAACCCTTAGAAGTGTTATAATTTCTTTTTTATATATCAAAAATAAATCATGACAAATCTCCTTATTTAAGGCCTTTCCCTTAATTTCAGTGGGAATTACATACCTCAGTGTCTCAAAAAAACTGTACCAGATACTCACCCAAGCCTTTCAGACAGTCTGTGAGAGATGGGAAATTACTACAAAGCCCTCTTGTAGGATTAGGGTCATATATTCTCCTTAAAGCTGTGTGGTTTCATCCTTAGATTTTGCCAGCTAGAGAAGATTTGAGGAGGACACAACTGAACAATTCAGTATTTGGAACTTGTGACACCCTCTGCTCCTACTGTCTCTGTCGGAAAAGGGATAAAGTCAGTTTTATCTGGATTCCATGCACTCCTATGAGAAGGTGACTGAACTGTTAATGGGGGAACACTGCCTTGCTTTCAACAGCATACTCAGATTTACAAACAACCTGCACCAGCTGGTGGGTTGCAGCTGAAATGATAGTTGGCATTAACATTGCTTGTGCAGCTTATCTGCAGGCCTACTTTGAGAGGATTTCATTATTTGGACTAGAGTCGGGCTCCTAGTATTGTGCACAGAAAAAGGTTTCCTTCTTTCTATCAAGATTTTACACATCCATTTCATATTAAAGGATAGTGGTTACTCTTTCCCGCAGTTTCATTCTCCTCTCCTGTGCTCACAGATCCCATCCTCTCTCTGTGCAACTTTGTGGCAAAGCTGTGCACTTCAGAGCTTCTCACCTCCAGCCTGCCCGTGGCAAATTGGCACAAAGAAAAAAAGGCAAATAATAACAACACTTGTTTTGCTACAATACAAAAGAAAACCGAATCTCTTCCTGCTGGTGTGTAAGCCCTGCTGCTGAAAACAAGATGGAAGTGAAAACAAAGGGAAAGATGAATGATAGAATGAAGATCCAAGGTAGGAGGCTGGCAGTCTGCAAAACTCCATCTCTTCTGCCACTTATTAACACTAAGACCATTAAGAGGCACTGCATTGTTATTTCTGTAGCAGGGCAGCAAATCAAGTTTAGTGACATGGAACAAGTTGTCAATAGGCCTGCAGACCTGCGGGAGGACTTTAATTGGGTGAGAACATATCTCAGGAGGGGGTAGAGGCCGAGTTCTTTGTATTAGCAAAAGATGTTACTAAGCATGGTAGCTTTAGAGAAGGAAAAAACTTTTATTCCTTTTGCCTCTTTTATCATAAAAATCTACTAAATCACAAAGTGTTCAGCTTCGCAATGAGGGAGTGCCTTTTGTGTTATGTATATTACCCTACTGTGCTCTTATTATTAGCAGTCTTATGCTTAAGAACAGCACTTGGAAAAACACATTCTTAAGAGCTTGAAAACACTCCCTGCAACACTTTCTTCCTTTGCTTCCACCCCAGAATCCCAGTCAACAAGTGGATTTTCTGTTCAGGCTCCTTCCTCCACCCACCCAGTCACTTTTGTGAAATATTAAATCCTTCTCAGGTTCCAAAAAAAACCCCAACAAACCCAACTATTGAAAAACAGCTTGAGACACTTTACTCCCTCCACAAAATACCATCCAAGCCCCTTAGGGTGTCTCGAAAGCAGGAAAGCTACAGGGTGAGAGGTAGGAAAAGCTATTGCCCTTTATGAAGGAATGATGAATCTGAGAGAGTCAGAAAAGGTCCTGTTAGGACATGCAAATCTACCTCAGTACACTGAAGTCCCTTGTCTCTGAGAAAGGTGTGAGAAGTATGGAAATCCTTTCAGGAGAAAAGGAGCTTGCCTGAGTGTGTGTGCCTGTCTGAGTTCACAGATTCTGTGCAGCTGAGTAATCTCCAGACTAGAAACTGGAGCAGGCATTCTGACCATCAGACTACTATCCTACTACATGCTACAATAAGTCTCTCTTCTCTGCTTTTCTTTATCTTTTTTAATACCCTAAGTGAAATTATTTCCATCAGTAAAAAGTGTTGGACTATCTGACCATCACAGGATGGACCAAATTAGGGAGATCTACCCTATCTCAAGAAACGGGGGAAGAAGGGCCAGAACTGATGAGGGATGATCTCTACTATTTAAGATAGAAGCAATAACAGTGGAAAGTTTTCCAATACCATCCTACAAAATACTCATAACTGTTTTGTTCAGTGAAGCAGGGCAGTTCTGTGCTGGTTCAGTCTGTGGAGCAGTTTTGGTGCATGATAAACTTGGGAGCTTTTGGAGGCAGCTAAGCCTGAAGTTCTGGTCCAGGCATGGACCAAACATGTGCTCACCACTGATGAGGATGTGACTGTTTGCATCAATAACCTGGCCCTGGAGAGCTTTTAACAACATTCCTGGTGGGGAATTCCAGTCTAGGGGACCATACAGACAACATCCAAAGCAAAGCCTTCAAGCTGTATACTGTGTAGGTGTAGAGGTCGGTCTGAGTCTGCCTGATAGATCCTCTGACTGATCTGCCCTAAGGATGCCAAATTATTATTGTAACTAAGGTCACAGCAAGTCTCCTGTAACAGAGAGGAAGCCTGAAAAAGGACTAAAGGACTACACAGTTTCAATGGTTGTTCTTTTTCAGACTACAGGTAGGGAAGTCAGATGCTTCCTGTGCCACTCGAAATGCTGAGGAACAGTGGGTCTTGCTATGGTCTCCCCAGAAGCTTGACTGAATTTCTAGTCTGCCAGGAATTAATGCAGGAATCTGAAATTAGGATGGGTTAACACAACTGCAGTGAAAACACGGAATGGGCAAGGATTAATGTCTAAGGGATCTTTCTTTTGATACTGTCCATCTCTCACAGAGAGTTTCATAGCAAATGATTCTTAATTTCCCAGATGTACACTCATTTCCCCCGAGTGTGTCTTTTCAGAGACTCAGATAACACAAGCTCCCATATATCTCTGGGTAACATTTTGCCCTTTTTAGAAAGGACTTTGGACATGCAGCTCTGAAGTTAAAATTGCATGCAACTGATCAATGTTCATGGTTAAATATAATCAAATAAGACATTTCTCCTCTGATTAATTTCAAGTGCATTGTCAAAGGTGGTACAGATAATATCAAATTCATGTTGCAAGGCAAAGGAGGCAGCACGATGTCTCTATACTTTTCAGTTGTCTGTTTTGATGAGAGGGTAAGGATTGCTCCCCTCTCAGCAGGGAGGAGCATATCTCACAAACACATTAAAAAAAGGAGGTGGTATTCTTCATGGTTCACCAATAGGGGACAGCCTTTCGTATATTTGTCAGATTACCATATTCTCAGATGGCATTTCCTGGAGGGAATAAAGTGTCTCAAGTTGTTTTTCAAGCTCCTGTGCACTGTCTGAACAGATAGTTATGAAATTGCACTTGCAGTGGAGAAGCTTTCTATTCTGTGCTACAGTGAAAACATTCAAGACATAGCTACACGTACTCACTGTCTCTAAAGGTAGAGAACAGCTTGCTTTGTCCTAAGTAGAATGCCATGCAGGTAAATGATGAGGCAGCAACTGGAGAATATTTCATGTGATGGAAGAGCCAAATATCATTGTGAAAGCACATGCCAGCTCACCTCAGCCAAACTGGTTATGGTGCACTTTACTTACAGCACATCAGCAATATATCTGCTCCATCTCTTCTAGAAATTTTCAAATCACCGTCTCTGTCCCTCTCTCAGCTCATCTTCACTGTTTCCGCCTTCCTTCCCCCAAGTGCTGCTTCCTAGCCTTTGGCCAAATATTATAGGTCTGTCCTTAGAGCAACAGAAACATTTTAATCTCTCAAAAACCATCCCCTCTCCTCCTGCTGCTTTCCCCTTTCCTCCCCTCATGTTGGCATTTATAAAGAGGGGAAAAAGACTCTAACCTGGTGATATTAAAACACATATACCTGGCTGCATGTATTTCACACCTTTAATCTGTCCCAAACACAGAAGTTAATGGGGTTACAAAGGTATACTATTTACCAGACCAAGCTCTTCAAAGGACAATTTCTCCTTCCCCCTTCCTCTGGCAATGTAGATGTGTCCAAACTTCCTGTTTGTCATTTCTTAGTAACATGGCTCTTTCATTACAACCATCAGTTTCTATTTCAAAGCCAGTTTGTTCTGTCTGGGATCTGCTTACAGGCTCAAGGTGAATATAAAGGGACAAGGCTTATTGCTTCAGTTTAGTATATATTTTTATGAAACCTCTATGTCAGTAACAGTTGTTGCTTTGACTGATTAGACAGTCTCTAAGTAAAATGATTAAATATGAATAGCACAGGATATTTATTCAGGCTTAATCTCCCTCTCTCAATCCTCAAGACATTATCTGTAGAGAGCTGCTAATGCAGAAAATGTTGCTTCTATCATCCAGATAGCAATATGAGCTATCCCATAGAAAATTTGATGGATATACATTTTCTCACAATGAGGTGGGAGGTTGGCAGAAGGCAGCATTTCCAAAGAGCAGGTTTGAAACTCTATGCATCAGAGTTGTCAGCTAACTGCGTATCAGATTTACTAACAAGCCTTTCTGGGGCAGGGATTTCTAATTTATCACTGTCTTACACTGGAAGGAACACTTAAAATACATGGAGCGGGCTATTTGAGGTAAGACCCGCAAATTAGTCTGCATCTTGTTGCATCCCCCAGAACTTTACAGTGAAAACACCTGCAGTGACTGAGGTTGACAAAAGGCTGCCTGCTTTTGATCTGCTAATAGTACAACATCTATTGCAGGGGGGGAAAGCGTGTAGGGTAATATCCCACTCCTATAGTTCAAACCTACCTTCATTTCATAATAAAAAAAAGTCCTGTGTTTTGAATAATAAGTATCCACATCCATGATAGGTGTCCACTACATTTTTCAATGCAGTTCAGTTCAGCACCTACCTTTCCATTTCTCAGACAAAGTAAAACCTTTTACAAGTCTCTTTGCCAAAAGGCTTCTTACAGCAGGATGATAGCTGTTACCCAGAAAACTCCTTCTGGCCAGAAGTTTTGTCCCATCCATAAAAAGCTGATTTCATGGCTCCTCACTGACTCTACTTCCTAAGAAACCTGGGGCTGACTCATGTGCATTTAGGGTTTTGCAGACACTTGCTTCCTTCCAGCCCCCAAACACATTCATCAGAATATGCACCTATTCTGCACCGAGGGGAAAACAGGAAGGATGGCCCTGAACACCCAAAATGCTTTAAAGTTATCTTTAACTTCTTCCCCCGAGGGTATTCAGTGAGACTTAGGCTCTAAGTACAGCACAAGTGCCAACTCTCCTGTTCCTTCTCACTGCGTTTCAGCAGCAGAGTTCGGTGTTTGATCTCTTGTTGAGTGATTGAAGGCAGGAACAGTGTGGTCACCCTCGTGTTATTTAATGCTGTTTTCCTTTAGTTTAGCAATTAGCACAGTCACTGAGCTGTTTTACAGCAGGTGTTACTATTCTGAATTGTTCTGCAGCATTGCAGGATCAAAGAGTCGCAAAGGGAGCCCAGTGCAAAGATCTGCCACATGTCCCTTTAACTCGGCTTTGGTTAATGCTAATAATTCTGACTGTGGTCATTAACTCCCTTTCTCTGTAAGATTTTTTATTTCTTGCAACATATCTGAGAGCTTCATTCCAGACAAGCAAGCTGTGACAGTGAGCCAGGGAAGATGAGACTGATGGACTGTAGCCAAGGCAGTGGCACTATCCTGCAGAAATATTTTAGCCAAGAAAGGAAAGATCACCCACTGTTTCAGTTATCATTATCACCAGTGTACTTAAGAGCCCTTAAGGATATGTTGCTTGTTTTCAAAAGTCTAAAATATGACTACATAGCTAGTGAGCCCTGAGAAACTATAGTTTTACAGGTATATCCTAGGGATGCATTAACAGAATGGGCCCAGTAAAGAGAAAACAAGTCAAACCTGAAACCATCAGCTGAGAAAAGCAACTAAACCTTCCTCCCTCCTCTCAAAAATATTACAGCTACTTGTTCCCATGTTTCTCAAGTTTAAAACTACTTCCTGTAATAAAGGCTTTGCATCAATAGCTCAATCTCAAACTGGTATAAACTTTCAAAGCCAACAATGATAGATAAGACATCCCAATAGCAAAGGGCTTTCCAGAGCTGGTGTTGCTGCTTGTCTCTCTACTCTCTTGCAACCAGGGCTCCAAAATGTAACACACTCTACAGTCTATGGTAAAGGCAGGGAGGAGCAGAATGAAGTGTTGAAGGTTGAGAAAGGGCAAGGAGAGGAAAACAGTGTCTAAGTTACAAAAGGGACAAGGAAGGTGGGAGGGGCATGGTTTGACAGAAACAGCATACAGGGAGGATAAAGAAAACACACCAAAGTTCTGTAAGATAATATGCAGCTGATTGTATGTGAGTACAGTAATGAGCTACTGCTTTAATTGCTTTGTTTCTTCAACATAACAATGAAAATATCTGAGCCACTTAAATGGCACTGAGATTCGGCAGAATTCTGGCACTTCCTCAATTAACCCCATCAGGAAATATGCATTCCAACAGCAGCTTCAAAGGTATGGCTTTTCCACTCTATTAAACTCTATTAAGCTTGTACAGATCACAAAACTGTAAATCTGACAACCTGATGATAGTTTATTTTATTTTTCCCCTTCTGCTATCCCTAAGTCACTATTCTCCTACCCCTGTGTTTTGCCACTTGACATGATTGGCTTTGTTCTAATACTTCAAGGCCTGTTTTACTTTTTAAAGACACTCTATTATCCTAAACATCTTGAAAAGTTTGCAAAGACCAAAGTCTGTGGCTGGAACTCAAAGACATAAACTGTCTCCTTGCAGTCTGTGAGACAGCTCTCATTTAGAAACAATTTATTTAAACCTTAACAGTAATGCAGACAAAAAAGGTTTTAAGGTATTGTGGGAATGGTGTAAAATTCTCTCAGAAGTGAGGTAGAGTGTAAATCAGAAATTTAAGGGATAAACACTCCTTGGTTTAGGAAGGTGATTCTTGCTCCTGCTGCATACCACTGTTTCTCCTGCAGATCATGTTATCAGTGAGACTCATGCCTTCCTTGGGAATAGCTTGTCACAGAGGATATGGATATGGATCCTATAATTTCCCCTCACTGTAAGGACAGATGTTTGCTCTGACTGGCAGATCTAAAGAATGAATTATTTTTCTCTCAGCTGAGATAGATATACTCCCTAGATAAATTTGAGCATGATCAACAGATATCTTCTTTAGAAGACTGACACAGAACTTGAAAAATGATGTACATGTCCCCTGGCAGGAACATCCTCTCTGCAAAGCAGTGACATAGAACAGGAAAAAAATTGTCTATACTCCTTGCCCATTCCATCATTTTGCTCTGTGCTCTAGACCTCTATCAAGGCAATCATAAGATGAAGGCTCGAGACAAAGTAAAAATGTGGTATATTGCCAAATAGTTTCTAATAGTATTTTTGTCTTCTCCATTGCTCATTATTCCTTAGGAGGAACTTTGTTCCTTGGCAACTAGATGATGAGTATTACTTCCATGCTGGACAGGGAATGAAGACTTCTGTTTGTAACCTCTTCTCACCTCCACACATTCAGAGCAGCTCAGGGGATGATGTTTCTTATATAGCAGAAACACTAGAGGAAGACACAAAGTGGGCCAAATCCTGCTGTGCTACCTGTGAGCCAGAAGACCTTGTGAGAGCCCCAAAGCCTGTCCAGGTTCTGCTCCTGAAGAGAAGTAATCATCTGTGATTACTATCTAACTTGGGGGCTTATTCATGGTCACCATGCTCCATCCAAGAGGAGGTGGCCAAGAAATTACACGTCACTTCAACCACTTAAGCTCCAGCACCTCCTTCTAGCCTAAATTGGACAGAACCTCCCCCTCCCATCACTAAATGAAATAAGGAGAGGTAACAAGTGAAATATAAAAAAAAAACAAGACATGGCAAAGACTCCACAAATTTCCCTCAAGGCCATGACAGTGGACAAAATTATAAATCTTAGAAACAAGGAGGGAGAGAGAGGAAAACACAGTCAGATAATGGACCAGTAATGGACTGGTAATTCACCATGTCTAAAAAATGTGTACTGTCTTGTCATTCAGTGCCCATTTCCCTTTTTCTCTAGACTTCTAATGACTTGCCAGATGGAGCATCCACTGTGCAAGCGACTATGTGTGCAGCTAGAGTTCCTTTGAAATGTCATTTGAATCTTTTTTAATACTGGCTTCATTTCTTGTCTGCATTAAGCTAGCCCCACTTCTACCTAAATGGCCTTGGAAAAGGCTGCCTAGCATTTAGACACAGAACCCTATTTAGATGGAGTTTAATACTGGATTATGAACAGTATTTAACTACTTCTTGTGTTCCTCTGCTGCTTGAAGCAAGAGCTAACGTGAGTCTTCTTGAGGTTTAAACAGTTTTAAACTTAGCCTATTATTGTGAGACATAACAGGTGAGGCATGGGATGTAGTACTTATACTGTCTGGATACAGTTAGGATCAAGCACTGCTATGTTTAGCACTGAGATTTCCCCAAAATCTCATCTAACTATTGAAATCTTCCATCCCAAATGTGGAACCTCATGAATGATACACCAGGGGAGCACTCTGTTCAGTGGAGGCACTACCCTCCTCCTCAGCCCATAGGTAATTCTGCATTGGGTCAAATCCAGTACAGTTGCTCCCAAGAGGAGCTGGAGCAATCTCATGGCCAGCTCCGGTGCTGTCTCCCAGGCATTCCCACCAGGAAGATTTCAGTTATCTGCAGCACCCTCAAAAACCTGCTTATCTGCAGCCCTCTTACCTTGGTGGCCAATGAGAGGGAAATCAAGAGACATATGAAAGGATGAAGAGGGTGCATTGGACTCCCTGAGGTGCCAGGAGAGTTACTGATGTGAATTAAATCTGTAAGAGCTTTTGAAGCAACTTGTTCTCTGACAGAGTATGATAAAACTGATATCACTATGGCCTAAGCGATTAAATTGGATCAGCCAACTCAAAGATTTGAGGGCATGGTGCTATTATGGTTTATGTGACTTTCCCTACATTTTATACACTTGAAATTTTATGAGGTGAAATCTTGAATCCTACATTTTGCAAAGATGTGTTGTGAGAAGAGATAGAATAATAGAATCAGATAATTAGAGAATCAGAGAATCATTAAAGTTGGAAAAGACCTCCAAGATCATCGAGTCAAACCTTTGACCAAACCCCACCATATCAACTAAACCATAGAACTAAGTGCCATGCACAGTCATTTCTTGAAAACTTCCATGGACAGTGACTCCACTACCTCCCTGGGCAACCCATTCCAGTGCTTAACCACCCTTCAAGGGAAGAAATTCTTCCTGATGTCCCACCTGAACCTCCCCTAGTGCAGTTTGAGGCTGTGCCCTGTCTCGGATTGCCTGGGAGAAGAGACCAACCCCACCTGGCTACAACCTCCTGTCAGGGAGTTGTAGAGAGTGATAAGGTCCCTCCTGAGTCTCTTTTTCTTCAGACTAAACAAACCCAGCTGCTCCTCACAAGACCTACACTCCAGACCCTTTATCATCTTCATTGCCCTTTTCTGGACTCACTCCAGCACCTCAGTGTCCTCCCTGAACTGAGGGGCCCAGAACTGGGCACAGCACTCGAGGTGTGGCCTCACCAGTGCCCAGTACAAGGGCTTGTTGTGACTCAAGAGCAGGACCCAGCACTTGGCCTGGTTGAACCTCATACAATTGGCCTTGGCCCATTGATCCAGCCTGCCTAGATCCCTGTGCAAAGCTTTTCTGCCTTCCAGCAGATCAGCTCTCCCACACTATCTAGGATCATCCGTGAACTTACTGAGAGTGCATTGATCCCCTTGTCCAGATATTAAAAAGACATTAAAGAGGCCTGGCCCCAGTACTGAGCCCTAGGGAACACCCCTAGGTGACTGGCTGCCAGCTAGGTGTAGCACCACTCACCACCACTCTCCAGGCTGGGTCCTTCCAGACAGTTTTTAACTGAGTGAAGAGCACACCTGTCCATGGAGCCCACGGAGAGGAGTGGTGCAGCAATATCACAGCAACCTGCACATCTAAAGTGCTCTCACTGAAGCATTTTTGGAGTACTACCAAAACTGACTTAACAAGTCCTCTCTCGTATTTTATTTGGTCATTATTTCCACTCACTGTGCTCTGTTTCAATTCAGATTTATATTCAGATTCTGAATATAAACTGTATTTGTTTTTAACACTCACTGGGTGCCCAGCACTAATGATCACCACAGCAATTAATGACTCAGAGGCTTTTGACTTCTGGCTGTACTTAAAAGAACCCCAAATATCTCAAAGTATGGAAATTCATAGTTGGGGCTTTCAAAATATTAATATGTACCCCACTGCTAACCCCTCACTTCCCATCTTTGTTCCCTCCGGACTTACTTTTTAAGGTGTGTTTATTCCTTCTAATCAGTTACTTTTCTTTGGCTGTGCTGGAAGGCTGCAGCAATACACCAAGGATACATTCCAGGCAGAAAAGCCACTGTACTTGTACCAATTATTTGTGCACCATAGAGCTTTCCTTTTATAATTGACTTCATACATTCACGTCTTCAATGCTAAGTGTGTAGCTTCATCACCACACTAAGCTTTGTTCTGTTCAGAAAGCAAGAGCAATAATTTCCTGATCTGGGCCTGGGAGGTTTATTTATGCAGACATACAGAGTCCTAAAGCTAATGACATTTGTGTAATTGGTGGCCAATGCAGAGGAAGTGTTAGAGCTGTTGGAGCCCTGCACAGTAGCTTAGGCATGAGCTCCTCTCTGTCTCACTCACTATTTGCAGGGCTTCCCCAACTTAACCAGCTGACTCCAGTTCTCCCTCCTCCATGACTAGAGAGCCTCAGAAATTGCCCCAATATCTCACTCTCATTCTGTTCTGTACAGACAGAAGTCTGAACAGAGAAGGAAAGCTTGCAGAGCCCACTACTTTCCTGATTGTGAATGTGGAGTATATAGCACCTATTTTTATCTGTCCTGCATCTGGCCATAAAGAAAATTAGGGTTGGCAGAACTGTACTACAAGATTTAAAGTAAGTCACTGGTAAAACAAACCTTTTTGTAAAGGAAATATGAGATTTAAAGTACATCACTGATAGATAAAATAAGTCTGTTTGTAATGGAGATAAAAGCTATTTGTATTGCTGTGGTACTAAGTAAACATATTTTCTTCAGTCAATAATAAAGTCACCAGAAAATGCATTTTCTCTTGTCCAGAAACTATTCCTAAATTCAGGTCAAATTTCCTAATTGTTCCATCTGAGAAAAAAATATGGAGCCAAGACTCTTAGAAGAGCTGGTAGATGGTTTTGTTGCCTTTTACCCAAGAATTTCATGCAGACCCACTCCATTAATTTTTACTGAGGTACACTTCATCTCATCAGAAAGCACCATGCCATCTCCCATTCTGCCAGGATTTGCATGTTGCATTTTCAGCCAAGATGGACCATTGCAGCTGTTCCCTCATTTCTCTGCCTTCCCTCCTAGCAAGACATTAGAGAATGGTGAGCAATGAGAGATTTAAGGTGCCTCGTTTGAATCACATATCTGTAACTGCAGTGATGCCTAAGGGAAATCTGCACAGGATCTGATCCAGCCCATCCTGGCTTCAAGAGTTCATACATCCCTCCCGGGACATGTGGTAGTTTCTCCTCTGGCACTATGAGAAAATGTTAATTGGAGCAAGACCTGCGAGGCAGTTCCACATCACAGCTGAAAATACCAACCCTTACACAGGTTCACATGCTCACCCTTCCTTCCTCACTGTTCTGAGGAGTGCTGAAATGTTCCACACAGAAGGGACAGGCTCGGCCATGGAATCCAGCAGCTTCTTCTCCTGGAAGGAGGGGAGATGGTTTCTACGTCCATCAGGCAGGAAAAGTAGCTTCTGGTTCTCCTTGTTATGGTGACTAATTCTAATTGATTACCTACTGAGCGACAGGAGGATGGTTTCTAAATCCCTCCTACCTTTGTAATTAGTCATCACCTGCTTTCTGTAATCAGTGTTTAAAGAGTGACAGATTTTTGTTTATATTGCATGGAACTAAATAAATTACTGCATTTTGTAAATTTTGATGATTTCCTCACATAATTTGGTTCAGTATTTCAGTTTTGATTTCTTCTCCCTGAAACAGCCCTACATTGCACTCATCTTGACTTATCACTTTGATTTATACAGGGCTAGATGAATTACAGAGATGCTTTTAATAGCAGTTTTCACACTTTTAGTGTCTAAATAACTAATCCTGATAATTAGCCTTCCCTTTGAATTTTCTGGCTTTACTGATGGCTAGAAATTTAAAAAAATCCCACATATAAATTCCAAGAATGATTTTGCCAAGGTTCTTGACAGAAGGAACATCATATCTTAGAGGGAATGCCAGGACAAGTTGCAGGGATATGGTTCTCATTCACGAGTTATCTTGGATTCCTGTCACCTGCCCTCCAGTTCCATAACAGGCATGTCTGCTCATAAATGTTAGAAGGAGCTGCAAAGGTAACATCTCAAGAAGAGTTTGAAATAATAAGAATAAAAAAAAATTCTGCTAACCAAGTCCCCTCAACTATGCTGACCAAAATCATAAGAAGTTTATTTCTCCCTTTTAGCTGAAACTTTCCAGAGTCTGATTACCTGAAACATTGCTCCCAGCTTTTATCAAATACCTGAAAAATGGAGAGGCAGGGAACTGAGACAGGCAGGGAGATCTCAAGAATGCCTAACTTTAGCTTTGCAGGTTTGAACACTATCAGTCAGAATAATAATTAAGGACATTTCTGGAGAGCCCAAATGACCATCTGAGATCTAAGGCTGGGCTGAACAGCAGTCACATAAGTAAACCCTTTGTGTCCATTAGCCCGAAGCTGTGAATGAAGAATGCACTCAGCAAAAACACTGACCTCAGTGAAGTGGAAGGGAAAAATCCCTTTTTCCTCTGAAGAGGAAAGGGCAAGTTGCAAGAGTTCACCCAGGATATTGTATTGCCTGTGGTTGTGAGATGGGAGGCTCCTTTTTAAGACAAATGTGCAATAGTTGAAATTGAGCTGGCAGAACCTGCCTGGGGAACAAGCTCACCTTTTATTAAAACAAAAGAAAACTTGCCAGAGCTGCTAGGCTCAACACAGCTTGATTAAAGACATTGGGGAATTTACCAATCAAGGAAAGGGCAGAGCACAGAAAAAATAAGAAGTGCTAGATCAGTTAAAAGTAGCTAGAGAAAACCCTGAGGCTCTGCAGCTGGTCATTACTGATGCAAGAGATAGACTGGCTCACGGAGAAGGGATATAATGGGAGAAGAGGAACACATTAATCTGCAGAGCTCAGCATTAGGGCTGACTAATCACACTCAGCACCGGCAGCTGTAGAGCACAGACCACCTTCTTAGAGTAGGGGCTTTGGTATAGATCCTTGTTTGTCATGAAAACACGTGTTATCATGTCTGTATGCCTTAAGCAGTGCAGCTCACTACTGCCCTTCCATGCCAAAGGAGAGCGGTGTGAAAAGCAACTCGAAACTGTGTCCACACTAAGTGCAAAATTGAATGTACTTCAGAGCTGCACTGATCGAAGCAGTTTATCCCCAGCCCTGCTGGGCAGTCAGCCCTGCTGGAAATCATTATCACTGGAGAGGCTTCAGCTAAAAAAATCTCATCTAAAGGCACTTAAGTGAAACAATGTTAATTGCTGATTGTGATTCCCTGCCTGCTGCAAGACAGCAGGACAGTGATGCTAAGAGGAGGATGCACAAAGTGAGTTCCCTCAGGCAGGTGAGCAACAGATGTGTGTATTTACCTAGACATGGATAAAGGCAAAAAAGCCATGCCTTTTCAGATTATTTTCCCACTCTGGGAAATCCCAGCCCTGGGATCAGGAATGCAAGGTTTCAAAATGCAGAATCCATTTCTGCCTTACTGACTCACCTGCAGTATATAAAGCAACACTGATTAATAACAGGACATGAAGGCATATGGCCACACACCTGTTAGGACCATGGAGCTTCACCAGGTTCCTGTGCTTGCTGTATAAGAGAGGAGGAACTGAGGCCACCTGGGTCTCATAAAACTCAGTCGCTTTGTGCATGCCTGTCATGAAGACAGAGTTATACAATCTGTAGATGCACTTTCAGGCCTAATCTCTGCCAGAAAGGTCATGCACCAAACTCAGTGTAACCTGCCTCCTCCTCACAGCCAAGAAATTCTATACCTGTGCTAGAATGCAATCATTTTGTATTTGCCAGTGTGTAGCAATACAGCCCTGCTGAATTTCAGATCTTTGTACAAAATTTTCTGCTGCCATCCACCTTTCCTCCTGCCATGAGAAGTGTCAGAAGACGTCAGATTCCAATGTCCAAATTAAATGCAGTAATCTTGATCAGGATGAAATGCCAAATGAGTCACCTCCTGCATCAGTCTCTGTGCCACCTGCCCTTTGCTCTGTCTCTTAGCTTTCATAGTTTGCTGCTTGATACAGTGTCCAAGATAATATAAAATGGACATGATAAAGAAGAGGCTAATGGATGAAAACACCATGAGAGCCTTCAGATAGAAGACTGCAGTATAAGCAGATATAAGTGATGACATTTGTGGGGAACCTGCCCTGTACTCTTCTTTTTAATGGAAAAAGTGAAGTGATGTTGATAGAATAATTCTGAATTTTTCACCTTCTCCTTTCTAAATGGCACATCAGTGAGACACTGACAGTGTTCTCACCATTAAACCTGACAGAGAAATGTATGTTCCCTGGTTCCAGAAGGCTGCAATAATGTAAAAATTGGTATGAACCTGGGCCAGATGACCAGGTGGGGACCTGAACATAAAACAATGTGGTATCAATAGCTTTTGATACACTTGCTGAATTTGGCACCAGTTCTTTTTCCTAAAAATGAAAGAAGAAATTAATTTAAAGAAGTGATCTGCTGCTTTTGGTTTAGGTGTTTTTTTTTTTTTTTTTTTGTTTTTTTTTTTTTTTTTTGTTTTTGTTTTTTTTTTTTTTTGTTTTTTTTTTTTTTTTTTTTTGTTTTTTGTTTTTTGTTGTTGTTGTTTTTTTTTTTTTTTTTTTTTTTTTTTTTAAAGATGACATGGTCATGAACTCTGAGCTTGTGTACTAAGTGGGAAAGAAAAGGAAAACTTCATAAAAGTATCTGCCACCTCTAATTCCTTCTCATCAGCAAGCCAGAAGAAATAGTTCTGCCCTAAAATTTAAGAAAAATCAACAATTGGATCCGTCCCACCCCCCTACACACCTACTTTTTCTCTTTGGTTATACACTGTTAAGTTCACTGTAACTCACTGCTTAGGCTTTCTAAGTTATGACACCTTAGAAAGACACCACCGTACCTCCCAGGCTGTCCTAAAAGGCAGATGAGGCCTTTTCTCTTTGAGAAAGTTCTTCTTCTAAAGCAAGATATATCTGAAATCAAACAAACAAACAAATCCTCCCAATTCCTCCCCTCTTAAACACTTGGCACTTGTTTCCCATGCAGCCAGGAACCAAGTCACATGGCCAACACCTCCCATGACAATCAGATTTTATCAATAATAACTATTTGCTAATAAGGCTAAGAAAAAAGGCAGAACAAGAGAAGGACTAGACAGCGGGAAAACCTGTTGAAAGAAAATATCTATCCAGTAGAAAAATGGGCCATGCTAGGGGAAGATGAGCCTTTCATACTGTATAGAGCAGTTTACCCTCTCTATATTCTTTGTCCTTATATCTGGCTGGCTTCCTAAGGCTTAAAACATCTTTGATAGCAGGACAGTAAAACTGTCCTAAATGTCTTCAGAAATCTGCTTGCCTATTAGTAATTCCCTAGAGACAATGTAAGGAAAATAAACCACCAGGCTTCACATCCTGAGCAAGTCTGGTTATGCATATTTAATAAAAGGAAATACACTCTAAAGATAAAAATGGGTGTCCATGGAAACTGCATATCTATCTTTAAAAAACCCACAAACAAACAGCACCCCACATTAAATTTGATTTTCTTTCACATACATTCTCCCTCTACCAGTTTTGGTGTTATGTATTGACTGTCAGAGATCTTCAGTGCCTGACTGTTATTTTTTCATCTCCAGGATGATCTCAGCACTGTACAGCTCTGAGATCTGTTATGTACTGTACACAGCTCAGGCTGCACACAGGCTTTTCTGCTCCAGGAAAACATGGGCTGCAACAAAACGCTGAGCAGGATGGCTTGCTCCTACCATTTAGAGCTATTCAATAACTTTTTTGTAAGGGGCTAGATGAGGGGAAAACAGGCAGAAATGAACTAAAATGGCATGGGGAAACCAGAGCAGAGTCTGTGCTCTGGAAAGAGGGAAGAAGGAGCTGCGCTCCCAGCTCTTGCTGGTCGCTGTCCTCACACTCTGTAGGTAAGGGCAGAGATGAGAAATATGGGTATGTATCTCCCCATGGCGACACAGGGAGATACATGGGTTATTTTTGACTGCTACCCTCAGCCCAAGGTGCTGTAAGAGTTCAAAGGCACAACCAGCAGTTGTCTTGGTGCTCTGAAAATCGGGGTTAAGGCTCAGGACAGTGTCAAGCACGTGTTGTTGGGGGTGTGTTTGTGGGACCAACAAACACTGAATCATCTTGTGGTTCTCTCAGCTCCAGCTACCAGAGCAGTGCCTAGCATCAAGTAGTGCTCAATAAGTCTCTTTGTTCACAGCACCAGCTGCTAGGGACTGTGAAGAGCATTGCAGTAAGCACTGCTGTGCAAGAGATGCATGTGTAGAGACAGACAGCAAAAGAACAGTGTTACAATTAGCACAGGATGTACAATCAAACTTTTATCAAAATGAAAGCAAAAGTGGTCTTCCTTAACATTTCACCTTTAGCAAACAGGCAAATATGCCAACTCTAGCAGCTGCCTCTACTGCAGCTCCAGGAAAACAGTGAGATGTACACACTGAGACATACTGGGTGATACTCAAAGGCACCACCTAATTTGTGGTGACAGCAAAGGCCACCATGGAATATTTGACCTCTTCCAATCTATTTCCATATAGATCTGGCTGTATAAATTGGCTTAGCACTCAGTAGCTTTGAAGATCAGGACCTTAACATAGAAAAGAAAGATCCTGAGCTATCACCTTATTACCATTGTTTCTAATAGAGTCACCATTTTCTCCTCTTCAGTAACTAGGCAATTAAATTCAGTCCCTACTGCATTTTTAATAGCAGTAAGAATTTCCACCGTGGGAGCAGACATTTAAACAAAGAGCAGCAGTTTCCCACCTCAGAACACTGAACACTCCACAGAACACTGACAAACCCAACCTCTACTCTCCTCGTCCTCCTCTTCCCACCTCTGCACACATTCATTCTGTAGCTGCTGCCTTTGATTTAACTCACTCTTAGGGAAAGACATCCCAAAGGCTTTAGTTGCCCAATTACTAGACAAATGTAACCACACACAGCTAAGCAATGCAAATAAATTCTCTGCTTCTTCATCCAGTACACTTACTTCAGGCTTCACTATGCATTCATAAGCAAATTTTGTTTCCTTCCTCCTTCCCTTCTGTGTTTGTCGTGAACTAGAGAGAAGTTTTATCCTGTTCCCTTGATATCGTGCTGAGCATCCCTAAGTTCATTCCACTGCTTGAATTTCCTCACATTCCTGTAACAAGGCATCTGCAAATTCTGAGCATTGAAGGTCCACTACTTTAGGCAGAGTAATCTGGGAGCAGAACAAGTTCATGCAATGCAGAGGCTCACTGCCATTGTGCACATCATCCTACTCTAGAGCTCCCATTTGTGCAGCTGAGATCTCTGACTTCCCACATTCTTTTTCAACAGTACTCCTAAGGTTTTTGGAAAGCACTCTGGCCTGTGTGTCCCTGGTAGAGAAGAAGATGACCTGCCCAGGACTTGATGAGTCTTGGCAGGCTGTGGAAAACAGATGATTAAATGCTTCTCTGCACCTTGCAATACCAGATATGCTCAAGTAAACATGACAGACAAGGAGGCTGGGTGGCAGAGGAAAGGAAGGACTGTACTACATGGTCAGCCACAAGGATATGATGACACACAGGAAGCTGCTGGGAATGCAGAACTTTGATCTGCAGGTTGGCACACACCTTATTCCACTAATTATTCCATTTGCTATTTTTTTTGCCATCTGTTTTTATCCCACCACTGAGATCTTTCTATGTGACTTGCCGAGGATACATCCTAAATATATTTCTTCCTGTCAGGGTAAGAAATGGGTTAAGGCAGCTTAGAAGTGGGTTTGTTCTCCAGCTAGCATCTGTATGCCCTAATAAAGTCAGCTAACTGTATTACTGGGGTAGCTTGAAAACAGACAAAATCTGCTTTCTGTTTTTGCTAAATCCACAGCTAAATGATTTTTGAGGGGGATGTTTTCATGGGAGATAAAAGACTAAAATCAATGATAGGACTGTCTGAAGACTGAAGTTTCATTTTATCTCCACAAAAAATCAGGAGTCAGCTATTCCAGTCGCTCTCTATTAAGTTTTGGTTCAAAAATGTCACTTGTACTCACAGCAGTGCTGAAAAGGCTATTTATCTGAATCCAACTGTAGCATAAAGATTCTCTTGGAATTTTTTGTTTATCAAATGAGATAAGCATACGTAAGTAATGTTGTTTATTGCAAGAAAAGGACTTGTAGGTGAAACTCAAACTGTGATATGTGACAAAAATTAGTATCAGTAATCAGAAATGGTTATGAGGATGGTGTGAGGTCTAAAGATAACACAGGCATACACTTAGATATCAATCCATGGTTCAGGGAATTTAGGAGAAAAGAGCCTGACAGTTCAAGAGGGAAAATTATCATCTCTTTCAAACACTTTTGAAGAACTGCAACAAGAGCTAAATGCTGTAAATGATGAACTTTGCTGTCATATCATGGTGATGGGTCTGTAGCACATCTAAATCTAAGTAAGAACTCTGAGAAGTGAGAGAGCAGTACAAGGTGGCTGTTATTTAAAGATTTCACAATCTAAAGGGATGCATATTGCATTGTTTCACCTTCCTGATTTTACAACAGTGTGACATCTTTTCCAGAAATACAAGCTTCTACAAAATGCCCTCAAAGACTTAGTTTTGGTCCAGGTAACCAGTCAGGCAGCTGGTAATGATTCCTCAGTTCTGTATCTATGTGGCCACTATACCCAAGGAAGAGATAACAAGGGCTAGGCAGCTTTGTTGTCTGCATTAATGGGGTGACTAGAATAGATGGCCCTTGATGTGCTAGTCTAAAATCCTAATTTTCCAATCAGTCTTCCTTTGCAGCTGGCTCTGTCTGGAGATTCCTGTGAGAGGAATTAGGATTAAATATTTCTTTCTAGATGCTGTTCTCTTTAAACACAGATCTAGCTGTAAAACTCAACTAAGTAGAAATGAGCCCTTGCTCATTTTCTCTTTGTGAACTAACTTCTTTTATAAAGAGCTTAGTCTCCAGTTCAGCTAAGCCTTTAACTGTGTGCTTAACTTTAAGTATGTGCTTAATGTCAGTGGGACATATGGGCAAGTATGAAACTGTGTTTCTTTGAATAGAATAAGTTACCTCAAACATTTTAAGTGTTTTGCTGAACTGAGGCCCTGGCAAATAGAAGAAGAAAAAGCCTTTAATGGGATATTGAAAAGAAATAGTTTCCTAGTATCAGTTGGTAAAACTAGTATATAAAGTTTTTTCTCCTCATTGGTATAATTACATCAATAACTCATTTCTGTTCAGCCTAGAAGGAAGGATTTCTTTGAACGTTAATTGAAATATGGGAGCTTAAACTAAGTAAGTGTAGTCTTTGCTTTTGGGTGTCTTTGATCAGAATGTCAAAGTTGTTTGGATAATTATTGCTATCACATCAGTGCTTATGACCTTGCCATTAAAATATATATATATATACATATCCTCTCATCTCCACTGCAGTTCTAGGATTACTCCATTCCTGTAGGTAGCCAGAGAGGAAAGTGATTAGGTATCATGCTTAATAATGCTATAAAACCAACATATGCACTCACCAGGATTCCAGGGCTGTTGTGATGGGACCCTGCTGAGATCCTTGCCCCTGATTTATACACATTCTCGTTACTGAGCAGTGTTAATAACGGCTCTGAAGCAAAGGAGAGGTATGAAATGATGAACACTCTCTGGTTGCTGCCCCTGTTCTTGAGTCCAGCAAATTTATCTTTCATGAGTTTCTGTACTTAGGTACTTTCTTTCACGAGTAGTTGAGTCGTGGCATTTAGCACCGTGTGCTCTGAATCAGACGCTACCCTGAATCAACTGAGGTGAGCAGTTTTTGAAAAGCTACACCTGGCAGACAAAAGCAGTCTGCCTTTTGGCAGCCCTCTTTCCTTTTCTGTCCCTGAGCTCACCCTGCAGCAGAATGAGGTGTTACCCTGTAAAAAAGAATAAATGCTATATGCAGGAAGAGTGTTTCTCTTGTCGCTTGGCTTATCCAAATGTGTTCTCCTCTTGTCTGTCCTACAGCTATTGCATCATATTCAGCCTCTACTTGCCCCCTAAATCTTGCCAGAATCTACATCTTGCCTCTTCAAGTGAAATTAATGATCACACCTATTCATCCTTCTGACATGTCTGTTCTCATTACTCCTTCATCCTTTGACCCTTTCTGTGTCATTACTATACTAATATCTTTTACCTTGCGTGTCTTCAGCAAAGGGAGCAGTTCTTTTGCTTGACAGAACAGAGCAGCACTAGAGAGTCAAACATTTTCTAATGTTTTTCTTTATTTCTTTCACATGACAAGCCACAGAAATATAGAGCAGTGATACCAATATTTCCTAAAATGTCTCAGCAAAACTCTTTCATCTAATGGTTATAGTTTTACTTCAAAATCTTGGCTACATTCAGTGGCAAAGAGAGAAAGCCAGTGGCAAGTTAAAAAGGGTAATAATCAATACTTATTATAAGCAAGATGCCAATAATTAGGCTATTAGTGCCTTCAGTTCTTACTGCCATGCCTTCCCTATTTGCTATTTTCCTTCAGCATTTTGGGACAGCTTAGACAGTTAGCAGAAACTCATGTCACTGCTCTTCTGGATTCCCTTTTAAATTCTGATACATAATATTTGCATTGCAGCTATCACTAGAGGTCTGTCTCTTAGTTCTTTTAAACACTTCTCTTGGAGATTTAAAATGAATGAAGCACATATTCCTATAGGTCTTTCATTTTGTAAACATTTTCTTCAAACAAAAATCTGCATTCTGGGTCACATTTGGAGATTTGTAATATCTCTTTAATGGATTGTAAAACCAAAGAGATAATTACGATAATCTATTTTAAATTAACTTCTGTTTAAACAATAGCACATTTTTCAAAAAGATATTCAGAGGGGGAAAATATATTCTGATACTAGATAAATTGTTCTGGCAATCAATTACCTTCAGTTTTAAAACACGGCGTGGTTTACATTAGGTCTGTATTTGTTTAGCTCCAGCTTCCATCCACTAGATAATGTTACTCTTTTTAATGATGTACTCACAGATATTCAGAATTATAAAACAGATATTTTATGTAGATACTGAAAATTGGTATCAACTCACCTAATAACCTACCCTTAGATAAACTGGATAGATTAATTTTCTTAAATCACACCTTATTGGAACTTCTTTCCCCCAGGCTCAGAATCATTCCTTTGTTCCTCGCTGAACCTTTTAACTTTTTTTTTTTAAGATTTTTTTCTTAATGTCTGAAAACAAGATCTGGGCAGAGAATGCTACCAATTATCTCAGTCATAGCATGAACTCATCTCCCTCCTGCTTGACATTCACTGCTTACCCATTCAAAGCTAATGTTGTTCTCTTGGCTGTTATATCGAACAGGGAGCTCATATTCAGACACTACTTATCACAAACTCCAAATCTTCATCAATATTCCTGTATTTCAAGGGTACTTTTCTGCTATTCTCTGCATGTGACTGGAATTCTTTGTTCCCAGGCATATGACTTTGTATCTGACTGCATTAAAATGCATATTGTTCAGATGAGCTCACCTTATGAAGTGATGCAAATCCAGAACACAGAAATTATCTGTCCTGTCATTATTTACCACTCCACTAATTTTTATGTCACCTTCAATATTTACTAGCAGAGATTCTGTATTTTCTTTGAGATCATTGCTAAAGAATAACCAGCATTAGGCCAAGAACAGATTACTGCAAATGTCTCCATAGGATACAGATTTTCAATCACAGTACTTTTGAAATCTATCTACTAAATATGTCTTTCAGCAAAAACATAAAAGGGTTGGAATAAGCTCTATATACACTATAAAAAGGTAGGGAAAGGTTAAGCTGTTTTAAACAATAAAAATCTAGCTGACCAGGCAATAGATTGGAAGCTATTCTTGCCATCTAATAACATTTTAGACTACCCAGCCATAAAGTTTAAACATCATCATGGGAATAAATACAAAACCACATCGTGCAACTAGAAGAAATCCAGTCCCTTAGAAAAAAATGCAAGACAGCTTTGTCCTTCAAATGCATTAATTTGAGTAGCTTTGCAATAAATGTGCCATGATAATATTCAGTCAGAAACCTTTCAATGTCCTCCTCATTGGATAGAGAGAGGCATCTTTCTACTTCGACCCCAAAATACAAGGAAAACTTGGAGGGTGCTTTGGCTCTGGAAGGGGCGCACAGAGGCAGCATTACACATGCATCTCTCATCTCAGGAATGGCCTAACATATATGGTAGCATCACAGTAACCTAATTCTGTCCTTTCTTCTTCTTAGTCAGCACAGGATACAGTAATCTCACATGAGCCTGCATCTTGCAAGTTATGCAGGGTTTTGGCAGAACTGTCACTTCCCTTACAATACAATGCATTTTGGGCTTGCTTTCATTATTAAAGAAATAGTGTTTGTCTAGGATTAGTCAGTCCAAATGCAACAGTTTAGGTTTAACTTTTAGTGATTTATCTGGGTCATAGATCAGTATGTGATATACAACAAAACTGTATATTTATCTGAACTTGAAGTAGGAGGGATACAATTATTGCAATATAGGAATAACTCTTACAAACTAGAAATTGTGTTTCCTCTGGCTTGGACACAACTGTTTAGGAATAATAACCATCTGAAAAAAATAATTGCAAAGGGTTTTGTGCGGATTTCAGAATTGCTTGCCAAGAAATTAATTTATTCCCACTCCTCCAACCTTTCAGGCCCAAGACTCCAGTCTTGTCTTAATATCCTAGAAAAGTTAAGTACTCTGGATTCTTTTTGCCTTCTATTTTCACCACTTTAAATGGACAAATACTGTTTTACTTTTTGGCTTTGCAGTAATTTAGTCGAATAGCAGTGGTCTGTCTTGCCTGTTTCTATGATCCACATGCCACAATCCAGACAAATCAATATGCTATGAGGGTATTGTTACAAGAGAGGTCAAAACTTGCTCTTTGTCTTAGTCATCTGCATTGATGTACACTCTGTCATTACGCATGTTAAATGGGGATTGAAGATCTAAGCTTTTGTACCTTACCACCACAGTTTTGATCAGAGAGTCCTGAAGTCTTAGTAGGTTAGGTATAGGCAGTATTACTCCTCTCTTATATTTTTAATTGGTGCTACAGAATTCAGTCAGTAATCTATAGGATAAAAAGGGAAATACAGCATTTGTAACAGCTCTTTCCTTCCCTTATAATGTACATCTCAAGAAGATGATTATAATGAATAAAAACGCTTGAAATGTGACTTGAAAGTCTCCTGGTTTTAAATATTACAGAATTTCTTATTGCCAGTAACACAATGTAGGTATTTAAGTATTCTTCAACTTTACAAGCTTTTACTATGTTAAATATTTTTGCTAAAGGCATAAGATATATTTTAACAACTCTAGCATGTGTGAACCATTTTACAGCCCAGAGCTTCATGGAAGTAGTAGAGGTTTAAAGGTAATAAGTCTCATCTATTTTATGAAGGGGTGAACTACCTTGACATACTCACATTTTGCAGGTACTAGAGTTTCCAGGTGCAAATAGAATTAGGCAGATGGCTTGGAACTGTTAAGAAAACCAAGTGAGTTTAGTCACATGAATTGGATTTCCTAAAAGTGGAAACACAAAATCACCCTTTCATTATCCTTGCATCTGACAAAATACATTATCATATGCTTTTGCTTGCACAGTGTAAAGACCGTTCAAAACAGATACAATTGCAAATCAGGAAAGATCACACTTACGTGGAGCCCTGACAACGTGATCTCATCAAGCTAGAACTTGAAATTGCAAGTGTCACTTCAGATAAGATCAGAGGATGCTTCCTGTCCCAATGATGTGACATTATCAGGTTTGAGACTGTAGCAAAGGCACATGCACAATTTTGTGAACTAACAAGGCAGATTGAGAGCACACTGGTTGGCAGGATATTTTAGATCCTGAGATTGCCTTGAGCTGGGCATAATTACAGCTCATTTTTTGCACATGGGAGAGCCATCTCGAAGACTAAAAGAGCAGGGTATTCACTGAGGAAAGAAAAATGTTGATCTTTCAATTAGCATAAGTTCAAACATCTGAATAGTGTTTCACAGTGTATGTACAGCTTTAGGTGAAAAAAGCCATCATCTGTAGAAAACTCTTAGGTAGCTGTGCTTCCATTTGTATGGGAAACATTTAACATAGAATTCTGCTTTTGACTGCTATTTATTTAAGCTTTTTACAAAAAACCCTCAACCCCCCAAAAAAACCTCCTCCAAAACCAAAACCACAACCCAGCTGGTATTAAACTGCTTAAAGTTCATCTGTAAGGTAGGCCATTAGGAATTCATCAGCAGGGTTTTTCTTTTCATTTGGACTCCCAAACTCCAAAAATAAACACAGTGGTTCACAGCCATAAAGAAAGAAGGACAAGATGGCAGGAAGCCATTTAGATTCCTTGGCTCTCTGCATATTTTTGGTGTTCTTTGGAGCTTAGTACACAGCACTTCACCAGGGACTGATTCAGAACTGTAGGTTCTGTAGGTACAAATCTAAAACAGGATTCATGCATTAAAAGCAGTCAAAGGGAAGGTGATGGAGGTCACATAAGATTTAGTCATCTGAAAATGTTTCCTAACACTAAAACCCTCAAAGCCATAAAATGCATCTCCTGATCTGGAAATTCCTTAGCACCTACAATTTGCCTTTAATTGAACAGATGCTAAATTACTGCTTATTCAGAAAGATTTACTTTTTGGACTTAGGTATCCTTCATGGCTTAAAGTCTGTCACATGGCTAAAGATCCCTGAAAGTCAAGGCTTGGGAGCACTCCCTTCTCTGTTAAAACAATGGGAGTAGAACATACACATCAGTACTATTTGCATGATGTAAGACATGAAATCTATCGTGGTAAAGCAGCTGGAGGAGACAGAACTGTGAAGTGCTTTTGCTTCAGCACTATAAATAAATGTACTTAGGAATAAAACATTATTTTATCGAGCATATACATGGTCTACTCAGAAACCATGTGATTTCACGTAGCATGGGCTGCAGCATTTGAAATACTAATTCCATGTGCAGAAGATTGCAGAAGGTAATTTTGCCCAATGTATGCATGTAGTGTGATACCAAAACAATTAAAAAATTAACATTTAAATGGAGAGCTTCCAATCCCCCACATACCCACTTTTTTTTTTTCCAGTAACTCCCCAGCATTTTAAGACCACAATGATTGACAACTTCTTATATGATATTTGACAAAACACAAAACTGTAACTTTAGTGCATAACTAAGAACCAGTGGTAAATGCTTTTTAATGCCATAGCTCTTTTTCCAGCTCCTCATTTTTGCACAAATATTCACATCAGATGGAGCAAAAACCACCACATGTTCTTCATCTTAACAAACTTTCTTGCACTGATTAACACAACATTTTATGAGACCTGAAAGAACAAAGTTAAATGAACAAGAAGTGAAAACTTATGATGGATGTGTCCCTCATAGCATGTAGATCTTTTCCACTTGATTAAAAATTCCTAGTTCCTCTTCACTGAATTGTTTAGTTTTTTAGCAGTCTCTGTCCTGATTAAAACAAATTAGCATCAAAGATCCCCAGCTGAATGAGGAATCATTAATTGAGAAACATGCAATGCTCCTTAATTACCTTAGAACAGTCAGAGAACAAATAATCTTGGGTTTCAAAGGGGTTTGAATGCCCTGTGCACCGTGGGTTTATTCTCTGTGTCTGCTGGAATAAAAGTAGACTTGCCTGTACCATTGAGGGATATCAGTACAAGCCTCAGTAAACACATTGTAGATTGTTTATCTAAAGTGAAAAAAAAATAGCAAGGCAATGGCTGACTGGAAGAGATAGATATTTCAGTTTATTGTGTTGACCATAGCTTTCAAATTGCTTTGCATATACCAACATTGACTGAGAAAGAATGAAAGCTGTTCGTTATTGATACAAACGGAAGTAATTTGGGAGCTGGAGCAGGAGCATTTTACTCAGAAGGACCTAACAAAATGTCAGACACGTAGGTAGAGAGAGTAACCATGCACCTTGAAATAGAAGAAAAAAGGCGAAGCACATTTCATAAAACCTGGCTCAAAAGGAATCAAAGGATTATTTGCGACTTCTTGGTCTCTTGTTCTTTGGTACATAGTTCTTCTGACTGTTGGTTTTTTTAAGCTGTGACTCAGATCAGTCATTGCCAGCCTTCACAGGAGGAGCAACTGACTTTTTTAAGGGCACAATATACTTACTAATATGAATATCTTAACATTTGTTTTGCTTCACCAGCTCACAGAAGAAATCCTGCGGGAAAATGTCACTCAATAGTACTGAGTGTATTTCTGGAGTGGGGCCGGTATTTACATTTCTTTGGCATTCAGGCTAATCTGGCAAGTGTTACTAACTGCAAAACTGGACAGCAAAATTAAATGCTGTGCAGAGCTACCTGAGCTCGCTGGAAACAAGCTGGCTTGTCCCAGTGCCAATATTCTGTGGTCTCTCATGGAGCTAATTAGCTCGGCAGAGCAGTAAGCTGTTAGCAGGGGTGCAGGACAGTGCTGATGCAGCTATGCCCTTCTGGTACCCAGACTAACTCACCTAGAATTAGCTGGAGAGATTTGCACACACACACTATATAAGTGTGTCCTTACAATCCTCGGGAAACAAAACCCCAATGCGATGTAATACAGTTGGTTGCGGCAGAAATAACAAGATTATCCCAATAAATATAAACACCATAGTAATAAATTTTAAAAAGAGTCCCTACAGCACAGGAAAGCTTTGGGCTTGCTCCCAGTTCCTATAAACCTGTGCCATTATTCTGTCATCAAGGAGTTTTTGCTGACACACCTCAGAATGATGATTCTAAGATCTGTTAAAGAGCTTGATCTAAATATAATGTCCTGGCCTCATTACTCTTGCACCTGAAGTGCAGGAGCAGCACATCAAGCCACTTCTGTTAAACCACCTTTCTGGATCTCTTTTCAGTCCATAGACATGAATTTCTGCTTAACTGGAATCCTGAGGATTTCAAAGATTTCACTGGGGCTCATTCTTCTCCCTGATAAGTAAGGATGGTATCCACTCATAAAGCAAAACCACCTTTTAGCTAGTCTGTGTGAAACTAGGAAGTTGGAAAACTCCTGAAGCATCTACAAGACACTGCATTCTCTATGCAGAAAGTTATATATTTCCAAGTAAGACCACTGACCTTGAGCCAAACTAATACTTGTATAGCTGAGACCCATATATATATGTATGTGTGTGTGTGAGCACAGATGCACCATTAGGAGTAAATATGAGTGAGATTAGCACTTTATTTTGTCTCTCCTCCTGTGAAACTCACACTCTTAGCAATCAAGCACAAAATCAGAAGGCAAAATATTGGGTTGTTCACTCCTTTAACTTATTTAGAATTCAGTGAACCAGTGTTTCATTGTTGAAATCATAATCTTAATGGGTACAGCTACTGATGCCTTTTCTGTTGGCCTTCATTTTTAGAGTCTATAAATTGAACAAGTTGATATTCCCAGACAGCAAAACTCTTACTTGCACATTGCACTGTCAAAGGAACACAAATAAAGAAACCTTTGCAATTCTGTGTTGTTTGCCATCAAAGCAAGGTTTTGCAAAGTAGACAAAAGTCAAACAAGCTTCAAAGCACTCCTTTTGGGTTGGTAATTTCTATAACAAAGGCAGTTTGTTCTAACAGAAGGTTGAACAAAGACAGGCTAAATGGCAAGTTCTGAATGCTTCAGTTTTGAGCTACCATTAAGCTGTGCAATTTTAAGGGCCCCCTTTAAAAAAAAGGATTAGTTTATTGAACAAACTAAATGATAACATAGACTACCATTAGCAATATCGGTTGCTCAGTGGTGAACAGAACAGAACTGAGTGTTTTCCTTTTGAAGGGACTGTAAGAAGCACAGTGGGAGGCAACCCCCATGAAATGGCAATCTGGTTAAGCAGAACAACTTTTCAGCAACATGATTTATTCAATTAAAATATTTAAATTTCTCAAACATTTCCCTCTTGCCCTCCAAATATTGCACAAAACAACCCCGAGATCTACTGCACCACAGGAATTAGGGAAGGGTTTAGCATGCCAGCTCTAGCTAGAGTTGCTTGGACCTTGACATAACAAAATATCTTGGATACACATGGCTCTGAAAGCTCTGCTGACTGTAAAAACCTGGGCAGGCTAAAGGAGTGGGATCATATTGAAGCAATATTACTTGGATTTCAAGGCCTTTTCTTCACAAAGAAGAATAAATTCTTAGAAAACACTTTGAATAAATCTGGGGAAAGTAGATAAAACTAAGGAAAGGGTGGACCCTGAGGTTGTGGAATGTTTTGAGTGCATATGCCACAAGAGAAGCCAAAATGCCGTGCAGGGGAGCGGGTTGGATGTTAAAACTTTAAAGGTCTGTACAGGAAATAGCTTTGTCCCAGCAGAGACAAATTAAACATATAGGCTACAAATAAAACTCATAAATTCTGAGTGATTAAAGAAATGCTGAGCAACAACTAAGGACAGGTTTGAACCTTGGGAATATTTCTATTTGAAAAGTGCAGATGATGCTGATACTAAGTGTAAGAGGATTGGAGATATTGCAAGAGAACTGCTGAAGGAACCAACAGCATAGTTCCAAGGGGAAAGATAACAGAATTTGGAAAGGGATCAGGATCAGGCAAGGACTCTGTGCCTTCAGATCCTGGATCGGGATCATGATGAGATTGAATCAAAAGAAAATGCCAAGAGAGAAAGCCACTACAAAAGATAGTATTTAAAGGGCACAGTGGAGAGGATGGGGCAGAGGAGGAGCGTTAATGCCTGAGAAGAAAGCAGAATCTTCACCTGCAGGAAAGAGTATAATTCTTTGGTAATCTGCTGAACAATGAAAATACTTTGTTCTCAAAGAAAGAAGTTACAAAGGGATGGAGCTGAGCTGTGTGTGGAGCTCAGCTCTGAAGAGATCCAAGAGTCAATTACAACCCTTCAGGAAGAGATTGGCACTGTGTGTTGACAGGGTTGCCATTAAATTATTAAAAGGAGAAGGAGGGAAAGGAAGCCAAAGGCTGTACAGAATAATTCTGCTGATTTCAGATATAGGAAATATTTTCAGAGCAAGGGATGGTGATTTTCAAAAATGCAATGTCAAAGACAGTACAGTGAGTGGCTGTCTTTTTTTCTGAATGTCTATAAAGCTTTCTCAGAAGGCTTTACATTTTTTTTGGGGGGGGGACTTTTTTTTTTTTTTTTTTTTTTTTTTTTTTAATGAAGCAGGAACATTTCAGTAATGCCAGTGTGGATTCTGGGAAACAGTTCTACCAAATATTAAATGTTTCCATGATATATTCAGTGAGATATAACACTGTAATTAGAATGAATACACACACTTCTAGACTAAGAAATCTTGCAGTGCTGTATCTTGGCCTTTGAGCTACACCGGAGGAACTTATAACTCCATAAAACATTTTTTAACAGGCGTAGCCACAATTCACAATGAAGAAGATAAAGCATGAAGAAAGTGTAAAATCTCCAGCCCATTTAATATAAATGAGGGATTAAGCATGGAAATGCATTATCTCTGATATTCTTCAACATGGCTAAAATGATACAATCACTGACATTTTCAGACTACAGTGAACAAAATAGTGGAGCACCTTTGGGATCCTACAGTCTGGGAAACTGGGAATGACACAGAAGATACTGTACAGAAATGGCTACTTGAAGAAGCAAAACAAAGAAGAAATAATAACAAATCTGACATCTAAAAAGCTTGATTAATCAAAAATATCAGTAAGTGGAATGGATTAGTAAAATATTTACCAACAATAGGAAAATTACACTGATAAGAAAAATCAAGAGCAAATTCTGTGACTGCTATTCTGTGAAGAGCCACAGAGTATGAATATCTACCAGACAATATTTATTTATTGTTTTTTAATTATGTCTCAAGTTGTGGTTGAAAAAACTAACATCTAGCGCTATGAAATGAATCTGAGACTAAATAACCTAATAACTAAAACATACACTTACAGTGACTGTTATTTTTAGATCAGTAAAGAGCTCTGAGTACTTTCTAAACACTAATTAATTAATATTAAATATTCCCATGTCATTAGTAAGGTTAATTTTATCATTGCTAAGCACTCAGTTAGAAAATTTTTTTGCCATATGCTAACCCTAGAATGAGGGAAAAAAAAATCACCCATATTAATACATCTGAAAGATTTCTTTACCTGACCATTTCTGTTTTGGGAAGGTGGGGAAGAAGAGATTTGCAGGAGTATTAACAGATTTCATGTCTGAGAGAAAGCATTAGGGCACAGACAATTTGTGTACAGTTCTTTCACAAGAACATCCACACTAGTTGTCTTAAATACTATGTTTAAAGTGTGTTTCTTTTTTCTAAAGTGTACTTTATAACTGAATGTCATAAAAGAACTTCAGGACTTTGCATGAAAAAACAATTTGTGCTTCATTTTAATCCCTAAAGTCATATAATAACAATGACTTTTGATAATTACTGACCTGAGAATAAATGCTAAAAAGATTTAGACCTTCAGTAGAATAAGATGTTTGTGATATCTTCTATGTCTTGAAGAGCTCCATCTTACTTTTTTCTTGCTTCTTGTTGTTTGAGAAGTCATTTAGAAAAAGGCATTTGCTAAAATTGGAAAATAATATAGCCAAGCATTGCTTTGATGATATCATAGAAATATAAACAGTTATTTTTAAGTGAGTAGAAGTTCTGTCAAAATTCATATTCTTTCTGTATTATTAACTCTGTCCGTAGCATGTAAAAACTGTTACAGGAAAATATACTAAAAAAGATACAAAAGAATGGGAGACACTTGCCTCTTTTCCTGCACTCAGTCTTGGACGTTCTGAACATACTGATATCAAATTGATAGAAACAATTGATAATCAGTAACATTTTCTTTACCGTATTTCAAGCACAGTATTATATCTTCACTAAGAAGGATAAATACATTTAAGATTTTATTTCTGTAGAAATGGCTGTTATTATAGGCATAAACAGTCACTGATTCAGTTAAACTCTTCATACTATTCAGTATAATATGTGAGAATATGGGAGGAAACTGAGAAAATGTTCTGATTCAGATCAGCTGTGAAACCAATTACATAATCATATATATATATACATATACATATAAATATATAGACACACACACATAGCCATAAACACATGTGCTTCCTGTGTGCTTTAAAAATGGTTATTTGGTTTGCCCATCATTGCTATCCTTGATTTCTTACTTTAGAAAAATAAAATTTTTAATGTATCAAGAGGTGGAAGGAGATGTTTTGTACCAAGACATGAATGATCCCCACCATACATGGCCAAGCCTGGGGAAATAATAGACCCCTTTCAGCCTCACAGTAAATTTCAGAGTCCCTAGAATTTCAACTATATATAAGAGATGATTATTTTTTCACATCAGAAATACCTGTAGCCATAGCAATGGCCACATGTGGCCATATAGGCAGTCCAATAGAAATATAATCATTCATTCTAAAAGTGAAGCAGCATTAAATAAGGAAAACCTGAAATAACATATGGCCATGAGTTATACCAATCCAGGTTCTGCAAGGCCTGTTTTCCCCAGCTTTGTTCTTCTTATTTAGTATTTAATGAGCGACTTCAGCTGAAGATAGTATGGGAAGTTCTGGCCACCTGCAGAAAAAGAGGGCTTGCTATTATTTGTTATAAGTACCTAAAATAGCCTTAGATATCCCATACTTTATTCTAGAGGTGATCTGAAATAAATATCAGCAAACTACAGTTTTTCAGGTAATGCTGCACCTCAGAGACTGAAAAAAATCATTAACTTATTTAATTTTCCCCAGTAATGTCAAGCATTCTTAAGAGAAACTCTTTGCTTATAAAAAAGAGGGATTGTTAATTACCTTTAATAGAGAATTTTCCTTTATTGTCAAGAAAACTTCCAGATGCTTTTTAAAAAACTGGTAATGAAATTAGGTACATAATGATTTTATAATTTATGTGAATACTATGAAAGTTATTATGCATAAAGATTGAACATCTGTTAAAGAGACCCCAAACTAAAATTCTTACCATCAGGATTCCAGCCTCTACATTATTTAGAAAATAATTGTTGCTGCAGATTTTTCATGTAACAAATTCCATGTCCCAATCTGAACTTGTTGAAATGTTTTTGATTTGGGAAGATAAGAGGAAACTCTACCTGTAAGGAGAGCAGTCAGCTGGGAAAGTTCTCAAATCAGATGAATCTGAATGCTCCCTATTAATGACATATTCATGCCTTAACGCATCTAGAATTTGACCTTTTTTTAATAAATAATTTTAAGAGTGGCAACATACAGATAACCTTTTTTTTTGATATAGGTAAACAAACATTTCTTTACATTTCATAGGAATGTAATAAATGGAAGCAAATATTCCACAGTGTTATTTATGCGTGCACAAATTTGATTTAAGTAGTTTCAGGGTTTTATATAAGTATACAAGTACAGAGAGGAACTGAAGTAGTAAACCCATGCTACCATGGACAGTCTATCTCATATTTGGAATGATAATTCAGAGCTGCTGAATTTCCCTCAGCAGAACACATGGACTAAGGGGTTGGAGGTTGAACCCTGACAATCAGAACTTCACTGGGGTTTACTTACCAGAACAGCACTTATTCGTTTATTTTTCATCCAATATAAATCACATTAAAACAGGCCATTCAAAATTTTCTGACTCTAAAAAAGGGTTCCAAAGTTAAATTGGAGAAAGGGGTTTTAAAAAAATGGCCTTTTCATGAAGCAATCATAATGTGACAGTTCATAAAACATCTCATCTGATACACAGTAGTCATTACTAAAAAGTTTGCTCTTGCCAACAACTAACAAAATGTAGTTATCAGACATTTTATGCTACTTAAACCTTTCAGAAAGAAGGCTGTAAGAGCTATTCTGAAACTTTGGTTTGAGATCTGTTTGCAAACTTCTTGTATTTAAGTGTGGCCATTATAGAAGCATTTTTATTTATTTATTATATGAATTTACTGATTTGCATGCAATCAGGGATCCTGGGAGAAGGAAGATACTTTGGAAAAAAAATTCTCAGAGTGAAGGGAAATGCTGAATGATCCCATGACAAACATGCTTTTCTTGTACAATAAAATAAATTTTTTTTAACCTGAAAACACAGTAAAATGGCTGATCGTTATTTGCCCATCTTCAGTGTTGCAATAAAATATTTTAATCCCTTTAAAACTCACACCTGCTTTTCAAGTATATTTTGAACTCTAGTTGAGATACAGAGGAATGCAATCCTTTATGAGTGAGTACAGTCAAAACTGCTCTACAGGACCATATGGTCTTTCTGTGGATGGGGTTTCCAGTATATTCACAAAACACACACTGTATATTTCTCGTGTGAAATGTTTAGGTTGAGGATACTACAGGGTTAGTAATATATTCCAGACAAGTGGTTCTTTCCTTTTCGTAAGTGTATGCATCATATAAACCAGTTCCATCAGTTTATAATCACTTGAACAGATTGACTTTAAAACTGGTAGAAAGAGCTGTCTAAAAATGATGATTTTTTTTTTTACTATTATAAGTAGCACTTGTTGAAAGTTCCCAACAGAAGTTTTAAAAAGGAATTTTTAAAGTTTTAAGTTACATGAGGTCAGAATAGGCAATAAAAGTCACAAGATTGTGATGGCATTCTTTTAAGATAATAATCTTATTTTAAGATATGAAAATACTGAAACAATCATGCCAGTATAAGAAATAATTATACCATAATTCATCAGTGCATAATTTATCAAAACAATAGAGATGGTTAGATGCAACCTAGTATTCCTGTATAAGATATAACTACATACTGTACAATTGTTCCTTTTTTATAATTCTTTTTACATTTAGTCCTCATCCAAATTAAGCTGAGTAGTTTGATGTATGAATGTCTTTAGGAAATAAACACAACTCACAACAGGGCTTTATTACTGCTACTGCACCACCATGGCATGCAAGTAACTATGTAGTCAACTATAAACAATAAAATGTCATCATCTTCCTGAAATAAAAAGAACATAAAAAATACAGATATAGTAGTAAACATCAATTATGGTTTTATATCTTTCATATTTACCAAAAGTCTATCATTACATGAGACATTTATACCTCTGTATCACTCTCCTGTACTAGTATGGTGGCAAATTTGGAGTTGAGAAACTATACCTTCAACAACCTTGTATAAAACCACTACTTTCATATAATACTGCTGTCAAGGTGTAATGTGGAAATGAGAATATGACACATCTGCTACCTACCCCTTAACATTCTCTTTCTCTTTTATATATTCATGAATTTTGAGTAAATGAAGAGAGTGAGGGCCATTAAAGCTGTTGTGGCTACAGAGAGTCCACAGAAGACAAACATCCTTTGGAAACTTGTTGAGTACTGACTGTGTGAGGTTCCATACTGGATTTGAGAAACACTGCTGGAAGCAACTCGGATTTCTAAATATTTATTTATTTAATTAATTTATGGAATGGGTATGAAAGTGAGAAGGAGATGAAATTCTGCATCTGGGAGGGGAAAAAAAAAATCCATGCTATATTATTAAAACAGAGGTCAAAAGTGCTGATGGGGATTCCTTTCTTCTGCTTAGAGGTCAGGACAATATAAGTAGATACCAGCAAATTTCAATATTAAAATGGAAGCAGGTTGAAAAAAAGCAAGTTCAACTCTCCTTAGATTTGCAATCTTGGAGACTGTCTCGGAAAAAAAAAAAAAAAAAAAAAAGGAAATTTTACTGCAGAAAAAGCTTTTCCATGCTCAATTAATTTTACTAATCAGTTAGCTGGCATTCTGGGTTCAGGACAAAGTCTAAGGTACAGAGACATGAAAGCCCCCCATCGCTCTGCTGTAGTGCAGATTATGTATATGAGGTGTTTTCAATGTAAAGAAAATTAATCATGAAATGCTCAAATTATTCTTTTTTAATGGAATTATCTTTCAAATATTAACATGTGGTGTTCTTGAGTTACACCTATGCTAAGTTCAAAAGCTGCCTACCTTTTTCAGGCAATGATGACACTTAAATCAAAATGATCCTTTTTAGTTCCTGCTTTCTGGAAAGAAATTTTCATGCTGATTACAAGGAAAGAACTGTACAATTTTCATTGTTACATTAAGCTATACAAAAATTGCCTATAGTTTTCTGGAATTTGCTCAGTTTTCAATTATACAATTTGCTTCTACATTACAAAAAAACAATGTAAAGTTTTTCGTAGTTCTATTCAAGGATTTTCCCTGCTCTGATATGTTCAGGATTAAGACTACTAGGTATTTTATTCAGTATTTTGTTGATACTAGGATCCACTCTTTTTATTAAAGCTCATCAAACATACTCACACCTACCACAAGTTTGTTCTGCTTTGGGGTATAGCAGGCTGTGTGACTATAACAGAGCACAGTACCTCATATGTTCATTCATAGATTTGCCTCCATAAAAAACTGAGGCTGTAATAGAGCTTTCAATGGAAGCCATTTAAAAAGAAAACATTACAGAATATACAATTGCAGTTTTTGAATCTCAGACACAAGTTCCTTGACGTGTTGAAAGGTGATGTTTTCGATTTCTGACTCCTGAACTCTTATCTTTACAGTCCGCAGGCTTCTGTTGTGAAATGTCTATCAGTGCACTTGCAATTGCAAGACCTGTAAGATAAATAAAGGAAAAACAAAATTTAATGCTCAGCTTTCCTGAGAAGAATCCTAGAGCAGTGTGATGGTTCCTTTCATGCCAAGTTTTTGTACTTTCCCAGAAGTGATCAGTTTTATTTCAGAATTAGATAAGAAGTTTTCACTTTCTTAAATGCTACCTGTAAATGGTGAAGTGGAAGGAAAAAACTGCAGTTAAGACACCAGACTGGAAATCAGGAGAACTGACTTCAATTTAAGTCTGTTATTGATTTGCTGTTTGATCTTAGTGTGACCTCTCTTTATCACCATTTTCTTGGTTATATGGACCAGCATCTCTCTTACAGCTTTTCTCTTATTAAATGTTTGTACATTGCATTTAGAAATGGATAAAATTATCCAAAAGTAAGAAAGAAATGGAGACTGCAGTTAGAACAAAATCGTATCCTTGAATATTTGCCTTTGCAATATATATGCCTCCCTAACTGGGGAATATTCAGAGGTTAGTATTAACCGTGAACAAAAAGATAAGAAAATATTTTCCAGAAAGCACAGATTTCTGAAAAGGCACTGAAACATGATGATGTTGGCCTGGGTAAATTCTAAATGTTGTCAACTCACCAAAACTCTTCTTTTTCAGATTCTGGTTAATTTGTTGATCTGTCATGACCTTTTATTATCCTAACAGGGTATTACCAAGGGCATGGATAGGAAAGCTTAGGAATCATAGACTATCCTATGTTGAAAGGGACCCACAATGATCACCAAGTCCAACTCCTGGCCCTGAAGAGGACAACCCCGAGAATCCCACCATGTGCGTTGTCCAGATGCTTCTTGAACTCTGGCATCCTTGGTGCTGTGACCACTTCCCTGGGGAGCCTGTTCCAGTGCCCAGCCACCATAACCTTTTCCAAATCTCTAACCTAAATGGCCCCTGTCACAACCTCAGGCCATTCCCTCAGGTCCTGTCACTGGTCACCAGAGAGAACAGATCAGTGTCTGCCTCTCCTCTCCTCCTCACAAGGAAGTTGTAACTGCAGTGAGGTTTCTTTTTGGTCTCTTCTCCAGGCTGAATAGACCAAGTGACCTCAGCTGCTCCTTGTTTGCCTTCCCCTTTATACCTAAGACATTAGTAGGTTGAGAATTTAGTCTTCCATTTGCTTGTTACTTCAGCCTTTCTAGAAATCACTGACTTCTGTGGATATCTTGTGATTAAAACATGCTTAATACATGGAAGGTCCGAGTTTTTAAGTTCACACAGGTGATAGTGCAATCAAATGAATTAGGAATATTCACATTATGCATATGTTGTACTGCAACAAAATCATGACACCTAAATATACCCATAATGTCGATAATGCTGCCCAGTACATCTCAATTTCCAACTACTCTACAAGGAAACATTTGAAAATACTTTTCACCATGTCTAGTAGGCCGTTATTCTCAAGACAATATCAAACTCAGTTTATCTATTACACAGAATCCCATTTTGCAATATTCTCCATGCAATCCCTCGTCACAGCACTTATCTACTAAGCAACTGTGCAAAAATTGTTTTTCACTTCCAACTGTTGCTACAGTTTTCTTCCTTACTATATGCTATACAGTCAGATTTGGTTCAGGTTTCCAGTATCCTGAAGAAATCTATGCTATTGCACCTTTCTTAACTCACAAAAAAGTTGCAAGAATTAATTAACGTGCATACAGCTTCTCCAAAATGCGTGGCACTGTAAAACGCTAAGTACAATTATCATTGATAGGTTTTGGGATACCTAAGAGCCAAGATTAATCAAGTTGTTTTTTTCTCACATACACAGATATTTCCTGGCATGAGCTAGTGATGCCTTAAATTGGACTTTTGACAAATTAAAATTCTGAAACCATTGAGGCACCTTTAAAGTATTAGCAGTATCTGATATTAGCAAATTCAGGGATAAAACCTAAATAACATTTTGATGGTTGCTTACATGTTATCCCATCTTTAACATCTAGGCTTAGGGAGTATGCTAAACAGAAGGACTATTATTAGTAAATATTTTCCACCTTTTATAAGATATTTTAGAATATATTTGAAGCTTTTAAACTAACCTCCCTTGACATTACAATTAACAAAAAGGAAGAACTATTTCTTTCAAATCTAACACTGCATACTGGGATATACTGGCATGTTGATGGAGTTCCATTAAAACTGAGTCACTAAAGAAGATCATTTTTCAAAACGTCACACAAATCATCTGATGAAATTCATTTATTATGTTCTCTACACCCACCATAGTTCCTTGTTATCAAAGCAATACAATTAACTGGGGGAACAATTCATTATTTCAGAGTGGCAGTCTAAAGGAATTTCATTTACCAAGTCAAGCTTATGCAAAGACACTTCGAGCAAGCAGAATTTACATCAAAATATAACAGAAAAAATTGCTGTGGCTTAAATATTCATTAAAGGGAAAAAACCCAAACAAAACATTCCTTTGATTTTACGGGTTTTTATCTAAATAACAAATGTGAATACATTTATAGTCATTTAAGTTGGAACTGTAAACCGTAAAATGCTTTATATGTGTTACCTCAATTCCAAAGTTATTACACTTACCTGCCTTCTCTGAGTGCTGCTATTTAAATATCCTACCTAATATCCAAACTGGTATTTTCCAAATGACTCCTGAGCAACGTGGAGGAAAGGAACAATGGAACCAGTATGTATCCCACATGGAGAATCAATAGGTCACCTTCAATAGGCTAATGGAAATCCAAGCCTAGCTGCAGAACCAGACCTATTTTTAAACTTAGTTTGTTTTTCTACTAAATGTTACAGAAATAGCCTGACCTAGTTCTATGCAGATAAAACTATCTGTAGCTTGTTTTAAGGATATGTATGCATAGATCATTAAGAAGTGAGCCTGGTCAAGTACATAAGTGGAAAGTATATTTTTGTAAGAGATAATTGCATCCACAGTGAGAAAAATACCAGAGAAAGCAATATGAACTTATCTTTAGCAGAACTATTGTCTTTCCTAATGGAAGTTAAATGGTAACAGTTTATTCTCAGGAAGTGTCTAATCATAAAATTACTGGTGTGTGAATTGTTTCCCTTTTTTTTTTTTTTTACAATAATGCAGAACCATTAATAAGTAGAGGAATAAAATTCAGCATATCAAATGAGATTACCTTGAAAAGCGCATTCCCAATTTATATACAAACAGCACTTTAATTCTACATTCGAACAAAAGCATCTGAAAAAGTAATTCATTTTGAGATCCTCTCCTCCCAGTCTCTGTAAAAACAGGCAGCACTATATATTTTAATTTTGCAGCAAAACAGCTTCATTAGGCGTGAAAGGTTAATTGCAGGTTTAAGTGCAGTTCGGGGAGCAGTGCAGGGGTCTGTGGTGAATAGCACAGTCTGCTACAGGAAGGCTGAGTGCTATAAACTGTTTGCCCTGCTGAAATGTTTTACTACCTCATTTACTAACTGTCTTCTTTTACTGCTTGTATTTGTAGTTCTTCTAAACCTTTAATAGCTACAGTTTTATTTCACTGTAATCAGATTTAAATGGAAATACCCATGCTGGGATGTTTAAACATTTTTCCTCTGATTGTATACAGCTACAAAGAAAAAAAACCCCTTACATTGAAAAAGTTAGTCTTACATGCTGGCGTGCATATTTAAAACCTCTTTTCCTCCTCTTTTGTTCATTTTAATGAGAAATGCATTGAGTTCTTACTATCCCCTTTGTTAAAAGTGAGGGAACAAAGAATGACCTCAGATTCATGGTTAGGCAGGTAACTAGAAATGTTTTTCTCAAATTGAATATGCATTATTCAGACATAACATTTGGATAGATGTCTTCATTTGATTAAATTTCTACACATGCCATTGTTATGTAGAGTCAGAACATTCAGAAACCTGAAGACAATAATTATGAGTCAGGTAGATCAATTAGATATGTTTGACATTTTAACCAAAATTATAGTCACTGCTTAAGGTGACTTTAAGCAACGAAAATAAAATGCCAGCTGCCATACAGAGACTAAAATAGAAGACTGGGTAAATGCTACACTATTAAAGTCATGGCTTCACCCTTCAGTGCCTTTGTGTTACTTCCATTTGTTTATTCTTTAAAGACGTGTTACTGTACATGCTCACCTCATAGTGGACAGAGTCCTTTTATCATAAAGGATCTATCATCCAAAATCTTCCCATTGTAGAAGATGTAATGTCCATGGATATCTGTAGAAATGGATCTGAGCTGTTTGAAGATATACTAAGTGATAAGAACTACAGTCTGTGATGCCTCATGAAGGTGACCACAGCACACAGTGAAGCCAGTGAAGATAATTTCTTGCTGATCAGTAAAACTACCACTTATTATGTAGGGAATTTGAATGAATTCTATCATTTATCAATATTTCAAGTCTATAAAAATACTGTTTTATAAATATACAATGTATATTATGCATGCATAAGTGACCTTTATATACAACCCCCCCAGTTAATAATAAAGTTTTTTATTATCTATTTCTTAATTTGATGAAGCAGATTACATTCACCATAACCTTTATGGATGCATACTAGGACTGCACACAGTTATTCTTCATAGAAACTAAATATATTAATTATGATGTCTATAATAGTGGGGGAACATGACATTCTAGATGACTGTTACTAGACAAGTATTTCTGAGTACCCACTGAAGAAATTCTCTTAGTTTCTATGAGACATTGTGCTAGAAAAAGTCTTATTCAATTTAGTGTGGGAATATTTTAAAGATTTTCCGGTTCTTCCTGTACTCCTGTGTTCTCAACCAAACTGTCTCCAAGCAGACCAGCTCATGCTTAATTTTTGTGACTGAAAAGGCCAGCATGTCATCTGTGCTACATACTCATCTGCTATAGATCAAGTCATGTTGGGAGATATCCAAAAGGTACATAAAATGGAACCAGAGCAAAATTTGGTATTCAAAAGCATGATCCGCAAAACCTCCTCCTAAGCAAGTGCAAACCTGATACTCGAGTGCCTACTTTCCAGAAGACAAATTAAGAGTCATCTGAAGTTCAAGACTGTACATGGCTAGAGGAACACAACAGATCTAAGTTCATTTCAGAGTCAGAAAATAGTAAAATCCTTCATGAGTATCTAAGTTTCCTGATCTGGCAGGTGTGCCTAGACAGTATCCAGAGATCGCAGACTTAGTCACAGAGAAAAACAATCATAAGCAACTGCCAAGAAGAATAAGTATCTTCATAACCTGTCATATTGAATGTTTTTGTATTTGAATTAGATTATTTTTAAAGGACAAGATGACAGCACCTCAAAATCACAGCCTTTTTATGGGCTTCTCTTCCTGTTTGGTGCATGAATGTGTATTTTAACTTGACACCACTCTTAATATAAGAAAGATATATTAAACAAACTAAACTAACTAGGAAATTACTTTGGGGAAGTAACCCCATCATTTTTTTTTCAGTGATAATTTTTGCTAGATGGGAAGACAGCCAAGAGGCCAGAAGGTATGTTTTTCTTTTCTTACGCATATAACTTAATTAAATAAGTAAAATACGAGACAGAGCTTAGACCATAACAATAATAAAATAAATAACAATTGTGTGAAATTAAATAGCCACACACTAGTAGAGGGAAGATGTCATGCTCCTTTTTATTATACCTTTGCTATTTAGTAATAAGAGCTATCTATAAGGGACTAAGAAATTCTTATTCCCAGAATAGACTTATAAATCACCTGCTGCCAGTTTGTGGGAAACACAGACTATACAATAAAGTGCCTTTTAAGAAAGTTCAGCCTTTGCCAAACGTTCTCATTTTGAAAAGGAAATGGCCCTACATAATTGTGTGAAATACTTGTGTTCCAAGGGGCCAGTAGCGATTTTTTTTCAGTATGCATTTAGGCAGTTCTCCTTCCCTTTCAGGGTGAGATATCTGTAGTTTAGTCTGTAATCCAGGTCTGTACAACATCTGGTGCCTTTAAACTAAGCTAAGAGACAGCACGAGCTTTTTGGCATCTCTGGACAGGGATGTGCAGGGGTTGACAATGAACTTTGGGATACCCCAAACAGCGTCCTGATGAATTGGACCTAGTGAGGAGTTGGATACACTGTGGTTGTGGGATTAGGGCAATGTAATATTGATTACTTGAAGATTTTTTTTCTCTCATTCTCTTTCTCATCTTAAGCCCTCCTGAAACACAAAAAATCATAGAATAATAAAATTGTTTAGATTGGAAAAGATCCTTCAGAACATCAGGTCCAAGCATTAGCCTAACACTGACAAGTCCACCATAAACCATGTCCCTAATTGCTAAATATATAAATAAGAACTAAATACCTCCAGGATTGGTAATTTCACCACTTTCCTGTGCAGCTTCTTCCAAATCCTGGCAATGCTTTTGGTGAAGAAGTTTTTCCTAATAGTCACTCTAAACCTCCCCTGGTACAACTTGAGGCCAATTCCTCTTGTTTGTTACTTAGGGGTAGACCCAATCTTGCTACACCCTCCTTTCAGGTAGTTGTAGAGTGATAAGGTCCCCCCTGAGCTTCTTTTTATTCAGATTAAACACCCCCAGTTCCCTCAGCTGCTCCTTTACTGATTAATTTTAAAAGGAGCTAATATTGCATTTAGCTGGACTGAACTGTCAGACCAATCCAACCTGTGCACCTTGCCCAGGGAAGGCAGCACAGATGGAAGTAGAAATGCACTTACTCTAAGAAGGGGTAGGTGAAGATTGAGATCATGTCTGACCTGAGCTGGGAGAGGACCCCTCATCTGAAACTGCAGAAGAGATGATGGGCAGGGAACAGTAAGTCATGCATGGCAGGTCTTGATTCTGAATGATTATATTTGAGGCAAGGGAAAAAGTGTTTGAATGGACCTACAAGAAATTATTTCTTGACTAAAAATAAATAAATTAGAGAAAGATCTGAAATAAAACTTACTAAAACAGTATTAGTTCAGCACGGCAGTAATGCAAAAGTGAGCTGCCGAGAAGCTGGGCAAGGGCTTTTGTTCTGAGATGAAGAGGGAAGATGGTGTTTTGGAGAAGCTTCAGCAGCAGAAATCATCAGAACTATGCACTTTGGTAGTGAAGAACACAAGGAATGATGGTCAAAGAATACTTGGGCAAGACTGGAGGAACAGGAAGGGAGAATAGTGTCATTAATACAGATTCAAGGGAAAACACTGGAATACAAATTAATAGGAAGGAATGTAAAATCCTATGGGGATGAAAAATGACTACATAAAACTGGTCTTTAACCTAACTTATGGGTGAAGGGTAACCCAAATCCAGGTGTATGGATTCCACTATTAAGACTTCTACTACAGACAAATGATTTCTACATGAAAAGAAGTCAATGCACTTTCTACAAATAAAGGGAGAAATTGAACTGCAGATACTTTCCCAAGATCTCTGACACCTTACTTTGACCAAAAAAATCTTTAAATTGGAAGGGTAAAGAATACCTTAATCTATAATGCTTAAACAACATTACTAGGTATATTATCTATTTCTTGGACCCAAATGCCTTGGGGCTTTCTGGTAAAACTTGTCACAGACCAGTCCAGTGATAATATGACAGACTCCAAAGACTAAAAAAAAAGAAATAAAGAAAAGGAACTGTAGTTGACTACCAAGACTGAAGATAAAACTTTCTTCTCAAAAGCTCTTACTGACTCACTTTAGATATTACAATTGTCTTGGAAAACGGTTACAGTTAGACCAGTTTAGTAAGAGTTCCTAAAGCTGCAATACTTGTCAGAACTAAATTTCAATTAAGAAAACAGTCATCATATTTAGTCAGGAAATAAGCTTTCTTACCCAATAGCAGAGCTAAGAGAATTAAACATCTCATGTTTTTATCTATGAAGATTTACCTTGTTACAAGTGATCTATTGTTAGACTCTTATTTTATTCCATTACTGTAATTTTTGGCCCTTGGACCACATGTGATCATTACAGAAATCTGAGAATACCTGTAAATATTCCATTATCTTTCTCAACACAGCTTATTTTATATAAAATCAAGGCAGATTTTTGTATGAATACTTGCATCTCATGAGGCTTTCTCTATTCTGCATTTTTGAATATAAGTTGTGGATACTCAAACAGTTGTATCAGCAGTAAAATGTTTACATTTTTAGGAGGGGGGGAAAGAAAGTTTAAAGATTACATAACATTTTCAGAAACTTATCAATCAAGCACATGAATGGTGAATTAACTACAGTTCACAAACATATATTAAGTTATTAGCAAAATTTTGTTTTTAACTGAATGATATTAAAAACACTTAGAAAGGAATATTGTACTTAGAATATGTGCAAACCTTATGCAGATTAATTCCTTGCTGCTCTGCCGCTGCAGATTAAACATCATGTGTAAAAATGCAAGTAATTACACATTTTTCTATAATAGTAATATTTGAAACGTTTGGATTACATTTTCAGTTTGATTACATCTCCTTTCCATTGAATCATTTATCCATATGTTATGAGGAACATCTCTATTCTTGTGATGTTGTGCAGCCGTTTAATTTGTTTTCAAGAAAATCACTATAAACTAATTTGCTACTCTGCAAGAATTTGGTGAGATGCATTAATCATGCCAGAATCTAATTTGGTCTTCTAAACCTATTTCTGTAGAAAAAAAAAAAAAATCCTACTTGGAGTAGTGAAGAAGCTCTATTTTCACTTACTTTTAGCAATACCTGATTTAATACAAACAAAATTATAATTTTTTTTTTTTAGAAGTCAGTATCACAGTTGTGACCCAGTTGGGGTTAGTTTATAAATCTCTCTGTAGTAATTAGACACATTTGGATTGCAAGAGTCTACTCAGCCTAGCCCACTCGAGGTTACTTGTGTAAAATTATTTTACTCTTTGCCTCTATCTTCAGCAATCTCTTTTTATTTGGATCATGAGTGCAAATCAGTAAAAAAAAATGAAGGTATGAAAGCTGTAAAAAATTGTGAGCTTGAGTTACAGCATTTTTAAAGCTTTTTACCCAAATCCACTCATGCAAGTGGCTACTTCAACCACTGCAATGAAAGCTAAAGACTCACTATACATCACGAGTAGGATGAACACCTGTGGGGCAGAGATTTATCATCTGTATAAACAGAGTGTGATTGACCATTATTGCTCTGCTGAACTATATTTCATGTAATTAAGTAATCAGAATATCTCTGTGCATGTGTGTGCAGATCTGTGTATATTTGGGAAACAGAGGAAAGGTTGGAACACAACTGAGCAATCAGGAGCACAGTTAGAAGGAGAAAAGGCAGCAGTTTGCACTGGGGTTTGCTTCCCTCCAGAGGGGCCTAACTTGCAAGGGGTGATTTAAAGCAGATCTCTTTCTGTCTGTAGAGGAAATCTGGGGTGATAAACCTCACCAGGTGAAATTCAGCTTTTATGAATACCTCCCTAATGTTCCATCTGGATGATAACAGATTTGCAGCTTTACTACTTTCCTCCTCAAGACAAAACACACCACCTTAAAGACAATAGGCTTAAGGGCCTGAAAGGGGCCAATTCTGCCCATGGTGGAGATAAAACAAGACTACTTACATTATAATTTACTTTTAAGGAAGAAGATTAGAACAGTAGTCCTCAAAGATCCTTTTTCTCACTCTTGCACCTTTATTTTTCAGGTGCCAGCTTTTTTTTTTTTATTTTTTACACTGTCAAAAAGGTTTTTAAAACCAGAAAGTATTGAAGATGTTCATACAGAGAAATTATTATAGTTCACCAGAAATTCAGCAGGATTGCAGGTTAATCAGTAATAGGCATGATACTGAATTCTCATTTAAAAGTATTGCTTCTGAAGGTTGACTTGTCCATTTCCACCACACTGGTGCAATATATTGTTACTCTAACCACTGTTTTGCTACTGATTTGTTTCTGGCCAAATATAAATGCCAGTTCTCAGTATTCTGCTGATTTCCACTATTAGAGATTCAGAACATCCCCAGCTACACAGCCAGCAGTCACTCTGACAAAACAAATGATCTTGGGAGTGTAACACAGAATTAAGCCAACAGGACAGAAAGAGTGCCAAGAATTTTGAACCATATCTTGAAATATCACTGAGGTGACAATTTTAGGGTCCTCAGGATCTCTGAGTAAGGGTATTTGTAGGTTCAGTGCAATTAATGCCTGAGAACAACGAAAAAGAAAAGAAAATGAAAAAAAAAAAAGAAAAATACACAAATGCCCTTCTGTCAGTTTTAGGGTGGCTCTGTCAGCAGAGCCAGCATTAGCTTATACAGAACATTGATTTTTATTAATTCCAGCAGAAAATCTTGGAAAATGCTGAAAAGTTGTCACCATAAAAAACATTTTAAGCCTGAAAGATTTTATACAAATTGCCCTACCAGAATTATGGTCAGCACTGAAGGAGAATAATTCTGAATGGGCATCCAGGTAAGCTACACAGCTACTCATTTATTCTTTACTGAATCTTCTATTTTACACTGAAAACATTATGTTCTGACTATAACAGGCAAAATGACAGACTTAGACCTGTCAAATTGTATGGAAATAGGATTCCATTTTAAACACTGACTATTCCTAATTGATTACATACACTTACTTGGTCCTGAACAGTCAATATAGATAAAAATCAGTAAAATTATAGTAGAAGAGCACCATTTCTGTTTGTGTGACATATGCAGGTAGAGCAAATGCCTGAAACAGTGAGATAGTAATACAATGGCTGTGTATCACTGTAAATATATTACATGCCCTAGGCATGTGTTCTAGTTTGGAGAGGAAGAATTAGAAAACAGACAGTACATAGTCACAGCTTGCTACTTAGCTCTGTGTGTACTCAAAATCAACAAGTAGCTCTCATTGTCTCAATCATGCATTAAATAAATTAAAATTTTTGAAAAAAACCCTCAAACCAATCCAAACCAATACCCAAACCCCCCAAAAAATCAACAAAAACCCCATATCTGGTAAAAAGATTACCAAACTATAACTTTTGCCATTTAAAACATTTCTCTAAGTGCTTCTGGAAAAACCCGAGAAAGATTCTCCTGACACACCGAATTCAGGTTCCAGGTTTCTCCTTTTAGAAACAACATTCATCAGAGATACAGGAGCTGTGAAATATTTGTCTCTTGAGATCAAATTTGGCATAAATCTCAGCCTGATTTGCACATCTCCTCTTAATACAGCAAAATAAGATCTCTAACTCATGGCCTGTTGAACAGGACTCGTGCTACTAAATGGATGTGAAAAATAAAGGTAGAAATCAAGTGAAAGATACAGTCCAGAAAGTCTCACAAAGTCCATTCCTCAATAATGTGAGCTCCCTGAAGAGGCACTCAATGAAAATACACCTTCAGATACTGAATAGTTGCTGCAGCAGCCCATCCTCATCACTAGTCATGCGAGTAACAAATGGCAGAAATGAAAACAGGGAGAAGATGTGTTAAGAGATACATATTTCTTGGAGTTTTCTGGTGTCAGGATGGTTCTTAGAGACAATGGGCAAAATTCAGAGCAATTCTGTGCATTGTTCTTCCCCACATTTTCATTAAAAACTGATGTGCCGTATAAAGCATCTCAGTGTCTTTGTATTTCCAGGATGTGATTAGGAGCTAGTTTTCATTTATGCATTTTTTAGAAAGCTTTTACTTTGTGATGAAGGAGAAACAAACCTTCAGCAGGACATTAGAACTCCCTCACTGCAATTTTGCTAAATCTCCCATCTGTTTTTTAAGAGGAGAAATTGCATGGAGTCTTCAATTTTCTATTTAACTGCTGGCCTTCACCCCCTCTATTTTTTTCCCCTATGCTTTTTGATCACATGTGAAAAACTTAGCTTCAGTTCCCTTATTTCCTGATTTTCTGTATTTCAATTATACTTTAATGGCTATATATACAGTGATAATGATATAAGAGCGCTATGAATGAAATCTGTTTTGTACTATCCCAGCTTCTGAGAACTGCTACAATTTGAGTTGCTTTCTTCTGCAGCCCCTGAAGTGCCTTCTAGAATATAATAACATAATAATATAATAATATAATAAACCCTGAATCTGCTCTCCCTTTCAAAAGCAATCCAGCATTCTGTTTCCTATAATGCTGCTACATTATGATTTGCAACTATAAATAATTATCCTAAGTTATAAAGATATAATATAAAACTTTAAAGCAATACCATTAGGCACCATACACTTGAGACTCTGAAGCTGCCATAAGCAAACACTGATTTTCAAAAAGAATAGAAAAGAAGGTGATAATGAAAGGCATGGTTCCTTGCTGCAATTTTGGGTGCAAAGAATGAAAAAACCAAGTAACCAGTGGCAAACTCCACCTTGTTTCTGAAAGGTGGGACACCACATTTTATGACTTTTATCCTAAAATGTGAGGGGGAAAAAATTGGACCTGGCAATGCCTAAAGTTCAGGAATATAAGGTATTATGCCCCAAAGGGGGAAGATTCAGAGACAAGAGGGATTGATATAAACTTCTTTAAGGCCTGTGTCCAGATGTGTGACACTGGGAGTTGATTTTTGTTTGTTCTGTCTTGTCTGGACAAGCATTCAGTATAACGACAGCGGAATATATACGATTCCTGCCTTTTTCCTACACTATTTTCCAATGCCTTCCTTCCAAATAGCCCTTCATTTTCCATTCTTATTTTTGCTCCTTCTTCTTCTATTAAGCTTCATCCACCACATTATTTAATTGCCTTTATGAAGTACTTAGTACATAGACTTCCATTAATCAGAAATTCTCTTTGTGAATCTGATGTTAGTTACTAAGACTACTCTAATTCACTTCTACTGTCTTTCATCTTTTTGGATTGTACTAGTGTGAGAAGATGGTGGTATGGTAGGTTTTAAAGGCTGCAAACATCCTAATAATAATTTATATTTGTCCTTCTCCTGACTTCTCATTTTAGTGAGCAATTCTTTTCCAAGAAAAATACACACATCCACTATTACAAAGAGAGATAAAAATAACTGTTCAACATTTGAACTACGACCTAACTATTTCTTTAAAAGGAATGAAGTAGATTGTGAACAATCTAAATACAGCCAACTTTATTTCATCATTTGATTCCCACATGTGCTTTAAGAACAATATTTCCATTCAAGCTTTTAAAAGCTGTGTGCTAACTAGTGCACATTTTTCATGCAACCTTTCATATCTGATGTGTTTAACTGTGCTTTCACTACTCCTGCTGCAAAAGGGAAAAAACGGTGTTTTTCTCAAAGGGGGGGCCTCAAGGATACAGCTATCCTTTGGGATACTGTAAGCTGTGCATGAAGCTGCTTCATGTCCACAGAGGCTGAGGCAGTGGGGTTTGAGTCCTCTCCAGATCCACCGGGATGGATTTCAAAGGGAGGGAAATAGGGCCAGGAGACTCCAGCAAGAACAAACAGCTTCTAGGCTGAGGCATGTCAGTGCTGTGCTCTGCTGAAGCTGCTATGCTCAGTAATTCACACAACTGGCTGCTTCCCTAGGATGAAGTCATGATGCCTTCACATTTTCATGTGGCTTCGGTCACAGGAGGATGACTTTTTACATGGGCAGATAGTGATAGGACAAGGGGTAACAGTTTTAATCTAAACGAGGAGAGATTCAGATTCAGACAATGAGATTCTTTTTTTTAGTGACAAAAAATGCTTAACCATGTATGAGCCTGTTAAGAGATCAAAATTGAAGGTCTGACTTAAACAAGATGAATTTTCACACTTTACCCCCACCCCCCCAAAAGACTAGCTCTTTCAAGTCCTATTTTAGAGCTTTCATTTACAAAATCAATGTTTACTGACCTTTTCATACTGGTTTAAATATGAAGACAAGAGATGTGTCTAGGGAAGAAAAACTGTATTAAAATCCTTAGCTTGTTATCTCCAAATTACTGCAAACAAATTAACTAATGCAGTGTTTAGCTAGTTTGCCTATGTTTCCTAATGCCATCACTGAATGAGAGATGGGCTGGCATCACACACACTGATCACACCAGGACAGCTCTCCTTAAAACATAATGTGCTTAACACTTGTGCATTCCTCATTGAAAATAATGTAAGTCTATTTAGAGTACTGAAATAGAGTACACATTTTGAAATCAAGATACGTTTTGAGTTACTGAAATATTGCAATACTAAGCAAAACCAGACTGGATTGGTTTTGGCCAGGTGGTATGAGGATGGAGCTACAGACATTTCACCTAGAACAACTACTGTGTTCTGCATAAACTTCATGGGCCTTGACCCCTCACAGCATCTTCTCAGGGGGAAATGGCACAGAAACTACTTGAGTAAGTGAAAAATTCTGTCCCCTCCCCAGGGCTGTCCATAACCTCCATCCTCCTTTGAGGAAAAATGTAACAGAACAAACAGACATTGCCTGGGGGCTTCCCAGAGGATCACACTCCATGGACACCCAACTGGTATGTCCAGTTCCCGTGCATGAAGTTCAGGTTATGTACATGTTTGTACACCTCTCACTGTAACGAAGTCTCTGACACAATGAGGACTCTGAAAGGACTTGAGAATAGAAATAAGAATAAAAAAACTCCAGTCATAAACAGAAATCAAACTGGTAGCATCACAGGTACTAGAGGAGTTTTGAAATGACCACAAGGAAGCTGGCACAATATCATTGGCATGATGTGCCCTGAACCAGCTTGGAAAAAGCAATCTGGAAAAAACCCAGATTATAATGAATGAGCCTTTATTCCACACATGAAAATGCTTCTGATACTGACAAAAGGAGGTGCAATATTTATCATTCTAGGATTGCAGGGGACAAACCAACAACATTAAATCATGAGAGATTTTATTTGTGAATTGGCATTGTTTTCTGTCCCTTGTGTCACCACAATGATAAATGCTTTCCTTTGTGAGGGAAAGAAAGATGCTGGCTGTTCATTACACATATATTCATGCCACAAGTTTTTGAGATGTTTGGTTAAATTCTAATTAATACTAATATTTATATTAAAGGTGCTAATAAGCATTTGAGGTGGGGGAGGGATGTTGCTTGGTGTTTATTCCTCTTCCACAGAGGAATTTGAGAGTCTCCTTCATGATATTTTATTTTCTAGGGCAGATGAAACAAGATTCAGTTATCAGAGTTCTTAGGATGACTGGTGGGAATATTCCAGAAGCACAGTGTGATCAAAGTGGATGGAAAAGCAATCCCCAAATGACTAAGGGCAAAACTGTGCCAGTCCCAGAATTACAGAAAGAGCTGATGTGTATGAGACATATTAAACAGTTGCATTTGAATTTTTAATAGAGAAAATAAATGTCACAGCATTTTCATGAAGAATCTATTAGTCTTGAATGCATCTCATCTGCTACTCCTTGCTGTGGATTATGCCATTTACTTTATATCTATCTTTAACTCCTGCTGAACACTCAAGCAATTGCAATGTCTGACAGGAGTTAGGGATTTTTTTCGTATTTTCATATTTTTCTAACATTTTATGTTTTTAAAGGCTAGCAGAGAGCATTCCAATGATCACAGGAGAGTTAACATACTCTATTGCCAACATTTTCGAATGCAAGCAATACCTCCTGGTCTGGGCAATTCAGGATGAATGTGGTGCATCACTGTGCCATCTAATGTGACTCAGCTTTGAGAGCTGCAGGGCTTGGCTCTGCCTTTAGTGCCCTGAGTACACAGGGCTGGATTTTTTAGGCAGTAAATACTGAGTGTGTAAATAAATATATAACTAGCAACCTGATTTCCAAAGATATATATGAGTGTGACCCCAAGAAAGGATTATTTTTAAATGGTATAATTCTGTCCATGCTCTGAGTGCTGAGCAAAAATTCCTAGAGCACAGCCAATTTTATTGCACAGATTTCAATTGCTAGGTTGGGTACACTTAAGAATAGTATTTAAAATTACACAGAAATGTATTCTATGTATGTAACATCTTACAGCATGCATGGATAGAATGGATCTTCAGAATAGCATGACTGGTTTTCATTTTCTTTTGGAGTGTAATTGCTATCACTGTTACTCTGCCATCTCCCTGTAACCTCCATCAGCCCCCATCAGGGATAAAACTTCCACTGTGTTGTGTGTAATATGTGAGCACTGCACCAAAGAGCTTTAAACAACTTTTCACTTTGCTTAAATGTTCATGTTAATAGAAACATACTTTCAGACCTCCTTAACCCACAGGCTTTTAAATTCAGGCTGAACATGAAAATTTAGCTCGACTTTTCCTTTATGCAATAGCCTACCAAGCAATAAAAGTTCTGCAAATCACCAGCTCTCAGTTTCACTCTGTAGTTCAGAGGCTTCAGATGATATTTCTGACATCCTGTTACACAGCTACTTTCAAGTAGCCCTTTGTGAATAGCTCTATTAATGATGGATAAGAAAGAACACAGTCTACCTCACTCCTGCCTATCTACATTGGCCTTGCAGTTCTAACACACGTTAAAAAAAATACAGGTTTATATTAAAAACTGTCAATATAAATGCTTCATAAATCTATGGAGCAATAGGACTGCATTAATCAACTCCGGGAGGGTTTTTTTTTGAGAGAACTGGGTTAAATTATTTTGAAAACTAACATATGAATAAGCCAAAAAATTCAATTACTTGAATTAGCACAAATTTTCCAGGAAACTTTTAGGACATATGCAAAGAAACTTTGTGTAGAAAAACACATGTACAGATGTTACAATAAAAAGACATTTCCAGATTTTGATAGATTTCAGGCTGGATGTGTCAAAAGATAAGCCCTGATGCTGGCAGGCAGTCTTTCTTGAAAATTTAGATTCCATTTACAGAGATCTTCAGGTAAACCAATTTCTACTTTCACCTCTGCCTCCAAATGCTGGTCTCAAAGGACTTCATTTCAACCAAGACCTGTCAAACCCCCCAAATGCTTTTCATTACCGAATTCCTTCTGTATGTTCTGTCAGCTGTGTTAAAATAATAAATTCACAACCGATTGTTTTTTGCAAAGGGAGAGAACTGCTTGAACTCATCCCTAATTTCATTATTTCAGCATGCAAATTTTTTTTTACATATTTAAAATTGTAGTTTGAAGTCTTTGCTTTCTATGCCCTTTATTGGGTTTAAAATAGCAACAGGTTCAGAGGAGTTGTAATAAAAAAATCATTCTCAGTAGAATGACTATGAGGCACCAGGGGTGTACTCCAGTCAGTGCATCATTAATATTAATGATGATTCACTCACAAACATCCAGCACAGACTAGGTGCCCTGGTGATCTTAATTGGTGCTATGAAATAATAAAATGATTTTTTACATTCTGGTGTACCTGGGGGGAAATTCAGGACATTTCAAAAATTCCTCTAAGAGGTGATTTTCTACACTTTTTGTCAGCATCAAGGGAGGGTAGTACACAAAAGCCATAGTGATAGATTAAGAAGGCAAAAATGGTTATTTCACCTAAAAAGAGTCTTTTAAAATTGTGTGTGTAGAAAAGGAGCTTAGTTTGGATGAAGTAGTTGCAAGAACACCTTAATGGGGGACAAGAAAGCAATTAACAATGAAAAGTCACTGATGCAAAAGATAGTCCTAGAGATTAAAATCTTATTGAAACAAATGCTTCTCCATTTGATCATAATGAATTGAGCTGAAAGATCTGCAAAACCAGTTCACTGAACACATGAGAAGAAAATAATAATTTGTTACCCAATTATAGCACAAAGCTTTCTGCACAACATACTGCTCTACAGCATTAGTTAAATAGAAATATATCTGAATAACACAATAGGAAAATTAGGCATAGCATTATTTGAAACTGTGATGTGATAATTATGAAAAGATATACAGATATATCAGTTTTTACAGGACTTTAAAAACACAGGAAGAATATGCTTTCTCCTAAATGGATAAACAACATATTCAAGGGAACAGAGATGAAATGGGCATAGAAGGGAGAGATAAAGCTAATAGGGCAGGGAAGAAAGGGGCACTGGTGGAGCTAAGCTGAGCATGGGGCAACTGGGGAATAGTCTGAAATGAGATAAATTGCAGAAACAGAACTGTGAAAGACAGAGAGAGAACATTAAGAAGCGAAGATTGAGGGAAGTACATTACATGTGCGGGAACAGATTGCTTACATTAGAGAAATCCATCAGATCAAGGTAGATTGGGTTTTTGTAATGGGGACAAAGATCTCATATTCATCCCATCTGCCTTTAGGCACTTATCTGAGATATCCAAATCTGGAAGCTATCCTGTCAGATCTGGAAAATCAGCAGAGATGCATGTCCAAAGAGGAATCAAGACTCTAGGTGGGCTGAACTGCCCTTTGACAGAAGTGTTAAGAAAGAAACATAAGCAATCACATTTGTCACACATCTGAAATAGGATGCACAGATGATGTGAAACCTTTGGATTAGATGGGACTACTATAAAAGAGATTAAAGCAGGGAAAAAAACAAACAAAAATATCTGGAAAACCAGCTGTCACTGGAATTGCTATTAATTTTTTTTTTTTTTTTTTTTTTTACAATGACCCCAAACAGGTTCCATGCTCTTCAATCTTGCCTTTCATGGGAAAATGTGGCAATGACAGAGGTGGGCACAACAGAACAGTCAGCAGTGGTGAGGATGGCATCCCTAGCAAAAAGATACGAAGTTACATATCTGGGACAATAATATGGGATATACCAAAACCTTTCAGCAACACAGATTTAACACACAGGTCTAAAGCCTGAACTCAGGAAGCCTAAAGGAGGTGAAATTAAATAAACTTCCATCAGAGGAGGTAAGTCAATGGTTCACATTTAAACTCTGCAAAAATAAGGAATTGACCTGGAAGGTCAACAGACTTGGATATGGATCACCAGAAGGGCCAACATGACAGAAAGGCACTGAAAGGATCATACATAGGTGGGAGTAATTACAAAAATGCTTAAACACCTTATTAAAATCAGTTTATATATACAAGTATATATATACACACACACAGTTTTTCCAGTTGAACATATCTCACTAATAAAGCCCTGAAAATTTATTCTATCAACATCAGAACCTAAAGAACAAGAAAAAATATTTCAGTAATTTCAGGAAGAAACAAATTATCTGAAAATATGGATTTCTTCACTGTCTAGTAAATAAAATAATTTTAGCAAATGAAAACAAACTTGTGAAATAAGCTTCTAGATGAGAAAAACAAAATTGTAATCATCAAACTGTCATTACATTTTAGGTTTGTCAGCCTGTAAACAACCAACACAAATCCCATATGAAATTAAGCTGCAAATATCATATTTTTTTCACATCACTATCTACTTGCATTTCAGTCACAAAAACTTCAAAGAAACTCAGCTGCATGTTCCCACTGTAACTATGTTTTCTAATACTCCCAGTGATGTGCTGAAAGCTGCATGCCATTAGGCCTGATGAGCCTTGTTCCTTAATGGGGACAAACCCAATGTTTGAAACCTAAGTATGAAGAGGGCAAGAGGAAGCAGAAAATGTATTGCTCTACAGAAAGGTCTTCCTAGATTTGGAATTACGGACAAAAGCTTATATGCATCAAAAGATGTAAAAAAAAAAAAAGTTGCAATTCTTTTTTGAAAGAAAAAAAGAAATAGGTCTGTAGCCCTTCAGAAATACTTTACCTTATTGCATGCTCTGCTTTTAAAAAAGCCCTGTTCTCCATGCCAGCAGTGTACAAACCCTGTACAGGAACCAGACAGCAAACATATAGTCGGACACTGTGGTTCTCACTGAGATAATGAAATTATGTTTTAGACATTTTCTGCATGACTAATCTCTCTTGATTGCATTTTGAAGCTTTTCAGAGAATGGCTAATTATGGATGCACAAGGCCTCCTCTTTGTGGTTCTGCTGTCTCTGGTCCAGGAGGATCGCTGGACTTTGGTGCGCAGCTTCCACTGTTTACACTCATCCTTATTAAATCATTCCTACTCTTCCCTTGGAGGCTCTGTACCTATGAGACAGACACAGAGAACCTCCACGCTGGGCTCAGCAGCCTGTACAGGCACCACAGGTGGGCTCTGCTTTCTGCCTTTGAAAGGGAGCTTTGAGGGGAACTGGTGCTGTCCCGGAACAACGGCCACCCCCATCTGCCACATCGGACAGGGAAGAGAATTTGGTTTTCAGCGCTGAAGGAGAGGACAGATCTGCGTAGATTTCCTGTTGAACTTTGATTCACAAAATGTTCCTCTCGATTTATAAAATATTCCTCATAAGGTTAAGCTCTTCCTGGAGCTTACCCTCATGTCAGTGCATCCACCACATACTTAAACTTCCACTCAGGCATCTTGACTAGAACCTCATGGAGACCCATCCTGTCAATGGGGATAGGTCTATATCCCTTCCTGTAAGGATCTAGTAACGCTCTCAGGAGATTCATGTGATTTTCTTTCCTTCCCTACTGTTGTCTTCCACAAAAATATTTGTAGAAAGAAAAGATCTGCCCCACAGTTTTCAGGACGCTTCACATCAGAACTGCAGAATGGCCCTCAAACATAGAAAACTTTGCTTCAAACTAATTTTCCATCAGCCTTGAAGCAACTGTGCCACAAAACATTCTCTTTGCAAATCCCTTTCACATTCTGAGCCCAACACCTGTAGGATGTAGATCAGAGATGTACAAGAAGGATCTGAAGCTCTTTACAAAATCTGACTGACAGGAAATCAATATTATAAACACAACCATAACAAGGGATCCATTACTCTTACAATATATAAAACAGTACTGTGCTATTCAGCAAACACTTGCAAAGTATGTGTCAGCAGTGGGAAACCCTTTTTTCAACTCTCTTGGAATGTATAGTGACACAATATCCCTGAAACTGGAAAATATTGTAAACAAACCCATATGCTCATAACCTTAAACAGAGTTATCCACCACAGTATATTCTCCTGTGCTTTGGTTCCATTATGGTAAGGTTTACTTTAGTCTTTTAATCTGATCATGCATACCCCTAACTGTTCAAACTATAATTATAAATATAAAATTGTTTTGCCTTCTACAAAAAAATGTGCTTTGGAGAGACCAAAACAGAAATTAAACGCATGTAAAATAATAGAACTATTTCAATGGCACTAATTGCAAAACAATTTAAAAAAAGCATCTTTTGATGGAATAATTGTTTTAATTATACAGTATACTTAGGTTTGCCAACTATAAACACTTCAGCTTTTAGCATTAAGATAATTTCATGTATACTGTTTTGCCACACTTTATTTCAGAGCATTAATAAACTAGAATACAAATCACTGCAAAAGGACATCCAAACAAAACAGAGGGAACAGTAGTGATCTCCCTACAAATAAGAGAATTCTATTTCATTATATTAGTATAATATAATGGGTATAGCTAAATGCAAATAAGCAATTCATTAATTGCCTGGGAGAAACCTTTATATTGTGGCAGTAACAGGGAAGACCAAATTTTAGGTCCTTCAGAAACAGCATCTGCCCATGGAGGGCTCTGAGCAGAGCTCAGCAATGTCCCCCTGACTGCAGGACTGCACCAAGCTGGGTCTTCTGGCAGGGGGTTTTCCAAGTGGAAGTCTTTGCAAAGGACAAGGTTCCTGTGATTGCCTGCCTTAAACTCACAGATTTGTAGATGGTTCATTTCAAAACCAAAATGAGATGCTTCTTGACTGCACACTGTGGCAGAACATAAATTCACCATGGTATATTATCCACCATCTCAAGAAAAAATAAATGCAATAATTCTTTTCCACACAGCAGCAACTTTCCACTGGGCTGGTCTTGAGGCTTTCTTTGAGAGTAAGACACTTAGAATAGGTGTTAAAGATCAAATACCGTTGTAAGGAAAATTTATCACAAAAAAATTACCATTAAAGTTTGTAACTAAATGATATTCCCAGATAAACCCCTAAAATTTGCTACTGTTTTTATTATCAAGTGGATGTAGACATAGTAAATGTTTGGTGACATTTGGTAGGAAGGGGAGGGGAGATATTTGTGGTACAGAATGGATGTGAAAAGATGTAAGTGAGGCACTGCACATGTAGACAAGCTCTGGCAGAATTGCAAACATTTCTACAGCTATAAAACACTCAAATCTCTTCTCAGTTTAAAAATATGCCTGCAAACAAGAACTTTATATCATTTTGTGAAACAATGACAGTAACAACTGCTTGTACTCTGACTGCCTGCAAAAGCTGCACGTACAGTGAGGGAGTTCCTGCTTCAGTAAAACCCACAGTATTACTCTTATGAAATTTCAGAATTATTGGTCCTTTGCTAGACAAAGAAAAATCCTTCCATGCACTGACTCCAAAGCAGCGTAAATAGAGCAAAACCAGAAGAACTGCTTGGCAGGAGTTTAAGTAGTCTCTTATCTTTATACTGCAGTTTTGCTTGTACTGCACCTCAGTACACGCACAAGACTTTTGTGTTGGTCTTGCTCTCACCTTGTAATCCACAATCAAACTGGTTGAAGTATGCCAGAAACTAACATATCTGTTTAAACTTTTCCACCTGCTAATTTGCGTGTCAATTTTTTGTAGCTTAAAAATTAATCTTGTTGAGTGTTATTTTATATTTTTTTTAGGGTTTTTGGTTTGCTTTGTTTTAGTTTGTGCTTTGTTGGTTGGTTGGTTGGCTTTGGGGGGTTTTGTTTTTGTTGGTTGGTTGGTTGTTTTTTTGTGAGGAAAGTTATTTTAAATAGCATTTGTGATTAATTCATATTTTCAATACACTGAATTTCCACACTGCCCTTCAAATTTGTTCCGTTATGAGAAACATACTTCATTATGCAAGATAATGGTGAAGCCTTCAGAAGAGCTGTGTGTCATATCTTCAGCTGATTTTAATGGATGCTCTCTACTGCAGGCAATGGGTTAATCAAAAATTTGGTTATCTGGGGTTCTGGTTCTCTTTCTGCCTAGCTAGCAAACTACATAAGCCCTAATTGATGTTACTTGCAGTATGTAGGTATTAGAACTACATATACACACATATATTGATTGATTTCTGCAATTTTTAAGATCAAACTTCCAGAAGAAAATGTATAATTACTCTCTTTTACCTCTTTTTTTAAGGATTATTGTTTCAGAGAATTTGTGCTCCTCGGGTTCTTGACTTTCTTTCCATTGTTTGTCAAATATTCTTTTTCTCAAATATATTATGCAACACTGGTCAAAACCATGCAACAAAAATGTTTGAAAATAGAAAATGTCATCAGGCTGATACAATCTCTGCATAGATAGAGGCATCTGATCACTATGGGGTGGATTTTCATCACTAACAAAAGTTTATTTGCTGTATCTTTAAAACTGACAGTGTCTTTCAAGACCTATCAAATGTATCATAACATAAGCTATCAAAATAAATAAAATATAAAGCGCATACTTCTTATGGACATAATTTCCAAGCACATAAACTTTTATCTTACTTCTGAAAAAACGTCAGATCACTTGGAGCAGCACTTTAAATAAAAAAATATGATTTATGGAAAAGGCTTCTTTTACAGGCTCTGAGAACTATATAAAAGTCCTTCAAACAGCAAACCTACCAGAACTTTTAACAGGGAAAGTTATAAAACAGGTTATGGCTGAAAGCAGGTAAGACAGAATCACAGTCCCTGCACTCAGCCAAACGTATCTGCATCTTGTAAATAGCTCTAAGAACTGAGTATGTTACAGCTGAAAAAAGATTCCTGCAAGTTCTCAATTTGCATTCAACAGATCCGATCTCTGTAGCACAATAGAAGCTGCCACACTCAAGTGCCAGCAGCAACTGAGCACACAGAAGATGCTCTGAGCGCTCAGAGAGGTGAGGACCTCACAGCTGGAGGAAAGAGGGTGATACAAGAACAGTCCAGTCATGAAAAAACATACTGCTTTTTTAAGTAAAGCCCCTTCTTAATGTGAGAACCACTGCGTGTGAAATTTCAATTATCTACATAGCACTCAGTAGGTGACATAGGTGTTACATCACGTCAAACATCAGAGCTTCTCAAGGTGATTTACTGTTAAAACATCTAGTCACTGATAAGCCTGGCCAGCCTCCAAAATGTGAAATTCTCAGGTTAACTGATACAACTATTCTGTTCTGGCTCTACACAGACTCTCCTTTCATTTTTCCAAAATTTGCTGGTCAAAGACATGTCTGCTAACTGCATCACCATACTAGACTTGACAGGCTGAAATAAAAGGCAGTTCAGCTCAGTTCCAAAGGTTGTTTTTAATCTCATCCAACTCCAGCTGCCTAGAGTGAGGTGACTAGACTAAGCTAATCATCTAAGCTCCCTCTGTAGACATCAGAGGAACAGAGACACCTCAAGAGTGAGATAATTTTATTTCGAGCTCATGTAATAGGATAGGACAAGATGTCCTGTCCAAGTGCTTCATTCTTTCTGTTGACTATCAAGGAAACTTAGATTAATTTAGATTAGAGGCCTAACTTTTGGATGAATGTGAGACAGCTCCTGGTTATTTTGATATAGAATTGCTTAAGAACAGCTGTGGGAGCAGCCTTATACAGACAACATTAAAGATAATTCTTGCTTCTGGCAATTCACAAATTAAGCTAAACTAAAATCCCATTTCAGCTGTAAAACTATTTTAAAAGATGCTGTTTGGGTTCATACTATACATCTTAATGGGAGAAGGATGACATATGGAGTGATTTCATTTTGTTAAGAGATACTCAATGGTCTTATCTTCTTTATATACAACACAGAAATTGAAAGTAAACATAAAGCTTATATATTTTTGCAAGCAATTTTTTAACCAAAAACTATATTAATAAAGTAATGGGACACAGAAATACTAAAATGAGAGATCTGAGACTAAAGGCTCTTTCAACTCAGTTAACACCATCAAGCTGTGTGAATTTTTCTTGCATTTGTTACTTTGTATATATGGATTATGGCACTTTAAAATGTCATGTATTATTTTCCAAGGATCATTTTCAAAGGGAAATTGTAATTTGCCAAACACAACTGCCATATAAAATGATAGCTAATGTAACCGTATGGCAAAATTGCTGTCAAGTTGTTTACCAACTGTCCAGTACGATCAAACATGGTCTTGTGATTATCTTCCTGTTCTGTTTGAGAAAAAAAATGCATTTGACTTCCAAATCCAGGCTTTTGTTTCATTAGTCTTTGAATTTTGGGACTACAAAAGTATTCTGAAGCTTCTGTGGCCAAACAAAGTATTTTATGTGCTCAAAAGTGAATCTCATCAAACTTTCTGAGGCCACGAAGTGACTGCTGATACAATGGAGGAGAAATCCTTCAGTGAGGATGAGAAGAAGAAACATTCTTAACATTCTTCTTCACTTACAAAGTAGATCAAAGACATGCAGCTTTAGCTCACTTCTACCTATACAGAATGATGCTGCAAAAAAATGTGCATTTATCTAAAAAAAAGTGGTGATATCGCCACTATCTGAGTGTTTTCTACATTATTACCCACTTTCTATGCCCTACAACACAAAGCCCTTCCCCACTAAACTGCCTCATCCTTAGAAGGAGTTCCCTACAGCTGTCTGCAAAACTGTCTTAATTATCTCATTTCAGATCCTGTCTTTGATATGTTGCTTATAGAAAACTCATAGCTGGCCTGCTGCTCTCCTTTGAACACTGACTTTTTGGCTGCCCAGTGCTGTCACATTGTTTCCTTATGCTCCCCCGTCTGTCTAGACCCATCTGTTGTCTCTTGTTTCGTACTTAGATTATAAACTCCATGGCAGTGGAACTGCCTCTTTGTTCTGAGTTCATTTAGTGCCTAAAACAATGCAGGCTTGACCAGTGATTAGGGCTTCCCAGAACTAGAAAAAAAAAAAATCACAAAAAAGCAAACATTCTCACAAATAACCCAGCTGGAGTGCCGGAAACAGACGCTGCCTCACAGACACCACAACATGGAGGAATCAAATTCCACCAAAACTAAATTACTTGGCAATACTGGTCCATTTGGTCATCCCTGAAAAAATAGCCTTCGTGTCTCTCTTGTTTTTCAATCCAGCTCGCAGTTGTGGCTTTTAGCTAAATAATGTCTTCTCTGAATAAAACTTGTCAAAGTATTGCATTGTGGGCTTTAGGTACCAGGGTTCTGCTTCCTGTGTCTTGGCTTTTCTAAAGCACACAGACTCAGAGCCTCCCTTTCTCTATTTTACCAGAAAAAAGCTGGAGTTTGAAGCCAGCTGCCCTGAAGCCAAGTTGGATGTAAAGAGATGTTCACTCTTCACTGGTTTAAGGCATCGCAGCCTTCTGGTGTGTTTTACCATGCCTTGACTCATACTCTTTTCAAGAAGAGATTTCAGAACAGTCTCAGTCATGCTTGGAGTTCTGATCTCTCTGCTGCTTCTCTCAGCACCTCATGTGTTGTTTCTGTCTGCCCCTGGACAGCTTGGATTCCAAGCCCAGCTCCTCAGGCTGTTCTGCCTAGATCCACTCATCATTGCAAGGAACACTCACGGTCAGCCAGCCAAAACCCTACTATGGGAGAGAGGACATAAAAATTAAGAAACCAGTGTGAGCAGACCCCAGAGGGAAACAAAACACCACATGTGTCTCTGGATGCAGCAAATGATGAATCCTATAACACCTCCAAAACTCCACAGAGGCAAAATCTGAGTCCACTGGGACTGACCAACACAACTGGGGAAGGTCACAACGCTTACAGCTGCCCTCAAAGGCCCCTGCAGATTCTGGCAAGGAATATGGCATGGTTATATCCTCATTCCCATTTCAAGGCTCTCTGTATACAGATGACTAGAATTTGGGACAGTATTTCTCTTGTGGTTCTTAAAGTGCTGATTAGTTTAATTAACTTTTTCATGAAAGTAAAATAAGGCATAAATTTTAGTTGTATTCCTGTGAGATCACTAACTTAGATTTCTTCAAGCACCTCTCCTTCATATTGCCAGTATTTTTGCTGATTTGATTACACAGAAGAGGTGGCAGCATGATGACTGCTAATTAGAACTGAACTCTCAACTTATTAGCAGTCCACCTTTTTATGGGTTTCATATTAACAGATCAATACAAATAGATGTGTGTACTGCTGTGTTTACCTCTAAAAATGAATCATTCTAGCTCATATATTTCTCCTTTAGAATCTTTTAGCCTGAAGAATTGCTAAGAAAAAAAAGGAATACAAGGAAATCCAAAAGTTCAGATCTAAAGGGAGGTTTTCCTACAAATAAAGTATTATAACTCTAGTGATCAGCAATGTCCTTGAGCTGAAAATTCTTGATGATATCATTAACAAACAGTGGCATTACTTGTATGCAGGCATCAGCTATATATTATGCTTTACATTCAGTCACTATATATTTCTCAGGGATTCTTGACCTTACCTAGGAGGTTCTAGAGATATTCAGCACCAATAGACTTCAACAGAGGCTGAGGATGTTCAGCAGTCTGTACTGCTACGACCACAAAGCTTAACTGCACAGTGCATGCTGAAATAATCACGAGGTAAGTACCTGGTAATTTCTCTTTTCTAGCCAAAGTGCACATTACACATTAATTACAGTTAAGCCACCTAAGCATAATTGTCAAGTATTCTACAGAAACAAGTAATTTCTATGCAGATTGTATTTGGCTGAAAACTCCATGAATCTACTGCGTTATTCTGTGTTGCCACGTGTACACGGACAATGCAAACCAAGCTATTAACAAACCAAATAACCCTGAAAGAACATTTAATAGTTAATGCTGCCACAGACTCAGCTTCTACGGCTGCCAGAGTAGGTTCAGGTATAGAAAAGAGTAGATTATGAAGGACATAAGAATACATTCCTTTATCTGACAAGCAGAATGCCTAAAGAAGCTAAGTCCTGTACTCTGCCTTCCCATCCGTTGCTTCTGGATTTTAAAATAAAATGGTAATTATATGTCCAGGTGGCAAAAATTCTGTTTTAACAGCTGCATCAACTGTTCCAAACTCAAAAGCAACATCTTAACAGATTAACAGCTCTCCATAATATTATCTTTGTAGCATGCAATTTCTTTCCAATGGTAATTAGGTATTTAGAGACACACATAATTAGAGATAAATGACTGGATGATTTTTCATTTGCTGAGAAATCTACTGTCAGAAATGGAGATCCACTGTGGGGACTAATGCAATTCTGGTGCTAGAATTAGTGTCAGAAAGACATGAAAAGATGGGGTTTAAGGTATCTAGATGGTAAAATAATGTACCCATCCAGACCTCCACACTGTTAATATGTGTGTGATACATTTTTCTCCAAATGGAACAATTCTATTCTTAATATGCTTTTCATAAGTTTCTTGTGAGTACTGAGGGGAATATACAAGATTTAGTAAAAGATCAAGTAGAATATTTTCTCTGTCAAATAGATCATTCCCAGTCTAATTTGGGATAAGAGATAAAAGATGCACGGGACCATTAGTTCTTGAAGGCATTTGTTTCTTCTTATTTTTGCATACCTACTGCAGGGCTCTATTTCTGTTTGCCTTTGCTGCTGCATTGCCTGCCACTAAAATACATCTTTAACTGTATATCACTTTTCCTCTGGATTTTATTTACCATGTCACTCACCAGCTAGCTTCATATAAGTACACCTCAAGCTACTAGAAAAGAGCATTCTCCACATTCACTGCTAATATCATTCCATAGATTGAGTGGAGTACTTTATGAGAGATGCTGCTATCATCCAAAGACAAATCATGTCTATGATATATTCAGTCGGCTTTTACCCGGGGCTTGAAGTCGTACATCTACAGCACTAAAATGTTTAAGCCGGCCCTGCAGCATTCTCCTTCTGACAAATTGATAGTTCTTTTTGTGCAGCAAAAGGGAGCTCCTCATTTCCTCAATTACAGGTGTACATGCATGTGTACATTCACCTTAAATCTACACCCAACGGCATCCACATTCAGAAGAATATGTTAAGATACATGTAAGTGGCAACACCGAACATTCAAACGCTGCAGCTGTTTGTACAAAAATAATGTTGTCCTTCCTTATGGTCCAATCTAAGCAATAAATGTTGCAGGTGTTCTGCAGAAAGATACAACAAATACTACACTTTTGAAGGCTGTATCACAAGGCACTCACCCAGGGGAAGGGAATAAGGGCTGCACAGCCAAATCTAGCAGACCATTACTTCCAAGAATTTGGCTTTCCAGTTTCATTTACTTCCTTATAAAATAACCTTTGAAGCATTTTTTTTCCCACAACTTTTGCTGGTTTTTTTTTGCTTGAATGAATAGGCTTTAAAAGTTTTCTAGCTTAACTCCCCAGAACTAAACATGTTCTCCCCAGCTCTCTGGTACTTGATACTGGACATATCAGCTGCATCATTCAATTCTTCACCTTTATGTTCAGGACCAAATATATGAAACGTCAACAATAATCCCATGGGTGAAAATAATCTTTCCTATGACCTCCCAGTTATGGCAAAGTGATAAAACTCCATGGCAGGTCTGGAAAGGTGTGGCTGAGGAGCAGAGAGCCTTGACTGGGCCTGTTCCTTTCTCCCCGTGCTCCAGCAGCTCAAACTCTTTACAGTGCAGCCTCTGCTGACACAGCAGCTCTGGTAGCAGCGGGGACCTGAATCTTTAAAACTGTGTGAGTTCAGCTATTATTTTGGCCTGCTGCCAATTTTTCCTATGAAATGCAGCTAAGAGAAAGAAAACCATAATGTTCTGCAGTTTATGGTTTTACTAAACTGGACTGAAATCAGGGAATAAAAAAATGGCAGGGTTTTTTTTTTTTTTTTTTTGTGGTTTTTTTTTGGTTTTTTTTGTTTTTTTTTTAACTTAACCAGATTTAAAAGTGTGCTGTAAACAACAGAAGTGCTAGAAATTTCCTTTTAAAGTAAACATATTTTTCTGCAAAAATCTTTCATTCCACTATACTGGAAAACTTCACAGATAGATCTAAGTTTGCCTGAATATATGTTTTGTCTATAACTACACAAACACTTCACAAACAAGCTTATAAACATGACGAAATGGGCACCTGTGTGACAGCCGTTGCATTTAAACATGTTAATTGCTTCCAATAGCTAGCTGCAGACACAGACAGCCTTAAGTAGTATCAGAAAATAAATGTCTGCTTAGTGTCTAAGGAATCAGAATTTAAGCATACATAAGTAAAATCACATATTTTAAATAACAGAGTTAATTCCAACAGCTGGTTCATATCAGCAAAGTTCAGAGAACTGAGGTGCTTCTGACCACTTATTCTGAGCAGCTCTCTCGAGACCTGCAAACTTTACCTCCGATTTCTTCATTTCTACAAAACCCCTGTTTAAAAAACCAGCATCACAAAGTGCCTCTGTCCTTCCTTCATGGGAACTTACTGGCCAAGTTTCACGAGTCTCTGTGTACAGTGAACAAAACTAAATACTGCAGCACTTACACAATCAATGTTCAATATTTAATCATGCATCACAGGGATACATCACTGAATGATATTGGGGTGGGATTTGTATAGAGAGATGGTATTGACCACTTGATAAAGATGGAAAAAAAACAGATTTTCTTAAACAGGACCCCTTCTTCAGATTTGAGCTTTCTAAAGAGAGAGTTTCAGCTGACTAAAACCCATAAAATTTTATCAATTCTTTTAATCTATGCTCATACATGCACATAGAAACAGATTTTAAAAATACACTCAAATGTCTCAACATTTCTAAAACATTTCAAGTTATTTTGGAGGGTGACAAAATGCATATGCATATTATTTTCAATGCTATGGAAATAATGTTTTAATTGCTGAAAAGCACTTAGAACTTCATAACTCATTTTTGACAGAAATTCTTTATCTTTAGGGCCACACTTCCTATCATGTTCTTCAAAATGCATTGCAGGTATACGTAAAAGAAAGCTGAATATATGGAAAGGAGCTAACTTACTATTACCAAATAAAATTGTAAAAGTCTTTCCATTAAAATAAGAAAAGTAATCACTTCCACAAGAAAAATTTAGTAAATTACATTTTCTCTTATATGTAGAGATGTTTACATGCACCAACATCTACATCCTCAGCAAAGTAGTAATTTTCTTGCCATTTTCAAGTAATATGTCATAAATAACTTGCTCAATCTCTTGAATGTTACTTTCCATAATCACACCTTGAAGTGTCCTAAAAGTCTGGGAGAAGTCAGAATATTTTGTGCTGTGATATCAACACACCACTCTGTATGCAGACAATGAACAATCAAATTTGCCCATGAAGGAATGGTACGTATTGCTAGGGTTGACTTAATTTTCCATTTATGCTTCTAGAAATAGGAGAAGGCATTACCTTGAAAGATATCTGTTGGTGCAGGACAGCATCAGAAGTTTCTTCCCAATTAAATATTTTTCAATATGATCATCATGTTGAATTTGAAAAAAATCCAGAACATCCTAATGCTTTTTATTCCCTTGCTGCACTAGTGTGAAACATCACAGTTAAAAAAGCTGTCTGCTCTAATTTGATCTTGTTTTGGCATTTCAACTTAAAATGGGGTATTTGACTTTACAGCCTTGTCTAACAATGCCTTCTCATTGAGTCAAGGAGAGATCCAGGAAATCAAACTGAGTCAGTGTATGTGAGACTGGATGCTTTTTTTATTCTTGACTAATAGGAATAAAATTAGTTCCAACTGTATCTAGAATGAAACAAACTACAAGTGGACCTGCAAGTTCAATCAGGTTTGTTTCTTCACATTTCAACCTTAGCAGTCTGGGACAAGAAAGAATTATTACATCATGCTCAGAGTTTACAAGAAAGGCACATAACTATGGAGACAAAATCAGCCAGCTCTTTCATTCGTGACTGGTCAGGTCATAAAATGAGCACACAATTCATAGCCTTGCTTCCCAAACAAAGAACATGTTTAAGTAAGATTCCAGATAATGAGTAGTCTGCTCTTTTTTTTTTTTTTTAAATAGAGATCTATTCCTCTTCATAAATTGTTTGGCTTGAAGTGCTGAAAATGTTTTGAACAGAAAAAAATGCTTCCTTTTCAAGGTCTGGCAGAACATCATTCCAGTTTGGTAGGAATATGGTGTAAGTGGCATCCAAGAGCAAAGATCAGAATGCACTTTGTGAAGCACTGCCAATAAGGTAACACACCCCACCTTCTTTTAGTTTTTCATTTCCTAATAGATTATTTCTTGAGAAATCAATATTCCCTTCTCTTCCATATACTTTGGAGAGTGCTTAGAACTACTCATTTGAAGTTGAGGCTCTTATTCATAACTAACTTTTCAATGAGTCTTTTGTATTACAATCCAAAAGATATAAATAATACCAAAAAGCAAACAAAACCAACCAACAGTTAAGAGCTCATAAAGTCAAGTTATGCTCAGTTCAATCTTACAAATACAAAGCAAGTTGAGTGCCTGGACATGGACCTCCTCTTCAGCTACAGATTATTACCATCTGATTATTATTTTGTGCTCTCTGACATGAATGTGGTTTTTTTTCATTTCATTCTACTAGAAAAATTATTACAAGAACCACAGTAACCCTTACCAACTTTCATATTGGCTGGCATTTTCTCCAGAAGCATTAAGGAATAAGTGGAAACAGCTTCCTTCAAAGTAAGGGAGCAGACACATTGATGAGCCCTGCTGGGAAAACCACCAGTGCTGCCAGTGCTCAGCTGAATAAACTAAAGTTTCAGCTCCCAGAGAAAGAAATGCAGCATTAAAATTCAAGCATGCAACTTGATATCAAAAGGGAAATAATTTGGGGAAGTAAAGTGTCTCAACTTTTGCTTCTCAAAAGAAAATTCACACAGTAGCTATTGCAATTAGGTAGGGAAATTGGAAGAGGAGAAGGTAACAACTACTTTTATCAGAAATAACTAAGCAACACAAGTTAAAGAAGGCAGCTCAGGTACTGGGCTAAAAGGGCTGTAAGTCAGAACAAGGAAAAAATACCAAGAGGAACAGACAAAATTTATTTGGTTATTTTTTTAAGTTTCTTATGACCTTGCTAAGATTTTTCTGGTTTAATGGCATTTGTATCACTATAGTGATACAATCTCTCAGGTGGAATAGGTTAGGGAAATGTATCCATAGATACAAGAGTGGCCACAGTGACATATTTTACTTCTGAAGGAGAAATCTAATGATTTATCTCAGTATATGGTGAATTTGCACCAGCCTGCACTGAGACTGGCAAGCATACATATTGTGATCGGAATTAATATTTTCAAGCATATTTGCTCTGTTAATTTATTGAGACTGTCCATGCTCAGCTTTCATTTATGCTATTTTTGTACCATTGGCGAGTGTGCAAATGAACAAAAACTTTAATGCAATTATAACCATGTTCCATTACTTAACTATGGCAAACATGACTGGAGGGACATCAGCTTTCACTAGAACACCTGAAATAGGCTAGAAAAAAACCTCACAAGTATATCCATAAAATATGTTTAGAAGATGAGCTTGGGAACTAATTTCATAATTTTCAGGTATCTAGATATCCCTCATTCAGTGAAAGCATTGCTTTGATATGGAAACCACCCTTTTCATTTGGATAGACTCACATTAGCATAATTCAGGACTGAGAAGTAGGATGCTGTAAAATATATTGTTTTATTGGTAGATGGCAATTTCTGTCCTTCATGGATTTTAAGTTCACTCTGTTGCACTGTGGTTTTTTTTTTTTTTTTGGCATCTATATGTATCTATAGAAATTCACTTGGAACACTTGAGGATATAAAAGTGTAGAATACATGGAATACGATGACAGAGAGCAGGGAACTTCATGAAGTCAAATACTTTCTGTTGACTGTACCTCCTAGAAATTTGTTGTCCTTCTATCTGTTTTCAATTTGATGGGTGAGTGACATCTACAGGCTTTGTGTCAGCCACTCCAGATTAGCATTTCCATGCTAGCATTTCCATGTTTGAACATTTTGGATAGGATCTAACAAGGGAATGGCTGTTCAGCGGCCCCAGAGCTGTTCAGTGAGATCTGACAGGGCAATTGCTCCAGCAGAAAGGATGGTGCTGCATCTTCCTTGAGCTTTGTGCAGCACAGTGTCACGATGTCACCTGCCCTTGGCTGATGTGAACTCTCTTCGGTAGCTGGGCTGTACTGCCTGGGTGGGACACCCTGTGTCTGTGGTCAGGTTTGTCCATTATTACAGTATTCACATTCTAGTGCTGCTGTGGGGATTCATCTGGTTTGGGATAAAAGATCCAATATGTCTTGAATTTTTCATAGGGACTGTCACAGCAGGGAAGAAGCGCAAAGTGGCTTCCCATAAGGGTAGAAATATTACCTATGCTGAAGTTGGCAAAACTAAATTGTATTTAATGGGAAAAAAATATCTTAAATGCTTGACATGGTTTCTGATTCTTCATTTGACTACCTGGAATGTTTTCATGTACCTACTATTAAAGAAGGAACTCAGTAATTTATGATAAAAAATGCAGGAGAATGGTGCTTTCTGAAAGTCTTTTTTCATATCACTACTGATCAATGGAGAAAAATCAAAATATCAGGGAAATGGTATTTGAATAAACCTCTAGTTGCCCAATAACAAACAGCGAAAGTTTATTACAGAATTTCTTAGTACTATCCTGATGGAATAAATTATGAGATTATGAAGCTATATTAGATTCTTAGGGGCCAATATTTATCCCAGAGGTAAGGATTACTTGAATAATTTACAAATTCCCCTGTGAATGAATTATGCATCCTTATAAGCAAAATGTACATCACAGTTCCTAAATTGCCACGTGCCACTTCTGCTGGGAACTAAGCCACACTTGTTTCCTAAGACAAATTTCTCTTCATTAAATGGACTTTTTATTGCACCTTGCTACAAAGTGCCACAACCCTGCATGGAGAAATAACTGATCCCTGCTGGCTGACTGTACCAGACATGAATCATTGACTCCACTGTGTATGGAAAGAGATGGACATGTGTGTGGGAAGAAGGAATTAAACCTCAGGGCCAAGATCTCTGCAGGAAATCCTAAAAATAGCAAAACTTAGGAAGAAGTATGGAGTAAACTTTCTGGTTTCAGTGTCAAGTCACTTAGTAAAATTAAGATTTTGGAAGCAGAAAATCTGAATCAACCACAGTCTTGGTTTTCCTATTACTCTATAAATCCTACATTTTGCCCAAGTTCAGAATTACACATCACATACCTCTCCTTTTAGGTGTGCCAGCCTTTGAACTGTATCAAACATCAGTAATTAACAGCATAGGAAGGATGGATATTGAGCATACAAAGGGCACATTGTAGAAGGGACTGAAAGATAAAGTGGTATATACAAAACAAAGCAAAACAACAACAACAACAAAACAAAACAAAACACTTCTGAATGCTTAGTATCTTTTTAGTAAGAATTTGTTTTAAAATATTTGTTTTACTCCTCCACTCCTGAGCATTCTACCCTCTTGCTGTGCCTGCTTTGCATAGGAGGTATCATATAGGGGACTAACACAAAACAATCAGGTATAGAGAACATGACCTTGACCAGCTTGGAGGAACGGGGATTATTTTGATATAGAGAAAGGTGAGAGAGTGTAAACAGAAAAATATAAAATACTGCAGAGAAAAGGAGGGAAGGAAATAATCTTTTTTCCATGCTCATTTTGGGCATGATAAAAAGTAATGGGCTTAAACCATAGCAGAGGAAATTTAGGTTAACCACTAGGAAAGATTTTCTAACATCACAGCAATGCATGGGGGAAAAATTTCCTAGGTGAGAAGCAGAAAGTCCATTTTTGTATGCTTTCATGAACAGGTTAGACAAACATCTGCCAGAAATTGTTTACATGCAGCTGATACTGCCTTGAACAGGGGAGATGGGAGTAAATGATCTCTAAAAGTCCTTTCCAGCCTTTTTTTTTTTTTTTTTATGATTCTGTAATCAACTTTGAAAGGAGCTTGGCACCACTCCTACTGAAAATAATGGGAGTTTGCAGAGTGTTCTGTAATGGCATTCCAGATTTCCTCCAGTACAAACCAAGGTGGAACTGTGCCTTTCAGTGGAAGGAAGTGGAACCTCGAGCTCCAGTATCTGCAAGAAGGGTGGTAATTTATACCTAACTGCATTTGTCACACTCAGTATCTGGTGTTGCCAAGCTCTTTGAAAAGCAGAAGAAATTCGATGCCTCTTTCAGGCCATTCTTCAGATTCTGTTCTGAATTGAAGCTGATGTGTGGCTGATGTTTCTTAGGTGGATGAGTAACTGATTGTAATGCATCGTTTCACATAAATTAGAGCTTTCTCTACTCTAAATATGTTTCCGAGCGAATACCCTTAAATCATCAGAAAACAGTAAATCAAATGATACATTTTAATTTCAATCTAAGACATCCTTTAAAGCTACATGTAACTCTTTTCCAGTATCAGTCTGAACAATTCTCTGACTCAACTCAGGATGTGTCTCACTTTGCTGCCAGCCATGGTTTGCTGGTTTCTAAAAACAACCCCATATTATTTTCATTCTCTACACATAAAAACACAAATAAAATTTATTCAAAGGTTATTTCTTCAGTACTGATATTTAAAATTTAATAATTTCAACCTCCAGAAATTGTAAAGAAAATTCCATCTCAAGTTCACATTTATACTGTTTCTAGCCTTAAATAGGCTAGAAAAAACCCTCACATTTTGTATTTTATGACCAGCATTCCTTTGCTGCTTCTCCAGGAAAAGATGCAGTCTCTTCTTGAATTTAATGTGTTATGCTCTAATAGTCTGTACTGTAACTTGTTATTCTTTTTGCATATTGATATGTTTTCAGGTAACCAAAATATCTCTACAAAAAACTTCATTGTGTACTCCCAGCTGCAATATGCTATCAAAGATTCTTTATCTATTTTCCCTCATGATGACTAATCAGTATTTCTCTATTGTGGACAAAGGTTCCTGCATGAGTATATTTGACAGGAATCATTTATCTGCAGGAAGAATAACAGATTAATCTGCACTTCCCTGGGAAAAAAAAACCCACCAAAAACAACAAAAAGGAACAAGAGAGTATCTTATATATTGAGATACTGATCTGAAATTTCAACAACAAATAGTGAAGAAGAGTCCTTATCCTTGACTTGAACTTTTCTGCTGGTGCAATGTTGGGATCTGGAAATTAATGAATGACATTATGCACTCAACCATGCTATGAATTATTGTTTATATTTTTTTCTATTACACTTAAAACAATGAATCTGAGAACATCTCAAACATTTATTCCTGCTACATCCTCACAAAGCAGCGTTTCGGTTTTACAGAGAGCATAAACCCCGCGCATCCACAAACACGTGGATTCGGCAACAGAGCAAGGGCAAACATTTACTCTGGGTACAAATTCCAGCACGTGCAAGTCCTCGCAAGAGTTTTCTTCCCTTTTGATGTGATTAACCACAACCAGCCACCTAAAACTTCCATGCTTACCTCTAGTTAGTGAAACTACAGAGCAAGTACTGCTGAACCCACCGCTGCGTGAATTTGAGCCGAAGGAGTGAGAGGCAGGTACAGCTGCAAACCCACAGGAATGGGAAGGATTGAGGGGGAATAAACACAAGCCTGAAGCAGTTCTGCACCTGGAAAAGTGTCTCAATGACACTACCAGGGACAAGTCTGAAAGCCTTGAACTGCAGTTATGGGTATCATGCTGGTATATCACTGGCAGAGGACAAGGATAAGGAAGGTTACCCTTTGATCACTGCAATCCAAGTCTACTGCCTTACAGGCACCAGATATTTTACACCACTTACTAGTCAAAAGCATTCAAAAGAAGCTGAGGACACTGAGTACTTAATAGAAGGTACTTCAAACTGTGTATCATTGAATCGTGAATTATAAATAAAAAAAAATAAAAAGATATATATATATAAATAGTACAGATTAAACACAGAATGGGTGAAAGAGGTAGCTACATTGTCATTCTAAACTTTCCATGATCGTGTCATGCTGAGTCACTCTCAATCCTAAATATAGTTTACCATTGTAATTTTCTCTGTAATCTTTCACTTACACCCTAGCATGTTTTGAGCACTCAAGACAACTTTATTGAAATGAAAGACTTCAAGTGACAAGAGGGGCCTTCTTTAGCTATTGTTCAGGTTCATACTTCCTGCTTAGCAATTTGGAAAATTCACTTAATACTAACACTTTTTCAGATCCAAACATTTTAGAAAGAGTAGGTTTATAGAAATGAAATCTTTTAGAAGTGATTCACATACAGCTACCAGTTTAAAATGTCCCTCTTTTGGATGTATTATTTTGTCTGCTGTTTTTCCATACTAACTAACTCTCAGTCATTTTCAAGCTCATCTTCTCCAGTATGAAAAATATATGCAGTGTAGTGTGTGACTGACATTCACAGGAGCCCAGCTTCATCTCATTTTATATTTCCCTTATCTTCATTGTTTTATATATTAATATATATTATATATTTTAATACCTTTTAAAACAGGTTTCATTATATGAACCTGCTATTTCTGTCTGCCTAAACTTATCCCTTCTCATAGTTTCACCAGACCTTTATATTTGATGTATTTTTTAAGGAAGAGCATAAAAATCACCTTCCAACTGTTTTGTTGTTGTTTTTATTTTGGATATTATTATTTTTTAACCTGGGCAATTGCAGGCAGGAATAGCCTTGATACCAGAGAAACCTGCCCCTCTAGTACAGGTAGCACAGAGTGGTGCATCCTATAGAAATTCTCGAGCATCTCTGCAGTCAGGCACGATTCACTAGGCTGTACAAATTCTGACAGCCTTGCTCATCTCAAACCCATTCCAAAACCAGCATTTGATGGTTTCTCCACTGTTCCCCTTTCCATGTTCCACAAAGATTTAGTCATCTGGATGCACTAATTAGCTGGTCCCATGTGTAGGCACAGTGCCAGGCCTGGCTGGCAAAGGGATAGTGCAGAGAGATGCAGAACTCAGCCCTGGTCTTGTACAGACGGTACTGACCTGGATATACTATAGCCCTACAGGACATGGAGATGTCTCTGAACTACATTTCTTATACCTCTCAATTCCAAAATTATGAAGTAGAACTATGCATATAAATAAGAGAATATGAGAATTTGTCATGGTAAAGGGAGATTTGTCATAACAAGCAACATTCCTTCTCTAACAGCCACGACCTAATTAATGCCTACCCAGAGTTCTCAGCTATCTGTGGGTGCTCTGAGTTAATGTCTTTGCTGGGTCCAAACTAGTTTCTTCAGAAGGACATTTCTAGCCATTTCATTGTTATGGGACAGTTAGTCCATAACCAGAAAGGATGTGGGCAATAACTGAGTTCACTGTTACTTGCTACAAGAAGGAAAGTGTCCCATTAAGATGTATTTCCTCAGTTTGCTATTCAGTTTCACTAACAGAAAATTTTGAACTTTAAACCTTATGTCTTTTCTGCTTGCAACAGTAATAGAATGTATAGAGCACAGAGAGAGTTCATTTCCCATCCCTCAACTTAAAAGTGCTTTATTACTAATAATATTAGTTCATTTGTGCCCATAAGCTTTAAACCTAGCCTGCTGCAATAGTTGCACAATATTGACTGAAAGGGGTTAGATCAAGTGATTCCAGAAATTGAGCAGCTCCAAACTTTTAAGAGCTACTTTCAAGCAAGAACTGTCCCTATCATGCTTTTAAACTGCTAACAACAGAAAGCCCTGACATACTTCTGTCAACATTTTCCTGAACCACAAATTGCTCATGCATTAGAAATTCACTTGAAATGGCATAAAAAAAAGGCTGTGAAGTAAATGTATTCCTGAAGCCTGGGTCTGCAAGCCAGGGTAATTTCAGAAAACACCATACAGGCTGGAAAGACAGCAGATGTAAGGACTGAATTTAACTGTAGATGATAACTCAATTTATTTTCTCTGTAGTCTAGTAACTCAATAAGTCTTTAGCAGTTTTGTAAATAAACAGATGGATGCCATCAAACGCCACAGAATGATAAATCTGATTGGTCTCTGTATAATTTTGGACAGCTTTATCCCAAAAATAGACAGTACAAGCATCTTACCCCAAGAGTGCGATAAAATAAATGTGGGAAGGTAGATTATGGGCAATTGCATTGTTCACATAGTGAATGAAACTTTCCATGATGGCAGGACTACGAATCAGGACAGATCTCAATGTAACTCTTTTTAGTCTAAGATTGACTTCTGTTGATTAAAGAAAAAAAAGGTGCTTTTTAAGGAATTCAAAGTTATAGGAAGGATAAATAGGTGATGGGACCCTTGCTGAAAGATTTAAATCATGTGTAACTTTAACTTTGAAAGGTTTATGATTCTAATTTAGCTGTAAGCCATCTGCTCCACATAGTATGTGTTGACTGAATATAAAACCAGACCACCAATTTCACATAGGAAGGACTCTTATCATCCAGTGTGTCACTTGCACGGGGATTTGTTCACTTTACCTAATTTTTCAGCTCTGACTAGACATCTGTTGAATCCTCAAAGTTTAACAGCACAAAATTAAAAAAGATGCTCTGTTAGGTTAAGGTGTACGTTCACATGGGCTGAATGCAGACAACACAGGCCCTATTACTGCCTTTCAGTAAGAAACACTGGGTCTTTGTGTTAATATCAAGAGCAATAGAACAAAATGCTGCTTTATAGCATTATCTGATCATCAAGTTTCCATTTGTGTAAAATAAATCATACTATGGAAAGGTTTTTTTTATGACATTTCTATTAAAAACAACATAAGTATTGTATAACCTCTCTCAGCAAAACTCTCAAGTGAGAACTTCACAT